>OZ026515.1:64956596-66266596 GCA_964019695.1 Loripinus fragilis | reverse complement strand
ACTTCAATGGCTGAGCTAAGTTCGGTAAGTTATAATAGCTGCACATATGTTAGGATGAGTTGGTCATGAGTATAACATTGGACCATTATATGCAGCAAGATGCAAGCTAAGTTCGATGAGTTGAGTAAGCTAAGCAAGCTGAGTTCGATAAGTTAAAAGATAAGTTCGATAAGTTGGATGAGTTGGGTAAGTTCGATGAGTTGGATAAAATGAGAATGAGTTCGATGAGTTGGATGAGTTGAGCTGTTCGATGAGTTGGGTAAGTTGGATGAGTTGGATAAGTTGAGGATGAGTTCGATGAGTTCGCTAAGTTGGACTGTAAGTTCGATGAGTTGGCTAAGTTGGAATGTAAGTTCGATGAGTTGGCTAAGTTGGAATGTAAGTTCGATGAGTTGGATAAGTTGAGGATGAGTTTGATGAGTTGGATAAGTTGGACTGTAGGTTCGATGAGTTGGCTAAGTTGAGGATGAGTTCGATGAGTTGGATAAGTTGTACTGAAAGTTTGATGAGTTGGCTAAGTTGGAATGTAAGTTCGATGAGTTGGATAAGTTGAGGATGAGTTGGATGAGTTGGCTAAGTTGTACTGTAAGTTGGATGAGTTGGCTAAGTTGGAATGTAAGTTCGATGAGTTGGATAAGTTGACGATGAGTTGGATAAGTTGTACTGTAAGTTGGATGAGTTGGCTAAGTTGTACTGTAAGTTCGATGAGTTGGCTAAGTTGAGGATGAGTTCGATAAGTTGGGTAAGTTGTACTGTAAGTTGGATGAGTTGGCTAAGTTGAGGATGAGTTCGATGAGTTGGATAAGTTGTACTGTAAGTTGGATGAGTTGGCTAAGTTGTACTGTAAGTTGGATGAGTTGGCTAAGTTGTACTGTAAGTTCGATGAGTTGGCTAAGTTGAGGATGAGTTCGATAAGTTGGGTAAGTTGTACTGTAAGTTCGATGAGTTGGATAAGTTTGAATGTAAGTTCGATGAGTTGGCTAAGTTGGAATGTAAGTTCGATGAGTTGGATTAGTTGAGGATGAGTTCGATGAGTTGAATAAGTTGGATGGTAAGTTGGATGAGTTGGATAAGTTGTACTGTAAGTTCAATGAGTTGGCTAAGTTAAGGATGAGTTCGATGAGTTGGATAAGTTGTACTGTGAGTTGGATGAGTTGGCTAAGTTGTAATGTAAGTTCGATGAGTTGGCTAAGTTGACGATGAGTTGGGTAAGTTGTACTGTAAGTTGGATGAGTTGGCTAAGTTATACTGTAAGTTTGATGAGTTGGCTAAGTTGAGGATGAGTTCGATAAGTTGGGTAAGTTGTACTGTAAGTTCGATGAGTTGGCTAAGTTGAGGATGAGTTCGATGAGTTGGATAAGTTGTACTGTAAGTTGGATGAGTTGGCTTAGTTGTACTGTAAGTTTGATGAGTTGGATAAGTTGTACTGTAAGTTCGATGAGTTGGCTAAGTTGAGGATGAGTTCGATGAGTTGGATAAGTTGGACGGTAAGTTGGATGAGTTGGCTAAGTTGTACTGTAAGTTCGATGAGTTGGCTAAGTTGAGGATGAGTTTGATGAGGTGGATAAGTTGTACTGTAAGTTAGATAAGTTGGCTAAGTTGAGGATGAGTTCGTTGAGTTGGATAAGTTGAGAATGAGTTCGATGAGTTGGGTAAGTTGGAATATAAGTTCGATGAGTTGGCTAAGTTGGAATGTAAGTTCGATGAGTTGGATAAGTTGTACTGTAAGTTCGATGAGTTGGCTAAGTTAAGGATGAGTTCAATGAGTTGGATAAGTTGTACTGTAAGTTGGATGAGTTGGCTAAGTTGGAATGTAAGTTCGATGAGTTGGATAAGTTGAAGATGAGTTGGATAAGTTGTACTGTAAGTTGGATGAGTTGGCTAAGTTGTAATGTAAGTTGGATGGGTTGGCTAAGTTGAGGATGAGTTCGATAAGTTGGGTAAGTTGTACTGTAAGTTGGATGAGTTGGCTAAGTTGAGGATGAGTTCGATGAGTTGGATAAGTTGTACTGTAAGTTGGATGAGTTGGCTAAGTTGTACTGTAAGTTGGATGAGTTGGCTAAGTTGTACTGTAAGTTCGATGAGTTGGCTAAGTTGAGGATGAGTTCGATAAGTTGGGTTAGTTGTACTGTAAGTTGGATGAGTTGGCTAAGTTGTACTGTAATTTCGATGAGTTGGCTAAGTTGGAATGTAAGTTCGATGAGTTGGATAAGTTGAGGATGAGTTCGATGAGTTGGATAAGTTGTACTGTAAGTTGGATGAGTTGGCTAGGTTGTACTGTAAGTTCGATGAGTTGGCTAAGTTGAGGATGAGTTCGATAAGTTGGGTAAGTTGTACTGTAAGTTCGATGAGTTAGATAAGTTGAAATGTAAGTTCGATGAGTTGGCTAAGTTGGTATGTAAGTTCGATGAGTTGGATAAGTTGAGGATGAGTTCGATGAGTTGGATAAGTTGGACGGTAAGTTGGATGAGTTGGATAAGTTGTACTGTAAGTTCGATGAGTTGGCTAAGTTAAGGATGAGTTCAATGAGTTGGATAAGTTGTACTGTAAGTTGGATGAGTTGGCTAAGTTGTACTGTAAGTTCGATGAGTTGGCTAAGTTGGGGATGGGTTTGATGAGTTGGGTAAGTTGTACTGTAAGTTGGATGAGTTGGCTAAGTTGAACCGTAAGTTCGATGAGTTGGCTAAGTTGAGGATGAGTTCGATAAGTTGGGTAAGTTGTACTGTAAGTTGGATGAGTTGGCTAAGTTGAGGATGAGTTCGATGAGTTGGATAAGTTGTACTGTAAGTTGGATGAGTTGGCTAAGTTGTACTGTAAGTTGGATGAGTTGGATAAGTTGTACTGTAAGTTCGATGAGTTGGCTAAGTTGATGATGAGTTCGATAAGTTGGGTAAGTTGTACTGTAAGTTGGGTGAGTTGGCTAAGTTGGAATGTAAGTTCGATGAGTTGGATAAGTTGTTATGTAAGTTCGATGAGTTGGCTAAGTTGAAGATGAGTTCGATGAGTTGGCTAAGTTGTACTGTAAGTTGGATGAGTTGGCTAAGTTGTACTGTAAGTTCGATGAGTTGGCTAAGTTAAGGATGAGTTCGATGAGTTGGATAAGTTGTACTGTAAGTTCGATGAGTTGGCTAAGTTGAGGATGAGTTCGATAAGTTGGGTTAGTTGGAATGTAAGTTGGATGAGTTGGCTAAGTTGAGGATGAGTTCGATGAGTTGGATAAGTTGTACTGTAAGTTGGATGAGTTGGCTAAGTTGTACTGTAAGTTGGCTAAGTTGAGGATGAGTTCGATGAGTTGGCTAAGTTGTACTGTAAGTTCGATGAGTTGGCTAAGTTGAGGATGAGTTCGATAAGTTGGGTAAGTTGTACTGTAAGTTCGATGAGTTAGATAAGTTGGAATGTAAGTTCGATGAGTTGGCTAAGTTGGAATGTAAGTTCGATGAGTTGGCTAAGTTGAGGATGAGTTCGACGAGTTACCTAAGTTGTACTGTAAGTTGGATGAGTTGGCTAAGTTGTACTGTAAGTTGGATGAGTTGGCTAAGTTGTACTGTAAGTTCAATGAGTTGGCTAAGTTGAGGATGAGTTCGATGAGTTGGCTAAGTTGTACTGTAAGTTGGATGAGTTGGCTAAGTTGGAATGTAAGTTCGATGAGTTGGATTAGTTTAGGATGAGTTCGATGAGTTGGATAAGTTGGACAGTAAGTTCAATGAGTTGGCTAAGTTGTACTGTAAGTTCGATGAGTTGGCTTAGTTAAGGATGAGTTCGATGAGTTGGATAAGTTGTACTGTAAGTTGGATGAGTTGGCTAAGTTGTACTGTAAGTTCGATGAGTTGGCTAAGTTGAGGATGAGTTTGATGAGTTGGGTAAGTTGTACTGTAAGTTGGATGAGTTGGCTAAGTTGTACTGTAAGTTCGATGAGTTGGCTAAGTTGAGGATGAGTTCGATAAGTTGGGTAAGTTTGAATGTAAGTTGGATGAGTTGGCTAAGTTGAGGATGAGTTCGATGAGTTGGATAAGTTGTACTGTAAGTTGGATGAGTTGGCTAAGTTGTACTGTAAGTTGGCTAAGTTGAGGATGAGTTCGATGAGTTGGCTAAGTTGTACTGTAAGTTCGATGAGTTGGCTAAGTTGAGGATGAGTTCGATAAGTTGGGTAAGTTGTACTGTAAGTTGGGTGAGTTGGCTAAGTTGGAATGTAAGTTCGATGAGTTGGATAAGTTGTACTGTAAGTTCAATGAGTTGGCTAAGTTGAGGATGAGTTCGATGAGTTGGCTAAGTTGTACTGTAAGTTGGATGAGTTGGCTAAGTTGGAATGTAAGTTCGATGAGTTGGATAAGTTGTACTGTAAGTTCAATGAGTTGGCTAAGTTGAGGATGAGTTCGATGAGTTGGCTAAGTTGTACTGTAAGTTGGATGAGTTGGCTAAGTTGGAATGTAAGTTCGATGAGTTGGATAAGTTGAAGATGAGTTCAATAAGTTGGATAAGTTGTACTGTAAGTTGGATGAGTTGGCTAAGTTGTACTGTAAGTTCGATGAGTTGGCTTAGTTGAGGGTGAGTTTGATGAGTTGGGTAAGTTGTACTGTAAGTTGGATGAGTTGGCTAAGTTGTCCTGTAAGTTTGATGAGTTGGCTAAGTTGAGGATGAGTTCGATAAGTTGGGTAAGTTGTACTGTAAGTTGGATGATTTGGCTAAGTTGAGGATGAGTTCGATGAGTTGGATAAGTTGTACTGTAAGTTGGATGTGTTGGCTTAGTTGTACTGTAAGTTGGATGAGTTGGCTAAGTTGTACTGTAAGTTCGATGAGTTGGCTAAGTTGATGATGAGTTCGATAAGTTGGGTAAGTTGTACTGTAAGTTGGGTGAGTTGGCTAAGTTGGAATGTAAGTTCGATGAGTTGGATAAGTTGAGGATGAGTTCGATGAGTTGGATAAGTTGGACTGTGGGTTCAATGAGTTGGCTAAGTTTAGGATGAGTTCGATGAGTTGGATAAGTTGTACTGAAAGTTTGATGAGTTGGCTAAGTTGGAATGTAAGTTCGATGAGTTGGATAAGTTGAGGATGAGTTCGATGAGTTGGCTAAGTTGTACTGTAAGTTGGATGAGTTGGCTAAGTTGGAATGTAAGTTCGATGAGTTGGATAAGTTGACGATGAGTTGGATAAGTTGTACTGTAAGTTGGATGAGTTGGCTAAGTTGTACTGTAAGTTGGATGAGTTGGCTAAGTTGTACTGTAAGTTCAATGAGTTGGCTAAGTTGAGGATGAGTTCGATGAGTTGGCTAAGTTGTACTGTAAGTTGGATGAGTTGGCTAAGTTGGAATGTAAGTTCGATGAGTTGGATAAGTTTAGGATGAGTTCGATGAGTTGGATAAGTTGGACAGTAAGTTCAATGAGTTGGCTAAGTTGTACTGTAAGTTCGATGAGTTGGCTTAGTTAAGGATGAGTTCGATGAGTTGGATAAGTTGTACTGTAAGTTGGATGAGTTGGCTAAGTTGTACTGTAAGTTCGATGAGTTGGCTAAGTTGAGGATGAGTTTGATGAGTTGGGTAAGTTGTACTGTAAGTTGGATGAGTTGGCTAAGTTGTACTGTAAGTTCGATGAGTTGGCTAAGTTGAGGATGAGTTCGATAAGTTGGGTAAGTTTGAATGTAAGTTGGATGAGTTGGCTAAGTTGAGGATGAGTTCGATGAGTTGGATAAGTTGTACTGTAAGTTGGATGAGTTGGCTAAGTTGTACTGTAAGTTGGCTAAGTTGAGGATGAGTTCGATGAGTTGGCTAAGTTGTACTGTAAGTTCGATGAGTTGGCTAAGTTGAGGATGAGTTCGATAAGTTGGGTAAGTTGTACTGTAAGATGGGTGAGTTGGCTAAGTTGGAATGTAAGTTCGATGAGTTGGATAAGTTGTACTGTAAGTTCAATGAGTTGGCTAAGTTGAGGATGAGTTCGATGAGTTGGCTAAGTTGTACTGTAAGTTGGATGAGTTGGCTAAGTTGGAATGTAAGTTCGATGAGTTGGATAAGTTGTACTGTAAGTTCAATGAGTTGGCTAAGTTGAGGATGAGTTCGATGAGTTGGCTAAGTTGTACTGTAAGTTGGATGAGTTGGCTAAGTTGGAATGTAAGTTCGATGAGTTGGATAAGTTGAAGATGAGTTCAATAAGTTGGATAAGTTGTACTGTAAGTTGGATGAGTTGGCTAAGTTGTACTGTAAGTTCGATGAGTTGGCTTAGTTGAGGATGAGTTTGATGAGTTGGGTAAGTTGTACTGTAAGTTGGATGAGTTGGCTAAGTTGTCCTGTAAGTTTGATGAGTTGGCTAAGTTGAGGATGAGTTCGATAAGTTGGGTAAGTTGTACTGTAAGTTGGATGAGTTGGCTAAGTTGAGGATGAGTTCGATGAGTTGGATAAGTTGTACTGTAAGTTGGATGTGTTGGCTTAGTTGTACTGTAAGTTGGATGAGTTGGCTAAGTTGTACTGTAAGTTCGATGAGTTGGCTAAGTTGATGATGAGTTCGATAAGTTGGGTAAGTTGTACTGTAAGTTGGGTGAGTTGGCTAAGTTGGAATGTAAGTTCGATGAGTTGGATAAGTTGTACTGTAAGTTCGATGAGTTGGCTAAGTTGAGGATGAGTTCGATGAGTTGGTTAAGTTGTACTGTAAGTTGGATGAGTTGGCTAAGTTGGAATGTAAGTTCAATGAGTTGGATAAGTTGAGGATGAGTTTGATAAGTTGGATAAGTTGTACTGTAAGTTGGATGAGTTGGCTTAGTTGTACTGTAAGTTTGATGAGTTGGATAAGTTGTACTGTAAGTTCGATGAGTTGGCTAAGTTGAGGATGAGTTTGATGAGTTGGATAAGTTGTACTGTAAGTTGGATGATATGGCTAAGTTGTACTGTAAGTTCGATGAGTTGGCTAAGTTGAGGATGAGTTCGATAAGTTGGGTAAGTTGGAATGTAAGTTCGATGAGTTGGCTAAGTTGGAATGTAAGTTCGATGAGTTGGATAAGTTGTACTGTAAGTTCGATGAGTTTGCTAAGTTGAGGATGAGTTCGATGAGTTGGCTCAGTTATACTGTAAGTTGGATGAGTTGGCTAAGTTGGAATGTAAGTTCGATGAGTTGGATAAGTTGAGGATGAGTTGGATAAGTTGTACCGTAAGTTGGATGAGTTGGCTAAGTTGTACTGTAAGTTCGATGAGTTGGATAAGTTGGACGGTAAGTTGGATGAGTTGGATAAGTTGAGGATGAGTTCGATGAGTTGGATAAGTTGTACTGTAAGTTGGATGAGTTGGATAAGTTGAGGATGAGTTCGATGAGTCGGCTAAGTTGTACTGTAAGTTTGATGAGTTGGCTAAGTTGGAATGTACGTTCGATGAGTTGGCTAAGTTGAGGATGAGTTCAATGAGTTAAATAAGTTGTACTGTAAGTTGGATGAGTTGGCTAAGTTGTACTGTAAGTTCGATGAGTTGGCTAAGTTGAGGATGAGTTCGATGAGTTGGATAAGTTGGACGGTAAGTTGGATGAGTTGGATAAGTTGAGGATGAGTTCGATGAGTTGGATAAGTTGTACTGTAAGTTGGATGAGTTGGATAAGTTGAGGATGAGTTCGATGAGTTTGCTAAGTTGTACTGTAAGTTTGATGAGTTGGCTAAGTTGAGAATGAGTTTGATGAGTTGGATAAGTTGTACTGTAAGTTGGATGAGTTGGCTAAGTTGTACTGTAAGTTCGATGAGTTGGCTAAGTTGAGGATGAGTTCGATAAGTTGGGTAAGTTGGAATGTAAGTTGGATGAGTTGGCTAAGTTGAGGATGAGTTCGATGAGTTGGATAAGTTGTACTGTAAGTTGGATGAGTTGGCTAAGTTGTACTGTAAGTTGGCTAAGTTGAGGATGAGTTCGATGAGTTGGCTAAGTTGTACTGTAAGTTCGATGAGTTGGCTAAGTTGAGGATGAGTTCGATAAGTTGGGTAAGTTGTACTGTAAGTTGGGTGAGTTGGCTAAGTTGGAATGTAAGTTCGATGAGTTGGATAAGTTGTACTGTAAGTTCAATGAGTTGGCTAAGTTGAGGATGAGTTTGATGAGTTGGCTAAGTTGTACTGTAAGTTGGATGAGTTGGCTAAGTTGGAATGTAAGTTCGATGAGTTGGATAAGTTGTACTGTAAGTTCAATGAGTTGGCTAAGTTGAGGATGAGTTCGATGAGTTGGCTAAGTTGTACTGTAAGTTGGATGAGTTGGCTAAGTTGGAATGTAAGTTCGATGAGTTGGATAAGTTGAGGATGAGTTCGATAAGTTGGATAAGTTGTACTGTAAGTTGGATGAGTTGGCTAAGTTGTACTGTAAGTTCGATGAGTTGGCTTAGTTGAGGATGAGTTTGATGAGTTGGGTAAGTTGTACTGTAAGTTGGATGAGTTGGCTAAGTTGTACTGTAAGTTGGATGAGTTGGCTAAGTTGAGGATGAGTTCGATGAGTTGGATAAGTTGTACTGTAAGTTGGATGAGTTGGCTAAGTTGTACTGTAAGTTGGATGAGTTGGATAAGTTGTACTGTAAGTTCGATGAGTTGGCTAAGTTGATGATGAGTTCGATAAGTTGGGTAAGTTGTACTGTAAGTTGGGTGAGTTGGCTAAGTTGGAATGTAAGTTCGATGAGTTGGATAAGTTGAAGATGAGTTCGATGAGTTGGCTAAGTTGTACTGTAAGTTGGATGAGTTGGCTAAGTTGTACTGTAAGTTCGATGAGTTGGCTAAGTTAAGGATGAGTTCGATGAGTTGGATAAGTTGTACTGTAAGTTCGATGAGTTGGCTAAGTTGAGGATGAGTTCGATAAGTTGGGTTAGTTGGAATGTAAGTTGGATGAGTTGGCTAAGTTGAGGATGAGTTCGATGAGTTGGATAAGTTGTACTGTAAGTTGGATGAGTTGGCTAAGTTGTACTGTAAGTTGGCTAAGTTGAGGATGAGTTCGATGAGTTGGCTAAGTTGTACTGTAAGTTCGATGAGTTGGCTAAGTTGAGGATGAGTTCGATAAGTTGGGTAAGTTGTACTGTAAGTTCGATGAGTTAGATAAGTTGGAATGTAAGTTCGATGAGTTGGCTAAGTTGGAATGTAAGTTCGATGAGTTGGCTAAGTTGAGGATGAGTTCGACGAGTTACCTAAGTTGTACTGTAAGTTGGATGAGTTGGCTAAGTTGTACTGTAAGTTGGATGAGTTGGCTAAGTTGTACTGTAAGTTCAATGAGTTGGCTAAGTTGAGGATGAGTTCGATGAGTTGGCTAAGTTGTACTGTAAGTTGGATGAGTTGGCTAAGTTGGAATGTAAGTTGGATGAGTTGGATTAGTTTAGGATGAGTTCGATGAGTTGGATAAGTTGGACAGTAAGTTCAATGAGTTGGCTAAGTTGTACTGTAAGTTCGATGAGTTGGCTTAGTTAAGGATGAGTTCGATGAGTTGGATAAGTTGTACTGTAAGTTGGATGAGTTGGCTAAGTTGTACTGTAAGTTCGATGAGTTGGCTAAGTTGAGGATGAGTTTGATGAGTTGGGTAAGTTGTACTGTAAGTTGGATGAGTTGGCTAAGTTGTACTGTAAGTTCGATGAGTTGGCTAAGTTGAGGATGAGTTCGATAAGTTGGGTAAGTTTGAATGTAAGTTGGATGAGTTGGCTAAGTTGAGGATGAGTTCGATGAGTTGGATAAGTTGTACTGTAAGTTGGATGAGTTGGCTAAGTTGTACTGTAAGTTCGATGAGTTGGCTAAGTTGAGGATGAGTTTGATGAGTTGGGTAAGTTGTACTGTAAGTTGGATGAGTTGGCTAAGTTGTACTGTAAGTTCGATGAGTTGGCTAAGTTGAGGATGAGTTCGATAAGTTGGGTAAGTTTGAATGTAAGTTGGGTGAGTTGGCTAAGTTGGAATGTAAGTTCGATGAGTTGGATAAGTTGTACTGTAAGTTCGATGAGTTGGCTAAGTTGAGGATGAGTTCGATGAGTTGGTTAAGTTGTACTGTAAGTTGGATGAGTTGGCTAAGTTGGAATGTAAGTTCAATGAGTTGGATAAGTTGAGGATGAGTTTGATAAGTTGGATAAGTTGTACTGTAAGTTGGATGAGTTGGCTTAGTTGTACTGTAAGTTTGATGAGTTGGATAAGTTGTACTGTAAGTTCGATGAGTTGGCTAAGTTGAGGATGAGTTTGATGAGTTGGATAAGTTGTACTGTAAGTTGGATGATATGGCTAAGTTGTACTGTAAGTTCGATGAGTTGGCTAAGTTGAGGATGAGTTCGATAAGTTGGGTAAGTTGGAATGTAAGTTCGATGAGTTGGCTAAGTTGGAATGTAAGTTCGATGAGTTGGATAAGTTGTACTGTAAGTTCGATGAGTTTGCTAAGTTGAGGATGAGTTCGATGAGTTGGCTCAGTTATACTGTAAGTTGGATGAGTTGGCTAAGTTGGAATGTAAGTTTGATGAGTTGGATAAGTTGAGGATGAGTTGGATAAGTTGTACCGTAAGTTGGATGAGTTGGCTAAGTTGTACTGTAAGTTCGATGAGTTGGATAAGTTGGACGGTAAGTTGGATGAGTTGGATAAGTTGAGGATGAGTTCGATGAGTTGGATAAGTTGTACTGTAAGTTGGATGAGTTGGATAAGTTGAGGATGAGTTCGATGAGTCGGCTAAGTTGTACTGTAAGTTTGATGAGTTGGCTAAGTTGGAATGTACGTTCGATGAGTTGGCTAAGTTGAGGATGAGTTCAATGAGTTAAATAAGTTGTACTGTAAGTTGGATGAGTTGGCTAAGTTGTACTGTAAGTTCGATGAGTTGGCTAAGTTGAGGATGAGTTCGATGAGTTGGATAAGTTGGACGGTAAGTTGGATGAGTTGGATAAGTTGAGGATGAGTTCGATGAGTTGGATAAGTTGTACTGTAAGTTGGATGAGTTGGATAAGTTGAGGATGAGTTCGATGAGTTTGCTAAGTTGTACTGTAAGTTTGATGAGTTGGCTAAGTTGAGAATGAGTTTGATGAGTTGGATAAGTTGTACTGTAAGTTGGATGAGTTGGCTAAGTTGTACTGTAAGTTCGATGAGTTGGCTAAGTTGAGGATGAGTTCGATAAGTTGGGTAAGTTGGAATGTAAGTTGGATGAGTTGGCTAAGTTGAGGATGAGTTCGATGAGTTGGATAAGTTGTACTGTAAGTTGGATGAGTTGGCTAAGTTGTACTGTAAGTTGGCTAAGTTGAGGATGAGTTCGATGAGTTGGCTAAGTTGTACTGTAAGTTCGATGAGTTGGCTAAGTTGAGGATGAGTTCGATAAGTTGGGTAAGTTGTACTGTAAGTTGGGTGAGTTGGCTAAGTTGGAATGTAAGTTCGATGAGTTGGATAAGTTGTACTGTAAGTTCAATGAGTTGGCTAAGTTGAGGATGAGTTTGATGAGTTGGCTAAGTTGTACTGTAAGTTGGATGAGTTGGCTAAGTTGGAATGTAAGTTCGATGAGTTGGATAAGTTGTACTGTAAGTTCAATGAGTTGGCTAAGTTGAGGATGAGTTCGATGAGTTGGCTAAGTTGTACTGTAAGTTGGATGAGTTGGCTAAGTTGGAATGTAAGTTCGATGAGTTGGATAAGTTGAGGATGAGTTCGATAAGTTGGATAAGTTGTACTGTAAGTTGGATGAGTTGGCTAAGTTGTACTGTAAGTTCGATGAGTTGGCTTAGTTGAGGATGAGTTTGATGAGTTGGGTAAGTTGTACTGTAAGTTGGATGAGTTGGCTAAGTTGTACTGTAAGTTCGATGAGTTGGCTAAGTTGAGGATGAGTTCGATAAGTTGGGTTAGTTGTACTGTAAGTTGGATGAGTTGGCTAAGTTGAGGATGAGTTCGATGAGTTGGATAAGTTGTACTGTAAGTTGGATGTGTTGGCTTAGTTGTACTGTAAGTTGGATGAGTTGGCTAAGTTGTACTGTAAGTTCGATGAGTTGGCTAAGTTGATGATGAGTTCGATAAGTTGGGTAAGTTGTACTGTAAGTTGGGTGAGTTGGCTAAGTTGGAATGTAAGTTCGATGAGTTGGATAAGTTGAGGATGAGTTCGATGAGTTGGATAAGTTGGACTGTGGGTTCAATGAGTTGGCTAAGTTGAGGATGAGTTCGATGAGTTGGATAAGTTGTACTGAAAGTTTGATGAGTTGGCTAAGTTGGAATGTAAGTTCGATGAGTTGGATAAGTTGAGGATGAGTTCGATGAGTTGGCTAAGTTGTACTGTAAGTTGGATGAGTTGGCTAAGTTGGAATGTAAGTTCGATGAGTTGGATAAGTTGAGGATGAGTTCGATAAGTTGTACTGTAAGTTGGATGAGTTGGCTAAGTTGAACTGTAAGTTCGATGAGTTGGCTAAGTTGAGGATGAGTTCGATAAGTTGGGTAAGTTGTACTGTAAGTTGGATGAGTTGGCTAAGTTGAGGATGAGTTGGATAAGTTGTACTGTAAGTTGGATGAGTTGGCTAAGTTGTACTGTAAGTTGGATGAGTTGGCTAAGTTGTACTGTAAGTTCGATGAGTTGGCTAAGTTGAGGATGAGTTCGATAAGTTGGGTAAGTTGTACTGTAAGTTCGATGAGTTAGATAAGTTTGAATGTAAGTTCGATGAGTTGGCTAAGTTGGAATGTAAGTTCGATGAGTTTGATAAGTTGAGGATGAGTTCGATGAGTTGGATAAGTTGGATGGTAAGGTGGATGAGTTGGATAAGTTGTACTGTAAGTTCAATGAGTTGGCTAAGTTAAGGATGAGTTCGATGAGTTGGATAAGTTGTACTGTAAGTTGGATGAGTTGGCTAAGTTGTAATGTAAGTTCGATGAGTTGGCTAAGTTGAGGATGAGTTGGGTAAGTTGTACTGTAAGTTGGATGAGATTGCTAAGTTATACTGTAAGTTCGATGAGTTGGCTAAGTTGAGGATGAGTTCGATAAGTTGGGTAAGTTGTACTGTAAGTTTGATGAGTTGGCTAAGTTGAGGATGAGTTCGATGAGTTGGATAAGTTGTACTGTAAGTTGTATGAGTTGGCTTAGTTGTACTGTAAGTTTGATGAGTTGGATAAGTTGTACTGTAAGTTCGATGAGTTGGCTAAGTTGAGGATGAGTTCGATGAGTTGGATAAGTTGGACGGTAAGTTGGATGAGTTGGATAAGTTGAGGATGAGTTCGATGAGTTGGATAAGTTGTACTGTAAGTTGGATGAGTTGGATAAGTTGAGGATGAGTTCGATGAGTTGGCTAAGTTGTACTGTAAGTTAGATAAGTTGGCTAAGTTAAGGATGAGTTCGATGAGTTGGATAAGTTGTACTTTAAGTTGGATGAGTTGGCTAAGTTGTACTGTAAGTTCGATGAGTTGGCTAAGTTGAGGATGAGTTCGATAAGTTGGGTAAGTTGTACTGTAAGTTGGATGAGTTGGCTAAGTTGTACTGTAATTTCGATGAGTTGGCTAAGTTGGAATGTAAGTTCGATGAGTTGGATAAGTTGAGGATGAGTTCGATGAGTTGGATAAGTTGTACTGTAAGTTGGATGAGTTGGCTAAGTTGTCCTGTAAGTTCGATGAGTTGGCTAAGTTGAGGATGAGTTCGATAAGTTGGGTAAGTTGTACTGTAAGTTCGATGAGTTGGCTAAGTTGGAATGTAAGTTCGATGAGTTGGATAAGTTGAGGATGAGTTGGATGAGTTGGATAAGTTGGACGGTAAGTTGGATGAGTTGGATAAGTTGTACTGTAAGTTCGATGAGTTGGCTAAGTTAAGGATGAGTTCAATGAGTTGGATAAGTTGTACTGTAAGTTGGATGAGTTGGCTAAGTTGTACTGTAAGTTCGATGAGTTGGCTAAGTTGGGGATGAGTTTGATGAGTTGGCTAAGTTGTACTGTAAGTTGGATGAGTTGGCTAAGTTGAACTGTAAGTTTGATGAGTTGGCTAAGTTGAGGATGAGTTCGATAAGTTGGGTAAGTTGTACTGTAAGTTGGATGAGTTGGCTAAGTTGAGGATGAGTTCGATGAGTTGGATAAGTTGTACTGTAAGTTGGATGAGTTGGCTAAGTTGTACTGTAAGTTGGATGAGTTGGCTAAGTTGTACTGTAAGTTCGATGAGTTGGCTAAGTTGATGATGAGTTCGATAAGTTGGGTAAGTTGTACTGTAAGTTGGGTGAGTTGGCTAAGTTGGAATGTAAGTTCGATGAGTTGGATAAGTTGTTATGTAAGTTGGATGAGTTGGCTAAGTTGAGGATGAGTTCGATGAGTTGGCTAAGTTGTACTGTAAGTTGGATGAGTTGGCTAAGTTGTACTGTAAGTTGGATGAGTTGGCTAAGTTGTACTGTAAGTTCGATGAGTTGGCTAAGTTAAGGATGAGTTCGATCAGTTGGATAAGTTGTACTGTAAGTTCGATGAGTTGGCTAAGTTGAGGATGAGTTCGATAAGTTGGGTAAGTTGGAATGTAAGTTGGATGAGTTGGCTAAGTTGAGGATGAGTTCGATGAGTTGGATAAGTTGTACTGTAAGTTGGATGAGTTGGCTAAGTTGTACTGTAAGTTGGCTAAGTTGAGGATGAGTTCGATGAGTTGGCTAAGTTGTACTGTAAGTTCGATGAGTTGGCTAAGATGAGGATGAGTTCGATAAGTTGGGTAAGTTGTACTGTAAGTTCGATGAGTTAGATAAGTTGGAATGTAAGTTCGATGAGTTGGCTAAGTTGGAATGTAAGTTCGATGAGTTGGCTAAGTTGAGGATGAGTTCGATGAGTTGGCTAAGTTGTACTGTAAGTTGGATGAGTTGGCTAAGTTGGAATGTAAGTTCGATGAGTTGGATAAGTTGTACTGTAAGTTCAATGAGTTGGCTAAGTTGAGGATGATTTCGATGAGTTGGCTAAGTTGTACTGTAAGTTGGATGAGTTGGCTAAGTTGGAATGTAAGTTCGATGAGTTGGATAAGTTGAGGATGAGTTCGATGAGTTGGATAAGTTGGACAGTAAGTTCAATGAGTTGGCTAAGTTGTACTGTAAGTTCGATGAGTTGGCTAAGTTAAGGATGAGTTCGATGAGTTGGATAAGTTGCACTGTAAGTTGGATGAGTTGGCTTAGTTGTACTGTAAGTTCGATGAGTTGGCTAAGTTGAGGATGAGTTTGATGAGTTGGGTAAGTTGTACTGTAAGTTGGATGAGTTGGCTAAGTTGTACTGTAAGTTCGATGAGTTGGCTAAGTTGAGGATGAGTTCGATAAGTTGGGTAAGTTGGAATGTAAGTTGGATGAGTTGGCTAAGTTGAGGATGAGTTCGATGAGTTGGATAAGTTGTACTGTAAGTTGGATGAGTTGGCTAAGTTGTACTGTAAGTTGGCTAAGTTGAGGATGAGTTCGATGAGTTGGCTAAGTTGTACTGTAAGTTCGATGAGTTGGCTAAGTTGAGGATGAGTTCGATAAGTTGGGTAAGTTGTACTGTAAGTTGGGTGAGTTGGCTAAGTTGGAAAGTAAGTTCGATGAGTTGGATAAGTTGTACTGTAAGTTCAATGAGTTGGCTAAGTTGAGGATGAGTTCGATGAGTTGGCTAAGTTGTACTGTAAGTTGGATGAGTTGGCTAAGTTGTACTGTAATTTCGATGAGTTGGATAAGTTGTACTGTAAGTTCAATGAGTTGGCTAAGTTGAGAATGAGATCGATGAGTTGGCTAAGTTGTACTGTAAGTTGGATGAGTTGGCTAAGTTGGAATGTAAGTTCGATGAGTAGGATAAGTCGAGGATGAGTTCGATAAGTTGGATAAGTTGTACTGTAAGTTGGATGAGTTGGCTCAGTTGTACTGTAAGTTCGATGAGTTGGCTTAGTTGAGGATGAGTTCGATAAGTTGGGTAAGTTGTACTGTAAGTTGGATGAGTTGGCTAAGTTGAGGATGAGTTCGATGAGTTGGATAAGTTGTACTGTAAGTTGGATGTGTTGGCTTAGTTGTACTGTAAGTTGGATGAGTTGGCTAAGTTGTACTGTAAGTTCGATGAGTTGGCTAAGTTGATGATGAGTTCGATAAGTTGGGTAAGTTGTACTGTAAGTTGGGTGAGTTGGCTAAGTTGGAATGTAAGTTCGATGAGTTGGATAAGTTGTACTGTAAGTTCGATGAGTTGGCTAAGTTGAGGATGAGTTCGATGAGTTGGCTAAGTTGTACTGTAAGTTGGATGAGTTGGCTAAGTTGGAATGTAAGTTCAATGAGTTGGATAAGTTGAGGATGAGTTTGATAAGTTGGATAAGTTGTACTGTAAGTTGGATGAGTTGGCTTAGTTGTACTGTAAGTTTGATGAGTTGGATAAGTTGTACTGTAAGTTCGATGAGTTGGCTAAGTTGAGGATGAGTTCGATGAGTTGGATAAGTTGGACGGTAAGTTGGATGAGTTGGATAAGTTGAGGATGAGTTCGATGAGTTGGATAAGTTGTACTGTAAGTTGGATGAGTTGGATAAGTTGAAGATGAGTTCGATAAGTTGGGTAAGTTGTACTGTAAGTTCGATGAGTTAGATAAGTTAGAATGTAAGTTCGATGAGTTGGCTAAGTTGAGAATGAGTTGGATGAGTTGGATAAGTTGTACTGTAAGTCGGAGGATTTGGCTAAGTTGGAATGTAAGTTCGATGAGTTGGATAAGTTGAGGATGAGTTCGATGAGTTGGATAAGTTGTACTGTAAGTTGGATGAGTTGGCTAAGTTGTACTGTAAGTTCGATGAGTTGGCTAAGTTGAGGATGAGTTCAATAAGTTGGGTAAGTTGTACTGTAAGTTCGATGAGTTAGATAAGTTAGAATGTAAGTTCGATGAGTTGGCTAAGTTGTACTGTAAGTTCGATGAGTTGGCTAAGTTGAGGATGAGTTCGATGAGTTGTGCTGTAAGTTGTACTGTAAGTTGGATGAGTTACAGCCGAACTTAGCCAACTCATGGAACTTACAGTACAAATTATCCAACTCATCGAACTTACAGTGCAACTTACCCATATTATCGAACTCATCCTCAACTTAGCCAACTCATCGAACTTAAAGTACAACTTAGCCAACTCATCCAACTTACAGTGCAACTTACCCAACTTATCGAACTCATCCTCAACTTAGCCAACTCATCGAACTTACAGTACAACTTAGCCAACTCATCCAACTTACGGTACAACTTATCCAACTCATCCTCAACTTATCCAACTCATCGAACTTACATTCCAACTTAGCCAACTCATCCAACTTACAGTATAACTGAGCCAACTCATCGAACTCATCCTCAACTTAGCAAACTCATCGAACTTACAGTACAACTTATCCAACTCATCGAACTTACATTCCAACTTAGCCAACTCATCGAACTTACATTCCAACTTACCCAACTTATCGAACTCATCCTCAACTTAGCCAACTCATCGAACTTACAGTACAACTTAGCCAACTCATCCAACTTACAGTACAACTTATCCAACTCATCAAACTCATCCTCAACTTAGCCAACTCATCGAACTTACAGTACAACTTATCCAACTCATCGAACTTACATTCCAACTTAGCCAACTTATCGAACTTACATTCCAACTTATCTAACTCATCGAACTTACAGTCCAACTTACCCAACTTATCGAACTCATCCTCAACTAAGCCAACTCATCGAACTTATAGTACAACTTAGCCAACTCATCCAACTTACAGTACAACTTACCCAACTTATCGAACTCATCCTCAACTTAGCCAACTCATCGAACTTACAGTACAACTTAGCCAACTCATCCAACTTACAGTACAACTTAGCCAACTCATCCAACTTACAGTACAACTTATCCAACTCATCGAACTCATCCTCAACTTAGCCAACTCATCCAACTTACAGTACAACTTACCCAACTTATCGAACTCATCCTCAACTTAGCCAACTCATCGAACTTACAGTACAACTTAGCCAACTCATCCAACTTACAGCACAACTTATCCAACTCATCCTCAACTTATCCAACTCATCGAACTTACATTCCAACTTAGCCAACTCATCCAACTTACAGTACAACTTAGCCAACTCATCGAACTCATCCTCAACTTAGCAAACTCATCGAACTTACATTAAAACTTATCCAACTCATCGAACTTACATTCCAACTTAGCCAACTCATCGAACTTACATTCCAACTTACCCAACTTATCGAACTCATCCTCAACTTAGCCAACTCATCGAACTTACAGTACAACTTAGCCAACTCATCCAACTTACAGTACAACTTATCCAACTCATCGAACTCATCCTCAACTTAGCCAACTCACCGAACTTACATTCCAACTTAGCCAACTCATCCAACTTACAGTACAACTTATCCAACTCATCGAACTCATCCTCAACTTAGCCAACTCATCCAACTTACAGTACAACTTATCCAACTCATCGAACTCATCCTCAACTTATCCAACTCATCCAACATACAGTACAACTTATCCAACTCATCGAACTCATCCTCAACTTATCCAACTCATCCAACTCATCCAACTTACCGTCCGACTTATCCAACTCATCGAACTCATCCTCAACTTAGCCAACTCATCGAACTTACAGTACAACTTATCCAACTCATCAAACTTACAGTACAACTTAGCCAACTCATCCAACTTACAGTACAACTTAGCCAACTCATCGAACTCATCCTCAACTTAGCCAACTCATCGAACTTACATTCCAATTAACCCAACTTATCGAACTCATCCTCAACTTAGCCAACTCATCGAACTTACAGTACAACTTAGCCAACTCATCCAACTTACGGTACAACTTATCCAACTCATCCTCAACTTATCCAACTCATCGAACTTACATTCCAACTTAGCCAACTCATCCAACTTACAGTATAACTGAGCCAACTCATCGAACTCATCCTCAACTTAGCAAACTCATCGAACTTACAGTACAACTTATCCAACTCATCGAACTTACATTCCAACTTAGCCAACTCATCGAACTTACATTCCAACTTACCCAACTTATCGAACTCATCCTCAACTTAGCCAACTCATCGAACTTACAGTACAACTTAGCCAACTCATCCAACTTACAGTACAACTTATCCAACTCATCAAACTCATCCTCAACTTAGCCAACTCATCGAACTTACAGTACAACTTATCCAACTCATCGAACTTACATTCCAACTTAGCCAACTTATCGAACTTACATTCCAACTTATCTAACTCATCGAACTTACAGTCCAACTTACCCAACTTATCGAACTCATCCTCAACTAAGCCAACTCATCGAACTTATAGTACAACTTAGCCAACTCATCCAACTTACAGTACAACTTACCCAACTTATCGAACTCATCCTCAACTTAGCCAACTCATCGAACTTACAGTACAACTTAGCCAACTCATCCAACTTACAGTACAACTTAGCCAACTCATCCAACTTACAGTACAACTTATCCAACTCATCGAACTCATCCTCAACTTAGCCAACTCATCCAACTTACAGTACAACTTACCCAACTTATCGAACTCATCCTCAACTTAGCCAACTCATCGAACTTACAGTACAACTTAGCCAACTCATCCAACTTACAGCACAACTTATCCAACTCATCCTCAACTTATCCAACTCATCGAACTTACATTCCAACTTAGCCAACTCATCCAACTTACAGTACAACTTAGCCAACTCATCGAACTCATCCTCAACTTAGCAAACTCATCGAACTTACATTACAACTTATCCAACTCATCGAACTTACATTCCAACTTAGCCAACTCATCGAACTTACATTCCAACTTACCCAACTTATCGAACTCATCCTCAACTTAGCCAACTCATCGAACTTACAGTACAACTTAGCCAACTCATCCAACTTACAGTACAACTTATCCAACTCATCGAACTCATCCTCAACTTAGCCAACTCACCGAACTTACATTCCAACTTAGCCAACTCATCCAACTTACAGTACAACTTATCCAACTCATCGAACTCATCCTCAACTTAGCCAACTCATCCAACTTACAGTACAACTTATCCAACTCATCGAACTCATCCTCAACTTATCCAACTCATCCAACATACAGTACAACTTATCCAACTCATCGAACTCATCCTCAACTTATCCAACTCATCCAACTCATCCAACTTACCGTCCGACTTATCCAACTCATCGAACTCATCCTCAACTTAGCCAACTCATCGAACTTACAGTACAACTTATCCAACTCATCAAACTTACAGTACAACTTAGCCAACTCATCCAACTTACAGTACAACTTAGCCAACTCATCGAACTCATCCTCAACTTAGCCAACTCATCGAACTTACATTCCAATTAACCCAACTTATCGAACTCATCCTCAACTTAGCCAACTCATCGAACTTACAGTACAACTTAGCCAACTCATCCAACTTACGGTACAACTTATCCAACTCATCCTCAACTTATCCAACTCATCGAACTTACATTCCAACTTAGCCAACTCATCCAACTTACAGTATAACTGAGCCAACTCATCGAACTCATCCTCAACTTAGCAAACTCATCGAACTTACAGTACAACTTATCCAACTCATCGAACTTACATTCCAACTTAGCCAACTCATCGAACTTACATTCCAACTTACCCAACTTATCGAACTCATCCTCAACTTAGCCAACTCATCGAACTTACAGTACAACTTAGCCAACTCATCCAACTTACAGTACAACTTATCCAACTCATCAAACTCATCCTCAACTTAGCCAACTCATCGAACTTACAGTACAACTTATCCAACTCATCGAACTTACATTCCAACTTAGCCAACTTATCGAACTTACATTCCAACTTATCTAACTCATCGAACTTACAGTCCAACTTACCCAACTTATCGAACTCATCCTCAACTAAGCCAACTCATCGAACTTATAGTACAACTTAGCCAACTCATCCAACTTACAGTACAACTTACCCAACTTATCGAACTCATCCTCAACTTAGCCAACTCATCGAACTTACAGTACAACTTAGCCAACTCATCGAACTTACAGTACAACTTAGCCAACTCATCCAACTTACAGTACAACTTATCCAACTCATCGAACTCATCCTCAACTTAGCCAACTCATCCAACTTACAGTACAACTTACCCAACTTATCGAACTCATCCTCAACTTAGCCAACTCATCGAACTTACAGTACAACTTAGCCAACTCATCCAACTTACAGCACAACTTATCCAACTCATCCTCAACTTATCCAACTCATCGAACTTACATTCCAACTTAGCCAACTCATCCAACTTACAGTACAACTTAGCCAACTCATCGAACTCATCCTCAACTTAGCAAACTCATCGAACTTACATTAAAACTTATCCAACTCATCGAACTTACATTCCAACTTAGCCAACTCATCGAACTTACATTCCAACTTACCCAACTTATCGAACTCATCCTCAACTTAGCCAACTCATCGAACTTACAGTACAACTTAGCCAACTCATCCAACTTACAGTACAACTTATCCAACTCTTCGAACTCATCCTCAACTTAGCCAACTCACCGAACTTACATTCCAACTTAGCCAACTCATCCAACTTACAGTACAACTTATCCAACTCATCGAACTCATCCTCAACTTAGCCAACTCATCCAACTTACAGTACAACTTATCCAACTCATCGAACTCATCCTCAACTTATCCAACTCATCCAACATACAGTACAACTTATCCAACTCATCGAACTCCTCCTCAACTTATCCAACTCATCCAACTCATCCAACTTACCGTCCAACTTATCCAACTCATCGAACTCATCCTCAACTTAGCCAACTCATCGAACTTACAGTACAACTTATCCAACTCATCAAACTTACAGTACAACTTAGCCAACTCATCCAACTTACAGTACAACTTAGCCAACTCATCGAACTCATCCTCAACTTAGCCAACTCATCGAACTTACATTCCAATTAACCCAACTTATCGAACTCATCCTCAACTTAGCCAACTCATCGAACTTACAGTACAACTTAGCCAACTCATCCAACTTACAGTACAACTTACCCAACTCATCAAACTCATCCTCAACTTAGCCAACTCATCGAACTTACATTCCAACTTATCTAACTCATCCAACTTACAGTACAACTTATCCAACTCATCGAACTCATCCTTAACTTAGCCAACTCATTGAACTTACAGTACAACTTATCCAACTCATCCAACTTACCGTCCAACTTATCCAACTCATCGAACTCATCCTCAACTTAGCTAACTCATCGAACTTACATTCCAACTAAGCCAACTCATCGAACTTACATTCAAACTTATCTAACTCATCGAACTTACAGTACAACTTACCCAACTTATCGAACTCATCCTCAACTTATCCAACTCATCCAACTGACCCAACTCATCAAACAGCTCAACTCATCCAACTCATCGAACTCATTCTCAACTTATCCAACTCATCGAACTTACCCAACTCATCCAACTTATCGAACTTATCTTTTAACTTATCGAACTCAGCTTGCTTAGCTTACTCAACTCATCGAACTTAGCTTGCATCTTGCTGCATATAATGGTCCAATGTTGTACTCATGACCAACTCATCCTAACATATGCGCAGCTATTATAACTTACCGAACTTAGCTCAGCCATTGAAGCATCTGGACACATATCACCAACTCATCCTAACATATGCGCAGCTATTATAACTTACCGAACTTAGCTCAGCCATTGAAGCATCTGGATACATATCATTGTATAAAGACCCAACTTAGCGAACTCATCGGCTATAATGGACAGCTATGGCAACTTACTCAACTTAGAACTTAGAATATAGGGACCTATCATATGTATGTTTGTTGTAGTATATATATATATATATATATATATATATATATATATACAGGATCAGAAACTGATGCAGATTCAGACAGTAGATAAATACAGAGGGATATAGTGAATCAACTGAGCCGATAGATGCTGTAAATATTTTGCCTCTAGCGAGATTCGAACCCACGACCTCGGCAACACCGCCTAGCACTACACCAGACATCAACGCTACCAACTGCGCCACTGAGTCATCCCCAAAAAAGGATGTTCAGGAAGCGCTGATATTGATGACGACTGATGCAGTACACGTCGTATATTGGTTCTTTTTCAATGAATGGCATCTATTTCGTTCGCAAGTGAAAGCCTGATGGATCCAAGGATACAAGTGAAATTAGATAAATATCAGAAGTGCGGAAATATAATTTCACAAACATCATTGCTTTCGAGCTACACAGGATCAGAAACTGATGCAGATTCAGACAGTAGATAAATACAGAGGGATATAGTGAATCAACTGAGCCGATAGATGCTGTAAATATTTTGCCTCTAGCGAGATTCGAACCCACGACCTCGGCAACACCGCCTAGCACTACACCAGACATCAACGCTACCAACTGCGCCACTGAGTCATCCCCAAAAAAGGATGTTCAGGAAGCGCTGATATTGATGACGACTGATGCAGTACACGTCGTATATTGGTTCTTTTTCAATGAATGGCGCAGTTGGTAGCGTTGATGTCTGGTGTAGTGCTAGGCGGTGTTGCCGAGGTCGTGGGTTCGAATCTCGCTAGAGGCAAAATATTTACAGCATCTATCGGCTCAGTTGATTCACTATATCCCTCTGTATTTATCTACTGTCTGAATCTGCATCAGTTTCTGATCCTGTGTAGCTCGAAAGCAATGATGTTTGTGAAATTATATTTCCGCACTTCTGATATTTATCTAATTTCACTTGTATCCTTGGATCCATCAGGCTTTCACTTGCGAACGAAATAGATGCCATTCATTGAAAAAGAACCAATATACGACGTGTACTGCATCAGTCGTCATCAATATCAGCGCTTCCTGAACATCCTTTTTTGGGGATGACTCAGTGGCGCAGTTGGTAGCGTTGATGTCTGGTGTAGTGCTAGGCGGTGTTGCCGAGGTCGTGGGTTCGAATCTCGCTAGAGGCAAAATATTTACAGCATCTATCGGCTCAGTTGATTCACTATATCCCTCTGTATTTATCTACTGTCTGAATCTGCATCAGTTTCTGATCCTGTGTAGCTCGAAAGCAATGATGTTTGTGAAATTATATTTCCGCACTTCTGATATTTATCTAATTTCACTTGTATCCTTGGATCCATCAGGCTTTCACTTGCGAACGAAATAGATGCCATTCATTGAAAAAGAACCAATATACGACGTGTACTGCATCAGTCGTCATCAATATCAGCGCTTCCTGAACATCCTTTTTTGGGGATGACTCAGTGGCGCAGTTGGTAGCGTTGATGTCTGGTGTAGTGCTAGGCGGTGTTGCCGAGGTCGTGGGTTCGAATCTCGCTAGAGGCAAAATATTTACAGCATCTATCGGCTCAGTTGATTCACTATATCCCTCTGTATATATATATATATATATATATATATATATATATATATATATATATATATATATATATATATACTGACCGCTGACTTAAAGTTCAACTTATCCAACTCAACTTAGGTAAGTTAAGTAGCATAAGCTGTAAGCTGAGCTGGATGAGTTGAGTAAGCTGAGCTGAGTGGTATAGGTATCTTGTCCGGAAAAAGTGGCGAAAATTGCTTATTTTGCTCAGCTTGATGAGTTGAGTAAGCTGAGCTGAGTTGTAAGTCATATGAAAGAAATAAAAGGGGTAGAGGGAGGGTAGACACACAATGTATCATAATATATACATGTAGCTATTGTAACTCATCAAACTTAGCTCAGGGCTCTCTTGTAACATTGCCGTTGTTTAAAGGCCTAACTTACCGAACTCATCTGTTATAATGGACAGCTATGGCAACTTACTTAACTTAGAACTTAAAATCGGGACCTTCCATATGTATGTGATATCTCAATAGAATATATGTACAGTCTAATCATTTCAGTCATTTTTGTCCCGAAATTATTTGGTCTATAGAAAAACATGGGGACTCCTATGGGCTACGTACTTCATACTCCGTGTCCCGAAATTTACTGTCTACGTTTAATAGATGAATATTGTGAAAATTATGCTGAGATACTTTGTGTCTTAGTATATTGCATAGGCATGTGCCTGAGACAGAATTCAGGACAGGGAGTATGAAGTACCTGCCCAAAAAATTGTGCCGCTGCATGTGCAATTCATGTAATTAACTAACACACCAAATCTGGTTGAATTTCGGAAAACAAAATTTTTTGGCCCCCCAACCCCCACGGTACCCCAAAGTCCCACCCCTGGGCATGACCCAGGCGCCCGAATGAAAATCCCGTCTGATATGTTATATATCTTACATATGTGAGAAGATACACAAAGATTGGTTTAAAAATCTTTGAAATTGACTTTGTAATTCAGATTTAATGATATTTGACCTTTTGGCCCCTCCCCAGGGCCCCAGGGGGCAGGGACCCAAAAAATGGTGCCGTTGCATATGCCATTCATGTAAGTAACTCACACACCAAATCTGGTTGAATTTCGGAAAAAAAATTTTTTTGACCACAAAACCCCCCACGGTACCCCCAAGTCCCACCCCTGGGGCATGACCCAGGCGGCCAAATGAAAATCCCGTCTGATATGTTTTATATCTTTCATTTGTGAGAAGACACACAAAGTTTGGGTTAAAAATCTTTGAAATTGACTTAGTAATTGAAATTTAATGATATAATATGACATTTGACCTTTTGGCCCCTCTCCAGGGCCCCAGGGGGCGGGGCCAAAAAAAAATGTGCTGTTGCACGCCCCATTCATGTGAGCAACACACACACCAAATTTGGTTGGATTTCGTCCAATGGTTTAGGAGGAGATAGCGTGACGGACGGACGGACGGACGGACAGACGGACGGACAGACGGACGGACGGACGGACGGACGGACGGACGGAGGCGATTGCAATATCCCCAACGCTTTTTTAAAAAAGCGTGGGGATAAATATCGCCAAATCATCATTGGTAATGTGGCATCGAGCTATCAAGTCAATCTAGCGATAGAAATTCCTAATTTAACCGAAAACTACATAAATTCGCATGTGTTCGCTTGTCGACATTGGGTATCTGCATTGCTTATTCAAATATAAGTCACGTTGTTGGGAAGGGTTTTTTTTTTTTGATTGGCCAGATATTTTTCTATTCGGGAGAGCTCGGAGCTAATCGGAACATGTCGGGAAAACTCGGTATGAAATTAGCTATTAAGCAAGTCCGTTCATAATCCTAAACAAAAACATTTTTTCTTTGTTTGGCCTAAGTGCAAGTTTCAGCAGATGTAGAACGCTGATAAAAGACAAGATTGTGCATCTTCCAGAACTGATATCACAAATTCTCTGTTTTTCTCATTCTCACAAATCTTCTGGGAGATTTGAAAATATGAATTTTTTATTCAAATATTACCCATGTATGCGTCTATCATAGTGAGTCAAGTAAAAAGAACCCTATGCTATAAAACTTGACCATATTCAACTCACATTTGAGCATGAAAATTGTAATTTCCATAATTATCAAAATATTAACCCAATGATGCGTTATGTTGCGCAAAATATCTGACGAAGTCATTTTTACTGGTTAAAAATTTTAAAATGCCAACAAATGTTGGCATTTAAAAATTAATGACCAGAAAAATATCATGCCTATGCAAGTTGAACATGAAAAAGTTATTTATAGCACTAAAACCGAGAAAGCACAGTTGCAGCTACTGTTTAGAATCAGGGTAGGTAAAAGAAAAGCTATAGAAATAGCGTACAACAATGTAACTGATCAGTCTATATAGTAGTGTTGAGCTTCGGACACTTAAGCACGGATCCTAAACTAAAGTCACTATCAATATTCGAAAAGCTTACTTATCGATGATATAATCGGAAGATGCATGACATTTTCATACTCATAAGATTTAATGAACAATAGATATTCAAGCATTTCAGAACGACTTGCAGAATATGTGATAACTGCATTTTCAACTGAGATAGCTCGACTGTTGATGATTATTAAATTTTTAACAGTTACAACCAATAGAGTGTTGATGAGTTTATCATAGTTGTTCCATAGTAGTATTTCTAATATTGTCTCGCGATATTAACAAAATAACACAAATACAGTGTATCACGGTTTGTGACAATACAATAATCTGTTAGACCTGGCGACTTTTTTCGGTCACTTTTTATTGGTTTTGCCAATATCGATGCTGTTATGTTAACTCTTAGTCTGCTAGTTGCGCCTGCCGATACCCTTTGCAAACAGTTTCCTGAGGTGGATCTAAAATGTTTGGGTTAAACATATTTTATTTTTATACTTTGTACATATAACAAACAAAAGAGAATATACAATACAATGCTAGTATACAAATGGGAATCAGAAGAAAGTCATTTGACTTATGTGAATCTGTATGCCATTTCAATCTAATTTGTCAAGTTATTGCGATTTGAAATAACAAATGATTATCATTATTTGCAAATTCTATACTGTACCAATATAACCAGCATTGCTTAACATCAGATTCAGATGATGAAACAAGATATAAGTTTGGGTTGATTGACTATCTCAATGTCAAAGAACTGTGGAAATGGTACGCCATGTTCACATTCTATTTAAATCAGGAAGCCTGTACAATGGTGAAAATATGCTCATTACTCTCACTAGAAAGCTCTCTGTTACCATATAAAAGTGTATCCGATGTTTGATTACATAGTGGAGAAATTCCTTGCATCATTTTCTGACGAAATTCATTGAACCTATTGCATTCAAACAAGTAATGTTTGTTAGTTTCAATTCTACCACAAGTGCACAGTGGACTGTCTGTGGTATTTTTCGAATAGAGGTGGTGATTTAGAGAGCTGCAATCCGTTGGTAAATTTGGCAAATACATTTTCCATCGCGATAATACAGAGGTACATTAATCATGGCAGAATTGAGTCTGTGCTTAAAAGCGCAAATACTTGTTGCATTTTTGGTATCTTGAGAGAGTTCATTCCAATCACGCACGACTGAGGGAAGAAATGAGTTGTAGTATAACTGAGTATTGGAGCGTATAGTTTTGTAATCAGACGCGTTTCAGAGATTATAGGCTGTATTATTTCCAACTGTATGGGGAACAAGTGTAGACAAATATTCTGAACTCAATCCACTTCTCATTTTATAGAACAGAATTAACTTGTGTGTTTTTCTCCTGCAAGAAAGAGTATTCCAACCAACTTCGCTTAATAATTTTTCAATAGAAACTAATTTTGTTGCACCAGTAAAATGATGGCGCTTTGATATTATTCCTGTAAGAATTATAGAATCAGCCTTAAAAAGTTTTTTTTTATAAATCTATATGAAAAATGACTTATCAGGAAAAAAATTAAACACTTAGTGAATGTTTTTTTCGGACTTGGTCAAAAAGTTATCGCTATAAAGATAAAGATTCATTAATAGTTATAAAGTCCTAATCAGACGATAATTTGTCGTTTTTTCGATTTGTGAAGAAGAAAAGGAGGTATTAAACCGACGCAATGGATAAAACATAAAATCACAGACTCAACTTTTTCAACTGAGGTAGTCTTTTTGTGTTGCTACGCCCATTCGTCATCTTCGTCCCCCACCCACCCCACCCCCACACACCTCCTGAATCAGGCCGCCCATTTCTAGCTCATGCTCAACGTGCATTTAGTCATTTTCCGTATTTTTTATTATTTTTTGCGTTATGAGAACAAAGAGATGGCAATTAGAACTTATTCATGATAATTCATATTTTAAAGGAAAAAATAACTAAACAAAATTAGCTATTTTTACTCGATTTCTATAGCTTTCTAATTTTAGCTTGAGCTACAATTAGCGTACTATAGCATATTCAAGAACACAAACTCTTAGAGACTATTTATGCAGACATATAACCTGTAGGGTAATCGTTCCTGACGCCCCAGTGGTACCTACTGGGAGACATTGCCTTTAATTGTGCATAGCTGTCTGGTTTTCAGTAAATTCGACCATCCTTTTTCTACAGTGAAAACTAATCCCACAATTGTTCTGGTATCAGCCTGGATTTGTTTTGGAAGATTTATAAATACATATAGTTCCTGGTTCTGTTGTATGCCGACGGCCCAGTTATCTTTGGTACAGATGAAACTAGTTCCAGAAGAATATAGATATATTTATGAATATGCTAAAATGAGGATGCTTGATATCAACTATGACAAGACTAAAATTTTGATATTTGGCAGACGCAATAATGGCCACTTTAACTTCAATCGTTGAGAATAAAATCTCAAACAGTAAAATCTTCCAATTTACTTACATGATTTACAGCTTCTTAAAGACAATGTTTTACCAATTTGCTAATATGGATGTGAGATCTGAGAGTTTGAAAATACTAATATCATAGAGAAGCTTCGAACTAAATTTCTTAGGTATATCGCAAACTCAAGGAAATCTATCCCAGCATATATGCTATTTGAAGAACAAGGCTGCAAGCATGTAGACATTAGAATCAAAATTCTTATAAATAGATTTTGGCTAAATTTTAAAAACTACCTAATCAAAAGTAGATCATTGTTAAAGTTCAGGTTAAGTAATCATTCGCTTCCTGTTGAAACCAGTGATGAATTTCATTATCTTTTGTATGTGATCAGTTTATATCTGACAGAAATAAATTTTTAAGTTCATAGTTTTTCAAAAGCACAAAGATTATAAAATTCAAAGAACTATATTCTTCAGAAAATACCAGGCAGCTTGTTAAGATATTAAGTTTTGTAGAAATTATTATGAACAAAGGTTCAAGTGCAACAGAACCTTAACAGTCAATCATAATGATAGAATACATCCAACATGTGTCATCTTTCATTCTCAGGGAGAATTACTTCACATGATATGCCAAACCTTACTTTGTTTCTTAATAAACCATCATTTGAAAATGCTGTCTACTTTAATTTTTGGGGGCTCTTTGAGGGTGGATTTTGCTTACATTTCAATTTTCACCTTTAGCATGCTTTTGTATCCAAACAATTTTTTTGCATAAAATGTTTGTGCTTTGTTTGTACTGCATGCTCTTACGCATTTAGCTAAAGTAAGCATAAATTACAGGATATAGGCAAAAATTTCTTTCACCTTTTCTTCAGGAAAAAAATCACAATTTTGGCATCACTCTGTCGCTGTAGTGACTATCACTCGACGCACAAAAAATATTAAGCAGATACACAGCTGGATTTATAAGTGACAATAATTCGCGATGAACATTTTCAGAAGTAAAATGTTGACCAAAATATTACCCTTTTAACAGCTAGATACACTATTTTGTGCACTCGTCGACTGCAACCACCACGCGATGACTGCGCTGTTCGAGTACATTGGTTCTCTAGCGTGTATGTTATACCAATAGATATTGCACGTTTCTAGATATTTCGTGATAAAGCCGGTAATGGCGGTATAATAGGGGATGATATTACACGCACGTTATTTGGCAGCTTGTTTTAAGTTGCTCCATAAAAACTCCATAAAATGAAACGCTAAATTGGCGTTTCCACAGTTGCATTTCAAAATAGGTCACCAATTTCAGAATTTTGAATTGGATGAAATGAACTATTCTACCACAGGCAATGATAAATACCCTGGATGATATCTCGGAATGATGATTGATAATCGTATCTAACAATGACATCCCACTATCAAAAGGGAGAAAGCAATCGTTTCCGCATAATAATGAGTTGTCATAATAATTGGAAAACCACTTATTGTCCAATTATTTGTCAAACCAAACAAAAATGAACAAAATTTTTATGCAAATTATCTTATAAAATATGGGTATCAATCATCATTTTAATTTTACGCTTTATTAAAAAATGAATATTTTAACCAGTCTTTACGTGACAAGCCACAGACAGTATTATATATAATTAGTCCCGTTATATATCAGGGAAATTATCACCCTTGGAAACGATCTCATTATTTGAGCTTTGTCAAGAGAGGGTGCACGACAATACGTCGAAAGACACTTCGTCGAATACGACAATTAGTCTACAAAGACAATTGGTCTACTACGACAGTTTGTCGAGTGCGACACTTAGTCTACTCCCTTTTTTACCTACGACATTTGGTCGAAAAAAATGTTAAAGCATACTTACAGTTTACCTTACCTTACGTGTACATTGAGATGTTATTTGAGTGTAACGTTATTATAACGGTAGGAACTACGTAACAATGTTCTATTGGGCTGCAGGTAAGTATTGATGTGGCAATAGGAAATGTAAGAGCCGCATTATAACATAGTCTGATGATCGTACATGTATATTGAAGCAAACAGGCCACAATATGCACTCAACTTGAAGTGCAGAAGTCTATGGCCAGGATAAGAGAAGCCGCCTCAAAAACACAGGAAGCTCCAGCAAAAATCCTGAATAAAAATTGGCCAAACACTTGCCTGCTGAATTCAAAATAAAGTTGTTTCCCTTCCGCTTTTTTCTTGATAAATCTTTTATAATTTCGACCAGTTCTAGACAAACTTTAGACAAATTTCGACGAAATATAAGTTTAGACCAAGTGTCCATTTCGACCAAACGTTACATTCGACCAGATGTCTTATTCGACCAAATGTCGTATTCGACGAAGTGTCTTTCGACGAATTGTCGTGGATCCGTCAAGAGAAAATAATTGGGCCTCATCGCGAGAAAACCTGTCTTCGGGGTTGCGAACAACACAGGCGCAGACCAGCCTGCGCATCCGCGCAGTCTGGTCAGCGCCTTTGTTATTCGCTTTTTGGAAAGTATCATATCGAGACTTGCTACGAGCGAAATTTCAATTTTCTAGCTAGTCTCTGTAGCTGAGCAGGCTGGTTTGAACCTCACTTTGTCGGGAACCTCTAAGACAGGGTTTGTCGCGTCGAAGCCCATAAGTCTTCGGGTCCCCGCCACTCATTGTAGTCTAGGCTGCTGTCCGTTCTAAAGCGGTGATACTGTTGTTGTTCATTCATTGTTTGTTGTTGCTCCCATTGTATGTGGGTGTTATGTTGGCTCCTTGTTTCACACTGGTAAATGTATACGTCGATTTGGTGGTATCTACGCATATTGCCGGTACTTCATAGACCGGAAGTGGTAGATATCGGTGTTAATACTATATAGAAAAATATGCCATATGCCTGAAGGACTACAGAATTAGATCCTTTTTAAGTATTCGGCATTCACATGGCGATTTGTGTAAGCATTTAGGAATAGATTCGAGTACCGATCTGGATGATCATGATGATCGGTACTCGAATCTATTCCTAAATGCTTACATAAATCGCCATGCACGTACTGAATACTTAAAGATGATCTAATTCTATAGTCATTTAGGCATATGGCATGTTTTTCTATATAGTATTAACACCAATATCTGTCACTTCCGGTCTATGAAGTACCGGCAATACGCGTAAATACCACCAAATCGACGTATACATTTACAAGTGTGTTGTTTAGTGATCTTGTTCTTGGTGGTTCCCTTTTTAGTTTATCAATCATCTTGCTGAGGAAGAGAGAGCTGGTTTGTTTTCTTTAAGTATACTGTGACTGTCTGTGTTCTGTGGCTCTACCTCGCGGTGTCGTTCCTTGTTCTGCAGTCTGTGATTGTGACATTTCCTGGCATGTAAACTATAAGGACATTTTCAAAACTATCAAGATTTCCTAACTTAATTGATTTTTTAAAAGCATAATAATCGAAATTTGAACTAAACTAACTTTGATTCTCAGAATGAAAACAATGCCAAGACATAGATCACCGTCCAAATAACAACGTTAAATGAAAACTTTCACCCCTATACCCTGCTTATTGCATTCGAAAATTGCCCCAAAAACATAATACTGCAACAGTTAGGATGTCCATATGGCGTATTTACAAATGGTTTGTATGTGCTCGTCTCAGGTCTGCGTCAAGTTAGCATTTCGCGTGACATCGCTCTCTTCTGATGACAGATAGCCTATCAAATTCATTATATTTTGTCAAAGGCCAACTAAATGATACGACCGATTTACATTTCGCATAATTGAATTTTTTCATCTCTACCTTTAATAATGAATTTTCTCACAATACACAAAATTATCATTATTATTTGAGCCAAAGATATGATCTTATTCAAGTCACACGAATTATTCTTTTCAAAGAAAAAAATCACCATACTATGATAGTATTTCGGCCGCATGATACGTTTCATGTCATATATGTACACTTTGTCGTAAGCTGTACACTGAAGCTCACTTTGTCCTTTGACAAAGCCTACAGTCAAAATAGTATTATTTTTTCACAGTGAAAAAATAATACTATTTTGACTTCAGGCTTGGTCACAAAACTTCCTGACGCTGCGTCAATTCGGTAATTAGGAACCAATCTATCTCTGTAAAGTTCAGATTAATGTACTTCTCAAATGAAAAAGATAAATGTTTATATCATGCTCTCTGCGAATCTCCAGAGCAAACGTGTTTTGCGAAAGAAATGCAAGTCTTAAATGATTCAAGTTATATGTTACCTTCGTGGGAGATGGTAATTGACAAAGGCTTAAAATGCCACACCCACATATGAGCCAGAATCAAAAAAGGGAAATAAATGGTAAAAGAAGAAATTCACAAAAAGAACTTAGAATGTTTCCAAATAGCGATCGAAGAAGTTTGCAAACGTTGATACCGAGATTGAAACCTGGCATCGAAGTTATAAAACTTGAGTTCATTCTCAAACTAAAAATAAAGCGCAATGATTGGTTGCTTGTGGTTACCTGTTGGATTTCTTTTGCTCCAGTATTCAGTTTTATTTTACTGTTGAGTCCTTATCTTTGCTTTATCTCCTTGTTATATTTTGATTTATATGTTTTAGGAGATGATGCATTGATAAGTTAGGGTTCTTTCATGCAAACCAAATATCTATGTGTCTTGATCCACATCTGAATTAAGGGTGAGATTGGCGCCGTTAAACCGGTTTAAGCCCTCCAGTAAAATATTTTACTGACCGCTCCAAGGCGGTACTTCTTTTGTGGATCTTTTATGTTTTTGTTCTGTCTTGTGTTTGCCATGTCTTTGTGCGCGACTGTTTATATGAGCTTTGTGGTCACCTGCTAGGAAATAGCTGACCTCTTGGCTCTCGTTTGTGGTGTCTAACTGTGAGTTTGTCACTTTCCCATTGGTATCCTGGGTCAGGTGTGGTACTTGATTGTATCGATTCCTGATCTTTGCACCCTTACTTACTTTCTACTCAACTTTTATACCCTCGAGGCCAGGATTCACTACTTTGAGTCAGCAATGCAATAAAAAATATGAACAGCCAAAAAACCCAAACGCACCTTAAGCGGAAAGTAGGTTTCCTATGCAATGTTATTTTCTATTAAAGAGTAAAATAATTACATGGAAGTAGTATAAGGATGTTGTATTGAAGAAATTGAAAAAGTACTATCAAAAACGGCGGCCAATCAGTGACAGGTTTCAAGCATGCATTGTTTCTTCATGACAATGCTCTGGCCCATTCATCAGCAATTGTTTGTGATTTTTTTAAATGAGAAAAGGTTACTGTTTTATCCTCCCGATATTGACCCATGTGGCTTCTTTCTATTTCCAAAACTGAAAAAGAATCCTTGCTCGATGGAAATATCGGCCAATACTCACGCTGGGGTCCGCTGTTATTCAGTACCTACGGCCTATACCTATGCCATTAACCGGCATACTCTAACGCCTTCCGGAAATAAATTTATTGCGAGCTGGACAATTTTGTGTTCTGGTGGTTATGTTGTTGTTGATTCATTGTTTATTGTGGTTCCATTGTTTATGAGGGTTCTGTGTTTGGTCATTGTTTTGTTCTTCGGTATTTAGTGTCCTTTCTAGTTACTTTAATTGTTTGCCTGACGTCTTGTGAATGTTAGTGTTCTGTGGCTCTTCCTCTCGGTGCCGTGGGTTGGTCTGCAGATCGTGGTTGTGGTATTTTCTGATCATACACACTTTTTATGATTGACTGAAACTTCATATTTCTGGCCATATTGGTACGTCGAAGACATGAATTAAAGAATCATGAAATATTTCAAATGTGACGATTTTCGCCCAAAACAAGTAATTATTTCGTAGAGCCTTCGTTTGTTTGTATTTTGCTAAGTATAAAGACTCAAAATGGCATGAATAAGTTTTTGTAACATCTGACCTGGTTGTCCATAGAAGCAGACACTGTGACTTGTACACCTGAAGATGCTAACACAAAAATGGTTCTGCTGTCAATATATTGTGTATTATTTGCAAATGATACTGACTTCAGAATCATTATCAAAAAACGCGAGATACATGTGTGGTTGTACGTATCTTAAATGAAATTTGTATTAACACTTAAAGCGCCAAGAAAAAAAATGCATCTAAAAATGTCGTCTGCTGAAGTCGTCGTCAGCAAATAACTGCCTAGCATTACTGACGAACTAAGTATAGAAGCAAACAGCGTGGACCCAGAACAGACTGCTCCTATAAGAGCAGTCTGTTCTGGATCCACACTGTTTGCCATAGAGGTTTCTTAAACATTTCAACAGACGAGAAAATTAGACGACTTTTGTTGCGATTGACGCATTAAGGGTTGACATTTTGGATTGAAACATGAAGAGCTACACGAATTGTTGATGAGATGTGTTTCATCCAGGCCATTTATTTGTAAACCATAAGGAGTTAGCATTCTTTAACACCATTCCTGGTGTATATGATATTGTTTTTGTGTTTTCCACCATAGTATTTCTTGAAAAAAGGAAGAACTCTGCTAGCATTCTTTACCACCCTCCCTAATGAATATGGTATTGTTTTTGTGTTTTCCACCATAGTATTTCTTGAAAAAAAAGGAAGAACTCTGTTAGCATTCTTTACCACCCTCCCTGATGTATATGATATTGTTTTTGTGTTTTCCGACTCAGTTTTTCTTGAAAAAAGGAAGAACTCTGTTAGCATTCTTTACCACCCTCCCTGATGTATATGATATTGTTTCTGTGTTTTCCACCTCAGTTTTTCTTGAAAAAAGGAAGAACTCTGTTAGCATTATTTACCACCCTCTCTGATGTATATGATATTGTTTTGTGTTTTTCTACCTCAGTTTTTCTTGAAAAAAGGAAAAACTCTGTTAGCATTCTTTACCACCCTGCCTGATGTAATTGTTTTTGTGTTTTCCACCTCAGTATTTCTTGAAAAAAGGAAGAACTCTGCTAGCATTCTTTACCACCCTCCCTTATGTATATGATATTGTTTTGGGTTTTCCACCTCAGTATTTCTTGAAAAAAGGAAGAACTCTGTTAGCATTCTTTACCACCCTCCCTGATGTATAAGATATTGTTTTTGTGTTTTCCACCTCAGTTTTCTTGAAAAAAGGAAGAACTCTGCTAGCATTCTTTACCACCCTCCCTGATGTATATGATATTGTTTTTGTGTTTTCCACCTCAGTTTTCTTGAAAAAAGGAAGAACTCTGTTCGCATTTTTTACCACCCTCCCTGGTGTATATGATATTGTTTTTGTGTTTTCCACCTCAGTATTTCATGAAAAAAGGAAGAGCTCTGCTTTAGAAATAGTGCAAAACAGAGGGTTAAATGCATTTTTAGATCTCACTGTATTGTATGGGAGTGAACACTTCAACATAGTAAGAGTTCCCTGAGAGCTTTTTGTGGCATTTTATAATTTAACTCTTTGCAAGATCTTATGTGAGCTGAAACCACATTAGCTTCTGATTAGCCACTACCAAGGAAATATCACTCGCCACACACCCATCCCCTCCTTTCATTCCAGAGCTTTCTTTAAACACTACCCTCGCCGAGAAACATGGCATGCCAAAATAATCAAAATCATTACGCTTTCCCAAATGTTCTTACTACTATTGGAGATGGTGCATCAAGATTGGACCATTGTTACTGTTTTCTTTGACAGTCGTAAGTACCAAACAAAAAAAAAAAGAAACGCAACAGTAAGAATTTCCTGTGAGGTTCTCCTTTAATTACGAAAATGATAATTGCCATAAATACTTATTTCTGATCAAATCTTACTAAAACTTCAGTATGGTATAGATAAGCATCTGTTCATTCCATGTGCATCATCAAAAGACATCAATAGAATTGGTAAACATGTTTTGGAGGCGATTATTCAATGTTACTGTCTACATGGAATTTCGAGTATGTTTTACAATTGCAAATATTTTCACTACTTGCGAGAAGTTTAGGCAATTTAGGATCCGTGAGTGGAAGTCGTTATATTTAAGCAGCCAATGTAAACTAAGCAAATGAACGTGTTCTGAAAATTGTCCGTACCAAGGTTATGGCAACCTTATTTATGAGCGCAGAACTCATAACATAAAATTGGGAGATCTAAAATATCAAATGAAAATGTGATTGCATCAAGTCAGATCACAAAGCATATCACAAGGATTAAACTGAGAATGTTATGGAGTAAATGCGAAAGATTATATTATTGTATGTGAGTCTAGCAGATATGTTAATGCACCCTTTTCATGGCAATGGAATAGGGCATCTCATTGATTTTTCTACAACTTTGGAACCCTACCAGGCCTACCTCTAGACCCTCTAACTTTGTTTCCTGGCGTGTTGATTGATCACTGGTAGCTGGTTCTAATAACATAGGTAGCCAGTGCACGACAAAGCAAACAAAATGATCTCTACGCCCAACAAAGACTCAGATCAGCCTGGGCATCCATCCTGTCTTATCAAAATCTTCACCATCCACATGAAGAAACCCATCATCACAGCGAAAGTTTCGTAGGGATATGTATCTTTCGCGAATCTCTACCCTTGGAAGGGCAAGATAGAAGAAATCATGAGTCCAAACTACCCATTGAGAGAAACTACATGTATGAAGACACTGATCCGACTAAGTTAGTGTCCATGCTTAGAGTCCTTCCTTAGCCCAAGGGTTATTTTATTTAGATTTGCCATGCAGTGCCTCATATATCGCCATCTCGGATGCTGCACTTAATGTACCTCCTATTGTTTGGTCTTTGTTTTGTTATGCATTACTTTGAGTCATTTCTAGTTTTACAATCATCTTGACGAGGAGGAGAGAGTTGGTAGCTTTGCTTTGTCTTCCTGATGTCTTGTGACTGTTCTAGTATGCTGTGGCTCTTCCTCGTGGTGCCGTGGGTTGGTCTGGGTGTGGTTGTGTGACTGTAGACGACAAAACGGAAGTACTCTTGCAAAAGGCAGTTTGTCAAGATGTGTCTATCATTGCCGCGGGATTATGGGGACATTTTCTAATTTAGAATAGATTAAATTCTATCCTTAACCTAGTAAATTACCCTGCTTTATGCTAATCAGCTACTAACACTGGCAAAATTACTTTAGATCCATAAACAGGGTTAGGCAATAATAGTAGCTTCCAGCGAAGCGTTAAATTTCACGCCTATAAACCAATAAAGCCCGCTTTCTGAGCCAATATTAGATAATTTTGTTGAGAGACACTCCATGACAATTGCCTCTCATTTCTCAACGGGCACCTGTCCATATTGAGTCTCAAGTACTGCTAAAATCTGGGCCCGCAATTTAAGGGCGTTTATTGCACCAACGAAGAAATTGTCTTTCATGTAAATTTTTCAAGCAGTAATTTTAATCTCTGTTCCTTATTCATCTACTTCAAATCAGAATTTTAACGAAACTTGAAAAGAACTGGCAGTGACGTTAATTTCATGGTGGTCTGACCTATCTATCTTGTCAGATGTAATAGTTATATCATGGTTTGTTTCCATGGTTTGTTTACATTTGCATTGTCTTTCTTGCATATACTGGGAGATAATCCATGACATTTAGCTAATGGATTAGCTCCTGTGCAGATGGACAGCCTTGGTACAACTTTCTCATACAACATACATGTACATCAGTTTGGACCATGCATATAATGTGATACATTTTGTATTTAAATCTTCGATGCAGTCTTTCTAGTTTAATAGGTTTTGTTTAACCATGCTTATATCATTACGTACAGCTACGGCTTAAACATACCCTTATATATTGACTTTTCAGACTGATTTCTGAGAACTGAATAGACCATACAGTATGGTGAAAATGGTTCTACTATCTGAAAAATTTGATTGTCTTCCTGTGCGTTTCATTTGTCTGAGGTTCTGGGTTTTTTCTGACTCAGTCTGTCTGTTTAGGCTAATTCCAATTTGGGCTTGAATCTACATGTATCAAGACCGGTGAACAGTGTTATGGGTTTGATGAAATATAGCCAGCATGGCAGGAGAAAGATGAAAGATGGATGTGTGGTTGTCCAAACATCATATGCCTAGCTTAGCGTAATGTTTAGAGGGCAAACAGTAGTAGTATCTTCTGACACTATTTAATATGTTCAACTCTTCGAAGGAAAAAGAAATAGGTCCTCAACAAATCTAATTCGTTTCAGGGTATTTCCAGATTTCTCCTTTTTCAAAATCTGATAGACCATAATGTTAGCAAAAGTGGATACCCTGATTGTCTGATCTGGGTTTGTACTGTTTGCCTGACACTGGGCTTATATAGGTTAATAAATAACATAATGAAAAAAGCGATCGTCGTGTATCGCAGTGACCTATTAACTTCTTTCGCTGTTCGCGTGCCACAAACATATCGGACATGCGCAATCGCCGCGTCAATATTTTTGACTTCTTTGACAGTTGACTCATCTATTGTCCCTCAAAATTGTCTCTGATGTTTTTAAATGATTTACCCAAAAAGCAGCTTTTGTGTATTTTAATCAGTTTAATTGCTATAATCAGAAGAAAATACCACTTATCTCCTATTTTCAAAGCCTATCGTTATGATAGTATCTTTGACATCAAAATAAAACGATATAGCGTCAAATTCTATACTCCACTGGGTTTTTCACCTCCAAACGATCAAAGCGACACTTACGTACCCACGTGTTCAAATAAAAATGTTGGAGAAAAAACCTACATTACGTGTCGAGGGATCTACAAGCAAAACAAACTAGGGCCAAACTGCGCTCGAACCTTCTCTCTTCGTTCTGTTATAACTGTATTTTGGTAAAAGTGGACGCCCTTGAATGCAGCTGCATGAGTTAAGCGGGCATTGAGGCTGATTTAGGGGGCACTGAGGCTGATTGTGCCTGTATCTTATCATGTATGTCCCTTTGTGCCGCCTGTCTTAAATCGTATCATTGATCTTTAATTTCCTGCATAAACAAGATCAACAGATTTAAATATAAATTGCGATACGGGTATCTTGTGTCAATATTTGCTATTTCATGACCAAAATATTTTCAAATAAGGAGCTTTCGCGTCTTTAACTCTTTGTATTCTGATGGGATTTTCCATCTAGTGTGATACATTAAGATTTGAACGGTCCAATATATAGCTCGAGGGGTTGCAGATTATAATTTTAAAACTATTGTAGCTCTGTCCAAGAAAGTTTCTTTTTATCATCTTATCAAACAGTGTATGCCTTGATCGGTTATACGATTCTGTGGTATCTCTGTTTACAAATGCATCTTTACGAGTTTTCAGTATGCACAGCACAAAGTGGTTGTAAATCTTTCTGGTGTACGTGCTGTATCTCTTCTTTGAAACATTGAAACATTACTTAAATTGTCTTCCTGATGTATCGTGACCGTTAGTGTTCTGTGGCTCTTCCTTCCTCACGATGCAGTAGGTTGGTCTGCAGTGTGTGATTGTAGCATTTACTGATCATACTCACTGTTTTTTTCCCATTGTTTTAAGTACCAGCTCCTATGTCAGCATTCTTCTTAAACTATACTTCTCAGTTTATCTAACACTTTTCGTTTTATACCAGTCAATCTAATCTGCGTCTGCATTTTTCCTCAACTACACGAACTGCAACACTCGCATTGTCTTTTGTGCCAGTCGCTCCATCCTGTGTCTTCATTCTTCCTCAAGTATACGAAGTAGTTTATGAAACACTCGCATTGTCTTTTGTGCCAGTCGCTCCATCCTGTGTCTTCATTCTTCCTCAAGTATACGAAGTAGTTTATGAGACACTCGCATTGTCTTTTGTGCCAGTCGCTCCATCCTGTGTCTTCATTCTTCCTCAAGTATACGAAGTAGTTTATGAAACACTTGCATTGTCTTCTGTGCCAGCCACTCCATCATGTTTCCGTTTTTCTTCAACTATACAAAACAAGTTACAAACACTTGCATTGTCTTTTATTTCTGATAAAACCTATCCTGTGTCCACATTCTTCCTCAACTGCATGATAACACTTGCCAGTCACTCTATCGTTTGTCTGCATTCTTCCACAGCCTCACGAAGCAAATTATGTAACATTCACATTATCTTTTGATGCCAGTCACTCTATCATATGTCTGCATTTTCTCAATTATATGAGAATCTAGTTTATTTAACTTTTGCATTATCTTCTGTACCAGCTATGTCCTTATTTTATGCGAAGCAGTTTATATTAAACTTTCATTGTCTTTTTATTCTATTATTACATTCACCCTAATTTATAAGAAAATGTTTATTCAAACCTTGCATAATATTTCTGTTAAAACACTTCATCCAATGTCTGCATTCTTTCTTAACTTTATGAAACAGCTTGGTAACGTTTGTTTTGTCATTTTGTGTAAGTCAGTCGACCCTAAGTCCGCAATCTTCCCCAACTATGCAAAACAGCTTATGTAACACTTGTATTGTCTTTTTTGTGTCAGTCACTCCATCTTTTGTATGCATTTGTTCTTATCTATACAAAACAGTTATGATAGACTTACATTGTCTTTTTGTGTCAATCATTTCTTCCTTAGTTTGCATTTGTTCTTATCTATTCAAAACAGTTTATGTTAGACATTGTCTTTTTTGTCATCCATTCCTAAATACGTGTATGTTTGCATTTTGTCCTTATCTACAACAAACAGTTTATTGTCTTTGTGTGCCAGTCATTCCATCCTATGTTTGCATTTCTCCTCATCTATACAAAACAGTTTAGGTTAGACTTACATTGTCTTTTGTGGGATTTATTCCTTTCTATGTTTGCATTTCGTTCTTAACTATAGCAAACGGTAATTGTTAGACTTACATTGTCTTTTGTGTCAGTCATTCTTTTCATTATTTGTATTCTTCCTCAACTATACAAAACAGTTTTGTGTTGTCTTTTTATGTCAGCCATTTCTTCCTATGTTTGCATTTTGTCCTTAACTATACAAAACAGTAAATGTTAGACTTACATTGTCTTTTGGTGTCAATCACTCCATCTTTTGTATGCATTTGTCTTTATCTATACAAAACAGTTTATGCTAGACTTACATTGTCTTTTTGCGTTGCATTTGTCTTTTTGTGTCATTCATTCCCTCCTATGATTGTATTTTGTCCTTATCTATACAAAACAGTATATGTTAGACTTACATAGTCGTTTTGTGTTGCAGTTGTCTTTTTGTGTCATTCATTCATTCCCTCCTATTATTGTATTTTGTCCTTATCTATACAAAACAGTATATGTTAGACTTACATTGTCTTTTGGTGTCAATCACTCCATCTTTTGTATGCATTTGTCCTTATCTATACAAAACAGTTTATGCTTGACTTGCATTGTCTTTTTGCGTTGAATTTGTCTTTTTGTGTCATTCATTCCCTCCTATGATTGTATTTTGTCTTTATCTATACAAAACAGTATATGTTAGACTTACATGGTCGTTTTGTGTTGCATTTGTCTTTTTGTGTCATTCATTCCTTCCTATGATTGTATTTTGTCTTTATCTATACAAAACAGTTTATTAGACTTACACTGTCTTTTTGTGTTAGTCATCCATCCTGTGTTTGCATTTTCTCAACAATTACACGAAATAGCTTATGTTAGACTTACATTGTCTGCATTCTCCAGCAGCAACACGAAACAGTTTGAGTTAAACTTGCATTGTGTTTTGTGTTAGTCACTCCATCCTCTGTGTGTGTGTGTGTGTGTGTGTGTGTGCGTGTGCGTGTGTGCGTTCTTCAACGGCTACACGAAATAGTTTATGTTAGACTTGCATTGTGTTTTGTGTTAGTTACTTAATCTTATGTCAACATTCTTCCACAACTATACGAAACAGTTCTTGTAACACTTGCAGTGTCGTTTTATGCCAGCCAATCAATCAGTTGTCTTCATTCTTCCTCAGCTATACGAAACAATTTATGTTAGACTTGCATTGTGTTAGTTACTTAATCTTATATCTGCATTTGGATCAGTTTATGTAGCACTTACAGTGTCGTTTTATGTCAAAGTAAGTAATGGTGCAAAGATCAGGAATCAACAAGCCTTCATTCTTCCTCATTTATACGAAACAGCTTATGTTAGACTTGCATTGTGTACTGTGTTAGTGACTTAATCTTATGTCTGCATTCGGATCAGTTTATGTAACACTTACAGTGTCGTTTTATGTCAAGCCTTCATTCTTCCTCAGCTATACGAAACAGTTTATGTTAGACTTGCATCGTGTATTGTGTCAGTTACTTCATCTTATGTCTGCATTCTTCCTCAGCTATACGAACCAGTTAATGTATCACTTGCAATGCGTTTTGTGTCAATCACTCCTTCAGTCTCAACAACATTAAAACCTGTGTAAAATGGCCTCTCTCAAAAAGACCACAAATTGTTTTTTTCATACCAGTTATCGCTTAATGCAGATCAAAAGTTTCGACCTTCATTAAGCTACCATTTGTCATTAAGATCTTTGTTTTGTCTATTTTTGAGTGGCCGTTTTACATAGTTTTTACAGCAGCTACAGTTGATATAACGCTTGCATTTTTTTTTGCTTCATGTTCGCATTTCCGCCAACAATTGAAATTAGTAGATAAACACTTGCAATTTCTTTCTGTGTCAAAATTTCCATTCTATATCTACATACTTCTACTACTATAGGAGACATTGTATGTTAAGTTGTAACTTCACTATGTGTCATTCACTCCATTCTATGCCAGCATTATCCTCAACTACATGTATAGGAATTACATGTCGTTTATGTTATATTAGCTTTTTCTCTATTATGTCATTTACTCTCCCCTGTGCAAGCATTTCGCTTTCTCAACATCATGCAAAAGACCCTTTAATCCCATGCACATGTAACAGTATAACTTCTGGGAAGGGGCGATGGGTGCGTAATTAGCCCCCACCTCCCCTGTCGATCCGATATACCTGAAATATTATTGACTAGGCCATTAAACACCAACGCTTATCTAAAACCAATATGATGTACAAATGCAAAAGTGGCACTCTCATGCGTTTGGCTGTTAGCATTGCCTCTTCAAACAAACCATCTGTCAGCCTCGCGGGTCGAACGTCATATGAGCCGCGACATGAGATTTTTAACAATGTGTTATGTGCGACAACAAAGCCTCAGATCAGCCTGCGCATACGCTCAGTCTGATCAGAGCATTTGCTAGTCGCTTGAATATTCTATGACTATTAATCTACTGACTGAACATCAGCTTAATAGGAGGCTGTACAGGCTCGTCTGGGTCTACACTTGACAAAATACCACATTGTCGCGGCTCATATAACGATTCGTGTGGCGATTTTGAGGCATATTGTTTTCTTCGCTTCAGCGTCTGGTCCATCACTAGTTAATTCACTACTGTGAAACAGCAATTTGAGTTAACCATCGCCCTTCACCAGGCGTGAAATAGCTTTATTCATGGGAGACAGCCGTAAAAACATAAACTGTTGGATAAAATACTTTATAAAAAGCCACTCCATGTGCAAACCTGCACTCAAGGCTTACGACCGGGTAAGACTCAAACCAGCCTGCTTAGCTGCGTGGACTAGTTAGAATATAAAATTTATAGCCATTATTCGCATAACACAGCGAACAACAAAGGCGCTGATCAGACTGCGCGGATGCGCAGTCTGATCAGCGCATTTGTGTTTCGCATATGATAAAAACAGGCTTTTTCATGATGAGGCTCTATTATATTGTAATTTTAAGACATTTCTTTGGGTCTATATTAACACTGTCTTGAATAGAACAGTAGTTGTGTGTGAATGGATCAAATTTGGATCACACTGCTTCATCCAGAATGCTTAAAAGCCGTATTTTCCGACAGAACAGGACTTGCCATCTATGTGAAATATCTCAGACGAAGAACACCCCTAAAGGACTTAAAAAGATTTTTATATGCTTTATAATATAAATATACCTTGCGCTTTAAAGGCTTAACTATTGTAATCGTATGTGCAATATTTTAGCCTGGAGAACGCATCAAACAGATAGGATAAAATTATTCATTCGTAACTGGGCTAGCATATGCAAACTGTCATAAGGCTGAGTAAGGTGTATAAAATTACTGGATATGTCTTTTGTGAAAATGTTGTATTAAAAAAACAGAGGATTTTGCTTCAAGGAATAACCTAAAAAGTAATGTTTCGCATTTATAAATGTTTTTCGAATATTTGCGATACAGCACGGATACCTTACGATTAATAAATTGGCCCTCAACGTTTAACTCTTTGCCTCCTAGTGTCGTCTGCTGATAACCTTTGCAAACAGTTTGGGCCCAGATCAAACCCAACAAAACGTCGGGCCTGATCTGGATCCCAAACTGCTTGATAGTCTGATGGTATAGTATTCCTGAAAGATTTTTTCTCAAAAAGAGTTGATTTTAGAAAAAAATTCAACAGACGATAAAAAAAAACATGAAAAACTTCCCCAGGAGGCAAAGAGGGTTTTTTAGAATCCATTATTCGGGGAACAAAGGTCCAGATCAGCCCACGCAATCGGGGCTTTCCTCAGCCGTCGATAAAATATTTAGTTGCTAAAATGCTGAGACTAAGTTATGAGAGAGAAAAAACAGCAAAAGTTCGTCAAATGCAAAAAAAGGCTTATATGTCACATACAAACACCATCGACGCTGATCAGTCTGTGCATCTATGCAATCTGATCAGCGACATTCCTGTTCATTTTTTGACAGCATAATACCTAAGCATGTTCTTGGTCAATAAAAATCAAAGATTCTGATCTAGTCCCAGGGATAATGTTGATGGGCCGGAACCATTTTGTGAGAAAACTGTATTTTTGCTAGGCCCCATATATAAGCTATTCAAACATATCATAAGTTTTGCTCTAAGGTACATATATAAAGACTCTTTGGCCCATCATATTTTCTAAAGGGCCATCAAAATTGTGAAATTTGCATGTATTTAAATGGGAAATGGGTCATTGACCCATTTATAGGGCCCATCATCATTTTGGGCCAGCAATATCCCTAAAGTCATTGTAGATGCATAGGCAAGTTTGAGTGCTAACTGGTCGCATAGCTCATCAACGTTCTAGCAAGAATCCTCCTCTTGGTGGGGTTGAAGAAAGGCTTAATACCGTATATACCATATTCATTCGGACACCTAAACAGGTTGCCATATTTATCCTATTAATACCCAGACATTGTGCTTCCAGTGTAAAATTTGAATGGCAAACAGTGTAAACCCAGATCAGACTGCTCCATCAGGAGCAGGCTGATCTGGGTTCACGCTGTTTGACCCGGCCTTTACGTTCAATTTTGGGGGGAAATACGGTACTTTGCGCATGCCAGACGGGACGTTTTATCATATTGCGGTTTCATTTATACAAGCTTTATCTTTCCAAATTCAGGTCAAGATTTGAACATGGACGAAACTAAGCTTTCAAGTGCTTTATAAGGAGTTATAGGGAGACATTTTCCCAAATTTATACTGATAAAGGTTGACAAATGTACTTGATGTGTGCAAAACGAGAAATAACGCGTATTTTACCTGGGAATTTTTAAGTTGCCACAAACAACAAGATTTGGGAGTTGCGATTTCAACTGTGTCTTGATGACTTTAAATTCTTTTGGATAACTTTTACTTTAGATGTGAAAATGTAGGATCGGCATGTTTGCACAAATTTCGCATGGAATACATTTTTTTAAGTTTTAAAACGGATTATGTTCGATGACCAAGAGACAAAGAAAACGGAAATATAATGGCGGCAATGACGTGGAAATGGGGATACGGTGACTGTTTGACGGTGTTAACGTGCTATGTGACGTTGATGGGTCTGTCTGGCGTTCTGTCAGACGCTGAACCTTTAAAGGTGAGACGTTAGATTAAATTTTACGTATATTTCATTTCAGCTGGCTGGCGATGCATTGACCACCTCACTAGAAACCCTAACCTGATAGTTTAAAGATTGAATCGCGGGTGTGCACAGCTACATAGACTTCCTATATTATTGAAGCCATAGTGACAGAGGCTGTGGGTACTATCTCGGTTATGAGTAGGGTCTGGACAGTCTGGTTGATATGGAACCTGGCGGTCCAGACCCTGTCCCGAGTCAAGGCAGCGAACAGCAGCGGCACTGATCATACTGCATGGATGTGCAGCATCAACAGTGCCCTTGTCCTTAGTACATGGCGTTATGAATAGTTAACCCATTTTCCGAATGAAACATTCTATCACTAAAAAATAGTGAGTATGATCAGAAAATACCACAATCACAAACTGCAGACAAACCCGTGGCATCGTGAAGAAGAGCCACACAACAATCACGAGACACCAGGAGCATTAGGAAGACAAACAAAGCAAAGCAACCGGCTCTCTCTTCCCCATCAAGATGATTGCAAAACTAGAATGGACACAAAGTAACGCACAACAAAACATAGAACAATTACAGAATCCCACAAAGGGAGACTCGCAGTGGCTCTGTGGTAGAGTGCTCGACTTGAATAAGATCGAGAATTCTCTAATTCGAGTCTCACTAGAGGAACCGTTTTATCCCTTCCCTTGAACAAGACACGTTGTCCTTTGTTTAGCACAGGAACACTCACCGACATGACTGCAAAATTGTTGACTGGGACGTAAAGCGTCAGATATCTTAGTTGGGTCTGCAGTGTTTGCTGGCGTCCATATTGTTGGACGCTAAGCGTAAATGAGTTAAATTAAACTAGAAGGGAGTTTTTCCTACATTAAAGCCCATACACGTCGATTAAATTTCACTTGCCTTGAAAAAGTAGACGGGGGATAATTTTCTCCGTCTTCTTTTCACTTTTAAAAATATGTACGTGATGAGGACCCATTATACGTCACATGGGACAAAAACTATGCCCTGTCATGAAATATCGCAAGAAGTATAAGATACTTTCAATACCATCATCATACTAGTAGAAGCCATCACACGAAATTTTTGGACTTATCGCATATGCGCAAAAACTCCTTTAAACGCCCCTGCTGACGTTTCCAGTTGGGCAGGAAGTCTAAATTTTGGTCCGAGTCTTCATCTGCATCCCTACTTTGTGTATACGAGCTGCGAAGGCTCTGGCAAGTCTGCGCATATGCGCAGACTCGCCTGAGCCTTCGCTGCTCGCTGATGCTATAAGTACCGAAATCACGTGCACTGGCCTAAATATATATATCATATAGCCTATATATATCATATATATCTGGCAAAAGAATGGTCCATTGTGCATCAAATGACAAACAAATATTGCGTTTCACTTTCTTTAAAGCGAACTTTGTTGGGGCGAGAAAAGTGTGTATTAGATTATCCAAAATATGCAATTTATACCATCATATCCTATACCCAGGCTCCTATAGTAGGTCATCAGTATTAATCTCGTCATGTACAAGCAAAAGTGTCTGTGTTTGATGCTTGTACCGTGGTTCAACCAGAGGGTTTCTTTACCTCTGTCCGAATGCGCATTATGAGCAGTTTGTTAGTTTGATTGTACATATATTCATGTAGATTGAAGTTGTAGCCTAAATGCGAACTCAACCTATTTGTTTGAATACAAAGGAAACTTGGGCGAAGATCTGGCCGTTAACATATTTAACCCTCCCTCCACAACTCCACCCCTGACCCCAATACCCTGAATGAAGCACATGTCCGTTCTATTGCGGTGAAAATGGTCTTGTTCGTTCTTGTTTATTGTTGCTCCCATTTGGCACGAGAGTTTCGTGTTGCTAATTGTATTCATGCTTTGGTGGGTGCCTTTACTTATCTAGGTTCTAGCATATCTCTTCCTCTTCGTACCAAGGGTTGGTCCGTGATCTTTGACTGTGGCATTTCCTGAACATACTCACTAGCTTTAGGAGATTGGTGCGGCTAGTTCATTCGACGCACTTCGCCATCGTGGCACATGTGGTAAGGCATAGGAAAAACGTATCTCAAGTGTATGTGGCAAATGTTCTTAAATTTCGAACACTTTATTATTTCTGTTTTCAATTAAAATGCTTGTTTTCAGTGCTGGAATTTCACAAAATAGATGTCAGAATAGCAAACAGGAAAGACCTTCAGAAGCAGTCTGATCTGCGTCTGCACTGTTTGTCTGGGCTTTTCGGAAAGCAACTAATGTTCGAAATTTTAGAACATTTACAGAAACCTGGCAAATGTGACCAACTGATTTAGGTATAATTAATTGGTGCGACAATTTTATGAATGATTTACTCTATAACACTTGTTTTGTCCTGTTATCACGCTTATAATTATCCAATTAATTATTTATCGGGCCTTAAATTATCCCGCATAAGTAAGTCCTTTGTCCACAAATCGCTATAAAATCATTGAGTGTGGCTGATTCTGAAGGTAAAGAAGTGACTGGTGAAGGCAGTTATTGACTAACATGTTGACCCCAATACAACTTGATCATTTTCTGACTACTTTGTGCGAAATTAGCCTCAAGTTAACCCCTTTCTCAACCCCCCCCCCCCCACGCCGTAAAACTTCCGTGACTCGAGCACAGATGGGTCGGGTTTATTTCAACTCCCTCTTGAGTTCATAAAAAATTATCCCCATAGCTCCAGATATCTATATATTTATGATGGTTTAGGCACATAATTGTTTTATTTCATCCTCAAAAGATACTGTTTGTGTATTAATTAGAATCGCCTCATTTCCACAGCCATTCATGATGGTTTAGGCAGGTTTGTCTTATTCCATCCTCAATTCGTATGTTATGTGTAATCATTAGAATCGCCTCTTTGAGGGGATTCTAATGATTACACACAACATACCATTATTTTATAGAAGAGCTAAATATTATCCTCACTTTACATCCAGATCTGATGATATAATTAGCTCACATTGACTCGACTACTCCTATGTCGAAAATTTGTTCATGAATCCAAAGTTGTCCGAGACATTGAAGTTCGACTGTTGACAAAACAGATGACACACAGGATACGCATACAAGTGTAATAGAAGGGTACATTGTACTGAAGGACGAATCATACGGACTGAATTCCCGATGGCCCATGATATTAAGTTGAGTTGATTCATGAAACGTCCATGGCCTGTATTTCAATGTCATAGGAGGAATTTGACTGTTAAACAGACTAACAAAAAATGGACACATTCTTACCAAACTTGCAGTAATATGTCATTAAGAGTTGAGTTAATTCATGAAACGTCCATGGCCTGTATTTCAATGTCATGGGAGGAATCTGACTGTTAAACAGACTAACAAATGGACACATTCTTACCAAACTTGCAGTAATATGTCATTAAGAGTTGAGTTAATTCATGAAACGTCCATGGCCTGTATTTCAATGTCATGGGAGGAATTTGACTGTTAAACAGACTAACAAATGGACACATTCTTACCAAACTTGCATCAATATGTCATTAAGAGTTGAGTTAATTCATGAAACGTCCATGGCCTGCATCTCAATGTCATGGGAGGAATTTGACTGTTAAACAGACTAACAAATGGACACATTCTTACCAAACTTGCATTAATATGTCATTAAGAGTTGAGTTGATTCATGAAACGTCCATGGCCTGCATTTCAATGTCATGGGAGGAATTTGACTGTTAAACAGACTAACAAATGGACACATTCTTACTAAACTTGCATTAATATGTCATTAAAAGTTGGGTAGATTCATGAAACGTCCATGGCCTGTTCTTCAATGTCATAGGAGGAATTTGTCTGTTAAACAGACTAACCAATGGACATATTCAGTAAAAGTTGAGTTGATTATAGAAACGTCCATGGCCTGTATTCATTGTCATAGGAGGACTTTGACTGTTCAACAAACTAACAAATGGCCACATTCTTACCAAACTTGCATTACTATGTCATTAAAAGTTGAGTAGATTCATGAAACGTCCATGGCCTGTATTTCAATGTCATAGGAGGTATTGAACTGTTAAACAGACTAACAAATGGATGTATTCTTTACTAAGTGGCATAAAGTTAGAGCTGATTATTGAAGTGTCAATGGCCTGTATTTCAATGTCATATGAGTAACCTGACTAACTTAAAAACCGACTAACAAATGGGCATATTCTTACCAATGTTACATTGATACATCATTAAAATTTGAGTTGATTATAGGAATGTCTATGGCCTGTATTTCAATGTCATTGGAGGTTTTTGACTGTTAAACGGATGCTTTCTTACCAATGTTGCATTGATATGTCATGAAAATTTGAGTTGATTACAGGAATGTCTATGGCCTGTATTTCAATGTCATTGGAGGTTTTGAGTGTTAAACAGACCAACAAATGGACGCTATCTTACCAATGTTGCATTGATATAATATCATTATAATTTGAGTTGATTATAGGAATGTCTATGGTCTGTATTCCAATGTTATCGGAGATTTTTGACTGTTAAACAGACCAATAAATGGACGCTGTCTTACCAATGTTGCATTGATATATCATTATACTTTGAGTTGATTATAGCAATGCCCATGACCTGTATGTCATAGGAGTACTTTGACCACAAAATGGACGCTTTCTTACCAATGTTGCATAGATATATCATTAAAATTTGAGTTGATTACAAGAAAGCCCGTGGCTTGTATTTCAAGGTTTTTGACCCTTGAGCAGATCAACAAATGGACTTTCTTACCAAACTCATTAAATTTTGAGGTGATTATATGAATGCATATGTCCTGTTTTTCTTAAGAGGTTTTTGAATGTGAAACAGACCAACTAATGGACGCTTTCTAACCAATGTTGCATTGATATACCATTATAATTTGAGTTGGTTATAGGAATGCCCATGTCCTAGATTTCAATGTCATCTAGGAGGTTTTTGACTGTTAAACAGACCAAAAAATGGACGCTTTCTTACCAATGTTGCATTGATATATAATTATAATTTGAGGTGATTATTGAAATGCCCATGGCCTGTATTCCAATGTCATAGGAGATTTTTAACTGTTAAACAGACCAACAAATGGACGCTGTCCTTCCAATGTTGCATGGATATACGGTTATAATTTGAGTTTTTTGTAGGAATGCCCATGGCATGTATTCCTATGTCATAGGACGTTTTTGACTGTTTAACAGACCAACAAATTGACGCTTTCTTACCAATGTTGCATTGAATTATCATTATAATGTGAGTTGTTTATAAGAATGCCCATGGCCTGTATTTCAATGTCATAGGAGGTATTTGGCTGTTAAACAAATCCAACAAATTGACGCTTTCTTAACAATGTTGCATTGATATATCACTATAATTTGAGTTGATTGTAGGAATTCCAATAGCCTGTATTTCGATGTCATAGGAGGCTTTTGACTGTTAAACCGACCATCAAATGGACGATTTCTTACCAATGTTGCACTGATACATCATTAAAATTTGAGTTGATTATAGAAATGTCTATGGCCTGTATTTCAAGGTCATTGGAGGGTTTTGACTGTTAAACAGACCAACAAATTGACGCTTTCTTACCAATGTTGCATTGGTATATATCACTATAATTTGATTTGATTGTATGAATTCCCATAGCCTGTATCTCAATGTCATAGGAGGTTTTTTATTGTTAAACAGACCAACAAGTGGATGATTTCTTGCCAATGTTGCATTGATATTTGCAGTTGAGCTAAATATTGCTTATTTCATTTGAGATTACAGAAGATCATACTTTAAAACATTGAATACGTACATTTACAATGGTTAGATTCATGACAAACTTGCATACATGAAATTAGTAATCATTTGCAGATGTTGCAATTAATCGATATATTGAAATTTACTAGACCAACATTTTAGGCGCCAATGGAGGTATGACATTGAATTCTGCAGAGTCATTGTCTTCAAACAACTTTTTGGATCCAAGATATCACCACTTATGCTAACCATTTATGCTAACTAGATGAAAGCCATCTTGTGATGTTCGAGTTCAAAACGTAGTCAACTAACGGATAGCTACACGTTTGTCTCTGTACGATTTGTCACCAGCGACAAAGCGATTGTTGCCATACAGATCAACGACAAATGTGTACAGAAACCACGTGGACCAAATAGTTATGGTGTGCTAGAGGTTTGGTTTTGACTACATGGGAACCAATCCCTCAGATCATTCCATGTACGTATATATGCATCAATTTTCCCTCAGGGCTCATGTGAGCGATACCTTATGGTCCTCTGTTTCGTTGAAGTGCACTTGACGAAGCCCTAATACATTGACAACCTTTTTATTACAGTGAAGGCAGACAGATTCAAACAAGGAACAAAAACTATTCATAAACATGAAGTGGTTTCACTTGCCACGTCAAGACAAAGAGTCCCTCCTTTTGGGGAAGATTAGTAAGAACTTTAATTCGTACGCTGATCAGGCTGATAATGCTAGTCGCATGGCACTGGAAAACTGCAAAAATATAGAATGACAACCTGTTGTATCTATGTAGGTGTGCACATCGATCAAACATACATCAGCTTGGTGTTACATGTATTCATAGTGATTTGTTAACTGGCGACAAGTGTCGTCTGTTGCTATCATTGTTGCTAACCTTGGCAAACAGTCTGGACCCAGATTAGGTCCGACAAAACGTCGGACCTGATCTGGATTCAATCTGTTTAACATGTTGATAATATTTCTGAAATATATTTTTGAAAAAGCAACATTTTTTTAAAAAAATCTACAGACGACAAAGAGCATGGTAAACTCCCCAGCATGCAGAGTTGGCTCGTTTTTCCTTGGTGGTTTGCTCAATGAATTATATTATGTAAAGTATGGTGAGGCATACAATAAGGCACACTTGTGCTGGGTCAGGAAATGTTTAATTTTATGAAAATCTTTTTTGAACAAATATTGCGTTTACGGTTTATGTCTCTCAATAGGATTTTCTGTCTATGTATACACATGGTACACACCAGCTGACTACAGATAAACAAACATAGAAGATACAAAACAGGTGTTGTGTTAAAAAAACCTGTTCATTGAGGTTTTATAAAGAAAGAGGCGCTGTTTCTGCACCGAATGCATCTCTTAAAATTTGTGCATCCTGCGTAATTTTTGCATGTGTAGACTGCGGTTTTTTTTTGTTTTTTTTTTTTTTCATTTTCATCTTTCAAAAATACCATCAGAGTGTCAAACAGCCAAGGTTCAGTTCTATATGTTGCCACATCTCATCAGGGTATGCACCAGGTGTATATCGTAAAAACCATATTCAGCAAATGGTCCACTCACCTCCCGCTCATAATGCGAACCCATGGTAAAATTTTATCAACTAAGAATGGGTCTCTACAACGTTGCTAGAAAGCAAAATAAAACTTCATTTTTTCTTATTTCGGCTCAGATAGCCCGCAAACTACCTTAATATTTTTCAAAGAAAACGGATGCCCCCATAATTCTAACTATGCTTAAATCATGAAGCTGTTACCTTGGTATAATGTCTATGTCACCCTAAATCCATAAACATATATTTTGTGGATTTAAGTCAGTTGGGATACAATGTGGGTATTGGTCTAGGAAATAATCCAGCGATAAGTTAGGGATCTTTCATGCGAACCAAATATCTATGTGTCTTGATCCACATCAGAGCTACGGATGAGGTTTGTACTGTGAAACATGTTTAAACCCACCAGTGAATTTTCTAAAATTTTTGCTGACCGTTCCACGGCGATGCATCTTTTGGTATCAATGTTTCATGTTTATCTTTGTTATACTGTCTTGTCTAGTCCTTGTAACCTTTAGATCACCTGCTGGGATAGGACTGGTCTCTTGTGTGTTGTGCTCTCTTGTGTTTTTGTCACTTTCCCATAAGGTGTTCTGGGTCAGGTATGGTACTTGATTGTATCGATTCCTGATCTTTGCCTACCTCTTCTACTTTTACCCATGAACAGTGATGCTTTTTGTCAGATCCTGGCTTACCTTTTACTCGCTCATTCGCAAATGTATTGAAGGGAGGGGTAGATATTTTTGTAACCTGTGAACCACCCTGGTAAACCGGATGTCCAGATCTCGGAGGCTGTTGGCTCTATCCTCTCCCATAGCCAACAACCTCCGACATCTGGACATGAACTATAACATAATGCTCTTTTCATATGACTGAACCAAGCTTCTTTAAAACTGATAAAGATGTTCTGTGATCATTTTAATGAAATGTTAAAAGCTACCATAAGCTATTTGCATCTCTTTTTATTTTCACTTAACTCATTTATGATACAATAACCTGTCTTTGTGACACAATGATGTATCCTCTGATGTAAAATATTTAACCCATAAAACTCTATTCACGTTTGCAGTAGACGACAATTATTGTACATAGTATCTTTTATCATTTTCTAATGAAATAAGGCTTGGTATATCATGTGAATCGTCTGCTAGCAGACGATTCATATGATATATCAAGCCTTATTTGGTTTCTTAAAGAAACGCTGAAATTTGAAGATGTCGTCTGCTGTGTTGTTTAAGATGGCGCTTAAAGGGTTAAGGTAGTCGCCTTGTGTTCGAGACTATCATTTTTACTTCAATAAAGTGATGATTTAACTTTTTGCATGGTTGGTAATTTATCAGGTTTTGACTTTTTTTCAAAAAAATCTTTCAGGAACATCAGAGTGCCAAACGGTTTGTAACACATACTGCTGTAGCATCAGTCTACACACGAGTGCAAGCTGGTGGCCACCATATTTTGAAATGCGTTTTCGACGTAACAACTACTTTTATCAAGGTGCATATATATCAAGAAATGGCATAAAAAGCCGATTCCACCAAATTATAGAACTCATCCTGTCAACTATGAAAAAAAAGCAGCAAAAATAACAAAAAAAACTAGAATTGTCAGAGAATCTGGCTATAGACCCGCTGCAGCGCTTTTCATGCTGTAAAAAGGGAGAGTTCTAAAGATATTGAGCATAAACACAACTATGATATCAAACAAGGGTCATAACTCTGTAACTAAATAAGCAAAAAAGGCAGGTAACAGTCCCAGCTGAGATATTGTCAATATAAATGTTTATACAAAATTTGGTGAAGTTCTATCAATTTGTTCTCCAGATAATGAGCGGGATCAAAAGTCTGGTGACAATCAAGGGCCATAACCCTGTTACAAATTTGATGACAGTTAACAATCCTAAACTAGATCTTGTCAACATGAAAGCATGTATAAAATTTGGTGAAATTCTGTCCATTTGTTGTCAGGATATTGAGCGGAAACGAAAATTCTGGCATAAATCAAGGGCCATAACTCTGTTACAAAAGTGCGAAAAATGATGAGATCTTATCAATATAAATGCATTTATAAAATAAGTCTGGTTCCCTCCCCTAGATCTACCTATCAAGGTCGAATTGAGACGATAACGGCACCAGTTCAATATAAAATTTGGTGAACTTCTGTCAATTTGTTCTCAAGATGATATTGAGCGAAACGAATTTCTGGCATAAATCAATGGTCATAATTCTTGTACAAATGTGCAAAAAATGATGTGTAACAATCCCAACCTAGAGCTTGTCTATATCAATGCACATACAAAGTTTGGTAAAATTCTACCAGTTCTCAAAATATGGAGCGGAAACGAAATTATGAACGAAATTCTGACATTAATCAAGCGCCATAACTCTTATACAAATGGTTGATAAAAATAATGTGTAACAATCCCATTGATGCATCAATATTAAAGCATTACACAAATTTGGCGAAATTCTATCAATTTGTTCTCAAGATATTGAGCAGAAATGAAATTATGACAGACGGATAGAATGACGAACAACCCAATCCAGTATAGCCCCCCTTTTTCAAAGCGGGCTCTAATAATAACGATAGTGTCACAGTCATCTTCAAAAACAGCAGCTGCCAGCTTAGTAGCAATCACTAAGATAGGGGATGCATAACATTTGAGCCGCGACACGTGATTTCCAACAATGTAGTAGTTTGACAAGTGTAGACTCAGACGAGCCTCTGCAGCCTCCTTTTAAGCTTAGAAACTCCAAACGGTGTTCAGACAGTAGCTTAACAATCATAGAATACTCAAGCGACTAGCAAAGGCTTTGATCAGACTGCGCATATGCGCAGGCTGATCTGAGGCTTTGCTGGTCGCAGATACCACATTGTTGGAAATCTCATGCACTGGCTAAATTTTTGTTTTCGAGTTGTTGTTTTTTAGATTTTGTCAATATGGTGAGTAATTTTGGATGCAGGGATGCTGTTAGTGCAGGTTTTCGGGATCTTCAACCAAAACATGAAACAAATGACTACAAAATCAAAATACGTTGCTAGTCCTCTGTGAGAATACAAGTATTTATAAGTTTAAAATTGATTGACAGTTTCATGCACGCCGGTGCTTAATCTGACCAGATTTTGGACACGGCTTTCATTCAATTCATAAAGCCATCCTTTAGTTTAGACATTTCTTTCATATTCAAAGTACACATGGTATGCTGCAACGTGACACTGTAAGCCGTATCAATTAAATTTGAAATTACATTTTCACACTCCGTCTTCCATCTATGACAGGGAAGATGCATTTCTATCAAATTTGAATTTTATTAGATTTTATCAATTTAATGATGACACTTTCAATGCATACATATTAATTCCTTGCATATAATAGAGCTGTGCACAGCGCATAGAGTTTTGCGGTTAACTTTTTAGGTTGATAAAAAAATATACTTTTGTATGGACGTTATGTTTAAAAAAAAGGTGCAAGAACTGGAGGTTGGGAGGGTGCGTACAAAATAATGGTATCACTTTGGCTGCTGCTAGGTCATTAAAAAACAATGGTACTGTAAATTGGGAAATTTTCGCGAGAGTTTTATTTTCGCGAATAGCGTTAAAAGACACATTTGCGACGTAAAAATTCGTGAACAGGGCGGCATGATTTACCTATATCAGTAAACGACAGAGTAATATCGCCAATTCGCGAGGGTTTGATTTTCACGAAACTTCGCATATGCGAAGTTTCGCGAAAATTAAACTCTCGCGAAAATTTCCGAATTTAAAGTAGCTGATAAAAGTGAATCATTTGATCTAAACTTTAGAAACACATAGTACATGTATATGTGACCAACAATGGCCGAGCCACCAGCTTCATATCATTCCTATGTTATTACTTTTTATACAAATAACATCTAAAGAGGCATATACTTAAGTTAAAGCAGCCATTCTAACAGGTGATCCTCTATAACAAAACTATATTTTGTATATACTCCAAAACAGTATATACGAAATACACATGGTTAAAGCTGCATAGTCTGTAACTTTTGATCTTTTAATTTTAGAAATAATGTTTCTATTTTTCAAGAACACAGTAAAAAAACTAAAATTCAGGTATACATTTTACCATTTTCGTAAATCTTAACAAATTATCAGTATCAAAACAACAGCATTTACGTTAAAATTAACTGTCTATAATTATTGGAGGGACGCAAATAATTACCAACACACCTGTTTGTATAAGATAATTCACTTTTTCCGTGCAGTTTTCCGTTATAGTGAACAGATATATTGTGAAAACATAACTTAATTCTGCTTTTACAAATGATTTAAAAAGAAAATAAAAAATTTCGAAAAATGTTCATAGTTGCAGACTTAGTCTCTTTAAGATGATAGACATACTATGAATATAATTAAACATACATATTTGATATATTTTGAATATTCATACATCAATATGTGTACACTTTTTAGACAATATTGCTATATACAGAAGGTCCATCACGTCGTCAAAGAAACTATAGAATAGAATACTTTTATTAATCCAGTCATGGGCCATCTCTGGCATAAACTGAAACCAATTTCTAAGCACTCATTATTTCTGACTGAGCGCTATTAAAATTGAAATATTTTTCCCCAAAAATATGTGCATTTCAATGGGCAAAAGATTAGCAATGTTTTGGAACAGTTGTCTTTTACTCTTAAGTTTTTGGGTTAAAATGCAAAATCGACTTTTTAGAAGAAATAGGGGAGTGAGTGTGGTTTTTATCCAACTTAAAAAAAAAACAACAATACAATTGAAATTTTGCTTCGGGTATTTTACGCATTTTTAAAAAATATTCCATTTTTTGAGATTTTTGAAGTTAATCAGTAGCTCGTGCTGAAGTGGCTAAATGCACTTTATTTGATCTGAACACTGTAGGCTAACGCAATATAACTTGATTAGTCCATTTTTAAGATAAGTTTCACGACAGCTGCACATGTTTTAATGTGAACGTATATTAAAAAAATCAATTGTATGGCATAACGGTTTTTTTCAAATCTCAAAGAAGAATGGTTACGTCTAGTGATAGTAAATAATCGCTGAAAATTTCAATGCCATGTCACTGATAATAAAACGTACAGAGCAGTGCAAATATTGTATGTAAATTGCAAGCTTAAAGCTGAATTTCTATCATTCAGCTGCTAATAGTGTTTGTCTTATGTTATATTATGTTTCAAAAAAGAAGAGTACTATCGACACAAAAATTTTGAGGTTTATACGGTAGTTGGTAACATCTTCAAACAAACAAAAACGTAAATTTATAACGTCTCTGTGGAATATTTTATATCGTAGAAAAAGTGTGACTTTTTGAAATGAGGGTACCTTTACTCTAGCTTCGTCTATGCAAGAAGTACACGTCATTTTAAATAAATTAACTTGCAGAGTCTTGGCAAAGTCTTGCTTTATTTATAAAATGAATTTTGTATGCCCTATTTTTTTTTATTTCTGAACTAGCGAAAAATGTTAGGTGACCAATAAGAACTTGGTCTCAGTATATTCTACAATAAATGGCGCAAATAAACAAAGTACAGAAGGCATAGAATAACAAACAAGAAATATATCTAAAAAGATATTCGACTGCATTTCAATTGTGGAATTTGCTATTTAATGTATCGTTGTTTATTACACATGGGTCATCCAACTTGGGAAAATATAATTAATACTTTAACGATGCAAACAATCCCATGGTTTTATTATTGCAATTGGTTTAAAAACCAATACAGTCCACTACTTTGGTGCAGTTGATAATTCCCTAAAAATAATTATAAGAACTGCCATTTTAAACGTAACTGAAGCCTCATACAAGTTCAATATGTCAAAGGTTTGCAAGCAACATTTTAACATTGTTTGGAAATTTCACATCAGAATTATGGGTGAGGTTTGCGCCGTAAAACTGGTTGAAGCCCTCCAGTAAAATATTTTTACTGACCGTTCCACGGCGGTGCTTCTTTCGTGGATCATTTATGTTATTTCTGTCTTGTTTTGTTATGCTTTCATGCACCTCTGTTTGTTGATGCCTTGTGGTCACCTGCTGGGAAACGGCTGACCTCTTGGCTCTCGTTTGTGATGTCTAAAATTGTGACGTTGTCACTTTCCCATTGGTATCCTGGGTCAGGTGTGGTGCTTGGTTGTATCGATTCCTGATCTTTGTCTACTTTCTTACTTTAAAATGAAAATATTTGATTACACATAGGGGTAAGAAAATTTCAATAAGAACAGCGAATTTGCATGATTTAGTTGTGTTCTTCGGTGGTATTGCAATGATAGATTTTGTCTAAAATAGATGTCTACTTTCTGTTCTGTTGACAAAAGTACATAAGTATTTTCTGTATCCCTAGATTTTGCATTTATTTTCAGTGAATGTTGTCACATGAAATGAATATGTATGGACAGTCTGGTAATTGACCAATTAGATTTTTTTTCACATCTTAGCAGTACTGCAATATGTAAATTTCTGTCTACTCCTGAATGGTTAAACTTTAGAAAGGGAAAGTGATATCAAAGGGCTGCATGTAGCCAACAACTGAGCAGAGACCATTTTGATAGAGAAAATGACCAGAAACCCCTAATTATGAATAATATACCGGATATGTTTAAACCATTTAGGGTTTACGGTTGTACTAAATTAGTTGATACTTCAACGCGGAACGCAGTGGTAGAGCGCTCGACTTGAGATCAAGATGCCCCTGATTCGAACCTCCCCAGCGGCACTGTGTTGTGTCCTTGACGAGACAGTGATCAATTGGCGGTTTACAGTCCATCAGAATATATTTTACGGTTGTCCTTTAACTGAACAATGCGGTTTGTTCCCCGTTTACTTTTCGCATATGTCCACAAGACACAATCCATTGTGGGAAGGCAATGGCTCAGTGGTAGAGTGCTTGACTCGAGACCGAGGGGCCGCGGGTTGGAGCCTCACCGGCGTCACTGCGTTGTGTCCTTGAACAAGACACATTAATCCTAGCTTAGTACTGGTTCAACCCAGGAAAACCCGTCCCTTTATAACTGAAAGATTGTAGATGGGAGTTAAAGAATCAAATCAAACAAACACAATCCATTGGTTTGGTTAACATATCAGTCTATGTCAGATGACATACCAGTCTATGTCAGAGGTCATCCTAGGCACCAGGTCAAGTGATAGCGACATCTGCTCTTCCATTTGATAACTGATCGTGCCCACCACGGACGCAGAGCTTATGGTCAAAGGTGAGTTTGTGGAAGGTCGAAGGTTTCGTCAGAAGTAAAAGATGCACAGAACGCGACACTTTTTGACTCATTGTCGTTATACAGAGTGTTATGAGGTCATAGTTCGTTGTGGACATTGCTTAGTTGTATGGACAATCGTGTTATAATTGTGTCCAAAGTGGTCATCTCTCCGTACAATATTGTAACTGAGAGTGACATTTAATGAATTTTGACTGTCCAGCATTACGTTTTTGATGTATGATTGAATGCATTCGAGGGTAGCGGACACGGCTGTTGTTTCTTTGCAGTGTAAATACCCTTGAGGTGAATTCATTTATTATTGATAGACTGTCAGGAGCATAGTGGTAGAATGCTCCGCTCGAGGCCAAGGCGTCCCCTGTTTGAGCCTCGTCGGAGGCAGCGTTTAGTGTCCTTGGGCAAGGCACTTCATCCTCATTATTTAGTAGTTCCCACACAGAAAACTGTCATAAAATCACCATGATTGGGTGACTTGGACATAAAAGGGGGACAGCAACATTGAGAGCAACGCAAACTCTTATTAATCCAAGCGATCAGACGCAAACACGATCAAAATCGGATGTAAAACAAGAAAAATCCGAAAATCAAAATTCTGATATGGAGGCCGCCATTAATAGTCAATAAAATCCCCAATTTCATTGCAAACTGTACAGATTTTTAATATCAACTATTTCCAATAGAATAATCAATAAAAATACAAAGTTAAAATGAATAGCAAAAAAATTGTTCTTCTGTTTGTCGGTCGGGCTTATAAATTTTACTCTGCAAACCTTACTGCAGTGACCAGTGTAACAACATGTCAAACCCTTTGTATACTGGACACCCCAAAATGGATACTTTAGAAAACAGTGAAGACCCAGATGAAATGCTGCATAACAATGCATTACATCAGGATCTACACTGTTTGCTATGATTGAGGGTCTGGATGGGGTATAATAATTAGTGAATAATGGCCCTTTTTTATAATGAATAGTGAATAATTAGCCAAAAAAAATAATGAATAGTGAATAATGAGGGCCTAAATATTAATGAATAATCCTATTTTTTTAATTAAATGAAGAAAAAATAATGAATAGTGAATAATCAGATTTCTTTGCCACCTTTCTTTCTTTTAATGAATAATTGGTCTTTTTTTAATGAATGACCCAAAATTTTAATGAGATGAATAATGGGCTAAATTTTTAATGGATAGTGAATACCAGAATCCAGACCCTCATGATTAAAAAAACTTCAGAGACCAAAATACATCATACACTAGAAAATTCTACCTGAGTACACACAATGGACAGTCCCATACTTATTTTCTTTGAAACTTTTATCTGACCAGTTTTATGGGCAATCCTTCATTAGGACTGTCCGAGGTCCTTTACATTGCAAGGCAGCATATCTCCATAATGTTGAAATTGTTTAAGTTGATAGTTAAAGGCAGACATTAATTGACTACGATATATGCATTCCATTCATCTAAAATTTGGCACCTAACAATACTATCAGGTGAAAAAGCATGTTTAATTGATGAGATATGATCTATACACCATTGTTGCTCTAAACTTATAATGTTGGACAGCACAATAGGATGGTAAGCATTGTCACGCAAAGGCAAATCAAATACCAAAACGTAGAAAAAATGTCAAAGCACGGGATAGGGAACAATCAGGCTAATAAGACTAAGCCTTGAAAAATTTGCAATTGAAAACGCTGTTTCCTCTGCTTATTGATTTCGAATACCCAGAGGTGGGATGGGTGTGTGGGTGCTTCTCTCATTTTTTTTCTTGCTACTTAAGCTCGGCCTACCATCTGCTGGTTTTTACGCCCCCCCCCTCCCCACACACACACAAAAGGCATATCCAAACAAAACAAAAGATTTGAAATTTTAGCATTCCCCACAAATATTCACATTCTGTACATTTACCTTAAAAGAAACCCCTGAATGACCCCCCCCCCCCCTCTCCCCAATTAAAAAAATAATCAGCATACCACAAAAAAAATATTATTTTTTCTGAAAACACCAAAAAAAACACCAAAAAATATCGAAATTCAAAATTTTAACCCAAGTTTAAAAAAAACAGCCCCCCCCCCCCCCCCACTGGGATTCAGCGTCCTTTTGGGTTTTCTTCTTCTTTAACGATCCTTTTCACATAAACTTATTTTGTTCAGTAACATATCTCCTCAATGCTAATGGTGACACAATTGAACATGCTGAAGGGCCTTGCTTGTCCAGATTTACTACAAGAATGGACGTTTTCTCGGCTTTTGGCTCGTACATGCGTGCGGTAAAGACAGTGTTACCTTTCACATGCTTGTAACTGACACTCACGCAATGTGGTAAAAGTGTTACTAAAACCCGGGTCTCAAGTTTTGAAACCGGACTCCTTTTTTGACATTGGTACCCGAGAAAGTGGGTTGGTACTTGTGCCCTAAACTCTTCTTCCTATAACATGCTGCACAAAAAGCTGACAGCCATTCATCTGCTCACGGCCAGGGAAGCAAAAGCAACTCAGTCACCCGCGACTCCGGCAGGGCAAATTACGAATTCTGGGAGGGCGGTTCAATCCCTAATCAGCGCCTCGGGGTTGATAGTTTTTACCGTTCCACAGAAGGGTATAATTAGATTTATTTAAAAAAAGTTAAACATGAAGGCAACAAAAGCATGAAAAATTACCCAGCATACAAATATATGTAGTTAGTACTATACTCTGACTCTTGAGCCTATGCCACTAAGCAGTATTCAGGGGCGGATCCAGGATATCTGGGCCAAAAGTGTCCTCGTCCTGGGGGTCTCATTTTTCTTAAATATCCCATGAAATAGAAATAATTTGGTCTCACCGAGACCAAATTATTTCATTTTCATAGGATATTTAAAAACGGGGTGCGGGGAAGGGGATTCAAGCCAACTCCCTGAACCCCCTCTGGATCCGCCACTGGTATTTTCGACTTGAGCACGCACGGCTACTAACGGCACATGGATCACGTTCCAGTTTTATTTCCTCGCGCGACTGAAACACGAAAATAAATGAAGAGCCTGCCAAGGTATTCGTTTCAATCAGAAACTTGATACTAATTAATAAAGAATCCTGCTCGTTTCGGGGTTGCTACCCTTTTATGGTTGTCGACCGGTAAACTAATTCTCACGGTAGTGATTTCCTCCAATTTGGGGCACAATCCACAATAGACGTGTATTAGAGATTAATACATGACCACCGTCGCGCTACCAAGCATATCGGCCCGGCATCTCTATATTTGCATGTGCAGAGCCAAATATTTGCTTACATGGTTGTCCTAACGTATGAGGCGATCCAAGTAAAGTGGTTGTTACTGTATTTGGTTTAGTTTTTCCCCATTGTGGACTGCATTTCGACACTCACCCATTTAGAAACGCAATTAACACATGTATAATGGGTGCCTTCTTTGCCAAAATCAACAGCACAACAAACTTGTGTTCAGATGGTGTTAACTGAACATACAACGAAGGAGAACTTACTTAAACCATCTATATTCTTGAAGAGCTGCAAAATTTTGAGACAGCCTCCTAAGACTCACCAGTAATCGTATCACGTAATGATAGTACGTGTAGTATCGTGATAGTCAAAAAATTGGCACGATATAGTCAGCCATTTTGAGGAATTTATTTGTCTATTTCATATATGTCTAATATAAGCAATGCCCGGAAAATGAGGTTTCTGGACATCGCTCTAATAAATGTAAGAGTCATTAGTTCCATGTATTGGTCAAAGAGAACTAGATTTTGGTACTAATCGCAAAGGCGACGCGGCAGCGAATGCTTGCGTGAGATTAGTATCCGTGCAGTCTCGTCAGAGCCATCATCAGTCTCGCACTCATGATGGCAATCATTAATGGCCAAACATTAGACAGCTAGCCCCATTAGATAGCTGGCCATGCATGTTCACCCTTTTCATTCTGATGAAAGTTGTCATGTATGTTGATTTTTGTTTGTTTGCTTGGTTCTTTAAGTCCCAGTCAACAATTTTTCAGTTATGTCGGGACGGGTCTACATAGATTGAACCATTACTAAGCAGAGGATAAAGTGTCTTGCTCAAGTACACAACGCAGTGCCTACTATGAGGCCGTGCATTTTGATAGAATAAGTATGGAATTGTCAATTTTGTACTATAAGGGGTTGTCGTTCAAAGTTTCTAACAAGAGGGCCCTCGGTCGCTCACCTGAGAATGACTGTTTATAAAGGTATAAGAAAGCAAACCTCCCCCCAAAGTCCAGCTATAAATTTTGATAGATCGGCAGATTCATTAAGACTTTTAACATGGAAAAGTTTTCATTATATTGAAAAAATTAACAGGATGAAGAACCTCGACTTTTCTACACTGACCCAAAATGAAAACTTTACACTTTATTTCTTTGAATAACTGTTTTGTTAGTATACATGTCGTTGTAAGATTTACGCATACGTATCGAGACTTCGTCGCAGATAACGATTATGAAATTTTCATTCCAATCCCGTCAACGCATGAAAAACGTGTTCCTTACGTTGCACGTGCTGAGGAACAGGTGGTTCACTAACAGTTTTAAAACCGACAAGAAAACGTACTGGTAATAAAAAATAATTGATTGTTACAAAACGCTTCCATTTAGTGACGGCACGTCTTTCCAAAGATCAAAGAAACCAAGTTATTGGCGTGCTCATTGCGGGGTCTATGGTAAATGATAACGCGCATCACTTTGGCTGCTCTAGACAGACTATTCATTATCTTATGAACCGGTACAACAAAACTGTGTATGTCAGAGTTCGTGCAAAACCTGGTCGCGTACGTGTGACGACGTTACGTCCTTATCGCGTTAACGCGTTAACTCGACCACGTAATCGTTTTAAACGGCAACCATTAGTGCTCGTCTTCACGGGGTTAATGCACAAAAGATATTTAGTCATTTTGTGTAAATTAACGGACCTGGCATTTTCCAGCATGACAATGCAGGCCTCACACAACACGTAAATAACCACATAATTCCATACTAAAATAACGTCAACCTCTCGGTTTGCCTGCTTCATTCCGGGTCATGAACCCCTTAGAACACGTTTAGGATGAATTGGGTTGGAGGGTCAGGTCCAATCATCAAATGGGCGCGTTAAATGACCCCAAAATGCACCTCTGTTAGCATTGCATACGTATCCCTAACGTGCTCATACAACGTTACGTAAGTTTAATGATGCGACGTATTCTGCTAAGTATTCGTAAAAATGGAGGTCTCACTGGTTACTGATGATCTTTTTAACATCACTTAAAGCACGCAGTCAGTAATTTCTTGTTTCCAAAATCTGTGTGACTGTTTTAATTGTTTTAGAAATTTTCATTTTGACCCCTCTGAACTGAATTATTCACAAAAAATATGCAACTTATGATTTTCATCCAATAACTTTTTCAGAGACATTGATAAGGCATTGAAGATTCGATCATCGAAAAAATTAACCCCGAAACTTAATTTATCATCAAAATGTATACTTTAGAATACTATGTAAAGTTTTTATTTTGGGTCAGTGTATATAAGCCTATGTAAAACAAAGACCCTCAGACGAGAACACTTTTGGTCCAAGAATGGGAATTAAACGCTAAAATCTTCTTAGAAAAATGTTCCTTTCACTTCTAAATTCTACCCAGAATCAAGGGAGCGAACTCTATATTTACTTTTTCCACCTCTAAAGAAAGATAACCACGACTGCAAGTGTTGTCTCCCTTAAACATTTACTTTATTAACATAGGATAATTTGAACAATCTTGGTAGTGTCACCCAAGGACCATTTGTGACAAATTACTTTGAAATCGGCCCAGTTGTTTTTGACAAAAAGATTTTTAAAGTTTTTCATTTTTTGGTGCCATGGCAACCAGAATTCTACATGGAATTGAAATCTTTGAACAAATTTGAAAGGTGACCATCCAATAATAATTTCTGTGAAGTTTGGTGAAATTCCACCTGTTGGTAATAGGAGATATTATTTAAAAGGGAAATTGTTGACGGAAGGACAGAATGAAGGACAATGGACCGACGGAATGATGAACAACGGACATCCTATGATCACAATAACTCACGTTGACCCTATGGCTCAGGTGAGCTAAAAATTAGGTATTTGCGTCCTGAAGATAGTTTTTATCTTAGCAAACAGTGCAGACCCTGATGAAATACCGCCTCAAGCAGCATTTCATCTGGGTCTTCACTGTATGCAAAAGGACCTGTTTACCTGTAAGAAAATAGCTAAAGAATGACTTAACATGTGATATGTGCAAAAATATGTGCTACATGGCTTATCTGTCACGTAAAACAACAGACAAGCAATAAGATTACCAGGGCCCGATCCAGGATTTCTGGAAAGGGGGTTCATATGTATAAAGGTGTGGTGGTTCGCTTTGCTGATTTTATCTCATTTTTCTTAAATATCCCATTAAAAAGGAAATGAGCCCAAATTAATTCATTTTCATAGGATATTTAAAAATGGGGTGCTGAGAAGGGGGTTCAAGCGAACCCCCTGAACCCCCTCTGGATCCGTCACTGAGCACTTTGGAAAGGGGGTTCATATGTATAATAGTGTGGGGGTTCACTTTACTGATTTTATCTCATTTCTCTTAAATATCCCATGAAAATGAAACAATTTGGTCTCACTGAGACCAAATTATTTCATTTTCATAGGATATATGCGGGCCACTGAGCACTTTGGACAAAATCTAAAAAGTTTTCTTCTTTCTCTAAAATTAGCTAAGCCTACTTTTTTAAACTTGAGACTGGGACAGACGTTTGACATTTGTTTCCTGGTTACAATGAAATTTTGTCTGAGTTTAACCTAATTGTTCAGTCTAACCAGTAAATATTTAATGAGCCTCTTAATTGAAATCCACTATATACATGATATAGTTGACTTCATTTTCAACGCTTATGACACTCAACGAAAAATTCTTAAGACATTTTTTGAATAGACAAGATATGTTAAAATCGCTACATCTACTCACATTCTGTCAAAAGCTGTTAAATCATCCTTTCCAGATGCCTGTCAGTAGTGAAAATGTTAAAATTGATACACTTCCAGACGTCTATCAATAGCAATTGTAGGTAAAAATAACTTTTATGTCAGGATGTTTGACAATAGCGATTTTAGGTAATAATCGCTATTTTAGATGTCTGTTAATAGCAACTTTGATTAAAATCGCTATTTCTTTACATCTGTGTTTATTGTCGGTAAAAATCGCTATTTACGTACATCTGTCAATAGCGGTTTTATATTAATATTACTATTTCCGGACATTTTTTCTATACATGAATGTGTCAATTTGTTAAGTCGCCAGCCTTTGTACGTTCAGTTAACTCTTTCCATGTTTGTAAATTTTGCATGATTGTTTTTTTGTGTGTCTTTTTTGCTGATTTTTTTTTTCAAAATTATTTCTCTTTTTTTTCGGCAAATAACACTAAAGTGTCAAACAGTCGGGTGCCAGTCACGCCCAAAATTTTGTTGTTTCTGATCTGGGTCAAAAACTGTTTGCAAAGCTTATCGACAGATAAATTTGAACCATATATATTGTTTATAAGACATATTTTCGTTTCGGCTACATTTAAGCTAAAATTAGGGTAAAGCTCAAGTTTATTTTAATAAAGTAAGAAACTGTTAAATGAGTTTGCAAAATAAAATATTTAAATATTGACCCTAGCTTCAATGTTCCCTTCAATATCAATTTAACTCATTGCCTGCTAATTCCATCTGATGATAACCTATGCAAACAATTTGGATCCAGATCAGGCTCGACATTTTGTCGGGCCTGATCTGGATCCAAAATTTTTGACACTCTGATGGCATTCCTGGAAGAATTTTTCAGAATAGTTAATTTTGAAAAAATAAGCAGACGACAAAAAAATCATGCAAAATCTCGCAGCATGCAAAGAGTTGTTAACCTAATAGTTACAATCAGCTTCAATGTACACCTGGCAACATCCCCAGCCTTAAAAGTAGTGCGGTCAGATTACTGTTTGTTAGACATGATGTTAATCTAGCTAATCTGACAACATGTCACTCTCAAGGAGAAATGAATTTACCATAAATGAATTCAAAATTAACTCTCTACAATGGTGTTTTACCGGGTGAATGGGCAACGTGAATCCTGTCTGGTGTCAGCTTACTTGTACCAGCAGAGAAGTAACTATTGTTACTCTTTTCAGACATCCACAAAACAGCGGGGTATCTACCACGGTTAGCTATATTTTGGATGCTGGCAAACTGATTGAGACAACCCAAATTGATTGAGACAACAGTATCACGCTTTTTTGTGTGTGGCTTGCTGGAATGAATTTTGATGAGAGCAACCAAATTGCCCTACTAGTGACTATAGATTGTGATTAGCAAAATTCTAGAAATTAAAAATACCCTCATAGTATGAAACATAGGACACACTAGTGTCACTAGTCTGCTTAATATCTGCCAAATTAATCTAGACACACTTTGCTATCTACCATAAACCCTATTTCCTGTAAAATAAAATGTACCGAGCAAGTACCATGTACATGTGCATGTAAGTTTTACAGTAAAACCTGTCTGCTCAAAAATAGACAAAACAAAAATCTTATTGACAAATCAAGGTAGCTTAATGAAGGTCAAAAGTATTGCAGAATGCTCCAAAGGGAGCATTCTGCAATACTGGAGCATTCTGCAATACTTTTGACCTGCATTAAGGGAAAATCGGTCTTAAAAACCAATTTTGGTCTTCTTTTTGAGTGGCTGCTTAAGACAGGTTTTACTGTATATAGATTTTTAGAGGACTTCCATGGGGCCTTGGATGGAATTTAATGAATAATAATTATAACCTTAATCTTGGTGGTTTATCCTTTTTTTATTGATAGACTTTCTCTAAGAATAAGGATGGAATTTGTCCATTATATATATATATAAAGGGGTCACATTTGGACATTCTTAATTATGAGGTATTTCTGTCCATAAAGATGTTTTTAACATAACAGTGTAAACAGACCATTCACTTGCACATAATTTTTTTAATCTTTATAAGGGTCAAAATAGTTAACAAATGAGGCATACTTCTTCCTTAGAAAAGCAGGCACAGTAAAACCAGTGTATAATGGCCTTTCTAAAAAAGACAAAATAAAGATCTTAACGACAAATGGTAGCTTAATGAATGTCGAAAGTATTGAAGAATTGGAACATTCAGCAATACTTTTGACCTTCATTAAGCGACAATTGGTCTTGAAAGCCAATTTATGGTCTTTTTGAGAGAGGCCGTTTTACTGTAATATTTTTTTGTTCCTGATCATGAATATTAAATAAAATGCCAACATTTGTTGGCATGACCAGAACAAATTTCATGCCAACATAGTTGACTTTTGTTTGATTTGATTCTTTACGTCCCATCAACAATCTTTCAGTTAAACAGGGGCAGGTCTTCCTGGGTTGAACCAGTGCTAAGCTAGGATAAATGTGTCTTGCTCAAGGACCACAACACAGTGACGCCGGTGAGGCCCCTCAGTCTCAAGTCAAGCACTCTACCTCTGAGCCACTGCGCTCCCTCCAACATAGTTGAGCATGAATAAAGTATAATAACTTAAGGCCAGGCCCCGAGGTTATAAAAAAGTTAATGTGTTCAACTCAACTGAGCATAAAATTTATCATGCTTATAAATGTTAAAATGTCAACAATTGTTGGCATTTAAACATTTATTACCATGATTTATAAAACATTTGAGAGTTTGAAACTAAGAAAAGTCTTTAAGTTTCAGCATTTTAGATTTTATGAGCAGTTGAAAGTTCATGCCAAGTTGAGCAAGAAAAAAATTTTATAACCTGGGTCCTGGTCACAAGCAACAAAGACATGTTTTCTTGTAATGACATCCAAAGCTTTGTTTGTGATGTTGAAATAATCTATTACGAAAATTACAGTAGAAATAAATTTTAAAATGCAAAGTTAAGCATGAAGAAAAAGTTTAATAACCACAGTGCCTGGGCACAAGCAACAAAGACATGTTTTCTTTCATCACAAGCCATGCTGGTGATATCATTAAAATTATCTATGATGAAAATTACAGTACAATTTTTCTTCTTTTTCTTTCCAGGTGCAACTTCCATCGTTTGCTCAACTAAAGACAAGCTACCCAGGCTACCTCCACCATGGTGGCAACTACAGAAATCATGAACTCATACAGATGCTCGGTGTTCAACAAAATAACAAATATCTGCTCCATGACACAAGTGCGCTAAGACTCTCATACACCTTAAACAAAATTGGTGGAGTGCATTCATTAGGGAAAACTATGATTCATTTATCGAAATATGGACAAGACAGCTTGCCCGGTAGTGATAGTTTACAGTTAATATTTCTTCCAATTTCCTTTGGCCCATTCTTAGCCGACAAATACGGGTTTCCAAACATATCGAAACTTCATGAACAGGATCCTCTTGTGACTAAGCATAACTTTTGGAAGAAACAAGGTATACTTCGAGTGATAACCTACACACGAGCTTCCAACCAGCCGAAAGGTCATGTGGCATTGTGGGATTGCAATCATTTTCACCAATCAAAAGACTGGATTGCCGGTCATACTTTATTAACAGTGGAATTCTGGGAGTCTCCAGGTTAGTTATTGCCATAATTGAGCCGTGACATGTGATTTCCAACAATGTGGTATTCTGACAAGTGTAGACTCAGACGAGCCTGCGCAACCTCCTTTAAGCTTAGAAACTCAAAATGATGTTTGGTCAGTGGCTTAACATTCATAGAATGTTTAAGGGACTAGCAAAGGCTCTGATCAGACTGTGCATATGCGCAGGCTGGTCTGAGCCTTTGTTGGTCGCACATACCACATTGTTGGAAATCTCAAGTCGCGGCTCATATTTTACCTAATGGTAAATGTTCTAAAATTTTGAATACTTTTCTCTTTCTGTTCTCTGACAAATAAATTGTTTTCAGGGCTAGAATTCACTTAAAATGCTTGTCAGAGTAGCAAAGAGAGAAGACCCTGATCTGACTGCACTAAAGATAAAGAAGCTTTATTTAACGTTGCTTATTTTAAACCATCAACATTGGCTCTGGAGGGCTATTATTGCGACATAACATTATCTTTAACAGATACTTACCTGCCTTACTCTATCTTCCTAGCACAACCCCTTTTATGCGAGCCTCAGCAAGGGAGCTGCTGGTACCATTTTTTTACACCTTTGGTATGGTGCAGCCCGGATTCGAACCCATGACCTCCCACTTCAAAAAAGGACGCTCTACCAACTGAGATATCAGGACAGCACTGTTTGTCTAGGCATTTTTGGCAGGCAACTTGTGTTTGGAATTTTAGAACATTTACTGTTTATAAGTGAACATGCTCCGAAAGGTGCACACTATATGCTTTATGGGTTGTTTACTCTTTATGCACTCTTGACTCCCAGTCAATTCAGCAATTTAACTTTTGGTTATTTTTCATGCCTTTGTTGTCGTCTGCTGACTTTTTTCAAAATCAACTTTTTTAAAAAATTCTTTCAGGAACACTATTAGAGTGTCAAACAGTTTGGATCCAGATCAGGATCGAAATTCTGTCGATCCTGATCTGGGTCCAAACTGTTTGCGAAGGTTATCAACAGACGACACAAGCAGACAAAGAGTTTATGAACTATCGACTCCCAGTCAAATCAGCAGTTTAATTTCATTCTAAATAAGGGGTCAGTATTTGGAATTATAAAAGTGTAGATCCTGATAAGCTGGCTTCTGATGAAGCTAGTTGATTTTGATCGACATTTAAAAAGAAGTCACAATTATTTTTTAAAAAAAATGTTAGGAGCCCAGCACGCTTATGTTCAATACAGAACTTCAACCCCAAGGAAAAAGCCATGAAAAAAAATCTTTCATTACCAAAATGGCCAAACGTTGAAGAGTAATTGTCTGTCAATTTTAGGTAAAACAAGACATTTTTGTATCTCATGAGTGAAAATTCAAATTTTTCCAAATCATTAACTTAAACAATTTAAATCTTACAACTTGCATTACGCCTACAAAGAATTTATGACTTCAATTTTAACTCGTTTCTTTGTGTAAATGCTTTATGTCCCAGTCAACATTGTTTCAATCATGTCAGGACGTTTTCCTGTCTTCCTGGATTGAACCAGTACTAAAGTGCATTCAGTGAGTCTCAAACCAGCCACCCCTAATTCTCAAGTCTAACAACACTTTACTACTTAGCCACCGCTCTCCAGTCAATTGTCCATGGATAAATTGTAAATAAATCAGAAAAGCATATATATATGGGTGAAAGTTAAAATTTTGCAAAATCCTGAACTTTAGAAATTCAAATCTTAAAACTTGCACTTTGCCTACTAAATATTAACAATTTCAAGTCTAAATGGTTGATTATCTTTAAACAGACTAATATAAATAAGAAAAGCTATTATAATCTTCCTAATTCAGCATTCTTTGGAAAGTCAGCCTCAAAATCCTGAATTGAGCAATAATCCAGAAAACTTTCACCCATGTATATATCAATCTGCCTAATTCAGTATTTTGAGGCTGACTTTCTATCGGAGTGATGCCCGGTGAAGGCTAAGATAAGCCATAGCCCAGACTTACTAGAGCCTTCATTGAACATGATACCAAGGTAACAAGATGCAAACTCAGACCAATTCAAACAGCCCTACTGAATAGCTGAATAGCATACCATATGCCACCTAAGAAGCACACATGCTCATCTAAGCACACATTTAGTTATTTTTTAAATTTTAAATACAAAATCAATTCCTGATTTTTGATCCATCCAGCAGTGCAATTTCATTATTATTATTATTAATTCCGGGAGCGCAGTGGCTCAGTGGTAGAGTGCTTGACTCAAGACCAAGGGGCCGCGGGTTCGAGCCTCACTGGCGTCACTGTGTTGTGGTCCTTGAGCAAGACACCTTTATCCTAGCTTACTACGGGTTCAACCAAGGAAGTCATGTCCCTGTTCAACTGAAAGATTGTTGATGGGACATAAAGAATCAAATCAAACCAAATCAAATTACCAATTCCATGGGTAAAAGTTCAAATCATCCTGAACTTTAGAAATTTTGAATTTAAAACCTACTGTATGCCTCCAAAATATTAAAAATTTCAAGTTTAATGGTCCAATCCCTCTAGATAAACTGAACTTAAATCAGAAAAGCTATTATTATCTGCAGAATTCAGCATTTTGAGGCTGACTTTCTATGGAATGTCAGCCTCAAAATCCTGAATTCAGGAATAATCCTGAAACCTTTCACCCATGCAATTCAGTGTGTGATTGAAATCAGTGTGGATCCTAATCAGCTGGCTTCATCAGAAGTCAGCTGATCTGGATCTACATTGTTTTAAAATACTTCTTCTATTGCAGATTCTGACTGCTCCAGCGTCACAGATCCAGACCCGATGCTGTCCCGGCCCAAGTTTGATCCCAAGTACCCCCCAAGTCTTCCTCTTTTACCCCTACATTCTTCAGACAGGATAAAATTTCTAAAATCACACCTCGTTCCAAAAAATGCCCGACATTCAGACCATAAACAAAGAAACAGGAGAGTTTTAACAAATGTGCCTAATAACTGATGTGATCACATGATTTTTTAGATACAGAATTTAATCTTTATCTCTTTGCCCGCTAATGACAACTTTTGTTGTCTGTTGATAACCTGTTGAGATCAGGCCTGATGAAACAATTGCCATCTGCTCTCTCATCTGCATATACGTTTTGACAGCCTTTATTGCAAACAATATGAATTCAGATCAGACTTCTCCCTTAGGAGCAGTCTGATTTGGGTTCATAGCGTTAGCTTCCATGGTGGCAGTGGTCTGGAGTGGCTTTGAAATATACAGCAGACGTAATAAACAGACAACATTTTGGGACAAAAAATATCAGCAGGAATAGGGTTAAAGGTAAATTTTGAAATTGAAGAAATATTGTGATAAGTTTTTTAAGTCAAAGCTCAACATTGAGTTTCACGACAATGAAATGAGGTAAAGGAATTCTGTGAGAGTGCTAAATTTCAGCCATAGATTTGTCAACGGTCAGTGCAATGTTCCCTTAATACGTCAAATGACATTTTTTCTAGTTTTCCCTACACACAAGTAGAATTGAGGTACAGTAAAATGACATTTTTTCTAGTTTTCCCTACACACAAGTAGAATTGTGGTACAGTAAAATGTCTGCTCTCAAAAAGACCGAAAATTGTTTTTCAAGACCAATTATCTTTTAATGCAGGTCAAGAGTATTGCAGAATGCTCCAAAGGGAGCATTCTGCAATACTTTCAACCTTCATTAAGCTACCATTTGTCATTAAGATCTTTGTTTTGTCTATTTTTGAGTGGCTGTTCTACACAGGTTTTACTGTAATTAACTCTTTTAAAAGTGTTGACAAACTGGATGGAATAACAAATGACCAGCCTGGACAATCATTAGACTATACTTGAGGACTTTGTGTACCCGTATAGGTAATACAAGCTATACTTGCCATTTTTAGACTGATGGAATCTTCAATCCAGTTTGATGCAAAAGGTATTGGATGGTCCATCATATATTTTGAGGGGAATATGTAACAGTTTAACTCTTTGCATGCTGGGTAATTTTTCTTGCTTTTGTTGTTGTCTACTGACTTCTTTTAAAATTAACTTTTTCAAAAAATTATTTCATGAACACTATCAGTTATAAACAGTTTGGATCCCGATCAGGACCAACCTTCTGTTGGTCCTGATCTCGGTCCAAGTTGTTTGCAAAGGTTATCAGCAGACGAAAAAGTTGCCATTAGCAGGCAGAGTTGAAAATAATATTGTATTTTTGTCCCTCAAAAACAGATGAATTTAATAGTAATCAGTACACATCCTAAGTCTGTGGCATCCCAGCTAGGTCTACACTTTACACATTTCCAGTCAAAAAAAATAAATATTTTCAGGAAATTGGGTACAGTGCAGACCTAGATAAGACTACCTTCCATCATAAATCAATGCAGTTAATGTATTGTTACCCATATAAGCCTAGAGTACTTTTTATTGTATTTAAGCAAACAGTGGTACTCAAAGAAATAACCCATTTAAGCCCAATGGACTTACCTACCTGTATCAGTAGGACAAGCCTATTTCCAATATAAGGGGTGTTGGGTGGTATTTTTTCCTTTTTTCCCAAATTTAAATAGAACATTCTGTAAGCAAACAGTGCAGACCCAGATCAGACACAGCAGAATGCTGTGTCTGATCAGGGTCACCACTGTTATCTAACAGAATGTTCTACTGAAATTTGATTAAAAATAGCACCCAACAACCCTTAAAATGGAAATGGACTGGTTCAATTGATAAGAGTGGGAAATTCCATTCAGCTTAAATGGGTTAATGTATTGGTATTGGTGCTTACAATGTAACTTTGAATTGGTGCTATACTCTTTGAGTACCAACACTAAATTAAATTACCCAGACAGGAAAAGCATGTGCAAATAAAATAGTCCCAGATCAGACTGCTCCTCTAGGAGCAGGCTGATCAGGGACTATTTATTTGCCGTTTTCTGCCAATTATTTATTGAAAACTAAGATGAGATTGAATTATCCAGATTATCACCAGGAAAAATCAGCACAACACAAAGGGTGTGTGTTTTCCATTTAGTCAAAGGGAGATAATCAATTACTATCACTTTATCAAGAAGATTATCTCGGGTTTTCTAATCTTGTACAAAACTTAATTTTCAATCGCCATCCTGCTCAGATTCTGACTAGAACTGCCCATCCTGTTCCACAGGTCCAATTTGAATGAAAAATTGCCATAATTTTCTTAAACATCCATCTCTACCTATTTTTAAACTGTATTCATTAGCCAAACATATACATCTTTTCAACCATCAATTAGACACTGCCTGAAACAACACATCATTAACCCATTTAGCATTCACAGAATCTTCCATCCAGTTTGTTTAGAAAAAAATCTGGATGCTTCAATATACATTTTAACACTTTCACTGCCAAACGCAACTGTAGTCGAGTTTACCGTTCACTGCCAAACGTGACTACAGTCGAAATTTAAAGGCATAATTGATAGCTGTCTATTTTTAACTGTTATAAGGGACGCAAATATTTGTTCTTTATTTCAGTATGTTCAGGGGACATAATAATATCGTATGAAGAAGTGACTACCCAATTTTCTGTACAAGAATGGACTTTACAAAATGTTTGTAATGTCATACGATTTTGCGGACCTCAAAAATAACGAAAACATGTCTAAGGGAAAGACATACAGGATGCATTAAGCCATACAATTGCTATATTTTGATTTATTTCTGATGAAATAATATATCAGAATAAATCCTGATGTATACAACTTGGTGTAGATCGATGTTTATCTATTTTTGCATGAAATAGCTGTTTATAGGCATTTTTCATATGTTTATTATGGCTTCCAAAATGGCCGCCAAAGGTCATGTGACTATTTTTTTTATTATTGGTTCAAATGAAAGTTTTATATAATATCAACATTCTGTGAAAGTTTCACAACAAAAGGTTGAATGGTTCTGGAGATACTCTGTGTTGGACCCACACATCAATACTCAGGAGTCCTTAAAACATGCTTGGCACTGAGGCATTGGTTTTTTGAGGTACTTGGCAGTGAAAGTGTTAAGGTGTCACAGGTAAGAATTTCAAGAACTATCACGCTTTTTTGTTTTATATATATACATATTTACAGTTTGTAAAAGTTTCATTTCAGGGGTTTTCAGTACAAAAAGGTTTAACCCTTAAAGTGCCAATCATGAAAGAAACAGACAACAAATTTTGTGATATCTTCCTTGATTTTCATGGAAAATAAGGCTTGACATTTTTTATGTGAATCCTCAACTCACATGAAATATCGAGCTTTATTTGGTTTCTTAAAGCAGCCAGAAAAACTGAAAATGTCGTCTGCCGCAAATTTAGGTTGCACTTTTAAGGTTAAGGCAGCATCTTTTTCAATTTGTGTACAAGTCTACTTTTGTGTTACCACTTTACCTGCTGGTGTCATATGCTGATAACCTTTGCAAACAGTTGGATCCAGATCAAGCCCGACATGTTGTCCGGCCTGATCTGGATTCAAACTGTTTGACCCTCTGATGGTCATCTTCAAAAAATGTTTTGAAAAGGTCAATTTTGAAAAAAATTTAGAAGACGACAAAAAAGCATATAAAATTACCCAGCATGCGAAAAATTAGCTCTTTGCATACTGGGAAATTTTGCACACTTTTTTTCCTCTGCTGATATTTTTCAAAATCATTTTTTTTGAAATACCATCAATGTCAAACAGTAAGAATCCAGAACCAGCCCGATGTTTTGTCGGGCCTGATTTGGGTCCAAACCATTTGCAAAAGTTATCAGCAGACAACACTAGTAGGTAGTTTTTTGTATTTTATTAAACAGCTGAGGCTGTCACAGGCCAGATATATTGCATTTATTTTATAGTTAACCAATATTTTCATGTTTTGTGAGCTTCACGGTGCTTTGATTCCTTTTTATGCTTCATCAATCACATTCTCCCTATAAAGTATGATGCCCCCACAAAAGTCTTCCATACTGAACGTAAGAGTTTTTAAAATATGAAAATAAACCTTTGCAAACAGCTTCTGTATCCCCGCAATATTCAAAAAATCTTACGTTAACTGCAGATTTTGTAATTATGTGCCATATATCACATTGAACCTATTGTTCTCTCCTGTTCTCTCTGAGGATTTGGCTATGCTGAGTGCAATAGGGCTAAGTTTAACTCTTTGTAGATCAATGGACTTTTCAATAAAGTTTGACACAGCTTAAGTCAGGATGGTCTATTGTATATATTGATAGGGGTGACTATTGTGGCCAAAAATAACTATTGCATTAGCATTGACATTGCAGGAAGTGCCCTTGCGATATCATTACTATTCTGGACTTCCATTGCAATACTATTGTGATACTATTGTCTGAAACATTTATGCTTGTTTGAAGGAGGAAATTATTAATAATGGTGTGTCTAAACCAAGCAATTTTTAAGTGAAAATCCCTAGGTTTAAAACTATTGAATATTGTGATAGTGAAAAGACTATTGCCGATACTATTAACATTGAAACTTTCCTATCGATATAGTAACACTGCCTAGGTTACTATTGCGATATACTGATAGTCTGATGTGTTGTAACATGGGTAACAGATTATAATTTAAAAAAAACAAACTGTATTTTTCTGTCTGAAGATAGAGTTTGTCTTCGCAAACAGTGCAGACCTAGATGAAATGCTGCATTCTGCGGCATTTCATCTGGGTCTTCACTGTTTGCAAAAGTACCTGTTTAGCAGATTCCAGTCTACAAAGGGTTAAAAACTAACAGACTGTAACCAAGAGAAAAGAAACCATTCTTTGTTCATTCATTGTGATTTTACTTTAATAGCCTAGTCAGCAATATTTCAATCATCATGGGCAATGCCTTTAGATATGTGGTAAGACAAATGAAAAGATCAGTCTCCTTTTGATATGTACATATTTTAGCTTCCTGGCTACGCCCTTGTTATCTCTTATCAAAAACTATGGATTCATTTTCTGCCAAAGGCCTCCAGACAGGAGTGCATAAATAAAAAATATTTTTTTTATTTCTCACTCAAAACATAAGTTGTGGGTACTCAAAAGAACCGTCTCCATGAGACGGTTCTTTTGAGCACCCAAAGCACATGTTTAAATTGATAAGAAAATAATTACAATTTTATGTTCCAAAAGTTTCCTTATCTTGACTTTTGTGCTATATGTAGGAATGTTTTCTGTTATGTATAATTGTTGTTAATTTTTGCAAATACAATTAAGAAAATAAATTAATACAAATAAATTTTTAACAAAAAACAGTTTTACTTCATTTAACCCTTTCCTTCATGAATATTCATGCTAGGCTCCACCCACTATGAATAATTATATAAATAAACTTTCATGTTGGTACATAGAACAAAAATAAATTTCTTGTCGGTCCACTAGTGTAGGATCAGATATTAATTTACACAAGCAAACAGAGTAGACCTGTAGCAGTAGCTGCCTGAATGGGTCTGTTCTGTTTGCAAAAGTGTTAAAAGCAATCTCTATGGAGGGAGCACAGTGGCTCAGTGGTAGAGTGCTTGACACGAGACCGAAGGGCCGCGGGTTCGAGCCTCACCGGCGTCACTGTGTTGTGTCCTTGACAAGAACATTAATCCTAGCTTAGTACTGGTTCAACCCAGGAAGATACGTCCCTTTACAACTGAAAGATTGTTGATCAAACAAACAAAACAAACAAACAAAAGCAATCTCTATGAGGTAAAGGGTTCATTCTTCTCCTATATCGCTGGTTTCTGTTATTTGGGTAGAGATGCCCTTCTATACAAAAATGCAGATGAAATCCAGATGCACTATATCAATACTTACAAGAATGAACTAACAACATGTTTAAAAGTTAAATTACTTAACCCTTGTCCTGCTGAATCTGGACTTATCTATTTTGGAAAATGGTGTATAGATCCAACTGCCCAGTCTAATCGGTCTTTGCTGTGCACATGACCATACCACGAGTCTTAGGCTACCACTCCCTGCACTAGAAATGCTCTGGTCTCAGTTATAAAACTTTTTCAAGCTCAAAATTTATACTGGTCATAAAACTTGTGACCTGTACAAATAGAGGATCTTACATGACTGCTCATGTTTTATTGAATTTATTAAACAAGATGAGAAAAAGCGATAAAAAGCGAGGCTTGCCAAGCATTTTGTCCCTTTTTCGCAATGAGTTTCAATAATACAAGAGCACAAATGTTAGATTGTATTTATCACATGACATTAAAATTACTTAACATGGCATTTTTGGCATGAAAAGGTCAAATTTTTTCATCTTTTACGCAACATTATAATGGACATCATTACATAATATTACTAAATCTATTGATTTTATTGCATGGCTTTATATCACTCCTATGTGCAACGTCATGTGATAAATTACAATATCTGCTGTCCTGAGCAAGAAAACAGCCTAATATTGATTGAGTTAATGCTTAAAGTCCCTGCCAACAATATTCTAATCAGGTTGGGACTCCTTCCATAGAGAGGGAGAGAGAAAAGAAGAATGGGATAGAACAAAAGACCCCAACCCTCACCCAAATTTCATCCTGCTAAGAGGCCAAATATGACAGGGCCATCTCTCTGAAAGCTGCAGCAGAGAGTGCACCACACTTCCATCCATCCTCTTCATATTGTCTGTATTTTGGTACAGTGTACCTATCAAGATTAAAAATAATGCTTTACATCCCAGTCAACATTTTTTCGGTCATGTCCGGACATTTCCTTGGTTGAACCAGTACTAGGTAGTGAGGATGAAGTGTCATGCTCAAGGGCACAGCACTGAGCCTCCTCTGAGGCTCGAACCAGGAACCTCTGGATCTCTAGTCAAGAACAACTGTCTCATACACAAAATATCAAGTCAATGAGTTGTCAGCACCGCCACTTATTAAACTGGTGTTTTCTTTATCTTCGTTTCCTTCCTCCATCTTTTCAGTACTGGAGTCGACTGCTGTACTGTTAGCTGATTGGTTGGCTTCAGCCTCACTCTGGGTACTCACATCAGCGCCCTCTAGGTCTTCATCTTCATCCTCGTCCTCCTCCTCGGCATCCATCAGAAATATACGAACCCTTCTTCTTGATGAGAACAGCTGAAGAATTAGGAAGATAAGAGTAAAACTATTATCACATATTTAGGACACTATTTGCCATGATAACCAAAATTATGCAAATGTGATATTCTCTTTCCCATCAGCGGCAGTTGATAGTCATCTTTGCCAATCAGAAGATGTTTATTTATAGATTATATCATAAATTAAATTATGGGGTTTTGGTTATAGCCTTCAATATCAACCATTCACCAATAAAGGCCCTTGAGTTAGAGCTCACAGGGGTCAAAGATTGATCAGGGTTCATACAGGCAAGATTGTGTAAAATTCAAGGACGTTTCAAGGACTTCTAAAAGACTTTCCTACTGTTTGCAAGGACTGAAAACTTAAGAAAAATACTGATTTACATGTTAAAATTCACTTCTGAAATGCTTGAGTCCATTACTAAAGATATTATTTTAAGAAAGTTAGTATAAAATTGCGGTGCCTTTATTTGGTGCAGCATATGCTGCACCAAATAAAGGCACCACAATTTGATACTGATTTAGGTCTCCAAAAACACTGTTGAATCCTCCTGTAAATGGTAAAATTCAAGGACTTTTCAAGGCCTTAGAATGTTTTACAAGTACTTTTCAAGACAAATTTAATTTTCAAGGACATTTCAAGACAGTCCTGTATATTCAAGTACTTTTCAAGCCTGTGCGAACCCTGTTGATATTTTGGGTGATAAACAAAACACATCAAGGTGATCTCTAACTGGGTCTTGTTATGAGAAAATCTGAATTTGCTGCATGTGAACATCAATGGCAGAAAAACCATATGAACCAGCACATGAGATCTTAGTACTTATTGCAAATGCGCAAAAGCCTCGTTTAAAAGAGTGTGATGACATATCCAGTGGGGCTAAAGGTTAAATTTTGGTCTGAGTCTACATCTACACTTTGGTGTTTTTCTGTCACAACGATAACCATGGATAACTTGTAGCGCAAAACGCAAATAGAAAATATACACTCAGTGGCCAGAAGTGAGTTCCCAAATCAGCTTACAAGAAATTGACAAAAAAATGGTCTGAAACAATGGTCTTTTCTAGCCAATTTAGACAATTTTCCCAAATGATAATTGCCCTGGATTAATATACAGGGTATATGTTTACGTCATCACCAAATTGTATGATGTCATCATCTGTTGCTATGGAGATATTGTGTATCACAAACATCGGCTCCATTTCTTCAAAAAGATAGCAGGGGTTGAAAAAGTGCTGTCAAAATGTCAAAATGTAATATTTTTTATCAAAAATTTGCAGAAGTATTTGAACTGTACTGAAAAATATTTTGTAAACGTTCAATATGGTATAGACACTGAAAATAAAATAATGCAGTGCTGAACATTGGGCGGAAAACAATGCCATGAAAATGATCTGACTGCAGTATACTTTGGCTATAAAAACAAACTAAATAAACACATGCAGGAGTATGGGGCATTTATGTTTTGTGAGGTATCATAACAGTGTTCTATTTGAAAATAATATTTTTTGAATAAATGTTGATGTTTATAAGCTATGGTTGGATCCTAAGAAAATCTGCTAGTTTTCAATGTCAGTCCTAATATTGTAGCCACATTACACAAGCAGCATAATCAGTGATATAATATTTGTGTTATGATTATTTTCAGTTGAAAGTACCATTTGGGGTTACATTTTTACAGAACTTTTATTTTTTTAAGAAGAACTATCCTATGATTTCATATTATAGTTTGGGTACCCCCTCGTAAAGCAAAATTTGGCCAAGGGGTTAGGTATCGCTGTGTGCTGTCTTTTCAATTTGAAAGAATGAAACATTTAAAGACTAATTGCTCTAAACACTCGAATATAAACCCTAGAAAGACTGATACTTGTTGTTAAATTACCATTTGGATTCATTCAATAATTTAGATTTTTGGGTCAGGGCCATAAATACCCCGCCCACCCCTTATATGACGGCAAATAAATTAGGAAGATGTGAACATATCTTGTTCACAGCTCACGATTATAACATATCACCACCATTATCACCAAAAATATATAGAAAATAAGCAATATCTACTATCATGTAAAAACGGAAGAAATTTAGAACCCACATCAACTTTTCAAACTGTTTCAGAGCTAAGGGGTGGTCTAAATGAATAACACCAACGAACTCTAGATGATATTATTTCTATAATAATCTAGCATTATTAAGTTGAAAAATAGTAAATAGTGATATGTTCAAAATTTCAGATAATTTGCATTCCTCGTTTTCAAATTATACAAATTTTAAATGTACTTAAATTTTTGCAAATGAAAAAAACGTTTGCCAATTTGGGAACTCAATTATGGCCACTGAGTGTAGCTGTTCAGGTTGCACGAGCATTTTTGTCAAAATTGCATTTGACGTTGCAGAATGATTCGCATGAGTGCGTTCAATACTTTTTCGATTTCATCAAACAGATAAAATGTCAATAAGTAAATTTTCATAGAGAATGTTTGATTCCAGCATTTTCGTCAAAAAATGTGGGCCTGAAAAGGTGGTGTGTAACTAAAGTGGCTCACTGTATGTACCAACACTCTAAGTATACACAACTTATACACCTGGAATTGTCTCTTTCTATTGACTATTTCCTTGCTAGCAGTTACTATTATGCTCTGCAGATAACCTTTGCAAACAGTTTAGAATCAGATCAGGATTAACAGAGTGTCGGTCCTGAATTGGATCAAAACCATTTGACACTGATAGTGTGTTCCTGATTTTTTTTTTTCAAAAAGTTAAGTTTTGAAATAAAGTCAGCAAAAGCATAAATATTAATTATTACCTGGTATGCAAAGAATTAAGAAAAACTAGAAATTGTGTTTATGAAACACTGTGCCCCCCCAACCATGAGCTTGTCAATAAGGATGATCTCACCATCCCTTTCATAAGGTAATTTTTTAATCAACTCACAATCCTCTATCAGCTGGCTAAATCTGAGGCTACTAGCTATAAAATTTTTCAAAATATCTTTATTATAAGTTCTCGATGACCAAATTTGTAAAAGGCAATCACTAGAAAAAAATGCAAAAGGCAATAACTAAAAAAAAAAAAATTTCACCAGGTTATCAACTCATTATACTCTATCAGCTGTCAAAGTTTCAAGCTCCTCGCTCCTCGCTGTAATAGTTTTTGAGATGTCCAAATTTGAAAAAGGCAATAACTCAAAAAAAAAATTCACCATGTAATCTACTCATTATCTTCTAGTAGCTGATGAAGTTTGAAGCTCATTGCTGTAATAGTTTTCGAGATATCTTGATTACAAAATATCATTATGACCCTTTGAAAGGGGCATAACTCCACAAAAGAGATAATCCAGACTTTTTTTTAATCTACTAACAATCCTCTATCAGCTGACCAAATCTGAGGCTACTAGCTGTAAAAGTTTTTGAGATATCTTTATTATAAGTTTTTGATGACCAAATTTGCAAAGGGCAATCACTCGAAAAAAATGTTACAGGCAATAACTAAAAAATAATTCACTAGGTTATCTATTCATTATCTGCTATGAGCTGTCCAAGTTTGAAGCTCCTAGTGGTTATAGTTTTTGAGATATCAAGTTTTCTGTGCCCAAATTTACAAAGGGCAATAACTGGAAAAAAATAAATAACTTTTTTTTTTAATTTTCACCAGGAAATCTACTCATTATCCTCTATTAGCTGACCAAGTTTGAAGCTCATAACTGTTGTAGTTTTTGAAATATCGTGATTACAAAATATCATTATGAGGCTTTAAAAGGGGCATAACTCCACAAAGGGAGATAATCCAGACTTTAAAAAAATATATGTCAATTATTTCTTGATCAGGAATCCATATATGAAATTTCAAAAATGTATCTTAATAAATTTTGAATGGACACAAAGACGGACACACGGCCAAGCCCAAAGCAATATGCCCCTTCAACTTTTCCAAATTTGGGGGCATAAAAAACTCACCACAGTAGCTGTGTGCCGTGATCCACTGACAGAAAAACAGTGAGCTTTCATGTTGTCTAATCGTCTAAACTGTTGCTGATCCAATAATGGCCCTACATCTATCACCGGACTGAAAAAGATAAAGTGAGATTTCGGCACTTATTGCATTGATTAAGACTACAGGGTTCATACAGGCAAGGTTGTGTCAAATTCAAGGACTACTCAAGGACTTTATAAAGATTCTCATTCCATTTTCAAGGACTACAACTTCATGAAAAATACTAATTTACACTGTAAAATCCTAAGTCTGAAAATCTAGACATCTAAATCCCATTTATCTAACCCTTAGTTCACCTTCAGTATCATTCAGATCATAACAAACGCCTGTCAAGTATGTTTTAGAGCTTATTTTAATAAAAAAAATATACTTACATCTGCACAATTTCAATATCTTGACCTTTAAACCCAACCCCAGAGGTCAAGAGTGTGTGTTAATTCAAAGTGTTACTTTGCATGTTGGTCTACACTTCCACTTTAATTTGATATGCAACATGACCACTTTTAGAAAAGAAAAAATATTACCTTTTGACCCCACCCCAGGGGTCGTTGGTGTGTGTAATGACAGCATATTTGCTTTCATGGTGATCTGTGCTCAATTCCCTTTAATTTGATATGCAACATGACTACTTTTAACTTAATAAAAAAATATATAGTTAGACCTTTTGACCCCACCCCCTAGGTCGTGGGTGTGTCTGTGGGCAAAATATTTGCTACCATGTTGCTGCCAGCGTCCTCAGCTTTAATTTGATATGCAACATGACCATATTTTGGAAAAGTTTAATTTTGGCCTCAGCCCCACCCCCTAAGTCCACCCAACAGGCTCCGACCGAGGCCTTCAAACTGAATCCGGTTTGATATGTTTCATATCTATTGCTGCTATGCCTGTACGCAAAATTTCAGCAAAAAATATTGACAATTGCCTTAGTTATTGCGAAATTCATATATTTGACCTTTGACCCCTTGGGTGGGGTCAAAGGGGGTGGGGTAAAACTTTGACACTGCCATGCTTATCTACAGGCACTTGGCAATCATGGTCTATAGTGAGAATTTGTTATATATAATAGCTTTAATGAAATGTGAAGATCATCACGCAAAAAAGATAATATAGGTTTTGCCTTATAATTGCCTTTACTAAAAAAGGCAAAAACTCAAGTGTTAAGGGGTCGATTTTGACCAAACTTATAGGATATCGAGAGTCCATAGTACATATCATTTGTACCAAGAATGAATCAAATCTGACCAATAGGTACTGAGATATGGTTCCGGACAGACAAAAAGTGTGGCAGACAGACAGACGGACAGACTGAATGGACGGACACAGGCAAAACTATATCCCTCCGACTTCGTCGGGGGATAAATATATATTGCTTACATATCTGTTGAAATGTTCACACCAACTGTGGCAGCCATCTTGATATAGCTGCTACTATCAAGCAAGGTAAAGGCCATCTGGACTAATACCGGGGTTCTGTCTTCAGTACCTTCCACCAGTAACACTGACAGATGTTTATCATCATAGAACGACACATCAAAAATTTTGTGATGATCGCATCTGTAATAAACATAATACATGTATAGCAAGGTGAAGGTCATCTGGACTAATATTCTGTATCTTCCACCAGCAACACTGACAGATGTTTATCATCATAGAACGACACATCAAGAATTTTGTGATGATCACATCTGTAATAAACATAATATAGCAATGTGAAGGTCATCTCGACTAATATTCGGTATCTTCCACCAGCAACACTGACAGATGTTTATCATCATAGAACGACACATCAAGAATTTTGTGATGATCACATCTGTAATAAACATAATATAGCAATGTGAAGGTCATCTCGACTAATATTCGGTATCTTCCACCAGCAACACTGACAGATGTTTATCATCATAGAACGACACATCAAGAATCTTGTGATGATCACATCTGTAATAAACATAATATAGCAAGGTGAAGGTCATCTGGACTAATACTGGTGTCCTATCTTCAGTATCTTCCACCAGCAGCACTGACAGATGTTTATCATCATAGAACGACACATCAAGAATCTTGTGATGACCGCATCTGTAAAAGAATAAAATGGACCTTGATGCGAGAAAACTGGTCTTCAAGGTTTCAGACCAAGTAAGGCCCAAACCAGCCTGCTCAGCTACAAAGAGTAGATGGATTATTGAAATTTTGCATGGAGCTTGTTGGACTTTTTTAGTTTCCAGATGGCGAATGACAAAGGTGCTGATCAGCTAAGGTGCAGATCAGCCTGTGCATATGTGCAGGCTGATCTGCACCTTAGTTGTTTGCATGCAACAAAGTCAGATTTTCTCGCATTGAGGCTGAAATATTGTTCACCAAAACAGGTGACAAAGAAACCGACAAATGAACAGTATTTTCCCTAATTATTCTGACATCTTAACTGCCTCCAAATCTTATATATGTGGTTTTGAATGTGTGGACTGATACATCGTTTGCAGGGGAAATTCCATACTAAAGCTTGGAAAATTTACAGTGAAAAGCGCAGATAATATTTCTATAAATTGTGTAGATTTTCAAGGTAATTACCTCAGTTCCCCTTCCACCAAAAGGGTAACATGTTAACTTTGAATGACCCTATGAAATGCATTCTTTCATGAACCTCCAAAAATGAAATCCATCTCTTATTTCACATTTTTATAATATATGTCCGATATAGAATTTATTTATACTTTAGAATATATAGCAATCAAATGATTGATAAACATAGACATAAAGCCTGCTCAGGTTAGACTGTTAACTCTTTGCGTGCTGGGTAATTTTTCACGCTTTCATTATCGTCTGCTGACGTTTTCAAAATTAACTTTTGCAAAAAATTCTTTTAGGAACACTAATAGAGTGTCAAACAGTTTGGATTCAGATCAGGACCGACTTTCTGTCGGTCCTGATCTGGGTCAAAACTGTTTGCAAAGGTTATCAGCAGACGACAAGTCACCGCAAGGAAAAAATTAAGGGACTAACCTTCCTGTGTGACTTCCTATACTGGTGTCTGGCTCTAGCTTACTGATAGCACCAAACTTCACTGATGTAATCTCCACATTCCCCGTTATGCTGAAACAATAATACCAGAAAACATTATCTACAAGAGCTGCCAGTTTGTAGTGGATAAATCATTCACCTTGTAAACCAAGAGTTACATGTTTGATCCCCAGCTTCAACAGTCTGTCGGATGAGATTTTAAGCCATGGCCCAATCTCCATATGACCTTTAATAGCAGGTGGTGGGACGTTATAATACATTATATATCTTTGGGGTTGGCCACCATGTTTTAAGATGCAATACACATGTACAATGTTATAGCCCATTGAATATGCTGGTCAACTAAATTTAGGCTGTGTAATTGTACAGGCTTATTTGACATCTACTGACTTCTTTTCAGATTAATTTTTGTTTGTTTGTTTTGTTGCTTTAGGTCCCAAGTCAACAGCTATGGTCATGGCGGGACGGTCAGTTCACCAAACCACACTTTTTCCTGGGCAAGCTCGAACAAGCAGTTAACCAGTAATTTGTGCACATACTTTTGCTTGTTACTGACAACAATCCTACTTGAATGATTAAGCGGAAGGGAGGAGAATGACCGTAGAAATTATTTCATGATCAGCAGTCAGACGCCTTTTCAAGATTAAGCCTCTGTATACCCCTGGAAACCCCTGAATGAATACTTTTGCAAACAGTGAAGACCCAGATGAAATGCAGCATAATTCTGCATTTCATCAGTGTTTACACTGTTTGTAAAGGTAAAGAAGATCTTCAGAAAAAAGAATACAATATCTTTTTAAATTAAAATCGGACACCACTAGATATGTAGAATGGACTATCCCAAGTTTATTGTATCAAACCGGAAGGAAGAATCCATTAGTATACAAAGGTTTATTTTTTTCACAAAAAAGAGCTTTACGGATGGTGCATGTTATCTGAAAAAAAAGATACAATTATAACCTATAGTAGTTTCAAAGATGCATAGTAATGAGGCAATTCTATTTTTCTTATAAACAGGTAAACCTTGACTATTCACTGCTACGCGCATATACAGTAAGCTGTGGTAGGTTCAATATAACTGCAAATAGAGACTACCTGCACACCCAAAATCAAGGTTAACTTGCCAGTGTTTGTTTACAACAAATCTCATTTATCTTTGAAACTACTATACTGATTATCATATCTTCCAAACAAATCCCCTATAATTATCACAAGTCCCCATGTGGTCCCTTTTACAATTTTAAATTATCATCAGAAGATAAAAGGGATGCCTGGTATGTGTCTATTCAATATCCTTTTCCTCAAACATCACTTCTTAGGCAAATTGTGCAATCCCTGATCAGATGGCACTATTATGTTTTGTTTGTTTGATTTGATTCTTTACGCCCCAGTCAACAATTTTCCAGCAATGACGGGATGGGTCTTCCTGGGTTGATAAAGTACTAAGCAAGAGTTAATATGTCTTGCTTAAGGACACAATGCAGTGATGCCGGTGAGGCTTGAACCTGCAACCCCTCAGTCTCTAGTCAAGCACTCTACCACTGCGCTCCAGCACTATTATGTGACATCAGATCTGGGACTTCACTGTTCATCAAAGTACCCTTTTACTGATGTGCCATAATAAATGGGTTAACCCTTTGTATTCTAATGGATTCTTCCATATGGATTGATATAATAAACTTATGATAGCCCATTGTACATATCTAGGGATGACAGGATATAATTTTCAAGGTCTGAAGATCTTTTTTACCGTAACAGCATAGACCTGATGAAATGCGGCATTTCATCTGGGTCTTCACTGTTTGTATAAGTATCCGTTTAGGGGTTTCCCAAATACAAAGGGTTATGGAAACTCACATAACCAGAAGACCAATATCTCCCCACCCCATCCAAAAAACAATGTCAATAAAAGGGTCTTAGGGTTATGGTAACTATTGTACAGTCTTACCTGTGTGTGTCAGTTGGCTGGCGTAGAATAAACAATCGCTCGGATGGCACAAAATCGGAGGTAAACACTGTATATAAATGACTAGGGTCCCCTATTGTAAATCTGAAACAGATTACATAACATCAGTGACAGCTGTAAGAGAAACAAATATAGATGTCATGGCTATATTTAACCCTTTTCTTGCCATTCATGACAATTTTCATCTACTTGCTCATCTGATAACAAACTTCAGTAGCCTATATTGCAAATGATATAGGCCCATGTTTGATCCTTAGGAGCAGTCTGATCTGGGTTTATAGTGTTTGCTTGGATGATACAAGTAATCTTGAGCACATTTGAATATATGCAGCAGAAATTTTCAGCACTAAAAATATATTGGCAAAATAAGGGTTAAAGACATATATTTTGTGATATATGGAATCATTAGTGAATTTACTGATAAGGGACAGTTTCATTATCTCACAAAGTTACAGGGGCCTCAAGTGGGGAATTACCTGTATACAACACAATTTCTTTTGCTGAGATAAAGATCAATATTTTATCATAAATGAAAAAAGTCAATAAGCAATGCTTATTAGATACCCCCCGCACAGTAAGAGTCAGTGAAAAAACTTGGCAAGTTATAGTTCGAACAAGATGACCTTAGTTTTGATATGTAGATTTCAGTAGAATCTGTGCAAACAAAAATTGTTCCATCCAAAGCTGTAGTAGGAGTTGATCGACCCATGAAGGCACCATCTATGCATATACAAAAGCCTACTAAGGGAAAAATTGTCTAAGTTCTCACAGCTGTCATTTCGTCAAAAAATATTTTTTCTGAATAAAACTCCTTCATGCATATGTTGAATGTGTTTACATTGTATAGGCAAAGTATCAAATTGTTCCATCAAAAGCTGTGATAGGAGTTGATCGGCCCATGAAGGCACCATCTATGCATATACAAAAGCCTTATTAGGGAAAAATTGTCTAAGTTCTCACCAAAGCTGTAGTAGGAGTTGATCGACCCATGAAGGCACCATCTATGCATATACAAAAGCCTACTAAGGGAAAAATTGTCTAAGTTCTCACAGCTGTCATTTCGTCAAAAAATATTTTTTCTGAATAAAACTCCTTCATGCATATGTTCAATGTGTTTACATTGTATAGGCAAAGTATCAAATTGTTCCATCAAAAGCTGTGATAGGAGTTGATCGGCCCATGAAGGCACCATCTATGCATATACAAAAGCCTTATTAGGGAAAAATTGTCTAAGTTCTCACAGCTGTCATTTTGTAAAAAAATAATTTTTCTGAACCAAACTCCTTCATGCATATGTTCAATGTGTCTACATTGTATAGGCAAAGTATCAAATTGCTCCATAAAAAGCTGTGGTAGGAGTTGATCGGCCCATAAAGACACCGTCTATGCATATACAAACACCTTATTAGGGAAAAATTGTCTAAGTTCTCATAGCTGTAATTTTGTCAAAAATTATTTTTTCTAAACCAAACTCCTTCATGCATATGTTCAATGTGTCTACATTGTATAGGATAAGTATCAAATTGTTCCATTAAAAGCTGTGGTAGGAGTTGATCGGCCCGTGTATGGCCTATAATAGCATAAGCATAAAGCACTATATTAAAAGCCATTTAGAACTACAAAGGGAAATAACTCTAAAAGAATTGGCCCCTAGCCCTTACTTTTTTGTCTAAAGTATTTGTCTTGCATATATGAACATGTTTGCAAGGTTTGATGAAAATCCGGCAATGACTCTTCGAGTTATTAAGGAAACAAAGCGTTACGGACGGACGGATGGACGCACAGACGGACGGACGCACGGACGGACAACGTGAAAACAGTATACCCCCTACAAACAAAGTTTGCGGGGGGTATAATTACCTAATCCCTTCATGGGACCACTTTATTGCCCCTGCAGGGAAGTCATAATCATCTCATTATGACTGTCCTTTGATCTGCCCAGTATGACCCCTGGAGAGAGTCATAATGAGTGGTACCAGTATTATTGCTAAAATTTCTATGTCTTTAAAGGTGTACAGCTGCTGGAGCCTCGAGCTGCACAGAACAGTACAGATAAGCAGCCTATCTGCGTAAATACGCAATTAAAATCATCCAAAAATCAATTAAAATTTAATGCTTGCGTATCGAAAAGCAATACGGCCCATCATTATGCAATTACGTGCATTGTCATTGTGTACCATTTGGTCCATTTCTTTTCCATTTGGGTAATAGATAAATGCCAGTTGGGTATTGATATTTTTTTTACTAGCATGCGCGCAGTAAAACTCCAGTTTTATGAATAAAATATTGACCACCAGTCAAATATTTTGCGAAAAAAAAACATGGAGGTGAAACTAGCAATGTGTATCCGAGCGATAAATATCAAGGGGATGAGATTAGCTTCAGAGGTATGATAAAATCAGCTAGTAGGCAAGCAATGTGAGTGAATAAATATGCAGGCAAATTCCCAATGGTTTCATTCAAATAAGAAAAACATGGGGGACATTATGTGTAACCACAAAAAAAAAACTGAGGTAAAGAAAAAAGTACACAATTGAAGATAATCAGGTTGCATAAATACCCTAATTAACGCAAAAGCTAATCTGGAGCTCTGAAACCTGTGCATTTTTGCATAATATTCATTTTTAGTACATTTACTGCGATTGTTACAGCGAAAATCATATATCTCATGCATTGTAAGTCATTTATATTTCCTAAACATGTTAGCTCATTCTTGAAAGTATTGGTAAGGTAAATCTGGACTTCCATAGCATGATTGCATCGAAACTCAAGAAATGCTAATCATACCTTAAAAAAGGCTTCCAGTAACTAGGCAGTATCAAACATTGTTATTTTATTGTAGAAAATTGCAGCTTTAGGGCCAAATGCAGTCCATGATTTTAAATCCTTTCAACATTTGGAGCCAAATCTTAATGTGTATATCCCCCTTCTTATTAAATGAATTTGCTTTTCTGTGAGAAGTGATATATTTAAAATCTGAAATATTTAGTCAATATCCTTCAAAAATAGAAATATGAAATGTATGTATAAGTCATGTTTCTGCAATGTTAAATCTAATTCTACAAAGTCTTGACCGTGTAAATACTGGCTAACTTTATGAATGTGATGGAATTTGTGAAATTTGTCTACAACAATACCACATTCACTTCTAATAATAAAGTTTCAAACATGACTATGTCTATTTATTAATTTTCATAAACTATGATGTGTTGCCATTAATAATTATCATAACTATTCTATTTTGATGTTTTAAAAGGGTTAAGTATATTGATATACAGAAGCAAATTGAAGCTGTGTATTGCTAAACTGTGATGGAAGACAAATCAAACCAAATAAATAATATCAATTTTCCCTCCTTTACCTGTGTAAGATTCTCGACAAAGCTATTTATTGTAAAGTATCAATATTTCACTGGAGTTTCCAGTCACTGTAATATACGTCACTGATTCTATAAAGGCCAATACTTGCCTCTAGCAGGAAGTTATTTCTCTTGTTTAGGCCAGAATTTTTTATTAGTTGATTTACAAACCCTCCTACTGTCATTTTCTGTAAAGTAGAAAAAAAAATTATTTCTAAAATTATTTTTTATATTTTATCCGCCGACTCTAAATATTATTTATTTTGTTGAAAAAAAATATATAAAAAATTTGAGGTTTTGTCTGTGTATTTTTCAGAGTAACACTGTTAAAAGTGATTGTCCTGCCTAGATTTTTAGGAAAATGATAAGATATTTAAAGATTTAATACAGACTGTTGAGTTTTATTTTTTTTTCCGGAGATATTAAAAAAAGAAGCTCTGAAAATGACCAGTTAACTGGTCATTTTCAGAGCTTTTTTATTTATTTTTTTCGTCCCCCACCCCCTAAATCTGAAAAAAAATCCCGTAAATCAACTACATGTAATAAAAAGTTCTGGCCTTATTATTAGATACTCACTGTGTAACACGAGGTAGAAAAGACTTCCCATCTTCATCACTGCAAATAAAACAATGCCATATGGGGGTTACACAAATTAGCAGAGCTCTAGATAAGAAGGTGTAACATCTATCTCAGTACATTAAGTTAAATGAATTCATACAACACCAACAAGAAATAATATTTTCATTTATTACATTGACGTTTCGCAATTAGGCTTCTTCAGGATTTAGTAAACGATGAAAATAGATGATGCTGCTAACCAAAAATGTAATGAAATATACCACACCACGCCAATAGCCTTGCATGAAGATTAGCAGATAATATAAGGATAGTACAAAATTATAAGAGAATGACTCATGTGACCATTATACCCGTAGCATAGCTGACCCATGAAGGCCAAGACAAGCATTTTTTACATTGTTTTCCACCTCTTACACCCGTAGCATAGCCAACCCACCAAGGCCAAGACAAGCATTTTCAACATTGTTTTCAAACTCTTACACCCGTAGCACAGCAAACCCACGAAGGCCAGGACAAGCCTTTTCTACATTATTTTCAAACTCTTACACCCGTAGCATAGCCGACCCACGAAGGCCAAGACGAGCCTTTTTCTACATTATTCTCAAACTCTTACACCCGTAGCATAGCCAACCAACGAAGGCCAAGACAAGCATTTTCAACATTGTTTTCCAACTCTTACACCCTAGCATAACCAACTCACGAAGGCCAAGACAAGCCTTTTCTACTTTATTCTCGAACTCTTACACCCATAGCATAGCCGACCCATGAAGGCCAAGACGAGCCTTTTCTACATTATTCTCGAACTCTTACACCAGTAGCATAGCCAACCCACGAAGGCCAAGACGAGCCTTTTTTACATTATTCTCGAACTCTTACACCCGTAGCATAACCAACCCACCAAGACCAAGACAAGCATTTTCAACATTGTTTTCAAACTCTTACACCCGTAGCATAGCAAACCCACAAAGGCCAAGACAAGCCTTTTCTACATTATTTTCAAACTCTTACACCCGTAGCATAGCCAACCCACATAGGCCAAGACTAGCCTTTTTCTACATTATTCTCGAACTCTTAGACCCGTAGCATAGCCAACCAACGAAGGCCAAGACAAGCATTTTCAACATTATTTTCCAACTCTTACACCCTAGCATAACCAACTCACGAAGGCCAAGACAAGCCATTTCTACTTTATTCTCGAACTCTTACACCCATAGCATAGCCGACCCATGAAGGCCAAGACAAGCCTTTTCTACATTATTCTCGAACTCTTACACCAGTAGCATAGCCAACCCACGACGGCCAAGACGAGCCTTTTCTACATTATTCTCAAACTCTTACACCGGTAGCAAAGCCAACCCACAAAGGCCAAGAAAAGCCTTTACTACATTACTTTCGAACTCTTACACCCTAGCATAGCAAACCCATGTAGGCCAAGACAAGCTTTTACTACATTATTTTTGAACTCTTACACCCTAGCATAGCAAACCCACGAAGGCCAAGACAAGCCATTTCTACATTATTCTCGAACTCTTACACCCGTAGCATAGCAGACCCACAAAGACCAAGACGAGCCTTTTCAACATTGTTTTCCAACTCTTACACCCGTAGCATAGCAAACCCACGAAGGCCCAGACAAGCATTTTCTACATTGTTTACAAACTCTTACACCCATAGCATAGCCAACCCACGAAGGCCACGACAAACATTTTCTACATTGTTTTCTAACTCTTACACCCGTAGCATAGCCAACCCACGAAGGCCAAAACGAGCCTTTTCTACATTGTTTTCCAACTCTTACACCCGTAGCATAGCCAACCCAAGAAGGCCAAACCAAGCATTTTCTACATTGTTTCCAACTCTTACACCAGTAGCTAGACAACTAACAAAGGCCAAGACACACATTTTCTTCATTGTTTTCCAACTCTTACACCCGTAGCATAGCCAACCCACGAAGGCCAAGACAAGCATTTTCTACATTGTTTTCGAACTCTTACACCCGTAGCATAGCTGTCCCACGAAGGCCAAGAGAGCCTTTTCTACATTATTCTCAAACTCTTACACCCGTAGCATAGCTGTCCCACGAAGGCCAAGATGAGCCTTTTCTACATTATTCTCAAACTCTTACACCCGTAGCATAGCTGTCCCACGAAGGCCAAGACGAGCCTTTTCTACATTATTCTCAAACTCTTACACCCGTAGCATAGCTGTCCCACGAAGGCCAAGACGAGCCTTTTCTACATTATTCTCAAACTCTTACACCCGTAGCATAGCTGTCCCACGAAGGCCAAGAGAGCCTTTTCTACATTATTCTCAAACTCTTACACCCGTAGCATAGCCAACCCACGAAGGCCAAAACAAACATTTTCTACATTGTTTTCCAACTCTTACACCTGTAGCATAGCTGACCCATGAAGGCCAAGACAAGCCTTTACCACATTATTTTCAAACTCTTACACCGTACATTGATATAGTGTTGAATTTTTTTTCATATTCTGGTCCTTCAGGAATATTGGGTTCTGATGGAAAGCAGAATACAGCTTTAGCCGGTGCTATGGGGCATGAGAATTGTTGCACTTTCCATTAGTTCTCATGAACAGACTCAATAAAACAGAGTCTGCTGTTTTCTTATATAATAATTGTAGGTTCTCTCTATTTCTGAAGGATACTTTTTTCCAGATAATTTGTGTTGATAAATATTCTGAGGGACAGTTTGGACGTATAAGGTACTGTAAATAAGACTTTTTTTGATTGTATAAATATTTTCCATTGCTTTTGTAAATGATAATTTTGTTATTTTTAATAAATTTTGTTAAATTTAAAAATGTTTTTGCCACTTTCCAAATACAGAATTTTGGGATCCTGAATTCTTTTCTAGTTACGCCTGGCACGTAACACTGTAAAAGGACAGCTGCAAAGAAGTTCCTAGAATACATACCACTTTGGACAGGAGAACAAGTAGAGAGAGGAGACAGCTTCAACTGACTGTCCTATTGTCATCTGAAATGAACATGGTTAATTACCATAATTGACATAATAAGCACATAGTGTGTATAACTCGATGGAAAATTGTGCAGATTTTAGCCTCAAAATGTCTATTACTTATCTGAAACTAAAGGAATGATTTCCCCACTCCCAGCCATTCTTTCCCTGCTGCTGAAATCAATTGAACAGCTGTCCATTAACTCTGCCTACTACATGTAGTACGGTCTGCTGATAACTTTTACGAACAGTTTAGACCACTACATGTAGTACCGTCTGCTGACAACTTTTACAAACAGTTAAGACCCAGCTCAGGCCCGACAAGATGTGTGACCTGATCTGGATCCAAGCTGTTTGACACTCTGATTGTATTCTTAAAGATTTTTTTGAAGAAGTTTATTTTGAAAAAAAAAATCAGCAGACAACAAAAAAGCATGCAGAATTACCTGGCCAGAACATCAGTTTTTGGTACTTTTGCAATATTGAGCAACCAAGGCTTAGCCAAGCTGCTTTACAAAACGCAAACTCACTTAGACCTTTGCTGCTCCCATTCACAAAATATGGATACAGATGGAGATTCAGTTTGTATTAAGAATTGGAAGCGGAAATATTTCTATGTAATTCACTCAGCCCATAACCACCTAGATGCTGCTCGTATTCACAAAATATGGATACAGTGAAGACTCAGTCCACAATTTATACCTCTAGCTCTGCTGGATATTTCAAGGCAGCTTTTGAGCATATGAGATATTGAAAAAATCTCATGAACTGGCCCACCTCTCCTTAGTGTGATTTTATTTCTTTTACAGGGCATCTTATGCCGACTATAAAAGGCATAATTGAGTGAAAGTCTCATTTTTTGTATTAAAAACTTGGAAGAGGAAAACCTTTCTAAATAATTCACCATTTGATTACTCAACCCATAACTACCTAGCATGCTAGATTTGCGTCTAGGTGATTATGGGCTACCATCTCAGCACTTTGCCTTTCTCCATCAAATTAACAGTGATTTAGGAATAACTGTATTCAAAATTTTCATTTGGAGAGGTAGATCATCCGATATACGTTTAGAAATTTAGTTTTTAGGTGACATGTGAACAGAGCCATAAAACATATTTTCTAACTGTATATCGAACAAAATACCTACCCAAATCGACATTTTGCATATGTTTATTCCCATTCTAATGAACTAGTAACATTTCTCCTTCAAAGAGACACTGAAAATGTAGTATGTTGCACCTACAGCCAGTAGCTGACAGCTGCTTAAAACCACCTGGTAGACAATGAAAAGAGTCATTATGTAAAGACATCAAGTTTCTGACAGTATATCGCAGGATATAATGACACAAAGAAGTCATCCAAACAGATATTGCATTATATTTGTAAGTGCATTAGAATTACTATTTTCATACTAGAAACCCTAAAGCAAGTACTTTAAAAAATAGTATATGCAGTCAGATAAAATACTCCTTCAAAAATAATCTTGGTAAAAGTATGCCTGAGAGAGTACTGGTAATGATGGCCCTTTAATATCATATGGGCCTCGGCGTGAGAAAACCTGTCTTTTCAAACATCAAAGGCTCTGATAGGCGGATGCACAGGCTTTCTGATCAGCGCCTTTGTTATTCGCTTATTGGAATGTATCATATCTAAATTTGCTACAATCGAAATTACATTTTTCTAGCTAGTCTCTGAAGTTAAGTAGGCTGGTTTGGGTATAACCTGGTCGTAAACCCCGAAGACAAGTTTTCTCGCGACAAGGCCCACATATGAGTAGATCCATGAAGTATTGTACATTGGAAGTTCTAACCTGTATAATATTTTATGGGCCATTAAAAATTAATTTTCTTAATTCTCAACCTAGGTTTGTGAATATTCAAAAGAATCGTCTGATTAAGACTTAAGTTTAAACTGATGGGTAAGAAAATAATGACAAATTAAGGCTCAAAGATTTTTCTTAACTGGAACTATGGGCCGTCATATCCAAAAAATTGTTGTATCCGACTAGATAGAAGGGAAGATCCCATTAAAGGGAAAAGAGGTAAACTTACAGCTGGTTTTGTGAGACTGGTGTTGATCACATTTTCTAGAGATTCTTGTAACTGTATCAATGATTTAGTATTCTCCAGCGGATACAGCACAGTACTATCTGAAATACATGGTTAAAGCTAAATATTTCCAAGATCCTGAACTTTAGAAATTTAAATCATAATTAATCCTTGTCCCACTATACCTGCATTCATTTTCTGATTTTTACCTACTATGAATAATTATAAAAATAAATTTTCATGTTTGTACATAGAACAAAGATTTGTTTGTTTGTTTGATTTGATTCTTTATGTCCCATCAACAATCTTTCAGTTATATAGGGACGGGTCTTCCTGGGTTGAACCAGTACTAAGCTAGGATAAATGTGTCTTGCTCAAGGACCACAACGCAGTGACGTCGGTGAGGCTCGAACATAGAACAAAGAAATTACTTGTCAGGTTCACTAGTGTAGGATCATATTTCCATAAGCAGCAAACCCTGATCAGGCAGAAAATACAAGTTGAATAAACCTTTAGCAAGTGAGAAAAATAATCACTTGCTTTTTCAAGCAAGTTGTAAAATTTTTAAGTTTAATCCCTGCTGGTGAAAAAGCTAATATTATATAAATATTTCATTCCCTGAGAGGGTGATAGTCGAAAATATCAGCCCGAAGAATGTGATTATCAACCGAGGCGCAGCCGAGGTTGATAATCATATTTCAAGGGATGATATTTTCAACTATCATCCTCTCAGGGAATGTAATATTTATTTTATTATATCGAACAGAACATTAGATCCTTTATTTTATACGGTTTATTTTCTTTTAGGCCTACCATGGTGAGGGGGTTCCAAAAGGAATGCATGAATGAAAGAAGATACATTTTCACAAAAATGTTTTTTTTTTTTAACTGTTTGAATGCTCAAACTGATCACTGACGTTCGGTTAAATAAAAAACATCATAAAAAGCTGATGACGTCAAACTTAATACCAAGCAATGTCATTTAAATGGAGATACTGTACGGTATGCGATTTGATGCAAAATAGAAATTTCACCTAATCCGCTCAAATTTGGTCTCAATATGTTCCGCTCGTCCTAACTAAAAAAACGATTACCCACACTTTATGTTTCTGACCATAAACAACGAAATTATTGGGAGTTAAAAGTTGCCAAATCATGCCTCATGTCAGCCATTGCTGTTGAAGGTCTCCTGACGTGAACGAACCGTATGCGCATTGGCGTTGCGCATCACGTGACCATAATGATATCTTAGACTATCACCTGCTGCTATGGCAAACGAGTGACAGTATTTGTCGTCGCTATAGCAGCGGGTGATAATATATAAATATACTAGGCCAAAAAAGAAACGCCGCATATAAAGATTAAAAAATTTGCGCGTTAAATGAGAGTTACAAAATTTCATCTGCTATCTATGTCTCGCTACTATTCCTGCCATACATTATTCTCATTGTTTAATTGAGCTCAGTCTACCCAAACCGGTGACCTGGCTGTCTTCTTATTTTCAAGTTTTTCACGTGCACATTCATTTTATTTCAATTTACACATGTAATAACTACTGAAATCACAAGTCTAATATGCACTTTGCTTGAAAACATTCTAAAACTTTAAAATTAAAAGTTACACATTGCTAATTTACGATGCCAACACTGACACGCGAAAAGGCGATACGAATGTTACAAGCTAACGTGACGCCATCGGTGATAGCCCAACAATTTCGATGCCAGGCAAGGATACTTGAACGTCTTAGGATACGTTTCTGACAAATTTGAACAATGTCAGACCGTGCGCATTAATGACGTCATCGCCTAATGACGTGACGTCAAGATCGATAAAACCGTAGTTTTTAACTGCTGAATCAATTTCGTTCGGTGACAATGATAGCTAGCACAACCCCAGGAACTCATTATCCAAGAATCTGCGCTCAAACTGTGACAAATCTTTTGCTAGAGATTGTTGAAATGCCCCCATATACAATGTATGTGTTATATGCGGCGTTTCTTTTTTGGCCTAGTATATTACATTCCCTGATTGGGTGATAGTCGAAAACATCATCCCGAGGAATGTGATTATCAACCGAGGCGCAGCTATGGCAAAAACTTGGCCGTATTCGCCGTTGCTGTAGCAACGTGTGATATTATAAAATATCAGTCGCTCGTCTATGGAAGTTTTGTATGGGGAATTCACGTGAGGTATAATAATCTAAAATATCAGTCTTTCGTCTATGGCAGTTTTGATTGGGAAATTCAAGTATAATCATCTATATTGTTATATACCTTATGAGTGTTTACTATAGAAACTTGACGTGTTTCAATCTCTGACAGTTGTACTTTTCATCTAAATTTAACGAGTCGCAATGCGACAAATCACTGTCCGCGGTCTTCATTCCCATTAATACATGGCAGCAGAGGGCTGCAACGCCATTAAAGCCCGCTCAAGGACAAAGTCTGCAAGTTAAGATATATCGTCACTAATGTTTAATTGAGAAATGACCAAACTGTTTCAATTTGCATAAAATACGCTCCTTTGTCATATCAGACAGGCCGCAATCAAAAACGTCCTGAACAATCGATGACAGCGGATCACAGATTGCTGGAAACAGTGTTTTCGATTGTCATTTGTCGCCAGTCAGGCGACAAACGGCAGTCGAAAGCTCTGTTTCTAGCGATCCTGAATCCACGTTCGTCGACAGCATTAACGTTTTCGATTGCCTCCTATCTGAAGTGTTTATTTAATATAGGCCTTCTGAATATGTAGCCAAAACAATCCGAAACAAGGGCTACTAGGAATAATTTACAGTCGGGTGACAAACAGCAATCAAAAATTCTGTTTCTAACGATCTTAGATCTACATTTGCCGATAGTTTAATCATTTTCGATTGCCCCCTATGTGAAGTGTTTATTGAATATAGGCCTACTGAAAACATAGCCAAAACAATCCGAAACAAGGGCTACTAGGAACAATTTACATTTTTCATGTTCCTGTCATAAAAAAATATGTTTCCATACCGGATATACGGAAATCGATAACTCTTGGCGAACAATCGATGAACGTGGGTCAGATATCGCTACAACCAGTGTTTTCGATTGCCAATTGTCGCCAGTCGGGCGACTAATGGCATCAAAAACTCCAGGTTTTTTTACTATTTTTGGTCTACATTAGTCGATAATATTGACGTTTTCAATTGCCGCCTATCTGGTGTGAATTTGATGTTACGGTGGACATTTTTGCATACAATTGAATAGAATTATTTTGGACTGCTTGTGCTTGAAAGGAGGGTATATAACAATGATGATATAACATTCTCATCGGTATATTAACGTTTGCCAAGCCCTTGTGTAATAATGTGTTGCAGCCCTCACCGCTTCGCGGTGAGGGCTGCAACACATTATCACACTCGGGCTTGGCAAACTTAATATACGAAAAAGAATGTTTTATCCTCTTATTATTACCAAACCTTCTATATACGGAGTAATTGTTTATTTTTTGCTATGTCATGAGTCATTGAACTATTGTCCAGTCAATAAATTTGACTATTGACTGGCACTATACCATGGCCTGGTTACCCGCTTCCCTGTTGAAAACACACAGGTGCTTATCGACATGGGCGACAATGATGCGCATACGGTTCTTTTATGAAAGGAGACATTATGCAACAATGGTGAAAATATGGCATGGTTTGGCAACTTTAAACTCCAATAACTCCATTGTTTATGGTCAGAAACATTAAGTGTGGGTGCTCTTTTTCTTAGTGAGAACGAGCGAAACATTTTGAGACCAAAATTGAGCCAATTTGGTGAAATTTTCTGTTCTGCAACAAAACCGCATCGTCTACAGCAAACTCCATGCAAGGAACGCTGCTAAGAATTTCATCAAATGGGTTGGGTAATAAAACAGTTATTTCATGTCTGTTTGTAGTATAGTTAAACTATTACCCCTCGGTCTAATAGTTTTGACTATACTACAAACAGGCATGAAATAACGGTATAATATTGAATGCTGGTAAGGGACATAGTACAGTAGATAGTTAAGGCTTTCATCACACAAATTTACATAGACATAATTCAAGGGCCAGGCCAGGATAGTAGAAATGTAGACACAGAAAAGGAGACTACTGAAACAAGTGGTGATACTCTTTAATTGTGTCCCTTTTCAAAATGAGAACTAGTCTTAATGGGTTAAAGGGGGCAAATTCTTTCTGTTAACCCTTTGTACATGGATAACCCCATAACAGGCACTTTTATGAACAGTGAAGACCCAGATGATAATGCCGCATTTCATCAGGGTTTACCCTGTTTGTTAAGGTAAAAAGATCCTCAGACAAAAAAACAAACATTATTTTTAAAAATTGTAAGCTGACACACCTTATATGGACCATCCCAAGTTTATTGTATCAGATCATAGGAAGAACCCTTTAGTATACAAAGGGTTAATTTGTTTGATTTGATTATGTCCCAGTCAACAATTTTTCAGTTATGTCAAGACGGGTATTCCTGGGTTGAACCAGTACTAAGCATGGATAAATGTGTCTTGCTCAAGGACACAACACTGTGACGCCGATGAGGCTCAAACCCGCAACCCCTCGGTCTCGAGTCAAGTGCTCTACCACTGAGCCACTGTGCTCCCTCATACAACAGGTTAAGAGCAGTCCCTTAACAAAATTTCCACATAATGAGATCTTCCTTGAATATGTACAAATTTCATTATGCACATGTGTACTATGCGTAATGGGCACTACAACAATGTAATTATTGTTTCTTTGCTTACCTTTGAGAGTGTGACTAGCCCTGCAGTACTGTATCCAAGGGTTACCAGATATATCTGGAGGATAGTGTAGATCTTCTTTCTTTAAATACTAACAAAGAGAATACACAAATCAATTCATTACAAATGCATGTCAGAGCAAAAAATTTAAAAATTCCAAAATCCTGGACTAAGAAATTTAAATTGTAAAACTTGCAGTATGCCTACAAATATTCACAATTGTATATTCATATGCGCAATTATCTAAAGGTTAATTGAAAATTAATCAGAGAAACTACTGTAGACTGGCTTATTCAGTATTTGAGGCTGACCTTACATGGGTAATCATAGGAGAGAATACACAAATCAATAAATTACACATGCCTCTTGTAAAGATCTGATTAGAAGAAGACTCAGAAAAGATTTGAATTTTTTTTAGACATCCTTGAATATGACACTTTCTTTATCTCCTATGCTTAGAACTGGTTCAACCCAAGATTTTTTTTAGACATTACTGAAAATTGTTGACTGGGCCGTAACCATTGAAAACATCCTGACATGAATGAAAAATTCTTGACAGAGATGTGAATCATCGAGTCAAACAAGTATTAAAATGTTTTATATCTTTGCTACAGGTAGTAATGACACAGGAATTGATAAGACTGTCCGTCTAAATCTGCCGCCATTATAACCCAGTCCAATTCAAGTAGCTATTTTTTCATAATATACTGAGGGAAAAAAGTTTAGCAATATACTTTGAGGATTCACAGTTTAGAAGACATATGACTTTTAATTTCATAGTGTCAAAAACATACATTGACAAGCGTTCATGAGTAGGATGACATTAACAGGTTGACATTTCACATAATGTAAAGTCTGATTTTTATGCCCCCTTGCTAAAACAGCTAATATTGCAATAGTGTGAATAGTTTTCGACTAAAAGTTTCATTTTTCTGTCCAATGTTTAGATCCAAAAGTAAAAAAAGTGAAAAAGGTTTAAAACTGAATGTTGTGTTCACCCTTTTCGTACAGTTTTAGTTTAAAATTGTATTTCTCCAAATTACCTCCCTTTCAATTGAATAACACTTGGAATTAAAATGCTCAGCAGATCAAATCCTCACTATGAAGTCGGATTTTGTTTCTTTTGATCACCTACGGGTACCCAATTAGGTCATTTTCAAACAACTGACATGTTTGCAAACCTGCCAATTAAAAAGATCTAAAGCTTCAAAGATCACCTATGGGAAACCCCATTATGAATAATTGCTAAACTTTTTTCCCTCAGTATAATTTATTAAATCAAGAATTTGTTGAACATAAAAAAATCTAAAAAGAATAAGCTTTCCGATGATATATAATTTATTGAGCTACATAATATACTTATTTCGCTATCACGACTTCCATTTAGCCAACATTTATCAATTTTCAGAAAATGTGACAAACCTTAAAACATATGCTTACTTTAAATATTCATAAAAAATAAACCAATCGTCCTACAAGAAATCTTCTGACCTTGCAATAATAAGGATAAATATAGAAATGATATCATTAAAAAATTGGGCATTTCCGGCGGCCATGTAACTGAAAATCGTGCTTGAAGATTGGTCAACTTCTAAGCCGTGTATCTCCATTATCTACCGACAGGACCTCTTAGGACCTCAGCAAAATGTTCGCCAGGGCTTCCCCAACAAATATAGTGTATTTTTAGAAATCTAAATATATGCACTTTTTTGGGCTTCTGCTATTTTTAATGCTACTATAAAACGTAAATAACATTGTGTATAGGGAAAATGGCTGACGCGCAGCAATGTGTATTGAGTCAATACACAATCCAGGTAAATAAATTGGTCGATTTTGACAGACAGATTTCTAAAGGGTAGTAATGTTCAACTTTTTATTTGAGAACAGATTTTGATAATTCAAGCAGAATCGTCTTTCTGAAGAATTGCACTTTAAGACTAAATAGTCCTGATCTGGGTCCATACTGTTTGCAAAGTTTATCTGTCACCGCTAGCAAGGAAAGAGATCAACCTGGAGCAATATTCAAACTGGTTTACCTGTCCTACTTTCTCAAGCTTGAAGCCTGGTCTCTTATCAGTGGGTGAAACAGCTCTCAGATCTGCTATTGACTCCTCCTCTTCCTTCTGGAGAATAGAGGATACAAGCATGAGATTTAACCCTTAATGCGCCAATCGCAACAAAAGTCGTCTGCTTTTCTCGTTTGCTGAAATGTTGAAGAAGCCTCTAAGGCAAACAGTGTGGATCAAGATCAGACTGCTCCTATATAGGAGCAGTCTGTTCTGTGTTCACACTGTTTGCTTCTATACTTAATTTGTCAGTAATGTTAGGCAATTATTTGCAGCAGACGCCTTCAGCAGAGAACATTTTCAGACACATTTTTTTCTTGGTGCTTTAAGGATTAATGACTAATAGATGAAACATGCATGAAAACTAATTAAGAATACAGACAATAGAACAAATGAAGAATAAAGGATATGGACGTGAGAACAAACTAAAAAAATATGTGAAAAAACTTAAGACACGAACTGGTTAAACCAGAGTATGCTCATTGTCACAGAAACAATAGCTTTATGTGAACTGGAAACAAGGTGGGGCATACCCAAGTGGGTTTCACTGAATACATTATCATAGTGTAGAATAGTTTATCTGTTTTAAGGGCAGTAATCTGTATCACAAGACCTCATCTGCTGATTATTTTTTTTTTTTTCAAATTCACTTTTTCGAAAAATTATTTCAGAGAATCAACCCCGACAAGTCCCAACAAAATGTCACACCTGGTCTGGGTCCAAACTGTTTGCAAAGAACATACAACAGCAGATAACACTAGCAGGCAAAAGTTTAAACAACTACAAGTAAATGTACTTACTGGTGTAAACTGGGCAAAACTGTCACGAAGAAATTCTGCCACAAAATTTATATCATGCTGGGTCATCTGAAAATACATGATAATAAAATGAACCCTTTGAACACGAGGCCGAGCATATATGACCTTATTCCAACCAAATTCGCAGTGAAAACACTGCTAAAAGATTAAAATATCCCTTTTCTTACACTGGATTTCTCTAAACAAAATGGCGCGGTTGTAAACTTTCGAACGTCATAACATCGTCACAACCGAACAAAAACATTGGCGAAATGATTAGTTTGGTCCGCAACGCTTTCTGTATATAACATCATGTAAATAATTCAGGCCTCATTTTAAGTATTTTCAAATTTAAACCCATGTTCAAACAGCATGTGAATCTCCTGATTTGAATATAAATTTTCATTCATTTGACAATGGGTTGGTTTAAACATATTTATTTTTAAATAGATTCATACAAATACAATAATTACAAACATTATAAATAGGATTTGAATGGAAGCTAGCGCTTGTTTAGTTCATCTCTTAACATTTGGTTAAAACAGCAAAACCAATAGGTTTTTATGCAAGAACTAGGGTTCATATATATGTGTGTGTCTTTTTTGTCAGTTTTTTGTCAGTGTTCTTTGGGTTTATCCTTGTCATACTCTCTCACTTTTTCATATATCATGCTTACCTTGCTTAGCTCTGGTGGGGGCTTGTCTGGTGACAGGCGAAGAATCACTGTGAAAAAGAAAAATACTTTATAGTAAAAACCACTCAAGCTAAATGGACCGAAGTTTTAACCAAAGAATCAATCCATCTTTGTTCAGCTATAGACAATATTAGAAAACATCGTAACTCAATTGGTCGAGTGCTTAACCTGTGACCAAGAGGTCACAGGTTCAAATCCCTGCGTTGACGCTTTGTTGTGTCCTTGAGGAGGACATTTTATCCACAGTGCTTAGTACTGTTTCTTCCCTGGAAAAAAACCCAACATGGTCCAAACTGTTTGCAAAGGTCGCCCCTATCAAGGAAAGAGTTCTGCTTCAACTCAAACCAATGTACCGTATTCACCATATAAACAGAGATCTAAATGTACAGTAAAACCTGTGTAAAACGGCCGCTCAAAAAAAAGTCAGGGACGAGGCTTGCCGAAACCCTGGTTAAATTACAACCCCAAGGGTGAGATTTCTCTATCCAACATGGAAAGGCTCATAATGGATTGTTTTTTCTCCCACTTTTTCCAAGCTTTTTGTACGAAAAATAAAAAATCCATAAAACGTGAAATTTTCAACTTTTTACTATTTGGATTTACATTATTTCTGAGCTCAGTGTTTTTATCGGATATAAAAATGGGTGTAAACATGATTTGCACATTGTTATTGGCTGGAAAATACAATTGTTTTGGTTTGGTTTGTTGCACTACTTCCCAGGCAACAGCTATGGTCATGTGGGGACGGTCAGTTCACCTAACCACACTTTTTTTCTGGGCAAGCTTGAACGAGCGGTAAACCAGTATTTCGTGCACATACTTTCGCTTGTAACTGACAACAACCCTTCTTGAATGAATCAGCGGAAGGGAGGAGAATGACCGTAGAAATTATTTCATGATCAATCTCCACGAAAGTATGGGACCGGGCCGGGATTGAACTCGCGACCCCTGGATCTGCAGTCAGACATGCATCTGTAGTCAGACAAGTCACCGACTGCGCTACGCGGCCCGGTGGAAAAATACGATTGGAGCATTATTAAAATGCAAAATAAAATCATGCTAGGCTCCCTGTGCTGTTGGAGTCATGTTACAGATATCATCAAATGACGCAAGTTTGGTGACATCATTAACTTTCAACGACATCAGTAAGTGACACTTAACCATGCTTGGTGCCTTGTGTTACTTAGGCACAATATATTTGTTCTTTGAATACCTTTTTTTTTTGGAAAAAATGAATATTTTACTCTGCCCATGTAAGAAAGCTGTCACATGGTCATGTAAAATAGAAATTTCTTACATGAGCCGGCAGCCTATCTTACATGGGCAAAGGTAGGAGAACCTTCTATCATCCTGTACTTACTTACTAACATATAACCATCTAAAGAATGCCTTGAAATTCTTTATTCAGTAGATGTTCTTTAATTTTGAACACTAATTGCTTGCCAAAAAGGCCTAGACAAACAGGGCAGACCAAGCTCAGACTGCAGTCTGACTCAGGGTCTTCCCTGCTAGCAAATTCTGACAAGCATTTTGTGTCTTCCAGCCCTGATAATCTTATTTAAGAACAGAAAGTGTTTGAAATTTTAGAACATTTACCGTAGTCATCCTTGTGTCCTTCTATCATCCTGTACTTACTTACCAACATATAACCATCTGAAGAATGCCTTGAAATTCTTAATACGGTAAATGTTCTAAAATACACTAATTGCTTTCCAAAAAGGCCTAGACACACAGTGAAGACCCAGATCAGACTGCTTCTGAAGAAGCAGTCTGGTCAGGGTCTTCCCTGTTTGTTATTCTAACAGCATTTTGTGAATCCCAGAACTGATAAGCAAGGTTTTAATGAGAACAGAAATAGAAAAGTGCTCGAAATTTTAGAACATTTACCGAAGTTATTGTCATCCTGTTCTTACTTACCAACATATAACCATCTAAAGAATGCCTTGAAATTCTTTATACTGCCATCGATCACTCTGTAAGACAAGCATTTCATTGAAGATGAAATAAAAAAAATACTTTTAAATTTTTTGGGCAGCTCATATGAAAATGATGAGTGAAAGTTCAATATTTTAAAAATTCTGAACTAGATTTTGAAACTTGCAGTATGCTACAAAATGTTAACAATTACAAACTAAAAAGGTCATATGACATGAGGCTCAATCACATGATATCAACTGTCCATGGTGCTAATCATTTATACCAAGAATGCATCAAATTTGACCAAAAGGTACTAAGATATGATTCCAGATGGACAGACTGACTGCATGGATGGAATGACGATGCCAAACCTATATCCCTCCGGCTATGTCAGGGATAATAATTATTGCACTCTTATATGGAGGCCTGATATGCCCTAGAATGTGGCAGATCATCAGGTCTGCACTATTTGACAAGACAAATACACCTCATCCACGAGACGTGATACTGTGTGCCAAATCAAGTTACTAATATAATAATGTTTATTATATACCTTTTTTCTGACATTATTCTGATTCTATAAATTGTTTTGGTCTTAAATCAAGAAAAATTGCGGACATGTTTGCCTTTATGTTTCGTTTCTTGACGTTTCGTCATCATGTTTTCCATCTCTTGTTCCATGCTTGAAATTTACTTGACGTAATGTCACCGCAAAAACAGTTAACCGACGTTAGCCTAATTTAAACAGTGATTCGGAATCAGAAATCTCCAGCTAGTTGATCTGGTTTTCTGTTTCAGATAGCCAGAAAACAGACAGTTCAAAAGATGTATCATTTATAGGTATTGAATAAAAGCATCTTTCAGGGACAAAAATACAACATACTTGATTTGTTTGCTTGTTGATATGATTCTTTACGTCCCATCAACAATCTTTCAGTAATGTAGGGATGGGTCTTCCTGGGTTGAACCAGTACTAAGCTTGGATTAATGTGTCTTGCTCAATGACACAACGCAGTGACGCCGGTGAGGCTCGAACCCGCGGCCCCTCCGTCTCAAGTCAAGCACTCTACCACTGAGCAACTGCGCTCCCTCAAAAGATGTATCATTTATAGGTACAGTAAAACCTGTCTTAAGCGGCCACTCAAAAATAGACAAAACAAAGATCTTAATGACAAATCGTGATAATCGGTCTTGAAAACCAATTTTGGTCTTCTTTTTGAGTGACTGCTTAAGACAGGTTTTACTGTATATAATAAAAACAACTTTCAGTGACAAAGAAAATTCTTATCCATGCCCCGTCAAAATATTTAATAGATCATTCACATTGTGTTGCAACAAACTGGATGGAAAATTCATATGTCTACAATGGGTCAAAATTATTTCTTACTGTTGCAGTTCACTCGTTTTCAAAACAAAAGAGCCAGTTGTCATGACAGCCTCCTGCAGTGTCTTCTCGTCTAAACATAACACACCAAACTTCTCATAGTTTCTCGACATCCCCTTCAGCTCACTCATATGGTACAGAATAGCCTGACTTACACTGAAATAAACATGGTACAGACTAGTGTATAATGAGCTGCGGCATGAGAATTCCAACAATGTGGTATGTGCTACCAGCAAAGGCTTAGATCATCATGCGCATACGCACAGTCTGATCAGAGCCTTTGCTTGTCGCTTGAATATTCTATGAGTGTTAAGCTACTGACCGAGCATCATTTGGAGTTTCTAAGCTTAAAAGGAGGCTGAACAGGCTTGTCTGAGTCTACACTTGTCAAAATGCCACATTGTTGGAAATCACATGTCACGGCTCAAATATTTTGAGACAAACGGTTCAAAGTTAACTAGACGTTAACGAAAAATACTGATTTATACTTTTAAGTTCAACTTCCCAAATACTAGACTGTGGTAATGAAGAAATTAAAACAGTGTTTTTTGGGGAAAAAAGTCCCTCAAACCATCATTGAGTGATGTATATTTACCCAAATTCTAATCAACTCATTATTCTGTCACAACGATACAATATATAAAGTATGGCCGGACTACATCATTTAGTTATAGAGATAGCATGCTGGAACGCTATTTTGGTCAAAATTTGATATTTCAAAGGGGTGCTGTGACCTTGAAAATATAAAAAGGTAAAGGTCACCAAAATTTAATCAACTCCCCCCCCCCCAACAATGTATCTATGCAAGTTTGTCAAAATCCACCTACTGGTTCAGAAGATTGAGTGTGGAAAAGAAGCTAGGCAGATGTACCCCCCCCACACACACACACAAACACACCCCCCCCCCCCCCCACACACACACACACACAGTCATGATTAGTATAAGAAAAGTAGCATAATTTTTTTTGTTGTAAAATATGCTGAACTAAATAACACAAAAAAGCATGTACTGATTTGGTCTCCATTAACAGGGTTAAGTCTACAGAAAATAGTAAAATTCAAGTACTTTTCAAGGCAATAGCACTTTCAAGGCTGATTCAATTTTCATTTACATTTCATTTCAAGCCTGTGCAAACCCGGTTACAAGTTGTTGTTTATGGTTGTTGTTGTTTTTAAAAAGCCAATGCTTCAGTCAACTACATTTTCAAGTTTTTCTTCTAAGGCCTCATATTTCATGTTGGCAAATGATTCACATGAAGTATCGAGTATTATTATATAAATGAAGGATGAACTTTGTCATCTGCTGCAGTCATGATTGCTGCTTTAACACTTTGCACTCTTTGTAGTTTTTCTTGCTCTTTTGCCATCTACTGACTTTTTTTTTTTGTAAATTAATTTTTTTTTGTTTGATTTAATTCTTTACGTAGGGAGCACAGTGGCTCAGTGGTAGAGTGCTTGACTCAAGACCGAGGGGTGGCAGGTTCGAGCCTCACCGGCGTCACTGCGTTATGGTCCTTGAGCAAGACACATTTATCCTAGCTTAGTACTGGTTCAGCCCAGGAAGACCCGTCCCTGTTTAACTGAAAAATTGTTGATGGGACATAAAGAATCAAATCAAACAAACAAACAAACAAATTCTTTACGCCCCAGTCAACAATTTTTCAGTTATGTCGAGATGGGTCTTCCTGGGTTGGACCAGTACTAAGCAGAGGATAAAGTGTCTTCCTAAAGGACACAAGGCAGTGCCTCCGATGAGGCTGGAACCCATATCCCCTTGATCTCGAATCAAGCACTCTACCACTGAGCCACCCCACTCCTCCAAAACTAACTTTTTCAAAATATACTTTCCAGATTATCATCAGAGTGTTAGACAGCTTGGATCCAGGTTAGGCCCGACATCTTGTCGGGCCTGATCTGGGTCCAAAACTGTTTGCAAAAGTTATAAGCAATTGACAACAGCATGCAAAGAGTATAGTTGATGTTCTAAAATTTCAAAAACTAGTTGCCTGCCAAAAAGGCATGGACAAACAGAGCAGACCCAGATCAGACTGCTTCTTCAGAAGCAGTCTGATCAGGGTCTTCTCTTTTTGCTACTCTGACAAGCATTTTGTTAATTCCAGTGCTAATAACAAACATTTTATGTGAGAATAGAAAGCAAAAAGTGTTCAAAATTTTAGAACATTAACCGCAAAAGAATTAATTTGACCCTACCTCTGAAGATGTTTCACCACCAACTTCTGAATATTGGAGTAAGACGTTTCTATAGAATGACCAAGTTTCTTCAGTCCCTGTAAAAATATAACTTCATAATGCACTGCAGAATCCTTTCACCATGGAAGCAAACACTATGAACCCTGATCAGACTGTTGCTAAGGCAGCAGTCTGATCTGGGTTCATATTGTTAGCAATTAAGGCTACAAACATGCATAAGCAGATAAAAGACAAGATCACAATGTCATGAATGGTGTGGAAAGGGATTAACTCTTAAAGTGCCAAGTAAAAAATGCATCTGAAAATGTCGTCTGCTGAATTCGTCTGCTGTAAATAACTGCCTAACATTACTGACGAATCAAGTATAGAAGCAAACAGCATGGAACGAGAACTGACTGCTCCTATATATAGGAGCAGTCTGATCTGGGTCCATACTGTTTGCCATAGAGGCTTCTTAAACGTTTCAGCAGACGAGAAAAGCAGACAACTATTGTTGCAGTTGGCGCATTAAGGGTTAAAACCATGTTTCATCCATAAATAACATACAAAATGATTGATCAGAATAATTATGTTTGTTTTCTGTTTTGAATTACCAGCTGGCCAACTTCTGCATATGGCTGCGCTTTCATTTTTTAATATTATGAGCAGGTTTATGGGGTAGAAACCAGAAGGAAGAATTGCAGGTAAAATGTCTTGCTGAAGGACACAACATTGGCCATTGGTGTGATTCAACCCTGCAACTGCTGATCCAAAGTTTGACATGTTACCATTGCACTACAGTGTCCCTGTTATAATTTTAGAACAAAGGATATGAATTCTTTGTTTGATATTTGATACAGATTTCCACCTGAGTTTAGTCTCCATTAAAAGGGCAAAGTTCTAAAGAAAGTACTAAAGAAAGTTCTGCAGAAAATGGTAAAGTTTGATAACCTTTTAAAAAGAGTGGTTTTCCAGCACTTCTCAGTGTGAGTGAGTGAATTTGTATTTACCCTGTAAGGTCCCACCTACAGCTAAGGTCATACACAGCTTAGACACTTTTCAATGTATATTTAATTATTTTCAAGCACTTTTCAAGAAATTATGCCACATTTAAGTACTTTCAAGCATGTGCAATCCCTGTAGGATACAGATCAGGCCCTCAGATTTTGTTTGTTTGTTTTGTTGCTTTATGTCCCAAGTCAACATCTATGGTCATGGCGGGACGGTCACTTCACCTAACCACACTTTTTTCCTGGCCAAACTTGAACAAGCAGTTAACCAGTACTTCGTGCACATACTTTTGCTTGTAACTGACAACAATCCTTCTTGAATGATTCAGCGGAAGGGAGGAGAATGACCGTAAAAAGTATTTCACAATCAATCTCCACGAAAGTATGGGACCGTGCGGGTATCGAACTCGCGACCCCTGGATCTGCTGTCACACTAGCATCTGTTGCCAGACACATTACCGACTGCGCTACGCGGCCCTGTCAGGCCCTCAGATTATAAAACTTCATTCATGCTCATTCTCTCTCTCTGTTTCAATGTCCCTCTTTCTTTATCTCTCTTTTTTCTTTCTTTCATCAATGTTTATTTGCAATGTTTGAATGTGTAAATGCCTCATATATGTGTTGAGGTAAAACCATAAATTTTGCATAGTAAAACCTGTCTTAAGGGGCCACTCAAAAATAGACAAAACAAAGATCTTAATGACAAATGGTAGCTTAATGAAAGTCGAAATTATTGCAGAATGCTCTCTTGGAGATTCTGCAATATATTTGACCTGCATTAACTGATAATTGGTCTCGAGAAAACCAATTTTTGGCCTTCTTTTTGAGTGGCCACTTAAGATAGGTTTTACTGTAATTGTAAGTGAAAATGCTCAACTGACATGAGCATGAAATTTATAATTAAATCTTCAAAAATTTCAAAACACGAACAAACACTGCAATTTTCTTGTTCAGAGCCACAGCCAATGTTAATGTAAATAGTCCTGATTATAAATTCTAAAATGCCAACGGTTGTTGGCATTTTAGAATTCATGACCAGAACAAATTTCATGCTCCAGTGAGTTGAGCATGAAAAGTTTTATAACCTCTGGGCCTTATCTGGAGATGTGAGTACATACCTTATCTGTCAGATCATGTAATAAAAATGTTTGGAGCTCTGGACTGAAAAAAAATACCCAATTTATTTTAATTAGTCACACATATATTCCTGAGAAAAGAGTGTGAACCCAGTCAGACTGCTCCTGATCAGGATCTACACCCTTTGCCATTCTGTCACCATATTTAATTCTTTGCATGCTGGGTAATTTTCCATGCTTTTGTTTTTGGGCTTTTTATCAAAATCAACTTTTTTCAAAAATAATTTTCAGGAACACTATCAGTGTAAAAAGGTTTGGATCCAGGTCTGGACCAACATTCTGATCTGGATCCAAACTGTTTGCAAAAGGTTATCAACAGATAACAAAATTTGCCGCAAGCAAGGAAAGAGTTAACATACTGTAAAAGACTTACTTTGTAACATTCAATATAAATCGTTCAGGGGCCATACAATTTTATGAGAGCAGATGTTAAACTCCTGTGTATTCGCTTAAATGGGTATGAATTGCAGTTTATGTACCCATAAAGATCGTGATCTATACAGTGGTTTCAGTTTTTAATTATGGAGGTGAGAAGTAACAAAGGAGAGGGGAAATTTTGTTTTAGAGTTAGCAAACTTGCATTTTTGTTCCAGCCATCTGTATACCATTTCATATCATCTCATCCTCACCCAGACTATTAAGCATACACGTCGATTGTTTATTGATCTCCCTTTTCTTGCTAAAAACCCCAGTTACGGAAGATAGAATCTGAAGAGTGACAAATAAAGGACACTCTTTTAATCGTGATGATATGATAACTTAAATAAATTAAGAGAAATGAATTGTTTTCTTCATCCACAGAATTATCTGGTAGGATGTTAAACATACAATTATGTACTATTTCGTCTTCCTAATATACATGCTGGCAGTAATTAGGCCAGTTACGGCAGGTGAGTGCAGTTCTGGCGACATTGCAACATTCATAATTTTGTCAAGAATAGAAAAATGGCTCTAAAACTTTTACTGGTTTTTATTTAATACCATAGTATGTACCAGTAATAGCGATTACAAAGGTCTTGGAACAGGAAACATGCGAAATTTCACCTCAAATATTCAAGCTATGCCTGGTGATATGGCAAAAATGCTTACCCCAGCGCCATAAAACCAATACCAAATAAGTATCCAGGGTATATAGCATTCATGTCAATGCGTGAAAGTAGTTTGTATATGTGTGTAGTGAATTTGGAACCATATTGGTACATATAGCATTTGAAATTCGGTTGTCACAAAGTGAGAAACATTGGTGACAGGGCATTTTCGAAATTGTACGATTTTTTCAAGAATCACTGGGTTATCATATACATTAAAACCTGAGTAAATCAACCACTCTCAAAAAGACCAAAAATTGATTTCAAGACCAATTATTGCTTAATGCAGGTCAAAAGTATTGCAGAATGCTCCAAGGGAAGCATTCTGCTATAGGGGAGCATTCTGCAATACTTTTGAGCTTTATTAAGCTACCATTTGTCACTAAGACCTTTGTTTTGTCTATTTTTGAGTGGCCATTTTACACAGGTTTTACTGTTCTTCTTTTAAATGTGAACGGATGATGGATCGTTGGCATGCTAATATCTTTTTTTGAGCCTCAGCTACATTGAGCTAAAAATGTCCCCAAATTAAATTCTTATACTGACTTTATGCATATCACTTGCATAACAATAGAATATAATGTTACCTTGGTGTTCCAAAGAGTAGAAGTTCTAGAAAATCATTGCTAACTGTCCCTGTATCTGTCTTCTGAAAGATCGGCAAGAAGAACAAAATGTTTTATAAGACCTAATGGATGGTAATAACATCATGTATAAAAATCGATGACACACTTGTGTGTTACATGTTAAGCAACATTATGTAATCACGCCTACAAAACCTCAAATATTTATGGCACAATCCCGACGTTTTCACACCAAAAATGTGATTTCAAGGTCATTTTAGTGCTATATGATAGATATCATCTATTACAACTTTTGTGCTCACATACTTTTGAATTTATTAAATTCATTATGGAAAACAATCTCATTTTATCTCTTTACCTCAACTCTCAAAATTCTAACTTTTGACTCCTCAAAATGTTGCATATACTATCCAAACTCTAACCCTTGTATTCCTGAGCCCAATTTAAACACTGTAGATCCAGATCAGCTGGCTTCTGCCAAAGCCTTCTGAACAGGATCCACACTGTTTTCTTCTCTGATTAAAAATACATGCTTAGGAGTACAGTTGCTCAGTGGTTAAGAGTTAGGCTTGAGGCTAAAGGGTTGCGGGTTCAACACTTGCTGTATCCTAGAGCAAGACACATTATCCTCTGCTTAGTACTGGTTGAACACAGGAAGATATGAAATTGTCCTGAAATGACTGAAAAAATTGTTGACTGGGAAGAAAGAATCATCACCAAAGAAAAATACAACTGGAATGATGCAGGTTAACAGGATACAAATTGTGGAGGACTGTAGTACATAAAAACAAACACACATTTTTATTATACATGTAATAGTAATATGATCTGGTCTACTGTCGCATTTGTAACATGTATGGTGTTTATCTATTTCATATTTGTTTACTTAGTTTCTGATTGACCCAGATATTGGATAAATTGATGGTAAATAAGTTGTTGTAAACAAGGTATTTATTTGGTAATAAGATTTTTCTAGAAAGATGACTAATCATCTAGATGGTTCTTGAACCTTGGAGAAAAGACCAGAACTTACTAGAATTTTCTTTTCCATGCAAATAGAAACTTTGAGTAGGTTCTGGAATTCAGTAGAAGTTTGTGGAATTTTCCAGAATAAATAAATATAGCATATGATATAATAGTCTTTCTTGACCGTTCTAGAACTTTCTTAAAGGGTATATATAAGAGAAAATTTTTCATAAGGGCATCTTTGGAATAATTTCACCTTTTAAAAGTCTAAACCTTTTGTGCTGGAATTCTATATTGGAATACTTACTGTTTAACTTATTCATTCTGGATTACTTTGGATTAGTCAGTTTTGGATTCAGACTTCATGTTCATTTGGATTTAACTTCAAAATCTGGGGATCAGAAACTGCAGAAAGACTTGTGTTGATAAATATTCTGAGGGGCAGTTTGGACATACCAGGTATTGTAAACTAGACTTTCTTTGATTGTATATCTATTTTCCATTGCTTATTGTAAATGATAATTTTGTTTTTTAATAAATTTTGTTAAATTTTAAAAGTGCTTTTTGCTGACTTTCCAATTAGCAAATTTTGGTTTCCTGAATTTGTTTCTAGTTACGCCTGGCACGTAACAGAAATTGGGGGCTCAGAGTCCGGGATTGAAATTATTTTTGCACCAAATTAATTTGAAATTTAAAATAATCTTTACTGTTTGCTGTTTAACTAGCTGAAGCCAGCAGAAAGCAAATATGTCATTCAAACTTAGTGACTTTACTGCGTCACCTTCTCAGGAGCTGTTAGATTTGGCAAAAAAGTCTGATCTTTTGGACATTGCTGACCATTATGGCCTACCCAACATCAAAAAGACCATGTTAAAACATGAAATTAAGAATATTCTCATTCAGTTCTTTGTGGACGAAGAAATATTTGATTCCTCAGCAACATCTCAGATTCTGGTTACCCAGACTGATTTGCAGCTGAGAGAATTAGAGATTAAAAGACAAGTTGAGATAGAAAAAATTAGGTTAGAACATGAAGAGAGATTGAGGCGTGAGAAAGAAGAGCGGGAGGACAGAATAAGACTGGAAACATTAGAAAGAGAAGATAGGTTGTTGAGACAAAAAATTGAAATGGAAGAACGAGAGAGGGAAAAACAAAGAGAAATGGAAAGAGAAAAATTAGAACAACAAGAACGTATTGAAATTGAAAAAGAAAAATTACACTTTGAGTTAAAAATGAAAGAACTTGAGTTAGAAGGAAAATCTAAATCAAAACCTTTGCCTTTAGACTCTGGCAAATCTTTTGATGTAACAAAACACATCCGACTCGTTCCTCCATTTCAAGAAAAAGAAGTTGACAAATATTTTTTACATTTTGAGAAGGTGGCAGAAAACCTGAAATGGCCAAGAGAGCACTGGACCTTACTTTTGCAGAGCGTTGTTATAGGCAAAGCTCGAGAAATTTACACTCAGCTTTCACTAGAACAAAGCTCAGATTATTACAAAGTAAAAGAACTTATTCTTAAGGCTTATGAGTTGGTCCCTGAAGCTTACAGGCAGAAATTTAGAGATTGTAGGAAAGAACCTAACCAGACTCATGTGGAATTTGCTAGAACAAAGGAACAATTATTTGATAGGTGGTGCTCTTCAAAGAAAGTAGGCTCTGATCATGAAAAACTAAGACAGCTCATGCTTGTTGAAGAATTCAAATGGTGTATAAATTCTGACGTCAGGGCTTTCTTAAATGAAAAGGAAGTTGAAAATTTGGATGTAGCAGCTAGACTAGCTGATGATTATTCTTTGACCCATAAAACTTCTTTTGTTAACAAGCCATTTCCTAGGAAACCATTTAACCCTCAATTGAAATTTACACCTCAATCAAGACCATTTTCCCCTCAGTCAAAACAATATTCCCCTCAGTCAGGTCCAAAATCCAACCCCAGTAATCCATCTGATAATTCCAGTCATTCATTTACTCCCAAACCTAGATTTTCTGGTGAAAACAAAGGTCAAAGTCCTTTATCCCAGCCAATATGCAATTATTGTAAACAATCTGGTCATATCATCTCTGAATGTATTGCTTTGAAAAGAAAGAGAGAAAAAGAAAGACAGGAGAGTCCTAAACCCACGGGTCTCACCTCTTTAAGGTTAAAACCACGGTCTTCTGTTCAGGATGAGAATCCTATTTTGGCCAAAACATCTGAGACTGATGCCGTTATGGAGATTTATGAACCATTCTTATCAGATGGTTCTGTGTCACTAAATAGTGACTTTGCCCAGTCTACCCCTATTAAAATCTTACGAGATACTGGTGCTTCTCAATCCCTTATCTTGGCAGATACCCTGCCTTTTTCTGAGATGACTTCTTCTGGGACAAGTGTCCTTATCCAGGGTGTAGAGTGTGGATTTATTAATGTACCGCTCCATAACATTTATTTGTCCTCAGACTTAGTTACTGGTCTCGTGGCTGTAGGTATTAGACCTTCTTTACCTTTTAAAGGTGTTCACTTGCTTTTAGGCAATGATTTGGCTGGAGATAAGGTTGTGGTAGACCCACTTCTGACCAACACACCTTGTGTTGATCAACCATCTGATCCCATTGAGCAGGAAATTCCTGACCTTTACCCTTCTTGTGCCGTCACTAGGGCAATGGCTAAGAAAGCCAATCAGAATAATGGGATGCAGGATATTAATTTAGCTGACACTTTGATAGGTCAGTCCTTTAATGATGATATTTCAAATTCTCTTTCTCCCAGCCAGTCTGACATTCAGACTGACTTTGACATTTCAAGGTCAAACAGTGACCTTTCACCTTTAATTTCGAATGACCAAGGTCATGACCAGCTATCAAGGTCACAGCTTTGTAAGGAACAACATAGTGATCCTGAGATATCACTTTTATTTGATAAAGCTTTAGATGATAATGAAATGTCACATGTCCCTGTTTGTTATTATGTGAAAAATGACATTTTGATGAGAAAATGGCGTCCTCCTGATGTCTCAGCAGATGATGAGTGGACAGTTAACCACCAGATTGTAGTTCCTAGGGCTTATCGTCCTGAAATTTTAAATTTGGCTCATGAAACTCCCATGTCAGGCCATTTAGGTGTAAATAAGACCTATCAGAAAATTCTTAATCATTTCTTTTGGCCAGGATTAAAATCAGATGTTTCTCAGCACTGCAAATCCTGCCACACTTGTCAAATGGTAGGAAAACCCAATCAGACCATTCCAAAAGCTTCTTTACAGCCCATTCCTGCCTTTGATGAACCTTTTAGCAGAATCATTATTGACTATGTAGGTCCCCTACCCAAAACAAAGTCAGGTTGTCAATATCTTTTGACTATTATGTGTGCTTCAACACGCTTCCCTGAAGCCATTCCACTCAGAAATATCAAGACTAAGACAATTGTTAAGTCACTTGTGAAGTTTTTCACATTTGTGGGACTTCCAAGGTCTGTACAATCTGATCAAGGTTCAAATTTTATGTCAGGAATTTTTCAACAAGTCATGCATGAACTTGGCATTAAACAGTACAAGTCATCGGCTTATCATCCTGAAAGCCAGGGTGCCTTAGAAAGATTTCATCAAACTTTGAAAAACATGATCAGATCTTACTGCTTTGACACGGAAAAGGATTGGGATGAGGGCATTCATTTGCTTTTATTTGCTGTAAGAGAATCTGTCCAAGAGTCTCTTGGGTTCAGCCCATTTGAACTGGTATTTGGGCATACTGTGCGCGGACCCTTGAAACTTCTGAAAGAAAAATTTCTCTCAGATGATGACAGCTCTTTGAACTTACTTCAGTATGTGTCTGATTTCAAAAATAGACTATCAAAAGCCTGTGAAGCTGCTCGGTCCAATCTCAAATCGGCTCAAAGCAAAATGAAATTGCGTTATGATGAAAATGCTCAGGATAGAAATTTTGAACCTGGAGACAAGGTACTTGCTCTTTTGCCCATTCCTGGTAAGCCATTGCAAGCTAGATATTATGGTCCTTATACTGTTGACAAAAAGTTAAGTGATGTTAATTACACTGTCAACACTCCTGGGAGGCGCAAACAAAAACAGTTATGTCATATCAATATGCTTAAAAAGTACATTGATAGGGATAGTTCTGTTATTTCATCAGTGAATCTAGTTAATACTGTTCCTCTTGAACAAAATCAGATGGACTCTGAAGATATGAACTTTGTGAAATCTGATCCCGCGTTGTCAAAACTCAAAAACTCTGATATCTTAAAGGATCTTGACCAAAAATTGTCTCATCTTAGTTCAGACAAGAGACTTGAACTGAAGCAGTTAATTCTTGAATATGAGCACTTATTTCTGGACATTCCATCCAAAACTGACAAAATTTATCATGATGTTGAACTTATTGATGGTTCAAAACCTGTGAAACAACATCCATACAGAATGAACCCTGTAAAACAACAAATTCTCAGAGAAGAAGTTCAATATTTGCTGGATAATGACTTTATAGAACCTAGTCAAAGTGAATGGAGTTCTCCTTGTATTCTTGTACCAAAACCTGATGGAACATTTCGCATGTGTACGGACTACCGTAAAGTAAATTCAGTCACCAAAACAGACACGTTTCCCATCCCACGAATCGATGACTGCATTGATAACATTGGACGAGCCAAATACGTTACAAAATTCGATCTGCTTAAAGGATTTTGGCAAATACCTCTGACAGATAGAGCAAAGGAGATCTCAGCATTTGTTACTCCAGACGGATTGTATCAGTATAAAGTTATGCCGTTTGGAATGAAGAACTCCTCAGCAACATTTCAACGTTTGGTTAACAGCTTGAAATTTAATCTGGTTGGCTGTAAAGCCTATATCGACGATGCTATCATCTTCAGCGAAGAATGGGAACGACACTTACAAACAATCAGAAATTTCTTTGACAGACTTAGTGAAGCTACACTAACAGTTAACTTAACAAAGAGTGAATTTTGCCATGCAAATTTGACATTCTTAGGTCATACGGTGGGACAAAGTCAGGTAAAACCTGTAGAAGCTAAAGTTGAGGCTATTGCAGATTTTCCCGTACCTTCTGGCAAAAGACAACTGATGCGCTTTCTCGGTATGGCTGGATATTACATGAAATTCTGTAATAACTTCTCTGTCATAGCAGAGCCTTTGACAAACTTACTTCGCAAAAGGGTCAAGTTTATTTGGACTGATAATTGTCAGAAGTCTTTCGATAAGCTTAAAGCCATACTTAAAAGTGCTCCAGTTCTCTTAGCACCAAGCTTTGACAAAGAATTTAAGTTGGCCATAGATGCCAGTGATGTTGGTGCAGGCAGTGTATTGTTACAGGAAGATGACAATGGTGTTGATCATCCTGTTTGTTACTATTCTAAAAAGTTTAACAAACATCAGAGAAATTACTCTACTGTAGAGAAAGAATGCTTATCTCTCATCCTTGCACTTCAGCACTTCGAAGTTTACCTAGCCTCTTCAGTTGCACCTATTGTCATATTCACTGATCACAATCCACTGACTTTCATTCATAAAATGAAAAACAAGAACCAGCGTTTACTCAGATGGAGTCTCATGTTGCAAGAGCACAATCTAGATATCAGGCATATTAAAAGAAAAGATAATATCATCCCAGATGCACTCTCTAGGGCTTAGACGCCTCAGTATTATTGATATTCAGCTTTTTACTATTGCTCTTTATTGATCTGATGTGATTTTACATTATTGTTTGTAATATAATTGTTCATTATTGCAAAAGAAAGCTTTACTTCATAAAACTTTCTTTTCTTTGAGGAGGGGAAGTGTAACATGCATGGTGTTTATCTATTTCATATTTGTTTACTTAGTTTCTGATTGACCCAGATATTGGATAAATTGATGGTAAATAAGTTGTTGTAAACAAGGTATTTATTTGGTAATAAGATTTTTCTAGAAAGATGACTAATCATCTAGATGGTTCTTGAACCTTGGAGAAAAGACCAGAACTTACTAGAATTTTCTTTTCCATGCAAATAGAAACTTTGAGTAGGTTCTGGAATTCAGTAGAAGTTTGTGGAATTTTCCAGAATAAATAAATATAGCATATGATATAATAGTCTTTCTTGACCGTTCTAGAACTTTCTTAAAGGGTATATATAAGAGTAAATTTTTCATAAGGGCATCTTTGGAATAATTTCACCTTTTAAAAGTCTAAACCTTTTGTGCTGGAATTCTATATTGGAATACTTACTGTTTAACTTATTCATTCTGGATTACTTTGGATTAGTCAGTTTTGGATTCAGACTTCATGTTCATTTGGATTTAACTTCAAAATCTGGGGATCAGAAACTGCAGAAAGACTTGTGTTGATAAATATTCTGAGGGACAGTTTGGACATACCAGGTATTGTAAACTAGACTTTCTTTGATTGTATATCTTTTTTCCATTGCTTATTGTAAATGATAATTTTGTTTTTTAATAAATTTTGTTAAATTTTAAAAGTGCTTTTTGCTGACTTTCCAATTAGCAAATTTTGGTTTCCTGAATTTGTTTCTAGTTACGCCTGGCACGTAACACATCAAATGGATGAAGTCATACTATCGGAGATGCAAAGCATCTCAGGTGATCCGATGGTATGACCTCATCCACGAGACGTGATACTGAATGCCAGATCAAGTTACTATGATAATAATATGTTTATTATAAACCTTTTTTTCTGAGTTGTTTTGTATGTTTGATTTGATTCTTTACCTCTTTGCGAGATTGTTTGCCTTTAAGTTTCGTTTCTTGACTTTACGTCATTATGTTTTCCGCCTCTGGTTCCATGCTTGAAATTTACTTTATGTAATATGGCCTCATAAACAGATAACCGACATTGGCCTTGTTTACCGAATCATAAAACCTCAGTTTGTTGATCTGGTTTCCTGTATCAGATGGCCAGAAAACAGACAGTTCAAAAGATGATCATTTATAGGTATATAAAACCCAGCATTATCAGGTTTAAGAATAACTAACCTGTTTCTCTTCAGCAAAATTGTAGAGTTTGGAATCCATCTCCAGAAGAATATCTTCCCAGGCTTCTGTCATCTGTTGTACAGTGTTCTGAAGGTACTGTTAGCAGAGAAATAATCATCTTTGTTGATTACTATTTCATAAAAAGTAGTGCCACATGGTATTAACCAATTATATACTGTAAATTTGGAAATTTTCACGATGCTTTTAATTTCATGAAACTTCACATATGCGAAATTTCGTGAAAATAAAACCCTCACAAAATGGCGAAATCACTCTGTCGTTTATTGTTGGAGGTAAATCATGCCTTAGTCGCATATTTTAATGGTGCAAATATGTCTTTTAAAGCTATTCCCGAAAATAAAGTTCTCACGAAAGTTTCCGAATTTACAGTACTAGTGACTCCTAAATGAGTACTTTGACAAACAGTGTAGACCCAGAGCATTATGCGACATTTCATCAAGGTCTACACTTTTTGCTAACAAAAACAAAAATAATCTTCAGAGAAAGAAATACAACTTTATTTGGAACTTATAGTCTGTGACCCTTCAATTTATACAATTGACCTTCCCAAATGTGTATGAGCTTGCATTTAACAACAGCTCGAGTATTTGAGACTGGGCCACAGCTTTCAAAAGTCTTATCCTACAGACTGGTGAAGCCGGAGATCGAACCTGCAACTCCTCGTTCACAAGGTGAGTACTATGTCCACTTTACTTCCTTCCTAGTTTATGGCGGATCATAGTTTACCGTGAATTTGACAAATCTCATGATTTCTCCCAAATGGCGCCCCATTGCGATCGTTTATGCTAACTACAGCTGAAGGAAGCCCCCAGCTCGTCAAATCATGGTAAATTTGACAATATGTCAAGTCAACTGATGAATAAAATTATTTTCATATATACATTACGAAGTTTACCATTTTATTGCTATTCACTACCCCTCCCCTTATAAAAGCCCCTCGGGTATTTTTAAACAAGCAATTCAGTTTGTTTACTTCAGCTGGAGATGTCGTCTGTATCTGACAGATGTCACGTATACCAAAAGTCTTATGTTCTCTTTATAAGGAAAGTCATAAAAATCCCTGTAGAATGGACTGCTGTTTAGTGACAACTGTCAATTTGTATAGACCAGTTCATTCAAATTAAAATGCACTGGAAAATGGTCGTCAGGAGCCATCAGAGGTTGTTTGACATTCATTTTTGTTGAATATGCGAAATGTGACCATTGCTCTCACTGGACCCACCTTCATTTATGTTCAAAAGTGAAAGTCATAAGGAGAGGCAGTGCATTTAGGTGCCCTCCCCGTGTTGAAAATGTACAATACATTCTAATTACTGAAAAAACGAAATAACAATTTAAATTGATGCTAAAGATAAAATTTAAGTATTGTGAATTGATTGAAACGTTTCATATTTATGGGAAAATGTTCCATAACATTTAATAAGACTTTTGAAGCATTCGGCTTCATATTCTTTGAATTTTTTTTTAATCTAAGTGAACTCCGCGATAAACTAGGGTGACCGGATTATGTCATCAAAACATACATGGCTGCCGAGAAGCACTTTATCTGAGAATGAATCAATCAACTCACATTTTCTTTTCTGGTAAGATTGTATAGGAAAAATTAATCTACAATATGGAGTAATTAAATAAAGGTTCATTTGCTTTGATCTTACTTAATCTCACAAAGACTAGTTAGCTCTGCTATAAACCAGGATCCCAGCATACACCACAACAGCTCCCACCATCCCAAATTTATTGTATAAAACCGAAAATCCAATAGTACACAAATGATTAACCGGAACAAATATGTGCTTTAACAAGAGACAGCATGATATTTTGAAGCCTCTATTAACTTTTGGCCTGCTAGCGTAAATTTTGTTGTCTGCTGCTAACTTTTGAAAACAAAAATGTCGGGCCTGATCTGGATCCAAACTGTATGACACTCTGAAAAAATTTTCTTGAATTTTTTTTTTGAAAAAGCATGCAAAGACTTACATCTACTAATGTAGCGACTTGACCATATTTCAGAGCTAGCATGTGTAGTTCTTTATCTCTTGATGATAGCAGCTTTGTGTCAAACTGGAAAATAAACAATTAACCATTATCGTTCTGAACTTCAGTAAATTCTGTTTTGAAAATAGTGTAGATCCAGAAGCCAGCTGAATTTGATCTACACTGTGTTTCCACTTTGCTTGTAACTCTAAAAGAATCTTAAAAATTCGAAGTCCTCGGGACTAGAGGTTTTATTTTGAATTATCAGTACGGTAGTTCAAGTTATAAAGAGGAAGACATAAAAATATATAACCCCCAAAAATGATCATTATTTTCCCCTATCAAACATATATTTAGGTGTGTAAAAGAAATGTCTCTCTGTTCTTTTACACACCTAAAACATCTGTTTTATAGACAGTTATTAGATAGGCTCTATTCTCTGAATCCAGTATGAATTTAATGTCACTGTAGAGTATTAAAGTAAGAAACAAAACAGTAAATTTGCAAAAAATGAAGATAATGGATAGGATCTTCGTTTATATGTTATAATAATATTCTTTTGCTGGGCTTTTGATGCCTTAAGCCCTCAGTTGAAGTTCAGGCCTGGTGCTTTGCGAAGTTTGTCGCAACCCTTGACTAAATCTTGGTCAAAGTTCATGTCTGACACATTGGTCTCTGGTATCACAATCAAACTATGTTCTCAACGATCATGAAATAGTCACATATTGACCCCATGATATACCATATCTGACCTAATAAGCGCACTGTGCACTTAACTTGTTCAAAATTCTATATCCCCTCTTGAAAACTGTGGATCCTGATCATCTGGCTTCATCAGAGGACAGATGATCAGGATCCACATTGTTTTCATCCACATATGCCCCAGGACACAAGATTTTGGTACTCATTGCATCAGTGAGCAATAGCCATCATTGCTCACATGTATAAAGTATGGATATAGATGAAGATTTAGACCTCTATCATTGTTGGATACATCAGCACGGGTGTATAATAGAGACATTTGCGCATAGACAATAAGTATCAAAATCTTGTACGCTTGCCCATATTAATCATGTTAATAATGACACTACAACACTGGATTAACTGGAGATCAAAAGTTCTTACACAGCACTGTTAGCAGCCCATAAAGTACTCAGTGTGAACTTGTAAGAGAATGTACATGTATATCTATTAGGTCTTATATGGTAAACTTGTATTAACTTTCCTTGCTATCGACAACTTTCGTCCTCTGCTGATAATCTTTGCAAACAATTTGGATCCAGATCAGGACCGACAGAATGTCGGTCCTGATCTGGATCCTAACAGTTTGATACTCTGAAAGTGTTCCTTAAATAATTTTTTGAAAAAGTTAATTTTGAAATTTTGAAAAAAGTCAGCAGACGACAACAAAAGAATGAAAAATTACCCAGCATGCAGAGTTACTAGTAACTTACCGTGACAAGTGAATATTCCAGCTCCTGACAACCCTCCTTTCCTAACTCCAGGAACACAACTAAACTGTTTAGATCTGATGATAACATAGCAGAGTGAATCTTCCTCGGCTAAAATCAAAATGCTAAGATTGATATACAGTAAAACCTTGATAACTTGAACTCTGTTAGCTCGAAGAATCCCCTTAAGTGAAATTCTATATGTAATACATTGGGATGCTGACATAAATGCGAACGTTAAATTCTATTTTAAATATCATATGACATTTAAATTACTTTGAAACCCTATTTTCGATGCGAAAACGTTAAGATTTTGCCATTATGTATGCAGCCTTGATATGGATGTCAATACAAAATGTTGCTAAATATGCATGTAAGCCACTAGTCGTTTATCAACTTAAATGCATAGAGGATATTCAAATTTTTGGAATGGATATGACATTTATTTCATCGAGTGAAGCGAAGAATCTGTATTTCATGAGTGGCAGAGCCACGAATGAAATATACAATTTTTCACTCTACTAGATGAAATAAATGTCATATTCATTCCAAAAAATTGAATTTCCTTTTTATTAGATCTATATACAATTTTGAAGCATAACAGATTATTTTGCACTATGACGTCATACAAGATCACACATGATGACATGCATGATATCAAATGATGTCATATTTATGATGACGTTCCTGAAACCACAGGAGCTGGAGTTAAGAAAATGAAAATTTCAGCAAATCATGACAATTTTGTTACCAAAATGTTCATTACGATCCAATTAAGAAAAAGAATACCCACACTTCATGTTTTTGTCCACTGATAAGAAAGTTGTAGGCATTTGAAAATCTTGAGTAGGCTCAAAGAAGTCAACGGTGAAAGCAAAGGACATCCAAATGCACCCATGAAAAAAAAAGTTACATTATATATTTTCACAGGTGAAATATAACTTTTTCAAATATGCATGATATTCAATCAATCTATTCCTGTATTTCATTACTTTGTAAATAAAAATGGTATTATATCGCTTCAAGACACAACAACATGATAAAGCGTAGCATATTTCTGAATTGTTTATTCTAATTTCCTATCAAAACGCATATTCTGGTCTCTATGAAGAACTGGCTAAGTCAGAATTTCAACTACCTCTTTGAGATAAATTATAGGGCAGTTTTAACTTTAGATAATATGCAGCTGATGATAATTAATCCCTTGACTACCGGTAAGAGGCCATTCCAATATCAACTGCCAAAATACATTATATGTTCAATAGAGATTTTACACCATAAACTTTTTTCCCACAAATTGTCATTTACTTTCAATGTTTTAGTAAATAAGCATGGTGAAATGAACATGTTTTCATGTAGTTTGGTAAACACCTGGATGACAGTAATAGACTGCAAAGTCTTATGCTATTGCAGGCCTTCAGATTTATGGTGGGCCTGGGTCATTGTCCCATGATTTCAAAATATGGCCCATAACTTTCCAAGGCAGTGAGCCCCAGGACCCATCCTTTTAAGTTGTGAAAAAATCCCACTTTAATAAAAAATGTTCATCTTACAGCGAGTCTACAAACTCCACAAAACAGTTGTCAATACAGTAAAACATGTCTTATTAGCAGCCACTCAAAAGCAAATAAAACAAAGATCTTAATAATAAATGGTAGTTTAATGAAGGTCAAAAGGATTGCAGAATGCTCCCCTTGGAGCATTCTGCAATACTTTTGGCCTGCATTAAGCAATAATTGGTCTTCTTTTTTAAGTGGCCGCTAAAGACAGGTTTTATTGCATAATCAGCAGTCAATATACACTTGTACATATATGCATACAAATGTCAGTGTGTGGGTAAAGTATACTACACAAATGTCAACTGTGCTTAGTTTGATATGCTTGGGCCCATCATTTGAGAAAATGACACACCATTTTTTGCTCCATGGGTCACTTCATCCCACCAACCTTGAAAAAATCTGAAGCCCTGAAATTGGAACTTGCTTCATTAAAATCTGGTACCACTTACCTCGGAGCCATTTTGTTCACCGATGGCTACAGTTGCCACTGGAAACACTCCATATATCATAATCTGGTATCACTTACCTCGGAGCCATTTTGTTCACCGATGGCTACAGTTGCCACTGGAAACACTCCATATATCATCATCTGGTACCACTTACCTCGGACCCATTTTGTTCACCAATGGCTACAGTTGCCACTGGAAACACTCCATATATCATAATCTGGTACCACTCACCTCGGACCCATTTTGTTCATCGATGGCTACAGTTGCCACTGGAAACACTCCATATATATACTCTGGTACCACTTACCTTGGACCCATTTTGTTCACCGATGGCTACAGTTGCCACTGGAAATACTCCATATATATACTCTGGTACCACTTACCTTGGACCCATTTTGTTCACCGATGGCTACAGTTGCCACTGGAAACACTCCATATATATACTCTGGTACCACTTACCTTGGACCCATTTTGTTCACCGATGGCTACAGTTGCCACTGGAAACACTCCATATATATACTCTGGTACCACTTACCTTGGACCCATTTTGTTCACCGATGGCTACAGTTGCCACTGGAAACACTCCATATATATACTCTGGTACCACTTACCTCGGACCCATTTTGTTCACCGATGGCTACAGTTGCCATGGGAAACACTCCATATATATACTCTGGTACCACTTACCTTGGACCCATTTTGTTCACGGATGGCTACAGTTGCCACTGGAAACACTCCATATACACTGCTAAAAATGTTTAAAGGAACACCTGGTAATTTTCCATAGGTGATAATGTTAACCCCTGTCCAATAGACAAGCTATGCGTTTCACTTGATAATACGGCAGAAACCCACTTTCTTTTGTCATTTTTCCTAAGATAGTCAAAGTTTCGGATCAAAAAGAGTTTTTGTTAAAACAATCGCTGCTTAAGTTCATGGCGCAAGTTTTGTAATTTTTAATTTTCCTGAAAATGACGATTTTTTCTGGAACTCTGTAGAATCTTCCGAATTTGTTAATATCATAACGTAATGGTTTCTGCAACATTAAAAGGCTATTGACTGTACAGAAATGATGCTGTTGTGGTGCTTGATTGAAAAATTAATCTAAAAATTTGGCTTGGAAAAAAGGGGTATTTTAACAAAAATCATTTTTACATAAAGCGTTCCATGGAGATTTCTGGAAAGGGACTACTACATTTTTATCAACAAGCACCATGCTTGATAGGGCAAACACAGGGCAAACATGTTTTTGCCTTATTAATCCAACCCTCGCTATGAGTCAGACTATGCGTGCATTTGTATTGTGATCAATGGCAAAATACGCAGTGTTGCTTTAAATATTTTGAGCAGTGTATATACTCTGGTACCACTTACCTCGGACCCATTTTGTTCACCGATGGCTACAGTTGCCACTGGAAACACTCCATATATATAGAGGTGGAGCTTGTGACTGCTGCACCCTGTGATCAATACATTCAACCTGCAAGCAAAACCAACACATAGGTCCTGGTTAAGTGATTTTTTATGCGTAAAATTGTGATTATTTCCTAATCCATCAGGCCTCGAGGTTATAAAACTTGAGTACAGTCTCAAAATCAAAATAAAGCGCAATTATTGGCTGCTTGTGGACATGTGTCCGCAAGCAGCCAATAATTGCGCTTTATTTTGAGTTTGAGAATGAACTCAAGTTTTATAACCTCGAGGCCAGTTTAAACATATATTTTGTCGCATTGAGACGGTTCTGTTGAGTACCCTCAACATAAATTTTGGTAGAGAATTAAAAATAATAATTTTTCAGATATACATTCTTATCTGGAAGCCTGTATTGAACAGAAGTTGACCTTTGAGTACAAAGAAATGCAGTGATCCGGATTGATGACCTGGGCTCTGCCGATAAGAATGACCGGCGTGGGGACCCGGTACATCAGAATTTGTCTAAAAAGAAGAAAAGGGATGTGCTGGATACTTCCTCAAAAAAGGCAAAATTAAAGGACAAAAAAATTTAAATCAGCCTGGTTAAGCGAGTTCAAATGGCTTAAATTCGAAGACGGTACAATGCTCTTTGCATTCTACACAAGAACAAGAATGCTTTTGCACAAGGCTCAAAGAATTTTAGAGTGTCAAATTTAAAAGACCACCAGGCCAGCAGTGGTCACTTGAAATGCTTGAATTTTGATAATGCTATTCAGTCAGAGCGGGTGCAATGCATCACAAAATGCATGGATAAGGAGTTTGACAAAATTGAGTCAGTTGTATGCAGATTAATCAGAATGGCGTATACTGTTGCTAAGGAAAATATGCCTATATCAAAATTTGCAGCTCTCTGTGAGTTACAAATTAGTAACAATACGATGCTAATGTCTTCCTTGTACCAAGATTCCTTTGCCTGCTCAGAATTCATTGCTTACATATCAGAGTTCCTAGATAATAGTCTCCTTGAAAAAACTTGGAAATAGCCCAGCGCTGGGGCTAATGATAGAAGAAAGCACGGATGTGAGCATGGAGAAACACTTAATAATTTATATTAGGTACTTGGATAACGGTAAACTGCAGACAAGTTACTTGACATTGCTTAAAATTGTTTTTGCAGATGCTAGTGTTGTTTTCAATTCGGTTGTTAGTTATCTCAGAAGCTGTAGCATATACCTTTCAAAAGTGTACGGATTCAGTTCCGATGGTGCTGCCGTAATGACTGGCAAACAAAATGGCGTAGCATACAGGCTTAGTAATGAAAATCCTTACATGCTGAGTATGCATTGCATAGACCATAAACTGGCATTGTAGAGTTTGGATGCGGCAAAATCTGTAAAAAAAGTTGGGCACTACGAAAGCGTGTTGCATGACATTCACTCTTACTTTAGTAGAGCAAGTAAGAGGCTCGAACACTTACGAATTTGGCAAGATATTTTGGATGACCCCAGAGTGAAACCGTTCCCCGTTCATCAATTGAGATGGCTTAGTTTTGCTAACTGTGTTAGTAATTTACGCCGAACACTACTGTCGCTGCTATAATCCTTGTAAAGTGACAGCGATGAAAATGCACTGGCTGAGTCGCTTCTGATGAATTTGTCATCATACAAGTTTCTGTTTTTGACTCACTTTTTCTGTGACATCATGGGGGAAAGAATTTCTAGCGATAAGGCGAGCAATCTCCCTAAACGAGACGTTTGTTTTATTTTGTTGAAATAACGACTAGAGAAACTAGGCACATTCAACAAATGTATATAGAGGAGTCATCGATGCACCATTGACCCAAATTTGTATATTTAAAACGGGTTTTCCTTCATGCATGTAATAACCTCTACTTCTTATTGAATGAGAATTTATTTCGATCATCAACTGTGCTTGTTATTCAGTAACATATATGGGAACTAGACCGTTAAACAGGGAACCACGCTATGTACAGTAAAACTATTTATACAGTTGATGTACAATAAAAACGACCATCTTGCAAAGTGGTCTTTTTTTGTCAGATATTTAATGTCTTCTTTCGCTTATACAACCCCTTTCCCCCCCTAGACCCAAGACGCCATTTACATGTTATATATTTGCATAGCGACATTTAATTGTCCAAAGGACATCTTGGGTCTAGGGGGGGAAAGCATCTGAAAACAAACTGAAAGACGCCAGTTTCATCTTTTCAATGACGAAAACGTCACAATTTTAAGTATATTTCGTACGCATGCGCAGAATTAATACCGCAAAGTTTTGGAAATGAAGGGCACTTATATCCTTAATATTTTATCACTTTTACTTTTTGAAAGATTTACTAAAATTATTGTCTTAATGGCACCCAGTCTAAAGACGTAAAATGAGGGGTGGGAGTAGAAGGCGCAAGTTTTCACGGCTTTGTAAATGATGGACCGCTTTGAAGCCTATTTTGATGCTTTCTATGCATATTTTACTACCGAAATAGTCCAATTTTAAAGATATTAGGGCAATTTGAAAATCTAGGTTTTGTAATCATGTCAACTAGGGAAAATATACGCCTTATCGCTAGAGCTCCTTGCCATGGTGTCACGTCAGTTTCAAAAGTCTGATATCAATTATGCAGAGTTGTGTGAAGCATTGACCACCACATGTGACTCTATCGAACAGCAATATTTGATATAGGAGCCTAAATTTGGCTTGCATTTACGTGATTTTCTGGATAATTTTGAACATGCCACATAATTTCACAGTATCGAAATCAGACGCTCGCACAAGGATGTGAGGCTTTTGGGGGTTGTGTCTGAATTTGCTGAAATTCTACGAGATAGCCTGCTTCTCAGATTCCCGAAACTTAATATTTGGTACTGGCTTAAGATTTTCAACCCACGCTCATTTCCGCAGTCCGCCACAGACAAATCGCAATTTGGGTTGCAAAAACTTAATGTCTTGTTAAATCACTTTGGCGAGAAAAGGGGAAATGATCCACCCCCTGTCCAAATCGACATCGCCAAACATGAGTGGTCCTTATTCAAAAACCACGTTTGCAAAAAAAATGAAAAAGCGCTAAAATCAGAGGGCAAATACACGTCAGCTTCTCTCGGAGAAGACATGATCTCGACAAAGCAAACCGAGTACCCAAAACTGACGAAGTTGATGGCTATCAGTAGAGTTATGCCTCTAAGTTCTGTCGATTGTGAAAGAGGCTTTTCAGTACAGAACCTCATTAAAAGTTGTCTCCGTTGCGCACTGACGACCGAGATGCTTGACCAGTTGATGCGAATATCAATAAATGGCCCAGGACTGAGCAGCTTTAACCCACAGCCAGTCTTTCACATGTGGCGTGCCAGTGTTAAAAAGGGCCGACAAATATTGAAAAACGTGTCTCAAAAGGACAAGCTTATAGATAATTAACGGGAATACAGAATAATTAGCTTCAGTCCTTAGCATGAAAAAGTCAAAACAGATACTCAGAAATGTGTCTGCAAAAGGACAAGCTTGTAGAAAGTTAAAGGGAATACGGTTACGGGAATACGGAATAACTAGCTTGATCCTAAACCCCTGTCATAGTCAGATGTGCTGGGCCTCGATGTGGCACAGGGGCGAACACTACTCTGAAAATTATTAACAAGTAGTGGCTAGCTGCAGCACAACGCATTATTTTGAGTTGCTTTTGATAGTCATTGCAAGGCCTACGCCTTCGCTTTGCAATAGTTTTTCAAGTCGCAACAAAGACTCAGTTCTGAGCAATTTGCTTATAAAAAATGCCATTCGCCTTAAAAAAACAGCCGGATATATTCTATGAGGTACAAATATACAATGGTACCGATGTGACGTCATACTATTACACCGGTAGTCAGCTGATGCAAAATGTCCTGTAAACATTGCTGAAGCGCATCGATAAATAATTGGCAAAATTACTAAGATTTCTTTGCTTTTGAGTAAGTTATTTCAATCATGTTGCTTCTGTAGTCTGTACCCAGTAATCAACAACCAACATACTAAAAATTTGCAATGGGGTTTTCAAAATATATTGGGAAGAGGAGGGTGGAGGTTGCTTTCTTCATCATTGGGTTGGGAATAAAAATTTTGGCGGACTTTTTGGACCGAATGAGATTCGAAGATTTCTCTAGCCCTGACCTTGATGATGCATTTTCATTTAAAGATATATCAGCCAGCACATCATGTATTGGTATCAAGCCCATTTTCTGTTGTGTCGATTTTTGAACCAGTACATGAAATTTTGGTATTTATCTAATTTTAGAGTAACGAAGGCTCTAGCGTTGCTCCCATACATGAAAATTTGGTATTTATCTAACTTTAGAGTGACTAAGATTCTAACGTTGCTCGCATACATAAAGTATAGACTCAAACAAGACCTCAGACTTTTAGACCTCAAAACTCTGCTGGATACAGACGTCAGCATGGTTTTGTGCATATGAGAAAAGCATGGGTGAAAGTTCAAAATTTCCAAATCCTGAACTTTTGAAATTCAAACTTTAAAACAGACAGTGTGCCTACAAAATAATAGCAATTTCACAATTAAATGGTCAGTTGTCTTAACACATACAGAAATAAATCAGAGAAGCTATTATAGTCTGTTGAATTCAGCATTTTGAGGCTGACTTTCTATGGAAAGTCAGCCTCAAAATCCTGAATTCAGGAATAATCCTGAAAACTTTCACCCATGGAAAAGTACTCACATTCTGGCCTATTTAGTTGCTACTTACTCTTTCTGTTCCTTCAGTTTCTTCTTGTCTTCCACATGGTCATCCCTAGAACAAAGAGACACAATTATCAGGTTCTACCACATTCATCCACAAATGAAACAAGTCCCCCTTCCTTCACCCAAAGCAGGCGTTCAGATTTATGGTGGGCCTGGGTCATTGCCCCATGATTTTAAAATATGGCCCATAGCTTTCCAAGGCAGTGGGCCCAGTGGACCCATCCTTTTAAGTCTCGAAAAAATCTCACTTTAATAAAAAATATTCATCTTACAGTGAAAGTAGACTCAACAAAACAGTTGTCAATACAGTAAAACATGTCTTAAGCAGCCACTCAAAATAAGACAAAACAAAGATCTTTATGACAAATGGTAGTTTAATGACGGTCAAAAGGATTGCAGAATGCTCCCCTTGGAGCATTCTGCAATACTTTTGACCTGCATTAAGGGATAATTGGTCCTCTTTTTTAAGTGGTCTCTTAACACAGGTTTTACTGTATAATCAGAAGTCAATATACATATATGCATACAAGTGTCTGTGTCAGTGTGTAGGTAAAGTATACTACCCAAATGTCAACTGTGGTTAGTTTAATATGCTTGGGCCCATCATTTCAGAAAATGGCCCACCATTTTTTGCTCCATGGGTCACTTCGGCCCACCAATCTTGAAAAAAATCTGAAGCCCTGCCAATAAGGATACAGATTCTCCCACTTTCACAATAAGACAACAAATTTATCCACTTTCTCCTATTGAAGACACAGTTTCCATTACACAATGTTATAAATCACATTTTCACCTAAAGCCATGGCATGAGATTTCCAACAATGAGGCATTTTGACAAGTGTAGACTCATACGAGCCTGTGCAGCCTCCTATTAACCCTTAAAGCGCCAATTGCAACAAAAGTCGTCTGCTTTTCTCGTCTGTTAAAATGTTTAAGAAGCCTCTATGACAAACAGTGTGGACCTAGATCAGACTGCTCCTATAGGAGCAGTCTGTTCTGGGTCCACACTGTTTGCTTCTGTACTTAATTCATCAGTAATGTTAGGCAATTATTTGCAGCAGACGACTTCAGCAGACGAAATTTTGAGATGCATTTTTTTCTTGGCGCTTTAAGGGTTAAGCTTAGAAACTCCAAATGGTGTTCAGTCAGTAGCTTAACACTCATAGAATATTCAAGCGACAAGCAATGGCTCTGATCAGACTGCGCGTATGCGCAGGCTGATCTGAGGCTTAGCTGGTCGCACATACCACATAAAAATAGTACGTGAGTATGATCAGAAAATACCACAATCACAAACCGCAGACAACCCCGTGGCACTGCGAGGAAGAGCCTCTCAACCATCACGAGACACCAGGAAGACAAATTAAGCAAAGCAACAAGCTCTCTCTTCCCCATCAAGATGATTGCAATACTAGAATGGACACATTGTTGGAAATATCATGCACTGGCTCAAATCATAAATGCATTTAATCTGTGCAATGCACAATTTCTCAACTCCCTACCCACTTACACCACCCAAATTTATCCGGCTCATTGTATGATAGATTCCTATAAATATCAAACATTTATAAACTAGAAATCTATTTTAACACATAGTGTTTAATTTAGTTCAATAATGGCAGTTTGACAATACATGTAGACCCCATTATGACATCTTTCCAAAATTTATGGGCTGTTACTGAAAAAGGTAAGAAAATCCTTGCTTTTTAGAATGACATCAATCAATATTTGTCATGGGGATAATCTATGAGATAGCAAGAGCCTACCAGTCATTCTGCTGTGAAATTGGCAAGAACTGCTATACAGTCTACTGCAGGAAGGGCCATACTGGCCAATGTGCGAGATTTCTGCACTTATCGCATACAGTAAAACCTGTCTAAAACGGCCACTCTCAAAAAGACCAAAAATTTGTTTTCAAGACCAATTATTGCTTAATGCAGGTTTAAAGTATTGCAGAATGCTCCAAGGGGAGCATTCTGCAATATTTTTGACATGCATTTAGCTACCATTTGTCATTAAGATCTTTATTTTGTCTATTTTGAGTGGCCACTTAAGACAGGTTTTACTGTATATGCAAATTCCTCTAATTAACAACCATGCTGACAATTCCAGCTCACCAAGAGTTCTAAATTTTGGTCTGAGCCTTCATCAGCATCCATACTTTGTGCATGCAAGCAGCAATGGCACTAGCAAGCCTGCTCATATGCGCAAACTAGCCTGAGCCTTTGTTGCTCACTGATGCGATAACTACCGAAATCCAATGTACTGGTTCATTGTTTTAGATACCCATTCTCAGCTCATTTTTTCCTAAATAAATAGTACTCACACAACTCCTTTAGTAAGTGTCCCATAGCTGAAAATATATAATGAAGCAATGAGTTACACACTGAGGTTTACAGCATTTATCTGAAATACTAAATCCTAAATGCATGAGCAAATAATTTCAATCCAGATCCCCGTCTACTCAGGGCTTACAATATTTCCCATTTCCACACTAGATTTTACTCATCAGGTATTAAAATGACCATGCTCAAATTTAACACAGTGCCCTAAACTACATGCTTGTCCATAAGGGTGGTGGTCTTTCTTAAACAAGGGCAATAACTCCTGCTACCAAGGTATACTTTATAAATAGATGGAAAGCAGGATGGACAGACAAGCGAAAAGCAATTAATTGCCCCCTCAACTGTCTCAAAGTTGGGAGCGTAATAAAGTAGCTAGTTTAAGAAAATTAACAACCCTTAAAGTGCCAATCACAAAAAAAAGTCATCTGCTTTTGTCACCTGCTTACATGTTTCAGAAAATTATTGACAGACTGACAGTATGGACCCAGTAGGAGCAGTCTACTCCTGTAGGAGCAGTCTGAACTGGGTCCAGACTAATTGCCCCAAATACTTACACAAGTCAAATATGCAGTCAACGACTTAAGTAGATGGCATTTTTAGATGTTTTTTTGCAGGTGCTTTAAAGGTTAAGCTGTGATAATACACTGAAGACTGTACGGTGAGCACATTTTTTTTTTAAATATTGACTCACTAATACCCTTTATGTACTAATGGATTCTACCTTTTTTTATCTTTTTTTTTTACCTTTTATCACTTTATTCTCCCCGTCGTCTGACATACAGGGGGTCGGGGAGGGCCATCCCTTGCATGCCTTACAAACTACAAATATGGTATTCTGATGGTTGGTACGCTTGCTCACTTCTTTCGTTCATCTATCATACATTTTGAAAGCAATAATGAAACAGCTGTACACAACCATGAAGGAGCCTTTTTCATTGCATTTTAGTTTTCTGATGGATTTTGTGCTAGTTTGATAGTGGATCCTTGTAATGATTTGAAAAAGCTTTAAAATTACCACACTCAATTCTGCCTTCTGATCAGAGGTGGTCCATTGAATACATTGAGGGGTCACAGGTTATAATTTCCAAATAAAATTGTATTTCTTTCTCTGAAGATCGTTTTTGTCTAAAGCCCGTCACACCAAGCCGCCTTTCCACGGAGTTGGCACCGAGTTATTTAATTTTTCAGAACGCGTGTGATCGCAAGAAAACCCTGATATATTTCATAAATAAGGCCTCTCATGGCATCCTTACGAGTCAGCGACCATGGCGTTCCTACCAAGCTTGCACAACATTCTATTTCGCTCTCAAGAGGCTTTCACGATGCTCACAATGCCTGCACTGTGCTTTCATGGGGTTCACACTGCGCTGACGGCGTGTTAAAGACGGCAGTGACATCTCTAAGAACGCTGTACAATCTTCGTGCAAACTCCACAACGACCATGGCGTTTGAACAAGGGTCCTTGTCCACGCCTGCTGACCTCCTATTGCTTAGTAGATCTTACTGCGCTGCTATGGCGACCTGAAGGCGACCCCACTGCACTCTTTTAAAACGCCCTGGTAACTCCAAGTCACGGCATTTGTTTTGAGCATGCTCTAAGTGCGCGCCATGGTTCTATGCTATCCCACAGTGTCTACTGGCAATGCCACTGCATTGCTGCGGAGATGCTTGCAATCGTACTGCGCGCACCTAGGCATTCTGCATTTTTCTTGGACCCTGTGGGATCGCTGATCTGGTGTGACAGGGGTTTAAGCAAACAGTGTAGACCCTGATGAAATGCACTAGGGTTAACCCTTAATGCGCCAATAGCAACAAAAGTCGTCGGCTTTTCTCGTCTGCTGAAATGTTGAAGAAGCCTCTATGGCAAACAATGTGGCCCAGATCAGACTGCTCCTATAGGAGCAGTCTGTTCTGGGTCCATGCTGTTTGCTTCTATACTTAATTCATCAGTAATGTTAGGCAATTATTTGCAGCAGGCGACTTCAGCAGACGATATTTTCAAATGCGTTTTTTTCTTGGCGCTTTAAGGGTTAAGTTAAACAAGAGATTCAATCAAATATTGTTCTCTACCTCCTACCTTTTATTCAGCGGCTGCAGTCTCGGCAGGAAGAGCTCACTGTTGTCTTCTTGGTAAGGGTAGCTGGACCAGTTATGCCCTTTGGGTAGGAGCTGACATATCCATGACAGACAAGTCACCTCCCCTTCCACAGTAAACGAGTGGAGAACCTCGGCATTCTCAATGTAGCATAGGTTCACCTGACCAGATGAGTACCCAACTGCCAGTACTGAAAATAAAAATTTAACCATTAAAGCGCCAAGAGAAAAATGCATCTGAAAATGTCATCTGCTGAAGTCGTCTGCTGCAAATATTTGCCTAGCATTACTGACAAATTAAGTATAGAAGCAAACAGCGTGGACCCAGAACAGACTGCTTCTGTAGGAGCAGTCTGATCTGGGTCCACACTGTTTGCCATAGAGGCTTCTTCAACATTTCAGCAGACGAGAAAAGCCGACGACTTTTCTTGTGATTGTATTTTCAAAGAAAACAGATGCCACAGTCCCCCTTATACAAACCAGTACATGTACATGGTAATTTGTCCAGCAGTTTGGGTAATGCAGTACTTGTCTGACACAAGCAACTTTAAGTTCAAATTTGGCAGTTTATGTACAATAATGACCTTGAAAATAGCAGGGTAACCAAAGCCTAAGCAACACTTCATCAGGTTATTATACCCATGCCAATTCTGTTGAATTCTTTGCATGCTGGGTTATGTTGACGTCTGCAGCTTTTTTTTAAAATTAACTTTCTGTCAGTCCTGATCTGGGTCGAAACTGTTCGCAAAGGTTATCAACAGATGACTTAAATCGCCGCTGTTTGATGTCATTAGTTACGTCACATTTCTTTGGATGATATGAGGCGTTATGCTGCTTGCAACGCTCCAATTTGAAACAATGATTTTAATGGAGAACAAGTGCCATTATACAAAATGTTAGATATACAGTCGGAAATCATGTATTACTACTTAAAACGTAGAGTGGCTACAAATATAAAGAAAAATGTCGGGCCTGATCTGGACCCAAACTGTTTGACACCCTGATGGTAGTGAAAAAAAATCAGCATTCAAAGTGTTAAATATGGCACAATAATAAAGTGTGAAGGAATAATAAATGCAATATTGGAAAATCCAAAATCTGATTAAAATACACTTTTTCGCAGAACCACATAGATGTACTTTTAGCCAATTACTTATATTTGTAGCCATTCTACGTTTTTAGTAGCAAATGGCTAGAATGGCTAATGGCAGGGTGAGCCCTGCTCCGCTGTAGGCATAGCTGTAAAACTAAATTTCTGACCGTATATTCGATGATATATAATGCCTTCCAAATGAAAATTTGAATACAGTTACATGTATCCCCTAGATGTGCGCTTACAGATGAATGTGCACTTTTTAGGATAAATACAGTAATAACTGTTTTACTAACCTTTGCCATCGCTTCTCCAGGACATGGCCTTGACCTTGACATCTTCGCTGAGAGGGGGTAATGTCCAAACTTTCTGCCATGACAGCCTGTGTAGGACTACCTGTGGATTAAAAGATATCCCACATAAGGATTCTGGCCTCTTAGTAATCACTTAAGAGATGCACAGGTTTAGATCAACAAAAATTTTCAGCGTAAACTAGTAAATATTTTCTTACCCATCAATTTTAACATATATTTTGGGTGCTCAAGAGAACCGTCTCATGGAGACGGTTCTTTTGAGTACCCACAACATATTTTTGGTTGAGAAATAAGAAAATTTAAATTTTCGGTACACACTCTTAACTAAAGTCCTGAGATGACTGCCATTTTTAACTCTTTGCTGGCTGGGATTATTTTGTTGTCTCATCATCATCATCATAATCAGATTTTTAAATTAACATGCAGGTGCAGGGGCATCATCCACATCAGTGGGCCCCTTTCCAGGTAACTGGCTAGCTGCATGCATAGCAGATCTCACACCTGATCTCCGGTAAATTGTCGTGAGCTTCCACTCTGTCATGTTTCTTTTGGAACTAAGGGTTTTCTGGGATCGCCGGTCCTAGCTAACATCCCAACTCAGATCTATGACAGACTCTGAGATTCCGCCGTTCCCGCACTCGAGCAGTGTGCCTTGCCATTGTTCTTATAGAGAAAGAGTCGTCCGCCAATCCACAATAGCTAGGATGCCAAACCATCGGTGTGTAGATGGCTGCCATCTAGCTCTGCCACCCAGGCTGTGGCATCCTCTTAACCCAGAGTTTGGTGATGCAGTTTAACATCAAACCCAGGACATCTGACTTTGTTGACTTTTTTTAAAATTAACTTTTTCGAAAAATTCTTTCAGGAATACCATCTGAGTGCGAGACAGTTTGGAGCCAGATCAGGCCCGACAAAATGTTGGGCCTGATCTGGGTTCAAATTGTTTGCAAAGGTTATCAGCAGACGACAAAAGTTGCCAATAGCCTGAAAAGAGTTTTAAAGTATCTAATTTGTATGGAAATTCTGGTAATGGTGTGTGGTAATTCTCTGAAATAGTATGAACAATGTATTTGTAGAATAATAACTTCAAATTTTTCATTTGGGGAGGTATATCGTCGGATACACGTTCAGAAAACATGTTTTACGGCTCCTCTCGCGCATCGCCGTAAAACTATATTTCCGACCGTATATCCGACGATATACCTTTCCAAATGAAAAATTTGAATACAGTTATTCCTTAAGTGTAAGCAATGCTTTTACCAAATAAAAGCAGAAGAAGCATATTAACCCTTATCCCGCCACTATTTTTTGTCCTGAAAATATCGTCTGCTTTTTATGTCTGCTGCATATTATATTCATTATTCATGCACTTCAGACTAGATTTTTTCATGAAAGCAAACAATATGAAACCTGATCAGACTGGTTAACTCTTTATCTTCTAGTGTCGTCTACTGATAACTTTTGCAAACAGTTTGGACCCAGATCAGGCCAGATATAATATCGGGCCTGCTGATCTGGATCCAATCAGTATGATGGTATTCCTGAAAGAATTTTTCGAAAAAGTTGACTGGTTAACTCTTTATCTCCTAGTGTCGTCTGCTGATAACTTTTGAAAACAGTTTGGACCCAGATCACACCAGACATAACATCGGGCCTGATCTGGATCCAATCTGTTTGACACTCAGATGGTATTCTTGAAAGAATTTTTCGAAAAAGTTGATTTTGAAAAACATCAGCAGATGACAAAACTAGAGGACCTGAAGGTCCTGATGCGCTCACCTGATCTCCTTAATAATTGTAAAACTGGTCAAGGTCAACTACAGCTTATAATGAAACATATTTTGTTTTACCATGTATGGGGGTTGCAGCCATTTTGGTCCAGTAACCTTAACAATCTAACAGCCCAGTGATTTCTGAGAAAAGATGTTTAGATAGGTATGTAGTGGTCCAAATGAGTGGCCTTGGATTAAAGGTCACATGTCAGCTTGACAATTGTTACTTAATATAAAACCATTGTCTCATTAGTTTAAATATTTCTCACAGGTATTATGATTTCGGCTAAAACAGTTATAGACAAATAAACATTTTAAGATTTTCCCATTATAAATGAATTAGGAATCAAATTTGACCTTGCCATAAAGTAGGTCAAGGTCAACCTAGATTCATCATTTGTGCAAATCTGGTAGTGACCACATCCTCAATGTTACATAGTAAGTCCCAAGGCCATCCACGTTTTGGTTCCAGAGAAGAAGATATTTAAACAGTTTTTACCATATATGGGCTTGGTGGCCATCTTAGTCATGTGACCATAACAATGTGTACAAATTTTGGCTAACCAATCATAAGGAGTAGTCATATGAAATTTGATTTCCATTGGCCTAGTGGTTTCTGAGAAAACTATGTTTAAATATGTTGATGGGACTCCAATATGAGCAACCTTGGCTGAAAGGTCAAAGGTCAACCTTGACCTTTGAAACTTATTTATAGCCATTGTCTCATTAGTTTTAACATATCAAGTAAGAATAATGACTTTGGCTTCAACAGTATTCAAAAAATCAACTTTCAAAAAATTTCCCATTTAAATGCATTAGGAAGCGAATTTGACCTTGATGTTAAGTAAGTCAAGGTCAACCTAGGATCATTATTTGAACAAACTTGGTAGGCCCAACACCCCCAAGGCTACATACCAAGTCCCAAGGTCATCGGCCTCCTTGTTCTGGAGAAAAGATTTTTAAAGGGTTTTTACCATATATGGGCGTGGCGGCCATCTTGGTGATGTGACCTAAAACTTTTGAATTAATTTTTGCTATCTTATCATAAGGAGTCTTCACATGAAATTTGAGTTCAATTGGGCCAATGGTTTGTGAGAAAACTAAGTTTTAGTGTATTGATTGGACCATAATATGAGCGACCTTGGCTGAAAGGGCAAAGGTCAACCTTGACCTTTGAAACTTATTTATAGCCATTGTCTCATTAGTTTTAACTTATCAAGTAAGAATAATGACTTTGGCTTCAACAGTTTTCAAAAAATCAACTTTTCAAAAAATTTCCCATTTAAATGCATTAAGAAGCAAATTTGACCTTGACGTTAAGTAGGTCAAGGTCAACCTAGGATCATTATTTGAACAAACTTGGTAGGTCCAACTCCCCCAATGCTACATACCAAGTCCCAAGGTCATCGGCCTTCTGGTTCTGGAGAAGAAGATTTTTAAAGGGTTTTTACCATATATGGGCATGGCGGCCATCTTGGTCATGTGACCAGGACCATTCGAACAAACTCTCGTTCCCGTGTCCTAAGGAGTCTCCATATGAAATTTGAGTTTAATTGGCCCAGTGGTTTCAGAGGAGAAGATGTTTGAAAATGTTGACGGACGGACGACGGACGGACGGACGGACGACGGAGTGACTGGTATACTATTAGCTCACCCATGAGCCTTTGGCTCAGGTGAGCTAAAAAGCAAGAAAAATTTCCCAGGGGACAAAGAGTTAAAATCTGTAAACTGGTTTGCTAGACATCTTGTCCAGTCACACTTATGCAAATGCCTTATTTGAGGGTTAATAGAATGCATATTCAAACAAAATGTAACAATGTTTCCAAGTGCAAAGTGTGGGGTATGTGCTTATCAATACAAATACAGTACATGTACATTTAGATTTTTTTTGTTACCTCTCCTTGAACATTTGACAGGGCGACCAAATCAAACTTCGGAGACCACACCATAAGGTCCACTTCAGCAGACACATGCTTCTCATCTACTTGACGAAATGCCCCTGGTTCAGGCATCACGTATCATATCACACTGTCACAAATCTAAAGATAGCTTTCACAATCAATCCTGGAGTGAGAGAGAGATTGGATATCATAGGTTTAGGTAAAATAAATTTTTGATCATAAAATTGTAAATATTTTCTTACCCATCAGTTTTATTATATGTTTTGAGTGCTCAAAAGAACCGTCCCATTGAGACGGTTCTTTTGAGTACCCACAACATATGTTTTGGTTGAGAAATAAGAAAATTAATTTTTTGGTATGCTCTCTTAACTAAAGGCCTGGATATAGTATCCAATGAGTATATCTTACATGAGTGCTATTGTAATTATTGAATTTATTAAACAAGTTGGGGAAAAGAGATCAAATGCGTGACTGGCCAAGCGAGCATTTTATCCCTTTTTTGCAACGAGTTTATTAAATTCAACACAGGATTACTAGCATATCAAACCTTTCACAAATGTGGGCTCTTGAAGAATGTCCTACGGGCTCTTGAAAAATCACTGGATGGCATTTTTGTGTATAACATGTACAACAACAACACATCATCTTATTTCGATTAAAAGATGTAACCTTGACCTTGGGATTCTGTCAAATGGTGTTCAGCTTTCAGGATGAGCTCTTCTAATGAATTTGCCCAACTCTTATGGCCCGGACACAAAATTCTGAGTGTAAGAGCTTCCGTCCATATTTGAGTCAAAGTTGTGACCTTGACCTTGGGAGTTGGTGACTATGTGATGCATGCAACACACCTTCATGCTATGGGTAATAAGTGTGTGAAGTTGAAATGGATTTTATCTACCTTTTATCTATCTTCTTAAAAATACTGGCAGCAATCAAAACTGATATTTTCTTCTTTTTTTGACTGTTTGTTTGTTTGTTTGATTTGATTCTTTGTGTCCCATCAACAATCTTTCAGTTATAAAGGGAGGGATCTTCCTGGGTTGAACCAGTACTAAGCTAGGATTAATGTTCTTGCTCAAGGACACGACGCCGATGAGTCTCGAACCCGTGGCCCCTCGGTCTCGAGTCAAGCACACTACCACTGAGTCACTGCCCTCCCTAACTTTTGGCTGTATTTTACCTATATGAGGAGGGCCCTAAACTCCTTTGTGGTCTGGGAATTGACTGCAGAAGGAGATAAACTATTCTAACCTGGAGTGGCTTGGGAAAACTTAAAGAAAGAGTTCTTCATGGCATCACTGTATGTCTGGTATCTACAATATTGAGCACAATGTGATGACGGTAACTTTCAAAATGAGAGCTTTTTCAATATACACAGCACCACAGTTTGTTTGTTTGATTTGATTCTTCACGTCCCATAAACAATCTTTCAGTTAAACAGGGACGGGTCTTCCAGGGTTGAACCAGTACTAAGGTAGGATAAATGTGTCTTGCTCAAGGACCACAACACAGTGAAACCGGTGAGGCTCGAACCCGCGCCCCTCGGTCCCGAGTCAAACACTCTACCACTGAGCCACTGCGCTCCCTAACAGCACCACAGTGAATCTTATGAAAAAGAAGCAAAGAAGACCGGTCCCTGCGGGCCTCAAGAGATGATCACTCAAGTTCATCAAGCATTTCGTCGACACTACTTGTGTTTTGCCATCTCCTGCAGGTCCAGCAGGCTGCCATCCCTTGAACTTTCTAAATTTGGGCTCCTAGTGGGTGCTGCATGTTCCAGTTTAGCCAGAACAAAGTTTTGTATGCAACTTCCCTTGTACTCTTAGGTGCAAAAGTCAAGTTCCTGCAAAGGAAACCAAGGGTATTGGTGGATTTGGAAGAAATTTCAGAAATCATGAGAAATGTGTTGACGACAATCCCATAAACAGTGAAAACTCTTTACAGCGACATTCTTTATAAAAGCAAAAATCTTTACAATGTCAATTGTATTAGCACAAATGTACCAGTTTAGCTTAGAATTGAATTCATTACAACAGAAATTCAGTTTAACCTCAAATTATTTGGGGACTAACAGTGTCGTTCTAAGCAGGGCTCACTCTGCCATTAGCTATTGTAGCCATTTGCTACTAAAAATGTAGAGTGGCTACAAATATAAGTCATTGGCTAAAAGTACTTTCTATAGGGGGTTCAAAAATTACATATTTGCGAAAAAGTGTATTTTGATCAGCTTTTGGATTTTCCAATATTGCTCACACTTTATTATTGTGCCATATTTTACTCTTTGAATACTGGATCGGGGTGTCAAACAGTTTGGATGCAGATCAGGCCCGACATTTTGTTGGGCCTGATCTGAGTCCAAACTGTTTGCAAAGGTTATCAGCAGACAACAAAAGTCAATCATTTGGCTCCAACTTTTTCAATCTGGCTAAAGTATTGGCTACAATAAATTGTGAGCCAGGGTAAGCCCTGCTAAGGAGGGTTGACTGCATCAGAAATGGTTATACTGAGATATTTTGCTCCAAGGTTTGGCCATGTAAAGAATAATTAAAGTGTATTTGCTTGTGAAGTCAATGCAGATCGCGGCACTCTCATAGAGTGACATTTGGCTACACTGAATTTTATTTGCCAATCGGCTCTCCATTGTCCAAAGCTAGTGAGGTCCTGTCTGTGAGGTCTTCTTGCAGGGTCAAACAGTCAGGAAGTGAACATACGTTCCTATACAGGACACAGTCATCTGCGTACAGAAGTTGTCTGGTAGTCCATTTATAAATCAGGAAAAGGACCAGACCTAAGACTGACCCTTGGGACACAGCCACATGGCACAGGATAACACTGGGAATGGATCTGGGGCTTGGTCTTCTAAAACAACTTGTTGGCCACAAGTTGATCCACTTATGGCCTGACCTCAATCTAGTTCTGCTGTGCAATCTAGTGTCTTGTCGGATTGAGGGAATGATGTTATCTGGAATGGTGACTGGTACTGAGTTGTTGACTGCCTTGTAGAATGTAGTGAGTCTCTTAATTCTTCTCCCATGTTGTAGTGGAGGCCATTCCAGATCGTGGAGCATGGAGGTCACACTTTCTCTGTAGGAGTTGCTCATATAGTCAAAAACTGTGATTTTGACAGATTTTTTTTCATCCAAAACTACCACTTCCCGGCGTAACGATCGAGTTCGAACATGTCAGTAACAAGTGATAGATAGGAGTAGAGTCTCTGTGATGAACTGAGCTCTGTGACGCTGAACCTTCTCTATAGCTGAGATGTCTTGTTTGTAGTGGCCTTGGGGTATGTCCCATACTGAAAGGAATATACTCAAGGTGCGGATGGATAAAGGTGGTGAATGCTTTCTGATTGACTTCTCAGTTGCAGTTGTACATAGCTCAAAAGAAAATAGATTGGCTTTGAGAACAGTATATGTGGTAAAGGTGCATGTGGCAAAGGAGATTAAGGATATATATTACCGTAGAATACTCTAGAATCGTTGGTAGGCTCATAAGTAAGGTAACCCTTTTTAAGCCTTCTATCTTTGTTGCTTCTTATGGTACTGAACTAATGTTTTCTTTTGTTGTATAGTTTAACATGTGTGGTGACAGATCTCATTTCTTGTTTACAAAGTTCTCATTTACTGAGACATCTTAAAAACTGTACATATCTTCGCCGCTCCAAAACTTGTCCACTCTATTTTTGAAACTGTTCAAGGTTTGTGCAGTAACAACATCATATGGCAAACTGTTCCAGTCCGTTATAACCTGCTGAGAAAAGCTTCGGAGCCTAAAACTGGTTTCACATCTTGGTTTGATCAATTTATAACAATGACCTCGGGTTCTTGATTCAGCAAAGGTAAAAAATCTTTCACAAGGAATATCATCTAGTCCTTTTATGATTTTAAAACACTGAATAATGTCACCCCTTCTACGCCTATGGGCTAAACTTGGTAGTTTCAAATGTTTCAGTCTATCCTGATAACTCAAACCTCTCAATCCTGGTATCAGTTTTGTAAATCTTTTCTGTACAGCTTCGATACTTTAATGTCTTTACGCAAATAAGGATGCCAAACAGCATTTCCGTACTCCAATTGGGGACGAATCATCGCCTTGTAAAGTCTGATATAGGAATTCTTGTCAAGGTAGTCAAAGGATCTGATAATGAGTCCTAGCATACTGTTTGCCTTCTGAACGTTGGTGGAAATGTGCTTGTTAAATTTAAGGTCATCTTGGAATATTATTCCTAAATCCCTTTCTTCATTTACAACTTTTAATGTTTTTGAATTCATTTTATAACTGTGATTGTCATTGTTCCTTCCATAATGCATAACACCACATTTGTCAACATGAAATTTGAGCTCCCATTTGTCTGCCCAGGATCCACCCTCAGAAAGATCATCTTGAAGAATATCACATTTATCTGTTGTTTGGTAAATTTTTGCATCGTCCGCAAATAATTTGAGCATACTTTTGATGACATCCGGGAAATCATTCACGTACAGTAGAAATAATAACGGCCCCAGAACACTGCCCTGGGGAACGCCAGACAGTACATCTTTCCAATCTGAACTATGACCTTTTACAGTTACATATTGTTGTCTATCTGTTAAAAAGCTCTCTATCCATTTTAACAAACTTCCCTTTATTCCATTGGATGATACTTTCTTTAATAAACGTTGATGACTGACTTTATCAAAAGCCTTAGCCAGATCCAAATAGACTGTATCCCATGATTTATTCTCTTCAACATACAATGACCAGTCTTCTAAAACATCAAGCAACTGTAGCACACATGATCGTCCTGATCGAAACCCATACTGAGAGTCAGATAATAAGTGATTTCTTTCCAAGTGTTCAACAATTTGTGCTCTTATGATTCTTTCAAGACACTTACAAACAACAGACATAAGACTCACCGGCCTATAGTTACCAGTTACTGATTTATTTCCTTTTTTGAACAATTATATTGTTGGCCTTTCCGGTGACGTTGCTGATGTGTTGCTTCCAGGTAATAGTACTTGACCTCTGCTGACAGTGTAATGCTCAAGTACGAGCAAAACCGGTAAAGATAGAAAGACAGTTCAAAAGTTACCAGGTCAACACATAGCGCCCAATAAATATTGTAGAAACCAGTCTGACCAGACATATAGTGATCTTTCTTTCTTTCTCTTAATACTGGCACCATCAAATTATGATCATTACGCCAGGGAGTGCAATTTTGGAATTTTGAAGAAAAAACAAAAAAAATCTTTCGGCTGTGTTTTTAACTAAATGAGGAGTGTCCTAAACTCCTCAGCAGTCTGGGAATTGACCGCCGAAGGAGAAAGACTATTCCACTGTGGTATAGTCCGGGGGAAAAAAGAGTTCTTCATGGCATCACTGTATGTCTGGTATCTACAATATTGGGCACTGTGTGATGACCTGGTAGATTTCAAACTGCGAGCAGGGGTCAGGTACTTGTCTTTTTCTATAGACACAGCACCAGAATGTATCTTATGAAAGAGGAGCAGGGAGGACCGATCCCTACGGGCCTCAGGAGATGGCCACTCAAGCTCATCAAGCCGACACTACTTGTGTTACGCCATCTCCTGCAGGTCCAACCTGGTGATGCCCTGAAGTCTTCACTGACAACAGGAGTTTAGGGCTCCCAATTAGTCCAAAAACACAGCCAAAACATGTGTTTTCATTTCCAAAATTTAGGACTCCCTTATGTTCCATTTTTAGGCGAGATAGATAGAATTCGATTCTTGAATGTGGTGCTGTCCGAAAATTGTTCCTACTGTTAACAAAATAGACATTGCGCAGAAGAATTTGTGTGTATGAATAAGGAAATGATAATTGATAAATATCGATAGTGGTTCTATGATGTCAAGCAATAATACAAGTCTTGAAGAAGGGAGAATTTCCGAAAACAGTAGGAAAATAGACCTGCGAGACGGTAAAACATACGGAGACTGATCTGTGTATTCGTCACGTGTAATGAGAATGTGTAAAGTGTTTACCCAATCAATTTACCGCTAGAAAATCTCTCACCCAATGAAATTGCCGGGACACAGATAATGTCAATGACGCGGCCATTTCAAGCTGGGAAAAAATACACAAAATTACGGTATTTTCCCTACTGTAACGTGCTGTCTGTTTAGTTTAATATGTATGTCTACCTTTCAGTCGTTTAAAAATATGACCATTTGACATGTTTGCCATCATAATTGGCGTATTCGTTCCCAGCATAGCCAGTCATAGCGGAGATTTGGGTAACCTCGTACAGCAGCCTGAGCAGGGTAAATTCGGACACTTTCCATGCTGTCTCGATAGAAATACATTTGGTTTTATAGCAGTTCAATATAATAGAACAGTTATATGAAGCCACAGACACTAGACTCTATGTTGAATTTAATTTAGGATCTGTGATGAAACCTATTGTTTTCATATTGTCTCATTTTTCAATGATTCAGTCAGTCTTTTTTCAGATCATGAATACAATTTATCCTCGACTATCCCTAGTTTGTAGGCCTAAGCAATCAGATACAGCTTCTTATGATGGGAAACGAAAAGAATGGAATATAATTGAGTCACAGAGAACCTATGGTTGAAAGCAGACAAAAAATCCAATTCCAACACAATTTCTGCAAGGCCTTTTCTCCCTATCACCAGGGTCTGATATTCGGCCCCGTTCCCAATCCAAAATATCCTCCTTTTTCCCCAATTTCCTAAAAAAAAAAAAAAAAATCCCAATTTGAAGCTAAAAAAACTATGGTTGAAAGTAGACAAAAATCCAATTCTAACATAACACAATTTCTGAAATTGTTAACGGGAGTTTCACAATAAAGTTCCCCCAAGTGTAACAAAATAGGCAAATTTTCGAACTAGTTTTAATGGTTAATCATTATGATTTCCTTAAAGAATGGTGTTTGATGCACCTAATCCTAAAAAATCTCCCAGTATCATTTTGTCTTTTCAAAATTATAGACCAGAATGTATAGCCATGTGTTCAAACTTTAGAATTGTATAAAAAATATGTTATTTGGCCAGTGTCATAGCACATTATCCTTCTGTCATGAAAATATGAGCCCAAATACTAGCTTTTATGATGGCAAACATTCACCAGTAAGAAATTTTCCTGTATTTTGCAAAAAAAAAAAAAAAAAAAAAAAAAAAAATCCTTCACATTTTGGTTGTTTATTTAACATCCTACTTTGGTTTTCTCTGAAAATGTGATTTCACCAAGCAGTAGATTGTTTTCTATTTTAAAATGACAATGTGCAAAGGGGAAACGACCAAACATTTCTTGTTTGCTGATATTTATGTTCTTAACCCTGTAATACAGCTTTTAATTTTCTATTTATTTCGTCGCGGACACTACAGAAATTAAAATTTATCACTTATATTATTTTGTTTGCTTTTACCAGAGTTGGGTATATTTTACATCTCTTTCTTTCATACAGACAGACATTTATATGTAATTTCAATTTGAAATATTTCTTGAATGAGTCAGAGTAAAAATATGTCATATATGTGGTAATAACATATAGACTCTGAATATGGAAATATCCAACATAAATATTAAGTGGTGTATGAGTATTTGGACCAGCCATAGTTAGTGACCAGACAGTATCTAGGAATAATATCGATATCAATGTTACTTGCTGTGTTGTACCTTTCAAAATTGAATTACACCACGGTTAAAAATCGTTGCGGACACTACATAAATTCTACATGTTTATTGAAATGATCCTGAATGAAAGCAAGATCTCTCTGCAAAATATGAAGCTGAAAATAAAAGATGGTGATTACATCTTTGTCATATAATAGACTGAAAGGAGGTCTTGACTATTTAAACTGTTTTATATAACTATAACGATGATAACAGAAAAAATATGCCACAGTGCTAACTTCTCGTGTTATTTAGAATATACTCCGTCGTACTTTACCCTTTGAGCAGAAATGATGAGCTATTAATGAAAAACATTGTTTGTATTCAATTCACTACATCTGTCTATAGTATTACTCATTTAAATATCATTTGCTTTATTTAGTCTAAAAGTTGCGGACACTACCAGATCATTTTTTTATATACCCTGACTTGCTAAATGTCAGAAGCATGGAAAAATTCTAACAAGGTTAATAAAGTAAGCAATACTGGTTAACTGAATGAATGAATTTATTGAACTTTTATAACATAACAAAGATATGAGCCGTGTCATGGAAAACATAGGCATAGGTGAGCTACGGAGTAACCCCGTAGCTGATCAGTGTCTAAAATGTTTTGCCCTATATATTAAGAGTATAATCACTCTTATTCTTAAGATACAATTTCAAGCGTCTAACAATCAACAGCCTGGGCTGTTTGTGTTGTATCTGGTAAAAGAATATCACATCGGATTTACAAGACGTGGCTCAATTAAAACAATCAATATTCAAAATTCGTGGAACAAAATTTTTAGAACAAAGATGAAGACCTAACGAAACCCTTGCATAGTGATGTTTTCGTAACGTTTTAATTTGTGTTTAAGACGTGATGGTAATCCCAAAACAATGACGTCTTTGTTTGGTGTTCAAACTGTGTTTACAAATATATAAAAAAATATAAATCTGCAGTGAACTTGTTTTAAAAACGTGTGCTAGTGATTCCTGAAAGTGACCGAGACGTTCTTTACACAAGAGGTATGCGTCACTCCAAAAGCGTTACAAATTGAAGAGGTCAAACACGTTTGCATTTAGTTTTCAAAACGTTTTTGAGATATCCTGCAGATGTCAGTTTTGCTGATAAACGTCTGAAATACGTGTCTCAGACATCTTGGTCACTAAAACTTACAAAAGACATCTTCGTCACCAAAACGTATGGTTCACTGGGTTGTGTTATTTGGTATACCTGAATCTGATTTCATACTAACTATAGAATTACTGTTACAGTTCAAAAATACCTATGGGATAGTAAACGGTTTGAGCGTTGAGGATTGAATCTCTCTCACACACGCACGCGCGTGCAATACATTTAGAGTAGAAAAGTTATATGGTTTGAATACAATTCATGTTTTTATTGATTTTCACCGGATATAATTTCAAACTGTGCACCATTATGTTCAAAGGGAAATAGATTCGTATAAGATGCATGACTTTTTTCTGAATTCCATCATGATTATATTGTAAAATGTATATTTGTATATTACTGTAAATGGAAATATGAATAAATATGTTAAAACCAAAAATTGAATTTATTGCTTATATTTACATTTTGTTATCAATATATAAAAACTTTTCAAAAACATATTTAAAGACATTTTTTTTTCAATCAAACACCACAGCACAATCATTTTTGTGCGCTCAATAGCCTTTTAATGTTGTAGCAATCATTAGGTTAGGCTATTAAAAATTTCCGAAGATTCTACAGAGTTACAGAAAAAATCGCCATTTTCAAGAAAATTAAAACTTACAAAATTTGAGCCATGAACTTGAACAGCGATTGTTTTGTCAAAAACTTTTTTGATCCATTACTTTGACTCTCTTTGCAAAGATATGCAAGTAGTACCTGGGTATTGGTGTCAAAAAAATACAGCTGAAGAAGTGATACTTTACTTTCTAAAAAAAATGTAGTGTCCGCAACGTTTTTTGAAATCATTGATACTATAATAAAATGAGTATCAAAAGACAAGAAAAAGATGTATGTTTTATAGTTTTATGATACATGTTTTAAACTATACTAAAAATGCATATAAAGTGTCATTTTGCAGTTGACCAAATCACACCAGGTACATAATCCTAACATTCGGTTATGTATCTCTTTAAAGGTATTCCTGTTCTCCCTCTATTTTTCTTACTTTTTGAAATTAGCTGGCAAAAAGCAATTGCACTTAACAAATGCTGAAACATATTAAGATATGCTTAAAATGAATTTTATAGCTGCTTTTCAATTCCTTTAGACTATCGTTGCGGACACTACAGTCCGTTGCGGACCCTACATTGGGACACTTTCTGTCCCTATTGTCTAATTTGTAGACATACATGTCCAATATTTTGGCTGAAGTTTTGTGATAGGGGTCTGTTTCCACAACAAAACCATAGGCTTCTTCAATACATGGATGCCAGAATCAGGCAGACTTTTGCGAGCGTTGCGGACTCTACGCCAATTTTCGTAGAAAAGTCAACCCGAAATTGAAAAGGTTGAAAAATGATAATAGCATGTCAATTTGTCTTAACTGTTGTTTATTTACCATGATGTATATTTTGGGTGTTTTTTACAGAAATTTGAGTGCATTTTAATGATACCAATGTATATATACTAATCTTTTTATATGGGATATGCTAAAGATTTTATAACGCATAACGAAGCACGATGTTTGATTAAAATGGCGTAAAATTGTTATTTATCGATCAAATCACATGCGGTAAAAAGTATTCAAAAGATTAGGAAAATATGCTTCAAAGGCAGATTTTGAAATTAAAATCTTATCTGTATTTTTGCAGCTGCCTATCAATAAAAAAGGAAATTTTTTAAATGTTACACCATAACGCGAATTTTTGGCTACTTTTTGGTGCAATATTTGCTTAGTAAAAAAATTTCATGTGTATATGCATGCCATATATCATTTTTTCGGGTGAACATATGTCTTACAAGCAAAAGTAAACTATATTCTCTGTAAATGGCTTGTTAATAACACAGAATTTCCTGCATAACAGAGGCATTTTATCAGGGGGAACTTTATTGTGAAACTCCCGTTAAAAAAAATGACAACAGGACATTTTATCTAACAAAAGTATCATCAGCAGAACAGCTGGTTCTGTTACAATCCCAGTAAAGATGGTTACATTTGTATGACATAAATCTCATATACCAGTCATTATGAAACATCACAGGACCGTCTGACATGTCTGGCAGATTTACCTGCGGTCTGACAAGAGTTACCTTATCACAGGACCGACTGTCCTGTGAAACCTGAGCCCAAAAGTTACTGTTTTAGCGGAATATAACATAATACTCTGTTTTAATCAACCAATAAAAAGGCATATTGGAAACTGCAATTTGCAGCAATCACTATTTTGTTTACTGAGCTGTCATGGATAGTTTGTGGTCATTGGTCTTAATACATTATATTACATTCAAACTTAAAAACTGATGTTTTTTTCTTTTTTTTGTTGTTTGTTCTAATATGGTGTCGGTCTGGTGAAATTGTGGTTGGTCAGGCAGATTTTTCCAGTCCACCAGACCGGCTGTCCTGTAAAGTCTAGGAAACTTTCGTAAACTCTGATATACACATAAATAAATCATGCACATGTGAATTGTTTTTTTGGTTTGTTTTTTTACTGTTTAACACTTCTAAAAAATTCCCAAAATGCTGCATATTTTTTATCCCAATTCAAGCTGGGCCTTTTCCCAAAATAGATGGAAAAGGCCCTGTTCAGGTACTCAGGCTGTCGGGTGTCGAGACCTTTGTCACAAGGCTTGTGTATGCATTTTGAGTGTTGACATCCTCGTAGGCATTTTGGCATGGTTACTGAGGGTGCTTACACACGGGTGGTAAACCTAGGAACTACCACGAAATTGTGTTAACGCAAATTTGTTCCCAAGCCACATCCGGGACACGTCGTGGTAGTTTCCAGGCCGAAAATTGGATAAAGAAAGGTTGGTGTCACGTTCATTTTTGTTTTATTTTACAACTAAGAACAAACTATGCTGAAATCCGACAATGCAGTTCCGTGTAAATGTGTTTCAGCGTCCCCTCTAGCCCAAAATTTTGTATGGAAAGTTATTTTCTTTCTTTTGATTCGTGTTTCCCCACTGAGCATCGGACCAACTTTCCCCAAAATTCGAAAGATTTTAGCCCATATCTGTCAAATTAAATGGAATTTGATACCATTTGACGATGAAAATGATTAAAAGACCCTCAATAAACGTTCCTACACTGAAAAAACATCTGAGTATTTACTCGTAAACGATTCATGCCCAGTTCGTCCTGTGTGGTAGTTTCCAGCTCATCGTGGTAGTTAAAATGCTATTGTGGTAGTTTCGAAGAGTTTGTAGGATACGTTTCTGAAGTGGTACCAAAACATTTTAGTGGTTGCTTGTTTTGCATGACAACCCTCGAATTCGTCAATTAATTGCCACGGTAAACAATTAAATCACATTTTAACTCCATGAAGAAGCAAAGCAAAAGACTCAACATATTCGATGTAATGCGTGACAGGTGGAGATCATGTCCTGGACTACAAAACAACATCTCTTGAAATCTAAAGCAAAAGAAGGTCATCAGTTGAGTCTCGGTGGACCAAGCAGCAGACAAAAAAATGATATTAATTATTTCGTCACTCGCTATGTTGTTCCATGTTCAGTCAACTTTAAGATAAAATGGCAGGCTAAGACTACTGGCCCAGAGTATCGTTAGTACTTGCGCTTCAGAAAAAAGAGGAATATCCTTGGGTTGGGTCACTTTTGATATTCATGTGAGTGCGACTATGAACGGGCATGTTATTTGATAATTAAAAAGCATAGTTATTCAAAAACAAAATATGTGAATATCCCTTCTTTTCATTCTTCTCATCATTTCAATAGCCCACTAAATTTAAAATTCAGGCAGTCGACATTTGTTACCTGACAAAAGGTTGTTTGAAAAGGTCTCTGTAGGAATAAGAGGGGTATTCAAGGTTCAGTCCGCACACCCTGTCTTTAAAAAAATGAAGTAGCCCCTGAATAGAAAACATCTGCTGATGCGAACTACTACTAAGTTCCTTCAAAGTCTTGGAAACTACCACAATAGCATTTTAACTACCACGATGACCTGGAAACTACCACGCAGGACGAGCGGGGCATAAATTGTTTACGAGTAAATGCTTAGGTGTTTTTTTCTGTGTAGGAACGTTTATTGAGAGTCTTTTTATCATTTTCATCGTCAAATGATATCAAATTCCATTTAATTTGACAGAGATGGGCTAAAATCTGTCGAACTTTGGGGAAAGTTGGTCTGATGCTCAGTGGGGAAACACGAATCAAAAGAAAGAAAATAACTTTTCATACAAAATTTTGGGCTAGAGGGGACGCTGAAACATATTTACACGGAACTGCATTGTCGGATTTCACCATTGTTTGTTCTTAGTTGTAAAATAAAACAAAAATGAACGTGACACCAACCTTTCTTTATCCAATTTTCGGCCTGGAAACTACCACGACGTGTCCCGGATGTGGCTTGGGAACAAATTTGCGTTAACACAATTTCGTGGTAGTTCCTAGGTTTACCACCCGTGTTACAGAATCACATATTTTTTTTACCTAACATTTTTATATGATTCATTTTCATCCATGATTGTTGAAAGAGATTTAGATGTTTAAAATTGGGAGCTCAGTGGTAGAGTGCTTGTCTTGAGATCGAGGGTTTGCAGGTTGAGCCTCACCAGCATCACTGCGTTGTGATGTGTCCTTGAGCAAGACACATAAATCCTTGCTTAGTACTGGTTCAACCCAGAAGACCGGTCCGGACATAACTGAAAAATTGTTGACTGAATCAAATAAGAAAAAATAGATGTTAAAACATTCATTTGTTGTTGTAACCTTTATGAAGGAGACTTTGCTGTTATCAACCTTCTGGCCGAAGTATAACTGATAGGTAGGCTCTTCAGTACTACTTTCATACCTGGCTGCTGGAGACCACACCTTAAGTATCAGTGGTCTCGGAATTGTGCAATCAACAAATTCCAACCGAAAGCTGAGGCTATATCATTCACCCAGAAACTGTCCTTTTGTCAGTGATTACCCTTTGTATGGAAAGTTTATGGTCACGCATCTGCACAATAATTTCGATCAAGGATTTGGGAGATCATCATCATGTTTCTTTTGACATTCAGGGATCAGAAAAGAGTGATAGTTCTAAGGAAGATCAAATGGGCCTTGAGGTGAGAAAACCTGTCTTCGTGGTGTCCAAAATCCAGCCTGCTCAGCTACAGAGGCTGGCTAGAAAATTGAATTTTCACTTGTAGCAAGTTTAGATATGATACTTTTCAAAGATCAAATAACAAAGGCACTGATCAGATCAGACTGCACGGATGCCCAGGCTGGTCTATGCCTTTGTAGTTCGCCATCCACAAAGACAGGTTTTCTAGATCGCATCAAGGTCCAAATGATTTTTGTAAGGGATTCAAATTATCTTATACGTACATACAATACATGTATGAACTATATCCTGCTTATAAGGAATGCATGATGATATTTAATTGAAATCCCCAGGTTGGCAGTCTAACCATCTGAACTACCCAGGCTGTCCTAACTTACACCCAACAGACTCTACACTGTCTACAAATGTAGGTATGCAATGATGCATGATACAGGTAATATCAAAGTGAATGCTACCCGAGGTGGGGCTCAAACCCAAACACTAGTCGGACTGTCTTACCATCTGAGCTACCCCAGCTGTCCTTACCATCACCTACAGACTCTACACTTCTTCCACTTCACTTTTTTATGCTGTGCTAAAATCTTGTAATATACCAGATCAGGTAGCAGCTGACCAGATGGCTATCTCAGCTCTCATGATGGGCTCTTCCCTCATAAGTAAACCGACAGTTCTGACATCATTATACAAATACAAATGTTAATTGGGACAATGCCCCACTAAACTCAAATTCAGTGGGACATTGTATCAAATGGCGCAAAAATGCAGCCTTAGCAGAAGTAGAGTATAAATGATTGCTGATTGGGTAGACATTGATATGGATAATGCTGGTCATTTTGCTGAAGGGCCACATGCGCACTGATCTTATCTGCATACAAAGTGACTTATATAGATCACTGGCATACCTAAGTGGTCACAGGTAGGAATTTTCAATTATGATGATTTCTGTTCTTGAAGATTGTTTTTAACTTTTTGTACAGTTATATAGACCTTAGTGAAATGCTGCATTCTGCCACCCAGCAGGCACACAAAGTTGTCTCAACAATGATTCAACGTTGATCCAACATCAGTCACACAATGTTGACTCAACAATGTTTCAACGTTGATTTAACACCATGATGTTGAATCAACGTTGAATCATTGTTGAGACAACGTTGTGTGCCTGCTGGGCACATTTCACTTTTGGTCTTCACAGTTTATGTGGTTCCAGTATACATTGTACCATGGCTACATCATTTGACTTAGAATTTTAAATATTCCTATATTTTATCCCCATACCCCACATGATCGCAGGAAATTCATAACGAGGCCATCATGGATGCTGGAAGCCTGGGTCTGATCTGGGTTCAAACTGTAATGGTTATCAGCAGAGGACACCAGGAGCTTATAATACTAACAGGTAGTATTATAAGCTCCTGAGGACACTTATTGCTATAGTCTCATCTGCAGCTCTGTTTGATGGGGGGTGTCTGACAGTTTCCAACCAGCCATATCCCTGACCCTTAGTTGACCAACATTCTGATGTGTGTCTTTGGCTTGTAATGATTTTATACCTGGTCTGGTTTTGTCTGGCATGGTCTAACCCATTGATGAAGGTATAAAGGGCAGAGCATAACTTGTCATACGAATACATGCACATGCCCCTATTAGGTTATGCCTCCAACTTTGAAAAAGTTTAGGGGGATTTGGCATCTCCCATTGAGGGGAGGGGCATATTGCTTTCTGCTTGTCGCCAGTCACTCTTTTTATACCGCAAACATCTTTGGAATGGTGCATGCTGGAGTCTTGAAATTTCACATGTTGATAAAAGAATTGGCTAATCCATATCTTTTCTTCCTGAGTTATGTTCCATTCTTGAGTTATGCCACTTTGATCTAAAATAAAATAGCAATCTTGTTAGCAAGCATTGTCTGTGCATGTCTGTATTATTCTCGAAGATCGACCTGTCTGCTATGACAAATCAAGGAGGAAAAATGGGAATTGTGTTCATAAACCGAAAATGACCTTAAATAATCTGTCTGTGCAGGGAGACATCAAGCCACCTTTGATTGCCAAACCATAACAATAATTTGTGTACTATAGTATTTAGTGATAGAATGGTAATATTTTCTACATTAAAAACATTTTTGAAAAGATTTTGCACATGGTCAGGTCATGGAAGCGTTCAGTCATGTTGGGATGTGTCTTCCTAGCTCATAGTTTGAACCAGTACTAAGCTGGGGATAAAGTGTTTTGCTCAAGGACGCAGTGCAGTGCCTCCAGTGAGGCTGGAACCCTTAATCTCGAGTCAAGCACTCTACCACAGAGCCGATTTGTGCTCCTCATTTTATTTGGATCAACTATGGAGTAATAAATTCCTATACTATTGCTGTAACCAGACTAACAAGTTTGACCAGGACAAACCAGACCGGGCTAGACATTAAACGGTGTCCTTTCAAATGTATTTTCCATGAGATCCCCCATAATGTAGCACATTTTGATGGGGTACACCAGCAACAATCATTTGTGTTCACTAAAACAGGAAACTTTTTGTGCGTCTTTGATAAATGTTAATTTTTGTTTGATGGATGACAACTGAGGTAGACAGGTGATGGTCTTCTATTTCACAGGTACAATAGGATTTTATTAAAATTAGAAAAGCCTTTTCTTTTTATTCTCTGATGGTCTCTTCTTGTTGGTTTTGGATGAACTCTTTGCATGCTGGGTAATTTTTCGTGTGTTTTTTTTATGTCAGCCTACTTTTTTTTTCAAAATTGACAAAAAAAAATTATTTTTTGAGTGCCAATCAGTTTGGATCCAGATCATGACTGACATTCTGTCAGTCCTGAGCTGGGTCCAAACTGTTTACAAAGGTTAGCAGATTAGATGACAAAAGTCACCCCCTAGCAAGGGAAGAGTTCAGAGTTCTTTGAATGAATTTTGAAAGACAGATCATCGAAGTTTAAACCGTAAAGGTCAAACTAGGTAATTCATCATATGTTTGGTCTTTTATGTTGATTTTGTTTTTCTTTTAAAACCATGTGATTACTATACCACATGGGTTGAGTTAACCCTTTAATGACTGATGGTATCTAAGTCTTACAATATATATTTATTTTGAGGGGTCAAAGGGTAGCGAAGACTCAATAATTGGACTCCTTGTAGACTAAATTATTGGACTACTTGAATCGTATAGATATACACATAGTGTGATTTTTTTCTGACGATATATTCATATCAGATTGTGAGGTACATATGTAGGCTCTGACAGGACCTGCCTGTTCAATGTTCAGCTGATCAAGATCCACACTTTTTGAAATGAAATTGCACCACTGGTTTGACTGAAATTGTGTAAACTTCCGATGAAGTACTCAGTGTGTTTGCTTATAGGAGCATTGTGCGATTATAAGGTCAAATACAGTATACAGTCAAATACAGTATACAGTCAAATACAGCATACAATTCAAATACAGTATACAGTCAAATACACAGTACCGTATGCAGTCAAATTCAGTATACAGTCAAATACAGTATATGGTCAAATACAGTATGCGGTCAAATACCGTATGCAATCAAATACAGTAACTGTTGTATTTTCTTTTCAGGGTTAGCTGGCTAATTTTACAACAGTATTGACATATGAACACATGCAGTTTACAAAGTCGCTCCAACGGTAACCAAATTAGTAAGTACATATTCCTTTGGCTAGAATATAAGCTAGTTTCATCCGTTAGGCACTCCCTCAAAATGAGGTACTGCTATCGTGTTTATCGTCTAGACTGTCGAGTTCCGACAAACAGGTTTAGAAAATGAATTCTTCTAAGCCTAGATAACTGTCGACCATCAAACTTTGGGGTTGTGTAACCAGCAATACAAACAATGTGTAATGGCACTGTACCACAATTACCACAATGTTTTTTCTAGAAAGAGAAATTAGCCAGACCATGAGATTTTAGTACTTATGGCTTAACGTGCAACTATGTCATCTGCTGATAACCTTTGAAAACAGTTTGGACCTAGGTCAGGACCGACAAATTGTCGGTCCTGATCTGGATCCAAACCTTTTGACACTCTGATAGTGTTCCTGAAAGTATTTTCTGAAAAAGTTAATTTTGATAAAAATCAGCAGATGACATTAAAGCAGGCAGTGACAAAAAGCATGAAAAATTACCCAGACTGCAAAGAGTTTATGTCATTATCCATAGCTATCTAGACTAGTGAGGCTAGATGCCTAAAACTTGGCCTGAGCCTTCATCGTCGTCCCCACTTTATGTGAGTAGCTATGGCTCCGGCGTGTATGCATGCTGCTATGAATGATTGTGTATGCGATAAGGCCAAATAAAAAATAAGTGTGTCTCGGGTAACAGGTCTGAAAAGGAATACATGTTTTATTTTTAATAGGTTTTTTTTTTTTGGAAAAAATATAATTCTATGCATTTTGAAAAGCATTTGGCTTTTCAAAATGCATGAACTTATATATTTTCTCCAGAAAACCTGAAAAATATTCTAGGTTTCACCAGTAAATTTAGGTAGGGTCGGGTTTTAAACACAGGTATTTTTTTATTTGGCCTAAGACTCAAAATCTCATGGGCTAGCATTAGAAAATGATGTCTGCTGCGCATATTTGCTAACATTATTGACAAATGTAAGAATAAGAGCAATCAGTGTGGACCCAGATGAGCGGTCTGAACTTTACTAAGAGGCTTCTTAAAATTTCAGCAGATGACAAAGGCAGACAACTCTTGTTGTGATTTGTGTTTAAGGGTTTACCCCTAGTCTGGCATGTTGCAATCGGGTTTTTTTAAAGTTAACACTTTTCCCGCTATTCACAACAATTGTGGTCCTCTTTCTCTACTGTTTATAAATGCACTTTGGTAGCCTGTATTGCAAACAATATATCCGACTGCTCCCATTCACAATAGGATCAGTCTGTTCAGGGTTCATTGATAACATTAAATAGAATCTGCATACAAATATGTATATAAAAAACATCCAAAATTATCAAGCATTGAAAGAAATAGCAAAATTTGAAGAAATCATGAGACTCTCCAGTAATATTTCATTGAGCCCAGCTGACTCATAATTCACTAAATTAGTATTTGATATGTGAGGTAATTACATTGGCAGAGTTGATACATCAGAACAAGATACAGCTCCCTTGAGACCCCAGAAAGGGCCAGGCTGTTTGTTGATGACAGTTTAACTGTCAGATTGAAGTTTAATGTTTGGGATTGTGATTTATCAAATTTTCTGGTGATCAGCTACAGGGAAAGGGCATACTAGAATTGCAGGGATGGACTGATGGGATGGACCCGGACTCGGACCCGGACTTGTCCTTATTTATTGCAGTCATGACCTTAGTTATTGGAGTCATGTCCTTATTTATTGGTATCATGACCTTAATCAGAGGTCTGGTTCTTAGGTTAATGGCTAGCCTTATAGTGCATGCTCCGCAGATTGTTTACATAACGGGCATGTGGTCTGAGCTGAAATAAACTGTTCAGCGTAGTCTGAAAACAGAAAATGCCTGACTTGATTGATTCGTTGAGTTTGTGTTTTACGTCCCACCAACAGCTTAGGTCATATGGAGATGGCTTATAGTCAGACTGGACGAGCCGGGTATCGACTTGGGACCCTGGGTACAAGGCAACACACTCCTCGGGCGGGGGTACCTGTTCCTTTGTTGGCTTGTTCCCCTGTTCCCCAAAATCGAAAATTTGTTTTCTGATGTTCCCTAGCTTGTTCCCCAAAAGTGTCTTTGTTCCCCTGCAATAACTTGGCTTCTTCCCCCGTTCACCAAAAAGCGAAAACTTGTTTTATTGTTTTACAATATTGTCTCTTTGTTCCCCTCCCCCCCAGGGGAACAAGGGAACAGGTAACGCCTGGGAGTATGCTGGCTCAAAAGGCAAATTTGGTTTCATTATGCGAACAGCGAAAGCTCTGGCGAGTCTGCACATTTGAGTCTCTCTCGAGCCTATGTCAGTGAACCAAAACCTCATGTGCTGGCTCAAATGTCGTTTTTTAAACTTTTTTTGTTATACGAGCAGAGAAGTCTATGGCGAAACTGGACATTTGCTTGGCCTAGTCTGAGCCTTCGTCACAGTTCAAAAATCTCGTGCTGGCTCAAATGGCGAGTGCAAGCAGCGAAGGCTCTGGCGAGTCTGCACAGTTGCACAGGCTCACCTTAGCCTTCGTCACTGTACCAATATATCATGTGCTGCCTGAAATGGCGATTTGTGTACTATTCACGCCAGCAGCTTAGACTCTGTTGAGTCTGCGCATTTGCTCAGGTATAGTCACTGGACAATGCAATAAGTACCAATACTTTAAAAGCTGGCAGCGAAGGCTCTGGCGAGTCTGCACATTTGCACAGGCTCGCCAGAACCTCGTCATAGTTACGAAATATCATGTGCTGGTGCAAATGGGGATTTGTGTGCTATTCACGCCAGCAGCTTCTGCACATTTGAACAGGTATAGTCACTGGACAATGCAATAAGTATCAATATTTCATATGCTGGCATGCAGCGAAGGCTCTGGCGAGTCTGCACATTTGCAAAGGCTCGCCTGAGCCTCGTCACAGTAACGAAGTACATGTATCATGTACTGGTTCAAATGGCGGTTTGTGTACCGTTTATGTGAAACAGCAAATGCTGGTGTGAGTCTGCACCAGCAACCATCGCACATCTGTACAACTATCAGTGCGTTGAATCAATGCGCCAAAAATGCTCCCGGTGCGTTGTAATAAAATTCCTCAATAAAACTTTAGCTAGTTTACCAAGAAAAAAACAGCGAATGGTGATCTCTTTTTGGATGTTATTTCAGGGGAATATGATAACAGCTGCACTTAGACATGCAGATTTCCCTCAATTTTGGCAGTCACACAAGAAAAAAAACACCTGCCACAGTCAAACTCCAGAACTGTGTCGGATTTGGCGGCCAAACCGTGAGTTTAAATCAACAATTGCATGACAGAGCCATATACTGCAATGTTACTGACGGTCTGTGCACCCGATGCAATCACAAATAAAATAAACGCAAGCTTATAAAGAAAGCATAAAGTCAACAGGCATAGATTTTACGCCCGCTCCACCAGTTTGTTGCAGTAACATCCAGTGTTTTTTTACATTTACCAGTGTGCTAATCGGACAGGCTAGGCGGGGAAAAGAACAGACTTGACAACAAGGACTGCAGTAATGAAATAGGCAAATTGCTGAAACTTTCGTTTAGGCTTCGCTTCTTGTGTCCTTTTGAAATGTGGGTTGACCTGTTGGATTTCTTTTGCTCCGGTATTCAGTTTTACTTACTGTTTACTCCTTATCTTTGCTTTATCTCTTTTTTATATCTTGATTTGTATGTTCTATGAGATGATGCATTGATAAGCAAGGGGTCTTTCATGCAAACCAAACATCTATGTATCTTGATCCACATCTGAACTAAGGGTAAGGTTGGTGCACCGTTAAACCGGTTTAAGCCCTCCAGTAAAATATTTTACTGACCGTTCCAAGGTGGATTGTTTATGTTTTTTCTGTGTTGTGTTTGCTATGCTTTTGTACACGTCTGTTTATATGTGCCTTGTGGTCACCTGCTGGGAAAGGGCTGACTTGTGGTGTCTTACTGTGAGTTTGTTACTTTCCTATAGGTATCCTGGGTAAGGTATGGTATTTGATTTTATCGAATCCTGATCTTTGCACCCTTACTTACTTTGAAATCCCATCAAACACCAAAAGAACAAACAATTATGGCAGAATCGTTCCATACGCATTTTAATGCACACTTCTACACAACCCACCCAACAATTTTCGTATTTTTGAACATACAGTTGTATTACATGTGGTCATATTACTATACGACGAACGGAAGTGGTCATTACCTGGAAAATTTGCGCATATGAATGATTTATACATCCGCTCTTTTGACTGTTGTCTTGCCGCTCGTTGCATACAGCGTCACGGTATGATTTCCGCTCAAACGTAATTTGCCTAATTTTGTCATATACTGGCGATCTTTGGGCGCCCCCCTGGTTTACCGAGCGCAGCTGAAGCTTAACGTTCTGTTTGTTGAATAATGCGCCTCCTTGTCATGTAATGGTTATTTAATCATTTGAGCCGTGGCATGGGATTTCCAACAATGTGGTATGTGTGACCAGCAAAGCTTCAGATCAGCCTGGGCATACACGCAGTCTGATCACGGAGCCTTTGCTAGTCGCTTGAATATTATATGAGTGTTCAGCTACTGACTGAACATCATTTGGAGTTTCTCAGCTTAAAAGGAGGCTGCACAGGCTCGTCTGAGTCTACACTTGTCAAAATACCACATTGTTGGAAATCACATGTCATGGCTCATTTGTAAGCGATGCACTTTCGATCGTTTCGAATTTCAATATGGTAGCAATCCAGAAACAACAAATAGAATTGAATTCTACCCGATCTTTGCAAACAGTTTGGACCCCTTTTCAGCGGATTACCTGATGCCCTTTCCGATAGCCAAGACAAAGGTTGCTCAGTTCATTTATGAGTCAATCTTTGCCTGTTGCCCCCTGCTCACCACGGGGAGATAGAAGTGGGACTAGAGCAATATATGTTTTTTGAATAATACAGCAATGGAGTTTGTTAAAATATCGCCTGTTTTCAGAGTTCCATCGAGCCTATATCGATACCCATCCCAGATTACATGTATACTTTTTTGACCACGGTTTGTTTACACAACAGAAATATTCATCTTTCTTGCTAAAATACATTCGAGCGACTGACTTATTTGTTGAGTTAATATTAATATTTTTTTTTTTTTGTACGATTGAGTTAATATTATTGATGACAAATACAGAAATACAAGCTGCTTTTGTATAGGTGAACACTTTTTACCTGTGCAATTTACCTGTGTTACTTGACTTTTCGCTTACTGTAAAGGCGGCGCCTCATGAATGCGTAATTAGGACTAGTCAACATTAGGTATAGGTAAAAGCTGAAAAGGAGGCGTGGTTTTATTCAAAAGTAACTGTATCATCTTGCGCCATTACCTCAGTATAGAGTCAAAACAAATTATTTATTCCTTAAAACGCCAGCAAAATAACTGCATCTGAAAATGTCTATTTAACATAAGCAGGGAGTGGCAAACATTGTGGACCCAGATCAGACTGCTCCTACTGGAGCAGTCTGATCTGGGTCCACACTGTTTATCTATGAGGCTTCAAATAGTTTAGTGGACGACACAAATATGCATTTTGTGATTATGCGCTTTAAGGGTTAGTAAATGTGAGTTCAGTGTGTATACGGTTAGGATTTTCATGAAATGCACGCACGTTTGCGCGGCTCAAAAAGCTTATTAACTCTTTACCAAATTATTAGTAAAACCTGATTTCCCTTCCTTGGCAGATGAAAAAGCCGAACCACACCCAGATATGAATATTAAAGTTGCCGCCTTTACAGTAAGCGAAAAGTCAAGTAATACGGTGGCCCACCTGTAATTTCTTTTTCCGCTCAATGGTCCACTTTAAAACCGCTCAAATGTCCACTAGGGGGGTCCGATTTTTCCGCTCAAATGTCCTGCGCCCAAATAACCAAATAACGGTTTTAAATGGCGTTATTTCGCATGACATTTTTTCCGTCTTTTGGTGCTTGTTTTCGTGATTTACGTGAGTTCGTGCGGCGCAATTCACTTTTTCGTCTTTTCGCCAAGCGTTATTTCGTCTTTTCGATTTTTCGCGTTGCATTTTTTTCTTTATTTTCTCTATTTGTCTTTTCACCATGCCATAACCACAGGCAGAAAAACGAAAAAAACTAAATAACGAAAGGGCACAAAGCAGCCACCATATCAAAGATTAATGCAGTAACGCCAGTGAGGCTCAAAACCCGACAAAAAAGTCGGGCCTGATCAGGATCCAAACTGTTTGCCACTTTGAGTAGGGGTACAACGCAGTGAAATGGGATTCTGAATGACAATGGGTTTAAATGGGCAATGTGATGAAATGATCAGAAATACAGAGCATTTTTTTCACAGTTTTAATGACACTGGAATAACATATGATTTGGCACTGAGTGCTGCTACTAAGTGCAGAATAATTCGAATTAAGATTATGCCAAACAGTTTCATCAAATCTCAACGAGACTGCAACTGTCCATTTAAAGTTTAATGAGCACTGTCGTTACCATTTGTTGGCAACTTTATGAAACCCTTGAGGTTACGTGTTCTGATTTTCACAAACTTACGTGTTTGGTAAGCTCCCAAAATCCTCAAGCTGGTGTTGACTGCGCATGAAAATTGGCGTTTTACATTTTTAATTTTTAATATTTTGAGTTTACGGCCTATCAAAACATTTCATTTTATGACCCAAGTCAGTCTTTTTGTGTAGTCGAAATAGGAGATCCATGAGGATTTTATTATTTATTTGTCGTTACAATCATTTAAATAGTTAAAAACATGAGCTATAATTGCCTCTAAATGCGTTGGTAGTTATCGCATCTCCGAACAACGAAGGTCAAGGAAACCCTGCGCATACGCAAAGTCTCAAGAGAACAATTGTTACTTGCATACAAAAAGTAGGGGTGTAGAATTTATTATCATTTACAGATATTTTCAAACGTTTAGTCAGGCATCTACAATTCATTAAATGAGTCAGGTCATGCACTTATTGCATTCCCAGCAATGATACCTCAGGCTAGCCTGCGCATATGCGCGGTTCTGACAGAGTTTTACTGCAAGCATGCAAAAAAGAAAGGGCTGAGATGAAGCCTAATGCAAAAAATATATGCCACTAGCTCCACTTGGCAGGTTAGCTGTACTTGGCCGGCCATATACGATAGCACCAAAATCTTACGAGCAGGCTCATTAATAATCTGCATTTTATTCTGCGAAAAATGCTGCATTTCATTCGCTGCTATAAGTTAAATTCGACAAGATCGCGGTTTTTCTAACACCGGGAGGGCGACGATCGCAAACACAAGTCTTGGAACAAAACTGCGCTTTAGATCACCAAAAACGACATTTCTATGTCCCGCTAAGAAACCGAGGCTCATCAGCATGTGTATACGCATTATTTTTTTCAGAAAAGTTCACAAAAAACAACATGTAGTACAACAAACGCTTACATAAAGGTTTTGATCTCCTTAAACCATATAAGCCTAGTTTCCATTTTGTGAGACATAAATCAGGCCTCCAGATAAGAGTGCGTATTGGAAAACTATTTTCTTTATTTCTCATCCAAAAGATATGTTTTGGGTACTAGGAACCGTCTCAATGAGACGGAGACGGTTCTTTTGAGCACCCAAAGCACATGTTAAAATTGATAGGTGAGAAAATAATAGCAATTTTACGGTGAAAATTGTTTAACTGGCCCTATGATAAAATGTTGCAAAATAATAGTGCAGACCCAGATCAGATATAACAGAATGCAGCGTCTGATTAGGGTCTCCACTATTTGCTTTCATCTTATATTCTTCACTGTTAGCTTTCATCTGACATATTCTATAATAAATAGATAGATAGATAAATAAATAAATAAATAAATAAATAAATAAATAAATAAATAAATAAATAGATAAATAAATAAATAAATAAATAAATAAATAAATAAATAAATAAATAAATAAATCCAACTACCAACTAAACTCGGAAATTTCATTCCTTCAAATGGGTTACACAATTGACAAAACTACAAGCGATAATTCTTCAACAGGTGTGCCATTAAGGAACATTATTTACAGAAACATTCTGAAACAGATATCCCATGAGAAGTCTGGCCAGACATAGCGAAGCCTTGGTTGAGGACATGACACCAATAAAGCGGACATTACCCAGTCCGAGTCCGGGTCCATCCCATCAGTCCATCCCTGCAATTCTAGTATGCCCAGGGAAAGTTGTGTTATCTTTGTATCTCAGTGGGATTTGCCATGTTATGTGATTAAACTTGGCAACTCTGTAGGTTACAGAGACCTTGAAATGTTCTAAACCTGTGATTTTAAACTCACAGCTAGCTTTGCCTCTACAAATTCATCAAAGTTTTTGCTTGCCCTGCAAATGCTTTTTCATTGTTTTAAATTAGCTCTGTGTAGACTGACTCCTGTGTCACAGTGGACAACATTTTCAAAAAAAAAATCAACTACCGGTAAGGCTGAATATTCAAAGTAAGAAAGGCAGCAAAGATCAGGAATCGATACAATCAAGTACCACACCTGACCCAGGATATCACATGGGAAAGAGACAGAATCATAATCAAGTCATATTTTATTCATTTAATTAATATGCTGTCCGCACGCTCTCCACTGAGTACAATACTGAAAAGACAGTGCTACCTACAGTAAAACCTGTGTAAAAGGGGCGCCCCAAAAAATAGACAAAACAAAGATCTTAATTACAAGTGGTAGCTTAATGATGGCTAAAAGTATTGCAGAATGCTCTGAAAGTCAAAAGTATTGCAGAATGCTCGTTGGGGAGCATTTTGCAATACTTTTGACCTGCATAAAGCGATAATTGGTCTTGAAAACCAATTTTCGGTCTTTTTTAGAGTGGCCGTTTTACACAGGTTTTACTGTACTTTCAGCACGTACAAATCTATGTTCTGTACTGTCTTTATGCCATCAAATAATGTTAAGCTTTGTATCCTTATCGGCTTCATGGCTTTATGGAATTGGTAATAAACCACATCTATTGTCCCTGAAAATCAAGAGCTAGTATTTATAAATATTTGGATTACATTATCAAAGGGTTGAAAGTCTGGCATACTGGACTATTTGTCACTCTCTACAAAATGGCAGACCTGATCTGGATCCAAACTGTCTGACACTGGGATGGTATACTTGAAAGACATTTTCAAAAATGATAATTTTGAAAATAATCAGCAAACAATAAAAAGCATGCAATGTTGATCGGCAATGTATACATTATCGAAAAAGTAAAAGTAGTAGTAGTTAACAGTTACATTGAATGATTCTGGTGAAACGAATAGACCAGAACTGACACAATCTACAGAGAGAAACAAGGTCTGTGAATTATTCAAAAGTCATGTTTTAAAACATCTGAAATACTTTTACAATGATTATATTACCCCAAACCAGACATGTTTTTCAGTTGAACATCTCCATGAACTACGGAAAATCTGTTGAAGGGGCAGTTGATTAACTATCGGATAGAAAGTTAGAAACATTTTAAAGGGAAGTACATTTTACACAAAAAAGTAAAAGGTTTACTGTATATAACCTTAAAAGTGTGTTAACCCGTGTGACATACAGCTTCTAAAAACTGCAAAAATTTGTTTCACAGATGTACATGATTATGAAATGACCTGTTTTCTCTGGTTAGATTGCTATTTGCTCTGAAAAATATTGTAATTGTCCAATTCCATATTTTAATTTTATTCCACATTTTAAAGTTCTTGTGATTTTAGAAAAGGTAAACATTGATAAACAAGTATCAACATAATAATGAGCCGTGGCATGTGATTTCCAACAATGTGGCATTTTGACATGTGTAGACTCAGACGAGCCTGTGCAGCCACCTTTTAAGCTTAGACACTCAAAATGGTGTTTGGTCAGTAGCTAAATAATCATAGAATATTCTAACGACTAGCAAAGGCTCTGATCAGACTGCGCCTATGCGCAGGCTGATCTGAGGCTCTGCTCATCGCACGTACCACATTGTTGGAAATCTCATGTCGCGGCTCAATATTATTTTGAAACTGTAGGTTTAATAGAGATTACTTCAGTGTTTAATATAATAGATACATGTATGTGCAGATTCTAATCTGGTTGCCAAATGTATCTTCCTTGTACATTTTTGATAAAACAAAGCCCAGCAGGATAATGATTTCAGAGATGACAATGTATTTATACCAGTAAAAGATAAAGAGAAAACACCCTCCCTTGGTGAACACCCACAGATCACTATTATTGTCAGCTAATCTTGCTACTGTGATAAGTGCTTGTCTCTTGTTCTTATTTAGATTGGGACATTTCTTAATTAAAACCTGGATACTTATTGTGTAATCTGAGAATGGTTTTCCACAGTTTTTCAATTATTACAAAAGAACTTCAGTGGACACATGTGGTTTCATTTTGCTCTTGTTTGCAAGAGGTTTAAGAGATAAGCCCTTACTCAATAGGGTTGGATCAGCTCTCATTCACAGTTACCATTTCATTTCATTCACCACAAGCTTCTGGGAGAGATTGCTTTTGTTGATTACAGTGTTTGTTGATATATGTTAGGACTTGTTGTGTTTGTGGACTATGTTACCCTTGTCAGTATGGTTCTAAGTGCTCGGACTTTCAATTTAGTGTGTGCTTGGATTTGCAATGGTGAGTTAGTACAGTATTAACCCAAGTCCTATAAATAAGACTTATTTTTATCATTTTGATATTTTCGTGTAAAATATCAAATTTTAAAATAAGTTATGTCAGGGACTAGTTTTAACCCTTGTCATGCTGAATATTTTTATGTAAATTTGTAGACATATGAGGCGAGTTCAACAATGCGAGAGCTCGCCGAGCGCTCGTTGATTGGTACCTATCTTTATTCGAAATGTGTAAAGCCTGACATCAGTACAACGAGCCCTTGAAAGCGCTTGCATTGTTGAACTCGCCTATGGTTTCACTTTGCTCTTGTTTGCAAGAGGCTTAACCCTTGAAGCACCACCTATATTTTGCAACAGATGATAATTTAAAATTTTGCCGCTTTTTCAAAAATAACAAATAAGGCATGATATTTCATGAGAATCGTCTGCTGCCAGACGATTCTCATGAAATATCATACCTTATTTTTCTTGAAAATTGGGAAAGATGCCTCAAAATTTGTCGTCTGCTGCCGTTGTGAATGGCGCTTTAAGGTTTAAGAGATAAGCTCTTACTCAATAGGGTTGGATCAGCTCTCATTCACAGTTACCATTTCAGTTCATTCACCACAAGCTTCTAGGAGAGATTGCTTTTGTTGATTACAGTGTTTGTTGATATATGTTGGGACTTGTTGTGTTTGTGGACTATGTTACCCTTGTCAGTATGGTTCTGAGTGCTCGGACTTTCAATTTAGTGTGTGCTTGGATTTGCAATGGTGAGTTAGTACAGTATTAACCCAAGTCCTATAAATAAGACTTATTTTTATCATTTTGATATTTTCGTGTAAAATATCAAATTTTAAAATAAGTTATGTCAGGGACTAGTTTTAACCCTTGTCATGCTGAATATTTTTATGTAAATTTGTAGACATATGAGGCGAGTTCAACAATGCGAGAGCTCGCCGAGCGCTCGTTGATTGGTACCTATCTTTATTCGAAATGTGTAAAGCCTGACATCAGTACAACGAGCCCTTGAAAGCGCTTGCATTGTTGAACTCGCCTATGGTTTCACTTTGCTCTTGTTTGCAAGAGGCTTAACCCTTGAAGCACCACCTATATTTTGCAACAGATGATAATTTAAAATTTTGCCGCTTTTTCAAAAATAACAAATAAGGCATGATATTTCATGAGAATCGTCTGCTGCCAGACGATTCTCATGAAATATCATACCTTATTTTTCTTGAAAATTGGGAAAGATGCCTCAAAATTTGTCGTCTGCTGCCGTTGTGAATGGCGCTTTAAGGTTTAAGAGATAAGCTCTTACTCAATAGGGTTGGATCAGCTCTCATTCACAGTTACCATCTCAGTCCATTCACCACAAGCTTGTAGGAGAGATTGCTTTTGTTGATTACAGTGTTTGTTGATATATGTTGGGACTTGTTGTGTTTGTGGACTATGTTACCCTTGTCAGTATGGTTCTGAGTGCTCGGACTTTCAATTTAGTGTGTGCTTGGATTTGCAATGGTGAGTTAGTACAGTATTAACCCAAGTCCTATAAATAAGACTTATTTTTATCATTTTGATATTTTCGTGTAAAATATCAAATTTTAAAATAAGTTATGTCAGGGACTAGTTTTAACCCTTGTCATGCTGAATATTTTTATGTAAATTTGTAGACATATGAGGCGAGTTCAACAATGCGAGAGCTCGCCGAGCGCTCGTTGATTGGTACCTATCTTTATTCGAAATGTGTAAAGCCTGACATCAGTACAACGAGCCCTTGAAAGCGCTTGCATTGTTGAACTCGCCTATGGTTTCACTTTGCTCTTGTTTGCAAGAGGCTTAACCCTTGAAGCACCACCTATATTTTGCAGCAGATGATAATTTAAAATTTTGCCGCTTTTTCAAAAATAACAAATAAGGCATGATATTTCATGAGAATCGTCTGCTGCCAGACGATTCTCATGAAATATCATACCTTATTTTTCTTGAAAATTGGGAAAGATGCCTCAAAATTTGTCGTCTGCTGCCGTTGTGATTGGCGCTTTAAGGTTTAAGAGATAAGCTCTTACTCAATAGGGTTGGATCAGCTCTCATTCACAGTTACCATTTCAGTTCATTCACCACAAGCTTCTAGGAGAGATTGCTTTTGTTGATTACAGTGTTTGTTGATATATGTTGGGACTTGTTGTGTTTGTGGACTATGTTACCCTTTTCAGTATGGTTCTGAGTGCTCGGACTTTCAATTAAGTGTGTGCTTGGATTTGCAATGGTGAGTTAGTACAGTATTGACCCTAGTCCTATAAATAGGACTTTTTTTTTTATAATTTTGATATTTTCGTGTTATGACATAGACATAACACGAAAAATATCAGCTCAGTGTTAGAGTGCTTGTTTCAAGATCGAGGGGTTGCGGGTTCGAGCCTCACTGGCGTCACTGTGTTGTGTCCTTGAGCAAGACACATTAATTCTTGCTTAGTACTGGTTCAACCCAGGAAGACCAGTCCAAAATAACCGAAAAATTGTTGACTGGGACATAAAGAATCCAATCAAGCAAACGAAAATATCAAAATTTTAAATTTAGTTTCATTTGATTGGATGAGGTGCTCAGCAGAATTGATTTTTTTTTTTTTTTTTGGGGGGGGGGGGGGAGCAGGGTAGTGTAAGAAAAGTACATGCCATTGTCATTTTGCTTTGAAGAAGCCACTGAATAGAACAACGAGCGTAGACTATAATCGATAAATAGATTCAGTCATTTACCATGATTGTAGCAAACAATGTATGATACTTTGTTTGAGTTGATACTTTACATCCGATTCAACAATTTTTCCGTCACATCAGGACATCTTACAAGGTTGCTGGAGTGAGGTTATTGAGAGTTCGCTTTCAATTTCAGGGGTGGAAAATGACCGCTTATTATTTGTTGGTGGGAATAGGGGTCCTGGGTATTCAGAGTTTTTGTCAACCTGCCATTTCTACTGTACCCAAAAAAAAAAAAAAAACAACGGCATAGATTTAGAATTTTAGTTTAGATAAACAAAATTTTTGAGCGTAAAATTGTAAATATTTTCTTACCCATCAGATTTAACATATGTTTTGGCTGCTTTAAAGAACCGTCTCATTGAGACAGTTCTTTTGAGTAACCACAACATACGTTTTGGTCGGGAAATAAGAATATTTTTTTTAGGTACGCACCCTAAACTAAAGGCCTGATCAAAGGTCTGTTTTTTGGCAGTGCTTTGCCTTGTTTGTCGGTCTGTTTATGACACAAACTTTGCTCATGAGATATTTGCACAGTTATGGGATTTCAGCTGATAGGAAGTTTTAGGGTCTGATAGCCCCTTATGTATACACCTGTGGTTCTTTGAGTAAAAGATAGAATATTCAAATTCAGATAGGCTGTTAATCTTCATAATCCCCTAGAAATCCTCGGGTTTCTTCTTGTCTCTAGCCTGGTCTGACTCTGCCTGGCCCAGTTTGTTTATCTCACTGATCATTTTATCCACTACTAACCCTTGTCCACCTGATCCGAGATATACCCTATTTGGAAAGTAGTCTATACCCATCCGAGCCTACTGACCCGAATTTCGTTTCGCACAAATGCCCTCTACAAAAATGTCGCTGCTGGAGCTTGCAACTGAAAAATCTTCAAACAACGCCTCTTGAACGAGACTCAGGTAAACATTTCAGGGCCTTCATGGTATTTATCAAAATATTTTGCTAAACAATAATGACTTTTTTTTTAAAAAAAGTGTGATACTTTTAACTTATGACAGTATTTTGTTAAATTTCAAAGTTGATGGTTACAAAGATACTGTTTAAGAAATGTTAGCACAAAATTAGTGGAGTTGCTGATGAACTATTCTATTAATTCTTAAAGCGCCACCTATAATTTCAGCAGACGACAATTTAGAATTTGCCGCTTTCTAAAAAATGATAAATAAGGCATGATGATTCACATGAAATATCATATCTTATTTTTTTCGAAAATTAAGAAAGATGTTGCAGAAATTGCCGTCTGCTGCAGTCATGATTGGCATTTTAAGGGTTAAACATGTGATTATATGATATTATTTAGTAAATTCAAACATTTAAAAAGTGCTGTGTTTTCATTAAAGCCAGAGTATACTGTGAAAACATAGCTTTTAAAACCAACCAGCTATAAATACAAGATTCTTTTAATATGGAATTTAACTTTTAAATGGAATGTGGGAATTTAATACAATGACATGAGAAATTTTCTAAATTCCACATTTTAGCTAGTTTATACAGAATAAAATACCCTTGATAATTTGAACTGCAATAGTTTGAGAATGAATGCATACGGAAAAAAGTGCATATTTATTGACTATTTTAATAATTTCCCATCAAAATGTGTGTTCTGGGTGCTCAATAAAAGAAATGTCTCATTGAGACCATTTCTTTGCAACACACAGAACTGAGCCACAACATGAGATTACCATCAATGTGGTATGTGTGACCAGCAAAGCCTCAGATCAGCCCTCACATAAGCCTGCGCATATGCAAAGACTGATCAGAGCCTTAGCTAGTCCTTTAAAGATATTCTATGACTGTTAAGCTACTGACCGAACATCATTTGGAGTTTCGAAGCTTAAAAGGAGATTATACAGGCTAGTCGGAGTCTACACTTGTCAAAATGCCATATTGTTGGAAATCACATGTCATGACTCAAATTTATTATTATTTTTTGATAGGAAAAATTGAAAACCAATATTTTTTGTATTGAACAAATTTGTCACCCCTACCAATCCGTCTCCTTCATCCCCTATGGGCCTCGTCGCGAGAAAACCTGTCTTCGGGGTTTCCGACGAAGTGAGATTCAAACCCGTCTCCTCATCTACAGAGACTATCTACAAAATTGACATTTCGCTTGTAGCAAGTTTAGATACGATACTTTCCAAAATGTGAATAACAAAGGCTCTGATCAGTCTGCGTGGATGAGCAGGCTGATATACGCCTGTGTTGTTCACAAACCTCTGAAGACAGGTTTTCTCGCGTCGACGCCCATATACCAATGGGGTAAAACTGTCTGTTTCCAGTTTCTGGCAATGCTATTCAATGAGCCTACTTATTCAACTTTTTGACACCGATATGTTTTTTAAAAGATAAGTATGCTTGACGATTTAAAATGTTTTGTTTATGTTAAGAAAAGGGGCATTTTTTCAACTTCAACACAGGTTCTACAATGATCAGTCTGCAAATATTAAAGGTATATCAAAGGTAAAAGTCGAGATTGTCTAATAGCATTTCCAGAATTCTAAAAAAAAAAATATTTTCAAAAAAAGAAAAAACAGTTTATTGATATTTAGGTCCATCTCATTCATAGGGAATGTGTCCCTCTTCTGCATAACCCAGTATTGATTTTATGCTATGAAGGAAATGGATTGGTAGGCCTTTTGTTATAGTAGCTTAATGACTAACACTTTTTAATTCAAACAACTGATAACTCAAAAATTAAAATTGAGGTTGTGTTAAAAAAAATGTCCTGCTGAATAGCATTGCTTGCTCTCAAAATCAAGAAACAGAAAGTGATGTATTGGTAGGCATGGTTTATGCACAAGAAAAGGATTAATTTGCAACCTGACAAGAATTATTCTAAAAATATTTATAGGGTGCATTCAGCATTGTTTTCCCAGGGAGCACCGATTCCAATCTCTCAGCTGTTTATATAAATTAACCTTGCATCCTGTGTAGACCTCTGCCTGCCCCAGATCAAAGGGGCTCATGCCAGCAGTGTTTGCTTAATCCCTAAATCTCATCAAGATGTACAAAGACCTGGTAATTTGAAGGTCTCTTATCTGCCCCTATTCAATGAGCAGAAATTAACCCTAAAAGTGCCGCCAAAAACTTGCGGCAGATGGCAATTTCAAATTTTGCTCTCGCATAAAAGTAACAAAATAAGACTTGATATTTCGTGTGAATCATCTGCTGGCAGATGATTCACATGAAATAGCGAGCCGTATTACCTCGAAATTGAAGAAACATCACAAAATGTGTCGTCTGGTGCAGTTGTGATTGTTGCTTCAAGGGTTAATTGATAAGATCTCTGCTCATAGTGTACCAGCAGTTATCAGGCTTATCATCATAAGATTATAATAACCTGTCCATGCTAATCACCATAAAACTTCGTTTATCAGCCACAGCCCTTATCTTGCTTGGTCCATTCCATTTTCAAAGGGTCAACTTTGGCATGACTTATGGTAATCTAGTCAATGACAATGGGCTTGACCAGGCCAGAGTAGCCCACCCAGGATGTCTTAATTTTCTGCATGCCTGTAATTTCATTTTTACATTTTTGGCATGCATTGATGTTTTTACCTGTAAATAATAGTTCTTTAAAAAATATTTAAAAAAAATCTGACATTTTCATTCTTTTTAACAGTAATCTGCTTGGTGTGACTCAGGAGTTTCTGTCTGTTTGTTTGTCTGTCTCCCAACAATGTATACATTTAATAGTGTTTCTCTGCAGATAGCTGTGATTTTAGTCTGTAATGACACAATCCAGGCTTTAATCTTGCTAAAAAATGCAAAGCTTTAATTCTGTTCTGGATATATTTGGGACAAAATCTGGTCCCCAGTTTGAACTTGTCAAAACATCTCCTACCCCCACCGCCCCCATATGGTCAGTCCATTAGGAGAATGAAGTATGCTCTAATGTAATATGGTTGAACAAATGAGTCATTTATCAATGTCCAGCTTGAAACAAAACACCATTATTGAATAATGACATGCTGTATACCTAACATTAGGGCCATCTGTTTTGCTACTCTGTCACCTGTCAGAAGCCCTGATTAGTATGAAACCAAATGTGTGTAGAGTTACAGCAAATGTGTGTGGAGGTACCCCTGCAAGGAATTCAAGAAAGTCATGGAAATGGCTGTTTGAGCACTTTCACAGCCACCGATTCAGCTCCTTCATACTGTGTTATGAAGAAGAGGGACCTATTTCCTATGAATGAGATGGATCTTAAACTCAGCAAAATCATTATTTTTTCTAACCAATATACAAAATTTTAGAAATCCGAAAATGCTATTCGATGGCCAGGATGATTACCCTTGACTTACCTTAAATAGTGTGCCCTGGTACATAAACTGAAAAACAGCAGAAAATCCTTTTAAAACCAAAGTTCTATGAGTGTCTCATGGAATAACATTGCCCAATTTCTAAATTTTGCTCTCAAAATTAGGAAACAGAACATTTAATCCAACTGGTATATGCGATGAAGAAGCTGGATCGGGGGCCATGACTGGTTCAATTTTATAATAAATCTGGCTGACTTTAAAGATATTGCAATAAATTAAACCTATTACACTCAGAATGGCCAAAACTGTAGTTTTGGCCAATCTGAGTGCAATAGCCGGTTAAAAGGACATTATGGCCTTCACACATACAGCTTTAAATTTTCCCTCAAAATGTAAAAACATCCTTTTCAGACTTACAGAAGCCAATTATTTGATTATAATTATTTTGGATCATTTGAAATAAAATAAGATTTCTGATCAAATGTAATAAAATAACAAAAAAGGAGTGAAAAGATTGGGTGGATCAAACAAAAATCATTCTTGATCAGAAATATATACACATCAAATTGGTCTTATTAAAAATATTTAATCTGAAAAAGATAAATGGAAAATAAAAAATAAAATTCAAAACTGGCAATTAAGGAGGAGCTAAAGTCAGAGAATTTTTTAATGAATTGATTTATAGGAAACTTTGAAATTTAATGGGTCGAGGGGAGAAACTTATGAAAATAAAATAAAAAGATGAAGAAAGCTTCAGTTAATGAAATGAAAGTTAATTCTCATTGAGGATACAGGTAAAATTAAAACTATCGGGGCTAAAAAAATATAAAAAAAATGGCAGTTCAGCCCTCCTGAGAAAAAAATATGGCCAAATTGCAAAATATCTAAACCTTGTAAAAAATAATAATAAAAAAAAAAATAGTATTTTTCATTTTAAAGTGTGTCAAAATTTGACTGAAAGCCATCACATTATAGTATAGATTTTGGTGCCATAGAAAAAAATGATAATAAATCTTGTTGAATTGGGGAGGAGAACTTTGGTGTCATTTACCAGACAATCATTACAATCAGCTTCATCTTCTTACTGTGTCTCTAAAAATGACAAATTTTGCTTACAAATGACCCCCATATATCAGTCAGGCGGTCGATATTACATAATGTTATGTGTCTCATCTTATTTTTTGAACAGCCCTCTTGGCTATTTCGTTCTGTGATTGTCAGGTAATACATCAATCTTGTCAAAATGGTAAAAAATGAATATGGTTAAAACTTATGATTTTTTTTTTCATATATTTATTTTTGTTTGTCATTTTTGCATTGGGAATGAGGAACAATTATCAATTTTCAAATTTTAAAATGGTGTACCATAATTTGTTAAGACAACATTTTCAAATTTTATTACAGCTGACAGACAATTCACACGCTATCACAAAAAATATTATAAAAAATGTAAAATTTGTTGACCGTTGCTGACAATTGATCAGTGCTTTTTTTTTCAAATTAGAGAACTTCAGCTGTCGATGGTACTTTTTGTTTTATTTCAAGCTGAATCTGTTTATATATAGTTAACTTTTTTGAGTGATGGATGACGCAAAATTTTGTGCAATATGAAACCATACAAAAGATGGAGTCAGCTTGATGTTTTAGGCATGCAGCTTGATAAAAATTATGCTTTAAATTACCATACCGCTCACTAAAAATAAACAAGCGAAATTGCCATCCCCGAAAAGTTTAGATGTTAAGATTTACTATACCGTGTGTTATTAAGGACTGCAGTTGCTGGACTGTAGTTGCTGGACTGTACTGAATAACTTCCATGCAGTGTTATACAAAGAAAAAATTTCCAAAATCAATTAATGATAAGGCCAGATGATAAGGCCAGATTTTTTTTATCAGTTGATTTACGGGGATTTTTTTTCAGATCAAGGGTCGGGGGAGAGGGGGGGGGGGGTACGAAAGAAAAATAAATAAAAAAGCTGGTTTGTAAATCAACTTGTAAAAAAATTCTGGCCTTGTCATAATAGTCCAATGCATGGCTAAAAACATTCAGAGTGACATTTTGCAAGCACTTAATTTTTATGAGCTGTCTGACATGGTACAATGATGATGGTTTTATGAACCTGGGTTAGGAGTGGCCAGGGGGTGACCTTCACACACTGAGTAAGTAAGGTGAACCTTGAGGTCATATGTAAAGCCATTAACTTCAAATTTAAAACAATAAACCATGAAAATGGCCCATTACTTGACATAATGTGAGGGCTTGACATTTCTAACATCTTTGTTAAGAACATCAGGATGACCTGTGGCTTTTATCATTGCTTTTAAACCTGTTTCACAGTCTCATAAAGTCTGGTTTAAATTTTGGCATCAAGGAAGAATATTCTTTATTTACTCATAACTTTTAGACTATCATTCAAGATTGGAGTCAAAAAAGTTGGCCTTTGTAACAAAAAATTTGGTCCAGATGAGCAACAACAAAAAAAAATACTAAAAAATTATTATTTAGATTGTTTTTAGAATTAAAAAATAAATAATTGAAATTTAAAAAGAAAATATTTAAATTTTAAAAGAATAAGTTATAATTTCTTACCAATCAGTTAAAAGTTTAAACAAATGCTTTGGGGGCTCAAAAGAACCTTCTCATTGAGTACCCACAACAAATGTTTCGATTGAGAAATAATTTTCAACATTGTCCAGTCTGTTTCTAAAGATAACTCTGTTTGTCTTTGTAATTTTCAAATTAATGGTAAATTCCATATTAAATTTTATGGAATTTTGGAGTGAATTTGAATTGCAGCAGACGTAATAACACTTAAAGCGCCAATCACAACTGCAGCAGACTACATATTTTGCTACATCTTTTACAATTTTCGAAAAAAATAAGGCATGATATTTCTTGTGAATCGTCTGCCAGCAGTTCTCGAGTATCGCCTGCGATTCTCATGAAATATCATGCCTTATTCGTTATTTTTGAAAAAGCAACAAAATTTGAAATTGTCGTCAGCTGCAAAATATAGGTGGCGCTTTATAGGATAATACAGACAATAAAAATATTGGCAAGATGAAGTATATATCAAGTTATGGTGTTCATTATATAGGATAAATACAGCAATAATGCCAAATATGAGCGTCCAATTGCAAAATCTTACATGCAACCTGCCTGGGGACCATTGCAATCTGCTTAGCGTCATGTTCTGACAAGGCTGCACTGGGGGCTCTCGAGTCTCTGGTGGCAGTGTTGCATGTTAGGTTATATATGTCATAATATTATATATACATGTATGGGCAATGGTTACAAATGACTAGTGCATTTTTTCGTTGTTATCTGAATATGAGTTTTTTAGCAACTCATCATGCAACCAAATGACCTTAATTGTGATGAGAGTAAACATCAATATGGCCCTGATCAGACAGTGTTCTTATTGATGTTCCCAGTTTCCTGATGATGTGATTCTAATCATCTTTAAACCAAATTTTATGGACAGTTTGATGTTATTAGCTACCCAGTACTGTGGGAACTTTAGGCTATGAATGAAACAGTCTGACATTGACCTGCCAGAGTTTGAAGAGCTTTAACAAACTACCATGGACATGAATGTGTGTTTTACGGCCAATTCTCTTTACACCAATAATGTAGGTTTTCCGGTTGATTTACATCAAAGTTTCAAAAAATGTTCTCAGTTTTTATCAATTAGGCATGAAAGGCTCCCCTTGTCTAAGTCCATCTCCTGGTCAATTCAAGCAAATAATGATAGTGGTTTATTGTGATTTTAACCCATAATTGGACTTTGCGCAGAGGAAACATAGAAAACTATGCAAATAAAAACTTGCAATGGTCCTATTTAAATGGTTTATTTTGCCACTTTAGATCAATTGCATTATTGGTAACCTTTGAACTGGCTTTATTCCCTCTACCCCAAGGCTGTTTATCTTTTAGAACAGCTTTTCCTTTTCAGTGTTTTTGGTGTGCATTGTGTCCTCCATGGATATATGGCCACTGGGACATATCTCTGGACAATCTAAAAGGTAGCCTAACCAAGGTTGGTGTTTAGGAAGTGGATAAAAAATAAACACAGAAATCTTGAGCCTATTATTCTGTTATGTAATATTGGATATCTCTAGATAGGTTAACAGTACCATCTAAGCCCGGAGGCCAAAGGTAGAGTTCATTGTTTTTATTTGCCCCCAGTAAGGAGATCAATTATATAACAAAATTGAAGGCACACTTCAGACTAAAGCTGTTTGTGACATTGTACCATCAACTTAATATTGTACATATTTATATATTATAGGAAGCTATTGATACTGTTCATGAGAAGAAAAATCAAATTCAAAGTGTGACTAAAGAGTTTTCCTAGATTGACAGCAAAATTTAATGCTTTCGTATTTGTGACAAAGGATATTATTTACAATATTCTAGAATGAAGATTTTGGAATTTAATAGCAAAGTGACAAATTCTGCCAACTGATACCAAGAAATGGGGATATTATGTGTGGAATCACTGAATTCGGAAAAAATAAGTTGGATCACTGGTTAGTTTTTTTCTTCAAAAAATGTATAAATAATATGAGAATTTGGTAAATTGTCGCATTGGCTTGCAGCTAAGGCTCAGGCAAGCCTGCGCAAATGCATAGTCTTGCCATTTAAGCCTTTGTTGCTAATATACACAAATTATGGATTAGAATGAAGGCTGAGACCTAATAGTAGACTAATGTAGCCACACTGGATTGCAGTGCATGCAAATTTGAATACCAGTAGTGGCTCAGAAAAGCATCAGAGCATACAAGCAGTCTCGCCAGAGCCAAATTGCTTCATGCATACGCAAAGTAATGAAGAAGATGAAGGCTTAGTCCCAATTAGATCTCTACTCAGAGTTATGCATGCATACTTTGAAAGTGATTTTACCCATATAAGATAAGCACTGTGTAGATGTTTATGAGTATTGGGGAAGTATGGGAAGAGTTGTTTTTGCTGGGACAGAATGGCTGTCATATATAAATAGTTTGTTTGATTTATTCCCTGAAGTACCAGATTCAGATACGGATTGGTTCCTTTTGCATATCCAATTCTTATGAGTGGGAAGCTTAGTGGAAACTTGGAATTGCTGGTTCCCGATTTACAGGCGGTTAAAAATGGAAAAACAGGTAACCAGTAACCCTCAATACCTGAAAATGGGAGGGGGGGGGCGGGGTCTAGTTACCTTTTTTTACGTTACTGATCACCTGTAGACTGGGAGCCAGCTATTAATGTAGATAAGGTGAATACATAACATTTTTGCTAAACATGTTCAGGATCATACTTGCGTTAACTGTATTATACTTGTACATGTAGCTCAGGAGGAGAGGAGCGAAGTGGCTCATTGGTAGTGTTCCACTTGAGATAGTGGTACCTGGTTCGAAACACACCAGTCTTAGGCACTGTGTTGTGTGTCCTTGAGCTTAGACACTTAAATTAATTCTCTGCTTATAGTACTGGTTGGACCCAGTAAAACATCTCGACATGGCTGAAAAAGTTCTGGGACATCTTGCATCAACACAAACAAACAGAGATGTCATTCAAATAAGTGTTCTTTGTCAGATTTGGACATTAGCTGTGCAGATAGCAGATCTCACTGTAGTACATAAGGGTCACTAGAAAGACAGGAATCTACTTTTTGACTGGAAAACGCAGGAAACTGCCAGATAATGCAGGAAAACACCAAAAATATAGCAAAGATATATTGCACAAATGCATAGCAAAAGGGGTCGTGCGGATGAAGAGTTGTAGCTAGGTTGGGTGTATTGATTTGGGTAATAGTTAAGACACATTATGCCGGAAAAGACATGTATGGGCAAAATGCATGACAACAGTTGCAGTTTTTGGCGCATTAGGGCTTCATTCCGACACACTATATATAATGAATATGTCTGCTTTTGTTTGATTTGATTCTTTACGTCTCAGTCAACAATTTTTCAGTTATGTTGGGACAGGTCTTCCTGGGTAGAACCAGTACCAAGTAAGCAAGGATTAATATGTCTTGCTCTAGGACACAATGCAGTGATGCCGGCGAGGCTCGAACCGACCACCCCTCAGTCTCATGTCACTCACTCTTTCACTGGGCTCTCGGATGTTGGTCTGCTGTTACTAGTGTCAATGAGGAGTTTGTTTGATTTGATTCTTTACGTCCCAGTCAACCATCTTTCAGTTATGTCAGGACGGGTCTTCCTGGGTTGAACGATCAATGTGGAGTAAACTCCTTATTAAATCATCCCCAGATCTTTATTGAAATATTTTTGATTTACCAATAATTGACAGAAAAAATGAACATTTGTAACTAATGAAACATGTACATGTATATAAGATAACAGTCTAGCAAGAATTAACTGCAAATAGGTGGGGGCACATAAGTTACTAGCTGGCAAAGAGTTAAAAATGGTCATGGAATTGTTACAATGCATTTCCCTGCCCAATTTGAAATTCAAGCTGACAGACACAAATAGTTACAGCTGCTTCTACAAAGAGAAGGGTGGCTAAATCTGCCCCCTGTATGACACCCAGTCTGACATGTATTAGGACCATGAAATAGGAGATAACATCCTGGAAACTTTATCAAGCTGAAGTGATTTATATTTCTGAGTTAACCAGTTGAATAAGCACCTGGATTCAATTTTCATACTAAATGGTATTAAATTTAAATATTTCAGGTGATTTAATGCCAAATAGTCTGTGGTTCAGCAAGGTTCAACATTCTTGGGTTGATCAATGAAGATAAATGATGACACTTGATCTAGCTCCCTGATGTGCCTCATTTAAAAGCTGAATTTTTAGATTAAACTTTTTCTTTCATGTATAAGAAGGGGGAGATAATCAGGGTCCAAAGGATGAATTTTTCTTGGAATATAAATAAATTCAATCAAAAAAATATTTTATCTAATCCAAAATAGTAATCAATCTGGTCAAGGACAATGAACAAATTAAAAGAATCACAATGTATAACAGGCCCCCAGATATGAGTACATACCTGAAAATAATTTTTCTTATTTCTCAACCAAAACACATGTTTAAACTGATGGATAAGAAAACAATTGCAATTTTACGCAAATTGATATAATTGAGGAGCACGGTGGCTCAGTGGTGGAGTGCTTTACTTGAGATCGAGGGGTTACAGGTTTGAGCCTCACAGGAGGCACTGCAGTGTGTCCATGAGCAAGAATACACTAAATACTTGGACAGGAAAACTGGCTGTTGTGATATAACTGAAAAGTTGTTGAAAGCATTATATGAAGTCCCAAAATAAACAAAAAACTGATCTTTGACCATATTGAAAATTTAGGATAAATATGGTAATGTTTGACTGATTAGTGTAATTCGTCTTTTCTTCCATTCAGATGAGTAAAATTATGTTAGTTTTGTCCATAAAATATTTTATAGGGTCATAGGCTGTAACTTTCAAATTCTGTCTCTGATGATCTGGCATCTCTCAAGATGCTGAAAAGTGCATGTAGATTTAACGCTTAAAATGTTATTCAGATTTAGATTTACTTTAAGGAATAAAACTATACATTTTGGGTCAGAAATACTGGTCTTTTGCAAAGCAAAGTTAACTGTTTTATTAAAAGTGACAAGAGAAATGTGTATTGGAGAGACAATGAAAATTGTTTCTTTGTTTATGTATATCAAGAAATTATAGATTGGTCAATATGTTTGCCTTTGTGCTATATTTTTGGCCCTGCAGAAACATAACCAGTCATTAACTAAAGAGATGATCAAAGTTGATAACTCAGTTTCAAATAGCGCTGGTAAATGGCAAATAAAATCAATCAGTTAAGATCTCCGATATCACAAGGTGACAATTAAATTGAGACCAACTGCCTCTACAAGTAGGGGACACACTGGTCTCCCGTCAAAGGTCTTCCTGTCCACCTATTGTCCCTCTAATTCAGGCTAAAATTGTCCCTTTACTAAAGTCTTAAGGGCCCAGGATTCCTAATCACAGTTTGAAGATTTATCCATTCAGCTGATTGTGTGAAAATTGAAAAAGTTTGCCAGTTTTATTACACCTAGATTTGGATCTAAATACTGGTTTAAGTGGAGTTGGTGGACAAAGGTGCGAAAGTTCCCTCATTAGATCACAATTATCTCCAGTAATTGTTGCAGGTGGTCTTCTAAAGACCTCAGATTCTGGAACAGGCAATTTTACAAGTGCCACTTACCCCACCCCCCTGAATGCCTGATGACACCATGGGCCTTTCTTGTTTGTATTGTGTCTAATAAACTGAGAGAATGAAGTAATGTTGTGAGGGAAAACTTGATGCTACCGTCTTAACTCTTTTATGCTGGTTAATTTTGCATAATTGTTGTCCTCTGCTGATTTTTCTTTTGTAATTATTTTTAAAAAAAACTTCTTTCAGAAATACCATTAGAGAGTGTGTTTTATATAGTCAATCAGTTTGGATCAAGATAGATAGATAGATAGATAGATAGATAGATAGATAGATAGATAGATAGATAGATAGATAGATAGATAGATAGATAGATAGATAGATAGATAGATAGATAGATAGATAGATAGATAGATAGATAGATAGATAGATAGATAGATAGATAGATAGATAGATAGATAGATAGATAGATAGATAGATAGATAGATAGATAGATAGATAGATAGATAGATAGATAGATAGATAGATAGATAGATAGATAGATAGATAGATAGATAGATAGATAGATAGATAGATAGATAGATAGATAGATAGATAGATAGATAGATAGATAGATAGATAGATAGATAGATAGATAGATAGATAGATAGATAGATAGATAGATAGATAGATAGATAGATAGATTAGATAGATAGATAGATAACATTCAGAAAGTAAGCCAGGGAGAAACTTTGGCACCTCTCTTGTTTGATTTCTGGATTGGTTGTGTTGATGTTTATATTCATGTATTGTTGCTGACTGGGATGGTAAACTTCACATAAACTTGTTGCCCCCCGAAACAGTATGAATACCAATCAAATGCTGAATATGAATGATATTGGTCTGCACTGTTTGTGTTTAAATGAAACCACCATACCATATAAGATTTAAAAAGATTAATATCATATTTTACTTTAAATATACAATCAGCTTCTGCTTCCAATATTGAATGAAAATGCCTAAGATTTAAAGGGAAAAAAGAATTGGCATATAAACATGATTATATCCTCTCAAACATCCCCTCCCCCCCCTTCCCCCCCCCCCCCCCCCCCCCAAAAAAAAATATTTACTGTAAGTGTTCTAAAATTTCAAACGCTTATCTCTCTCGGTTCTCAAATAATATGTTGGTTTTTCAGAGCTGGAATTCACAAAATACTTGTCAGAATACCAAACAGGGAAGACACTGATCAGTCTGATCTGGGTCTGCACTTGTTTGTCTTGGCCTTTTTTGGCAGGCAACTACAGTAAAACCTTTGTAAAACAGCCACTCTCAAAACAACAGAAAATTGGTTTTCAAGACCAATTATCACTTAATGCAGGTCAAAAATATTGCAGAATTCTGCAATACTTTTGACCTTCATTAAACTACCATTTGTCATTAAGATCTTTGTTTTATCTATCTTTTAGTTGCCGTTTTACACAGGTTTTACTGCAGTGTTTAAATTTTAAAACATTTACCATATGTGCCCAATAATGAAATTACCTCTTTTCTATGTACATATTGGTCAAAAAAGCCTAATTTTATTGCCAGGCACTTAAGACTTCTAAGTGGTTGCTATTTAAACACTAAATGTTGGGCAATTTAGGAGACAATGACCATCCTGTTATAATGCTGTTACTAGTAGTGTGTCACCTGGCTAAATTTCACACCTGAAGATCTGAAGATGTCTGGCTAACTTCCATCCATACAACTTCGAATCAATATCTCTCACTACTGTTTGTTTTGATTCTTTACTTCCCAGTCAACAATTTTTCAGTTATGTCCGGATGGGTCTTCCCAGGTTTTCTGAATTCAGGATTTTGAGGATGGAAAGTCAGGCTCAAAATCCTGTATATATGCAGATTATACAGCTTTTCAGCTTGTCTGAGGATAATATACCAATTTAAACCAGAAATGGTTAATATTTTGCAGGAGTTCTGCAATTTTTCAGCTTTGAGTTTCTAAACTTAAGGAACATGAAAATTTTCAACTTTCGCTCATGTCACTATTAATTTTGGCAGACCATTTTCAAACAAACTCTTGATTCAGAATTTCTTTATGTCCTTGGGATGGAAGATCTGGGGCATATCGTTTTTGGTCTGTGTATATGTGTAACATAAAAAGATCAATCACATAGCTATACCGTACATAAAAACCTTAACCTTTGACCTACTTAATACTTGACCTACTGATGCTCAATATGTAATAGTTATACCATGGGTTGTCCCCCTGTATGTGGAGATTATCCACGAGCTTTAGCGATTGGATTATCTTACGTACAGGTGGACAAACATGGTATAACTATTTTATACCACCTACAGCAGTGTGGGCGCGCAGTGGCTCAGTGGTAGAGTGCTTGACTCGAGTCCGAGGGTCAGCGGGTTCGAGCCTCACCGGCGTCACTGCGTTGTGTCCTTGAGCAAGACACATTAATCTTAACTTGGTATTGGTTCACCCCAGGTAGACCCGTCACTACATAACTGAAAGGTTGTTGATTGGACGTAAAGAATCAAATCAAACAAAAAACCTACAGCAGTGTAGACCTTGCACATCACAAGAAATTTCATGCTTAAGTTGTTAAGGGTTGTATAATTTCATATACTACTCTCATACCCAATCTGTGCACTGTCTGATCAACCCGTTTGTTATTTGCTCTATGGAAAGAAAAATAACTAAACTTGTATCCTATGGAGCACAGTGGCTCAGTGGTAGAGTGCTTGACTCGAGATCGAGGGGTTGTGTCCTGGAGCAAGACACATTAATCCTTGTTTAGTACTGGTTCAATCCAGGAAGACCAGTCCCGACATAACTAAAAACTTGTTGACTGGGACGTTTAATATCAAACAAACAAAAAAACTTGTATCCTCTGCTTAGTACTGGTTCAAGCCAGGAAGACCTGTCCGGAAATGACTGAAAAACTGTTGACTGAGATGTAAACAATCAAAGCAAACAAACTAAACTTACTACATGCAAAATTTCAATACTCTCTGTAGTCTCTGTAGCTGGGCATGCTGCTTTGAGCATTACCAGATTGCAAACCCAGAAGACAGGTCTTCGTGCGAAAAAAGTGAGACCCCGCATTGAATATTGTAGCCAAAATATTAAATAACTTGTAGATTGTTACGAGTATTACACCTGTTGCAATTTTTGTATTGCATATTTACATCTATTCCATATTTTACATAGATCTGCTAGAACTATTTCAATCATAAATATCATTATATTTTAGAAGTGTAAAAAATACTAATAGAAGCATTTAATAAGAAGCAATCTGATGAAAAAGTAAAATTTATAAAGACTTACATATAGGTGAAAGCTTTCAGGATTAATCCTAAATTTAGGATTTGGGGACTGACTTTCCAAAGAAAGTCAGCCTCAAAATCCTGAATTAGGCTGGTTATAATAGCTTCTCTGATTTATTTTCAGTTTATCTATTGGTTATTAAACCATTCAAACTTGAAACTGGCAATATACAATACTATATATTTATTCAGCATTAAACATGTAACAATGTTTATAGCCTACACATTAACATATATATTAATGTAGTGAAAACAACAAAATTTTCCTGAGGACATACTTTAGACATAATGCAGATGAATTTCTAATGTTCAGGATTTTTAAAATTTTGAACTTTCACCCATGCTCGAACCATATATCTGTTCAAAATGAACATCTTCATCCTACAAAAATAATAAATATGATCATTAATGTACAAAAATAGAAATTGTTTATTATCACCCAGAAAGAACAGGCTTTTCAATGGATATTTTTTTGGTTAAATTATATTTAATACTTTAATTAAAAATCAAACATTATTAAATTGATTTTCAAGATATTAATTGTGCCTTTAATTGTCATAATTTTGTATTTGCCATAATTAATTCTATGCACCAGACTAAGTGTGTCCTAAGTAAAAATTCACACCTCAGAAAGTGTCTTCCTTACATCCTATGAGAAAAATCCCAGACAGACAGTCAGACAGCCAGACAATTGCTAGTTCCATCCATCAATTGACACCTATTGTTTTACTATTATTTCCCAAGTGTGTCTTTTGTTGATCAATTTGAGCAATGAATTTCCTCTTTTTAAACTTAATTGACATTGAAGAAACCTTCTAATTAGAAATTAAAAATTTCACAGATCATTAATTGGCATAAATGAGTTTTTAAATTCTTCTCTCTATATAAGTTCTTCCAAATTTGTTCTCAACATCATTTCCATCTGGAGCATTCTGAGTTAACTTAGTGTCTTAGTTCATTTAATGCATCTCTAAATCATCTTTCTTAATTAGTGTTTGTGATTGTTTTGTGTTTGATTGATTCTTGATTGGAGTTGTGAAAGTTTTAGTTTAAGTTTGACATATTCTTCTCAAATCTGGTTGTTATTTAATCAGTCAGTGGTGTTTGTAAAACTCATTATGGTTTTGAACAGTGTTGTTGTTCAGAGTGAATCTTGTGTAAATCAGAGTGATTCTTGTGAATTATATGCCAAGATGAAGGAAAAATATACAAAGACAAACTTATGCTCTCTTACCATTAATCTGAAGGCACTCAACATATGTAAGTTATTTATGTTTATTCTTCGAAATTTTCAAATATAGTGTGTTAATTTTCAGCCTGCTAACAGGGAATTTTGTTGTCTGCTGATGATCTTTGCAAGCAGTTCGGACCCAGATCAGGCCCAACAGAACAGAATATCGGGCCTGATCTGGATTCAAACTGTTTGATATTCTGAAAGAATTATTTTGATAATTTCAACATTTTTTTATCGACTTTTGTCGTCTGCTGATAACATTTGCAAACAGTTTGAACCAGATCAGGACCGACAGAATGTCTGTCCTGATATGGATCCAAGCTGCTTGACACTCTGAAAGAATATTTGAAAAAGGTGATTTGAAAACAGTCAGCAGATGACAGAAAAGCATGAAAAATTTCCCATGGGGCAAAGAGTTAAAGTCTGCAAACTGGTTTGTGAGACATCTTGTCTAGTCACACTTAGGCAAATGCCTTTTTTGATGGTCAATAGAATGCATATTCAAACAAAATGTAACAATGTTTCCAAGTGCAAAGATGGTTCCTCTGATATTAATGTTCAAACTTTGCTAACTTCTTTACTTTCTGTTCTTTTCCCTAAATTAATAACTTTTGCCTTCCAATTGACATTCATTTAGATTAACTGTATTTAATATTCATTATCTTTGATGCTCATTAACTGCTTAATTGTAAAAGTGAACATAATTCATACATCTAATGAAAAACATCACACCAAGAGTATATTCTCATAACAATAATAATTTCTTAATTATGTCTAATAAAGGTCAACTTATTAAGGGTGCTTTATTCTATGTAGCACCATTTAACACCTATGAACAGTATTATGGTGCTCATTGACCCATAATTAATACAATCTTCAATCCCTTCAGAAGTCCCACTGTTTCTAATTAGAAACACACAGTTTGCACAGCAAGTGGTCTTAAGTTATGACAGTTTGGGTAGCAGGCTTGGTTAAGAATTCTCATTTGCATCCATAATTTCATTGTGTCTGGGTGTGACAAACTAGAGATAATATAATCAGTTGGACAGTACAGACATGCCAGTCTGGGGTGGACAGTGTGAGTGGTGATTTCATGGTGTACTGAAGTCAGACAAGAGAAAACTAGGCTTGGAGTACTCAGTGCACTGACTTGATTAACTCATTGTGTGTTCGAAGTTTCAACTTTTCCAAATGATTTACAAAATGGATGTTAGTTGTCTGTCTTACTTTCTGAAAAGAGGAGTATTAGGTTGGATATATTCTTATTTATATGGATTATTATTAATGTGGGAAAAGTTCTAAAAGCTTAGTTTGGCAATCTGGAAATGTTAGATGAACAGTAAAAATAATAATTTCAAATTTCAGAACACATGCCATATCATTTAAATTGTTTTTGTGAATAATCTTAACCTAAAACACAAATTCGTGGTGCTTTTAGGTGGTGTATTATATAATTTTTTTAAATAGATGGTAATCAGTGTTGATCATGATCAGCTGGCTCTAAGCCAAATTATCTGGAAATGCATAAATTCAGCAGGACTTACTATTGAAATTAAGAAATTGAAATTGTGCAAAAGACTAGCAATTATAGCACTGTTCAGTGGTGTTAAGCAAGGGGTTAAGCTATTAGGTTTACTATTTGCCTGCTTATAAGTGTTGTCTGCTACTTACCCTTGCAAACAGTTTGGACCTAGATCAGGACCCACAAAATGTCTGGCCTGATATGGATTCAAACTGTTTGGAACAACTTAAGTATTTGTCTGCCACTTTATCTAACCTTTACAAACAGTTTGGGCCTTGATTAGGACCGACAAAATGGATCTAAACATCTTAAATTGATAGTGTTAAAAAAAGTCAGTGGATGACAGCAAAACGGGACTTTAGTTAAGAGTGTGTAACAATTTTCTTATTTCTCAACTAAAACATATGTTGTGGGTACTCAAGAGAACCGTCTCAATGAGACGGTTCTTTTGAGCACCCAAAACATATGTTAAAATTGATGGGTAAGAAAATATTTACAATTTTACGAATTTTGTTTATCTAAACCTGTGACAAAAGCTTGAAAGAGGTGTGTGTATTGATGGTATGGTAAATTGAACAAACTCTGATCACCCTGTTTCCAAAGGAGCAGTCTGATCTAAATATACATTATTTCCTGCGAGTTTTTAGAATAAATATGATAATATTGTCTCCTTTCAGCCAATGACATGTCTGCATCAGACCTGCGTCGTCGACAGACGGAAGCAGAAAAGAATGTGAACAGACTACGTAACTGTATGCCAGAGAAACTTGAGACGTTCTGCAAGATGCACTTGTCCTTCCTGTTGGAGTTGGATGGGTCCAAGCTGGAGGAGATGTTCCTGGAGCCAACTTTCACCGACAACAACAACAACAACAGAAAGAAGGCGACTACTCCATTCTCCAAGAAGAAAGGTAGGGTTTTACTACACAGGATATTTTTAGATCATTTTCTATTTTTAGACAACATTGAAAAAAAAATCAACAAAAGTTTAAGTAAAGTTTTGAAAATTTTATGGAAAATGGAGCATTTGCTCCAATGGAGCAAATGCTCCATTTTCCATAATATTTTTAAATGAGGCATTATGGAGCAAATGCTCCATTTTCCATAGTATTTTCAAATATATATTTCAAAGGCATTATTATGGAGTAAAGGGTTAAGCTAGTATGAACACAGATGAAAGAATATGGGTTCCAAACAGGTCATATGCATACTCAAATCAGCCTGCTCAGCTACAGAAACTTGCTGAAAAATGTTGAAATCATGTATGAAGCAAGTTTAGATATCATATTTTGCACGAAGTAAAATAACAAGGGGCTGATCAGACTGTATGGATGTGCAGGCTGGTCTTTGCCTTTTGTTGTTTGCATGCGTCAGTTCAAGCTTTCTGGTGTTGTTGAGCTATCTGTGACCCCTCGTTGGAAGCTTTATAACACTGGGTGGAAAATTCCACAAGCCAAGAAAGTGGTGCATTTTGATTATAAATGTGGAATCATTATGTTGATGAAAAGGTGTAGATCCTGAACAGCTGGCATCATCAGAAGCAAGCTGGTCTCGATCTTCCCTGTTTTTCACAAGAGGACATACAAATTCAAGTTGCGCTTATCATATTGCTTATATGGTATTTCAAAATATTGCACTACTATGCTTGCTTCCAAAAGTATTTGATATCACTAATTATCTTGATTATAGAATGTTATGCTTGTTGCCTTGCAGTGTTTGGACAGAGTAATGAACCTGTTTATATGTCTGTGGGGAGTCAGTTTGATCTTCTATCTAGTGTTTGCTTTAGCTGTACATACTCAGAATTAATCAAAATCAGACTGCTTAATTTGTTTGCTTCTAATTAAGAAAGTTGTAAAATTAATTAAACTTTATTGATTTTATCTGGCTTTAGGATTTCGTCATTTACCAGTATATCTCCAAGAACAGATTTAACCAAACTGGTCTTGATTATTCTGGGATAGAACCTTTTTAGTCTGAACTTGTTCATCCTAATTATTTGCTGAATTTCCTCTGAAAGAAGCAGTCTGATGTTTCAAAATGTTTTTCTGTTTGTTTGTTTTTTGAGTAATTTTATACTGTTTTGAAGACAGATAATTGTTTTGAAGACAGATTGTGACAATCTGTCTTCAAAACAGTAATCTGTCATCAAAACAGTTGGTTGTATGGCCTGAATTTGGGTCTGGCACTAAATTATGCCTTCCTCCCAACCCAACTCCGTAGCTGAAATGGGACATCTGCAATGAAGTCTGGGTCAGATGAGGTGTTTGGTGGTGGACAAATGTGATTCGAAATTGGCTCCTATTGTACTTTGACTGCCATCCCTAGGTGTCCAATTTCAAGGATGGCAGATTCTATCATTAATTTTGGGGTTAAGGGGATCAGCTGTAGGATCACATGGCCACAATGTTTGCTTTTGTTACCTAAATACAATCAGGTGCGAAAGATAGCAGGTTAGAGCAGGATGGTTTTGTCCTTGGTAATAGGGGCATAATGGGATTAGCATGATATCCCTTGATAATCCATGGAGACAATGAGGATTACTTGACACCAACCCCTGCAGGGTGCTAGGATTACAATGACAGTAATACCAGGTGTGATAACAGGGTCCTGGCCCCTTATTTACAAATCCCTCTAAGATTAATAGGCTTAACTTGCCATTCTCAATTGCCCATGTCCAACTGAGCCTGATATGGAAAGATTACCATAGATTTTCTAAAATTTCATTGTGATTTGCTCTATTAACCCTTTATGCCCTAATGAATTCTTCCTTTTGGTTTGATGCAATAAACAGGGGATAGTCCATTGTTTGTACTGAGAAGTCACAGGTTATGATTTCCTCATAAAAATGTATTTCTTTTGCAGAGGTATCTTTGCACAAATGCCTAGATAAACGGACAAACAAAATAAAAGAAGGCTTAGTGGTAGAATGCTCAACTTGCGATCAAGGGGTCCTTAGTTCGAGCCTCACTAAAGGCACTGTGTTTTGTTCTTGAGCAAGACACTTTATTGTTGCTGCTTGGTTTAACCCAGGCAATCATCCCGCATTTCACCACTGTTTCTGGAATTGAAATGTAACTTTTAGTCTAGTAAAAGTTATTGATGTACAGTAAAACCTGTGCGAAAAGGCCACTCTCAAAAAGACAGAAAATTGGTTTTCAAGACCAGTTATCGCTTAATGCAGGTCAAACATATCGCAGAATGCTCCAGGGGAGCATTCTGCAATACTTTTGACCTTCATTAAGCTACCATTTGTCATTAAGATCTTTGTTTTGTCTATTTTTGGGTGGCCGTTTAACGCAGGTTTTACTGTAATTAACTCTTTTAAAAGTGTTGGCAAACTGGACGGAATTACTGATGACCCGCTTGGACAATCACCGCACTATACTTGAAAGTTTGTCTTTGTTTGGCCTATTTTTGAATGGCTGTTTTTACACAGGTTTAACTGTATGTTTTATGTACATTTCAGCTTCTACTCCAGAAGTGTTCCCTTCGGTGACCAAGGAGAAAGTGAGACAGATCTACCAGCTCATCAACTTCTTACACAGATCTGACAGTAAGTACCACACATCCATGCACAGATACACATGCACACACAAAATGGAAACATATTTACAGGTTTAGATAAACAAAAAATTTCAGCGCAAAATTGTAAATTTTTTCTTACCCATCAATTTTAACATATGTTTTGGGTGCTCAAAAGAACAACATATGTTTTGGTTGAGAAATAAGAAAATTAAATTTTTGTTACGCACTCTTAACGGAAATCCTGATATTTATACAATTATTTGACAAGGGCATTTGTCACTATTCATTATTGGCTAGGAGACCCTGCCTGACACTACCAAAACACTGTTGACAGCGCCATGAAACAAAACAGTTGTGATGAATCTTTCGAGAACCCAGAAAAATCTATTTCAGAAATTTTTACTGTATATCCTTACAACAGACTGTTGTTTATTAGAATTTATACTTATTGGTCAATATCTGTCTGAATATTTAGGGTTACTGCTGAAAAGACCCTATATATTTTAGCAAGTGTGTGCACAAGGCAAATTCATTCTGTACACATTTTGTTGAGAATTTATGCTTGATGCAATGAACTCTAGTAAACTCCAAATTTCATACGGAAAGTAAGTTATCAAGCCCTTATTCTGTTGAATGCAACTTTATCCTTTTTCTAAAACATTGCAGATCCAGATTAGATGGCTTCTGATGCCATCATATCAGGATCCACAATGTCTTTCATTCAGTGATTAATGAATCACTGCAATTCATGAAATAAGCATTAATCCTAGCATAGTACTGGTTCAACCCAGGAAGACCTGTCCCTTCATAACTGAAAGATTGTTGATGGGACATAAAGAATCAAATCAAATAAACAAATAATGAAATTAGAATTTTAGTTGTGTTGGGGCTCATCACTATGAAATTGTTTATCTTTTCGTCAGATATCAAGGCAGAAGGTTTGTTCCGAAAGACCGGCAATGTGACTCGTCAAAGATTGCTGAAGGAATGGATAAGACAAGGGGCAGAACTCCACCTAGATGATGGTACATTCTCTCCACACGACATCGCTACAGTGCTGAAACAGTTCCTGGCAGAGTTACCGGAACCATTGCTGACACAGAAACACTTTGATGCTTACTGTCAGATCGTTGGTAAGAGACCCTTATTTTCACTAATTAGAATCCATCAACTTATCAACCTATGTAAACGGCCACTCAAAAATAGACAAAACAAAGATCTTAATATCAATTTCTTAGCTCAATGCAGGTCCAAAGTGTTGCAGAATGCTCCCATTGGAGCATTCTGCAATACTTTGGACCTGCATTAAGCGATGATAATTGGTCTTGAAAACCAATTTTTCGGTCTTTTTGAGAGTGGCTGTTTTATACAGGTTTTACTGTACCAATATTATATGGGCCACATTGCAAAAAAACTGACTTTGTTGCATACGAACATCACAATTTAAAAAATTTTGGTTGAAAAAATAATTCTATGTAAAGCTATGGGAGTATGAATCACAGAAAAATATGCCAAACTGGTATCTATGGGTGAATATTGGTAGGGATTATCACAAGAGATTTAATCCTAAGTACAGAGTTACATAATCTGATAAAACGTCTCCTTCAGAAATAGAAACTACAGTATTAGAAAACAGCAGACTCGGTTTTATTGAGTCTGTTCATGAGAACTAATGGAAAGTGCGACAATTCTCACGCTCCCTAGCACCGGCTTAAGCTGTATTCTGTCTGTTCCAAATTTTTCCTGTACAATTGTGAATATCTACTTATCCATGAGTTTATACATTTGTTTTGGGTGCTCCAAAGAACCGTTTTATCGAGACGGTTCTTTTGAGTACCCACAACATCTGTTTTGTTTGATTTAAAACTATGCACTATTATCTAAAGGCCTGCATGCTGTTTATTGTAGATATGGCTAACCGTGGTTACACAGACAAGGATCGTAGCAAGTCAAGAGTGAAGCAACTGAAGGCGTTACAACTGATGATCTTGTTGCTCCCGCGTGAGAATGCCATCCTCCTAGAATGTCTTCTTGACCTACTTCATTCCGCCGCCAGTGTGACAGAAAACAAGATGTCTGCTAGTTCTTTGGGTGTTGTCTTTGGACCTAGTCTCCTTTGTCCTAGAAAGGTAAACTATTTACAATCATCAGCCACATTGATGGAATCTGTTTATGCCATGATTTGGGAACAACAAAAGTACAGATCAGCTGACATGTCAATTCCGTTTGATCAGCTTCCATATTTATGCCCATTAATAACAAGTGCTATTTGCCTCCTAGATGGTAAAACGACAATACATGCTAAATTCAAATTTTCTGTATAGTAGTTAGTCTAGGTAGCTGAGTAGGCAGGCTGCTGGAGTCTCGACTGTTATTATAATGGTATTTGGTCTATGCATACCAACTAATGCCAAGTTAAGACTTCTTTTTAGCAATTTCATTTTTCACAGTTTCACTGCATAGTCTATTTTCTATAAACTCATATCATAAAATTTTTAGTGTCTTATTAGAGTTGACCCTGATCAGACCACTTTTCAGGAGCATGTTTTCTGTTCGCCATTGTTTGCTCAATTATGTCTTCCACATTTTTAGGGTATATATTTTAAATGCTCTATAGCAAGATAGAAATCAGTCAGCAAGAATGAATACAAAAATCAAATATAGAATAAGATAAATTACATGAAACAAAGCATAAATTCATGTTAATGTTGTTTTTTACAGCTCACACCAGAAGAGATGCATGAAGTCTCTCCCATCATCAGCAAAGCTGTTGCAACCATGATTGAGAACGCTCCATCTCTCTTCACCATTCCCCGAGAACTTGGCGATGATGTGGCAAACTTCTGGCGAGAAATGGAAGACCCCAACATTGCAGCTTTTGATGAGACTGTAGAGAAGGAAAATCTCAATGATCAAGCTAATATTCAGAAAACAAAGGTATATAAAAGAGCTATTTCAACTCTAGGATAATCTCTTAATCACTATCAACATTTCATCCATCTGTATTGTCAGTTGCTAACATATTGTACTGTTACAGTACAGTTCATTAGCAACTGACAATACAGCACAGTTTATTAGCAACTGAGATGACCCCATGCACAGAAACAGCTAATATCAAATTTGCATTATACAAATGGCATCTGATACTATGAAAACACATAATAGAGATATACAGAATAAAATTATCACATAGTTAAGTAACAGCTAACGCTTTCATGTTCATAAATTATTTTCTCTTATTCAGAAAGGAGCAGACACCAATTGTCATGAAAAGCAGTTTAGTTCCATGACGAAAAAATAATTTTCTTATTTCTCAACCAAAATATATTATGTGGGTACTCAAAAAAAAACATCTCAAAGAGATGGTTTCTGAGCACCCAAAACATATGTTATAGCTGATGGGTAATAAAATATTAGTTGGGGAAAAGGGTTAATAAAGTAATTTGCTATCTGTTTACAGTATGGAAGTTCTAGTGCTGTCAACACTGTGCTAACCTTCGCAGAGAGGAAGACCTCTGAAGAGATTGAATCGTCCCAGGACACCCAGGTGGCGCTGGCTCAGCTGTACGCACATGTCCAGTCAATGCCAGAGTCGGCGAAGAAGAAAAAACTGCTGAAACAGTTCAACCGAGCCAGCGGGATCACTCCGTCATCGAGCCAAAGGAAGAAGCACACGAGAAGTAGAACTTTCGGAGAGTCTTTGAAGGTAAACATTTACTTTGATCATTCGTTATGTCTTGCTGAGTAATTTCTGGCCATTCACAACAACTGTCATCTGCTTGTGTACTAAGGTAGCCTAAATTGCAATCAATATGGACCAAGGTCCGGGTTCATAGTGTTTGCTTCCATGATAAAAGTGTTCTGGATCATTTTTTGAATATATGCAGCAGACGTAATTAGCAGACAACATTTTTCAGGACATGAAATATTGGTAGGATAAGGGTTAACATGTCTCATGGACTCTGTCCTCCATGCAACTTACATCCCAGACTGCATGGAAAATAGTGTGAATCTTTATCAGCTTCCTTGTAAAGGACATACACTGTTGTCAAAAAAGAATATATCTTCGTTTCACATGAAAATGATTAAGCTGCTCAACTTCAGCATATGACTTGCTTATTTTGCCGACAAACAAGGCAATCAAGTGGTCAAACTTTTTAAGTCTCCGCCTTCTTTTTCTTTTCTCTCTCAGAAAATGAATTTAATACAAAAAGTTAAAATTGTATTTTGGAAAAGTTGTCTCCCTTAGGAAATGATACCAAAATTATAATATGATTTTTATTTTTTTCAGAAACATTTTCCCATGCTTCAGAAGCACAAGCACCGAGAGAATGAAACTGACAGCTGCAGTACTCAGCTCACGTGGAGCATCACTAAGCCTATCAACATTGACAACACTCCCGATAACGGCAACATCTTCACAAAGACACCCAATAACAAGTTGACAACATTCACCGTAAGTGTCATGCCCAGTCTTGTATTGAACCCTTTCTTGATATATCGGTAAAAATTTCAAACATCCATTAGTCTGTTTGTCTGTTTCCATTGTTTATGCTATATATTAACCCTTAATGCGCCAATCGCAACAAAAATCGTCTGCTTTTCGCGTCTGCTGAAATGTTTAAGAAGCCTCTATGGCAAACAGTGTGGACCCAGATCAGACTGCTCCTATAGGAGCAGTCTGTTCTGGGTCCAAGCTGTTTGCTTCTATACTTAATTCATCAGTAATGTTAGGCAATTTTTTGCAGCAGACCTCATTTTCAGATGCATTTTTTTTTCTTGGTGCTTTAAGGGTTAAATCATTCCCTAAAGCAGAGCATGGTGGCTCAGTTGGTACAGTGTTAAACTGGGGATCGAAGGGTTGCTAGTTTGAGCCTCACTGCTGGAGCAGAGTCACTGTGTTTTTGAACAAGACACTGTATCCTGCTTAGTACTGGTTCAACCCAGGAAGAAAGGAAATTGTCCCGACATGACTGAAAAGTTGTTGACTTGGACGGGACGTAAAGCATCAAAACCAACAAATACTTCTTCTTGAGCGAATCAGTCAATGTTTTCATTTTCATACATTTCAGAATGTGAGTCCAGCCGTCCATGTTGTTGACCTCGGCGCATCACCTTGCAATGTGAAAGTGAGAGCAGTGAAGCGACTGAGTGACGAGAACATCAACGCTGAAGTGAAAGCCGCTAAGATACCCTTTGTGCTACCCTCTACAGAGAACGAGATACACTACATCAAGAAAACTGGCCCAACTTCGAAGAAAGTCTACCCCTGCACACCAGATAGAAGAACGGTTACCATGGTTTCACCTATCACCAACTCAGTCACCAAGTTACCAGAGTCTTCAAAGGTATTTATAGTTTGTTTTGTATTTTTTCAAGATGGTTTCAACCACCCAACTCCTATGCTTAGCCCTTTTCTGGCCATTAAGGACAATTATTGTCAGTTTTGTCATAATTCGATAAACTTAGCCTATATTGCAAACAATATGGACCCAGATCAGGTCCAGTCTGATCAGGTTTATTGGTTTTGATCCATTGTAAACATATTTTGGAGTGCTTTGCAGACATCTTAAAAGTGTGTTGCCAAACGAGGTTTGAAATCACTATATGCTTTGACCATGACCCAGCCAAGAAAGACATTATATGATATTAATCTTAAATATATAGATACATGATAATTTACACTTTAATATAATATAAAAGGTTGGTATCATTCAGTTATTTGTTTTCAATGCAGGAGAGAGTGAAAGAAATTGCACAAATTCCATAATGGTAATGTTATTGTTGGTTTGAACCGGCTCGTTGTTACAGTTGAAAGTGTTCTGTTTTATTTTCCTGTTACATAGTTATTTTGTTACCGTTTCACCCATGTCCTGCAGAACCGGGATACATCCTTTGAAAGTTATTATAAAACAATTAGGGTCCTGATCAGCCAGCTGATCAGGATTCACACTGTTTTCAACACAGCCTATGAATCAATAATCATACCAAAAAACACTCATCTAAATGGAATGAAAATGTCACTGAATGTGGTATGTTAATTAATTCAGCAGGACAAGAGTTCAATTTGGTTTTGCATGTAATTTCAACAATAGAATACATATAAAAGCAAGCCCATGAGATTATGGTACTTATATCATAGAATTAGATAAACAAGATTTTTCATCGTAAAATTGTAAATATTTTCTTATCTATAACTTATGTTTTGGGTGCTCAAAAGAATCATCTCATTGAGAAGGTTCTTTTGAGTATCCACAACATATGTTTAGTTGAGAAATAAAAAATTATTTTTCTGTTACGCTCTCTTAACTAAAGACCTGCATATGCACAAATTCTCCTTTTAACACACATGCTGAAGTGTACAGCATGGCTAGAAGTATAAAGTTTTACTCCTGAGTGTTCATCGAGACATCGACTTCCTTGCCTTGCTTATGCGAGCTGGGAAGGCTGCAGCGATGCTCAGGCTCAGCTGCGCCTTAGCTGTTGGACAATTCGATAAGTACCAAAATCACATGTACTGGCCCATTTCCGCCGGGCCGCGTAGCGCAGTCGGTAACGTGTCTGGCTACAGATGCGTGTCTGACTGCAGATCCAGGGGTCTCGAGTTCGATCCTGGTCTGGTCCCATACTTTCGTGGAGATTGATCATGAAATGATTTCTACGGTCATTCCTCCCTTTCGCTGATTTATTCAAGAAGGGTTGTTGTCAGTTACAAGCGAAAGTATGTGCACGAATTACTGGTTAACCGCTTGTTCAAGCCTGCCCAGGAAAAAGTGTGGTTAGGTGAACTGACCCTCTCGCAATGACCATAGCTGTTGACTTGGGACGTAAAGCAACAAAACAAACAAACAAACTGGCCCATTTATTTATCCAACAAAATATAATAGGAAAATTACAAGATGGAGATTTGGAATCAAAAATCAAAGTTCTGGTGTTAGTTAGAAAAAAAAATTGATAATAAAAAATAAATAATTTTCATTTATAAGAAAATAACCGAATAAAGTACTTGAACTAAATTGATTGCAAAATGCTTGATAAAGTAAAAACAAGAATTAAACCCTTTGTCTATTCAAAACTAGTGTTAAGATTATAATTAGTTGATTCCAATATCCAAGTTTGTGTTTAAAATTAATATTTTCCTCCTTTATTTTCAGAGAGCAGTAATGACCCCAAGATCTCGGCATCCAGTGCTTCTTTTACAGTCGCCCAATGATTCTTACTTAGAGAGCGTGTTGTAACCATGGTAACAAGTGTGAAACCTACGAACTTGTGATAACATATATTTTAGTGTGGAAGACTTTGTGCTGTGATAAAATCAAATATCTGAGAAGATAAATATATATTTACCCACATCCCGCCAATATTTTTAATCCTGAAAATGCCGTCTGCTGCATATATTCAAATGCACTCCAGACTACTTTATCATGGAAGCAAACAATTTGTGCCCTGATCAGACTGCTCCTGAGGAGCAGTCTGATCTGGGTCCATAGTGTTTGCGATGTTGTCTACCAAATTACATCAGCAGAAGATAAAGCAGACGACAATGGTGAATGGCGGGAAAAGGGTTTAAAGAGAACCTGTTGCAATTACTTGTGGACTTATGCAACGTTAAAATGTGCTACAAGGATGTTCCCATAGGGGACTTAGCTTGGTTACTATAGTAACTGAATATATACTTGACCTTTGTGCTGAGGACATTTTTGAGGGTCATTGTTTGTTGTTAACTATTCAAATGTTCCACTTCTAACTCTTAGCCCAGTTTTGGACACATTACAAGTTGATTGGTATCAAGTTATTTTATAAAATTACTGTGAAAGGCTTGAAGCTACAACTACAAATTTTCATAGCCCTTTGTTGCTTATTTTCTTATTCTCTAAAAGGAAATATTTTGTGGGTACTCTTTAGAAGCATCTCTTAAAGAAACTTCAAAGAGCATCACAACATATGCTTTTATGGACAATAAGAAATAGGGCCTTAGGGTTTCAAACAAACAGAAAAAAATCATCTTAATGCTATATTGTAAATATCATTAACTTATATTGCACTTCATTTGTGCTTTTATGGTTTTTCTACTGTGTAAAAAACTGGGCACTTTCGAGCTTTTCATATCTGTATTTGTGTCTCTAACTTTTTTTTAATGTTGAAAATGGTATATATTGGTGTCTATTTAAACACATTTTCAGAAATTGAAATAAAAGAAATCTGTATTTATAAAAACTGTTCTTGAAATTGCCATCCTGGGAACATATTATCATTCCTGGAATGGCAAGCTGTGTAGACTCAGACCAGACAGGGTCTAAACTGCTGCATAGCTTGCTACCAGAAACTATTCTGAAGATTATTGTATTATGAAAATATGGGCCATATAAGTATGCGATCTTCAACTTTAAGTGTAATTCTCATCTTAATTTCAAATTTCTCTGTGTCTTTCTGTCTTAACCCTTAAAGCGCCAAGAAAAAAATGCATCTGAAAATGTCGTCTGCTGAAGTCGTCTGCTGCAAATAATTGCCTAACATTTCTGATGAATAAAGTACAGAGGCAAACAGTATGGACCCAGAACAGACTGCTCCTGTAGGAGCAGTCTGATCTGGGTCGGCACTGTTTGCCATAGAGGCTTCTTAAATATTTCAGCAGACGAGAAAGCAGACCACTTTTGTTGCAATTGTGCATTAAGGGTTAATCTGTTTGTTCATCTCTTTGCTCCCTTTCTTTCTGAATTTCTCTTTAGTACTTTTGTGTTTTATTTGTGTTGTCTCGTAATTTCTTTTCTGCTTCTTAAATTTCAAAAACGGGTCGAGATAAGGATATTATTTTTGCACAGTATTATATGCTCTCTGGAACCATTTAACCAAGGCAATTACAATGCATAGTGAAAAGTAGTCATATTTTACATTAGCTGCCATTTTGTTATAAGGGAGATAACTGTAGACGATTAGTCTGGCATGGAAATCCCCCTCTGAAATTGGGACTTTCTTAAACCCTTTTGCACTCAGATTGGACGAAATCCTATATCACCAGAGTGACCAAAATGTAGGACCAAAACTCCATTTTGGTCACTCTGGATGAATATTGATGGTAAAAGGAAAGAATAAGACCTCTGTGATGCTAATGAAAAGAGAAGTAAATTATATTTGTCTAAAGGCTAAAGCAAGCATAGTCTCCCTTCAATTGTGACAATTTACCTCATAATTTACTAATCATCATATCTCATCTAGATCATCATTTGGTATATCATATCATCTTATCTTGACTTGTCTTTTTCACATACCTAGTAGCTCCTGAATATTTCATAGACAAAATTTCTAATGCAAATAATGGAGACCCATGATTAAATTAGTATTTAATGAGGGTCTCAATTTTTGCAAGCAAGAATGAGTAGAATATATACAGTAAAACCTGTCTTAAGCAGCCACTTAAAATAGACAAAACAAAGGTCTTAATGGAAAATGGTAGCTTAATGAAGGCCAAAAGTATTGCAGAATGCCCCCCTTGGAGTATTCTGCAATACTTTTGTCCTCAGAGTTCTCACTAAGATTTTGAAAAAGGGAGTAAAAATGCTGTTTGCCAGAAAAAAATGGAGTTTTACCATACTTTTCTATTGGCACTTTTGAAAAAGTTGGAGTCAGAATCAAAAAGTTGGAGTAAAATAATCCAAATTTGGAGTAAATGAGAACTCTGGACCTGCATTAACTGACAATGGGTATTGAAAACCAATATTTGGTGTTCAATTTGAGTGGCTGCTTAAGACAGGTTTTGCTGTACATAGTTTTACCTCTCTGCTTTTAAAGCTTGATCAATGATGATAGACTCAACTGCAACAATTCACTTGTTCGTGGTGTTGATTTAAGGCTGGCATTGTAACATTTGTCAGATAAAAGCAGGGAGAATATATTTTTGTTGGAATATTCAGGATAGATCTAGTAGTGTTCATTTCTTATTCACATCTTTACTTGCCTTTCTGTCATCAGTCTCTATCTCAATATTGTTCGTGTTTGTATGTGTATTTATTGGTTATAAGTGGAACTCAACCCTTGCTCTGATGAACCTAAATATATACCTAATCAAAGTTAGATCACAGGTCTCAATATTGAAAATTAATCTTTTATTTCTCAACCAAAACATATTTTGTGGGTAATCAAAAGAACCGTCACAATGAGACGGTTCTTTTGATCACCCAAAACACATGTTTGAACCAATGGCTAACAAAATATTCACACCTTTACACTGTTTGCTTAACTAGAACTAGGCTATGGATCAGGGCCTACACGATGAAAATAAAATATTTGTATGTTCGACCGCAGAGTTTGTGCCTTGTAAAAACTGATCCAGCATTCTTTGAGTATCATTTTGACAGCAGAGCAAGGGTTAATCATTAATTGAATTTTTTTTCTGTGAAAGAGACTAAAATCATATTCACTGGTGCATAGCATCAGATATTAAAGCAACCTATTTTCAGTCAAAAATAACATTTTAAAATTAAATTACTTACTTTTCATCAAAAACATATGTTGTGGGTACTCAAAAGAACCGTCTCAATGAGACGGTTCTTTTGAGCACCCAAAATATGTGTTTAAACTGATGGATAAGAAAACAATCCAATTTTTAAGCTCTAATCAGGAAATATGGTGAATAATACGGGCAATGTTTTTCTAGTCTCTTTCTAAATGAAAAAAATATAAAAAAGAATATTGTTTGTTTTGTTGTTGCCTTTATTAGTGCTTTTGTATTCAAAATACCATGTATATATGTTGATACTATTGTAAATATGTATGTATCAAGAAGTTTCATGAATATATCTTTTATCATATCGTCATTGTTCATGACCATGTCAGAAAACTAAATTAAATATGACAAAATTTTAACACTTTCTTATTCTTTACTTGACACTTTGTTAAGATGTTTGTTTTCAAGAACATCTTGAAATAGGACGATATCCCAGAACTTGGCAATCATGGAAGACTCAGGCAAACCTGTGCAGTCTCACTTAAACCTTCATAGCTCCCTCAAAATGACAGTTAAGGCTCATGTCAATAACTAGACATAAGCCTCGCTGGACAGTGATTTTATTTGGCCATTTTGCCATGGATATTCAGGGGCAGTCTCAATAAACAATGATGTGAATTTTCCCAATTTTTGACTTATTTTTCCAAATTATGAGCTGCCAAAAAAACTGAGATAAAATTATGAAAATTCACTGGATTCGTTTATTTAGTAAGTCTGTTTGCGAACAGTTTGTTTACAAACCTTAATTCCGGCCTTAGTGTTGAGGTATGTTTATGTTCGAATGGGAGCGTCCGAACCTTGTTCAGCGCCCAGTGCGAAATACGCTAGAATAGATCTGCTTCACAGTCAATTTGTCAAATGAGTGCGCCCACGATATGCGGCGCCCTATTGAGTATATTCCTATACATTTTTAAAGATTGGTAAATATTCCATTGTATGGATAAAAAAGATAACAGACTGGCTTTTTAGCTCACCTGAGCTGAAGGCTCATGGAAGAGCTAATAGTATACCAGTCACTCCGGCGTCCGTCCGTAGTCTGTCATCCGTCCACAATTTCAAACATCTTCTCCTCTGAAACCACTGGGCCAATTAAATTCAAATTAGATATGGAGACTCCTTACGACGCAGGAACAAAAGTTTGTTCAAATGGTCCAGGTCACATGACCAAGATGGCCGCCACGCCCATACATGGAAAAAACCCTTTAAAAATCTTCTTCTCCAGAACCAGAGGGCGGATGACCTTGGGACTTGGTATGTAGCATTGGGATAGTGGGGCCTACCAAGTTTGTTCAAATGATGATCCTAGGTTGACCTTGACCTACTTAACGTCAAGGTCAAATTTGCTTCCTAATGCATTTAAATGGGAAAATTTCTGAAAAGGTGATTTTTTGGAAAACTGTGGAAGCTTTAGTCATTATTCTCACTTGATATGTTTAACATAATGAGACAATGGCTATAAATAAGTTGCAAAGGTCAAGGTTGACCTTTCAGCTTAGGTCACTCATACTGGAGTCCCATCAATATACTAAAACATAGTTTTCTCACAAACCTTCAGTCCTATTGAACTCAAATTTCATGTGAAGACTCTTTATGATAAGTTAGCCACAATTTACGCAAAATACTTTGGTCACATGACCAAGATGACCGCCATGCCCATAACTGGTAAAAGCCCTTTAAAAATCTTCTCCAGAACCAGAAGGCTGATTACCTTGGGACGTGGTATGTAGCATTAGGGTAGTGGGGCCTACCAAGTTTGTTCAAATGATGATCCTAGGTTGACTTTGACCTACTTAATGTCAAGGTTTAATTTTTCTTCCTAATGCATTTAAATGGGAAATTTTTGAAAAGTTGATTTTTTGAATACTGTTGAAGCCAAAGTCATTATTCTCACTTGATATGTTAAACCTAATGAGACAATGGCTATAAATAAGTTCCAAAGGTCAAGGCCACCACACCCATATATGGTAAAAAACCTTTAAATATCTTATTCTCTGGAACAAAAGGCCAATGGCCTTGGGACTTGGTTTGTAGCATTGGGGATGTGGTCTCTACCAAGCTAGATTCATCATTCTACAAATTATGAATCTAGCTTGACCTTGACCTACTTTATGGCAAGGTCAAATTTGATTCCTAATGCATTTATATGGGAAAAAACTTGAAATGTTCATTTTTCTATAACTGTTTAAGCCGAAATCATAACACTTTTGAGAAATGTTTAACTTTATGAGACAATGGTTTATATAAGTACCAAATGTCAAGCTGACCTGTGACCTTTTATCCAATGCCACTCGTTTGGACTGCCACATACCTATCTAAACATTGGTTTCTCAGAAATCACTGGGCTGTTTGATGGAGTATTCATTAGATCGTTTAGGTCACTTGACCAAAATGGCTGCAACCCCCATATATGGTAAAACAAAATATGTTTTATTATAAGCCATAAAACCTTGACCTATTTTAACATTATTAAAGAGATCAGGTGAGCGCCTCAGGACCTTCAGGTCCTCTAGTATTAAATAAAAATTAGCTATGCATTGTTAGTTAAAGCATATTAGTAGAAATATTAGAAACGGTACACTTCAAATCCCCGATTCTAAAATTTTATGTCATCGAAGTTTTCGACCTATACTATGTGACTTATCACATGTGCGCTTTGCTTTACAATATGTAAACCTGAGAGAAAAATGGTGATAAAAATATATCTCTGAAATGCTTCAGATGCATTTAAAATGCAGTCTCAAACCCATTTACAGTTTATATTTTTTCCGGGGGAGGACCACCTTTTAACGACGGGGATACCTTCTCTTGGCTCATCCCCATCACATCCCCAGACACTTAGCTGATGCCTTCTGCATTCTTATTTTCTAAATCGAAAAGGTACAGGTACCTCCCCAAATCACTGCTGGATAACAGAGTTATTGCCCTTTAAAAATTGACATTTCCGTTCTTCAGTTGGTGCAGAACCGTATCTCAGTACCTATTGGTCAAATTTGATGCATTCTTAGTATAAATGATAAGAACCATAGACGGTCAATATACTAAAAGTTTCGTCAACACATAGTAATTATAGCCCCACTTTGAAAAGAGGGGGGGGGGCTATATAGGATTTGGGTTTTCTGTCCTAGGTCCGTCATAATTTCGTTTCTGCTCAATATCTTGAGAACAAATTGATAGATTTTCACCAAATTTTATGTATGCTTTCTTATTAACAGGATCTAGCTTGGGATTGTTACATGTCCTTTTTCTCATATTTTTACCAGAGCTATGGTCCTTGATTTACGTCAAAATTTCATTTACGCTCAATATGTTGAGAACAAATTGATAGATTTTCACCAAATTTTATATATGCATTCATATCGACAGGATCTAGCTTGGGATTGTTACACATCTTTTTTCTTATATTTGTACCAGAGTAATGGTCCTTGATATATGCCAAAATTTCGTTTCCGCTCAATATCTTGAGAATAAATTGACAGATTTTCACCAAATTTTATATATGCATTCATATTGACAGTATCTAGCTTGGGATTGTTACATGTTATTTTTCCCACATTTGTACCAGAGCTGTGGCCCTTGATTTATTCCAGAATTTTGTAACCACTCAATATCTTGAGAACAAACTGACTGAATTTGACCAAACTTGGTTTGTGAATGCATCTTGGAATGGGGGATTGTCCCGTTCAATTTTCCGGTCACTTGACCTCTGACCTAGTTTCTAGTACCGGCATCGAGTCTGGTGCAAACTTCTATATTCTTTGAGGTAGGAATTCCAAATTTGGTGTGTGGATGGATCTTGGGATGGCGTAGTGTCGCATACCATTTATGGGTCACTCTGAACTTGACCTCTGACCTAGTTTTTAGAATAATCGTGTCCTGAGCATTTCTCCTATATTATTTGAGCTAGGATTCCCAAAGTTGGTGTTTGGTTGCATCTTGGAATGGCAGAGTGTCATGTATCAGTTTTTGGGTCACTGTGACCTTGACCGAGTTTCAAGAATAATCGTGTCTGGAGCATATCTCCTATATTATTTGTAGGAATCCCAAATTTGGTGTGTGGATTCCTCTTGGGATGGCGGAGTGGTGCATACCACTTTGGGTCACTTTGATCTTGACATTGACTTCTGGCCTCATTTCTAGGTTTTTCTTGTCTGGAGCATATCTTCTATATTACAGCTAACTTTCCTCAAATGTGTCTTATGCTAGACCAATTCCTTTGGGGGCATTCGTCACGTTACTGTGACATTTCTTGATGACTTAGTTGCCATGGCAACCAGAATTCTGCATGGATTGAAATCTTTGAAAGAGGATCATCCAAGGATCATTCTTGTGAAGTCTGGTGAAATTGCAACCACTATTTTATACAGCAAATTGTTGACGGATGAATGACCCACATCCTATGATCACAAAAGCTCACTTTGAGGCGATATAAAAACTGAAACGAATTCGCTCCCTAATAAAAATGGCTGCCAGTGTGTGACTTATTGCAGCTATAGAATCTTTAAAAAATCTTCTACTCTGAAATAGTTGATTAGAATTCAAAATCATTTCTGCAGAAATTGGCATTGGGTGACCTACAAAAGTAACCCTTTCCTTCATGAATATTCATGCTAAGCTCCACGCACTATGAATAATTATATAAGTGAACTTTCACGTTTGCACATAGAACAAATTACTTGTCATGTCCACTAGTGTAGGATCATATCTAATCATATTTCCATTTGCAAACTGAGTAAACCCTGATCAGGCAGCTCTTATAAGAGCTGCCTGATCTGGGCCTGTCCTGTTTGTAAAAGTGTTAAAAGGCGTCTCTATGAGGTAAAGGGTGAATTTGATCTGTCAAAAATGTGTCACCAGCGGATGTTGCCAGTTTCAAATAGATACTATACAAGATTCCTGAGATAAATTTTTGTGAATTCAGACTTGAATGCTATCAATATCTATATACAGGGTGTTTAAAAAAGAGTGCAGGAAATGATGCTCTTGTGATGGTCTGAAGATGTGCATGTGGTTTTTATATGGCCAAGCACATGAGATTTTGGTACTTAAGAGCATATTTGCAGAAGCTTCCAATAAACTCCCATGATGACCTATTCAGTTGTGTAAAAATGAAAACATTTTGGTCTGAGTCTTCTTCATCCATACTTTGTTCATGTGAACAGCCAAGGCTCTGACAAGTCTGCACATTTGTGCAGGATTGCTTATCTACATCCATTCTTTGTTCATATGAGCAGTCAAGGCTCTGACAAGTCTGCACATTTGTGCAGGATTGTCTGGGTCTTCATTGGTTGACAATGTGATATCTCCCAAAAATCCATGCTCTAGCCCAGCGTGTCTTACAGTTTTATACTGATTGTAATGAAATTTTGCATGTTCTTGCGTGGTATGAACATGTGCATGTACTTTGCATATATTTCTCAGATAGAATTTTTGTAATTTTTTGTGCTTTGCGAACATTATCACTTTTTAACTTAATTGTTTTAAGACTGATTACAAGATGGCTCATAATTATATTAAAATACAAACATTATTACCCGGGACATAAATTCTCTGAACTTGCTTGTTAAATGCAGTAGAATCTCATAAATTCGAATTTTTGGGGACTAGAAGTTTTATTTAAAGTTATCAGTAGTTCGAATTATAGGGAAGTAGACATAAAAATATATACCCCCAAAAATAAAATTATCATCATTATTCTCCTAATAAACATGTTTTGGGTTTCTCAAGGAGACGTTTCTTTTATACACCCAAAACATATGTTATGATATACATGTTATTAAAATAGATCATGAATAGACCCGGTTTTCTGAATCCAGTGTGTCCTAAATTTATTTCGAATTAGTGAGTATTTTGAAAAATCAGAGTTGGAATTTTTGAGGTTTTACTGTAGTAAATTTGTTAGAAAGACATGTGATAGTGACCATGATGTGTTTTTCCTTTCCCAGGTATGTTTCAATGAAGGGAATCGTGATAAATTCTGTTTGCACATCCATTTGCACGCCAGATCACAGGAGCTTGAAGTTCTGTCTTTATCTCGCCTCTATTAACCTCAAAACCAAAATCTCACAATGTCATTACGACATAATGACAATATGAGATTCTCGGTTTTAGGGTTTAGAAGTGATATAAGGACCGAACTTCAAGCTCCTTTGATCAGATGAATGACTGATGGTCATCAGTTTTCTTATAACCATATTTGACCTTGTCAGTGCACTGTGCAAATCACTTTGTCAAAATTCTAAATCCTCTTTCAAAAATCATGTAGATCAAGACCAGCTGGCTTCTGATGAAGCCAGCTGATCAGGATCCACTCTTTTTACCAAACAATGTTTTCATTGCACCACAGGATTGACTAGAAATCAGAAGTTCATATGGTGTATATTTACATTTCCACTGCGAGTCTTTAAATGAACCTTTACATTTGAGATGTGGTTCATACCTTCATGAAAAATCAATTTAAGCCACACTCACATACGTGCCATTTGAGCGGGCTAACGTCAAGTCCATCTAATAACAATGCTTGTTTACTGACGTTTGCGTGACGTTGAACACATATCGCCATGACGTTAAGCGCGGAAATTTGGCGTTTTGGCTATTCCAAACCCTATGTTATGTCTGATTTAATTCAAATATCTGGAAAACCAGCAAAGTTAGGTGAAAATTGATACTTGACTGGTAATATAAAATGTAAATATAAGTAATAAATTCAATTTTTGGAATGTTCATGGAATCATGAATACTTAGGGTCTCTTGCAAAGTTAACGTGAAGCCCTTTGGGCTTCACTTACTTTGCAAGAGACCCGAAGTATTCCAAAAATTGAATTCATTTCTTAATAAGAGGGCCGTAGTGGCCCTGAATCGCTCACCTGTAGATTTTTCACATTTCCCTTAGTAAGCCTATGTAAAACAATTGACCCCCAGATCAGGGCCATTTTTTGCCCTAGGGCTATAATTTGAACAAACATGGTTGAGGTCCACTAGGTGATGCTACATACCTAATATCACGGCTCTAGGCCTTGTGGTTTCAGACAAGAAGTTTTTTTCATGTTTTCCCTATAGAAGCCTATGTAAAACATGTGACCCCAGGGGTGGGGCCATTTTTGGCCCCAGTGCCATAATTTGAACAAACTTGGTAGAGGTCTACTAGGTGATGCTAAATACCAATTATCAATAGTCTAGGCCTTCTTGTTACAGACAAGAAGATTTTTTCATGTTTTCCCTATTGAAGCCTAATGTATAACATTTGTCCCTGAGGCGGGCCATTTCTGGCCCCAGGGGTACAATTTGAACAAACTTGGTAGAGGTCCACTAGGTGATGCTAAATACCAAATACAGTCGGACTTCGATGGCTCGAACTCGTCGGGACCGTCGGTGCGAGTTCGACCCTTCCATGTGTTCGAGCGATACCAAGCCTGACAATTTTCAAGTTGGTTCATGTGTACTTTATGTCACCACAGACACCATGGGGTTTTTTTTTCGACCGAAGTTGCAAAGTGCACGTGACGCCTGTCACTGATCAATAACCCTTTGCACACTAGAGTTAAAATGATAAGCCGCATGTGTTAGCATATGCATAACCTGTTTAAAGTATATACATTTATCAGCATGCATATATGCGCAGGCTGATCAATGCATTTGGTATCAATTAAGCTGTACCGTTTGTCTTCTTGTGGTTGAGTGTTCCTGTTTATGTGTCCCTACAGTTTATGTTCGGTTGATTATCGTTTCCTTTAGAACAATAAAAGACAAACTAGAAATGTGTCCATGGGACACGGATGCCCCTGCTATTGGTATAAATAGGGAATTGTCATTAACAAAGGGCAATAACTCCTGAAGGCATGATGTGATATGGGCCACTCTGAAACTTGAACACATTATGGTACTTAATAATGTGACCAAGTTTCATAGAATTATAATCAAAACTATTCATCTTAGACAGCAGACGTCGTTTCAACCGATGTTTTTTTCATAAACGAGGGGCAATAACTCCTTAAAGCATGGTGCCATATAGACCATTATCAAACTTGAAGAAGACATTATGGTACTAAACAATGAGACCAAGTTTCATAAAATTCTGATCAAAAATATTCGAGTTAGAGAGCGGACATCATTTAAAACCGTGAATTTTCATAAACAAAGGGCCATAACTACTGAAAGCCTGGTGCAATATTGACCATTATCGAACTTGAAGAAGACATTATGGTACTAAACAATGTGACTAAGTTTCATAAAATTCTGATCAAAACTATTCACCTGAGAGAGCGGACGTCATTTAAAACGGTGAATTTTCATAAACAAAGGGCCATAACTCTTGAAAGCCTGGTGCGACGTCGTTTAAAACGGTAAATTTCATAAACAAAGGGCCATAACTCTTGAAAGCCTGGTGCGATATGGACCATTATCAAACTTGAAGAAGACATCATGGTACTAAACAATGTGACCAAGTTTCATTTAATTCTTATAAAAAATATTCGAGTTAGAGAGCGGACATCGTCGGGACAGACGTACGTAATTACGCACGTACGTACGTATGTACGTACGTACGGACGGACGGACAGGGGTAACACTTAATGCCCCGGCCATTATCATGGCGGGGGCATGAAAACAAGTTTGTTTCTTATTATTTATTCACAATGTGCAAGTTTCAATTAATAACAACGAATAAAAACGTGAAAAAAAATGAAAAAATCCCCAGGATGTTTACAACAAAGACGCTGATCAGACTGTACCGCCGCACAATCTGATGCCTGTCTTTATCCAGCCAGGCATGTTTTACTCATTTTGACATGTGAATTCTTGATTACAGAACTCATTAATTGTCTTTAATCATATTCCGCTGCCCTGCTTAGTGGTGACAAGTGAAAACTTACTCAAATCTATGATCTGATAAATTGCCGCTAATTGCTTCACACATTCGGCTCGTCTGTTAGTTAACTCAAGGGTAAAATCGTTGTCATGAAGCGCTTATGAAAATAATAATGAACTTAAATCAAGCGTGTGACTGATTTATGTAAAGAAATATTTGGTTCTAGCCATCATAGCGTTTTTACATGAAAAAATCGCCCTACGGACCGTGCTTTGAGTTCGAGCCATCGCTGTACGAGCCTGGGGTGTATTTTAACATTAAATGTATAGGGAAATTGCCGTGACCGACAAACAAGTTCGAGCGATCCCTGGTGTTCCAGATAGGCGAGTTCGAGCGACCAAAGTTCGACTGTATCAAGGCTTTAGGCCTTGTGGTTTCAGACAAGAAGATTTTTTCACATTTCCGTATAAAAGCCTATGTAAAACATGTGACCCCCTGGGGGGGCCATTTTTGGCCCCAGGGCTATAATTTGAACAAACTTGGTAGAGGTTTACTAGGTGATGCTACATACCAAATATCAAGGCACTAGGCCTTGTGGTTTCAGACAAGAAGATTTTTTTCACATTTTCCCTACAAAAGCCTATGTAAAACATGTGACCCCCGGGGCGGGGCCATTTTTGGCCCCAGGGGTATAATTTGAACAAACTTGGTAGAGGTCCACAAGGTGATGCTACATACCAAATATCAAGACTCCAGGTCTTCTGGTTTCAGACAAGATTTTTTTTTTAAGTTTTCATCTTGAAAATCTATTTTTAGCCTCTTTGACCTAGATATGTAACGGACCAGTACCATTTGAACAATTTTGGTAGAAGGCCACCCAAGGATCATTTGTGTGAAATTATTTCAAAATTGGACCAGGGGTTTAGGAGGAGTTGTCATTTAAGTCAATTGTTACTGGACGACGACGGATGAAGACCGATCACAAAAGCTCACCTTGTCACTACGTGACAGGTGAGCTAAAAATACACTATAAAGTACTAACTGTGTGCTTATCGGAGCATGTGTGCTTATAAGGTCTAATATAGTGTTATATTGTCATTTGTTGTATGACTCGACAGTGCTGCAAGTTACTTCCACACATGGCTAATGATGTACACAAAAACAAAATAGAAGTATTTTAACTGTTTTAATCATTTAAGTACATAATTTCAATAAAGCTGATGAGATTAACAACAAGTAACTTTTTTCTTGAGCAGCTACTAAAGAAAAAATAAACACAGATCTGACAAAACTTTACACTTAAATGCCAATGACATCTTGACATTTCATGTGAATCACCCGCCAGCAGACAATTAACATGGAATATCAAAGCTTATTTGCCACAAACCTGTCTCCATTGAACCTATAGGAATGTCAAACGATCAAACGGCCATTATTCACTACAGCAATAGAGCTTGTTTGATAACACCACATCCTTTTAATGATCACTGTCCAACAAAATGCTAACCTGCACATATTTACAGGTCAACTATATATTATTGCACTAAACCAAGCACCTGCAGCATAATGATTGCTATTTTAACACTTTAACGACCAGCCGAAGATGCAGATGAAAATATTGTTTGTTGTTATCATCTGCTGCAATAATATATCTTTTGGCTTTATCAACAAAATTGTGCATGCAAACACTATGGACCAGATCAAACTGCTCCAAAAGCAGCAGTCTGATCTGGGTCCACACTGTTTGCTATATAAAATTCCAAAATACAACAGTAGACAAATTCAGTTATGAATGGCAGTAAAATGTTAAGCTAACAATTTTAAAAGCTCTGAACAGATGGGCCATGGCCACAACTTTAGCCAGCTAAAACACTGCCTCAGGTGACAATCCATACACTATTTGAGCCGATGTCCAGCAAAAGGTACAAATTGGAATGTGTACCCATCGATGACTCAGATCAGCCTAAGGGTCTGCACAGTCTGATCAGTCATCGATGGGTAGCCAATTGTCCAACGTTTCTTCAAGTGGAAAAATTAGACTCTGATCAGACTGCGGATGTGCAGACTGATTTAAATCTTCGCTGTATGTACATGCCAACTTGTACCTGAGGCTGGATACCAGCTCATTTCTACATGTCACATGTTTCTTTATATACATGTTATATTCAAATATTTACACAAGTTAACCCTTATTCGGCAAATATTTTTTTTTGTCTTGGAAATATCATCTGCTTATTACCTCTGCTTCATATATTCAAATGTACTTTAGACTACTTTTACCATGGAAGCAAACATTATGGACCCTGATTAGACTGCTCCCCACATGGGAGCAGTCTGATCTGAGTCCATAATGTTTGCAATATAGGCTAACAAAGTACAGACATACAGAGACAGATGAGAGAGCAGACGACTGGCGGGCTAAGAAGTTGGGCCATGGCCACAATTTTAGCCAGCTAAAACACTCACAGGTGACAATCCATACACTTTTTCTTTGTGTCACAAATTTTCTATATATACAAGTTACATACAAATATATACACAAATTAAATCTTAAAGCACCAAGAAAAAAATGCATCTGAAAATGTCGTCTGCTGAAGTCGTCTGCTGCAAATAATTGCCTAACATTACTGATGAATTAAGTATAGAAGCAAACAGCGTGGACCCAGAATAGACTGCTCCTATAGGAGCAGTCTGATCTGGGTCCACACTGTTTGCCATAGAGGCTTCTTATACATTTCAGCAGACGAGAAAAGCAGACGACTTTTGTTGCGATTGATGCATTAAGGGTTAAAAGAATTAAGCACCATGACTTAATCTTCATTGCACCTATAGGCTCTGATGATGTCTCTGATCGGAGCCCTACACACGGGACACTTAGCACCACGGTCCATGAGATGTCTTCCACATGGGAAACAAACACACATATGTCCACACTGGTATAATACAGAGTCACTATGATTGTCAAGACATATCAAACAATGGGTATCGTTAACAGGTCTAGCTCGTCTCGGAAATGTTTCTGTGGATGTAGAGGTAGAGGCCTCACTTGGGCTTACACCTGAAAAATTGAAAATAACTTTGGTTTTAATTTGATTTATACTTTATACTTCTTTTGAATACCCAAAAGATGCTTGACCTACTGAATATTAATAATAAATCACAATATATGACCCACCTCATGAGATTTCAGTTCGTATCCCATAGGTGACCAGTCAAAGCTCAAACAGGCAGCCTCATCACACTCAAAGTATGGACCTCTATGATTGTACAGACAGAAATCTAAACAACTAGCCCCACTGCATGGCTTCACACATATGAGCCAGCACATGAGATTTTGTTACTGTCGCATTATGAGGAAAAGCCTCCTTTAAATGCCTGTGCTGATGTATCCAGTGGGGTTCATACCCCTGGGTGGGGCTAGGGTCCAATATCTCGGACAGCTTTGTAAAGTGGAACAGACATGACTGACTGGAAAGACCTTCATTATCAGAATCGATGGCTAACAAACATCATAATAATGTCTATTCATTTTCTCACCTAGAGATCTAATTTTTGGCTTGAGAATACAAGAAGTGAATGCTCTGGCGAGACTACACATATTGGCAGGCTCGTTGAGCCTTCCTTGCTTGCAGATGTGATAAGTATCAAAATGTTTGTCGGCCCATAGGTGATAACCACTATTATAATGCGAAGGCCTGTGTGTGTTTTTTGCTTGATTTGATTCTTTAGGTCCCAGTCAACAATTTTTCAGATATGCCGGGATGGGTCTTTCTGGGTTGAACCAGAACTAAGCAAGGATTAATGTGTCTTGCTCAAGCACACAACACAGTGAGGCTCGAACCCGCAACTCCTCGGTCTCAAGTCGAGCACTCCACCGAGCCACTGCATTCCCAAAGGCCCATGGTTTTTTTATATAAAAATTCTGACAATACCCATCAATATAAATAGGTACTAACCTGTAGCTCCAGTGGCAGCTGCTATGCCTGCAGCGACCTCTTGTCTGATGGCTCGTTGTATGTCTAGCTGCAGGTCAAAGCTTACTTTCATCATATTCTTCATCTCCTGCATCTGAGCTTTCAGAGCGGTTAGTTCCCGACTCAGATACAAATTTGTCTAAAACAGAAAAAAGAGAGTTTAATTTCCGCATTTAATGAAATTAAACATTTTTATTTTGTGGCATGTTGTAAATACTAGTTTGGTTCTTGGGTTTCAAACAAACAGCATACCATATTTACTGTAAATTTGGAAATTTTCGCGAGAATTTTATTTTCATGAATAGCGTACAGACATTTTTGCCACATTAAAAAATCGCAATAAGGGCTTGGTTCACCTGCATCAGTTAACGACAGAGTGATTCTGCAATTTCGTTAGGACATCTACGAAGTAAACCCAAATCAGTCTTATTAGGGCTTTCACAGTTTGTCATTCACAGCACTAGTGTTGTTGTCTGCTGAGAATATTTGCAAACAGTTTGGACCCAGATCAGGCCCGACATAATTATGGTGTACATGTACCTGAAATAATTTTTAGACAAAGTTAATTTTGAAAAAAAATCAGCAGACAGTAAAAGAATCGTGCAAAATTACCCAGCATGTAAAGAGTTTAAAAGTTCTATTCAGCATAAATGGGTGAATATTTAACCCTTTAAGAGCCAATCACGACTGCAGCAGGCGACAAATTTTGCGACATCTTTTCTAATTTTCAAAAAAAAAAAAAGGTATGATATTACATGAGAATCGTCTGCCAGCAGACAATTCTCATAAAATATCATGCCTTATTTGTTATTTTTGAAAAAGCAGCAAAATTTGAAATTGTCGTCTGCTGCAAAAAAATAGGTGGCGCTTTAAGGGTTAAAGGCCAAGATGAATAACAACTTACCTGGGCGTAAGGAACGGTAGAGGTTCTGATACTAGTGACGGACACATTGTCCCAGTTATCGTCGGCAGGTGGTGGAATTCCAAGATTACTGAAGTCATTCGGAATGTGAGGCCGGGTTTGAGGTATAGACTGTATGTATTCCTGTACTCTTTCACCGTCAGCACCAGACTGTGAAACTCGTTCCTGTTAGAAACACGAAAAACAATGACATGAACGTACAGTAAAACCTGTCTTAAGTGGCCACTCAAAGAAGACCCCAAAATATGTTTTCAAGACCAACTCGGACCCAGTAATACACTTTGTTATTTTGGGTCCGAGAGACCAATAACCGCTTATTGCAGGTCAAAAGTATTGCAGAATGCTCCAGTGGAGCATTCTGCAATACTTTCGACCTGCCCTTAGCTACCACTTGTCTTTAAGACCTTTGTTTTGTCTCTTTTTGAGCGGCTGCTTAAGACAGGTTTCACTGCATGCATATACCATATTCAAGAACATGGGTGAAAGTTCAAAATTTCCAAAATCCTGAACCTTTTAATATCAAATCTTATAAACTTGCAGTCGACAATTTTAAGTTTAAATGGTCAATTGTCTTTAGATAAACTGAAAAATAAATCAAAGAAGCTTTTAAACTTTTTAAAATCAAATCTTAAAACTTGCAGTATGCCTACAAATATCGCCAATTTCAAGTTTAAATGGTCAATTGTCTTTAGATAAACTGAAATAAACCAAAGAAGTTATTAAAATCTGCTTAATTCAGGAATAATCCTGAAAATTTTCACCCATTCAAGTACAAAATAAATTTTATTAGGAGGTTCACAGAAGTATGAACTCCAATGGTTCAGTTCACAGTAAGTGACACTCATACGTGTTAACTTTGAACGTCATCGCATCAATGTTAATATAACGTTTTAAGGTTGTGTGGCTGCAGGGTATGGTGCATTTTTCATGAACCACATAAAAATCAAACTTGTCTCTATAGCACTCTTATATTTATAATTTTATTGATTATATACATGATTTTGTCCTTTATTGAAGTGACCTGCCTGTGTACAGACTCGGGCCAACATTGGCCTACCAACAAAACTGCATTCATCTGGTGGACCAGATAGAAAGTCATGAAAAGTAATACATGTTTGTTTCTCTGATCACAGGAGCTTGAAGTTCGATCCTTCAATCGCCCCTATAGCCTCATAACCAAAAGCTCACAATGTCATTACGTAATGACATTATGAAATTTTCGGTTTTAGGGTTTAGAAGCGATATAAGGATAGAACTTCAAGCTCCTGTGCTCTGATATGATGTATATAGAACCTTACATGATCTAATCACTAGTTGTGATTCTATTCAGGTCACTAATGACCTCATAATGGTCATCTATGCACATAACATAGTGTAACATTGAGTTCTATAGTAAATGAATGCCAGCATCTTTCAAACTCTGATTCATGAAACAGTTGCTAAATTGCTTTTGTGGATATGGCTTCGTATTGTTTGGGTTTCTGTTTAGCTTGTGAATCATCTACAAAATCAATTTAGCTTGTGTCCCCTACAGTGTCTGGATACTGGATACATACCCTGATATGGAACTCTAAGACATTTCTGAACTCTCCTTCGAGTGTTGTGGTGACAAGATGTTGGTGCACCAACTCACTGATTTCCTGTACGACATCATCTCTCTGCATCTCATTGACAACATTCCATCCAACTGGTGGAGCATTTTGTCTGAAAACAATGAAGTAGGCACTTTTATCTTAAACCCTTAATGCGCAAATTGCAACAAAAGTGGTCTACTTTTCTCGTCTGCTGAAATGTTTAAGAAGCCTCTATGGCAAACAGTGTGCACCCAGATCAGACTGCTCCTATAGGAGCAGTATGTTCTGGGTCCACGCTGTTTGCTTCTATACTTAATTTGTCAGTAATGTTGGCAATTATTTGCAGCAGACAACTTCAGCAGACAGTGATTTTGTTACCTGCGCATCCTGCATCTTTTGCGCATAACTTTGTCTCTGGGATGCAAAGTTTTTATTTCAGGGAGTCCCGGGATGCAATAGTATTGCAGACTTGTCATTAAATAGTGTTCTGGACTCATGAGTTTGCAGTTGGGACTCATTGATATGGGAAACAGTGAGTCCCAGGGACTCATAAGCCCAAAATTGTAAATGAATCACTGAGCAGACGACATTTTCAGATGCATTTTTTCTTGGCGCTTTAAGGGTTAAATACAGTGCAGTCCCTTTATAAAACTCCTCGTTATAACATGGTCATGTAGTGGCTTCCAATTTTTTTACCATGGAATTTTACAATGGAATTATAGGAAAATGACCTTTGTAAAATGTCTTTTTATAAAATGATTCACTTATAACACTGTCTATTCCTATGGATGCCTAATATAGTGTTATAAAGGTACTGCACTGTAAATAGATACATTGTACCAGGGACAAAACAACATGCTTGCAGTTTTTTCACTCTTTATGAATTATTTTCATGAATATACATCTCAAAGAGACTCTTGTCTATGTAATGCTTTTATTCAACATATTGTCATTCAATATGGTATCCCAAAGCTGACTAGCAGAACTTTGCAATTTTCACATTACAAAAAATGACAGTTAAAAAAGTAATATATGCTCGCTCTTAAACAGAATCTTCAAAGCAGATAATTTGAAAAGCACACTGAGGTCTGCCCTTGTAGTTGGAATTGGTAAGTCACCTTAAAGGTGATAGTGAAGAAAGTATGGACATGGGGTCCAGATAAGCGAGTTTTAAGCATAAACATATTGTCTTATTCATCATTTAAAACATGTTTCAGGTGCTCAAAAGAACCGTCTCATTGAGACGGTTCTTTTGAGCACCCACAATATGTTTTTGTTGAGTAATAAGAAAATAAATTCTTATTCTAATGCACTTGCTTTTGTAACGAGACTTCTGATTGGATAATGTCAAAATTTTGTGACAGTTTATCATGCGATTTACTACAGGAAACATTTTGACGTCATTTATTACGTCACATTTCGTTGGATGACATGCAGCATTATGCGGCTTGCAACACTTCAATTTGAGACGAAACTGCAGAAAGGCACTAGAATGGGGATAACCATATTCAAAATTTTCATTTTGGGAGGTATATCGTTGTGTATAGGTTCAAAAATCACATTTTACGGCTCCGCTCGTGCATCGCCGTAAAACTAAATTTCCGACCGTATATCCGACGATATACCTCCCAAAATGAAAATTTTGAATACAGTTTTCTCCTAAATTACCCCCTCTCAGATCCATAAGAAAACTATATTAACTCAGCATGCTGGGTAATTTGTCGTCTGCTGACATTTTTCAAAATAAACTTTTTAAAAAAATCATATCAGGAACTCTATCAGAGTGTCAAACGGTTTGGATCCAGATCAGGACCGACAAAATGTCGGTGCAGATCGGGGTCCAAACTGTTTGCAAAGGTTATCAGTAGACGACAAAAGTTACCCCAAGCGAGGAGAGTTAACCTACCTTTCTGCACCATCAACAGGGGGTAACACAGGGGGAGGTGGGACGTTGAAAGTATTGTGGAGATGCTGGGCCAATAAGCCTGAAACACAGAGAGAATCAGCGTTCTAGTATAAAAAATCATGAGGTTCACATGCTGTTTGAACATGGATTTTAACTTGACACATGTACAGTAAAACCCGTCTTAAGCGGCCACTCAAAAGAAGACAGAAAAATAGGTTTTCAAGACTGATAATCGCTTAATGTACGTCAAAAGTTTTGCAGAATGCTCCTGTGCAGTACTTTGGATCTGCATTAAGCTACCACATGGCTTTAAGACTTTTGTTCTATTTATTTTTGAGTGGCAGCTTAAGACAGGTTTCACTGTACATGTATTAAAAATGACCCCAATTTGTTAGCATGGTGATAAAAAGGAAAGCTAGCAGCCTGGATTTATCATTTATCCGATGCTTAGAACTGTTTGCAAAAATGTTGCGAGCCACTATGACTTTTTCATTAAAAACTGAATATTAATAACACTTAATTTTCGTTCACTTCCATGGCCAAGGTACGATAGTTATATACATGTTCCAGTAATATGTTTGTTTGATTGAATTGGCATTTAAACCTTTGTGTACTGAAGTCCTCTGAATCCTCCATCCAGATTAGCTGTTTTTTTCTTAGACTAACAACTCTTGATAATTTTTTTTTATACTTAACCTCTTTTTTTGTAAATCAATGGGTCCAGAATAACCATTCTTTTTACTAGAACTAACAAATCTTGCCCAACTTTTAAACAGTGAGACGGTTCTTTTGCACTTCCAAAATGCATGTTTAAATTAATGGATAAGAAAATATTTGTAATTCTAAGCTCAAAAATTTCCCTTATCTGGACTTATGGCATATCTGGACCTATGCTCACCTCTAGGATCCTGTACTCTTGTGGCATAATCAACAGAGCTCTGAGTGCTCTCACTTGATACACTGTCCCTTCTAACTTCAGGCACCTCTGGTGTGGAGACTCTACTAACTGGTGTAGGGGCGCGCGGTGACGAAACTACGTTGACGGGAGTTGGAACACGTGGGGCTGCAGTAACTGATGCTGCTGAATTTGTCTGAAAAATTAGAGTACAGTATGCATATAATATTTAGTAGATCAGGGGAAGATCCCAGATTTTTTGGAAAGGCGGTTCATATGTATAAAGGTGTGTGGGTTCGCTTTGCTGAGTTTATCTCGTTTTTCTTAAATATCCAATGAAAATGAAATAATTTGGTCTCATTTTCATGGGATATTTAAAAACAGGGGACGGGGATGCGAGCCCCCTGAACCCCCTCTGGACCCGCCACTGGAGATGAATGTTGCCCTCTAGGGTCTAGAAAACAATTAGTTAGTGACCATGTAATGTATGTAGTTTGTATTAAACTGTGTACTTAAAGAACAGATATTTTCAAGGCAGAGCTGAGAGCTAGGGAGTGATTTGGATGAAAAGGCAGGATCTACACTGTTTTTCCATGGTAGGGATGTAACATATATTATTCAGCATAATAAGGGTTAAGAGTTACTAAACGGAAATGCTGCAGCGCTGAAAAAATGGTTCCATAAATGTTTGGCATCCAGGTTTGAAGATAATTAATGCTGGTGATTTGATAGTTGTTACATATTATTTGGATAAAAAATTATCGACAGTAGCATACAGGAGCTAATGATTAGAAATCAATGAAGTAATCATAAGCTCCTGTAGTCTGTGGAAATATGCTGAGAAGAAAGGGTAAGTCCTGGCCTCAAGGTTATAAAACTTGAGTACAGTCTCAAACTCAAAATAAAGCGCAAAGTTTGGCTGCTTGCGGTCAAGTGTCCGCAAGCAGCCAATCATTGTGCTTTATTTTGAGCTTGAGAATGAACTCAAGTTTTATAACCTGAGGACCAGGTCACAAGTAATAGAAACAAAGAAATACTTTATTTTTGGCCTCACCTGCTCTCTGTTTGGAGATGGTCGCTGTGATATGACAGGAGTTCTGTTTCTAGAGACAGAGCTTATACTTCCTCTGATGATATTTTCGAGGTGTCGTCTAAACGCAGCTGTTTGAAGAACACTTGACACCCTTTGCTGTTGTGATAATCCTTCGATCTCTACAACGACAGCCTCTGGTCTGTGCTCCTCCACATTGGCTGTGTTCAGAGGGACATTCTCTTTTCCCGATGCTTGGACTGTTTCTCTGATCTGAAGGTTCTTGGACATGAAATGGCCAATGTTGTCACGATTGTTTTGACCAGTGACGGGTCGGTTGTCATGCTGGATTTGCCTTAGCTCACTTTGGCGCTCACTGAAATATATATAGAGGATCTTGCATGAGTGCTCATGTTTTATTGAATTTATTTAACGAGTTGGGGAAAAGAGATAAAATGCGAGGCTTGCCGAGCATTTTATCTCTTTTTCGCAACGAGTTTAATAAATTCAATAATACAAGAGCACGAATGTTAGATTCTATTTATCATATGACATTTAGATTATTTTGACGTCTCATTTCTAAAGTAAAAACATTATAATTTTGTCATTATGTACGCAACGTTGTCATGGACGTCATAACGTTTCCCGTAAATCTATAAACCACTAGTGGTTTATCGATATTATTGCATGGCGTTATTTCACTCCCAGACGCGACGTCATATGATAAACAAAAATCTTAACCCTTGTCCTGCGGAACACGGATTTATCTCTTTTTTTTGAAAACTCTGTAGATCCAGATCAGCTGGCTTCTGACAAAGCCCTCTGATCAGGATCCACACTGTTTTCCACACTGCTTAAAAATACATGCTGCACAAAAACGAGATTTAAAAAATTGGGGAGAATTGTAGTACATAAAAATATTTAGCTTAACCCTTGTCAATTGAATATTGTATGTTCAACAATCCTCCCAAATTTATCCAGACTGTAGAATAATACTCTAGGATTGGCCTCACCATAGAGTAAGTAGTAGGCTCTAGATTGTTGACTCAATAGAAATGATATCTACTTTAGCTTTATAATAAATGGGTACAATAAAAAAAATGCCCATTTAGGTTACAGCATTGTTTCTTAATTGTTTTCTCATTGCTAAAACTTAATTAGGTTGCAGCGTAGAAATCCAAATGTTGAATGCATTTTTGATTGTCTGGTCCAGGTGTCTGTTACTTGTTTATATCTAGGATAAACCATCTGACAACTGCATGCCAGGGCCAGGAGAGTAAAGGGCAGTATACTAAGGGATCTACCTATTGCACTCTACTAGTATAGCCCCTAGTTATGTACACTATTATTTGAGATCTCCAACAATGAGATTTCCAACAATGTGCGACAAGCAAAGCCTCAGATCAGCCTGCGCATATGCGCAGTCTGATCAGAGCCTTTGCTAGACCCTTGAGTATTCTATGATTGTAAAGCTACTGACTGAACACGATTTGGTGTTTCTAAGCTTAAAAGGAGGCTGCACAGGCTCGTCAGAGTCTACACATATCAAAATGCCACATTGTTGGAAATCGCTCATTTTTGAGTATACTAGTCCCAAATATCTGTGATAAAGATCGGTGATCACTTGGCTCTCGTTTTTGGTGTCCAACTGTGAGATTGTCACTTTCCCATTGGTATCCTGGGTCAGGTGTGGTACTTGATTGTATCGATTCCTGATCTTCTTCAATGTAGTTCTGGGACCATAACCTAGTTTGTAAGTTTCATTATGGGACATAACAGAAAAATCCATTCTTAGGCCTAATCTTAGGTCTATCTTCAATGGTGATAGAAATGAAAAATATTTCATGCTTTCTCAATAAAGCGGTGCCATTCGTATTTTTGTATGTCGTCGTATAAACAGGAGCTCTAAATAAGGCCCAGCATTTTAATACAAATATGTATTACAAGAGTGATAAGGGTCGATATAAGTTGGATGTATAAAAGTTCTATCTAATATCTTGGGCATGTTTTACCAGGCTCACAATGTTCAATCTTGTAAGGTTCGTGACTGTCGCTAGACAGATTTGCCACTTAAAACCGTTTTTATCCAGACTGTCATGGCGTACCAGCTGCCAGCATATGCCTAATAAATAGCCACACATATGTTGGTTTGAGAAAATAATCTAATTCTACCCCGTTGTCGCTCTCATAAAGCACAGTTGATCTCGTTTTAATTGTCGCTAAATGTTCTATAAAGAACAGTACCTGCGCTAATCAAGCAAGCAAACACTTTTCTGAGACACTCAAAATCAAAATATTAGCCAAAACCGCTTGGTTGTTTCTAATGTGTTCCATTAGAAACATCAAAAGTAGAGCAGGACATAACCCATTGATGTTGGTGATTTGTTTTATCCACCCCCCTGTGCGTAGATTTAAGGGTGTAAGGTTTGTTACCCCAATCTTCTCCAGAGTTATGACTAGTAACTAATATAGAAGCTGTCAAATAATCCCACATATATCTAGAACAAAGTTGAGATTAGAGAAAGTATACACGTTTGGCTGGAAGCTTTGAAATTCTAGTTAGAGGCGTGAGATTTAAGGTTCGTTACTGTAAGAATCGTTACCATAAAGTTTAGGAATGACATAAATTCATTTCACACACATAAGCGCCAAGAACCTACGTCAGTTTTGGAAGTATAAGACTTCACAGAAATTGTCGTGCAGTTTTATTTGGCATTTCAGCAGCTGCTCTGTTGTTATTGCGGTGTCAAATAGGAAATAACTGTATACATATTAGTCAAAACTTCAAATAAAAGATTCTCACAATTTGATACGAATATTTTATCATATGTGTTTCTTCAAATGTTGTACATTTAAAATCTAGTTGATATTTGCCTCTTTAATGGACATGATAGCTATAGGATAGCATGACAGTACAGGTAAGGTTCGTTTAAAGTGGTAACGAACCTTTCAAGTCATTGCCAGTTCATGTGACTATAGTGACAATGACTTAATTAACATACATCAGTATTTTTTTACTTAACAGACGTCTGTTCTTCGAATAAAACAACCGTCAATATAGTTGCTTTGCACGAGTTTACATTTAAAATAATTTGCTTGCACGCTCAAACAAAGTCTCATAGTTGTTTTGTAATGCAGTATGTGGAAGTGAAAATATTCCTAGCAGCATGCAAATGCATGTTTTCTTAACACACATCTAATTTCTCTCAATGTAAACCAAATGTATATCAATGTAAACTACTTTCTCGTTAAAATATGTAGTAGATGCCTGGGTAAGGTTCGTTTATAACTTAGAAACGAACCTTACAAGAACAATTATTGGAATTTACTTTCCTAAAACTTTGAAAAAATCAAACCCATTATTCATAATCACAAACCTGTTCAATTATCTATGCTTTTGTTGTTGTTTTTTGTCTGATGTGTAGAACAGGCATGTCCGTTCTTAAAGAATATAGTACTTTTAATCATCCTGTATTTTACGAGATAATACTCCTATCATGTGCTGCGTGGAGAAATAGTAAATGAGTATGATCAGGAAATACCACAATCACAAACTGCAGACAACCCCGTGGCACCGTGAGGAAGAGCCGCTCAACCATCACGAGACACCAGGAAGACAAATCAAGCAAAGCAATCAGCTCTCTCTTCCCCATCAAGATGATTGCAATACTAAAATGGACATAGAGAAACGTACAACAAAACATAGAACAATTACAGACTCCCACAATGGGAGTAACAATAAACAGAAAGTCAAGAAAGTCTGGCATCGTTTATTATCACTAATATATGAAGTATTTCAGTTTTCTCCTTGACTAATGTTAATATCTGGTATTTTCAATCAAGTGTTGATTATTGTCGCTGGCAATTAACCACTAGATTAAGTTTTGATTATCGTCACTGAAAATTACACCCATCTCAACAATGGTATGAATTAAGTTAACTTAAATCTTCTTTATTTCAGTACAGTGTGTTAATCGATCTGGTAGCTTCCCAATGATGATACAATCAATAAAATCAAATCAATCAACGCTTCCCTATGATGATACATTGCAAAGGTTAGGAAACATGTACGCGAGCTAAACATACTCCGTGTTTTTACAACAAAACAAAATAATCTAAAGCAAAGATTTGACCTGTAAAATCAATTTAAGCTCACACTGGTTGCTACTGGCGGTGGTTCTGCTGTTGATGATGCACCAGCTATTGTTACTCCCATTAATTGTGTGGGGGTTGTTTTTGGTCCTTGTTTATATACAGTACTAAGTGTCTTTTCTAGTTTTGCAATCATCTCTCTTAGGTAGGGACATGGTTGCTTTACTTTACTTTTTTCTTAATATTACACTGAAGTGGTTTGTGCCTTATCCTCTCGGTGTCATGGTATGGTCTGCAGAATATGTCTCTACCATTTCCATGTAATGCTCGCTATTTCATTCTCTACCCCCAGATATGAAATTTATGATGCACTACTTCAAAACATACTTAAGATATGTACTGCAGCTTGTAGCTTAAGTAGATGAAATGGTTTTACATCCATACAATGTTTGTTTTCCGTTTTGATACACCACATAATCATAAAATATTATTTTTTTGTATTTTATATTTTCTCAACCTGGAACGATGTTTCAGTCAGTTGTCTGTCCGTTTGCATGTCCGTCTGCCTGTTACTGTATATATTCAAACATGTTTCATCGTTTCATTTCCTCTGATGCAGTAGCAATCGTCTGGCGTACGTGCATTCGTTTGTTTAATAGTAAATACCGTCTTCTGCGAGAGTATTGAATAGATGTTAAGATAGGCATTAATGTATTGTCGCATGTTACTTCAGAGGAATGAAAAAGCAAGAGAAACGTGTGAAATCTGTTGTGAAGCAAAACAAAAATTACTTGTTCGTTATAATTGTATTCACCTTACGTTTCTTTATTTCTGTGTAATTACATGGACTGTATAATTAACGAACCTTACAGTAAAACAGATATTCTTAAAAAGAGGCCATTTAAATGCATCTAATTATATTTGGAAATTTCACTAACAAAATGGGCGAATACTGTAAGTTAATAAAGCTTTCCTAAAATTATTAGATTTTGGAAAATAAAGTCGTCAATTTCAACACACTGCGTTCAATAACGAACCTTACATCAATAAGGCAAGAGTGTATTCCATTAAGATTGGAAATACTCAATTTTTTTGAAATACAAATTACCTTTTCTGGCAATGCTGTGTTAGAGTATTTTACCATTACATAACAAAACAAAAACTTTTTGTGAAAGTGTTTGAATGACTAATGTTCCAGTATTTTTGCTGTTTCAAATGATGAATTTATTTCACAAAATGCTATTTATGTGATGTTTTGTTTAGGAAATATTTTATTTCTCAATAAAGAGGCAGAAATTTATTCACTAAATGGTTTTCATGGGAATTTTGTCTCTTTCTATTAAGAATTTGTAACACGTTGCAATGAAGTAAGGTTCGTTACATTTTATATGTACATAGAATTAAGCTTACAATCCTTGAAAGCGCACAGTACCTTACTATAAAAAGTCACTTGTAACTGAAAACCTATCAGCTTATAACTTGCAATTAAACACAATGGAAAGCAAAACTACACAATCAAGTTATAATTGTATTAAATATGAATAAAAATACACCTGCAAATTTTTTTATTAGATTTAAAATTTGCTTAGTTTTCAACTCTATTTTTTCAAAGCATCTAAGATTCATGTATGTTAAGTTTAAGGTTCTATTAAAAAGTATCATATATAGATGGAATTACTAAGTGTTTTTTTTATCCTAAATGATAAAGTCATGAGCTGTTAGGTTTTTAAAATATGATAGTAGTAAAATAACAAACCTTACAGGGTCCATTTAAACGGTTTTATGTGGGTTTAGTAAAGTCGTCATTGCAAAAAAATGGTAGAATTCTTGTTGAAGATACTCCGGCTATGATATTTTGAAACTTTGTCCTGAAGGAAAATGATATTTTCAATGCTTTACAGCGATGTTACAAATTTGATGTCTTAAAACTGCCATTGGCACCGCTTTATTGAGAAAGCATGATTTTCTTACCTCCTTGTTCTCTCTAGAAGAATATCAATGGAATCCATGGTGTTGTCAGTCTGTGTGTCACACATCTTACTTTCTGATGGCTCTTCTGTTTGGATTGGTGTACTTTCTCCACCTTCGGCCATGGTGTTTGATATTTATATGAGCTCCTTTTGCGATAAGTACCCCGGGTATCTAAGCATGACAAATAATCTAAATTTAGAAATTACGGTTTATATAGATCTATCTGGTTTTCTGTCATACTGTAGCGACTAACGACGAAATCTTTTGAGTTGAGAACCAATGCAGGCCTTCTTGGAAAATTGGATTATAAATAGCTCTTCCACGAAAATGAGGTCAATTCTATTTATAGACTATGTATCGAAAGGATTTTTTTGTCAAATCCTGTTGTTTGATTTTTTTTTATCTTGAATCGCTACTCTTTATACCATTATAACTAGAAACTTTAAATCTTTAGTTAATACGTATTGTTCTAGATATTGCAAAAGGGGTTAATTTTACTACAAATGGCAGAAATTAATAAAACACAAACATCCATTAGCAATTTTTTTTATCCTTTCGATGTTTCAGATAGCTCACAAATAGTAAACTGGTGCCCTGTTATCGTCTCAAATCGACTAGATAGGTAGATCAAGGGGAGAGAACCAGACTACACAAATAGCAGCCGATTTTGGTGAAAAAAAATGGAAAGAACAATAGATGACCTGTTTAAAAAGATATACCAATCGGAGAGTTTGGCACAGAAAAGAAATAACTTAAAATCAGAGCGTAAATGAAAACAATTTCGATAGACTACCATGGCTTTTTTTTTGTTGCAGGTCACTGAGACGGCGCACAGCTATTGAATTTGTTTGAGGCAGCGCACTTGTTTTTCAAATTAGAGCACACGTAGAGTCTACTGTCGTTTCAAAGTTGCGATTCTATATTTCTTTATAAACAGATAAAGATGACTACTATGCGCACATGTCATATTCCAGTGTTAGAAATAAGCCAGAGAATTAAACTTGTCCGGCGGGCAACCTGAAGACAAATGCAACTTGCCCCCCATAATTTTAACTTGCCCTGCAAGATTCATCCATAAAATTCCAAAAAATGCTGATACATGAAAAATTTGCTTGTTTGAAGCTTTACATCTCTATCAACAATTTTCAGTGAATATAGGTTAGCTTCCTGGATTTAACCGTTATGAAGCAACTGCTTAAGGACACAACACCAGGCTCCAGATGAAAATCAAACCCTTGACCTTGTGGCTTTCCCACGTGAAAAATTGCTGTAATCATAACTAATCAAACAGTGTAGTTTTAACATGTACACATATGGCTCAAATGTGTAGACACAATGGCAAACAGTGAAGGCCCTAATTAGTCTGATCTGGCCTGTACTGTTTGCTAGAGGAGTTTGATATGGGTATGCACCATTTGCATAGACCTGAACTTCTGAAGAAAGGTTCATATTTTTAGACTGCTTAGTAGTTTTAAGCTGGCAGCATGGCAACATATTTTTATTTATTGATTGACAGTGAACATGCAAGACTTTAAGAAAGACATGAAACAAATCAAACAAATTTCAAGTTCTATAATTTAATTTCTGATTGCCCAGGGGGCAACCTTCTGAGACTCTCAGCTTGCCCCCAGCAAATTCAACCAGAGGGGGGCAAGTGGGCAACTACTTATTTCTAACACTGTATAATTCTGTGGTAGGTTAAGTATAACTGTAAACTGAGACTACATGCAAGCCCAAAAGCAAGGTAAACTCGCTGGCCAGTGTTTGTTTACAACTATTCTCGACTGTACAAGCTGATGGGAAAATGTTAAGTCACCCAAGGACGATTAACTCAGGGGTGAATAATCCAACCTGGCAAAAATTGGTTCATAATTGAAACTTGATTGTAGCATGCCTGCCAATTTGAAAATTTTCCAATTAAAGAGTCTATAAGCTATGCCTGAGACAACTTCCCCCGGACCCTTTTGTTTCCATAGTAACCACAGCTTGTATCTGATCTTTTCCAAAACTTAATGCAGCAACCACAAACACCCCAACAATGCTGAACATTTAAAATTTGATCAAGTTTGGCCTGCTGGTTAAGGATATATTTATGTTTGAAAGTGTGGACACACAACAGACAATGGACCAAGCATATACTATAAGCTCACCTTAATAATATCAGCCTTCAGCTCAGTTGTAATATCAACAGTCCTTTGAGGCAGAGTAAGAATTAAAGGCACCAATAACTTTATTCTGTCCTTAAATTTGTATAATGTCTTTTATGAAGACAAATATGATTGAAGATGAATCATTTTATTAGGAAAAATACTTGGTTAGCCATTAGGTGTGTGATTATAGATCTGTAGCATATTTGGTTGATAATATTAATGGGGCACTGTATAGGGGTGTGAGTTTGAAACCCACCAGCAGCTGACAGTGTTGTGTCCTTGAGCAAGACACTTTACCCTTATTGCCTGGTACTTCTACTCAGATAGGCTCGCTCAGAAATGTTCAAGAATGAAATTGCAGCCTTCAATTACACCTTTGAACATTATTCAGAAGCAGTATGCAGAAGATGTCCTGCCGGAAAAGCCCCCCAAAAAAACAACAAGAATTGAAATTCAGATGAAAGGTGAAAAGCGTCAGATATTTTAATGACTCCAAGAAGCACTGCAGGCGACACATACATTAAAACAGCAAAATGACATCTATGGTTGATGTAACAATATCCTAAATATTGTTAAAAGTAATTATAATAATACATATTTAATGGCGAACTTTCCAAATACATGCATTCATAAAATAGATTCCCGCTTTTGAAATATAAGCTTTGAGCATTTGTAAATAGTAAGTGAGTATGATCAGGAAATACCACAATCACAAACTGCAGACTACCCCGTGGAAATTGTTTTGGTTGTCCAACTAGAAGAGTATTGATTTATTTTTAGGATCTGATTTATTTTTGTTCCAGTGAAGCAAGCAGTACAGCAGACAACCAATGAGCTCAAAGATCTGCAAGATGAATGCCTTTCTCTTCAGGGACAGTTAATGCTGAAGGTTTTCAATTACTAGTACTTACTACACATACTATCTTACAGTGAATCCAGGGAGAGACCCATACATACCATTATGAAAGTAAGTAAGGGTGCAAAGTTTCTTCCAAATCTCTTAATTATCTTCCAATATTCTTTTCAAATTCAATGGTGGATAGGAAAGTTGACTCTTAACCTATGAAGTGACCTTAGAGCTGATTTCATTTATCTTCATTTCAATCTTCATCAGTGATTGGTTCACAAAACAAGTGTAATAAGTACTTCATGTGTTACCATACAAGGAACCTGTTGGAAATGAAACAATTTGTCCAGGTTCTATTGTGAAGAGATTATGAACATAGATTTCGATGAAGATAAGAGGAAACTACCAACAAAATCATTTTTCAAATATCAAGGGAGTTATCAAACTACCCCTAGCCTAACCAGACGTCATTGTCATATCAACAGATTCAAAACCTTGTGATAAGTTAAAGAAACACAAATTAAAATCTTTTCTATGCTTCCCAATTAACTTTATAATCCTTCAATGAATATGAATGGTGAGTTCATAGTTTGACAAGAGGTTTAGAAGAAACTTTCATAATGGTGTGTATGCATCTCTGTCTGGATTAGCTGTAAATATTTGTATGGAATTTATCTTTGATATGGGTTGTGTGAATGGCAATGTTCAGCACATCAAAAGATTGGTCACATACTTGAATAGGACAAACTCAGTAATAAATAAGTAATAAATGAGTATTTATGTGTAACATTGCTTTAATTGAACAATGCATGCTATTAAAGGTAGTGAGCATAACCTTATATGGAATTATTCTATAATAGTAACATAGTCAAGTAATTTTCTGACGGTCACATGTTGGCGTAATAATATTGAGTGCTAATGGTTAAACGCCTAAATGATTTATGAAAAGTAAATGTCTTATACATGTACATAATTGAATTTATAGATAAATTCAGAATTTAAGGTGTGTATGTTGGTGGGGGTGTAGAGAACTTGTGCAATGTATGGATGAATTTATTGGTAAATTAGCTCTTTTGCATGTTAAACATTGGGATATTTCTGGTTAATAAAGGGACCAATGGACATCTCACATTGCATGCAGACATTTACTCCTATCATGATCTGTAATATTCTCACATTTCATAATAAAAGGTATAAAAATTCCATATTTAAAAAAACAACTCTTGTATGCTTATTAAATAAGTTAATCTTCCATCCATACAAAAGCATAAGGATGGTCAATTATATGTTTTGAATTTAGAATTTTCAAAGTACATTGTAATAATGGATATATACAACAAAGATAAAAACAGTGTACAGTAATCCCAAATCATTCTGCTCTTGAAGGAGCAATCTGATCATGATCTACACATTTTGTCATTCTTTCACCATGTTTAACGTGCCATCATGAGGTAGTTGACTGTACCCATTAGTTGTTTGTGTGTTCAGAAACCCTCGAAGACAGGTTTTTTCGCGTCAAGGCCCTTGTAATAATGATACTTATCACATAAGTTTACAGTCATACTTTAAAAATGCATGCACAGCTATCTTGTGCTTGGCCTAAACCTTCATCTGCTTCCATATTTTGTGAGTGTGAGCCGGAAAGGTCCTCGCAAGACTAAGCAGATGATCTGTTATTATGTTGCATTAACTGGCCATCCTCACTTGCTTTTATACCTGGATGCATAAATAATAAGTCTCAAACTAACACACAAACTATCACTGCATACTCAAAGAAGCCCAGAAATTATAAACACTTTTCATTTTAATGCTCAACTCGCATCACATGAGCATGAAATATGTAATTTTCATATATAATTATAAAAATACAAACAAATGTGGCAATTTTCTTGCTCAGATCAGCAGACAATGACATTTGTCCTGGTTATATTTTTAAAATGCCAACCATTTTTTGGCATTTTAAAACTTATGACCAGAGCAAATGTCATATTTGGTCATGTGAATTAAGTATTTTTGAAAAAATCATAACCTTGGGGCCAGGGCCTAAAATTACATTGCCTCTTTAAAGTTAAAGTACAATGTACTACGTACCTCAGTTATTAAGTTTTGATTTTTAGGATACAAAAACTATGTTTCTAACTTCTTAAAATCAAAATTAAATCATGTATTATATCACAATGGCATCTTTGACCATATGCACTGCACCGAGCCTGGCAATTTACCAAACATTTAATATCATGTTGAAATTTAGAAATATCAATACTTAGCTAAGGTTGTCCTTAACTTTAAGGAGGCATTGTAATTTCGGGTTCAGATTTTTACTGGTTCTTGTCTATATAAAGCAACAGAAACTGACAGAGGAAGAGCTGAATTCCAAATGGCTAACAAGACAGGAAGAGCTTCTCAAAGAGCAAAAGGATAGTCTTCAGAAGCAAATAGAAACTCTTCATGGTCAAAAGGTTTGCACAATTCACTTCCAAAATATGTATGCTTTCTTTAAATGTCTTTACATGATTTTCACTTTAAAAGAAGCATCTATTTTTTCATATGAACTAGTCGGAAATAGTTTGACTCCAACTTGAATTTATTTAACAAGTTGAGGGAAAGAAATAAAATGCAAGGCTTGCCAAGCATTTTATTGCCTTTTTGCAACAAGGGCATGAATGTTAGATTCTAATTTATCATTTGACATTATATATAAGATTACTTTTTAGCTCACCTGAGCCGATGGCTCATTGGTGAGCTAATAGTATACCAGTGACTCCGGCGTCCGTCCGGCGTCCGTCAACATTTTCAAACATCTTCTCCTCTGAAACTACTGGGCCAATTGAACTCATATTTCATATGGAGACTCCTTAGGATGGGGGAACGAAAGTTTGTTCAAATGGTCTTGGTCACATGACCAAGATGGCCGCCACGCCCATATATGGTAAAAACCCTTAAAAAATCTTCTTCTCCAGAACCAGAAGGCCAATGACCTTGGGACCTGGTATGTAGCATTGGGGTTGTGAGGCCTACCAAGTTTGTTCAAATGATGATCCTAGGTTGACCTTGACCTACTTTACGTCAAGGTCAAATTTGCTTCCTAATGCATTTAAATGGGAAAATTTCTGAAAAGTTTATTTTTTTGAAAACTGTGGAAGCTTTAGTCATTATTCTCACTTGATATGTTTAGCCCAATGAGACAATGGCTATAAATAAGTTCAAAAGGTCAAGGTTGACCTATGACCTTTCAGCTTAGGTTGTTCATATTGGAGTCCCATCAATATATTAAAACATAGTTTTCTCACAAACCATTGGCCCAATTGAACTCAAATTTCATGTGAAGACTCCTTATGATAAGTTAGCCAAAATTCATGCGAAATATTTTGGTCACATGACCAAGATGGCCGCCACGCCCATATATCGTAAAAACCATTTAAAAATCTTCTTCTCCAGAACCAGAAGGCCGATGATCTTGGGACTTGGTATGTAGCATTGGGGATGTGGGGCCTACCAAGTTTGTTCAAATGATGAGCCTAAGTTGACCTTGACCTACTTAATGTCAAGGTCAAATTTGCTTCCTGATGCATTTAAAAGGGATTTTTTTTGAAATTTTCATTTTTTGAAAACTGTTGAGGCCAAAGTCATTATTCTCACTTGATAAATATGTTAAACCAAATGAGACAATGGCTATAAATAAGGTTCAAAGGTCAAGGTTGACCTTTAACTTTTCAGCCAAGGTCGCTCATACTGGAGTCCCATCAACACATCAAAACATAATTTCCTCAGAAACCACTAGGCCATTTGAACTCAAATTTCATGTGAAGACTCCTTATGATAGGTTAGCCAAAATTTATACCCATTGTACTGGTTACATGACCAAAATGGCCACCACGCCCATATATGGTAAAAACCTTTTAAATGTCTTCATCTCTGGAACCAAAATGCCAATGGCCTTGGGGCTTGGTATGTAGCATTGGGGATGTGGGGCCCTACCAGACTTGCACAAATGATTAATCTAGGTTGACCTTGACCTACTTTATGGCAAGGTCAAATTTGATTCCTAATGCATTTATTTGGGAAAAATCTTGTATTAAGTACCAAATGTCAAGCTGACTTATGACCTTTTATCCAAGGCCACTCATTTGGACTGCCACACACCTATCTAAACATCTGTTTCTCAGAAATCACTGGGCATTTTGATGGATTATTCATTAGATTGTTTAAGTCTCTTGACCAAAATGTCTGCAACCCCCAGATATGGTAAAACAAAATTTGTTCTATTATAAGCTGAAGTTGACCTTGACCTATTTTAACATTATTAAGGAGATCAGGTGAGCGCCTCAGGACCTTCAGGTCCTCTAGTTTAATCACATGAGGGACAAAAAAAAGCTATTATTCCATATGGGCCTTGTCGTGAGAAAACCTGTCTTCAGGGGTTTGCGAAACACAAAGACGCAGATCAGCCTGCGCATCCATGCAGACCGATCAGCGCCTTTGTTATTTGCTTTTTGGTAAGTACCATATCTAAACTTGCCACAAGCGAAATTTCAATTTCCTAGCTAGTCCCTGTAGCTGAGGAGATTGGTTTGAGTCTCGCTTTGTTGGAAACCCCGAAGACAGGTTTTCTTGCAACGAGGCCCATATCATATTCACCCGAATAAGTGCAGTGTGCAATTTTTTTTTAACATTTTTATAAAAAGGGTGTAGATCCAGATCACATGGTTTTATTAGAAGCCAGCTGATCAGGATGTTTTTCATCTACACAATGAATCCATATTACTGGTATTGATAATAAAATTACACCACTGAACTTTCTGGAAATCAAGTTAATAGTATACCTTCACAATTGAAAAAGAATTGAAAAAGTGAGCACTTTTAAGAGAATGTGCACTTATAAGGTGAAATTACACCACTCGATTGGCTGAAAATCAGAAGTAACCGATATAATGTAGATTCACAACTGAAAAAGAACTGACAGTGTGAACTTATAAGTCTTAAATAGTATGTGTTATAAGGTGGGATACGATATCTATTAATGATTTGAATGGTCAAATGAAATATTGTTGTCTTTAAATTTAAGCTTGAGCTGGAAGAAAAGCTGCTGTCCGAAGAACGAATCTTCTGTGAGGAGTTAGAAAAGTTCAGCTCTAAGTTTGACCTGTCAGGAACTGGGTGTAGACAAAGAGAACTGCAGAAGGAAGATGTTCTGAGAAAACTTCAAGAAGAAGAGAATAACCTCAAAGAAAGTTTGTAAAGCCTTCCTGTATAGATACATTAGGGCCAGTCCATGAGAAAAAAGTTCTAATACATAAAGACCATCTTCTCAAGCCAAGGTTACTAACTCTACTTCGTTCCTTACGCGTAAGGAACAAAGTGGAGTTAGTACCCTTTGCTTGAGAAGATGCATAAAGCCCTTCTTTAACCCTTTGTAGACTGGAAACCCTTAAACGGGTACTTTTGCAAACAATGAAGTCCTAGATGAAATGCTGCAGAACATGACATTTCATCATAAAAGACAAAATCAATCTAGATAAAAAAAATTTTTTTTAATTATAACCTGTGACCCCTCAATATAAACAATGAACCATCCTGAGTCTCCTGACTTAACTGTATCAAACTTTATTGAAAAAGTCCATTGGTATACAAAGGGGTTAGAGTTATATGCTTGAAGCTAGAAATATAGGTATCAATTGGTATGAACCTACCTACATCCTCTAGAATACTTTATGTATGAGATCAATGATGACTGTGGCAACACTCCTCTGACCCATTACTGGTCTCATATGTGGTCCAAAATCTCATGTGCTGGCTCATTTTAACCCTTTGTGTACCGATGGAATTTCCCATAAAGTTTGATATGGTTAAGCCAGGAAGGTCCATTGTATATATTGAAGGGTCACAAGTAAAAATTTTCAAAACGTATTGTATTTCTTTCTATGAAAAAGCGATTTTGTCATTACAAACAGTGCAGACCCTGATGAAATGCCGCATTATTCATCTCGGTGTTCACTCTTTGCCAAATTACCCATTTAGGGGTTTCTGGTGCACAAAGGAAGGGTTAAGACCAATATTTTTCTCTACTTGAACCATATATCAAATAGAAAATTGCCATTCAGTTGGTCACCCATTATCAGTCAAAGACTTGCAATGTCCTGGTGAAAGTTTTAAGAGTATCATGCAACCTGGTGAAAGTATAAAACTATCAAGCTACCATTTGCAAAGCCCTGATTGAAGCATTGAAACTATCAAGCAAGGAAGGACTTGCAAGGAGCTGGTGGAAGTATTAAACCAATCATGCAAGCACAGTGTAAGGTCCTGGTGGAAATATTTAAACTACAGGAAAGGGCTTGCAGCATTCTGTTGGAAGTATTAAAATTATCAGAAATGCATTTAGAATGTCCTGGTGGAGGTATAAAAGTATCGAGCAATCACATGCAATGTACTGGTGCAAGTATTTAAACTAGAAGCAACACTAATGGCTTGTATTAAAAATGCTTTTGGAAATATTAAAACTAAAAGTAAGAAGTGCATGTACGTAAACTAAATATAAGAAGTGCATGTACGTATTAAAACCATCAGGTTTGTGGAAGTGTAAACAATACCAAAAAAACATTTGCACAGGTCCTGATGGAAGTGTAAAATCAATCTTGCTAATCCAAGGTGTTGTTGGAAATATTAAAACTATCAGGCAGGCACATGCAAGGTTCTAATGGAAGTACATGCAGTGAGGAATTTTTATTGAAAGGATCTGACAATTAGTCATGCACAAAACTGGCTTAATCCCAAATTATTTGGGGAAAGACCACTTTAAAGCCCAAAGCTAACAAATAGCATTTCTTTCATTGATGTGTAAATTTTTCTATCGTTATATAGGTCTGAATAAATACAATGAAAGACAGGAGAAGATTGGTGAGCTATCTGTGGAAAAAGAAGATCTTCACAAACAGTTGAGACAGCTTCAAGAGAAAAACCAGGGTATGATTTTACTGTTTATGTTCTGTCATTTCTTTTATGATACATGTTATAAAAGTTCACTATTGTAATGGTAAGTGTTATAAAATTTTGAACACTAATTGCCTGCCAAAAAGGCCTAGACAAGCAGTGCAGACCCAGATCAGAATGCTTCTGAAGAAGCAGTCTGATCAGGATCTTCACTGTTGTTATTGTTACTGTTGCAGTTTGTTAATTCTAGCGCTGATAACCAGCATTCTATTTGAGAACAGTGAAGGAAAGTTTTAGAAATTGTAGAACATTTACCATAATACTTTTCTTTTACTACTTGTCCACCATCAACTGCACAATATGGGCCACAACTTGAGAATATCTACTTTCGAAGTTTGCAACCACGTAAGACTCAAACCAGCATGCTCAACTACAGAGACTAGCTAGATTATAGAAATTTGTCCTGGAGCATGTTAAACTATTCTTCTTTCTAGAGAGCGATTGCCGAATAACAAAGGTGCTGATCAGACAGGTCCGGGCCATTGTTGTTTACATGAAGCAAAATCAGTTTTTTTCTTGCGTCGAGGCCTATATGAGTTTAATGATGTCTCTAGAAGCTTATATCATGTCAAAACAGATAAAGGGCATCAGTCGCAAAACCTTTAATTGGTCATATTTTATAGGTCTATGGGTAATTTAATGATGCAACAGTAACATTTATGAATGTAAATTTTGTCCAAGTAACTCTATTTTTGGTCAGAAAACAAAAGAAGCTGGAAAAGAATCCCTAATATAAATGCTCTTAAACCCTGAATACTAGTTTATTTATGGTACTTATGGGAACAAGCTAATAATTGAGAACACCAATGCTTGAGCATCAATGCGATAAGTACCAAAATCTCATGTGCTAGCTCATTTGTTTTCTAGCCTGCTTAAGCAACAGTTTTAGTTGATCGGCAGATAACATTTGCAAACACATTTCAGTCCTAGATCAGGCTCGACAGAAAAGCATGCAAAATTACTCAGCATGAAAAAGAGTACAGAAAATGCATTGCTATTTGTAGATCTCAGTGACTTGCTTGAGAAGGAAGTGACAGCAACATTGACATTAGAAGAAGAAAAAGACAGGATACTCAACAGACCAAGAAGAGATCCTGACTTCATATGGTAAACACTGTAAAGATACAGTATGCATGCTGGGATTTTTTTTTATGATTTTTTTGTCATCTGATGATTTTTTCCAAAATTGAATGTTTCATAAATTTAACAGCTTGCAGAGTTAACTATATATTTCCGTTCATCTTAGCACCGGCAATGTTCGAATTGTATTTATGTTGTAGAAATTAAGCTAGCTACTGACAACTGCCTTAATGGAAGTTAAGAGGTTCCAAGGTATTAAGCCACATATGAAGGATTCTAATGCACTTGATTTTGTAACACGATGTCTGATTTGATAATATCAAAAATTTGCGACAGTATAGCCTGTGAATTATACGGTCCAAAATAGTTTGACTTCATTAATTATGTATCATTTTGTTGGATGACGTGCTGCTTTATGCGGCTTGCAACGCTCCAATTTGAGATGAGTCTGCAGAAGTGCATTAGAATGGGATAACCATATTCAAAATTTTTATTTAGGGAGGTATATTGTCTGATATACATTCCGAAATCATGTTTTATGTCTCCGCTCATGCGTCGCCATAAAACTAAATTTCTGACGTATATCCGACGATATGCCTCCCAAAATGAAAATTTTGAATACAGTTATCCCCTAAATTTAGGAAGTAAGGTATGCCCCCAGGGCACCTGTTGCCTATGTCAATGAATGAATCTTATCTTAAGGAGCAACAAGGCATAAATTTGTCAATTTTTTTTTATTTCTGTCAAGGTTAGTAAAAAAAAACAGCCAGTAATTTAGGTGTACGTCCTTTGAAGCAATTGTATACGAGGCATGACTGAAGAGAGATCAAACAGTTACAAGAGCTAGTGTTGAGTATGAGCTAAAAACAGTATACATGTACATAGAAATAAATAGTTCCCAGTATGTTAATACAGTTATACTCAGCGCAAATTATATTTTACTCATTTTGTATCTCTCATGTGCGGATCCAGAGGGGTCCGGACCCCCCCCCCCCCCAAAATCACAAAAATATTGGGTTTCTTTGTAATACTGGTCCGGATCCCCTAAAAAATCACAAAGCTACCAAGCCAGCATTCAATGTTGGGCCATCATCTGCCTGCCAGCGAAACGCCATTTCAATGGCATTTCGCTTGTGGGCCGTTGATGGCCCATTTATAGCGATATTTGGTTCCTCTATCCCCCCACCAACTAAACCAAACAAATCAAATTTGGACCCCCTCTGATAAAACTTTCTGGATCCGCGCATGTCTCTTATCCAGTCTACAGCGTGAACTGAGCACGGCAAAGGGTGAGAAGTTAGAGGAGAGATGTAACCAGCTACAGAAAGAGTACCAGCAACTACAGCAGCAACTATGGCAGAGAAAACGACAGCAACGCCAACAACAACTTAAACAACAGTATCAAGGGAAACAACAATACACACATCCTATCTCACAGAATACGGCGGTGAAGAACAATAATAGGACGGCCAGTCAGGTTAGTACTTACTTCAAACAGGACCTGAGGTTATAAAACTTTTTTCATGCTCAACGCAACTGAGCACAAAATTTCAGCTGGTCATATAAACTGAAATACCGACAAATAAAAAAGTTTCTTACTTTAAATCTCTCAGATGTTGTATTTATCATGCTAATAAATGTTAAAATGCCAACAATTGTTGGCATTTTAACATTTATGAGCAGGATAAATTTCAGGCTCAGTTGAGTTGAGCATGAAGAATTTATAACCTTGAGGCCAGGCTCCAGTCTTTAACTCTTTGTCTACTGGGTAATTTATCATGTTTTTTTGTATCTGCTGATTTTTTTCAAAATCAATTTTTTGAAACATTATTTCAGCAATACCATCTGAGTGTCAAACAGATTTGATCCAGATCAGGTCCGACATTTTGTCGGGCCTGAGATATTTTGTCAGGCCTGATCTGGGTCCAAACTATTTGCAAAGGTCATCGGCAGATGACACTAGTAGGCAAAGAGTTAAAACATTATTTAAACAGTGTCTTCTAAGGTGAATAACAGCAAGAGTTTGAGTTGATGCTTTACATTCAAGTTGACAATTTTTCAGTCATGTTGGGACCTTTTTCCTAGATTGAACCAGTACAAAGCATGAGGATAAGGAATCTATGATAACTAAACTGGCTGACAGACAATGGCCAAATTTTCAACTCCAACCAACTACTGGCTGACAGGATAAGTCACAGACACTTGCTGACACTCCCACAGCTTATATATTTAGTATACAGCAATGTCTGATAGTCCCCCAACCATACCCCTGGGTATAAATTGGCTACACACTAGGGGTCATTAGTTTCCATAGACTTCTAATGGGGAAAAGTATTAGAAATCTTCTCTCAAACAATGAGGCCCATAGCTTATATTGTATGTAGCAATGTTTGGTGGTCGCCTATATAAATCCAGCCAACTATGCACCAAGGCTCAATATTGACAACACCCTCCCATTAGACTCGTATAGAAAAAACCTTAAAAAATCTTCTATGAAACCACAAGGTCAACAGCTCAAGCTCATTGGGCCTGTTGTTTATTCTTCTTTTAAAAATAGATCTACTGTGCAGTTTGCAATGGGATTGGGGATTTTATTTTACTTTTAAAATTTACATGAAGTTGATGAAATATTAAAAATAGCAGCCTCCATTGGGCCAAAATAAAAAATACATGTGTTTAGGGTAACCCGACCCTTCCTAGATTTACTGGTGAAACCTAGTTTTTTCAGGTTTTCTGGAAAATATGTAATTTTATGCATTTTGCATTTCGCTTTTCAAAATGCATAAAAATTATTTTATTTTTTTCCCCCAAAAAAATGTGTGCCTTCCCTACCTAAAACTTTCATACTCGTTACCCGAAACACACTTATTTTTTTTATTTGGCCTTGGCATTTTAAAACTCAGATATTAGATTTTATTTTACACCCTAGTTTGAACAATTTAGCATTAAAATGCCGGATCTGATATTGCCTTTTATTTTGTGCATATTGTAAATGTATTTCGCATTTTCCTTTAATCCCTTTGTATATACTCCCCCGCCATTACATCGATCTATCCACTGTATCGATCTATTTATAGATTCTTACGATATATTGTCCATGCACCCTTTACCAATTGTTTACATTATCAACCAGGTCAATGGATACTTTCACTTTCGATTTTGTTGAAAATCTCAGTAAAAGCATGTTGTGAGCACACATTTATGCATAATTTGAATAATTTTAACAAATTTACAACATATTTTCAAGAAAATAACATTTTACCAAAAAGGAGTAAACTTACTAAAGCTTGTTTGGTCCTGTCTAAATGGGAGAATATGTCGTCTGCAGTTGGGAGAATTTATGAATGTCAAGGTCACCTGCTGTATTTTTCAAAAATATGGAAAGCCAGTGCTGCCTTTTATGAATGTATGGTATTTTTTGCTAAAAATATTTCCAAGAGCAGTCCAAAAGTTGGGAATTGTGCCAGTGTTGGTGTTTTCTTTTCAGGAGGAACCACAAGCAAAGGAAATTCGCAATTTATATGACTAGGCTAACTCCCAGAGAGCTTTTGAAGCCATCCAGCTGATCATTAAAAATAGGCAAAAATCAAAATTGTAAATAGTGTTGTTTTATTTAGGTTCACAGTTCTGACAGTTAATGTGTTTACTATTGTTAAACTTGCCTAAAGTTTTCATCTTGAGTAACTTTATACATTTTTATAATTGTTGAGCAGTGCTGGCGCTTCATAGTTGAAAAATTTGGAGATTACCCACAATGCATCGATACAAAAGTGTGACGTTTTTTTTACTCTGATTCAACATGGCGGCAATTTGTGACATTTTAAATGCGAGAAGGGGTTGGATTTGAAAGATTTTGTTGTTAATAGACTTAAAAGATATTAAAGGATGGATGTTGGATGTAAAATACAGGTAAGTTTTTATTTAGTTATTGCACTTAATGTTTACAAATAAGTGGTACGATACAGTGGGGTCCCAGGCTACTAGAAACCCCTTAACAAGTACCTTGGCAAACAGTGAAGACCCAGATGAAATGCAGCATTATAGATTAAATGCAGCATAATGATACATTTCATCAGGGTCTGCACTGTTTAAGATTAAAACAACCTTCAGGGATAGAAATACATGTGCATCATAATTTAGAAAATTCTACCTGTGACCCATTAAACACAATGGACAGTACCATACATATTGTATCAATATGTATAGGAAAATCCTTCAGAATACAAAGGGTTTAACCCTTTCATAAGGGTTAACCCTTTACTCCATGATAACACCTTTTGACACCTTTGAAATACTATGTATTTAAAAATATTATGTAAAATAGAGCGTTTGCTCCTTGCAGCAAATGCTCCATTTTCCATAGTACTTTCAAAAGTATTCAAAACTTTACTTAAATTTTTTGTTGAATTTTTTTTTAATAATAATTTTCTTATCATTGAAGGATACAGAAGATGATTTTAACCAAGACATGTGGTGCGAAATATTCAGCGACTCTGATCATGACCTGGACCAAGACGACAGTCAGAAGGGGAGCCAGCAGAAAGCTTGAAAATATTTTAATAGAATGCAGAAGACTGTTATACAGTAAAACATGTCTAAAACAGCCACTTTCAAAAAGACCAAAAATTGTTTTTCAAGAACAATTATCGCTTAATGCAGGTCAAAGTATTGCAGAGTGCTCCAAGGGGAGCATTCTGCAATACTTTCGACCTGCATCAAGCTACCATTTGTCACTAAGATCTTTTTTTGTCTTTTTTGAGTGACCACTGAAGACAGGTTTTACTTATATATAATTGAAAAAAATGTTGAAATTTAACAAAAAAAAAAAAATGAAGTTCCATTACATGTGTCTAAAGTGTTTTAATTGACAGGAAAATCTTTTTGAAGCAATACAGTGTCTTAAAGGAGAAAACAATGCTAACTCATTGCCTACTAGTAAAGTATTTTGTCATCTGGTGATAACCTTTGAAAACAAATTGGACTTGGATCAGGCCTGCCAAAATGTCTGGCTTGATCTAGATCCAAACTGTTTGACGCTGATAGAATTTGTAAAAGATTTTTTTTTAACAAGAGGGTCCTTGGGCCCTGGATCTCTCACAGTCACCCGAGTCCAGGCCCCGAAGTTATAAAACTTTTTTCATACTCAACTCAACTGAGCACGAAATTTCAACTGCTCATAAAAACTAAACGACTGACAAATGATGAAGTTTATTGCTTTAAGCCTCTCAGATGTTGTATTTATCCTGCTAATAAATGTTAAAATTCCAACAACATATTGAATGTGGACCAGTGGTCAAGGAGGAGATGCTGTTTAAAGATATATCTATTTTTAGCTCTAGTGGAACGGAAGGGTTTGAGCAATTCTGGTAGAAGGCATTATGAGGAACATTTTTGTAAAATTATATTGAATTTGGGCCAGTGGTTAAGGAGGAGATAATATTTAAAGATATTTCTTATTTTAGCTGTGGCAGCTATTTTGTTTGGCGGAGTACAGAAATTCAGACTTCTGGCTTGCACAGGGTGATAACATTAACAATTTAAATGTCTCTGAGAACCCCTGTGGGCTTCAGACATTAAAAAGCCTAATGTTTTTCATCATCCAGTGCAAGCTAAAAATCTGAATTTCAATCCTAAAAACAGTTTAAACTAGGACCTTATTTATGCAATGCAGTGGCCTAACCCCCTTTCCTGCCAATATTTATACTAATTGGCACAGAAGATTTTCAGGATAAAACTGCATATATTTAAATGCACTTCAGACTACAATTTTCATGAAAGCAAACACTATGAACCCTGATCAGTCTGCTCTGCTCCTAAAGGCTAAAGAAAAAGTCTGATCTGAATCCATATTTTTGCAATACATGTATATGCTATCTAATGAAATCAGCAGATGACTGAGATGAGAAAGTTGTGAATCACTAGAAAATGGTTTACTTTTCCTACCAGTCAAAACTCACTTATCTGCATACATAGACTGGCTACAGTCTGCAAACATTGCTATGGCTTTAAGAAAAAAAAAATTGCAATCATAATGAATTTTTTTTATCGAAAAAATCTAGCCTCTTCTAGTCAGATGTTTACAACAGAGCCATCAGAATTAGACTCACTACAGGTATATGAAATGACACATGGATAGAAAAAATGTTTTGAGGACTGGAGCCAGTCTACTGCTTACAAACTTTGGAAGCCTTTACTGCAAACACTATGAACCCAGATCAGACTGCTCCCTGAGGAGCAGTCTGATCAGGATTCATGGTGTTTGCTTCCATGATCAAAAGTACATGATAAGTAGTCTAAAGTGCATTTAAATAACTAAACTTTTAGATACTTAATGATCAAAAGTACTTGATAAGTAGTTCTAAAGTGCATTTAAATAACTAAGCTTTTAGATATCAATTGTCAATTTTTCTCGATCAGTGGGAGTCTGCTTAACAATTCAAAAGAGGATGTATCCTTGCTCAATATAACGAGGATTTAACTTCCTTTTTGAAGTAGTTTTTCTGAAGTATTTTAATTACAACAGGATAACTCCAGCATGTATAGAGTTTCAATGAGGAAGTAAAACAGGGGCGGGCAAGTCCCCACCAAACTGCTTTTGTGTATGTCACAAAGGCAAAAATACCTCATTTTCATACTGTCATATAAAATTATTTGACACCTTAAGTTTAAAATACCGGAATTATTTAGCATGTAAATAATCCTATTATCCTTTCAATGGGATATAGGCAAACAGTGCAGACCCAGAATAGATGCTGCAAAGTATAACATCTGATTAGGGTCTGCACTGGTTTTGGGGTGTGTTTTTAGAATGATCTATTATAATTTGCATAAAAATGAAAAATTCCACCCAACAACCGTAAAATTGGAAATGGACTTGTCTAATTGGCATATATGGGTTAACAAGTCATGCCAATCTTAATTTTTGATTTTTTTTTCACTGCTTTGGGGAATGAGGCTTGACATTACGGACATTTAACATGAAGTATCAAACCTTATTGGTACTTTAACTCTTCCTACTAGTGTAGTCTGCTGATAACCTTTGCATACAGCTTGGACCCAAATCAGGCTCGACAAAACGTCAAGTCAGATCTGGATCCAAACTGTTTGACACGCTGATGGTATTTCTGAAAGAATTTTTCCAAAAAGTTGATTTTTAAAAAAATCTGCAGACGACAAAAACGCATGAAAAATTATCCAGTATGCCAGAGTTTAGAAGCAACATAATTTGAAAATGTGGTCTACTACTGGTACTAATTATAAGTGATAGATTTAAGCTTTACTGCTTATAATGTTGCCAATATATATTTGGACTTTCAGTAACACCTTTTTTCATTTTAATATCTTTATAAAATACTGAATAGTCTATCAAATCAATATTGGGATAAAAACAATGCTAACATAGCTAACAGATTATAAATGATACAGTGATACATACAAATCTTGTGTATGAAATGTTGAGACTAATATGGAAAAAACATTGGTCCTATCAAAAATGCATCTAAGGTCAGCTTTGTGATTTCAAATACAGTTACTGTAAATTCGGAAACTTTTCTTGAGAATTTTTTTTCTCGCAAAAAGTGTTCAAAGATATATTTGCCACATTAAAAATCCGTGACTTGGGCATGATTTAAATCGCGAAATAAAACCCAAAATTTCCGAATAAACAGTATCTTGGCCACATCATGAGATATCTTGTCTTTCATAATAACTGGGCCTTGATGCGAGAAAACCTGTCTTCAGGGTTTCTGAAAAGGTCATACCCAAACCAGCCTGCTCAGCTATAGAGACAACCTAGAAAATTGAAATTTCGCAAGTAGCAAGTTTGGGCCGCGTAGCGCAGTCGGTAACATGTCTGGCTACAGATGCGTGTCTGACTGCAGATCCAGGGGTCGCGAGTTCGATCCCGGCCCTGTACCATACTTTCGTGGAGATTGATCATGAAATAATTTCTACGGTCATTCTCCTCCCTTCCGCTGATTTATTCAAGAAGGGTTGTTGTCAGTTACAAGCGAAAGTATGTGCACAAATTACTGGTTAACCGCTTGCTCAAGCCTGCCCAGGAAAAAGTGTGGTTAAGTGAACTGACCGTCCCGCAATGACCATAGCTGTTGACATGGGACGTAAAGCAACAAAAACAAACAAACAAAGCAAGTAGCAAGTTTAGATATGATACTTTCCAATAAGCGAGTAACAAAGACCCTGATCAGACTGAGCGAATGTGCAGGCTGGTCTGCACCTTTGTTGTTTGCAAACCCCGAAGACAGGTTTTCTTGCGCTGAGGCCCAACTAATAAAGCTTATGTTAAATATGTTAGTTAGCCCTTATCCTGACAATATTTCTTTGTCTTGAAAATGCCCTCTGTTTTTATGTCTGCTGCATTTATTCAAGTGCACTTCAGACTAGATTTGATCATGAAAGCAAACACTATGAACCCTGATCAGACTGCTCCGTGCGGAGCAGTCTGATGTGGGTCCATATTGCTTGCAATATAGGCTATTTAAGAACATAAGCAGGCGAGAGGAGTAGCAGACAAAAGTTGTGACTGGTCGGCTAAGGGTTAAGGCACATCATGAGAAATCTTGTCTTTCAATGATAAATAATAAAATGTAATTAAGTTTGTGTTAAAAATGTTATTTAATTTATCAAGATAAGACTTTTTCCTCAACCAAGGTGTAGATAACAATTCTGTACTTTAATGTCTGTATTCTGCAGCAAGTTCTACAATATGTGTATATTTAGGGTACTCTCTGAAATTCCTCAGCATAGACATAGACCTTGTCTTGAAAAAAACAAACCTCCAGATTAGAGAGCATAATTGAAAAATATTTTATTTCTCAACCAAAACATATGTTGTGGGTACTCAAAAGAACAGTCTCAATGAGGTGGTTCTTTTGAGCACCCAAAACAAATGTCTAAACTAATGGATAAGAAAATATTCATCATTTTATGCTTAAAATAATGCTATGAAGAGGGCTTTCAGTCCAAAAGAAAAAGCCAAATAATCCTACATAAAGTACATGTATGATCTTGCATGCTGTAATTTGCAATAAAAATATTTAAGGAATACCATCAGAGTATCAAACAGTTTGGATCTAGATCAAGCCTGACATTTTGTTGAGCCTGATGTGGGTCCAAACTGTTTGCAAGGACTATCAGCAGTCAACATTAGCAGGATTAGAGTTAAAAATCTTTTTTTTACTAGATTAATTATCTGAGGAACACTTTAGCTCAGTTGGTAGAGTAACAGACTCATGACCAAGAGGTTGGGGTTCGAATCTGCATAGTCTTATGTTCTTGAGCAAGTAACTTTATTGTCAATGCTTAGTGCTGGTTCTACCCCCAAAAGATTGTTGACTGGGACGTAAGACATGAACTCAAACAAAATGATATATCAGCCGGTACATGAAATTTGGTACTTATTATATGGGCCTCATCGCGAGAAAACCTGTCTTCGGGATCCGACAATACGAATTTCTAACCAGTCTCCTCATCTACAGAGACTAGCTAGAACATTGAAATTGCACCTTTATCATGTCTACATGTGATACTTTCCAAAAAAGCGAATAACAAAGGCGCTGATCAGACTGTGCGAAAGCGCAGACTGGTCTGCGCCTTTGTTGTTCTCAAAGCCCTGAAGACAGGTTTTCTCACGTCAAGGCCCATATCAGCGAGTAACAGGCTGAGATGAGCCTGCACATTAACCCAGTCTTACTAGAGCCATTAATGCTTGCACAAGTTGAGATATAGATGAAGGTACAGACCAAATAACAGCATCTAGCCCCACTATATAGCCAAGCATCATGACTTTGTACATATGCGCTAAGTACCAAAATCTCATGAACTGGCTCATATAGATTTTTTTAACCCTTAAAGGGCCATCTACATTTTGCAGCAGACGACAATTTCAAATTTTGCTGCTTTTTCAAAAATAACAAATAAGGCATGATATTTCATGAGAATTGTCTGCTGGCAGACAATTCTCATGAAATATCATACCTTATTTTTTTCGAAAATTGGGAAAGATGTCGCAAACATTGTCATCTGCTGCATTCGTGATTGGCGCTTAAAGGGTTAATATGAATCTTTGAGGTTGTTTTTGTTTGATATGATTCTTTAGTTCCCAGTCCACCTTTTCAGTCCTGTCGGGACAGATCTTCCTGGATTAAACCAGTACTAAGTAGAGGATAAGTGTCTTGCTCAAGGACATGACCCAGTGCGCGGAGGCTCAAACCCACAACCTATCAATCTCGAGTCGAGCACTCTGCCACTGAGCCACTGTGCTCCCCCATATGAATCTTTGTGTGTCATCAAAGTTGGATCAATGACAATTCCTCGAAAACCATATGGCCTACTGACCATTTCGTCTATTGACCATTTCGGGAATTACGTCGAAAGTCTCGAAAATTCAATCAAAAGCGGTGATGGCAAAATTTGTGTTGTTTTTACTGGATTGATGCCTTTCACCGCCATCCCATCCTTACATGTTCTGTCCTCACACCTGCAGTACTCCTTACTCTCAGCAATTCTGTCTTTATCGTAGACATAGCCATTTAACTCCATTTTAGTATCACCTCTATTGCTCAAATATTACACAGGTTCAGAAGGAACATTTAGATTAAAATTTACTTTAACGTATTAGAAAATGCTCAGGAATTTTCACAAATATAAGTTTAAAAACTATAGCACTGGCGTATTGTAAAGATTTTTGTGAAAATTGGTTGAAAAAAGATGCAGAAGATTATTGCTTTTATTTTAGACCAAGTGTCGCACCTGAAAAAGTTTTTTCGAAATATTGTCACACCTGAACCACTTTTTAGACAAAGTGGCGCTTAGACGATATGGGTTTAAGACGCAACGTCGGACACTCATCAAAGTTTGCAGCAAATGACACTTTCAAATATTGGTGCTTCTTTAATCCATAATGGACCAATCATGACTGCAGCAGATGGAAGATTTTGGAAATCTATCTAGATTTGTAGGGAAAAAGGCTTTAGATTTCATGTGAATTGTCTGCCAGCAGACAATTCACATGAAATTTCAAGCCTTATTTGTTTTTTAAGAAAAGAAGCATGTCTGAAAATGATGTTTGCTGTAAATTCTAGGTGGCACTTTATGGGTTAAGAAACAAATATGACTTGATATTTCATGTTAATCATCTGCCAGCAGACCATTCCCATGAAATATCAAGCCTTATTCCCCCCTCCCCCAAAAAGAAAGACAAACAAAATTTATTGTCTGCTGCGCTTGTGTGGCCCTTTAGTTTAACCCTCATATCTAATCATATTTCCATAAGCAAACAGAGTAGACCCTGATCAGGCAGCTCTTACAAGAGATTAGCGGTATTTTGCAAATACAGTATAATCTCATAAATTCTAAGTCCTCGGGACTAGATGTTGTATTTCTAATTATCAGTAGTTTGAATTATAGGGAGGTAGAAATAGAATATATATAACCCCAAAAATGATTATTATCAGTGATTTTTCGATCAAACACAAGGAGACACTTCTTTTACGCACCCAAAACATGTTATTATAGACAGTTTTGATCATGAATAGGTCCTATTCTCCAAATCCTACAAAATGCACATTTGTCCCAAATTTATATCGAATTAGCGAGTATTTTGAAAAAACGAAGTTTGAATTTTCAAAGTTTTACTGTATGTGATAAGTGTACCGAAATCTCATGCACTGGCCCATATTGGTAATCCAATCATTGTATACACCCTAACGAGCACACATGCTCCCAATTGTTTACACTATACAGGCCCCCAGATAAGAGTGTGTAACTGAAAATAATTTTCTTATTTCTCAACCAAAACATATGTTGTGGGTACTCAAAAGAACGGTCTCAATGAGACGGTTCTTTTGAGCACCCAGAACACATGTTTAAACGGATGGATAAGAAAACAATCACACTTTTATGCTGACATTTTTGCTTAACAGGCCCTATGACTATATTATGAACTTTTGTTTGAGTCATTATCCAGCATTGTAATTTCATTATTAATATAGATTGTTGATTAAAACAGTGTGGATCCTGATCAGCCGGCTTATGATGAAGCAAGCTTATCTGGATCTACACTGTTATCAAAAGAAGGTAAAATAATGTGTAAAAGTTCTCCAAACAGTGAATGTGCTTAATAGGTTGAATAATGTATACCAAGAGATAACTTCAGCTACTTCTGACTTTCATTCACTGATCTCTTGATTACTCAAAATACTTGCTTTAAGTCAAAGTAAATTAGATATCGTTGAATCTATGTATTTACGACGGAATTAGTCTCTCTAGTAATGGATCATCTCTGGTATATATTTCTCTTGGTATTCTAGGTGTTATATACACTAAAACCTGTGTTAAGCGGCCACTCTAAAGAAGACCAAAAATAGGTTTTCAAGACCAATAATCACTAAATGCAAGTCAAAAGTATTGCAGAATGCTCCCATGGAGCATTCTGCAGTACTTTTGACCTGCATTAAGCTACCACATGGCTTCAAGACCTTTGTTTTGTCTATTTTTGAGTGGCTGTTTAAGACAGGTTTCACTGTAATCAATACCTCCAAATAGCTCTCCAGTACGAGTCACCTTTGCAATATACAAGGAGAGCTAATATAGTCCCTGGCAATTGTAGTCAGCATTGGTTATAGTTTTTAAAAGGGGTTCAGTGGTAGAGTGCTAGAATTGAGATTGCAGGGTTGCTGGTTCGAGACTCGTGTTGTGTCCTTGAGCAAGATACTTTATCCTCTGCTTAGTACTGGTTCAACCAACAAAACATCCTGACAAGACTGAAAATTGTTGATGCGGATGTAAGGCATCAAAACAAAACAAAAGTCAATTATCTGAACACTATGCAACATACATTTGTATTTAGCTGAGTGAGATATACCCTGATTTGAAATACTGGTCTTAACTTTGAATCTGTGGCCTCCATCGCTCCACCTTCCCCCTTACTCTCACTGACCTTGAAGAAATTAAATGCTTTTGGTTTAAGGCACTATACAAAAAAATACACATTTTACCTCTGACAAAAATACACATATAGCTAGTATTGTTTTCAGAGAAACAGATGTCCACCAATCACACACGCTTAAATTTGAAAGGGTTTGACATATTTAGCTCTGCTGTGACCTTTAATATTAAGGAAAGGTCACCAAAACCTTATCAAGTCAATATTATTTTCTATAACTCATGCAAATTTGGTTCCAATCCACCTACTAGTTCATGAGATTTCATGCACTTAAGAAAGTGTCATGCTGACGCCAACACTGACACCAACGCCAACGGGATCTGCACCAAAATCAATATGCACCCCTCCCCTTCGGTTGGGAGACATAAATATATGATCCTTTATTAGAATATTGATGGTTACAAAAATAAGTAGAATTCTATTTACGGTAAATGTTCTAAAATTTGGTACACTTTTCTCTTTCTGTTCTCGGGAGTGCAGCGGCTCAGTGGTAGAGTACTTGACTTGAGACCGAAGGGCTGCGGGTATGAGCCTCACCGGCGTCACTACGTTGTGGTCCTTGAGCAAGACAAATTTATCCTAGCTTAGTACTGGTTCAACCCAGGAAGAACTGTCCCTGTTTAACTGAAAGATTGTTGATGGGACGTAAAGAATCAAATCAAACAAAACAAACAAATCTTTCTGTTCTCAAATAATATGTTGGCTTGTCATAATAGCAAAAAGGGAAGACCCTGATCAGAATGCTTCTTCAGAAACAGTCTGATCTGGGTCTGCACTGTTTGTCTATGCCTTTTTGGCATGTAACTAGTGTTTGAAAGAGCTATGTGCATTAAAGGGCAAATTTGGCCCCCTCTGGAGCCAAAAACTGAAAGTTGTGTTTCATCAATTTCATCCATTAGGCAATTGGTTTATTAGAAGAATAACCCAAGTGCAATATCCTGGCTTTTATTTTAATTTTTACCGTTGCTATGGTAACAAAAATGGCGGACGAAATAGGCTTAAAATAGAGAAATTGTCATTTTGGGCCAAATTTAAGGCTTTTAGAGACTATTTTTTTTTTAAATTAGATATCAGCACAAGCGAATACCAAAAAAAACTTTTAATAAATTGAGTGCCATGATAATTCTCATCATCTGTTAAAACATCTTTTTGGTATTTGCTTTGGCTCTATATTAATTCCCCTGTTACATGTCTCAAATTTGCTCAAAAATGGTCTTTTTCCTAGTTTTAGCCTATTTCGGTGGTCATTTTTTTTACTATAGCAATGGTAAAAGTCAAATCAATACCAGACTTTTACACTTTGGCTATTGCTCTAAAAAACTAATAAGAAGAAACTTGTGAAGAGCAAGTTTTATTTTTTGACCTCATAGGGGGCCAAAATAGCCTCTTAATGCAAGTACCCCAATTTTAGAACATTTATCATAGTGATATTAGTATCTCCTGAACTATTCAATGTATTTGATACTAACCCTGATACTATAGTTCGCAGATTTAACCATTTAATGCTTTTCATTTGAGTACCATTCCAATGCTTAAAACTAGCAATGTGCCCACAAACTATCAACAATTTCAATTCTAAGTGGTCAGTTGTCTTAGATAAACTGAAAATAAATCAGAGAAGCTATTATAATCTACCTAATTAAGTATTTTGAGGCTGACTTTCTATGGAAAGTCAGCCTCAAAATCCTGAAATTCATATCAGGAATAACTTTAATCCATGAAATTATACTTATCATGAAGTTATTTTTCTGAATAATCCATGAAATTATACTTATCATGAAGTTATTTTTCTGAATAATCCATGAAATTATACTTATCATGAAGTTATTTTTCTGAATAATCCATGAAATTATACTTATCATGAAGTTATTTTTCTGAATAATCCATGAAATTATACTTATCATGAAGTTATGTTTCTGAATAATCCATGAAATTATACTTATCATGAAGTTATTTTTCTGAGTAAGCTGTAAGAATTATTTTCCCAGAAAATTGTTCATTGGCGTCTTTGATCATGATACTTCATCATATACTGATTCTTGAAACTTGGATTGCTTTGTTCTGATTGGATTAACAGCTGGAGGGGAAGGGATCTCCTCGTACAAGGCAGGTTGTATTTGTTGTTTTTGTGACAGGGTTTTAGCCTTAGATTTAATAGCTTCAGGTGCTTCATATCCTTCATAAAGTGGAGGTTCTTCTCCATCAGATGGTTCATATATATCACCACTCGATCCTTCACTCTCACTCTGTGTTACTTCAGGAACAACCACTGTATCTAAGTTACCAACAGCTTTAGCACCTGCCGTTCCATATATATTCTGGGTAGTTGCTATATTAGCTTTAGGTGTTTTGCCTAAATCAAGTGTATTGTAAGTTTCATCTTCAAACTCAAAAAGTTTCTGAGGAAGAGGAGGTGGGTTAGCCTCTTTCTCTTTAAGCTCTCTTGCATTTTTAATATTTAAATAGTCTTCCTCGTGGATTTCATTTTCTTGGCCATGTCTTACCCATGCTCTGTCTTCAACATCCTTAACATCTGAATACATCACTGTATCCACAGACTGAAAATTTGTTGTTTTCCTTGTAAATGGTTGGGCATACTCAACTGGCTCAGGGATTGGTGTCTTCCTTACAGGACTACTAATAGCTTCATCATATGTGTCATGTTCATAAACTTTGTTTTCTTTACTATTAGAATTTTCTATTAGCGCATCTGGATCTTCATATAAATTAAGTTTATCAGGGACATTTGCCTTACTTTCCCTTTCAACTTTTTCTTTCTTTTTACTTCCAAAAAATCCTTTAGATTTCTTTTCATCTTTCTCCTTTTTATCTTCTTTGTCGGATTTCCTCCCATTTTTACCCTTTTTCTCTTCCCTATCAGATTTCTTCTTTTCTTTGGACCGTTTAAAATCTTTATGTGATTTCCCGTCATGTTCTGTATGACTTGTTGAGTCTTCACCTGGTGGATGTGTTAAAATTTTGTTTTCAAGTTCTTTGGTGAAATCATCCGAAACGGGTCCATGCTTTTTTAAACTATCTTTGGAACTAAACACACTTTTACGAGAATCTGGAACTGATTTTTTAGGTGTAGGGGGTGTAATACTTGAGGAACTTGTCTTCGGTGCTATTGGTATCAATTCTGGATGTTTGATTTGTCCAGGATGCTTGCGTGCTGTGTTGGTCACTAATGAAGGAGCACCAATGTTTGAATCAAAGTGAGAAGGAAGAGTATGATAAGTGGGATGAGAATGAGTGGAAGCAGGTGCTTCCTGTTGAACTGCCATCGACTTAGCACGGTTCACCTCTCTTGCTTTTTGAGCAGCTGAACATGAATTGGCAGTGACAATATCATGTATTTTAGAACAGTCACTAGATATACAACGAACTTCACCTTCTCCATTGGGACAGTTCCTACCACATTCAAACAAAAATACCTCAGCTTGCCTGCCAAACTTTCTCAGCCAAGCAAAATGGAATGCATACTTTATTCGCCTTGTTCCCACTTCTTCAAAAGCCAGTTCTCTGTCACTTATACAAAGAGTGTGTTTCCCAACAATGTCACAAAGCTTAGCTAATCTTTCTTCCTTGACAGTGACCTCAAAACGAACAGCTGGAAACAAACAAAAATACAATGCTAAATGTCAGAACACATGCATACTCAAAATAAAGTTTACCATACAATGTATGTATTGTATACATGTATATGATCTATATATTCAGACCAGAGGTGTATGATACTACCTGCTCAGGTAGTATCATACGCCTCTGTCATTATCCAATATTGAAATGAAGAAATTGACTGAAGGTGCTGCTTCATTCAGCTGAACTGCATAAAGAGGTAAACTCAGGTTAATGTGTGTGTGTTGCTGTAAGATGGCTGCTCCCAGATGTTTGCATTAAGCTGATAAATAGTCCTGTAATTAACTTAGCAGATAAATAAATGATCTGTGGAAATTAAATCAGTACATAATAAAATATTTATTTTTGATTCAAGTAAAATATCAAAAGTTGAGAACAAACACTTTATGTCTCTCAGATGTTGTATTTATCATGCTAATAAATGTTAATTGTTGGCATTTAACCTTTCTGAGCAGGATAAATTTCGTGCTCAGTTGAGTTGAGCATGGAAAAAGTTTTATAACCTTGGGCCCAGTCCAGTCTGGATCCAAAGCGTTTGACACTCTAATTGTATTCCTGAAAGAATTTTTCGAAAAAGTTGGTTTTGAAAAAATCAGCAGACAACAAAAGCATGCAAAATTACCCAGCATGCAAAAGTCAAGAAGCAGGACTTCAGCTAAGAGTGCGTAACAAAAATTTTATTTTATTATTTCTCAACCAAAACATATGTTGTGGGTACTCAAAAGAACCTTCTCAATGAGACGGTTCTTTTGAGCACCCAAAACATATGTTCAAACTGATGGATAAGAAAATATTTACATTTTTATACTGATTTTTTTTTGTTTATCTAAACCTGTGAAGAAGTTCAAATATTTTGAGTACCTTCTGATGCCTGTTCATACATTATGTTCCTTGTTATAACTTCTTCTCCATCAGCTGTGTCTGACTTGGACGAACTTTCCCCACCTTTCTCCGGCAGGATACTTGCCACTTTATTCAATCTGTAGTCCCAATCATTGGATTCAAACTCCTTATCCAAAGAAAAACAATGCTTCTCTTTTTTGCTCTGAATTTCTATGATGTACTCCGTACCTCTGCTGGATTTGTGGGTCGATTTATTAATGCATTTCACTCTGTTCAGATCAATTTTCTTCTCACATTTTTTACCAGCCTCCTTGATTTCCATAAATTTGTTTTGATTCTCGTAGATCTCAATGTGAGGATGACTGTCCGCACTCCCACTGTATAGGACAAGAAATCGAGGCTGCCATGATGATTTCTGAAAAATGGAGAATATAAGAATCTATCATGAGTGTGAGGATGGGATAGGAAAAATCCATCCCTACATAGGATCACTGATTGGTGTCATGAGACTTGTGGAGTGATGACAAACCGTGATTGTGGTAGGCGGACTTTTCTATCCCATCCTCACATGAATAATGGATTATTTTTCTTAATCACCATTAAATACCCCATTTTTATATTCAAAAGGAAAAGCAATATTGGAAGCAAGTGAATCTGAAATGCAAGCTGTTATGAAATCAGGCAATCTGCCCCAAACCTGATAAAAATCGAATGGAAAAGAAAGTTACAGATGTTGTATGGTTGAGAATTGAAAGCTATGGAGGGAAGCCATTTTAGGCTGTGTAATGTCACAAACCCGGGGTCACAAAGCCCTAATTAGATATGCATAAACAGAATAACTAGTTTTCTGCTATTCATTTCAACTTTGTTTTCATTTTAATTGATTCTTCTGTTGAAAATAATTGATTTTGAAAAAAAGCTGTACAACTGTCCTGTTTGCATTTCCAACAACTCTGTCAATGTGGGAATTCCAGGAAAGTCTTTAGACTGCTTAATATATTCACCTCAAGATACTTGGCACAAGAGACTGTCTCAAAGACTTGTCCATGGAGCCTGTACGCAGTTTTAAGGAAGCCTTGGTCCTCGAGCATGTCACCTATACTACCTGACATTTATAGGGGTTAAACTTCATATACAGGGGACAAAAATTCCATTCGTCCGCTCGTATTTATGAGTGAAATCTAGAAAGGACGAGTAGTTCTTCCCAAAGCACTCATCCTGTAGGTAGGACGAGTGCTTTGGGAAGAATTACTTGAGGAAGTCATATTACATATTACTCCCTTATGTACTTTATTGCATACAATTGTAAAGGACAATACAAGTGCATGTGTTTGCAGGACAAGTGAAAATTGTAAGTATTGAAAGATTTTGTCTCCTGATGTACCACCTGTATTCCCATGCCCACAGTAGTTCAATCATTTTGGAGGGTTGCACTCTTATTTTTGTAAATAATTGTCTGATAGCTAGCCTACAGTGCCCTATCTTGTTGTATCTGTGATCAAGCCTACAGATACTCAACTGCGGCAAGTCATAATGGCAGAGTGAGAACATTGTACATGTATGCTACATGTACAACTGGTCGCCAGAAACCCAGAGAGCATCATACAGTAAAAATATCTATGGGATTTAATGTGAGTTTCCTAACGATATGCTGGACACAAAATGCTCATGAATGCCAGTGTATGGTCAGTCTGTTTAAATGATGTGGGAAGAAGCAGGAGTGCCCGGAGAAAAGAACCACAGCTTGCTCTGGACCAAAACCAGACATAACAACAAGCCATAATTGGTCTGTTGTCATGAACCAGCTTTCACCAATTCAGACATAACAAGCAGCCTTGGGGCTGAAGGGGACAAACGAGCATGCACAAGAGAATTTACCTAATCGGGTCAAGACAGTTTACTGATGAAATGCAAAAACTGACAATTATTCACTGGGACAAGTGGGTAGGTCATTAATATAAATGGAAGGGATAAGTCCCAATTAAGATTGAGCCCCGAGGAACACCAGAACTTACAGGCACTGTCTTACATTCCTCCCTATCAATTACCACCGCTGAGATCAATCCCCAAGAAATGCCTGATCCAGCTTGTATGACACTGTAGTTGTTTTGTTTGTTTCGATGTTTTACGTCCAGTCAACAATTTTCCAGTCATGTCTGGAGGATTTTCTGTCTTCCTCGAAGCAGTGGATAAATTGTCTTAAATTGCTCGAGGGCACAACACAATGCAGGTGTAAGATTATGCCTATGTATGTCACGTTTGTTTTTTGGACATACTACGGCTGACCCTAAAACAAACTTACATTCTACATTATGGTCTCAGAACTAAACACAGTATCTCTGCCAGAAGTGAGTCTCGAATTAGCAACCCTTCAATCCCCAGTCTAATACTCTACCCACTGAGCCACTGCCAATGACATATATAGTTGTAAAGCTTCAACTTCAATAGGTTTACTCGTCTAAATCCACTAGGCAGACATCTCGACAAGGTGTTAGTAGATTCCACTCGCGGGACGCCAGTGGCTTCAAAAAATTTAAAACTTGAATTTATAATGTTATGTAAAAGTTCAATGCACAGTTCTTGGATAATTTACACTCTGAATGTGGGCTGAACAGCCAGTTTGAAGTTATCCAGACACTGTAGGTTGATTATGGAAGCAGGTAGCCGGTTCTAGTAGGTCACAGTCTGTGGGAAGAATGATTGTTGATATATATTCAGTCTATAGTGGTATGTGATAAACCTAATACTATCAACATACCGTGGTGATCTTTGAGGCAGAAAACTACGTGGGACAGCCTTGTGGCTGTTTACAAAAACTCTGTGGGACAGCCACATGGCTGTTTATAACTTTTTACATGAGAATTTGGTCTGCAACTTTACCACAGTCCTGTAAGCTTCCATTATTTTTATTATATCTGTCCCCCAGGTTTGTCCACACAACAGCCTATGTTAATCTGTCGACTCTTAATCAAGTTTCTTGAAAGAGAAAAAGGCCAAGGACACCAACAAAAGTCACTTAGACTACATGACATGATGTGACAGCTTATCTGAGACTGAGAATTCATTTTTAAAGTTTTGGTCCAGTCAAATAAAAAATGACGCTCACCATAAATCCCTTAACTTGTAAGGAAACATTTCCAGACTTCAGAACTGTACTCTCTCCCATTTTGACACGTTTTTATAGTCAACTTTTGTCAATGGGTGACATTTTCCGAACTAGGAAGTAAACTTGTCAAACTTCTGGAAAAACAAATGTCGCTTACGACTAAGAATATTTCATTAAGATAGACTGCACGATTTGCAGATCGACTTTGCAGTGAGCGAGAATGATAGGTGCACTTGTAATATTTCAAAATTATTATACATTATTTTTTTATCCTTTTCTACTAGTAAACTCTTCCATCTCTTTTATTTACATTGCTCAGCGATGTAAGCTTCCTCAATCGTGTTGTAAACGTTCAAAACAATGTCGAGAAACAGATAAAACGGTCGTGACAGGAGAAAATGAGTGCAAGCGCAGAAAGAAAAGTAAGAACTAACAGAAGGGAATACAGATATTGGGCCGACTGTAAAATATTGAACATCAAATGTTGCGAGCGTCGTCTAAATAGTTATATTTATATATTTTTTTGCTTACAAGTATTGACTTTTATAAAAGGATGTGGACTATGCCTAGTTGCAGAACTGCGACTTTAGATTTTTTTTCGATCTGGCTGAATCTAAAGTCGCAGTGTTTTTGTGCTCTATCTTGACCAGTGATGGAATCCCCTTTTGTTTTGGGAAAAACTCGTTTCTTTGACAATCCAACCATTCAGACTTCTTCATGTGTTTTACATACACAACCAAAGTTATAAAAATGTTACCATTTGCTTCGTTTTTGTGACACGATCAATGCAATCTGTAATATTATGTTCTTGTTGTTGTTTTTCGGCACATCGCAGCCATTTTGCATGCTTTTCACGAGTTAGGGGTGATGACGTTTTTGCGATAAATTTCGGATGTTAAATTGATGAGACGAACTTATTAAAACGTTGAGAATATATTATAAAAAAAAACCCGTACTGGTCATACTCCCCATGACTAGGTAAGGGATGTCAGCACTTTTTCAAAAACACAGTACATTATAAGAATAACATTAACAGTGGATTTTGCACAATATAAGAAACAAGTAGGTGTTTGAATTTTGAAAATCAGCGCAAAATTGTTAGTTATCGATTCTGTTAACTTACTCAATGTTGGTACGCTCGCAGCAGTCTCGTTTCTGTATTATTGTGCATTGTAGCGCCCCCTATTTTCTATTAATTTATAACGAGTAGTGACCTATTTCAGAAAATGAAAGTCGATTTCCAAGAATGGTTTGATTTCAATTTAATATAGCATGCCAAAGAAAATGAGATACTTACTTGACAGAAATCCTTAACAATCACATACCCTACCCATATTACACTATATAAATCCAATTTTCGGTAAGGAAGCTTTGTCATGTCCCAAAATGACATAATCAGACTGAAAATGGACTTTTCCAACATGGCGGACAATTGTTATTCTGATCATGTGCTCACGTGACAAGTTTCCCGCCAAAAGAAGCAAGCTAACGCAAGAGTACATTGACCTCTGAACCGAGAGGGGGTCAGCTTGTTTACGACAAGAAGCGATGGATTTGAAAGATCAGAATCAAATTACTTTTGCACAGTGATCAATAAGATATTAGTGAAGGAAAATATTTTTTATATCATGGCTAACCTTGCTGCAAGCTGAATAGCTTTACTAGCACACGCTTATGTTCAATTAGGCTATCAGTCAATGCACACAATTGGTGCCCATCGTTTTTAAGGCGCCACGTGAATCTTATATAGAGACATTGGGTGTTTTCTCCTTCGTTTTGAACATGTGCGCAATGGTTTAAGATTAGAATTGTAGAATGATGTCATTATTTGAATATGCAAAATCATTTGGCATTTTTTTTCTATGTATTTCCTGTTAGTGGAAGTGGGGGAATTCCTTATCTGAAAATAGTCAATTTTCTATCCAGTGACATCCGTCGGAATACAGAACCAGGGTGAAAAATTTGCATACTAGGTTGAAGATTGACCTTTATTCGTTGACATTCATCAGATATTAAAAGAAAACCTATTACAAATGGTGAGAGAGGTCACCATAAAAATCAACCTGTATGCACAAAAAAGGATCCCATCCATTGCCATTAAGAACTCCTCGGACACAGTTTGTACATAGTCAACTGGGTAGTTCTCAATGTCAACAAATTGGTAAAAAGCGGCTCCAGTTAGATTGGTAATTGATCATCTTTTTTGCAAATATCTATATGTAACAAATGTATGGTGAGATGGTATTGGATTATTTTAATCTCAACAGACCAGGTATGATCAATTTTTGGCCAATTTTGATAATAAGGAAGGTAAAAAAAACATTATATAAGTCTGATTTTGGTATTTAATGTTGTTAAAACATCTGTGTATTCAGAAAACGGAAAGTGAACGGGTCATTGTCGGTACATAAAATACCAAAACAAATTCGTGCATGACTTTAGTTTCCCACAGAAAAAGCATGCTCTTCAGCTCAGAAGACAAAAATGACGCCATGTTTTGAAAACAAATAGTGTAAACATTCTGTGTGGACAGGAGTATTTTATCTTTTTAGAACTAATCAGGTATGCATCAGCGGCAAACCAAATAGCAACATATAGATAAACCTATAAACATACAAAATGGAGTAGTGTTTGAGGAAGACACTGTTTGGAAATGTGTTTTCAACTTGGTTTACGTCCACGCTAACAGTAAGGGAAAAGATAGAGGCTTAAAAAATCAGGGCTATATGATAACATAAAATAAAAATCCATCATATGGCCCTGAATTCAGTGCTAGACTATGCCCAAGTTTGAGCGAAGCCAGTAATGTAGGTTTCGGGTCGTTTCGGCCGTAGGTTGTTTCGGACATGAGTCGTTTCGGCCTGGGTTGTTTCGGCCTGATTTTAGGGTGGGTCGTTTCGGCCTAATTTGGTGGGTTGTTTCGGCCCAATACCCCCCCCCCCCCCCCCAATATATTATATAACTTGTGATACTGTGTTCTTTTTTTTTGAAGTCTTTTACTGGCCTGTGCAGCGCTGCAGTCTCGAAAGAACCCAGCAGTCGCTTCTTACATATGTACAGTTGAAAATAAACCCAAACTAATTGTTGAAAGCAGTGCTCTGAGTAATTAAAGGGTTTGGTAGAAATATATAGTCTAATGGGGTTAGGGTTAGCCCAATTTTTGGTGGTCCCTAGGTTTACTGAAACGAAGCATTAATATAATAAGGGTTCTAATTTCTAGGGATATAATACATAAATTGTAGTTTGGTTTCTTGTACCTTTTGCAACATAACCGATTTGAGTGTTACCACAATCAGCATCAGCATTAGATGTAATGTATCGCATTTGTATTAAGTCAGGATGATCAGCATAAAAATTATATGAACCAGAAAATGAAAGATACTGTATGGCCTAGCTAACATGACATGGGTGACCAGTTTATATTAAATTTTATGGTCATCAACATTATGAAAATGGAAGCTTGGATTAGTCAATTTATGTTCCCATTAACTAATAAGTTCGTGAATAGTTATTTAAAACAAATTAACTACAAAAAGTGGATTTTGCACCAGTATTCAAACTGGCCGAAACGACCCACGGCCGAAACGACTCATGGCCGAAACGACCCACCATATTAGGCCAAATAGACTCACCCCGAAATTAGGCCGAAACGATCAAGGCCCAAACGACCCACTGCCGAAACGACCCGGATTGGTAATGTAGAAAGTAATGTAGAAAGGGTTGATGATTTCCTAGTATACTTTTTCAGTCAACAAGTTTTGGGTAGTCTCTGAGTTACCAGGCGCACTTTATTCTATTTGTTGTTTAGGGGTTTCTATCATATTGGAATGCGAAAAGATCGTAACAATGTGGCCTACAAATGATTTAATAGCCCTTACACTCAAAGAAAGCAGGTGGGCCCCCATTATTTAACAAGCAAAACGTTAAGATTTAGTCTTACATCATAACCTGTGCCTGGTAAACCAGCACCGCCCAAGTTTTGCACTCAACAAGCAGTTTTAGAAGATCAAGCCTCAGAGATCTAGTTCCACAGTTATCCGGTGTGCCCTAGGGGTCAGTCTTAGTTTCAAAAAAAAACCTAGACAAACCCAGATCAGACTGCAGCGCTTCTGAAGAAGCAGTCTGACCAAGGTATTCCCAGTTTGCTATTCTGCCAAGCATTCTTGATGACTAACATTATATTTGGGAAGAGAGCGAGAAAAGTGTTTGAAGTTTTAGTACATTTACCATATAGGTTCTCATTGTAAAAAGTACTGCTCATTAGCCATTTTCATTTATATATATTTACATTTTGGAAGCAATCCTTTAATGAATCTTTAGATTATAGCCTCATGAATTACACAAATTTAATTGACAGCTGCTAAGCTTACTTGCGCGTGCAATAAGCTTCAAACATCGAACTCATTTGCCAGAAGTGATACTGGTGTTGTAATTGACAGCGAGCCACACCCCAGTAGCACGTGAAAAATAAGCCTCTTATTTGCTCCATTGGGTGTCAGTGTTCAAGCTGGCTGTTCCGCTTTTCTATTTTACACTCCGACTAAACCTTTTATACGATTATATTATATATACAAAGCTGTTTTAATTCCTAAATTAATATTTTTTTATATTTTAGATATTTATAATAAAATGAAAATATAAGCAATAAATTCAATTTCTGGAATGTTCATGGAATCATGAATACTTCAGGTCTATTGCAAAGTTAAGGTGTTTGGGCTTCACTTACGTTGCAAGAGACTTTGCAAGAGACCCGAAGTAATCATGATTCCATGAATATTCCAAAAATTGAATTCATTTCTTAAATATATTTTTTTCAGCTCCATCAGGCTAGAGAGGAGGAAGATAAGTCCTCAGATGACGAAGATTATGTTCCATATGTGCCAATAAAACAGAGAAAAAAGCAACAAGTAAGGCCAAATAAAAAAATACCTGTGTTTAGGGTAACCCGACCCTCCCTAAATTTACTGGTGAAACCTTGAATTTTTTTCAGGTTTTCTGGAAAAAAATATAATTTTATGCATTTTGAAAAGCAAAATACAAAAAAAAAAAATTTTCCAGGAAGAAATAATTCAATAAAATATGTGTGCATACCTTACCAAAAATTTTCAGACCCGTTACCAGAAACACACTTATTTTTTTATTTGGCCTAATTCAGTTTCTATAAATTTCTCAATACAACCAGTAATGTACTGAAAATTAGGGGTGAGCATGCCGTCTTGTAATTTCATTGCAATCTTGTGGTCACCTGCTGGGAAAGGGCTGACCTCTTGGCTTGCTTGTATGTGAAGTTCTCTTATGTTTTTGTCACTTTCTCATGTGATGTCCTGGGTCAGGTATGGTACTTGATTGTATTGATTCCTGATCTTTGCCTTCCTACTTACTTTGCATGTGATGTCATTAATTTTCATATATTGATTACATTTTGTAGGTATAGATTGTTGCTACTCATAAGACACATTTTCACTTGAAATATGCTATTCTTTTAACCATGAATGTTAACTTCACATAATTAACCTTATTTAGCCCATTTATGCCGAATAAACTTTCCTATCTATCGATAGGACGAGTCTTTTTCAAATTTTAGGGGTGTTGGGAGGTATTTTTCATCGTTATTCAAATTATAATAGAACATTCTGTAAGCAAACAATGGAGACCCTGATCAGACAGCGCGCTCTGCGGCGTCTGCTCTGGGTCTCCACTGTTTGCCTATGTCCCACAAAAGGGACACTAGGCTTAAATGGGTTAATTGTGTTTCAGAACCACAATACACTTCAGTCTCTGACAGAAAGTGGTAGTTTTCACACCTGGTGATTTTTACTCATTTTCTGTGACTTTTTTTTCCTGTGATTTTTATAACCATGAGTATTTTTCCTGTGACTTTCTTTCTGGTCACCATTTGAACACTTCATAGTCTTTCATAATTTTTCTGAGAATAACAACAACACAAAAACTTGCAAAGTTCACTACTGCATCATCATCACCAATGGCGTAGCCAGAACACTGAAAAAGTTACGCACATCAAAGGGAAACTACTGGGTCAAGCAGTGATCCTCTTCATTTGCATCCCTTTTCAAGATGGGAACTTCTCTTAAAGGAAAGAATTCATTTCCAGAGGGAGGGAATTCAATCGAGTGTAGGACAAAATCCCCCCGGACACGCCCCCCCCATGCTCATTTTTGTGTACGTGGACATTATCCCCCCCGATGAATTTTACATCTAAGACATAATCTTCCCCATGAATTTTACAACTAGGACATAATCCCCCCCTCCCCGCTGATTTTTACAACTAGGACATAAACCCCCTCGCTGAATTTTACAACTAGGACATAATCCCCCCCAATACCACCCCCCCCCCCCTGGACGAACCCCCCCCCCCCCTATAATACAGCATACATCATTCTATTTAAACAATTAGGACCCAGATTGTAAGTCCTGATCTGGATCCCAACTGCATGACTGCATGGCAGCATGATAGTGTTTTGAAACAATAAAATTATAAAATTTACTCATATATAATCATAAGTTAACTAATTACAGTAAAGTCTTCTCACAGCAAACTGATTGCAATTATTATCATATGAATACAACACAAAGGAACTTGTTTGTTTGTTTGTTTTTGTTGCTTTACGTCCCAAGTCAACAGCTATGGTCATTGCGGGATGGTCAGTTCACCTAACCACACTTTTTCCTGGGCAGGCTTGAACAAGCGGTTAACCAGTAATTCGTGCACATACTTTCGCTTGTAACTGACAACAACCCTTCTTGAATGAATCAGCGGAAGGGAGGAGAATGACCGTAGAAATAATTTCATGATCAATCTCCACGAAAGTATGGGTCCGGGCCGGGATCGAACTCGCGACCCCTGGAATTGCAGTCAGACACGCATCTGTAGCCAGACACGTTACCGACTGCGCTACGCGGCCCGGTACACAAAGGAACTGATCAGACTGGGCAGAACCCTATGTTAATCTGAGTCTTTGCTAGATGCTATGACCAAATAAAGATTATACTACAGAAACTTGTATATAATTTTACAAATGTGTGCTTTTTCATTAATACAAACAAAACAAGCTACTTATTGAATATAAATACTATATAGCTGATTGAGTAAAATGCAAAGAAAAAGCAAAGAACCTGGTAAGACTGGTGAATTGCATGACTATCCGAGTAATCATCATTTTCATGCTTTGTTCCAAATAATTCAAGACCCCTATCATGCTGTCGAACAGTTTTGATCCAGATCAGGACTTACAATCTGGGTCCAATCTGGGGGGGGAGGTGATTATGTCCAAATTGTTTACATAGAATGATGTATGCTGTATTATAAGGGGGGGGATTTTGTCGGGGGGGGGGGGGGGGGGGGGGGGGATTATGTCCTAGTTGTAAAATTCAGTGGGGGGGGGGGGGTTTATGTCCTAGTTGTTAAATTCAGCCGGGGGGGGGGATTATTTACTAGTTGTAAAATTCATCAGGGGGGGGGATTATGTCCTAGTTGTTAAATTCAGCCGGGGGGGGGGGGGGGGGGGGGGGGGGGTATTTGTCCACATACACAAAAAAGAGCAGGGGGGATTTTGTCTGGGGGGATATTGTCTGTATCCCGATTCTTTCCTTTAAGAGCAGTTCCTTATGATATGGAAAATCACTTTTACCACATTGGGTGACCTCCCTTGAATGTTGCTATTTTTATTATGCATGTGCGTAATGGGAGCTACGCCAATGATCACTTGTGACCAGAACAAGAACATTGAATGCTCTTCGTTTGTATTTTTACATAGAGGATCTTACATGAGTGCTCATGTTTTATTGAATTTATTAAACAAGTTGGGAAAAAGTGATAAAATGTGAGGCTTGTCGAGCATTTTATCATCTTTTCGCAAGGAGTTTAATAAATTCAATAATAAAGGTGCACAAATGTTAGATTCTTTTTATCACATGACATTAAAATGACTTAAAAATAACGTTTTTTGTGGCATGAAAACGTCAAGATTTTGCCATCTTTTACGCAGCGTTATAATGGACGTCATTATGTAACGTTATTAAATCTTTAAACCACTTGTGGTTTATTGATTTTATAACATGGCTTTATATCACTCCCAGACGCGACGCCATGTGATAAATTTATAAAAATAACAAATTTCATGCTTTTTTGAGTTGAGCATGAAAAAAGCTTTATAACCTCTGGGCCTGTTTTATCTTCAGCTTCATAAGATCGAGAAAAGACTTGGCCGTGTCACAGCATTGATAAATGAAGACTCCAATAAAGATAGCCCAAGTGAGGAGAGTGGCACGGAGCCAGAGACCCAGGAGGAGATATCGGAGGCAAACTTGGGGCCAAAATCTCATATAAGCTTGCTGGATCAACACAGTGAACTCAAGAGAAAAGCTGAAGGTAATAACTACTGTCAGAGCAATCAGAAAAATTTGGCTCAATTCGTGAATGAAGCCTTGGGTGTATGTAAGGCGTAGTACTATTGTATGAAAAGCTGCATTTTATTAGCCGGAACTGGCGAAAGGAAAAAAAAGTACTTTAGCATATGGGCCTAGTCCTATTAAAATCCATTATTCTGATTACTCAAAACGAGCAAATGAAGTTATGTTTTTTCAATAAAATATCACTATAGCGATATTTTATTGAAAACACTTAAACTTCATTTATAGCAAATGTTTATTGTAGAATGTTGTAACCATTTGTTTCGCTGCAATAACACTTGTTATGGTGTTGGCGTGGTTTCTGTGATGTCAGCATTACATTACCAAAGTAGAACCTTGATGTACATCCAAGGTCTGATTCCACAGAATTGGCAGAGGCAGTTCCGATTGCTGTCGGAGTTTCTTTTTACCCTTTACCAAACATTCATGACAATTGTCATCTGTTAGGAGCACAGTGGCTAGTCAAAGGTTTAGATAAACAAAATTTTTGAGCGTAAAATTGTAGATATTTTCTAATCCATCAGTTTGAACATATATTTTGGGTGCTCAAAAGAACCGTCTTATTGAAGCGGTTGAGACATGTTTTGGTTGAGAAATGAGAAAAATAATTTTTTGGTACACACTCTTAACTAAAGGTTTGATTAGAGTGTTAGATTTGGGGTCGAAGGGTCACCAGTTCAAGACTCATTGGAATCAATGTGTTGTTTCCTTGAGCAAGACACTTTATCCTATGCTTAGTACTGGTTCAGCACAGGAACACCCGTCCGACATATGTGAAAAATTGTTAACTGGGATGTACATGTAAAGCATCAATACATACAAACAAATTGACATCTACTCCCACATCTGCTTATATAGTTTGATAGCCTTTAATATCCAAAACAATATGGACCTAGTTCTTAGGAGCTGACTGACCAGTTACAAGCAAAAGTATGTGCACAAAGTATTGGTTAACTGTTTAAGTCAAACTTGCCCAGGAAAAAAAGTGTGGTTAGGTGAAATGACCATCCTGACATGGCCATAGCTGTTGACTGGGATGCAAAGAACCAAAGCAAACAAACACATTTGACCATGGTACATAGTACATGTATTTACTTCCATGGTAAAAAGTTTTCTGTAGTGCCTTGGCATATATGCAGCGGATGTAATAAGCAGACAGGATTTTCATGGCAAAAAATACCTTAACCCTTACCAAGCTACACCTGAATATTTCATGTTTTGAAAATAATGTAGATCCAGATCAGCTGGCTTCTCAGAAGCCAGCTGATCAGGATCCTCATTGTTTTCCACTCTGTTTGGAAATACATTGTACATGCTAATAGATAGAATCATACAAGTCAAATGGAAAAAAACTGCATAAAAATAGCCAGCATGATAAGGGTTAGCCCTTTTGAAGATCGATGGAATCTTCTATCCAATATTGACAAAATAGATAGAATCATACAAATTAACCCTTAAAGCGCCAATCACACTGCAGCAGATGACAAATTTTGCAAAATCTTTCCCAATTTTCGAAAAAAATAAGGTATGATATTTCCTGAGAATCGTCTGCCATGAAATATCAAGCCTTATTTGTTATTTTTGAAAAAGCGGCGAGATTTGAAATTGTCGTCTGCTGCAAATTATAGGTGGCGCTTTAAGGGTTAAATGGATAAAACTGGCATAAAAATAGCCAGCATGTTAAGGGTTAGCGCTTTTGAAGATCGATGGAATCTTCTATCCAATATTGACAAAACAGATAGAATCATACAAATTAACCCTTAAAGCACCAATCACACTGCAGCAGACGACAAATTTTGCAAAATCTTTCCCAATTTTCGAAAAAAATAAGGTATGATATTTCCTGAGAATTGTCTGCCATGAAATATCAAGCCTTATTTGTTATTTTTGAAAAAGCGGCAAGATTAGAAATTGTCGTCTGCTGCAAATTATAGGTGGTGCTTTAAGGGTTAAATGGATAAAACTTGCATAAAAATAATAGCCAGCATGATAAGGGTTAGCCCTTTTGAAGATCGTAGGAATCTTCTATCCAATATTGACAAAGTAAAGTTGGATACACTGAAGGGTAAAAGGTTATTCAAATTTTTCTTATCATGTTATCCCGAAAATTGTGTTTTTCATAGCAAACAGTGAAGAAACAGATTATCAGAAAATGCTACAGAGAGAGCCTGATTTGTGTCTTCCCTGTTTGCTATTTAAAGAACCTGTTTCTGAGTTCCCAGTAAAGTCAGGGAATAAGCTAGGGGCGACTAGGGCAAAATAGTCACCCTAGTGGCCGAAATTTCGCCCAAAATTGGACCAAGGGAGAAGTAGGAGTCTCCCTAAAAAAATTGTTTTTGGGGAGACTCATTTTCATTTTGTCATCATACAAACCCAAGCTGTGGTGACAATCTACTACCACTGCTCCATATTTCTCCTTCCATTTAATGGCAATAGTACATGTAATGGCTAATTTTCTTCTTACTGACAGGAAATGCCGTAATTTTGTGCTATAACTTCTCCCTATCAGACTGTCACTTCTCCCAAATTTTCCTGGAGGAAGAAGTCACTTCTCCCTACTGTCAGGGCCCAGCTTGAACCCTGAAAGTAAACATTGGGTCAGTCATTCAAATCACAGCATGCTTAGCCGAAATTCAGCGTGAAGAATTATCAGCGCACAGGGCATACAGTGTTAAATCACTTTCAGTTAAAATGCCTTGACCTTGCCCTTTTATCCTACAATTTCATTATTTAGCTTGCAACCAGAAAAATAACGCATCCAGGGGACAAAAATATTTCAATATTGCACTTGTCCTGCAGGACGAGTGACTTACAGTTTTCACTCGCCCTGCAAACACATGCACTTGTCATTTAAAAGAGTATGCAATGAAGAACATAAGGGTGTAATAAGGCTTCCTAGAGTATTGCTTCCCAAAGCACTCTTCCTATAGGAAGAGTGAGAGTGCTTTGGGAGAGATTACACGTCCTTTCTAGATTTCACTTCGAGCCTCACCAACGTCACTGTGTTGTGTCCTTGAGCAAAACACATTAATCCTAGCTTAGTACTGGTTCAACCCAGGAAGACCCATTCCTATCCTATATAACTGAAAGATTGTTGATGGGATGTAAAGAATCAAATCGAACAAACAATATCAACATGTAAAAATAATAATAATAAAATATTCAAGACTTTTTCTCGTATATTGACAATCAATATTTAAATAGTCTAAAAAACTTTGATTTTTTTACATGCTTACTCCCTATGGTCTAGAGTAGAGGTCTATATATTTCTAATTTTTCTTCATACCTCAACTCATCCAAATCTAGATCTTTCTTCACGAGAGGAAAGCACAGAAGTCTTGGTATTTCATGTGAATCATTGTACCATTGATTGCCATCTTTTGTTTTCCAGCAAGAAAAGAAACTGTAAAAGAAAAAATGTTAAAAGAAGAGGAGAGGATTTTCGAAAGCATCACAGAAAACAAGCGTAGGTTTGTTATATATATCATAATCAACCTTATAACCTTATAAACAGATATTTTCTTATAAGGCCAAAAAGCAAACAACCTGTGTTTAGGGTAACCTAACCCTACCTAAATTTACTGGTGAAATTTTGAATTTTTTCAGATTTCTGGAAAAAATATAATTTTATACATTTTGAAAACAAGCGTAGGTTTGTTATATATATCATAATCAACCTTACAACCTTATAAACAGATATTTTCTTATAAGGCCAAAAAGCAAACAACCTGTGTTTAGGGTAACCTAACCCTACCTAAATTTACTGGTGAAATTTTGAATTTTTTCAGATTTCTGGAAAAAATATAATTTTATACATTTTGAAAACAAGCGTAGGTTTGTTATATATATCATAATCAACCTTATAACCTTATAAACAGATATTTTCTTATAAGGCCAAAAAGCAAACAACCTGTGTTTAGGGTAACCTAACCCTACCTAAATTTACTGGTGAAATTTTGAATTTTTTCAGATTTCTGGAAAAAATATAATTTTATACATTTTGAAAGGCGAAATGCCTTTCAAATTGCATAAAATTTTATATTTTATTAATATCTCACATAAAAGGGTAAAAGAAAATATCATGAATGGTGAATCTTGCATAATATAAGAATCTACCATGAGTGTAAGTAAAAATTGGTCCCAAGGATTACCGTTTGGTGAGGTTTGCTGAGTGATGACAAACGGTGATCCTGAGGGGCTTTTTTTATATTTTACCCTCGCACAAAAATTGATTCTTTTACTTGCTTAGCATTGACTTAAATTTTCTTTTTGAAATAAGCCTCCAGAAGTCCCTGAATTTGCTGAGATACAATATCACATGATGACGTCACTTTGACTAAACGTTGAAGTCACTTGATGACCCCATGTGCATGAGTTCCAATTGAATACAACCAATGAACAGTCCTCTCATGACAGTCTGGATAAGATAACATGGGTAAGATTATAAGAATCCATCATGAGTGTGAAGGAAGGATAGAAAAATCAGTCCCGAGGATCGCCGTTTGGCATCACGAGGCTTGCCGAGTGATGACAAACTGTGATCCCGAGAGACGGATTTTTCTATCCTACCCTCACACGAATGGATTATTTTTCTTGCTCACCATTAAATACCTCAATTTATCTTTAAAAAAGGCCCCAAGAAGTTCTTAAATACACTGAGATACGACTTGATATGATGACATCACTTTAACACAACAATCATGTCACTTGGCGACTATGTCTTGTGAGTACCAATACAATTAACCCTCACATGGCAGCCTGGGTAAGATAACATGGGTAAGATAAAATTTTCTATCTCAGCGTTAAATCTCAGATATCAAGAAAAGATTTTCTATCCCAGGGTAAAATCTCAGATCCTTATCTGGCGTGCGAGAAAAGAATTTCTGACCTAGGCTAAAATCTTAGATATTCTTATCCATTGTGCAAGAAATCTTTTGCCCATAACTGTTTGAAGCCATTGTCAAAGGAATGAAAATTCCTGTTAAAATCATTTTCACATGCTGTTTGAAAATGGGTTTTAGCTTGACAATACTAAAATGAGCCCTGAGTTGTTTGCATGACATTACATTACCGATGCTCTTGTTGGTAAAAATGTTGCATGCATGCATGCATGACATTGTGGCATGAATCACAAAACTTTACAAGCTGACACCATCTTGTTTAGAGAAATCCAGTGTAAGAAAAAGGATATTTGAATGTTAAGCAGCATTTTCAGTGTGATTTGGTTTGGAATCAGGTGAAATATGCAAGAAAAATGATCACACATATATTCTTTTCATTGCATTAACACTTGCCAGGTCCCTCAGCAGATGTTTGATTTTTCTGTCCAGCGGCCTTGTGTTCAAACAGCTTCCTTGGGACCTGGCATTGTAAATGCTTAAAAAAATGAATGATTCCTGCTACATTTTTACAGCAATGTTGCATGAATAAATCAGGGACACAACTGTGAAATAAGAACAAGCAAATGTAAAAGGTAAATGTTTTAAAACTTCGAACACTAGCTGCCTGCTAAATGGCCAAGAGAAACAGTGCAGACCCAGATCAGACTGCTTCTGAAGAAGCAGTATGATCAGGGTCTTCACTGTTTGCTATTCCGACGCATTTTGTGAATTCCAGCCCTGAAATTCAACATTATATTTGAGAACAGAAAGAGAAAAGTGTTCAAAATTTTAGAAAATTTACCATAGTACATTTTATCCACGACTTTATCCAATGTTTTTCAGCTTTGATGCCAGTCTCAGAGTTAGCCAAAGGAATACAGTATAAGGATGCCATCAAAACAGGGTACGGTCTTGGCCTAAAATAAAATGATGTTTGCTTGCTGTCTCCTACCTACCCAGCTACTTTATTTTCTGTGCAAAAATTGTATAGCCTCAGAAGTTTCTTTTTTTTCAATAAATTTTCATAATGCATTTTTCTCAAAGGTGGACATGAAAAGTACTTGTGTGATTCCTTATGCTTTTGTGACTAATTGCAATGGCTATAGAATATTAAACTAAGACTTTTCCTTGGTATCCAAGTAACTTGTTCATTAGTATCATGAATATACAAAACAAATTATTGCTACCTACATACCTACCCATCATGGTCACCAAAACTTCCCAGTAGAGAAAGGCAAATCAAATATTTGTATGCATTTCCTTTGCAATATAGATTTGACAGTCAAATTTTTATTATGAAAACAACCATACAATTAAATGTATGTTCATGTTAACCCTTTTCCTGCCAGTATTGTTTGTCCTGAAATGTTGTTGCTTTTTAAGTTTACTGCATATATTCAGATGTACTGCAGACTACTTTTGATTATGGAAGCAACCACTATGAATCCTGATCTAGGCCCATATTGTTTGCAATATCGGCTATCAAAAACTTAAGCCACAGACCACAATTGTCATGAATGGCAGACAAAAGGGTTAATGTTGACTCCTACTGTCCTGCCAGCCAAGAGTGACAGTGATGTTGTGTTTTGTTTACAATTGTGAACTAAAACATAAACTTGTACACTCCACTTGAGCTAATGTGAATCAATAGATCAATTGTGTATTAATCCTATCCTGCAGATAGGATTAATACACATGTGATCTATGGATTCTAAGTCCCTTATAACTTTGTAAACAAATTATGACCTCACTGTCACTCTTGGCTGGCAGGACAGTACCTCAGGGTCTATTACTATATGAACTGTAGAAATGTTTTAGCTAACTATTTAGGCTCCCTACCAGTGTTTACACTGGAGGGGAGTATAGATTTGCCCTCTGTCTGTCGGTCCAGGCAGCCACCCTGTACATTAATGGGAACAAATGTTACATTTTTCATAATATTTTAATAAATCTTACATTTCAAAGGGGTCCAAAGGTGTTTGTGTGGTTACCACTCTTTCCATTTTAGTTTGTGTGGGGAAAAACAAACAATTTGACTTTAGGTCAAGCAATGACTCGGCCTTGAAATCTGAGTCTGCACTGGGCACATGAAGAAAGCATTGATTCTTAGCTGCCTATTGATACATAGCAAAGACTCTGATCAGACTGGGTGGATGCCCAACCTGAACTGAGTCTTTGCTGGGCATGAAGTAAAATTGTCGGTAGTACCATATGCTCACTCATTCTTTAAAGGCTGTATGTTATACAGGCGGCGTCCTCCAAGCTATACTTAACGCCAGTAAAAACGCAACTTTTACAGTTTAACCTTACTCGAGATTTAATGCTATTTTATCATTCTAATAAAATAAAAGCATAAACCTATGGTCGGGATAGCAATTGGTGCAGATAAAGCAGTCCAGATAAGCCAGGCTGTATTTTTAGATAAAGGGACACAACCCAAACCTCGACACGAAAACCTCAAAATCACCTTATTAATCTGGATATCAGATCTTCATTATGAATGGCTCTTTTGGATTCAAACTTTAAGAAATTTTCAACATTGCTCTACTTTCTATGCACACGGGACAGATTTTTTTGTCTTGAAGTTTTGACCTTCTAAATGGTCATCAAAGTTTCATCATGAAAACCGGAAGTTAACAAAAATGCGACACTTTCGACGGTAAATATTGCGATAAATGATTACCATGGGTTATTACCTTACAACTTACGTATGCCAATTTTTAATTTATTCAGTTTAATTGAAGTTTTAGTGATATCTCAAATTTCGGGGAAATTTCACAAAAAATGAAATTTAAAACATAAATTTTAGGTCCTTCCAGCAAAGTGAATTTTGTGTTTTAAACCGTTTTCTTGTTTGTTTGAGTGCAACGCAGTACTTGCACGCTGAAATTGAATAAAATTTCAAGATTTAATATGGTTACCAAAAAATTTGATGAATTTGTCATTTTTCACCAAAATTTTTGGCAGAAGTGTGCAATTGAGCTCAAATTTTGGTAAAACGTTCTCCTATGTTAGGGACGCTTGTTAGTACAAAGACAGAGTACATCAAGCTGATATTTATAGGAAAAATAACATTTGTACCAGTTGCATTTTTAACGGCTTTAAGTTTATATTGCTTATTTGGACCTACATGTATGGCAGGTACTTTGAGTTAATCCTTTCCCCCAAATGCTGTATTTAGAACATTGCATCATTTTCTATAAATAATTCAAATTTTCAAATATTTTCCAAAAATTATTTTTTACATTTCAATAGTTTTGAAAATATTATGAAAATTGGAACCACTCTTTCCATTTTAGTTTGTGTGGGGATAAACAAACAATTTGACTTTGGATCAAGCAATGAATCAGCCTTGAAATCTGTGTCTTCGCTGAGCACATGAAGAAAGCATTGAGTCTTAGCTGCCTATAAATGCACAGCAAAGAAAGTGGTAGAGTGCTTGACTCGAGATCCAAGAGCCGCGGGTTCGAGCCTCACCAGTTCACTGCATTGTGTCCTTAAGCAAGACACATTAATCCTAGCTTAGTACTGGTTCAACCCAGGAAGATCTGTCCCAACGTAGTTGAAAGATTGTTGACTAGGACGTAAAGAATCAAATCAAACAAACAAAAACAAAACCAACCTGATCTGAGTCTTTGCTGGGCACGAAGTAAAATTGTTGGTAGTGCCATGTGCTCGCCTTTTGATTAAAGGCTGTATGTTATACAGGTGGCGTTACCCAGGCTACATACAGGAGATGCTTGAATTGCTGGGCGCAAAGTAAAATTGTTGTAAGTACCACATGCTCGCTCAATTATTAAAGGCTGTATGTTATACAGGTGGCGTCCTCCAGGCTAAATACAGGAGATGCCTGTATTGCTGGGCGCGAAGTAAAACTGTTGGTAGTGCCATGCTCGCTCATTTATTAAAGGCTGTATGTTATACAGGTGGCGTCCTCCAGGCTACATACAGGAGATGCCTGAATTGCTGGGCGCAAAGTAAAATTGTTGTTAGTGCCACATGCTCACTCATTTATTAAAGGCTGTATGTTATACAGGTGGCGTCCTCCAGGCTACATACAGGAGATGCCTGAATCTAAACATGAGAAAATACGCAAGAAGTGGCACATACTGGTGGAAGGTGAAGACAAACCTCCGCCTATTAAAACATTCAAAGAGATGTAGTAACATGTGCTTACTCATTTATTAAATGCTGTGTGTTATACAGGTGGCGTCCTCCAGGCTACATACAGGAGATGCCTGAATCTAAGCATGAGAAGATACGCAAGAAGTGGCACATACTGGTGGAAGGTGAAGACAAACCACCGCCTATTAAAACATTCAAAGAGATGAAGTTTCCAAAGCCGGTGTTACATGGACTGAAGAAGAAAGGCATACATCAACCAACACCTATCCAGATACAGGGAATACCAGCCGTGTATGTAGCTGTACATCAACCTCCTTTGTTACAACTTTACAGATTAGTATTAATAGACTTTTCGCTTACTGTAAAGGCGGCAACTTTAATATTCATATCTGGGCGTGGTTTGGCTATTTCATCTGTTAAACAAGGGAAAATGGGTTCTATTTATAATTTGGTGAAAAATTAATAAAGTGTTTGGGCTGCGCAAACTTGTGTGCATTTCATGAAAAATCCTAACCGTATACACATTGAACTCAGATTTATTAACTCTTAAAGCGCATAATCATGAAATGTATGTTTTTTGTCGTCCACTAAAATATTTGAAGCCTCATTGACAAACAGTGTGGACCCAGATCAGACTGCTCCTAGGAGCAGTCTGATCTGATCTGGGTCCACACTGTTTGCGTCTATACTTATGTTACGCAAGAAACAGACATTTTCAAATGTAGTTATTTTGCTGGCGTTTTAAAGTTTAAATAATTACTGTCTTTACTAAGGTGTTATGGTACAATGATACAGTTACCTTCGAATAAAACCTTGCCTCATTTTCAGCTTTTATCTATGTCTAAGGTTGACCAGTCCTAATTACGCATTCATGAGGTGCCGCCTTTACAGTTAAGCAAAAAATCATATAATATTGGTGATCAATTTCATGATGTATCCTGAATTCAGGATTTCCATAAATACTGAATTAGACAGATTGTAACATATTCTCTGGCTTATGTTTTGATTTCACCCAATCCGAAAATAAAAAATCCTGACTTCGAATAAGACAATGGCCGCCATTTTGAATATGTAATTAACATCCTGAAAAGCCAATTAAATTCTCATTTTCATTGTAAATTGTACAGATTTTTCAAATTCTGCTAATTGATACTGACATGACCTGATGCTGAAGGCTTTTTGAAAGTGGCTGTTTTAGACAGGTTTTACTGTAGTTATATGCTATCTACACCTTGCCACCAAGATAAATCCTTGTATGAGTAATATGAAGTGCCTTTATTGATGCCTTGTGGTCACCTGCTGGGAAAGGGCTGACCCCTTGGCTCTCGTTTGTGATGTCTAATTGTGAGTTTGTTACTTTCCCATTGGTATCCTGGGTCAGGTGTGGTGCTTGATTATATAGATACTTGATCTTTGCCCCCTTTCTTACTTTATTTCTCTTTGCTGGTATTCTGCAATACTTTTGACCTGCATTATCCGATAATTGATCTTGAAAACCAATTTGCGGTCTTTTTGAGAGTGGCCCTTTTAGACAGCTTTTACTGTAGTTGTATTCTATCTACAGCTTGCCCCCAAGATCAATCCTTGTATGAGTAGTATGATGTGCCTTTATTGATGCCTTGTGGTCACCTGTTGGCAAAGGGCTGGCCTCTTGGCTCTCCTTTGTGATGTCTAATTGTGAAGTTGTCACTTTCCCATTGGTATCCTGGGTCAGGTGTGGTGCTTGATTGTATCGATTTCTGATCTTTGCCCTTTTTCTTACTTTGAAAACCAATTTGTGGTCTTTTTGAGAGTGGCCATTTTACACAGCTTTTACTGTAGTTGTATGCTATCTACACTTTGCCACCAAGATAAATCCTTGTATGAGTTACATTTGTGCCTTATTTCTCTTTGCAGGCTTTCAGGACGAGATATGATAGGTATAGCATTCACAGGCTCAGGTAAAACGCTTGTCTTTACTCTGCCCATCATCATGTTTGCTCTAGAACAAGAAAAACGCCTGCCTTTTATCAAGAATGAGGGACCCTATGGTTTGATAGTCTGTCCATCGGTAAGTAAAGAATTGATAATTATATAGTGTTTGTTCAAGCAGCATTAAAAAAGATCAAAACATAATTTTGTGAAAATGTTTGAAGCCAGTAATTATACTCGGAGATTTACATCATGTTTGAAATTTATTGGTCCATGGAATGCACAAATTAAAAAAAAAAAAGGGGTCCAGTCTTGATTTTCAGCAATCTACAAGAACATAAAATCTAAACATCATTCCTAATTGCTCAAATGTGAAAAATGGTTCAAACAGCAGCCATTGCTATTCCCTGTGGAATACGAATGAAAATTATGTTTTACTTTAATATGGCAGTGAAATTCATCGCTTAAAAATATCCAAAAAATAGGGCCGAAACAGTCCGACGCGAATGTTGTTTTTTTCAACTGCGTTTTCTGTTAATAAATGTTTCAAATGACAAAATTTTTATATGGAAATGTTTTAAATAATATTTAAAGGTGATTGGGAACAGTATTTTCATTTTAATGATATGTTTTGACAGGAAAATGCAATGGAAATTGTAAAGTTGCATCAGAAAATTTTCAATAAAGCTACAGCTGGCCTTGCTTGAGATCAATATTGGTATAATGAAAAGTTGTTAATTTTTAGGGCTGCTAATTTTAAGATATCTATGGCTGGGAGGAAGTTTATACATATGAGATCAGTCTCAATAAAAGGGATCTAAAAGTCAGAAAACTAAATTGTTTAAAGAGGAGAAAACACATGGTAAAACATTCATCCATACATTTTTTCTGTGTACACATGGACGCAAGTTGATCATTACTCATTTATCATGATCAAGCTTTGTACTCCTTTAAAACTTTAATCATGAGGACTTCTTACTGATAACAAATGAGCCGCAACATGAATTTTCCAACACTGTGGTATGTGAGACCTGCAAAGCCTCAGATCAGCCTGCTCATATGCGCAGTCTGATCAGAGCCTTTGCTTGTCACTTAAATATTCTATGACTGTAAACCTACTCACCCAACAACATTTGGAATTTCTAAGCTTAAAAGGAGGCTGCACAGGCTTGTCTGAGTCTACACAGGCTTGTCTGAGTCTACACTTGTCAAAATGCCACATTGTTGGAAATCACATGTCATGGCTCAAATACAAGTATTTGCCTTTGATTATTTCAGAGAGAGTTGGCTAAGCAAACATTTGAAATAATCAAGTACTACTGTGGTCTGCTGGAGCATGATGGCTACCCTGCATTACGAACAGGATTGTGTATTGGTGGCATAGCTGTCAAGGATCAGCTGGAGGTGATCAAAAGGTATGTAACCATTTTCCCGCCATTCATGACAAGTTGTCTGCTTTCTCATCTGCTTTACTTTAGAGGCCTATATTGCAAACAATATGGATCCAGATCAGCCTGCTCCCTTTAATAGGAGCAGTCTGATCAGGGTTCATAGTGTTTTCTTCTATAATAAAAGTAGCTGGAAGTGCATTTTAATATATGCAACAGAAGTAAAAAGTAGACATTTTCAGGACAAAAAAAATGTTGAAAGTACATGTATAAGGGTTAAACTAGCAGACATATTTTAGTAATGATGAATTTAACTCTTATCTCACCTGCTTTTAGCAGGGTGTGGTACAGGAGTTCAAATCTCAATCTATATGTCAACAATTTACCTATAAGTGTGTGATTTTCTGTCAGTGCCAAACCTGGGATAGTAATTGTCCTTAGCGTACTCTTCCAGTCCATTCTGTGAACTTCTTCTGACTTTGACCTACATTTCATGCTCAGTGATTTTGTCATAATTTTATGCCGTAAACTGTTTCTTGCAGCATTAATAGGCACTGCAAGTGTCAAACCTTGGATAGTAATTGTCCTTAATATACTCTACCAGTCCACACTGTGACCTTGACTTACATTTCATGCTCAGTGACTTTACGCAGTAAAGTGTGTTTCTTGCAGCAGCAATAGCTGCAAGTGTCAAACCTTGGATAGTAATTGTCCTTAATATGCTCTTCCAGTCCACACTGCGACCTTGACCTACAGTTCATGCTAAGTGACTTTTTCATAATTTTATGCAGTAAAGTGTGTTTTTTGCAGCAATAATAGCTGCAATTGTCAAACCTTGCATAGTAATTGTCTATGGTTTACTCTTTGAGCATGCACTGTGACCATGTGACCTTGACCTATTTTTCATGTTTCATCGACTGAGTCATAATTATACCCCCTGCAAACTTTGTTTGTAGGGGGTATACTGTTTTCACGTTGTCCGTCCGTCCGTGCGTGCGTGCGTCCGTCCCTAACGCTTTGTTTCCTTAATATCTTGAAGAATCATTGCTGGATTTTCATTAAACCTTACAAACATGTTCATATATGCAAGACAAATTTTTTAGACAAAAAAGTAAGGGCTAGGGGCCAATTCTATCAGAATTATTTCCCTTTGTAGTTCTAAATGGCTTCTAATATAGGGTTTTATGCTTATGCTATTATAGGCCATACATGGGCCGATCAACTCCTACCACAGCTTTTGATGGAACAATTTGATACTTTTCCTATACAATGTAGACACATTGAACATATGCATGAAGGAGTTAGGTTCAGAAAAAATAATTTTTACCAAAATGACAGCTGTGAGAACTTAGACAATTTTTCCCTACTAACGTGTTTGTATATTCATAGATGGTGCCTTCATGGGCCGATCAACTCCTACCACAGCTTTTGATGGAGCAATTTGATACTTTGCATATACAATGTAGACACATTGAACATATGCATGTAGGAGTTTGGTTTAGAAAAAATAACGTTGTCCGTCCGTGCGTCCGTCCGTCCGTCCGTAACGCTTTGTTTCCTTAATATCTTGAAGAATCATTTCTGAATTTTCATTAAACCTTGCAAACATGTTCATATATGCAAGACAAATTTTTTAGACAAAAAAGTAAGGGCTAGGGGCCAATTCTATCAGAGTTATTTCCCTTTGTAGTTCTAGATGGCTTCTCATATAGGGTTTTATGCTTATGCTATTATAGGCCATACATGGGCCGATCAACTCCTACCACAGCTTTTGATGGAACAATTTGATACTTTTCCTATACAATGTAGACACATTGAACATATGCATGAAGGAGTTAGGTTCAGAAAAAATAATTTTTACCAAAATGACAGCTGTGAGAACTTAGACAATTTTTCCCTACTAACGTGTTTGTATATTCATAGATGGTGCCTTCATGGGCCGATCAACTCCTACCACAGCTTTTGATGGAGCAATTTGATACTTTGCATATACAATGTAGACACATTGAACATATGCATGTAGGAGTTTGGTTTAGAAAAAATAACGTTGTCCGTCCGTGCGTCCGTCCGTCCGTCCGTAACGCTTTGTTTCCTTAATATCTTGAAGAATCATTTCTGAATTTTCATTAAACCTTGCAAACATGTTCATATATGCAAGACAAATTTTTTAGACAAAAAAGTAAGGGCTAGGGGCCAATTCTATCAGAGTTATTTCCCTTTGTAGTTCTAGATGGCTTCTCATATAGGGTTTTATGCTTATGCTATTATAGGCCATACATGGGCCGATCAACTCCTACCACAGCTTTTGATGGAACAATTTGATACTTTTCCTATACAATATAGACACATTGAACATATGCATGAAGGAGTTTGGTTCAGAAAAAATAATTTTTACCAAAATGACAGCTGTGAGAACTTAGACAATTTTTCCCTACTAACGTGTTTGTATATTCATAGATGGTGCCTTCATGGGCAGATCAACTCCTACCACAGCTTTTGATGGAACAATTTGATACTTTCCTATATAATGTAGACACATTGAACATATGCATGTAGGAGTTTGGTTTAGAAAAAATAATTTTTGACAAAATGACAGCTGTAAGAACTTAGACAATATTTCCCTAATAGGGCTTTTGTATATGCATAGATGGTGCCTTTATGGGCCGATCAACTCCTACCACAGCTTTTGATGGAACATTTTGTTACTTTGCTGATACAATGTAAGCACATTGAACATATGCATGAAGGAGTTTTGTTCAGAAAAAATAATTTTTGACAAAATGACAGCTGTGAGAACTTAGACAATTTTTCCCTACTAATGTGTTTGTATATGCATAGATGGTGCCTTCATGGGCCGATCAACTCCTACCACAGCTTTTGATGGAACAATTTGATACTTTTCCTATATAATGTAGACACATTGAACATATGCATGATGGAGTTTGGTTCACAAAAAATAATTTTTGACAAAATGACAGCTGTGAGAACTTAGACAATTTTTCCCTAATATGGCTTTTGTATATGCATAGGTGGTGCCTTAATGGGCCAACCAACTCCTACCACAGCTTTAGATGGAGCAATTTGATACTTTGCTGATACAATGTAGACACATTGAACATATGCATGAAGGAGTGTTATAATTTTTGTTTGCACAGATTATACTGAAGTCTTCTTTTCAAAACTAAAGTCTGCTGGTTTGAACTATAACTTGACAAGTTTTTTCTCTGACTCTTACTGTGCTGGGGGTATCTAATAAGCATTGCTTATTGATTTTTTTCATTCTACCAGTTAAAGTGCAATTTCCTGCAAATAGAATCTGTAAAATTGTTTGTTTCAAAATCAAACATTTCTAATTTCTCAACCAAAGCATATATGTTGTTGGTGCTCAAAAGAACCGTCTAATGAGATGGTTCTTTTGAGCACCAAAACATATGTTTAGATTGATGGATAAGAAACTATTCACATGTTTATGCACAAAGTATTTGCTTATCTGGACCACTGTTCATTTAAGGATTGTAATTCATATTTTAAGCTGGCACTGGATGATGAATAACATTAGCTATTTTAACGTCCTTGAAGCCTGAAGGGCTTCTCGGAAATATTAAAAAAGCTCACGTTTTTCATCATCCAGTACAAGCTTAAAATATGAATTTTAATCCTTATATTTACATTTACGTTATCAATCAAATTTACCTTATTATCTTCCACCCAACCCCGTCATTTATCCATATAAAATGAAATATTTCATTTGTAACGAGGTGTTGGAACAGCCAGGGAGCAAAACTCATGAACATAACTTCGTGGAAATACATGAATGACGTCACACAATTATCGATAAACAAAGAACGTTATTTGCTGAGGTTGACATTACTCCGCCTAGAGGCGTGGTCCAGATCACATGACATTTCAATGTTTTGCATCGAGAAATGCAAGCAGCGAGAAATGTTGGTTTCATCTAAGACAAATACACTGAGAATTTAAATATTTCTTTGTGTAATTGTAGTGGTGTGCATATTATGGTGGCAACACCAGGAAGATTGATGGACATGTTGGCCAAGAAGATGATGACGCTAGATATTTGCCGTTATCTCTGTTTGGACGAAGCTGATAGGATGATTGATATGGGGTTCGAGGAGGATGTCAGAACTATCTTCTCTTATTTTAAGGTATGTACAATGCAGTCTCTTTTGAGCACACCTCGTTATAACGCAGATTTGGATATATAACATGGTCATGCTATAAAAACCTCGCTGGCGTCACTGCGTTGTGTCCTTGAGCATGACATATTAATCCTTGCTTAGTACTGGTTCAACTCAGGAAGACCCATACTAATATAACAGAAAAATTGTTGACTGGGACGTAAAGAATCAAATCAAACAAAGAACAAACATTATAACGAGAATTTGGATATAACGCGTTCATGTGGTCCCAATTTTTTTCCATGGAGTTTTACAAAGGAATTATAGGAAAATGACCATTTCATGGTCATTTTCCTATAATTATTTTGTAATATTGTCCCTTTATAACACAATTCACTTATAACATGGTCCATTCATATGGACCCAAAACATGTTGTTATAAAGGGACTGCACTGTATCTTGACTATACATGTACAAGCCTTATTAGTCAAACAGGAGTGGGTTTTTCTTTCTTTCTCTATATACTGCCTGGCGCTCGCTTTCGAGCATTATCGGCAGGTGTACATTGTACACTTCGGGTTGCAGGATGAAAGCCTATAAGTAATCATATCGAAATTACCGTAGGGTTCTTTAACCTGCACAGGGGGTGACTTTCCCTGCACAGGGGACATCCAGTTAACGTCCCGATCCGAAGGACGATGCACTTATCTAGCGTCATCCCTGCAAATGACACTAGAGAAAGCGTGTTCGGACACCGAAATTTTTCTTGCCGCGAGCGGGAATCGAACCTGGGACCTCTAGCACCAGAGGCAAGTGCCTAACCACTGAGCTACCACGCTTTCAAACTGAGATTAGTCAAGGCGACCACTGGTAAGGGAATGGTCAGGGCAATTAAATTTTTGTAGCCAACTTTTTAGCAAACACAAATAAATAAAGCAATAACCAGGGACAGAAGAAAACTGAGAATTCAGTTTTTACTGAATTTTGAAGTTGTAGACTAAATGATATTGCTAGAGCTACATGCATTGTGGGTTATCAATTTCTTCTTATTGCTTTATAAGAACAATAGCCCAAGTGTAAAAGTCAGGTATTATTTGATTTTTACCATTGCTATGGTTATAAAAATGGCCACCAAAATAAGCAGAAGATGTGACCATTTTGGAACAAATTTAAGACTTTTGACAGAGACATTAACAAAGAGCACAAGCAAATACCAAAAAGATATTTTAACATATGATAAGAATTTTCCATGACACACAACATATTTAAAGTTTTTTGGGGGTATTTATCTGTCCTGATAGCTAATTCTTTCATTATCACATAGGCAAGCAGTGCAGACTCAGACAAGCCTGGGGCAAATAGGCAGTTTCAAAGGAGCCATCATTGATCGCAAACACAATTGTATGGACCAGCGTAGAAAGTAGGAGTAGTGGCTTATTGGTCAGACTGAAGATCAAAAGACCCTGAATTTGCTTTCTCAGAAGAATTTAATTTTAGCAGTGTTTTTTTTTTCCTAGTGTATTTTTATGGGATGGAGGAGCATGTATTAGCGGTTTTTCTGACCAAATCAGTTAAATGTTTCTGTCCCAGCAAATAACAAAGATCCAATTGGATGTGCTTATAGTCCTTCATCACTATCAAATGTATCTTTGTGGGAAAAAACAAAAACAAAACTGTCTTTCAAGTCATCCAAGTTTGGTATTACAAAAATCTGGTGTTTCTTATATTCTAGGGCCAGAGACAAACACTGCTGTTCTCTGCTACTATGCCTAAGAAGATACAGAACTTTGCTCGAAGTGCTTTAGTCAAGCCAATCACTGTGAACGTTGGTCGTGCTGGCGCGGCCAGTCTGGATGTCATGCAGGAAGTTGAGTATGTGAAGCAAGAAGCTAAGATTGTGTATATCCTGGAGTGTCTACAAAAGACACCACCTCCGGTAAGTACTAGAAACACAGGGCTCACCCTGCCATTAGCCATTGTAGCCATTTGCTACTAAAAATGTAGAGTGGCTACAAATATAAGTCATTGGCTAAAAGTACACTCTAGGTGGTTCAACGAAAAAGTGTATTTTGATCAGCTTTTGGATTTCCAATATTGTATTCCTTCACACTTTATTATTGTGCTATATTTAACTCTTTGAATGCTGGATTTTTTCAATACCATCAGGGTGTCAAACAGTTTAGATCCAGATCAGGCCCAACATTTGTTGGGCCTGATCGGGGTCCAAAACTGTTTGCAAAGGTTATCAGCAGATGACAAAAGTCGCTGCTAGCGGACAAAGAGTTAAATACAGAACAACTTCTTGCTTCTTGATACTACTATCTTGCTAAAACCTTGGCTATTTAAAACCAATTTCATTGGCTTTAACTTTTTCCATTTGGCTAAAGTGTTGGCTACAACAAATGCTGAGCCAGGGTAAGCCCTGAAACACTCAGTTTTAGGTTATCTACTGTAGTCAACCTACAGTACAGGGTTCACACATGCTTGAAAAGTACTTGAATTTAGAGAGCTTTATTGAAAAGTCCTTGAAACTTGAATCTGCCTTGAAAAGGGCTGGGAAATCACTCAAAAGCATTGAAAAGTCCTTGAATTCTACTATTTTCTGTAGGACTTAGCACTGTTGATAGAGACCTAAATCAGTATAAAATTGTTGTGCCTTTATTTGGTGCAGCATATGCTGCACCAAATATAGGCACAACAAGTGTATACTAATTTTCCAGTACTTATGTCTCCATTATCTCAGTCTAGCATTTTAACAATTAGATCAGTATTTTTCATTAACCTTAAGTCCTTGAAAACTGTTGAAGAGGACTTTAGAAGTCCATGAAAAGTCCTTGAATTTTACTCATACTTGTCTGTATGAACCCTGCAGTAGATGTTCTAAAACTTCAAACACCAGTTGCCTGCCAAATAAGTCCCAGATATACAGTGCAGACCCAGATCAGACTGCTTCTGGGAAAGCCGTCTGATCAGGTTCTTCCCAGTTTGCTATTCTGACAAGCATTTTGTGAATTCCAGCCCGGATATTGATCTGACAACATTTTACTTGGGAACAGAAAGAGAATAACTATTTTTACTCTCTGATCAGATTGTGTAGTTATGCAGGCTGATCTTCACCTTTGAAACCTCATCATTTGAGGAGACTGATCAGGGTTCACACTATCTGCCTACACCAATCTGCCCAAATATTTAGGCTAAATAATTATGCTGCAATCTTGGAAAATTTGGAAATAACAAGTGTACCTATAGGGTAAAGTCGGGTAATTTCGGACAGTCAGAAAACTTGTTTGCTTTTATATTTTAATTATTGGAATAAAAAAATGATCTAAGCAAATAGTGAAAATCCTGATGAGACAGCTCATTAAGAGCCGTCTCATCTGGATTTCCACTGTTTGAAAATGTATGTCCGAATTTGCCTGGTGTCGGAACCCTGTGTCCGAAGTTACCTGACTTTACCCTAATACTTTCTGATCAGATTGTGTAGATATGCAGGTTGATCTGCACCTTCTCAACCTCTCATCATTTGATAACCAAACTTCTGTGGCAATGTTCTCCAATATCAGCAGAGACTAAGCTAGGGGGCAACTAGGGTGAAATGGTCGCCATAGGGGCCGAAATTTTGCCCTAAATGGGACCCAGGGAGAAGTGGGAGTCTCCCTATTTAAAGAATTTTTTTTTAGCTCACCTGAGCCGAAGGCTCATGGGTGAGCTAATTGTATACCAGTCACTCCGTCGTCCGTCCGTCTGTCCGTCCGTCCGTCCTTCCGTCAACATTTTCAAACATCTTCTTCTCTGAAACCACTGGGCCAATTAAACTCAAATTTCATATGGAGACTCCTTAGGACTGGGGAATGAAAGTTTGTTCAAATGGTCCTGGTCACATGACCAAGATGGCCGCCACGCCCATCTATGGTAAAAACCCTTTAAAAATCTTCTTCTCCAGAACCAGAAGGCTGATGACCTTGGGACTTGGTATGTAGCATTGGGGATGTGGGGCCTACCAAGTTTGTTCAAATGATGATCCTAGGTTGACCTTGACTTACTTAACGTCAAGGTCAAATTTGCTTCCTAATGCATTTAAATGAGAATTTTTTTGAAAAGTTGATTTTTTAAAAACTGTAGAAGCCTTAGTCATTATTCTCACTTGATATGTTAAACCTAATGAGACAATGGCTATAAATAAGGTTCAAAGGTCAAGGTTGACCTTAAACTTTTCAGCCAATGTCGCTCATATTGGAGTCCCATCAATATATTAAAACATAGTTTTCTCACAAACCATTGGCTCAATTGAACTCAAATTTAATGTGAAGACTCCTTATGCTAAGTTAGTCAAAATTTATACAAGATATTTTGGTCACATGACCAAGATGACCGCCATTCCCATATATGGTAAAAATCCTTTAAAAATCTTCTTCTCCAGAACCAGAAATCCTGTGACCTTGGGACTTGGTATGCAGCATTGGGGATGTGGGGCCTACCAATTTTTTTCAAATGATGATCCTAAGTTGACCTTGACCTACTTAATGTCAAGGTCAAAGTTGCTTCCTAATGCATTCAAATGGATTTTTTTTTGAAAAGTTGATCTTTTGAATACTGTTGAAGCCAAAGTCATTATTCTCACTTGATATGTTAAACCTAATGAGACAATGGCTATAAATAAGGTTCAAAGGTCAAGGTTGACCTTAAACTTTTCAGCCAATGTCGCTCATATTGGAGTCCCATCAACACATTTAAACATTGTTGCCTCAGAAACCACTTGGCCAATTGAACTCAAATTTCATATGAAGACTCCTTATGATAGGTTAGCGAAAATTTATACCAATTGTACTGGTCACATGACCAAGATGGCCACCACACCCATATATGGTAAAACCCCTTTAATTATCTTCTTCTCTGGAACCAAAAGGCCAATGGCCTTTGGACTTTGTATGTAGCATTGGGGATGTGGGCCCTACCAGATTGGCACAAATTATGAATCTAGGTTGACCTTGACCTACTCTATGGCAAGGTCAAGTTTGATTCCTAATTCATTTATATAGGAAAAATCTTGAAATTTTCATGTTTAGGCGGAAATCATAATACTTGCATGAAATGTTTAATCTAATCAGGCAACGGTTTTATATAAGTACCAAATGTCAAGCTGACCTTTGACCTTTTATCCAAGGCCACTCATTTGAACTGTCGCATACCTATCTAAACACCTTTTCCTCAGAAACCACTGGGCTGTGTGATGAAGTACTCATTAGATTGTTTTAGGTCACTTGACCAAAATGGCCGCAACCCTCATAAAACAAAATATGTTTCATTATAAGCCGTAGCTGATCTTGACCTATTTTAACATTATTAATGATATCAGGTGAGCGCTTCAGGACCGTCAGGTCCTCTAGATTTTTTTATAGGGAGGTTCATTTTCATTTTGTCAACACACAAACGCAAGCTGTGGTGACATCACAATCTACTACCACTGCATCGTATTTCTCCTTCCATTTATCGATGATAGTAATGTGTAATAGCTAATTTGCTTCTAAACTGACAGAAAATGCCATAATTTTGCGCTATAACTTCTCTCTATCTGACTGTCTCTTCTCCCTAATTTTCCTGGAGGGAGAAGTCACTTCTCCCTACTGTCAGGGCCCAGCTTGAACCCTGATCAGTGTGAGCTGCTTTATTTTCCAGGTATTGATATTTGCTGAGAAGAAACAAGATGTAGATGCTATCCATGAATATTTACTGCTGAAAGGTGTAGAAGCAGTTGCCATACATGGAGGGAAAGGTATGTAGTGGCAGTCTGACAATGAACCCCTTAAAGCTGCAGAAAACATTTCAAACTGTGTTCCTTCTTTTAAGAAACAAAGAGCTACGTGCATTAAGGGGCTTTTTTGGCCCCCCTATGAGGCTAAAATATAAAAATTGTTTTTCACCAATTTGTTCTTGTACATTATCAAAACAATAACCAAAGTGTAAAAGTCTCAAATTACTTTGACTTGTACTGTTGCTATGGTAACAAAAAGGGCCGCCAAAATAGGCTGAAAATAGGAAATTTATCATTTTGGAGCAAAATTGGGCGGTTTGACAGGGAAATTAACATAGAGCACAAGCAAATACCAAAAAGATATTTTAACAGAAGATGAGAATTACAAAGGCACACAACATATTAAAGGATTTTTTGGTATTTAGCTGTGCTGATATCTAATTCTTAAAAAATCGGTCTCCAAAAGCCTTAGATTTGGTCCAAAATGACAATTTCTCTGTTTTAAGCCTATTTTGTTGGCCATTTTTGCTCCCATAGCAAAGGTAAAATTTAAATAAATGCTGAAATCTAGCACTTCAGTTATTCTTCCGATAAACCAATCAAAAGAAATTTGTGAAAAGCAATTTTCAGTTTTTGGCACTAGAGGAGGCCAAAATAGCCCCATAATGCACGTACCCCTTTTGTTTAAAGGTGGCTATCAGATTAGAGACTGCCTGGCCAAAATCTAACACCCCATCCTGCTTGCATGTTTCCCTTTACTTCTTTGTATTTTTTGCAACATACTTGAGCGCTGTTGGGCTGATGATGTCATGATTTACCTAACTAAGCAACATGATGTAACCTTGAAAACGTTAGACATATTTTTGGTAAGGGGTGGAAGATGTAAATGTAAGATACATTTTGACTTTATTAAGGCAGAAATGTCATAAAATTGGGTGCTGAAATGCCCTCTATAAATCACAATTGAGTTAATAATTTTGGTCTCAGCTGTCATACAAACCCATATTTCATGTATGTGAGCACATGGTTGAAAGTTTTCAGGATTATTCCTGCATTCAGGATTTTGAGGCTGACTTTCCATAGAAAGTCAGCCTCAAAATGTTGAATTGGAAGAATTATAATAGAGTTTCTTATTTATATACAGTCTGTCTGAAGACAATTGGTCATTTAGGCTTGAAATTGTGAATATTTAGTGGGCATACTGCAGGTATTAAGATTTGAGTTTCAAAAGTTCAGGATTTTGGAAATTTTGAACTTTCACCCTTGTGAGCAGCCAAGACTCTGGCAAGTCAGAGCATATACACATACACCCATGAACCTTTACTGCTTGCTGATGGGATAAGAACCAAAATCTATTGTACTGGCCCAATTGGTATACCAGATAGTTGATATATGCATCAATGACCCAATTATTATCAATTTTGGTGAAATTTGTTTATAATTGTCTGAGTGTTTGATATTTGTTCTTTGTAGACCAAGAAGACAGGACACATTCTATAGAACAGTTCCGGTCATTAGAGAAGGATGTGCTAGTAGCCACTGATGTCGCCTCTAAAGGACTTGACTTCCCCGATATAAAACATGTGATCAACTACGACATGCCTGAAGATATTGAAAACTATGGTAAGAGAGCGACAATTATAGTAGGGCTTTGACAGAGGGCTTTGATAGTAGGGCTTTGACAGGAGGGCTTTGACAGGAGGGCTTTGATAGTAGGGCTTTGAGAGGAGGGCTTTGAGAGGAGGGATTTGATAGCAGAGCTTTGACAGGAGGGCTTTGATAGTAGGGCTTTGACAGGAGGGCTTTGATAGCAGGGCTTTGACAGGAGGGATTTGATAGTAGGGCTTTGACAGGAGGTCTTTGATAGTAGGCCTTTGACAGGAGGGCTTTGACAGGAGGGATTTGACAGGAGGGCTTTTATAGTAGGGCTTTGACAAGAGGGCTTTGATAGCAGGGCTTTGTTAGGAGGGCTTTGATAGTAGGGCTTTAATAGTAGGACTTTTACAGGAGGGCTTTGATAGTTGGACTTTTACAGGAGGGATTTGATAGCAGAGCTTTGACAGGAGGGCTTTGATAGTAGGGCTTTGACAGGGGGCTTTGACAGCAGGGCTTTGACAGGAGGGCTTTGATAGTAGGGCTTTGACAGGAGGGCTTTGATAGTAGGGCTTTGACAGGAGGGCTTTAATAACAGGGCTTTGACAGGAGGGCTTAGATTTTAGAGCTTTGACAGGAGGGCTTTGATAGCAGGGTTTTGACAGAAGGGCTTTGATAGTAGGGCTTTGACAAGAGGGCTTTGATAGCAGGGCTTTGACAGGAGGGCTTTGATAGTAGGGCTTTAATAGTAGGACTTTTACAGGAGGGCTTTGATAGTAGGACTTTTACAGGAGGGATTTGATAGCAGAGCTTTGACAGGAGGGCTTTGATAGTAGGGCTTTGACAGGAGGGCTTTGATAGCAGGGCTTTAACAGGAGGGATTTGATAGTAGGGCTTTGACAGGAGGGCTTTGATAGTAGGGCTTTGACAGGAGGACTTTAATAACAGGGCTTTGACAGGAGGGCTTAGATTGTAGAGCTTTGACAGGAGGGATTTGATAGCAGAGCTTTGACAGGAGGGCTTTGATAGTAGGGCTTTGACAGGAGAGCTTTGATAGCAGGGCTTTGACAGGAGGCCTTGATAGCAGGGCTTAAATAGTAGGGCTTTGACTGGAGGGCTTTGATAGCAGGGCTTCGACAGGAGGGATTTGATAGTAGGGCTTTGAGAGGAGGGCTTTGATAGCAGAGCTTTGACAGGAGGGCTTTGATAGTAGGGCTTTGACAGAAGGGCTTTGATAGTAGGGCTTTGAAAGCCATGTAAAAATATCAGTCTTGTTTTGATCACCCAAACCCAGTTGCCTTTCAATAATTCAAAACCTGATTATTCAAAGGAACTGTCAGACTTTTACAGAAAATAGAGGAATAAATTAATTTTCTTCTCGGCACTTACAGCTATCTGTTGTCAGGTCTCTAGATAAGAGTGCATAATTAAAAATCATTTTTCTTATTTCTAAACACAAACATATGTTGTGGGTACTCTAAAGAGCTGTCTCAATGAGACGGTTCTTTTGAGCACCCTAAACAAATGTTTAAACTTCTTGATAAGACAATATTTATAATTTATGTTCAATGTTTTTGTTTATCTGTTCCTATGTGTTGTTATTGTTTTTTTTACCATCAGTATTCTAACTAATAAACAGTGACACTAAATATTTATATGATTATTTGTGTCAGATGAAAAATGCTCATTTTTAACAGGCATGGTGTCTATAACACATTGTAAACTGATGTATTCTTCCATCCAGATTGCTGGTCTGGGGTTATTATTAGTAACTGACTGGGAAACAGTGAAAACCCTGATCAAACTGTATGTACAGGAACAGGCTGATCTGGGTTTATGCTTTTTGATCAACTTAATATTTTTATTTTGGATAAAATCCAACTGGGTAAAATGGCTAAAATCCAACAGGGTATTTGTACAGGGAATGTCCTAATATTAAGGAGAAATAGTTTTGTTATAGCTTTATTTGGGCCAGTACATGAGATTATATTTATATTTTCGAAGCAAGCCTTTAATGAATCTTTAGATTTTTGCAACCGTTCTTAGCGTCATGAATGACATATATTTTATTGACAGCTGCCAAGCTCACTTGCCCGTGCAATACACTTCGAACATCTAATTCATTTGCCAGAAGTGACACTGGTGTTGTGATTGACAGAGAGCCACACCTGAGTCACACGTGCAAAACAAGCCTCTGGTTTGCTCCATTGGCTGTCCGTGTTCACACTCAGTGACTGGCTGTTCCGCTTTTCCGTTTTACACTCCAACAAAACCGTAAATACGATTGCATATTAAATACAAAACTGTTTTGTTTCCTAAATTATAAAATAATTTCTATATATTAGGTATTTATAATGAAATGTAAATATAAGTAATAAATTCGATTTTTGGAATGTTCATGGAATCATGAATACTTCGGGTCTCTTGCAAAGTAAGTTAAGCCCTTCCCTTCGGGCTTCACTTACTTTGCAAGAGACCTGAAGTATTCATGATTCCATGAACATTCCAAAAATCGAATTCATTTCTTAAGTAGACACTTATCGCATCGCCAAGCAGCCAAGGCTCAGACAAGCCTGCGCATTAGCAGTCTCACCAGAGCCTTCCCTGCTCCCATACACAAAGTAAGGATGCAGCTGAAGGCCCATACTAGCATTTAGACATTTAGACCACTACTCCACCAGCCGTGCATGTCTGTGTATAGAGTGACTTTGAGCATGTGGGATAAGTCCCAAAGTCTTGTGTGCTGGCTCATTTGTGTCATACAAAATCTTCAAGAGTCTTGGTAGTTTTTATAGTTGAACAGGATAGTTTGTGTCAGACCTGGTCCCACGGTTTCAAAACTTTTTTCCTTCTCATCTCAACTGAGCATGAAATTTTAACTTCTCATAAAACTAAAATGCTGAAAAATAAAGACTTTTCTTTCTTTGAAACTCAACTCTCAGGTTGTATCATCTTGCTAATAAATGTTAAAATGCCAACAATTGTTAGCATTTTAACATTTATGAGCATGCTAAATTGCATGCTCAGTTGAGTTGAGCATGATAAAAAGTTTTATAACCTTGGGCCTGGTTTCAAGACCCCAAAGGCTTGTTTCTTATTACTTGGCTAATTATTATATGGCCTTGTCATGACAAATTCTGTCTTTGGGGTTTCCTACAAAGCTAGATTAAAACCAGTCTCCTCAGCTACATAGACTAGCTAGAAAACTGAAATTTCGCTTTCTAAAATGTGAATAATAAAGGCGCTGATCAGACTGCGCTGGTCTGAGCCTGTGTTGTTCGCAAACCCCCGAAGACAGGTTTTCTCGGTCGAGGCCCATATCATACCATTATTTTATTCTACAGTGCACAGAATTGGACGTACAGGAAGATGTGGTAAAACAGGGCTTGCAACTACATTCATAAACAAAGCTGTCGGTAAGTTGGCAAGTGATATTCGACACTGGCATATTTTCATGCTGACTGTATCTATGATTGTGGGAGTAGGTATTGTTTTTTGTCTGGTTGTGTGCATGCAACAAACATTAAAGTTGGCCTTTACTTTTGAACTATTGGCCCTAGAGCTTTAATAACCTTTGCTTTTCAAATATACCACAATATGTGATCTACCTTGGAGAAAAATAATAGATGGATATGTGAGGCTCAGTTGGTAGAGCATTAGACTGGGGATCAGAGACTCACCGGAGTCACTGTGTTGTGTCCTTCAGCAAGACTCTTTATCTGCTGCTTAGTACTGGTTCAACCCAGAAAGACAGGAAATCATCCCAACATGACTGAAAAATTGTTGACATAAAGCATCAAACAACAAAACATCAATATGGCTATACTGTGAATTGCATATTAGGGGACATAATGTCGTGTAAACACATCCTGTTTGTTTAATTGTCCAGTTGGCATCGTGCATAATGTAAAGACTTTAATGTGATTTTACATTTTATGAAATGGAATGTGAAGTACATGGGCGAAAGTTCAAAAATTCCCAAAACCTGAACTTTAGGAATTCAAATCTATTAACTTGCAGTATGCCTACAAAATATTAACAATTTTAAGTTTAAATGGTCTTAAACAGAAGCTATTATAATCTGTCAAATTCAGTTTGTTGAGGCTGACTTTCTATGGACAGTCAGCCTCAAAATCCTGAATTCAGGAATAATCCTGAAAAATTTCACCCATAGGAATATTACAATGACAAAGAAATTTTGGTATAACCAACTTTATATTTTTGTGGTTTTGAGAAGCTGTACTTTGCCCAAAATTTCAATGAAAAAATCAGATGAAACTAAACAAAATTATGGATTTTTTCTTCAGAAAAGAATCAAGTGAAAAACACTTTGCCAACCTACATACCCTCTTCTAAAATGAAGATCTATTTAGAAGCACTCCTGTGGCATTCAATTTAGCGCACAGTATGCATAACTTTTTAAAAATCTATATTCTTTGAAAAAAAGTGTAGATTCAGAACAGATGGCTTCTGATGAAGCCAGTTGACCTGGATCTACACTGTTTTTCATCCATGTGATGAATCCATATTAGTTGTGAAATTGCACAGCTGGTTTGACTAAAAATAAGAAGTACATATACAGTCAAATCTCGGTTATCCGAACATAGATTATACGAAACCACTGGGTTATTCGAAGATGACGGACAGTCCCGACTTTTCTCTCTCTTATCTATTGCGATAAAACTACCGATTATTCAAATTTCGATTATCTGAAAAATTCAATTTTTCGAAGTGATTCGTCGGTCCCGATTAAAGAATTTGCTATTAAATTACCCTTCAAGATTCGAAGTCCAAATGTCACGCATAGTGATCATGATTACTTTGTTTGGTCGAGTTTGATTAACACACCCGAGTGATTTAGGAAACAAAGTTGCAACAGGTAAATGACACCGGATTAACGTTCACACTATTACGTGAGGAACCATTAAGTGAGTAAATGGTGTCTTTCATTAAGGTCGTCTGCAATGATGGTTTTGTTTGAGGTTTTTTAAATGTCTAATAAGGGGCATATATGAGCTAAAATTGATTTTAATTTGATCTTCTCTCATCCTTTGATTTATGCTTGACCACTGTTTATATTAAGAGAACACATGAATCGGAAGATGAAACAGGTTACAACAAAAATAACAATTTCGATAATGGACGAATATCACGGACATGTGTTTTGTGTGCTCAAAAGAACTGTCTTATCGAAACACTTCTTTTGAATGCCTAAACACTATTTAGCGATTGAGGGAAAACAACCAAAACCTAGGCTTTGATGCTTAAAAGGACCCTCTCTTCGAGATGGTTCTTTTTAACACCCAGATTGTATGTTTTTGCTGAAATAAAAGATAAGTTACCAGCCCAAAAAGCACCCGCCAGCGATATGTCTTCTCAATGGCATATCGCTGGTGGGCCGTTGATGACCATACGTTGTGTGCTAGCTGGGTGGAGACCTTATGACAGTAGGGCGATAAAAAGGAGACAATATTTCGTCAGTAAATATGGTTCGCCATTTTACATTTAACCTTTATTTTCATTGTTGTCATGTCAATAAAGATGCAAGCTCTGATTTTCTTTTCTGCGTTCTTAGACCTGCAAAGCATAAGAGACGATGAGGCCACAACCTCCAAGAAGCTCATTTTCTTCTAATGCGTTGACAGATGTTCCAATTTAGTATTTCACGGAAAACACAAGTTGAAGTGGAATACTATGGCAAAACAATGACATTCTATGAAAGCATCCAAGCTTTTCTGAAAATATCCAAAAACTCACCATTTTGATCATTCGAACAACCGATTATTCAAAAGGATTCCTGCAGTCCCTGGCACTTCGAATAATCGAGGTTTGACTGTAGTGTAAACAATCCATTAAGTACTTGGCATGCACTTATAAGAGCATGTGCATTAATTAGGACTAATATGGTATTTTGAGATATTTAATGGTTTGTTTGTACTTACAGATGAGACGGTATTGTTGGATCTGAAACATCTTCTAATTGAAGCCAAACAGAAGGTTCCACCATTCCTTATATCTATTCTACCAGAAAATGAGAAATTACTGGACGTTGGAGGTACAGTTTTCATAATTACAATTAACCCTTAGACTGCCAGTCACAACTGCCGCGTAGCGCAGTCTGTAACGTGTTTGGCAACAGATGCGAGTCTGACTGCAGATCCAGGGGTCGCGAGTTTGATCCTGGCCCGGTCCCATACTTTCGTGGAGATTGATCATGAAATAATTTCTACGGTCATTCTCCTCCCTTCCGCTGAATCATTCAAGAAGGGTTGTTGTCAGTTACAAGCGAAAGTATGTGCACGAAGTACTGGTTAACTGCTTGTTCAAGCTTGCCCAGGAAAAAGTGTGGTAAGGTGAACTGACCGTCCCGCCATGACCATAGCTGTTGACTTGGGACGTAAAGCAACAAAACAAACAATTAAGTAGCCTATATTGCAAACAATATGAACACAGATCAGACTGCTCCATTAGGAGCAGTCTGATCAGGGTTCATATTGTTTGCTTTCATTTAAAAATCTATCGCAAAGTGCACTTGAATATATGGAACAGACCTTAAAGGAGACAACATTTTCAGGACAAAAAATAGTGGCGGGATAAGGGTTAATAATTTTGACATACTTTGAGTCTGAGGCATGACCCACTCTCGTGCAATTAAAGAGCAAACTGTAGCTATAAAATGACGGAAAAATTGTGGAGCATAGTGGTTTGGTGGTAGGTTACTGGACTTGAGATCGAGGGGTCGCTGCTTTGAGTCTCACCAGAGGCACTATGTTGTGTCCTTGAGCAAGACACTTTATTCTCTGGTTAGTACTGGTTAAACCCTGGAAACCTGACATGTCTGAATTTTTTTTTGACTGAGGCACAATCAAAATGGATGAAAAATTGTTGAAAGCAATGTTAAAACTCCAAAACAACACAGGGCTCATGCTGCCGTTTCGCCATTTGCGACAAAAAAGATCAAGTGAACAAGAACATTTCCAGCACTTTTGATTGGTTAAAAGCAAAATTAGATAAAGTTTTAAAGTTCAATAAAACACTGAACTTCTTTTATGTTCATCAACCATATTTATTTTATACATGCCAGAATTAAAACTCTCCTGAGGGTGTGTGGCCCATCCGAACTGTCTTCAGTTTGAATATTGAGGGTCAACCAACACATTGCATGTTTTCATTTTTATTTTTATAGGTGGAGTTGGCTGTTTGTTTTGTTCTGGTCTGGGACATCGTATCGCTGACTGCCCCAAGTTGGAAGCCTTACAGACAAAACAGGTGCAGAGTATTGGTCGCAGAGATTACCTAGCAGCTAGTAGTGCAGACTACTGAACTAGTAGTACTATTCTACCAGGATAACTTCCACCAAAAGAAATCCATATGCCGGGGATCTCTCATGGCTAGCAGTGCAGACTAGTGTTTCTACAAGGATAACTTGTGTCAAAAGAATAACTAGTGACCATGTGCCATTGTACCAACTGCTGAATTATTCTGCAATGATGACTCCAAAAATTCACGTTTCACGGCTAGCAGTGTGGACTAGTGCATCATTCTGCCTCAATTACGTAATCCAGGAGTTAACATGTCTCTATACTTAGTGTCCATTATTCAAAATCTGTTGGTTTTAAAATAGTACAGTGAAGACCTACAAGTGAAACAACATATGGCCCCCGAGGTTAAAACTTTTTTCATGCTCAACTCAACTGACCATGAATTTTATCATGCACATAAATGTTAAAATGCCAACAGTTGTTGGTATTTTAACATTTATTAGCACAAAAAATACAATATCTGAGAGCTTGAAAGGAAGCAGTTTTTATTTTTCAGCAGTTTAGTTTTATTAGCAAGGGAAATTTCATGCTCAGTTGGGTTAAGCATGAAAAAGGTTTTATAACCTAGGGCCCAGGTTAACATTGCATGCCATGTTGTGATATACGTGTTAATATGACTTATTGTATAGTTGTAAATATCAAAAGATTAAAACTAGCATGCTGATATCACTTCTCAACGGCACATTTATTTGATATCAGCTTGCTCACTTTGGATGCCTTCTAAAGTTACCATTGCTTTACTTTTAAATGATGTTAAGCACTCATGTCATGTCACATACATATGTATAGAAGCTGACTCACATGATATCATAAAAAAATATGGACCAGCTCACCATTCAATTACCCATTCTTATTTCAAAATAAACTCCCCAGAAGTTCCTGAATACACCGTCTGAGATGCAACGTTACATGTTGTTATATGACTGTCCTCAAAGTCCCTCTCTCATTGGCTGAAACTGCATGCAACAGCTTTGTACAAAAGCTCATGCCTGATTGTGCTTGCTAAATTTAGCTGTCTGGTAAGATCTGATGTCAGAAATCCCAAAACTATTTTTAGCATTTTGGCAGCTTTGTCTACATGTTCACATCTAATTTTAGTTATGAAAAAAAAACCCCAAAAAAGTCATATTACAAGACAATTAATGCATAGGGAGTGCGGTGGCTCAGTGGTAGAGTGCTTGGCTCAAGACTGAGAGGCCACGGGTTTAAGCCTCTCCGGCATCACTGCGTTGTGGTCCTTGAGCAAGACACATTTATCCTAGCTTAGTACTGGTTTAACCCAGGAAGACCCTTCCCTGTTTAACTGAAGATTGTTGATAGGACATAAAGAATCAAATTAAACAAACAAAACAACTGATGCATTCTTTTGATGTTAACATCAGGATATGTCAACTTCAGAAAGTGGTGTCCACTGAAGATTCATGCATCAATTGTATAAGACATCGCTTCAACATAACAAAGATGTCACTTGACATGCATGTGGGTACATGTGACAGACTGGGTAAGATAACATGGGTAAGATAAGAATTTCTATTCCATGCTAAAATCTCATACATTCTTATCTGTCATGCAAGTAAAGCTGTACCATAGGTAAAAAAAGGGCAGAATTTCTTTACCCCATCCATATGACCTACTTATCCAATCCACATGATCTGCTTTATCCCACCCATGTGACATAACAATTTAGCCAGTTAACTGAACAATTTAAGCCCAAAAATTATGTTTGATTTCAAAATGACAATATTTTTTGTACCCTACAGTTAAGATTTGTTGAGTGATGTCAAAAATGCTTCTGATATCACTAAAATGCATCAACAATATGAGCCGCAACATGAGATTTCCAACAATGTGGTATGTGCGAGTCTGATCAGAGCCATTGAAGGACATTTATCAAGCTTATGTTGGTTGAATATTCTATGAATATTAAAATACTGACCGAACATCATTTGAAGTTTCTAAGCTTAAAAGGAGGCTGCACAGGCTCGTCTAAGTCTACACTTGTCAAAATGCGGCTCATGTAATATACTTTAATGATGCAGTTCGGCACCATGATTAGTTTGTCAGCAGATGCTTATTTTTCAAAAACCAATATAAACAAAGCGGATGGTTGAAATTTTGTTTTGTTTCACTTTTGAAGTGCTAACTATGTTTACACTCATTTCTATATCTGGCAAATTCACTGAATTTATTTTTTTCTGATTGGACCAACAGGAAAAAATCTGATTTTTTTATGCAAAACTGTCGAAATACCTGTAAATTCTTGAAAAAATCACTAAATGGACAAGAAAAAATAAATCCATCATTATGTATTGCTGCAGGCAAAGCCTTGTTTCTGTGAGTTATTCTGGTCATTGGGTAGAATTTCCTTGTCCCATACCAATATATGAAGGATACTCTTATTCTCGCCCACTTATCACTCAAGACAAGCTGTTCCATAGGCAAAACGCCGTGCGGAATATCCTTATCCCATCCACGTGACCTGCTTATCCCATCCACATGACCTGCTTATCCCATCCACGTGACTTCAAATTATAACAATTTAGGCTGTTTTCAGAGAAATTTACGCCTAAATATTATGTAGAAATATCAAAACGGCAATATTTAGTGCGTCCGTCATTTTCGCACTGTTGAATGACGTCAAAAACATTTCTGACGTCACTAAAATGCAACAACAATGTGACGCACGTTATTGACACAGTTTGGCGCCACGACGTCTGTGTCAATAGATACTGATACCAACGTTAGTTTCAAACCCCAATAAAAACAAAACCGACGCTTGAAATGCTATTTCGCTTCCGTTTTTAGGTGCTAAACTACGTTTACACACATTTCTGCATCTGGAAAATTCGTTGGTGAACTTATTTTTTAGATTGGAACAAACGCAAAAAATCTAAAAAATTATGCGGAACGGACAGAATTCATATAAAACCTTAAAAAGTCACAAAGTGGGCGAGAAAAAGTATCCATCATGATGTATTGTTGTGGGACAAGGAAATCCCACCCTCGGACCTGAATAATTTCGTCAGAAACTCGGCAGAGCCTCGTTTCTGACGAATTATTCTGGTCCTCGGGTGGGATGTCCTTGTCCCACAACAATACATATGAAGGATACTCTTAGTCCCACTTTGGGATATCAAAGGATGAGACAGACCTCTAGATAATCGTGTGTAATTTTTTTTCCTTATTTCTCAACCAAAACATATGTTGTGGGTACTCAAAAGGAACGTCTCGGTGAGATGGTCCTTTTGAGCACCGAAAGCAACTGATTAAAGTTGTGGATAAGATGATCATAACAATTTTACACTCAAAATTTTGGTATGTCTGTAACTATGATATAGTTAATTTCCCGCAGGACAATATCAAGCTTTTGTCTTTGGATATCACATTTAGGAACAATATTATAAAAAAAAACCCTCATGAGTGTGGGGCTGGGATAGAAAAATCCATCCCGAGGATCTCTCATTGGCATCACAAGGCTTGCCGAGTGATGACAAACTCTGATCATGAGGGACATATTTTTTTATCCTATCCTCGCGCAAATAATTGTTTTTTGCTCACCATTAAATATAGCATTTTATATATTTAATAAAAGCTCCATGAAGTTCCCAAATATGCATTAAGTTGGTACGGGGTATGTGAGATAGAATTCTCTCATATGGGTAAAAACAGCAGAAACCCCGATCTGGTGTGCAAGAATCACTGATACCAGTGCTGTATCCAGTGATGTGTTTCTGCTTGGAGACACCTGTATTGAAAATAGATGAAAAACTCCCTTTTATCCTGTACATCTTGGATACGGTAAATGTTCTACTATTTCAAACACTTGTTGCCTGCCAAAAAGGGCATAGACAAACAGTGCAGACCCAGATCAGACTGCTTCTGAAGAACCAGTCTGATCTGGGTCTTCTCTGTTTGCAATTCAAACAAGCGTTTAGTGAATTGTAGCCCTGACAACAAACATTTTATTTGAGAAAAGAAAAAAAAAGTGTTAGAACATTTACGGTAAATGTATTATATGTCTATCCAGTTTTGTGCAATAAAAAGTTTTAATGGCCCATTATACGGTAAATGGTCTAAAAGTTTGAACACTTTTCTGTTTTTTTTTTCTTAAAATGTTGGTTATCAGGTCTGAAATTCACAAAATGCTTGTCAGAATAGCAAACTGGGAAGACCCTGATCAGACTGCTTCTTCAGAAACAGTCTGATCTGGGGCTGTGCTTTTTGTCTATGCTTTTTTGGAAGGCAACTAGTGTTCGAAAATTTAGAACATATACCGTATTTTGTCCTGTATGCTTATGTCTTCAAATGACGTGCGTAAAAATTCTATTAGAGGCCCATGCTGAAATAGAGGCCCATCCATCAGATTGGATGCCAAAAATGTCGATTTTCAGGCATTTCCTAAAATATCGAGCCCCAAATAAAGGACCACCCCACCCATGAATATTGAAAAAAAAAATCGGTCCCACCTTATGCAGAAAAGTCTCGAATTTGTTATTAGCAGCGAATTTCTACTCCTTTGTCTCCAACAAAAGTCCCTCTAAGGTACATTGTTTTTGGCCCTACTTTCATTTTGTCCGCAGAGTGTCAAATGGTTTGGATCCTGATCCTGATCAGGACCGACATTCTGTCGGTCCTGATCTGGTTCCAAACAGTTTGCAAAGGTTTTCAGCAGATGACAAAAGTTACTGCTAGCAAGGAAAGAGTTAAGCAAAGGGACCAGCCCTCTCTGATTGCCAAACAAGAAAGGACATAAAGCACCATATCAAAAAAACAGGACCAATCAGGAAACACTAACACATATTAGGTTCAACAAAATCCTGCATTAACAACATAAAAATGAAAGCAGCTAACAGTGCAGTCCCTTTAAGAGACACCTGTTCGGATAAACATGTAACTTGGTTATGCTGTGGCTCCCAAATTCTTTTCCATGGAATTTTACAAAGGAAATATACCTATAATTCCTTTGTAAAATTGTCCCTTTATAACATGATTCACTTGTAACACGGTCATGCGCGGATCCAAGAATTTTTGCCAGGGGGGTCCTCGAACAGCTCTGACGTTTTTATGGGGTTTTTTTTCGGGTTTTTTTAGTCCTCAACTTTTTATACAGTTTTACAGTGGTTTGGCAATGGTTTATTTCAAAGAAAACTATAATTTTACAATGTTTCAGAGGGGGGGGGGGGTCTAAATGCTAATTTGTATAGAAATCCATAGAACTTATGATATTTCGGGGCGGGGGGTCCTTTTAGTTGTTTGTTTTGTGTTTGTCATTGTCATACTGTCTTGTCTGTTCCTTGCAGCCTTGTTGTCACCTGCTTCAAACGGGTTGACCTCTTGGCTCTCTGGTATATGATGTTTTCGTGTGTTTTGTCACATTTACATATGGTGTCCTGGGCAGGTGTGGTACTTGATTGTATTGATTCCTGATCTTTGCCTTTTTCCTTACTTTAAGTGATATATTCTTCCATGTTGCTCAAGTGGTAGATGCTTCCATGCTGCTTAAATGTTGGATTCTTTCATGCTGTTCAAGTGGTGGATGCTTCCATACTGTTCAAGTGGTAATTTCTTCCATGCTGCTAGAGTGATAAATTCTTCCATGCTGCTTAGGTTGTTGATTTTTCATGCTGCTTGAGTGATAGATTATTCCATGCTGCTTAAGTGGTAGATTCTTCCATGCTGCTTGAGTGGTATATTGTTCCATGCTGCTTAAGTGGTAGATTCTTCCATGCTGCTTAAGTTGTAGATTCTTCCATGCTGCTTGAGTGGTAGATTCTTCCATCCTGCTTGAGTGATAGATTCTTCCATGCTGCTTGAGTGGTATATTTTTCCATGCTGCTTTAGTAGTAGATTCTTCCATGCTGCTTGAGTGGTATATTCTTCCATGCTGCTTGAGTGGTATATTCTTCCATGCTGCTTGAGTGGTATATTCTTCCATGCTGCTTGAGTGGTAGATTCTTCCATGCTGCTTGAGTGATAGATTCTTCCATGCTGCTTGAGTGGTATATTCTTCCATGCTGCTTGAGTGATAGACTATTTTAAGTTTGTGCATGCATGGTATTTGTTGTATCGTCATCAACCTTAGCTCAACTTGAGGTTTGCTTTAGCTCTGACATCTGTGAGAAATGAGCCCTTTCCTCTGTTTCATTTTAATGTGATATTATGCCTCCCCCTCGAAGGGTCGGGTGATATATATTGTTTTCCCCTTGCGTCTGTGTGTCTGTCACAAAATCCTGCCCGCTCTATAAATTGAATACCGTTAGAGATATTTCTACGAAACTTCATACATTTGTTAAGCACATTGAGACGTGTCATGCACAAGAACCATAACTCTTGCACTTTTTTTTTTATCAAATTATTCCCCTTGTAACATAAACAAGGGCATTTTGTCCACTCTGTAAGTTGAACACTGTTAAAACTATCTAGTTGAAACTTCATACACTTCTAGAGCTCAATGAGACAATTCGTCATGTACAAGAATGATAACTCTGCTTTGGATGTTTTGAAGTTATTGCCCTTTGATCATTTGCAATGCTATTTCGTGTCCCCTCTATAACTTGGTAACCGTTAGAGATATTTCAACGAAACTTCATATATTTGTAAATCACATTCAGGCGACGTGTCATGCACAAGAACCATAACTCTTGCATGTTTATTCTTCAAATTATTCCCCTTGTAACATAACTAATTGCAATTTTTGTCCGCTCTGTAAGTTGAACACTTACATTTCTAGAGTACAATAAGACAATGTGTCAAGCACAAGAACCGTAACGCTGCCTTAGATATTTTTGGAGTTATTTCCCTTAGATCATTTGCAATGCTATTTCGTGTCTGCTCCATAACTTGATAACCGTTAGAGGTATTTCAAGGAAACTTCATACATTTGTAATGCACATTCAGATGATGTGTAATTCACAAGAACCATAACTCTTACATGTATATTTTCAAATTATTGCTTTTTTAACACATTTTTGTGATTTTTTGAGTCCTAAAAGGGGGAGGCATTTTTTGCGTAGAAAAACAATTCTAGCTTCTCTGTGGTGATATATTGCATTAGTTAGGAAGCCTAAATGCGAGCTAAACAGTTTTGCGTTTTAACAACAACAAAATCTAGGGTGAAGAATTGGCGGCTGTAAAATGCATTTAAGTCCCCCTTAGCTAAGGCAGATGTCCGTTCTAAAACAAAAACAGTAAGTGAGTATCATCAGGAAATATCGGAATCACAAACTGCAGACAACCCGTGACATCATGAGGAAGAGCCACACAAAAAACACGAGACACCAGGAAGACGAACAAAGCAAAGCAACCAGCTCTCTATTCCCCATCGAGATGATTGCAAAACTGGAATGTACACAAAGTAACGCACAACAAAACATAGAACAATTACAGAATCCCACAATGGGAGTAACAATCAACAACGAATCAACAACAACAGAACCGCCGACTTAGAATGGACATCAGCCAAAGCCACTGGGGGAGGGGGGGCTTACATGCATTTTACTGGTACAAAATCTTTGTCCTAGATTCTGCTGTTGTTGAAGCACAAAAATGTTAAGCTCGCATAGAGGATTCTTAACTAGTACAGTGCATCATCGAAGAGACAAGCAATCAAATTAACGCACAATGGTGAAACAGAGAAAACGGCTCACGACTCTCAGATAGTCAGAGCTAAAGAAAACCTCAAGTTGAGCCACGGTGGGCCCAGCTACAGCCAAGCATCAGGCACCAACCCATCGATTAAAGCTTTACGTCAGAGACGTAATTGAGTCTGAGGCCTGACCCACCGTCATGCAATTGAAGAGGAAACCACGGCTAAAAACCGTGATTGGGTTTACAACCAGGCATGCAGACTGTCGCAGGATATCCAAGTTATATCCAACTTTTTTATAACGTTTGATAATCTTTTTGAATTGATCACTAAAATTAGAGTTTCCAACAATTATTTTGAATTTATAAACTAAATCACCATAAGATATAGGTTCTGATATGCCCTGTTGCAGAAGAGTTTTTAAACCAATATTGTATTTAACAATTAACTCTGAGTGTCTGAGGTAGAGTTTAGAAAATGCTTGTCGAATTTTATGATATCTATAACCTTGTTTTAATAACTTAGCAGTCAAAAATAGGGTTCTGTTGTTGAAATCATCAATATTAGAACAAACTCTCGCAAAACGAATAAGTTGCAAAATATATACACCATAGGAAGGGGAGGGAGGAACATCTCCATCAAGAATTGGGAAATTTACTATTTCAAAATCAAAATCATTAGACTGCAAGCTAAATCCTATCTTAAAGGAAACTTCAAGCCGCATCTTTTAAGAGATGTTTGCACTCTGTGCGCCAGGGCGTTAGTCTCTGACAGCCTGTTACATATGTTACGGTAACAAACTAAGGAAAAACAGCAAAATGAAAGTTTGAGCTACAGAAAGAAGACATTAAACTATCTAATTATTCAAATTCCTTATGTAGTTTGCAATCTGGATGCCTAAGCTACATAAAAGCAGCATTTTCAACAAAATTTCAGCTTCAAATGGTGTTATATGGGTTTCATAGATTAAATTTTCCTTTGAAAATTGAAATCGTGACTAACATCATTTAATTTTATAGCCGATTTGTGCATTTTTCAAGTGTTTTTAATTTTAGTTTGCTAAAATACTTATTCGACTGATAGAAATAACAAAGTTTTGCTTTTCTATCTCAAATCAATTGTTTTTTATGAGCTATTAAACAACTCTACCCCCTAATTTTAAGTATCCAATTTTGATATCTATTATTGAAGAAAAATATATGAAAATATTTGACACTAGTGGATATCTTAAATTTTTGGGACTGTCATGCTAATGCAATAAAGAATCATAGATTTGCAAGTTTGACATCAGGATCAGAGTACTTATTAAAGTATGTAACGTATGTTACATGGCATGATGAATGAGCAAGGAAATTGTCTTGGAAGTAAGAGATGATATTTCAGAAAAAATACTATTTTCACTAGTTTCCTATTAATCTCTAGCCTCTTGTGCCTTAGTCTTAGTAATTATAGTCATTGCTGATAAAGCTGACACAATGATAGACATTGTGAGGCTGACTTGAATAAAGATTGCTTTTGAATATTTATATTTAATAGGAATATTTATTAAATAGTGTCATTTAAATGTGAACTATTATTTTCTATTTGTATTTTAGTATTATAGACATTAGGAAATATGTGATAAAAAAGATTATATATAACATCTGTATCACAAGTCCATGGCAAAATAATGACCCATTTCGTCACAACCAGTAGAATCATGGCATAGTATTAGCACTGCAAACTGAGTACAATCCTGTTCCACTCCATCCCTTTGGGAATTGTGCAGATATATCCTACCTTAAAGAACAATTCAAGCTGCATCAAATAAGAGATGTTTGCACTCAATTAACCTGGAGGTTAGCCTGTAACAGTATGTTACGTATGTTACCATATCAATTTAAGAACAAATGAATTGAAAGTCTGAGAAACAGAAAGAAGACGTAAAACTTTCTATGTATTTGAATTATTCATGTAGTTTGCATGCTGAATACCTTTGATACACATGAAAGATTTTTTTTTAACATTTATACAGCTTCCTATGGTGTTATATGTGTTACATTGATTAAGATTATCTTTTAAAATTGGTAATTGTGACAAACATCACTCATAAGCATTTCATGTAATCCTCATCTTTTACCATAAGAGGACCTAATTTTCTTTGTATTCTTCAAAAGCAGAAACAGCATGTCAGTATCATTGGACCAAACACCTGATTAAATATGGGTTTAATGCTATTCACATATATGCATACAATGGAGTATGACTCTGCTATATGTCTCTTCCTGAGCAGTGGCAAGAGCACTCTTACTGCAACTGCCTCTGCATCAGTGCTAGTCGAATGATAACTTTGCTCTTATTTTGCAAAAGCTATGTCTCTACCATGTACCTCTAAGAATACTTGAAGATTTCTGACATTGGACAATCGGCTGCTTTTTCTTTGTATCATTTGCCATGGAACCTTTCCAGTCCTTTGGTGCTTAAGTCAACAGATCTTAGATCAATAGTATTTTGCTGCGCCCAAAGAACTTAATAAGTTTTCTAAAGTTACAAAGTTGACTCTTGATGGTTTTGGCAGACAGTCAGAAACAATTTCTGTTACACCTTGAAAGTTATCTGGTATATGAGAAAGAACATGAAATTGGACATTGCTATCAATTATGTTTGCTACTGGTTGTTGTTTGTTTTCAGTACATTGGAGCAAACCTTAAAAGAATGTAAAACCTTTGATTTCTAAAGTTTTTGCAACCATATAATTAGCTGTTGCATTCAAAAGAAGGAAAGAGCACTATGTGTAGAATAGGATAACCAGTAGTTCTATATTATGCTCTATGGAAGATTTATACAGAGTTAACAAGTTGATAAGGTTGCCCCATTTCATGATCCATTGAAAACACTGAAATTTAAAACACTTGCTTCTGACAGTGTTATCAAAAAGGATGTCACGACAATGCCCTTGCTCATTTGTTATGACGAGTTATATATGTCACATCCTTTAACAAACGCTCTAATCATAGAAACTTAGTGAATCATTGAAGTGAAAGGGTCTAATTTGCGCTCTGTTCGTCCTGCATTTCATTGCTTTACCTGCTGTGATACATCTAGCTCATTTATCTGAAGGGAAATAGTTACATCCATTTCAGCACTTCAGAAGTACTATGACGTCAAATAAGTTTTTGAATGCTTGGGGAAAGATATTAAGTGCAGAGACATTATTAGATAAAAATATGTTTGTTGCATGTGTGGAAAGGCTACATTTATAAAAGTTAACCAGCTAAGATATGATTTTTTTATCACAGAAATATCAAGGTACATCAATCCAGGTACTCATTGCTTTTAATGGCATAGTTTCCCTGCTTGTAAAGCTTTAGTCTTTCTCCTACTTGCAGAGTGTCACTTAAAACTCATATTCAAAAAGAGCCAACTATTAGGAATTCATATCAGTTTCCGAATGTTCCAAGTCATGAATGGCAACATTGGAAAGTTGATAATGGTTCATCAATTTTGAGTGGACTGGTGGTAAAATTGTATAACAGTAAATGATTGAAATATTGTGTGATGATTCTACTAGTTGCAAGGAGGCGGGTGATAATAATGATTATCACAGAAGCGGACAAAGACAAACATTTAACATGAGTGTTAAATCGATGAGCATTAGTTTGGACCATTTCATTTATTGTATTGTCTTGTATAAATGTCAAAACTATCTTTTCTATTTGTGGCTCTATATTTAGCATTATATGCACAGTATTAGGAAATGTGTCCAAAAGGTCATTGATAGCATCTGTTACAATAGTCTATGGGCTTGATAATCAGAAAGGAGTATAGTTGCTAGTGTTTTGGCACCAAAGACTTATATGTACACCATAAGTGTCCTGCGCTTAGAAACTTGATTACAGCTTGCATATATATGAGCAAGACAGACTAAGAAAATGTAAAATATCTACACGCTGGTTTAAGCCCTCCAGTAAAATATTTTACTGACCTTTTACAGAACTTTTTCAGAACTTTCTGAACACATCCTGTAATCATTAGTTCATGTACATAAACAAAAGTGCTTTTCATCCTTTCTTTATTGAAAATTATCTTTTTTACTTATTACTCAAAGCTGCATTGTTTGATTTGTTTGTTTGATTTGATTCTTTATGTCCCATCAACAATATTTCAGTTATATAGGGACGAGTCTTCCTGGGTTGAACCAATACTAAGCTAGGATAAATGTTGGCCCTGTTAAACCGGTTTAAGCCCTCCAGTAAAATATTTTACTGACCTTTCCAAGGCGGTACTTCTTTTGTGAATCATTCATGTTATTTCTGTCTTGTGTTTGTTATGCTTTCGTGCGCGTCTGTTTATTGATGCCTTGTGGTCACCTGCTGGGAAAGGGCTGACCTCTTGGCTCTCGTTTATGATGTCTTATTGTGAGCTTGTTACTTTCTTATTGGTATCCTGGGCCAGGTGTGGTACTTGATTGTATCGATTCCTGATCTTTGCCTTCTTTCATGTATTTTTTTAAACGGTAATAACACAATTTGCTTCTCAGTAAAACTGGGAGTAGGGCTGTGTATTAGCTCCTATAAGACAATTTATTTAGATAGAAAAGCAAACTTGATTTTTCTTATTCATCAATTGAGTATATGTTTGTAAAATCTAATAAACAGTCAGGCACTGGAAGGAAAACCTTCCATGCCAAAAGTATGCTTTTTTGTAGGAATAGCCTTCCAACTTAACAATTTCACTATGGATGGATTTTCCTTCCAATTAGTTTTTTTCACTGAAAATTGGAAGGTTTTACCATCCATCTTAATGACAAGTTTTGGATTGAGAACCCTTCCAAAACATCCTTTTCATTGCAAATTTGGCATCCGATCGGACAGCCGATTGCAGGGTTAATGATGTAATTAGTATGTTTTCATTACATAACCAAGCAGAAAAATCATGTTTCTAAATGATAAACCTTACTGCGATATAGGTTACAGTTAATTGAGATCATTTATCAATATTTTCTTGTCACTGGTATAAGAGAAAGTTTGCAAACTTGTGATGACTTTTCTTGAAGATATCTTTTCAAGGCATGCAATATTACATAAGTTTGTTACTATAAATAAATCTGGATGGAAATCCAGGTAATCACAAACAGATGCTTTGGCTTATTTATGAGAAGAAATGTTTTTATTTCTAGAAATAGAACTACAATTGAGAGACTGTTAGATTGGAAGGAATTTCCATCCAAATCTGTTAGAAGGTTTCCCTTCCAGTGCCTGACTGATAAAACAGTTTGAAACCAAGATATAGTAGTTGTTTAACTAAATGACGATAGCCACAATTATGTCTTTTAAGTTATAATTAGGTTCATGTAACGCACATAACACCACAGTTAGCCATATTAATGTTAAACAGCTTCCATGTGTAGTAAAGACATCCAGTATGACTATAAGAATGTCAATTTATTAGATAATTTGAATGTCTTCTTTCTGTAGCTCAAACATTCAAATGGTTACCTGCATTAAGAAAAGTTAGTAAGGGTGCAAAGATCAGGAATCGATACAATCAAGTACCACATCTGACCCAGGATACCAATTGGAAAGTGACAAACTCACAGTTAGACACCACAAAAGAGAGCCAAGAGGTCAGCCATTTCCCAGCAGGTGACCGCTAAGCACATATTAAAAGACACGCACAAAGACATAGCAAACACAAGACAGAACAAAAACATAAAAGATCCACAAAAGAAGTACCGCTTTGGAACGGTCAGTAAAATATTTTACTGGAGGGCTTAAACCGGTTTAACGGCGCCAACCTCACCCTTAATTCAGATGTGGATCAAGACACATAGATGTTTGGTTTGCATGAAAGACCCCTAACTTATCAATGCATCATCTCCTAGAACATAATCAAGATATTACAAGGAGATAAAGAAAAGATAAGGACTCAGCAGTAAATAAAACTGAATACCCTAGCAAAAGAAATCCAACAGGTAAACCCCAGTGAGCCCTACCATCTCATCAATAGATAAGTCTTTAAGTCGGAACCATCATAGAGTCTGAAGTCCGACCCACCGGCATGCAATTAAAGAGGAAAGCAAAGTTGCCAACCGTGATTGGGTTGACCACCAAGCATGCAGTCTGCTGCAATACATTAATGTTATAGCCAATCTCTTTATAATGGGAACTTATTTTAATGAACTGCGCTAAAAAATTATTAGAGCCAAAAATCTTCTTCAATTTATACACCAAGTCACCATAGATATCAGGTTCCGAAAGGCCTTGATACCGATAGCCTTGTTTAAGAAGATTCTGAGTTAACAATTTATTGCGAGTGTTGAGGTCAGCAACATCGCTAGATGCTCTAGCAAAACGAATGAGTTGAGAGATATAGACTCCATATGATGTAGAACGAGGAACATCACCATCTAAAGATGGGAAATTGACAATATCAAAGTCGTCGCGTTTATCATTAATTTTGGTAGCATTAATATCATTAGAAATTGACAAATGCAAGTCTAAAAATGCGGCTTCGGTATTAGAGGTATTGGCTTTATTCAGTTGGAGCTCTAAAGCGTATATTTGACTAACCATATTGTCAAAATAAACATTATAAATATTTAAAATATCGTCCAAGTAGCTGGATGTAGTTTTAAACGCATCAACAACATCAAACTGCTTATCATCAGAAAGAGACATCATAAAGTCCCTCTAATAACAAAACAGGAATAAATTTGCAACCAGGGGAGCACAATTAGTGCCCATAGGAATCCCAACTACTTGTCTATACAGCTTGGTGCCAAATGGAATAAAAATGTTGTCCAACAAAAAGGTCAGCGCATCACATACATTTCAACACGACCATGCATGAATTTTTTTAGATTTTTCTGAAGTAAAAAATGCATTTCTGTCATTTTATTCAAGGTAAGGAGAGCCTTCTCTCTGGAAAGTTAAAAATCATAAGTAGACAAACTGGTCGCATTGAAATCTCTAGCTTTAAGTTTATCTAAAAGTTCACCTGAATTTTTAATAGACCCAAATAGGTCTTTACCGTATCTCTCATATACCTTTTCACAATACTTGATATTTAAACATGTTTTTAACAGCTGTAAGACACGAGGTTAACAATTTAGAAAGTTCTGTTGCCGTACAAGAACTAGAATTAGCAATAAATCTTGCTTTATAGGGTTTTTTATGGAGTTTAGGTAACCAGTACAACGTAGGAACTTTGTCTTGATTTTCTTTAGCTTTAAGAGGCTATTTTGGCCCCCCTATGAAGTCGAAAAATAGAAGTTGCTTTTCACAAGTTTCTTCTAATTAGTTTATTAGAACAATAGACAAAGTGTAAAAGTCTGGTATTGATTCGACAAGTACAGTTGCTACGGTAACAAAAATAGTCCGCCAAAATAGGCTGAAAATAGGAAAATAACCATTTTGGAGCAAATATGAGACATGTAACAGAGGAATTAATATAGAGCACAAGCAAATACCAAATAGATATTTAACAGATGATGAGAATTATCACAGCACACAATATATTAAAAGGTTTGTTTGGTATTCGCTTGTGCTGATACCTAATTCTTAAAAAACTGTCTCATAAAGCCTTAAAATTGGCACAAAATGACAATTTCTCTATTTTTAGCCTATTTTGTCCGCCATTTTGGTTACCATAGCAACGGTAAAAGTAAATAAAAGCCTGGATATAACACTTGGGTTATTCTTCTAACAGACCAATTGAATGAAATTAATGAAACACAACTTTCAGTTTTTGGCTCCAGAGGGGGACATATTTGCCCCTTAAAGTGACTGTCACACCTTACCGAATAGCGCTAACGGACGCGTAACGGACAGTAAAATTTTCTGTCTGTTCCTGTCCATTTGCATGCGTTACATGTCCGTTCCTCATGCTGGGAATGCGTCCCGTGTCAGGTGATATCCGTTTTGTCCGGTCTTATCCGTTGGAAAGTTTTGGACATGACATTGTTCAAAACTTCAAATGGACGCCACCAGATATATATGAACGGTGGGTGAACGTTACTCATGCGTTGGTATGCGGTTTGTCCGGTTCCCTGGGGTTTGTCTGGTTCTCATGCGTTCTGCATCCTGTAGGTATACTGTATGCATCCGTTGATGTCCTTTAGACCTGAGTTGTGAACGGTCAACTGCCAGACAGGTAAAAGAGTGTCCGGGACGAGTAAGGCATGTTCATTCTGTGATCGTTCAGCCAACGTTTTGTCCATTTCTTCCACGTTACATATTCTTTTTGTCCATTATACATCTGTTACACGTACGTTTATTGACCGTTCTTTGTCCGTTACTTGTTCTGTACATATGCGCACCTTACAACTTCCGAGACGATCTTCACCGCCACTGAGATGACTTCCATCACCGAATAAACCTTTTTTGCATTTTTTCTGTCTGTTCGGCGTCAGTTACCTTTATCCGGTAATATGTGACAGCACCATAACGCACGTAGTTCTTTCTTATTCTCAAATTGATATAGTAACATATGTAACAAGCTGTTGGAGGTTAACGGGCAAACTTACAGAGTGCAAACATTTTTATTCAATGCACCTTGAATGGTTATACAATGCATAAGATGTAATATGTCTGCAGAATTCCAAAGGGATTGGGATGGAGCAGGCCCTTACTTAGCTTTAAGTCAAAATACTGTTTGATGATTTTACTTATTACGATGATGATGATGCCACTGAAACAGACACAATGGTGGATGTTGTGTATGAAGTAGACTCAGATGATGATTGATTTAGAATATTTATAAACTGCCCTGTTCAGATGTGAAACAATCTTCTCTGTTTGTGTCCCTATATTAGCATTTTACACATTAAGAAATATATGAAAGTAAGTTTATTTATAGCATGTGTAACAAATATCTATATGTTTGATAGCATGCACTTAATATAATTTCTTAGGTGTAGGCACCAATGACAATAGTTAAATAGTGAAACATGTAAAATATATTCATTCTTTCAGAAATAGTATCTCTTAAGTAAAGACTCTTGCTCACTCGTTATGCCATGTAACATATGTAACGCTCTCTGATCTTTAAAACTTGGTGACAACTTGCAGATCTATAAGTCTTTATCATACGAGCCAGGTTAAAGTCCCTAAAAATGCAGGTATTTTCACAGTTTTAGCCAAAACTTCAAATTACATTTTCTTTATTTGATATAGTAACGCATGTAACAGGCTGTTTCAGACTAACGCCCCAACTTATAGAGTACAAACATCCTTTATTCAATGCAGCTTGAGTTGTACTTCTAAAAGGAATGTGTCTGCAAAATTCCCTCAAGGAGATTAAAACATTTTTAGACATATCTTACACAAAGGCAATGAGCTTGACCATTTATTATATCAGGTAACATATGTTACAGCCTCTGATATTAGACATTTTGCAAAAAACTTGCAGATTTATGAGTCTTTTCATATAAGCAAATAAATCCCAAACAATGAAAGATAATCATCAACTGCAATTATTTTTAACTATTTTACTCTAGTTTTAATACCAAATTTTCACCTTAAAACTGGGTAGGGGTAGGGTTCTTTTATTGCTAATTCCAGAAAAAATATTTAAGATAGAGAAACAAACTTTAATTTTTCTGTTAGCTAATTGCATAAGCTAGTCTGACATGGTTTAAACATTTTGCAAAACACACAGAGAGATTGTGAATGTAAATGATGTTAGCCACACTTGCAAATTTTAATGGATTATCTGATTTCTGTAACGCATATGACACCTTAGGAAGCCACAATTTTGTTCAAATGGCTGTCATACGTAGTTAAGATATCCAGTATGCAGACTATATGAATGACTTTAAAAAATGAATATTAAATGTCTTTAATTTGTAGCCCAAACTTTCAATTTACTTTTTTTTAATTTGATAAAGTAACATATGTTACAGGCTCTTACAGACTAACGCCCCAATGCATAGAGTGCAAACATTTCTTAATAGACTCAGCTTTGAATTCTCTACAAGACAGGATATGTCTGCAAAACTCCCTAGAGGGGGAAGCAAACCCATTCTCAGCCATCCCTCTACTATGTCAATCGTTATGGATACGTCCAAGATGATTCTGTTGTAGTTGATCAATTGTTTATGTCCTCCCCACTGTTTGTGTGTGTGTGTGTGTGTGTGTGTGTGTGTGTGTGTGTGTGTATGTGTGTGTGTGTGTGGTGTTCTGTGTTTGTCTTTGCTTTGGTATGCATTGCTTTGTGTCCTTTCTCGTGTTCCAATCATCTTGAAGAGGAAGATTTTGTTTTTATTGTCTCACCCATGTCTTGCCATTTTATATGTTTTGTGGCTCTTCCTCACGGTGCCATGGGCTGGTCTGCAGTGTGTGATAGTGGTATTTCCTGATCATACTCGATTACTTTTAGACTTCACCAATAACTAACACATCAAGATAATTTCATATAGTGTATTAGGAAAGAAATTTGACATTGTCACAAAGAAGGCCTAGAGTCATCAATATTTTGAACAATTTTTGGACCCATATCCCAAATACAATATACAAAGTCCCACCCGGTTCTGAAGAACATATTTATAGGTGTTTTACGCTATGTTAGCACGACGGCCAACAAGGTCATGTGACTTTAAGGTTCTCAATTAAATGTTGATCTCTGATATCATAGGCCTTCAACTTTTTAAAGCCAAAATCCAGGGTACACAGCAGTGCAGTGATTTGGGAGTCGGTTGCGTTGAGGGAACTATTAATGGTTTAATTTGTCTAGTATATGAAAGGCATTCGATCATGCATGTCTGTTTAACAGACATCAAACACTGAGCTTAAACTTATTCTGGTATTCGCAGTAGCATAAGTTTCCATGCTTGACTATGCCCATTTTCCCTTAGACTGCTTAATATACTGGGTTGTTTAACTTCAGCTATGCCATCTTATGTAAATAGTGTGGACAAAGCAATGGAAATTGTCTTCTTTGTGCAGACAATCATATAGAAAAATAAAGATACATGTGTACAGCTTTTAAACCAATACTTTTTTGTTGTTTTTGTTTGATTTGATTCTTTACATCCCATCAACAATCTTTCAGTTATAAAGGGACAGATCTTCCTGGGTTGAACCAGTACTAAGCTAGGATTAATGTTCTTGCTTAAGGACACAACTCAGTGACGCCGGTGAGGCTCAAACCCTCGGTCTCGAGTCAAGCACTCTACCACTGAGCCATTGCGCTCCCTTTAAACCCATACTGTAAAATACATTTCCAGTTCAAGATTCCATCAACCACGGGTAGGAAACTTAAGAACAGAGCCGTCCCAGGAGGTTCTTTGATATTTTCATATACACGTAGGCTCTGGTCATTTTTTGGCGTCCGATATTTTGAATTTCATTATTTTTGTGGTTTTCAGAAAACAATGATTTTTTGGGTATGAAGATTTTTTGAATATGTTGAGGGGTCATCACAAAATTGGACTATATTTAAGGGTCATTTCTATGCATATTACGGTCTTTTCTTAAGGTCAATGTACAGCATGGGGATATTTATTTGAGTTGGTAAAACTTCAAATATTATTTTGGGTGCTTGTAATTTGTGATATTTTTGGAGTGAACGATAGATGCTGGGGTCGGGCCTAAGTATGAAGAGAGTCCCCCCACCTACTCGGAGACCAAGCTTTTGTTGTGATTGCTCCGTGTCTGTGCCAGTACATAGCCGTTTTGTACCAGGCGAGCGACTTAATCACTACGCCACCGAAGTTTTTCTTATGGATGCTCCGTAGCTGTACCTAAGTATGAAGAGAGTCCCCCCACCTACTCGGAGACCAAGCTTTTGTTGTGATTGCTCCGTGTCTGTGCCAGTACATAGCCGTTTTGTACCAGGCGAGCGACTTAATCACTACACCACCGAAGTTTTTCTTATGGCTGCTCCGTAGCTGTACCAGTAAAGTACTTAGCTGAGAGTGTTTATTGTTGTGTGTAACTTTAGTATGACTAGGAGCGCAGGGCCACAGCTTAAAGTCTCATCCGATACTGTAGCATTCACGTGAAGAAGAGGATCCAACTCGGGACCCCTGGGTACAAGTCGGATACACCATACCGACTGTTTTTTTTTTGTTTTGTTTTTTGTTTAATGTTTGTGGTCGTGTCCCTTGGCTATAACCAGTACTGGCCGAGTGGGTTTATGTTTTTTGTGGTTTTATGTCCAGGAGCATCTGAATGCTCACCGGCAGTTTATTGTGAAAGTTTATACTTGTAACACACATTCACACTGTATTTAGAACTTATTTGAGAAAAGCATTAATTCTTATATCTACAGGTTCAGGGTGGGGAGCAAGACGCCTAGATATCGGTCTGAACCTGCATCATCAGGCTTTGCTTTTGCTGTGTGTATGTAAATGCGAGAAGCGAAGGCTTTTGATAATACCTGTATGCTCCTTCGCTGCTCGCATATGCAATTGGTACGATTGTATAAGTATGGGTCAGGGCCCGGGATTACAATGCCTCCTTGGAGTTAAGGAAGACTTATGTTAAGTATTGATTTTTCAGGATGCGAAAAATAACGTTTAAAATTGATTAAATTCAAAATATTTTTATTTTTTCTGTAGATCACATTGATATCTTTGACCACAAATACCACATCGATCAAGGCAAGTTATTTAGCATTTAATATGGCATGTTGAAATATCAATACTTAACTTAAGTCTTCCTTAACTCTAAGGAGGCTTTGTAATTCCGGGCCCTAAACACCATTGTAAGTTGATAAGTCTCTATGCATGTTCATAATTTGAAACGTAGACCAGAATAAGAAATCCGAGCTATGCTCGAGTATTTGATTATTGTAAGTTGTTAGATAATGTACCTGTACACTGCCTGAACTCAACAACCGCTCTCTGTCAAAAATCAAAGTCACGGATATTCATAGCCTCTACAAAAATGTTTAAGGTGACGGGAAGCCGTTACAATCAATGTACCTGTACACAGCCCGAACTCAACAACCACTCTCTGTCAAAAATCAAAGTCACGGATATCCATAGCCTCTACTAAAATGTTTAAGGTGACGGGAAGCCGTTACAATCAATGTACCTGTACACAGCCTGAACTCAACAACCGCTCCCTGTCAAAAATCAAAGTCACGGATCCATGCTGCTTAATTTGCAGATTCTTCCATGCTGCTTGAGTGATAGATTATTCCATGCTTATTGAGTGATAGATTCTTCCATGCTGCCTGAGTGATAGATTCTTCCATGCTTATTGAGCAATAGATTCGTCCATGCTCCCCAGTCTGTAGATTCTTCCATGCTTGAGATATAGATTCTTCCATGCTGCTTCAGTACTAGATTCTTTCATGCTGCCTTCCATGCTGCTTGATTGGAAGATTCTTCAACATTGCTTGAGTCACAGGCGCTATATTGAATAGGATCTGTGTTGAATGATAGATTTTTCCATGATGCTTGAGCGTTAGATTCTTCCATGCTGCTTAAATGAGTGATAGATTCTTCCATGCTGCTTAAATGAGTGACAGATTCTTCCATGCGGCTTAAATGAGTGATAGATTCTTCCATGCTGCTTGAGTGGTATATTCTTCCATGCTGCTTGAGTGATAGATTCTTCCATGCTGCTTGAGCGTTAGATTCTTCCATGCTGCTTAAGTTGTAGATTCTTTTATGCTGCTTAAGTGGTAGATTCTTCCATGCTGCTTGAGTGATAGATTCTTCCATGCTGCTTGAGTGATAGATTCTTCCATGCTGCTTAAGTGGTAGATTCTTCCATGCTGCTTAAGTGGTAGATTCTTCCATGCTGCTTGAGTGATAGATTCTTCCATGCTGCTTGAGTGGTAGATTCTTCCATGCTGCTTGAGTGGTAGATTCTTCCATGCTGCTTGAGTAGTAGATTCTTCCATGCTGCTTTAGTGGTAGATTCTTCCATGCTGCTTAAGTTGTAGATTCTTCCATGCTGCTTGAGTGAAAGATTCTTCCATGCTGCTTGAGTGAAAGATTCTTCCATGCTGCTTGAGTGGTAGATTCTTCCATGCTGCTTGAGTGGTAGATTCTTCCATGCTGCTTTAGTAGTAGATTCTTCCATGCTGCTTTAGTTGTAGATTCTTCCATGCTGCTTGAGTGGCAGATTCTTACATGCTGCTTGAGTGGTAGATTCTTCCATGCTGCTTTAGTAGTAGATTCTTCCATGCTGCTTTAGTGGTAGATTCTTCCATGCTGCTTGAGTGGTAGATTCTTCCATGCTGCTTAAGTGGTAGATTCTTCCATGCTGCTTGAGTGGTAGATTCTTCCATGCTGCTTGAGTGATATATTCTTCCATGCTGCTGAATTGGTAGATTCTTCCATGCTGCTTGAACGATAGATTATTCCGTACTGCTCTTCCATACCGATTGAGTTATAGATTCTTGATCATTCTTCCATGCTGCTCTATACTGTGTAGATACTGTGGGTTAAGTTATTCCATGAATAATCCTAGCACACAGTGGAGGAGCTGATGATATGTCACTTCATGTGGCATCTTATCTTGGTCTACACTGTTCATGCATGGATCCAGAAAATTCTGTCAGGGGTCCTGACAATGTTTGTCGAGTATTCTAAAACCATTTGTGATTTTCCAGTGGGTCCAGACCACCTCCACCCAGTGGGGGGTACTCTCATTTTTTTCATGAAGGCTTGGACCCAGCATCTACTGTTTGCACCCCCTCCCCTCCACACACACAAAAATATCAGGAATTTCAGGCATTTATCCCAAAAAATATTTGAAATCTTAGCAACCCCCCCACCTCCCACAAAAAAAACTCCCATTTTAAGAAAAGACCCTAAAATGCATAGAAATGACCCCTAAAACTAGTCCGGTTGAGATGACCCCAAAAAGTATCCACACAAACTTCATACCCCAAATTTTCTGACCCCCCCCCCCCCCCCCCCCCCCCCCCGCACCCCCCCCCCCCCACACCAAAAAAAAGAAAGAAATAATAAAACAAAAAATAAATAAATAAAAATAGTAATCCAAAATTTCGAACCTCCCAAAATGGGCCTAGCCTACGTATACATTTCAGAGTATCTCCTCCCACCCCCCCCCCCCCCCCCCCCCACCCCCACATCCCCCCCCACCCCACATACACACCAATGGATCCATATGTGCAGTCTAACAATATAGTCTTTTTATTCCAAAATATTTTTTTGTTGGGCATGTGGTTTAAGGCCCGGTCAGTGAGGCGGTCAGGTTTTGGGAAAATTAAGTCCCCCGGTACTGGGCGGTCTCTGCGAAAAGAATGCAGAATAGGCCGTGATGCATAAATTTACTTTGCATGGCCTTAACTGGTTGTCGATTTTTTATAATAAATTTTTTCAGCGATCGGGGAACCAGCAAGCGGGCACCTGCGATTCCCATCAGCCTTTGCTGTGTAAACTTTGCAAACTGTCAGAAAGTATGGCGGAGCATCGGAGTGGAGGTGGTTTCGGATTAACATACTATTCTCAAATTTTAAGTGTAATTAAGACGATGAAATTTGTATTATTATTAACAGTGTTTTGTCATCTACCTCATGTTAGTATAGGAGCCACAAATAATTGTTATGATGCGAACGGTAGAGCACAAAAGTGTGTTCCAGAGTTTCAAAATGCTGCTTTCAACTTGACAGTAGACGCAACAAACACTTGTGGATTAACTGATCGCCAAGAATATTGTTTACAAACAGGTGTCACGGGGGTGCGTAAGTCATGTGGGCATGTTTGTGATGCCCAGTCGCCTCGGGATAGACACCCGGCTAATTTTATGACGGATTTTAATAATCAAAATAATTGGACATGGTGGCAGAGTGAAACTATGCAAGAAAGAAGAAGGGAATGGTGGAACTCAAAACAACAATTTGTGAATTTAACCCTTAGCTTAGGTAAGAATTGTTGACATGGAGTTGACACCTTATGGCAAAAATAAAGAGCCAAATAAAGCCCCTAGCCCTTGATTATAGAGTGGTATTGCTCTTATTGCTGCTAATTAGTAATTACTGAATACAAACTAATTGATCTGGATAGTTATGTTGCAGGGCCTTTCAGCATATAGGCGAAGGGAGAGAGCTGGGAATGGTAATTAGTCCTGCGGCGAGACGGCTTTCCTGAAGCCGTTCACTGTCTCTACGCGCACAACACAATCTTCCAGATGGTTCCAGTCAATAATTGTTTTTGGAAAAAATGAGTTTCTAAAAAGTTCAGTTTTACACTGCACAGTTTTAAAGCACCTGCTGTTATTAGTAGCTTGACTGTCTATAATATTGTGGGTAACACAGTATTTGAATTGCCTAGATTTAATTTGGCGTTTACCACGAACTGGTGTCAAATAGTCATGGGTCTGCAGTGCCGGCACCAGCCCCTCGACCACCTTGAAGAAGAATACCAAGCAGAAGAATAGTTCCCACTCAACTGTGTCACAGGAAACCCTGTCTTCAGGCTTTGTGACTATGGTCATGCTCCAACCAGCCTGTTCAGCTAGAGACTAGCTAGAATCTTTTAATTGTGCATTTGGTATCTTAGCTAATTGAGCCGCGACTTGAGATTTCCAACAATGTGGTATGTGTGACCAGCAAAGGCTCAGGCCAGCCTGCGCATGCGCACAGTCTGATCAGAGCCTTTGCTAGTTCCTTGAATATTATATGAGTGTTCAGCTACTTGAGGTTTCTAAGCTTAAAAGGAGGCTGCACAGGCTCATCTGAGTCTACACTTGTCAAAATGCCACATTGTTGGAAGTCACGTGTCAGGGCTCAATTATATTTTTTAGAGTGTGAATAACAAAGGCGCTGATCAGACTACGCGGTTGTCAGTGATTTTATTTGGGAAGCTACCTTTTCCTGCAGATTTGGGAAAATATATCATAAAAAATGGGAAAATAAGTACTAAATTACATTGGGAAAATAAAGACCATTTTCGGATTGGGAATGACTCCCATATAAGGCGTTAAAATGGCCAAATAAAATCACTGATTGTGCAGGCTGGTTTGCGCCTTTGCTATTTGCATGCATCAAAGTAGGGTTTGCTTGCATCAAGGCTCAATTAATATACCGTATTCTACCAATTGAGTGCACATGCTATTATAAGTGCACAAGTTCTCTTTTATTTGAGGTGTCATTACCACACTTGTGTCAATGTGGCACTAGAATCAGATTCATGGGCTGGATAAAAAATAGCGTGGAACGGTGATTAGATCTGATCAAACTTGTCTGTGTTCATGGCGGATCCAGGAATTTTCATCAGGGGGGGTGGGTCCAGGTCAGCCTGACAAAAAAAAGGTCTGACAACTTTTTTTTTTTTCGGTAGTCCTCAGATTATTTTACAGAAGTCAAATGAAATAGTCAATTTCAAAGAAATCTATCATTTTTCAAGGTTCAAGAGGGGGTCCAACATTTTCCAGGGGGGGGGGTCCAACTTTTTCCAGGGGGTGGGGGGTCCAATTGCTTATTCCCTATAGAAACCCATATAACTTGTGATTTTCCAGGGGGGGGTCCGGATCCCCTGTCCCCCCCCCCCCCCCCCCCCCCCCCCCCCTCTGGATCCGCACTTGGTGTTTACCTGAAAAGGCTTAGGGTATTGAAAAAGTTCTGCCCACATAGTGCTTATCAGTTCAATAGGAATGGATTCAATTTTATGTTGAGAACTCTGGCTCCTACCAAATCAAACCCCTTCCAGTATCAGTGATTTTATTTGGCCATTTTTACCGCCTTATATGGGAGTCGTTCCCAATCCAAAAATGACCTTTATTTTCCCAATTTCATGTATTTTAGCACTTATTTTCCAAATTTTTATTATAAAAATTCCCAAATGTTCAGGAAAAGGTAGCTTCCCAAAATCCCAAATAAAATCACAGAGTATGAGCACCACAGTGATTGTTTTCTCATAGAAAATGATAAATAATATCTTGTACATTTGTATTTTTTTTAATATAATTTCAGTGTAGACAAATGGAATCTGAATTTTCGGTTCAATTGGAAAAGTAGAGAAATAAACTACATTTCTATGAACATTTGTAGAGCTAAATAACAAATATTCATGTCTACATCTTAGAATACAGCTCATGCGCAAACCATTTTGGCTTTAGTTGCTTTGCTGGTAAATTTATAGTTGCTTAATCTATGCATGATTTGTGTTTTATGTTTTTTATACGTCATGTATTTGTGTTTCATCATGTCTGTCTATATGTTTGTGTTGTCTGTGTATGTCTATATGTATTTCCAGTACCTAACAGAACCACTTTCGAACGAAAGAAAGTATGGTGGAATTCTAAATTGCAGTTAGTAAATTTAACTGTAAATTTAGGTAAGATAGCAAAATGATTATGAAGCACAATGATATAACAAATATTATGTAAAATTATATATAAATTAACTACGTATCCAACAGCAGAAATCAAATTTATAGTGGTAACTAAGTTGGTAAATGGAAGCTTTAATAATGACAAGCTTGATATGTACATGTATATTAATACATGTACATTGTCAAATGGAGCGATGTAATGTGCAGCACTTTTGAAAACCATGAGGCTTCGAAATATTTAATATTAAGATGTTTTTTACATAAATTTATAGGTAACTATATAATTTGAGTTGATGCTAAATAGCTTCGGAATGTTGAAAAAGGGCCAAATAAACATATTTGTGCGTAAAATTGTGATGTGTTGTGGGTGCTCTAAATAAACGTCTTGAATCATCTTATTGAGACGATTGTTTTGAGTACCCAAAACATGTTTTGGTTGGGATATAAAAAAAATCAATTACACACCTGTGTGTGGGGGGGGGGGGGGGCTAAGATAATTCAGGAAGAGTCTCCTGGCATGACACCAAAATAAAAAAAGTTTTTCGAACAGATTTGGATGTGATGATTTACTGTCTCGATTGTGATGTGGTGCTTCCATATTCATATATCTAGGCCTATGATTATACATAATATGGAGGAAAAAGTAATAATAATATTATGTACACTAAACTGCACATTTTTATTGACATCAGGTTTAAGCCATTAAAAATAACTGCTTTAGATTGTAGTGCACTAACAGCTTATAAACATAATCTGATAAGTCATTCATAAGCATAATCCTCTGATAAACAGCTTTGATTCACACTTCCAGATAAGGTGGGATTTGGGATTTATTTTCACACCAAAACCTATCTCATGGTCCACTTTGAAGTTTTATCCTCAAGATGGACCCAAGGCCTGTACAAGACAGGTTTGGTGGGTGAGGGAATGAAAATACCTTATCCAATGTCCTGCTAATTAATTTAACATCAGTCACATATTCTGTGCAAAGCACTATAGCTTTTGATCTGGACATACACCATTTTCAAAATAGTGTATATCCAAGTTCCGCATGACAAGGGTTAAATTGGGACTTTTGCTGATTAACAGTATGCAATGGCAGTGCAACACACTCAGGTGTAAACAATCAGTGCTCCAGATTAGTAAATACCCAAGACTAAAAATGTCTCCCTACACTGTGGAGTGGGGGAGACATACTTTAGTGCCATCTGCAACTCCATGGATTTACACCAAATTTAACAGGTGTGATCAGTGGCAGGTCAAGTTTTGCATACACAGTATCACCAGGATTTTCAATGTCCACTGAATCTGATTATTTGGCTCATTGAGGCAGTTCTTTTGAGTTCCCGCAACAAAAAATTAAAGAAAAATCCATGGTTTCACCAGTCTGTTGGATAAGTCTTTAAGTGGTGGCCCCATCTCCTTAGCTGTTGGTGGGGCGTAAAACGCACACAAACACACACGCAAACATAAATCCAGGAAGAAGGCTTAATATGACTTGAAGTATCGATAATTATTTTGTGAAGAAGGGTAAGAAAATCTCAACGCTCCTGGTACATGTAGCCAGGCTACCTGAAAAAATGTGGAGTAGCAGACAGGTAATAAATTCAATTCATGAGAAATATGAACTGCTGGTAAAATATTAGGTCAAGTCTGTTGCTTTTACACTCACAGCTCTAGATAAGACGGGCGATGTGATTCCAACTACATATCCAAGAAAAAGGGTTGTGTGGGCACTCATTGGTAGCATCTCATAGATATGCTTCCTATGAGCACCACAACAACAATGTTTTAATAGAAATGTAAGAAAAATATTAGCATATTGTCTTAGCTAGGGCTTAGAGAGTGTGTGCATTTGCTGATTTGTAATCTTGGAATCCTGCAGAGCATAACCAACCAGCCATAAATTAGGGGATAACTGTATAAAGATTTAAAAATTTAGATTTCCAAATGAAAATTTGAATATGGGCCCCATTCTAATGCGCTTCTACAGTCTCATCTCAAATTAGAGCGTTACGAGCCACAAAAAAGCAGCACAACATCCAACGAATATGACGTAATTAATGACGTCAAACTATTCCCTAAAGTATATCGTAGGATATACAGTTGCAAATTTTTGATGTTATCCAATCAGACGTCTCATTACAATAGCAAGTGTATAAGAATGAAGGGTATTTTATTGGGATTAGTATTTTTTGATAGTGTTGTGGCCTTAAAGGTTACTCTGAGCACCACAACAAATTAATAGGGAAAAATCACAATGGTCTTTTCTGATCTTGATCTGTGCTGCCTTGTCTTTGATGGGAAGAATAGTGATGCCTGGGTGGGGTGGAAAGTGATACCCATGTTTATGTTAATTTAGGTCACAATAGGTGATAACTTTGAAAGGATGGTCCTTGGGGGGTGAGGGGGTGCCAGCTGATTTGGACATAAACTTTTTTAAAAGTAGATAATCCAGACTCAGCATAACTTTCTAAATTCTTTGGAAGGATCTAGGCTGTCAAGACACTCTGATTTTAGTTGTCCTAAGAATGTGTAGTAAAAAAAATAACCGTCTCATTGGGCATGTTGGGACAGTTCTTTTGAGTACCCAAAACTCATGTTTGAATTAATTTAATCAAAATTTTGCTCATCTGGACATTACTGATCTTGACCAGCAATGTTTGCACTAGTCCGCTACATATCAGTTGTGTTGAAGCTACATAGGTGTTCAATTTTATTTTGAATAGTCATTAAAGCCTGTTTGGTATCAATAGTGTGTACATTTGGCTGTGCCATTTTCCGCAGGCGTGGATTTTCACTGAACGTAAAGCAGCAAAACGATTGTCTTACCTTCACGTGCATGAGGCTGTTGCAAGATGTTCGTGCAGATTTGCAAGACTGTAGCAAGTGCCGCAAATTTAGTGCGGTAGTGTAATCAAGCTGCAGTCTTACGACAATGGCAAGCCAGTGAAATACGTGAATGCGAGCTCTACTGTTAGACATAAAAACACCTTGCGTGTCTTGCAGCAGCCTTGTGTGCCTTGCACTTGCAGCAGTCTTAAATCCTCATAAGATCGCACAAGGATCGCAAAAAAATGAAATGAACATACTGAAAATTCAGTTTTTGTTTTTGCAAGAGCCTTGCGACCCTGTGATACATTGTATCATAAGGCGGTGTTGCGAACAGCACCGTAACACTGCTGCGGGAAAGCCAGGGAGAGGTGTACTGCTGCTGCATGGCTAATGTGAAACAGGCTTAAAAGAATTGTATTGTGAGTTTGCTTAAAAAATTTTCATATTTTCCAGAAAAAAAATGTTATACTTAATATTAGCACTGTCTATGTTCGGGTTAGGATTACAAGGTAGAAATGTGAAATAATCATCTAATCCAAGATACCAACCTTGGATAAGACCTGTGTTTATATTTTTCATGCAATGGTGCACACCCAGGTGAACCGCATGTCTAGATCTCGGAGGGTGTTGGCTATCGGAGGTAAACAATGAGATCATGGATGGATAGGGTCTGTATTTATCCATTTTTATTTCATATAGAAAGTTTATTGGGGACGAATGCAGCAAACATGTTGCTTCTATATTGAGTGATAAGGACTCTGAATCTGTAAATACTTTTGATCCATGTCCGTAGGATTCAGGGCGACTTTTCAAACAGCGAATGTGAATTTTTCAATGAAAAAAGGTTAGTGGTTTGATCATAGCTGGACTTTTATCAACCTTTGACACTAATTGCTTGTGCCGCTACCATTCTATATCATTCTCCTGCATGGCTTGTAAGTGGCATGTCCAAAACTGCTATTAAAACTTCAAATTTTGAAAATCGCTTACGTTGCTATCATGTTGATGGTTAGCAAAATGTTCAGATGACTTACCTCCGAATAGAACGCTATCCATAAACATGACACCATCGTCATCAAATTGCAAAAAAAATAAGTGTTGTACACGTCTGTTTGAATTATATTTGACTCATACATTTTAAAGAGAGGTTAAACATTGCAGCGGTAGTTATGAATCAAGAAAAAATAAAATAATACATCTAAATATTAACTGATGAATCCGAAATATTCGTTCAAATCACCGCATTTCCGAATTCAAATGCAATTTAAACTAAAAAAAAAACTCAGTTTAAAAACATGCACTGCTTTCAGAATTCTTGTCATTCTATATACTATCGGCATATATGTTGATTTTATTCCTTAATGTGGTTCATTATGATATAAAACCATCTCAAAGCAGACCATGTGCAGCCCAAAACTCCTTTGTTTACCTCCGATAGCCAACACCCTCCGAGATTTAGACATGCGGTTTACCTGGGTGGTGCATGTGTAGATCTTACAGTAGTATAGTAGTTTATCAAATGTATCATCATCTGCCTATAGATAAATGTATCATAGATTATCTCTGCTTCACACCATTTGTTGGAATTATAGACTTGCCAACTGAAATGATTTTATGTAACCCTCAATTTTTCATCCAGTTTGATAAGCAAACATGTTCGAACGGTCCGTAATAAAGGCTCTGTCAACAAAATTTCCTTCATAAATTGAGAACATAACATGGACGCACAAACCAATCAAATTGCTTTCAGTAACAAACCGCTTAAGTACTGTGGACGCACAAATCGTTTGCATTGTGTTCGATCAGTTAATGAACCCTCTGTGTATGGACAGATTGTTGGCACACATCGAGACGAAAAATTTTGTGCATGCACAAAAATCTTTGACGTTCTGTGCGAACAACAATGTACTTCACCGTTCTTCAACGAACTGATAACAACCTTTAACCGTTGAGCTAACAAACTTCAACGTGTATTAGCATGACACTGTCAAGGAATCTGAATGTCAAAATATCTTTAACTGGGAGCGAACGCTGAGCCAATTAGTTATAGTGTAAGCGCGGCTTTATGCACCACGAAAAGACTAGCCGAAAATTAACCTCGGCAAAGAAAATTAGTTGTGAACTTTTCCAGCACAGACTCTAGTCGTAGGTGTGCATTGGCCAGTTTTAGCATTAGCAGGATACTTTCACCTTTCAGGAGCGGCTGTGATGTAGTGGATAAACCACTCACCTTGTAAAGCAGGGATTGTGGGTTTGATCCCCGCCTTTTACAGCCTGTCTGGTGAGACTTTAAGCCATGGCCCCGTCCCAATATGAGCTTCGTTGTTGGTGGGATGTTAAACACAAACAAAACAAATCTTCCACCCCATTTTTAATAACCACACCGTAACTGAGTAATATCACCCACTACCGGGTAGTATCACACCATTACTCGGTAGTATCACACCACTACTGGATAGTATCACGCCACAGAGGGTTAAATATGACAGATACATATTTGAACATCAAACACTCGATAAGAAATCAAATGACACAGATTTTTAGAAGTTTGGTCTGTGTTGACCTGGGTAAATACAAATATAATAAAAAATACTTGATGGAAAATTCTTACTAGGATTTATGTATTATGTCAGTCATACCTTTTCGTAGCTGCAGATAAAAAGGGAAGAAATATTTTTTTCAGAATTTTAGTGGTTTTACGCCCCTGTGAGCATAGAATTGTGCTATTGCCTTTTAATATTACATTCTCATACCCTGTATGTTCTGGTGCTCAAAAGATCTTGTTCTTTGAGTACCCACACCACCACAACATGCGTTTTAATTTATCCATAAATACCTCATCTGGTCAGCAAGTCTTAATAGTCGTTTACTCCATAGACTCTTTTCAGATCATGACATTAGTTTCTTTTTTAAACAACATTAAAAAAAAATTTAAAAAAATTTAAGTTTAGTTTGGAATACTTTTGAAAAAATGTTGTGGAAAATGGAGCATTTGCTCTTTTGGAGCAAATGCTCCATTTTCCGTAATATTTCAAAGGCGCTATTATGGAGTAGAGGGTTAAATCTTCATAAATATAGTGCCATATCTGGTTCAAACATGGTCAGACCTCCAGATAAAAGTGCATAATTGAAATTATTTTTCTTATCTCAACCAAAACATATGTTGTGGGTATTCAGAACCGTCTCGATGAGACGGTTCATTTGAATACCCAGAACATTTGTTTAAATTGATGGGAAAGAAGAAAAAAGACAATTTTACACTAAAAAAAGTTGCTAAACTGGGCCAATGTATGATCACCAGACTTGCTTTTTCTTTCTTTTTTTTGAAAAGATGTAAATAATTTAATACTCATACATACTTCAAATATTTATGGTAATAATCTCTGGCCCATTTTCACAGTGACCTACTTGGAACAGGTATTCTGTCGAGTCATGATTTACTCTGTTTTCACAGTCCTGAAGCAGTTTGATCAGCAAATACACTGGGGATCTAATGGGGATCTTATTGCAGACTGAATCAGAAATGACTTCTAAACTTTGGTTCAGGGACTCAATGTTGGTCGGGCAAAATGAAGAAATCATGGGGACAGGCACAATGCCCCCATCATACATCAATGGGCATTGTCACCAGATAACCTGGTCATTGGATTTGCCTGGGTCTACTCAGCTACAAAGACTAGCTACATGTACTGAGCTAGTATCTTAAAAATAAAGATAGTCCGAGCTTACCGGGCCGCGTAGCGCAGTCGGTAACGTGTCTGGCTACAGATGCGTGTCTGACTGCAGATCCAGGGGTCGCGAGTTCGATCCTGGCCCGGTACCATACTTTCCTGGAGATTGATCATGAAATAATTTCTACGGTCATTCTCCTCCCTTCCGCTGATTCATTCAAGAAGGGTTGTTGTCAGTTACAAGCGAAAGTATGTGCATGAATTACTAGTTAACCGCTTGCTCAAGCCTGCCCAGGAAAAAGTGTGGTTAAGTGAACTGACCATCCCGCAATGACCATAGCTGTTGACATGGGACGAAAAGCAACAAAAACAAACAAACAAACAACAAAGACCAGGTATCTCACAAAAAGGTCCCAATGATAGCCCCACATACAAATGTATCCTTCATTATACATGTAACATGCCATGTCATGCCATCATGGAACGATCATTTGCTTATTTTGTTACATTGGGTCCATTCTTTATTGCTTATGTATGTTCCTGTGGGCATAAATTGGACCAGTGGCTCACTTTTGATGGCTTTTTATAGCCTCTTATGTGTTTTTTGTGTGGGAGGTGCAGATTATCTTTTATGGATATTTTGTGGTTTTGAATTTTAATATCAATTGATGTAGGATTATTACTGTCTGGAGATTTGTTAATCACATGTAAGATACAAACCAGCTTGCTTTGCTGCAGCATCAAAACAGTTACATGTAACAACAAATCAAGACAGCAAATAATATTAAGGCACTGATGGGCTGAACAGGCTGACATCTGTGGCATGAGCAGGTCTCTGACATGACATGACTCATGTTAGATTGAAGAATCTACTAAACACATGGTGTTTGGTCAAACTGAGTTATTGAAATGAAAATACCATACAACACACATGCTCTAATATGTATACTCCAAAGGTGTGCCAAAATATATGCCAACGGACACAGGCACCCCCAGACACTAAGGCACATAGCAGTCGGAGGTGATTCTGATTGATAACCTGACTTTAGTGAACTGCAATAGACGAGTCGCGAGTTTGAACTTGCATCTCGTCACATACATATCTTTATATAGAGTATTCTCTTCCTACTTTTGATTCAAGGAGTATATGGCAGCTAGTTACTAATGAAAGAATGCATTAAATGCTGCATGCATGGAATGGATCCAGAGAGGGGACCGGGGGTTGGACCTCCCCCCCCCCCCATCCCCCACACCCACCATGAAAGCCTTAGTACTTCTACATACCCCTGACCACCTCTGTAAAATGAGTTGATGAGTAAAAAAATGTTTGTCAAAACTTAATCAGTTGGGCCTGGACTCCCTGAGTCTGACAGTTTCTGGACTTGTGTGCATATCTGCCGAGGAGCAGTTTGAAATCTGGATACAACTGAAAAATGCTGAAAGCACAAAATTTAAATGTCAACAAACTTGTCACACCTCATCATTAGAATTTTAAGATAATTTTGTGAGTTGATAAGGTAAGGCCAGAATTTTTTTATCAGTTGATTTACGGGAATTTTTTTTCAGATTTAGGGTCGGGGGGACGAAAAAAAATAAATAAAAAAGCTCTGAAAATGACCAGTTGACTGGTCATTTTCAGAGCTTTTTTTTTTTTTTCATTGCCAAAGCTTTTTTTTTTTAGGTAAACCAAACAGTCTTTATTAAATCTTTATATATGTCACCATTTTCCTAAAATTTTGGACAGGACAATCACTTTAAACAGTGTCACTCTCAAAAATACACAGACAGAACCTCAAAAATATATTATTTTTTTCAACCTAGCAAATAATATTTAGAGTCGGCGGATAAAATAAAAAATTTTTTTTAGAAATTAAATTTTATTTTTTTCCTACTTTCCGGAAAATTACAGTAGGAGGGTTCGTAAATCAACTAATAAAAAAATTCTGGCCTAAGTGTCCCAATATTGAGCATAAATACATGTTTTACAATCTCTTTTTCCATTGATTGCTTTTTTAAAATGATAATAATCTTTATATAGCCTTCAATAGTTCAAAATGCCCTAATTAATTTTGACATCCGGAAATTATTTGGGTCAGAGTACATAGAAAAAGCTAACTACCCTTCACTTCTACTAAGAGAATGCAAATTAAAAAAAAAATATGCCAGTCTGTGTAGCCAAGTAGGGAGACTGGTTATGGGACACATATTAAGTCGGAAGTGTCTCTTCTGAATCTGTTTTTATACTACATGTATTTTGTGTTCATATTATTGTACAACTGCATTGTTGCAAACAGGAAGCATGCTATCACGTTCTAACCTGTCGCCTTTCGCTCAGTGCACACTGGGATTGAACCGCCATTTTTATTAAAAATATATTATGCGATCACTGCTTGCATGACTCAGTGCTTTACATCCAGAAAATATTGACTAAAAGAGAAATGATAAACTGTCAAAATTTAACTTTTTGCTATTTTTAACAATAAATTCTGTCACTACAGGAGTGTGCGAATTGAACAGGACTAGCCAAATATCGCTAGTTACCCATAATGCAAAGGGCGAAATGCGAGAGATCTAGATGAGGTATTGTCAGGTCTCACGAGAATGGTACAAGTGTAATATGTAAATGTATAGCTATACAAATAAAATATGTTTAAACCAATAGGGGAAATGTTTTCTTTCAAAATAATTACAGAGATATAGATAGTTAACGATACAAGGATCAATTTTCTAACTCGTCCCCTAAAAGAGTTCCAATTGAGTCACATGGTGTCAGTCAGCCAATGAAAGATACATGTATGGTAAAAATTTGAAGTTTATTGTGAAATTGTACAAGGCTGATACAGGCCTAAGTTAAGAGTGTGTAACAGAAAAATAATTTTCTTATTTCCCAACCAAAATATGTGTTCTGGGTACTCAAAAGAACTGTCTCAATGAGACTGTTCTTATAAGCACCTAAAACATATGCTAAAAACAATGGGCAAGAAAATATGAACAATTTTACGCAGAACATTTTTAACCTGTGACTGATAGATTGTCTTACTGCTGCTGTTGCAGGTATACTTGTAAGTACTGAGTTCTTTCTCTTGAATGTTTTCTTTCAAATTAATTAAAGAATCTGAAATCCAGCGAGCATTGTTTTTAGCTCACCAGAGCTGAAGGGTCAAGATGAGCTACTGTCGTTGTGCGTCTGTCATGCGTAGAAATTTTTTCTTTCAATGACATCTCCTCCTGAACCAAAGGTCCTCATTTTAAATAAATTTATATGAATGCCCTCTTCTAAAATTACATAAATGGTTCTGCTGCACTGAATAGGGGGTGGGTGGGGGGCACCAGAGCTCTAGATAAGAAACTTTTAAAAGACATCTAATCCTGAACCAATGGTCCAATTCAAAAGAAATTTCACAGAACTGTTCCTCATGATGCCCTCTACCAAAATTGCACTAATGATTCCGCTCCGCTGAACAAAAGGAGAGCTCTAGATAAGAAATGTCTTTAAACGACATCTGAACCACTGGTCCAAATTCAAAGTAATTTCACAAAATTGTTCAGCATAATGCCTTTTACCAAAATTGCACTAATGGTTCCGCTCCACTGGTCCAAACTCAAATTATATAAAACATGAGCACTCATGTAAGATTCATTGGCAAATACAGTACTGTTTTAACCCACCCTGATCTACACCCCCACTTTTGGGCCCAAAATTTAGGGAAAAAGGTGATAGAATGAATTAACCGCACCCTGAAATCAGCATTCTAAGGGTCAATGTGTGTCAGCCTTCCTGTTAACACTCTATTATTCTCAAGTTGTAGCAAGATTTTTGAGCATAAAGTTGTAAAATTTTTCTTACCCATCAAATTTAACATGTGTTTTGGGTGCTCAAAAGAACCCTTTCATTGAGACAATTCTTTTGAGTACCCACAACATATGGTTTGGTTGAGAAATAAGAAAATTATATTTTTTTTGGTATGTACTCTTAACAACATGTTAAGGCCTGATGTACATCTTTGGTAAGTATGAATGGACAATGAAAATATTTTCTAACTGAACCCAGTCACCCTTGTGCTTATATCTTGGTACTTGATTTATAAATGGTAATTTAAGTGTTATACTTTCACAGCTCATCCATCAAAGAATTTGATAGGCTCTTTATTGTTAACATAAAAAAGCAATTTTGATGGGTAAGTGAGCTTTTGAAGGCTTGAGGTGGAGAAGAATGGATTATTAATCAAAAATGAACAGATCAGTTTTCTCTGTATACTCAGATTCAATGGGTCGGAACTCTATCTTACAACTCAAACATATGGGCCATGCGAATTATGTGCATATGCATAAAATCATTCATTTCTACACAGGTTTACATGTAGATTTGAGCGTTAATTTGTAAATATTTTCTTATCCATGAGTTCTAACATATTTTTTGGGTGCCCAAAAGAACCGTCTCATTGAGACAGTTCTTTTGAGTACCCACAACATAAGCTTTGGTAGAGAAATCAGAAAAATATTTTTTCATTGCTCACTCTTTTAATGAAAGGCCTGTTCTCAGAGCATGCATGTACAGCTAAGGCCAAATAAAAAAAATACCTGTGTTTAGGGTAACCCAACCCTACCTTAATTTATTTGTGTATAATTTTATGCATTTTTGAAAGGCGAAATGCCTTTCAAAATGCATAAAATTGTATTTTTGTTCCAGTAAAAAAATGATTAAAAAAATGTGTGTGCCTACCCTACTTAAAATTTTCAGACCTGTTACCCAAAACACACTTTTTTTTTATTTGGCCTAATTAGTGGGGTAAGAAGTCTAAATTTTAGCCTGAACATTTATCTATGTTCCATCTTTGTGTGTTGGCGTGATGAAGGCTGTGATGAAGGCTCTGGCGGGCATTGGCTCGGTGATAGCAATTGAGGGATTTGGGGCACTGTATTATGTCTTAGAGCAAACCACTTTATCCTTAGCTTATACAAGTATAAGTACAATCAGGAAATGTCCCAACATTGTTGACTGGGATGTAAGGCACCAATTCAAACAAACAAAACAGTATACAGTAAATGTTCTAAAATTTCGAACACTAGTGCCTAGACAAAAAGTGCATGCAGATAGCAGTCTGATCAGGGTCTTCCCTGTTTGTTTTTCTGACAGCATTTTGTGAATTCCAGCCCTGAATACCAACATTTTATTTGAGAACAGAAAGAGAAAAGTGTTCGAAATTTTAGAACATTTACTGTAAGAGTAAATATGGCAGATAACAAAATCACATGCCCCAAGTGGCTTGTGCAGTCTCTTTCAGATGCATATTCCTTACTGTACAGGCCTCCAGATAAGAGTGCGTAATGGAATATTAAAATTTTTATTATGCCCCCAAAGGAACTTTGGGAGGCATATAGTAATCGCACTGTCCATCCGTCCGTGTGTCCGTCCCGCTTTCGTGTCCGGTCCATATCTCCTATATTCTTTGAGGTAGGAATTCCAAATTTGGTGTGTGGATGCATCTTGGGATGGCGGAGTGTCGCGTACCATAATTGGGTCACTGTTACCTTGACCTCTGACCTAGTTTTTAGAATAATCGTGTCCGGAGCATATCTCTTATATTATTTGAGGTAGGAATCTCAAATTTAATATGTGGATACATCTTGGGATGACAAAGTGTCGCGTACCATAATTGGGTCACTGTGACCTTGAACTTGACCTTTGACCTAGTTTCTAGAAACTGCATTGAGTCTGGTGCATATCTCCTATATTCTTTGAGGTAGGAATTCTAAATTTGGTGTGTGGATGCATCTTGGGATGGCGGAGTGTCGCGTACCATAATTGGGTCACTGTTACCTTGACCTCTGACCTAGTCTTTAGAATAATCGTGTCCGGAGCATATCTCTTATATTATTTGAGGTAGGAATTTCAAATTTGGTATGTGGATGCATCTTGGGATGACGAAGTGTCGCATACCATAATTGGGTCACTGTGACCTTGAACTTGACCTCTGACCTAGTTTTTAGAATAATCGTGCCCATAGCATATCTCTGATATTATTTGAGGTAGGAATCTCAAATTGGTGTGTGGATGCATCTTGGACTGATGAAGTGTCGCATACCATAATTGGGTCACTGTGAAATTGAACTTGACCTCTGACCTAGTTTCTAGAAACTGCTATGAGTCTGGTGCAAATCTCCTATATTCTTTGAGATAGGAATTCCAACTTTGGTGTGTAAATACATCTTGGGATGACGGGGTGTCACATACAATTTTTAGGTCAATGTGACCTTGACCTCTGACCTAGTTTTAAGAATTATTGTGTCCCGAGCATATCTCTTATATTCTTTGAGTGAGGAATTCCAAATTTGGTGTGTGGATGCATCTTGGGATAGCGGAGTGTCATGTACCATTTTCGGGTCACTGTGACCTTAACCTCTGACCTAGTTTTAGAATAATCATGTCCAGAGCATATCTCTTATATTATTTGAGATAGGAATCTCAAATTTGGTGTTTGGATGCATCTTTGGATGAGGAAGTGTCGCTTACCATAATTATGGCACTGTGACCTTGAACTTGACCTCTTACCTAGTTTCTAGAAACTGATGCATATCTCCTATACTCTTTGAAATTTGAATATCCAAATTTGGTATGTAAATGCAGCTTGGCATGCCTGGGTGTCACAAACTATTTTTGGGTCACTGTGATCTTGACCTCTGACCTAGTTTTCAAGAATTATTGTGTCCAGAGCATATCTGCTATATTATTTGATGTAGGAATCCCAAATTTGGGGTGGTGATTCCTCTTGGGATGGCTGAGTGGTGCATACCATTTTGAGTCACTTTGACTTTGACATTGACTTCGGCCTTATTTCTAGGTTTTTCATGCAAAATTACAGCTAAAATGAGCCTCACCGGCGTCACTGCGTTGTGGTCCTTGAGCAAGACACATTTATCCTAGCTTAGTACTGGTTCAACCCAGGAAGACCGTCCCGCATAACTGAAAGATTGTTGAGTGGACGTAAAGAATCAAATCAAACAAACAAATTACAGCTAACTTTCCTCAAATGTGTCTTATGCTAGACCAATTCCTTTGGGGGCAATCGTCACGTGTTTATGACATTTCTTGTTTCTCAACCAAAACATATGTTGTGGGTACCCGAAAGAACTGTCTCAATTAGACGGTTCTTTTGAGCACCCACAACACATGTTAAAATTGATGGGTAAAAAAATAATCATAATTTTATGCTCAAAATTTTTGTTTAACTGGACCTATGCTTACATAACTGAATGCTATGTCACAAGAACTTTTGCATGAAATTTATTCTGTTCATAAATGTTAAGATGTCAAAAAGTGTTGGCATGTTAACATTAATTAGCATGGTAAATACAACATGTAAGAGTTAAAACAAGAAAACATCTTTATTCTACAGTATTATGCTTTCTATGAGTAGTTGAATTTCATGCTCAATTGAGATTTGGAGCATGAAAATTTTTTATAACCTCAAATTACACAGACTAGTTACAATACTGAAAGTTGTCTTGTAGCAGGTTTATCAATTATACTTTCCAGAAATTGAATAACAAAGGCGGTGATCAGACTGCGAATGCAGAGGCTGATCTATGCTGCCTTTGTTGGTTGCATACAACAAAGTTAGTTTATCTTACGAATAGGCCCATATAGGGAATGATCCATAGGTTTAGATAAACATAATTTTTTAGCAAAAAATTGTAAATATTTTCTTACCCATCAGTTTTAGCATATGTTTTGGGTGCTCAAAAGAACTGTCTCATTGAGACGGTTCTTTTGAGTACCCACAACATATGTTTTAGTTGAGAAATAAGAAAATTATTTTTTTGGGTACGCGCTCTTAACTAAAGACCTGGCATGATCAGATTTTCTCATGCCTCATACAATATGGACATATTACGTATTAGGCTAATGTTAACGCGTTTCCTGTCATTCACAACAATTGCTGTTTGATCTCTCATCTCTCATCTGCTTCTGTTCTTTGTTAGCCTATATTGCAAACACTGTGGACCCAGATCAGACTGCTCCCTTAAGAGCAGTCTGATCAGGGCTCATAGTGTAATTGTTTTGCTTCCATGGGAAAATGTAGCAGATGACAATATTCAGGACAAAAAAACATTGGAAGGATAAGATTTGAAATGTACTTGTGTGTGTGGTACATGTATGTTTATTGTTATACTGGTCTTTTGGTAGTGCTGCAATTCCATTATTTTGTTAACATTTGGTCATACAGTCTGAACTGAGCTGAAATTTGTGTGGAGCTTCATGTAGATTCAGATTTGGTCAAAAAGTGTTGTCAGAACATATAATATGATGCCCCCATTATGACCGTGATGGGATAGAGAATGATGCTGTGACCTTCAGTGACTGTGACCTTCAGTGATGACTGTTGCACTGAGTTGGGTTTTATTATTTACAGCAAATGGAATAAAGAAATGACTGGAAATAAATATTCAGTTCCCTAATAAAACTTTCAATCTGCAAAAGCACTTGCCCTGTATCACAAAAACATTGTTATTAATGCATCACTCATTTGCAACCACCGAGGGCCGGGGAATAGCGGGGATATTGATTTTTCCATATGCAAAGCCCAGGTATAATCTCTGCTCTGCAGGGACTTTGTTTTGGTCAAATCCCGACTAAAAGTTCCCGCCCCGGGGAATTACTTCCTGATTCATGGGCAATTATCATGAACCCCTGCAATAAACCTACTACAAAGTCGTACTGGAAAAAGTCGCGGAATCTGGTGACATTCTTCTGTTCACCTCGAAATTTTTCCATCCGAAGAGTGACAACTGATAAACTCAATATGACTGCAATCAATTCTAAATGGACATTCTTCGTAATAGAAATCGATTATTTGTCATTCTAAATCACGTAAACAGCCAGAATAAAACACTTCTTCAACTTACTCTCGATTTGTTGTCTTTCCGCCATATTGAAATCTTGCGATACTTCAAATCCCGGCGAATATCCTGTCAAAACACCGCACTATATACCGGTAAAACCCGGTAAAATTGCACTTCTAGTTCCCCCGCTGTTTTGGCGGGAATCAAAATCCTGGCATACCCACAGCACTACCGGGACACCTCGAAGATAAAGTCACAGTACTTTAGCCCCGCTATGCCCCCGCTATCCCTGGCCCTCAGGGGGATGTGGTTGCAAATGACTGGTGCATAAACCTTAGAATTTTCACTTACCATGCAGCCTTAGCTAGGCACATACTCGGGTAAATAAGAATGGATAAGGGGACTTTGCTTGCCCTAGATATTCAGGCAAGCACAATCAAGCAAAAACTGTAAACCCGAGCAGTGTGATGAGGGTCCTCAGGCCCAGGGATTCTTTGGGATGCCGAATCAAGCATCTCGGGACGATAAAAACAGGTTTCGGATGCATAGAAATGCCCAGACCAGAGCCCTCGGACGGGATATTCATTGAATCCAGGACATTTTGCATGTTTGTCATATTGATTTTAGCCCAAGCTGTTCAAAGTTATGTGTAGATTATGGCATTCAACTAAGATACATGTATGCCCATATATTTAGGGCCCAAAAGAACCTTTTTTTGTCTTCTCTTAGGCCTTAAGTTAAGAGTGCATACCAGAAAAAATAATTTTCTTATTTCTCAACCAAAGCATATGTTGTGGGTACTCAAAAGAACCGTCTCAATGCGACGGTTCTTTTGAGCACCCAAAACATATGCTAAAATTTATGGGTAAGAAAATATTTACAATTTTATGCTGAAAATTTTTGTTTATCTCAACCTATGGTCTCTATAAAAATCAACTTGTGTTATTTTTTTTTTTTATTTCAGGAAAAGCATATGATGTAACTTATATTAGATTACGATTTCACTCTCCGAGACCAGAAAGCTTCGCCATATACAAAAGAACGACAGTTGATGGACCATGGATACCCTACCAGTTCTACAGCGCCTCGTGCAAAAGTACGTACAAAATGGAAGAATATACAGGCTACGGTAAATGGGAGAGTCAGGATGCGGCGTTGTGTTCATCGGAGTACAGTGATATTTCACCTCTTACTGGTGGGGAGGTGCCCTTTAGTACATTGGAAGGAAGGCCGGACGCAAGCAATTTTGAACAGAGCCCAGTTTTACAGGTAAATACATGTATGTTAGCCGATCGGAACTGCCTTGGCCAGTTCCGTGGAATTACATGGAATCAGACCTTGGATGTACATCAAGGATCTACTTTGATAATGTGACGCTGACAGTATATAACGTGACGCTGACATCACAGACACCATGCCAATGCAATAACAAGTTCGATTGCAGTGAAACAAATGGTTACAACATTCCACAATATGATATTTTTTCAATAAAATATCTATATAGTGATATTTTATTGAATAAAAACCTAAACTTCATTTATGCTGTCGACAGAATAATGGATTATAACAGAGCTGAACCCACATGCTACAGAACTAATTTTCTTTACGCCAGTTCTGGCTAACAAAATGGAGCTTTTTCATACAATGCACCTTACGTACACCCGAGGCTTGATTTGATTCTCGAATTGTGCAGGGCATTCCTGATTGGTATGTTAGCCTGATCAGGATGCAATCTGGACACTGTAATCATGATGAAAGGGCTTTGTGAAAAAGTTGATTTTGAAAAAATCAACAGATTACAAAGAAATTATGAAATTTTCCCAGCATGCATTGGTTCCAGGGAAAGGGCTGACCTCTTGGCTCTTGTTATTGTGATTTTGTTACTTTCCCATTTGGTATCCTGGGACAAGTGTGGTACTTGATTGTATCGATTTCTGATCCTAGCTGTCTTTCTTACTTTTTTATAGCAGCCAGATTCCTCAACTCAGCAGATCTGTTTTTGTTACACAACAAAGGTACTAGAACTACTCTATAATGTCAGTTCCAGACTTTCACATTTCCTTCATCCTTGACTGCATTTTTAGAATGAATCTGTTTCATGTAGGGCCAAGCAAAAAAAAATGTGTTAAATACTATAGGACAACCTAAAAACTCCAAAATAGGCACAACTACTGTATTTTAGCTGTAACCATTTACTCTAAATATCATGTCAACACTTTAGAATTGATACAGTGCAGTCTGGTGGGAAGTGTGTGTGTGTGGGGGGGGGGGGGGTGTTGAAGAGACTTAATTATCTGTTGTTTTGAAAACCTTGTTAAGGAGATGTTGCTTTCAAAAGCTCTTACTTGTATTAACTTTTTCCTGTATAAATAAAAATGGTTATTTTATCATGGAGACAGATACCTTTGGCTGTATTGTTGTATGAACAATTTATACATCTCACACAGATCACTTTACGCCCCAACATACAGCTTTTGAGCACTCAGCAGCATGCTAATTAGTCGTTTTACAGTTACTTCCTGGTTTCATTCCGTTTACAATATTGTGGCATACTGGGTGAATTTTAGATGAAAATGTTAACATGAACAAGAACTTCAGTTATCCAACTACAATATGGGAAAGTATTTTGACCCAAATATATGTATTTCTGGTATTATTTACAATTTTTGCTTTGGACCTTGAAAAATTTATAAGCAAAAATTGGAAAAATTATTTTTTTTTGTAAATATTGTAAATGGGATAAAACCAGGAAGTAATTCAAAAACGACTGATAAATTAAGCATGCTTTGGAGTGCTCAAAAGCTGTATGTTGGGGCCTAAAATGATCTGTGTGAAATATTCAAATTGGTTATGTATCAATATAGCCGATGGTATCCGTCTCCTTGATAAAATAGCCAGGAAAAATTTCATACAAGTAAGAGCTTTTGAAAGCAACATCCCCTTAATTTGATCCTTAAAAGAAATACTACGTTTTGTACTTTGGAAGATTACCTAGCCTTGCTTCAATATTCTTTGTTCTTTTTTATGCAATGCTTGTACTGTAGTACCTTAGAGTTTCTTCGGATGGTAACATTGATTGAGTGAGGCAATAATTATTCCTATATTCCTGCAATTCCAGCAGAAATTAGAGCAACATCTGCTGTTCTGCTAGTTGTAAGTATTTGCTGTTTTACACTCCAATCTTGTGTTACCTACAGCTTATTACTTGTCTGCAGACACACCCAATAAAACAGAATCACTGCCAATATCTGCCTATTGCCATTATATACAACTGGGAATGGCTTGGGATGCAGTGGCTTGAGCTAAAATGAAACTGAGGCATCAAAATAGAAAATTTCACAAATAGAATAGACATTTCTTATCTAGAGCTCTGGTGGCCCCTTTCTTCACTTGAAATTATTTTCTGCCAATATTTGCCAAGACAGTTTATCATATTGCATACAGGCGTTTAGATAAGTATTTTTTTTTATTTCTTAACCAAAGAACCATCTCAATGGGAACACTTTATGAGCACCCAAAACAAATGATTAAACTGATGTAAAAGACTCTGGAAATTCGGAAGTTTTCACGAGAATTTTATTTCAGGTAAATCATGCCAAAGTCACGAATTTTTTACTTGGCAAATAGTTCTTTTAATGCTATTCGCAAATATAAAATTCTCACAAAAATTTCTGAATTAACAGTATGCTCCATAACACTGTTTATCTGGACAAATGGTTTTCAACAAGGATGGCTTGAGATGCAATTAGGGTGATCACGTCAACTGGTCTTTGGGCTTGTGACAGGATAAGGCTAACATGTACATGCACCTTAGTACTCAGCTACAGAGACTATGGTAGCTAGAATCTTCACAGGTTTAGATAAACACAATTTTTGAGCGTAAAATTGTAAATATTTTCTTATCCATCTGTTTTAACATGTTTTGGGTGCTCAGAAGAACCGTCTTGAGACTGTTCTTTTGACTACCCACAACTCGGGGCCGACAACATATGTTTTGGTTGAGAAATAAAAAAAAAGTTGTATTTTTCGTATGCACTCTTGGCCTGACTTAATTATATGCACTCTTATTAGGTCAAATACGGTAAGGCCAAGAAAAAAAATACATTAGATTCTCAAGCACCGCCGCATTTCCTCAAAGTACCCGCATCACTGATTTTTTTAAACCAAAAAAAGAAGAAAAAGAAAAAATCCGCATTAAAAAAATTCGTTATTTCGTTTCGTGCGTGTTCTTCCAATATTTAGCTCACCTGAGCCGAAGGCTCCGAGGTGAGCTATTAGTATACCAGTGACTCCGGCGTCCGTCGTCCGTCCGTCCGTCGTCCGTCCGTCCGTCGTCCGTCCGTCCGTCCGTCCGTCAACATTTTCAAACATCTTCTCCTCTGAAACCACTGGGCCAATTGAACTCAAATTTCATATGGAGACTCCTTAGGACGGGGGAACGAAAGTTTGTTCAAATGTTCCTGGTCACATGACCAAGATGGCCGCCATGCCCATATATGGTAAAAACCCTTTAAAAATCTTCTTCTCCAGAACCAGAAGGCCGATGACCTTGGGACTTGGTATGTAGCATGGGGGATGTGGGGCCTACCAAGTTTGTTCAAATAATGATCCTAGGTTGACCTTGACCTACTTAACGTCAAGGTCAAATTTGCTTCCTAATAGATTTAAATGGGAATTTTTCGAAAATTAGATTTTTTAGATACTGTTAAAGCCAAAGAGATTATTCTTACTTGATATGTTGAAACTAATGAGACAATGGCTATAAATAAGTTTCAAAGGTCAAGGTTGACCTTTGCCCTTTCAGCCAAGGTTGCTCATATTATGGTCCAATTAATATATTAAAACATAGTTTTCTCACAAACCATTGGCCCAATTGAACTCAAATTTCATGTGAAGACTCCTTATGATAAGTCAGCTAAAATTTATACAAAATATTTTGGTCACATGACAAAGATGGCCGCCACGCCCATATATGGTAAAAACCTTTTAAAAATCTTCTTTTCAAGAACCATAAAGCCAATGACCTTGAGACTTGGTATGTAGAATTGGGGATGTGGGGCGTACCAAGTTTGTTCAAATGATGATCCTAGGGTGACCTTGACCTACTTAACGTCAAGGTCAAGTTTGCTTCCAAATGCATTTGAATGGGAATTTTTTTGAAAAGTTGATTTTTTGAATACTGTGGAAGCCAAAGTCATTATTCTAACTTGATATATTCAATCTAGTGTCTATAAATAAGTTTCAAAGGTCAAGGTTGATCTTTGACCTTTCAGCCAAGGTCACTTATATTGAAGTTCCATCAACATATTAAAACATAGTTTTCTCAGACAATTCTTGGCCAATTGAAACCAAATTTCATATGACAACTCCTTATGATTGGTTAGCCAAAACTTATACAAATTGTTATGGTCACATGAAAAACATGGCCACCATGCCCATATATGGTAAAAACTCTTTACTTTTTAGCTCACCTGAGCCGAAGGCTCTGAGGTGAGCTATTAGTATACCAGTGACTCCGGCTTCCGTCGTCCGTCGTCCGCCAACATTTTCAAACATCTTCTCCTCTGAAACCACTGGGCCAATTGAACTCAAATTTCATATGGAGACTCCTTAGGATGGGGGAACGAAAGTTTGTTCAAATGTTCGTGGTCACATGACCAAGATGGCCGCCATGCCCATATATGGTAAAAACCCTTTAAAAATCTCTTCTTCAGAACCAGAAGGCCGATGACCTTGGGACTTGGTATGTAGCATTGGGGATGTGGGGCCTACCAAGTTTGTTCAAATAATGATCCTAGGTTGACCTTGACCTAGTTAACGTCAAGGTCAAATTTGCTTCCTAATAGATTTAAATGGGAATTTTTTTGAAAAGTTGATTTTTTGAATACTGTTAAAGCCAAAGTGATTATTCTCACTTGATATGTTGAAACTAATGAGACAATGGCTATAAATAAGCTTCAACGGTCAAGGTTGACCTTTGCCCTTTCAGCCAAGGTCGCTCATATTGTGGTCCAATCAATATATTAAAACATAGTTTTCTCACAAACCATTGGCCCAATTGAGCTCAAATTTTATGTGAAGACTCCTTATGATAAGTCAGCCAAAATTTATACAAACTAATTTGGTCACATGACAAAAATGGCCGTCACGTCCATATATGGTAAAAACCTTTTAAAAATCTTCTTCTCCAGAACCAGAAGGCCAGTGACCTTGAGACTTGGTATGTAGTATTGGGGATGTGGGGCCTACCAAGTTTGTTCAAATGATGATCCTAGGGTGACCTTGACCTACTTAACGTCAAGGTCAAGTTTGCTTCCTAATGCATTTGAATGGGAAATTTTTTGAAAAGTTGATTTTTTGAATACTGTGGAAGCCAAAGTCCTTATTCTCACTTGATATGTTCAATCTAGTGTCTATAAATAAGTTTAAAGGTCAAGGTTGATCTTTGACCTTTCAGCCAAGGTCGCTTATATTGGAGTCCCATCAACATATTAAAATATATTTTTCTCAGACAATTCTTGGCCAATTGAAAGCAAATTTCATTTGACAACTCCTTATGACTGGTTAGCCAAAACTTATACAAATTGTTATGGTCACATGACTTACATGGCCACCATACCCATATATGGTAAAAACTCTTTAAATCTCTTCTTCTCTGGAACCAAAAGGCCATTGGCTTTGGGACTTGATATGTAGGATCGGGGATGTGGGCCCTACCAGGTTAGCACAAATGATGAATCTAGGTTGACCTTGACCTACTTTATGGCAAGGTCAAATTTGATTCCTAATGCATTTACATGGAGAAAATCTTAAAATGTTCATTTCTATAACTGAGCCAGCCAAATTCATAATAGTTAAACCTATTGCGACAATGGTTTATTACTAGTAAGTACCAAATGTCAAGCTGACCTGTGACCTTTTATCCAAGGCCACTCATTTGGACTGCCACATACCTATCTAAACATTTTTTTCTCAGAAATCACTGGGCTGTTTGATGGATTATTCATTAGATTGTTTAGGTCACTTGACCAAAATGTATGTGGTAAAAACAAAATTTGTTCCATTAAAAGCTGTAGTTGACCTTGACCTATTTTAACATTATTAAGGAGATCAGGTGAGCGCCTCAGGACCTTCAGGTCCTCTAGTTAATATTCCTCATACATTTACCCGATCTTCTGAAAATCGAGTAGGCGCTTGGTATTGATTTTTTATGTGGTTTAGTGCAGGTATACAAGCGTCGCATCTTTCTTTATAATGGCGTCTTCCATCGTGAAGTTTTGAAGGGCCGTTTTTCGAGAAAATTGTCTGATTTCATGTACAACATGGCTCTTGTATAGGTCCAATTATCATCAGTAGTACATCTCCCATGGAACATTGTCGGAGAGTATAACGGCTCATGTAAATACATGCCTCGTCTGTTTTTGAGGAAATAAAACAACAAACCTGCGTCCCGCATCTGTTTTTGAGGAAATAAAAAATAAAATAAAAAACCTGCCTCCCGCATCAGTTTTTTTCAAAAAGTGCTTGAGAATCTAATGATTAATTTTTTTGGGCCTAAATGCTAGTGTTATGATTGAGAAACTATCCATTCGAGTCGATTCCAGCCAAGTCCATTCCAGGCATTGCTTACATGTATACAGTACATTTCTGCCTTTAAGAATTGCCTCTGAGACAGGCAATTCCAATGAAATAAAAAAAAAAATGTTCTGATCTGTACCATCCATTCTAGCTAGCCTTCAAATCTTCTGCTATCAACAAGGCTACTGATGTGTTGTGCATTTTTGATAGATTTTCCAAGAATCATATCTGTGCATATCAACTCTTTGCCTGCTAGTGACTACTGATAAGGCCACACCAAATAGATTTTTAGATTCTCATAAAATCCTTCCGCCCCATTTTTTTTTACTTGCTTATATTTTATTGGAGTGGGTGGGTATGAGAATCTAAAAAATTATTTGGCATGGCCTAACATTTGCAAATAGTTTGGACCCAGATCAGGCCCGACATAATCTGGATCCAAACAGTTTGTCATGCTAATGATATTCCTGAAAAGAGATTTTTTGGAAAATAGATTTAAACGACTGAAAAGCATGCAAAATATTACCCAGCATGCAAAGAGTTTAATCTTGGTATGTTGAGAATTATGCCAGAGCCTGAGAGAAGAGAGTGATTGCTTCTTTTTGGGCTCAACAGAAGCATCCCATGGATTTAAATGTTTTTATTATTATTTATATAAAAACTATGTAAAATATTGACACTTCAGTGAAAAAACAAACAAACCCACTCTTTTCTAAAATTATGCTAAAGATGTGCAGTATGTATATCCCAGTAATTCTGAGGTTAATGGGTTCATCTCGCTTCCTAACAATATCTAGTGAAATGTGGGGTGTGTAAGGGTATACATTATCACTACCTTGGTTGGATTGATGCAGCATTATAAGTTTAGAGAATTCAATCCAGGTTTCTACGTGTGTTTTAAAAGCGTTTATAGAATTTTGATAAAGTTTTGTGCACAGTACGCGTAAATGTATGTCGAATACATTATTTACTAACTGGAACTCTGCAAGCTCTGAATCACGCGTGGATCCAGAAACTTTTGTCTGAGGGGGTCCAACTCTGACGTTATATTTTGTTTTTGTTTTTTGTTTTGATGAGGGGAGAGAGGATCCAAATACCACTTATATGGGCCATCATGGGCCCGCCAGCAAAACGCCATAAAATGGTGTTTTGCTGGCGTGCTGATGGTGGCCCAACAATGAATGCTGGCTTGGTAGCTTTGTGATATTTCAGGGGATCCGGATCAGTATTGCTAAGAAACCCTATATTTTTGTGATTTTTCAGGGGTCGGGATCCCCTGTCCACCCACACCCCCTCTGGATCCGCACATGTGAATTTACCACCCTTGAATTATAAGAAATGGTAAACTCTGTCCAAATAATGTGGTATAATTATTCTCATTGTGATTATTATAAATTGAGGTATCAAGTAACACAATTACACAGAAAATTGTATTTTGAATAAGATACATTTTACTTTATTTTCCTTCACAAAATTTTTAAATCAAATAGTTTAATGTGTTTTGAAACAATATTTAAATCAATTGCCTTTTCAAAAATGAAATGGGGAGGTTTGTGGTATCCAGGTGTCTGTCACCAGAAATCTAACACCTGCGGTTGATTATTTCTAAATTCATGGCTGTAATTTTGTTAATTGGCTCAGTGGGTTTTATAAGTTGAGTTTGGCTGGCAGACATAAAGTTACTATAGCTGTATTATATAGGAATGAGCATTTTCCATCCAACACAAATAATCAAATGCCATACTCATTTGATGTCATTAATATGAAGGTTATAAATAGAGTTTTGGCCGTTAAAAAAAGAAATTTATCGCTGAATTTAAATTCAAGTAGGGCAGTTACGAAATTGAGAAACCTCATTTTCACCATTACTATGCTCTGTTATTTGTTTGTTTGTGATTATCGTCCCACCTACAGCTATGGTCATATTTGGACGGGGTCATGGCTTAAAGTTTCATCCCTCAGCCTGGGGAAGCCCCAATCAAACCTGCAACCCCTGGTTTACAAAGTGAGTAGTTTATATAATTATCAGCTCCTACCAGCCTCTGTCAATACATCTCCTGACTCAGGTCTTTTAAGCCACTTGCAATATAAAAAAAATGCAAGTTTTAAAAATGCTTTAAAAAGATAGAAAAAAGTTTTTTTTTTACAAAACGAAGGATTTACAGGTATATTGTTTAGGAAACACCTGTATGTAGGTAAGTTAATTTATTTAGAATATTTATTGGTGTGTGGTGTCTGATGGTCATTGACCTCTATTAACATACCCCAATAAATCTTGGGTTGCTCATGTGTAATGAAAGTAGACTTTTTTATGTGTAATCATTGTAATGATTGCTTTGGTTGAGCCACATTAACCCTTTGTTGTGTTTAGCATAAGGCCAGTTAAGCAAATTTTTAAGGGTAAAATTGCTATTATTTTTAAACATGTGTTTTGGGTGCTTAAAAGAACCGTCTCATTGAGACGATTCTTTTGAGGTCCCACACCATATGTCTTGGATGAGAAATAAAGAAAATAGTTTGCCAATACACACTCTTATCTGGAGGCCTGGTTTAGGCTTTTTTTTTTGCTCTAAATTTTTCATTCATTTCACGACAGTTAAATCGCTTTTCCTTGCACAGTACTCAGTGGATTCATACTTTCACCAGTAACTGACAACTGCCCCTCTTGATTCAGCGGTAGGGAATTAGTAATCTCTAAAAGGATGAGGCCGGATTTGGGTTTGGACTCACAACCCCTCAGTGACAGTCCAATAAAGTCAGATGATCAATCGAACTGCTACCAACTGTGTTTTGCTTTGCATACTATTCCGGCGGTTGGGTCCCAAGTTTGCAAAGGTCATCAGTAGACCACAAAAGTCAAAAGTGGCTGCTAACAAGAAAAGAGTTAAATTATTGTCTGCTTGTTGTGAATTTGATCCATTAATAGTTAACAATGTTGAAATTTGGAATGATATACTGTTTGTGTCAACTATATTAGAATGCCAGATATTTGATAGTTGGTGTGACAGGGGAAAACCCATAGAGCAAGATGATGCTCAGAGATATTATAAACGCTACTGTTTATTCTGATTTTCTTGATGAAAACATGTGTTATGAGTAGCCATTCAGATTAGGGAAATGTCAATTTGAGGTGATTTTAAAAACATCAACCAGGGCACCTCAACAGAAGTTTTTCTTGTATAATTAATTAATTATAAAAATATTGTCAATAAGTAAGTAATCTTATCCAAGATGATAAAGTGCAAGAGTTGCAGGTTCAATACTGTTCTTGAGACTGTCCCATAAGGTTAAAAAAAACTCAGGTGTCATTAGCTATTGGTTGGATATTGAAACAAAATTTAAGCAACCAATTTAGACTCCAAAGTGACAATATTAGAGCCATCCCCCATGTGATGTCATGAGAAAATCGATTTTCGTATGCAAATAACAAAGAAGCAGACTTTCTATTCCCCAAAGACAGGTATGAAGTTAGACAGTGTCCACCTTACATTTATTCACTTATATCCTAATTCCAATTCCTTACCTGCATGAATGCTTTTGATATCAAGAAGTTAAACAGCTTACTTTCAAGAAAAAATCATTGAAATTTATGTTAACAGAAAATTTGTCTCCTGTAAGGCATAGGCATAGACCAATCTGCTCTTTTAGTATTACAAAGGTAAGCCAGAAAGTTAAGCTAGAGTGAAAAACAAAGACGCTGAAGATATGGTACTGCACAGATGTGCAGGCTGGTCTGCATCTCGGTTCTTTGCATCCAACCAACTTCTTGCGACAAGGCCAATATTGTTTTCCATTTCCCTAATACAAGAAATAAATGTTTGTGTCTTTCAGGAATGGGTCACGGCCACAGACATCCGTATAGTGCTGACACGTATGAACACATTTGGAGACGAGATCTTTGGTGATCCAAGAGTACTGCGATCGTATTTCTATGCCATTGATGATTTAGCTGTTGGTGCAAGGTAATTTATCCATATCAAGATTTTTGGATACAGTATATGTGCTTGGTTGTGGGTTCATAGGTTAGAATTTTCATGTTACATTGTGTTTCAGTCTAATGATTCTATTTACTCAAACAATGCAGAATGCATGATGAAATGCATTATTTTGAAAACTTATCTGGCAGAAGAAATGCTATAGTATTTGATCTGACTGTCTGTCTGCACGGTCTCAGACAAGTTGGATTATGGGTTTGGTTCGAAAAATCAGTGATGAACGAATGCTTAGATGGCCACCAAAATGGCTGCTACATGCCGTTGCAATAACCTATTTTTCATTTGCATGAGATTTCTTACAAATTCTATTTACATTTTATTTAATTGGTATTTCGAACAGGCTTGAATATGGGTTGTTTCCTAGATGGCTGCCAAATTGGTGGATTTCCCTGTGAATTCGTGAAAGTAAGAAAATATGAAAATAAAGTAATATTTAGTACTTTAGCCATGGAGCAATCAGAGTGGAGTTTTGGCCTCTCGGGAGCACAGTGGCTCAGTGGTAGAGTGCTTGACTCGAGACCGAGGGGCTGCAGGTTCGAGCCTCACCGGCGTCACTGCCTTGTGGTCCTTGAGCAAGACACATTTATCCTAGCTTAGTACTGGTTCAACCCAGGAAGACCTGTCCCTGTTTAACTGAAAGATTGTTGATGGGACATAAAGAATGAAATCAAATAAACAATTGGCCTCTGAGTGCTTTAGAATTAAAAGTGTTTTAGCCCTCTTGTTTATCATATTTCAGATGTAAATGTAATGGACATGCGACCGGCTGCAGCATTGGATCAGATCGTAATATGAAGTGTGATTGTTCACACAATACCATGGGACCTAACTGCAATCTGTGTTTGCCATTCTATAATGACAGGCCTTGGGCAAGGGCTACTGAAACTGATGGCATGGAATGTCTACGTGAGTATTAATGCTGTTATTAGAACCAGTTAATAAATACATCATGAGCTCAAACTCTCCTACATTGCTAGCAGAAACTTGTCATCTGCCGATAATTTTTGCAAACAGTTTGAGTGCATCAGGTCGTTAACGGCACCTCGAAGTAATAGTTTGACTATACTACAAACATGCATGAAACAGCTGTTTTATTACCCAACCCATTTGATGAAATACTTAGCAGCGGTTTCTGTAGACAATGCGGCTTTGATGCAAAATAGAAAATTTCACCAAATCTGCTCAATTTGGTCTCAAAATGTTCCGCTCGTTCTAAGAAAACAAGTACCCACACTTTATGTTTCTATCCATAAACAACAAAGTGTTTGGAGTTTTAGGTTTCCAAACAATGCCTCATTAGTCGTTGCGCATGTCGACAAGTGCCTGGCTGTTTTTAACAGCGAAGCCGGAAACCAGGCCATGGTATAGTGCCAGTCAATATAAAAAAACTATTGCCTGGGCAATAGTTCAGTGACTCATGAGATAGCAAAAAATAGAGAATTACTCAGTATATAGACGGTTGGGTAATAAATTCCAATATTTTAATGCCTTGTATGTAATAAATCCCAAAACAGCAAGCCTTTGTAGCTTGTGATTGCAGTGTATAAGTAAAACATGATCTTTTTCTTTGCAGCATGTGACTGTAACGGTATGAGTAATGAATGTTACTTTGACGAGGATCTGTACCGCAAGACTGGTCATGGTGGCCATTGTACAAACTGTCGTGACAACAGGGGAGGTATACATTGCGAGCAGTGTCTACCCAATCACTACATTAACAAGAATACAAACAGGTGTACTGCGTGTAACTGTGATGAAACAGGCTCGGAGGATTTACAGTGTGATGAAGATGGACAGTGTCTTTGCAAGCCCGGCGTGACCGGTCAGCGCTGTGACCGTTGTGAGGATAACTACTATGATTTAAGCATATATGGATGCAGGTTTGTAAAGCAAGATGCAGGATGCTGTTTCTCACATACCAATGATGAAAAAGCTGAATAATCACAAAATTTACTGACTGAAGGATAAGTCTATCCCACATCGCAAATGAAGTTTCTAATATGTGAGATAAATTTCTTGAGTTTCTAACCATGTATTCTTCCAATACTCTCACTAAGGTAGTAAAATACAGTACCAAAATCACCCAGGTGAACCGCATGTCTAGATCTCGGAGGGTGTTGGCTATCGGAGGTAAACAAAGGATTTTGAGGTTGGACATGGTCTGTTTTGAGACGATTTTATTTCATTTAGATTCGCTTTGAGGGATAAGAACAACATATAGGTCGATAGTATACAGAATGATGATAACTCTGAAAACAATACATCTTTTTGAACTGAATCTGTTCGAGTTTAAATCGCATTTGAATTCGGAAATGCAGTAATTTGGACCAATATTTCGAATTCATCAGTTGATATTCATATCTTTTATTTTATTTTTACTTGATTCACAGCCACCGCTGGAATGTATAACCTCTCTTTGGAATGAATCAGTCAAATACAATTCAAAAATACTTGTAAAACACTTATTTATTTGCAATTTTATGACGGTGGTATCATGTTTATGGGTAGCTTTCCGTTCGGAGGTATGTTGGGTAGCTGTCGGAGGGAAGGCATGTGCATGTTAACATTGATTTCGGAGAAAGGCAGATTGATTATGCTCATTAAACTAGCTATCGCATACGGAAACAAAAGTGTAACACTCAAACACTTTCAAAAACAAGTGGTTCGATTGGCGAGGAACATATCAAGGGAGAAACAAGCTTAAACAAACCAATTTGTTAGAGTTTTTGTTCAACATTGAAGGAGAGTTTTTGTGCATTAGTTTGTTTTGTTTGTTTTTGCCTACCATATCTATTTAGCCCTTTGCATCACATTAAAGAAACAATCTGGCAGTAACATAACATGCCAAAGCATTATACTATGAAATGGGCACATACTTTTTGTGAAGGTGACAGATCAAGTAGCAATGCAATTAGTATACCAGATGTTTAGACGAGCACCTGTACGGTCTAATCAGTCTTCACTAATTGCATAAATTTAACTACATGTAGGTGTTTTCGCATTTACACAATATAAGTTAACGCACTTTAAAGAACGGCCTTTGGGTTAAAACAAGTGTAAATGACCAGGAAATGCCACAGTCCCAGACAGACACATGGCACCAAGAGACAGAGACACTGGAACACAGATAAATAAGGAAAACGCACAAAGTCAGAATACAATAAGCAAAGCATTCAGCTGCCTTTATCTGAGTGAGAGAATTGCCAAACTAGAAATGACACAATATAAGCGTTTAACACGAAGCGCTAAACACGAACCCCCAGCAAATACAACAAAAAATAGTAAGTGAGTATGATCAGGAAATTTCACAATCACAAACTTCAGACAAACCCATGGCACTGTGAGAGGAAGAGCCACACAGCAATCACGAGGCACTAGGAAAACAAACTAAGCAAATCAACCAGATCTCTCTTCCCCATCTATTCGCCCTCTTTCTCTCTCTCTCAATCTCTCTATCAATCTCTCTATCAATCTCTCTCTCTCTCTCTCTCTCTCTCTCTCTCTCTCTCTCCATTCTCTCTACTCACTCACCTATCTACTCTCTACCCCCCTCTCTCTCTGTCTCTCTGTGTGTCCCTCTCTACTCTCTACTCTATTCTCTTTGTCGTTCTCCACTCTCTATTCTCTTTGTCTCTCTCTACTCTGTCTCTCTCTACGTCTCTCTCTACTCTGTCTCCCTCTCTACGTCTATCTCTACTCTCTCTCTCTCTCTCTCTCTCTCTCTCTCTCTCTCTCTCTCTCTCTCTCTCTCTCTCTCTCTCTCTCTCTCTCTCTCCTCTCTCTCTATACTTTATTCTTTACTTGCACTCCTCTATACTCTCTCTATACTTAATTCTCTACTCGCAATCCTCTCTACCCTCTTTTTCTCTACTCGCACTCCCTCTCTACTCACACTCCTTCCCTATTCTCTCTTTCTCTACTCGCACTCCTTTTCTACTCGCACTCCTTCTCTACTCGCACTCCTTCTCTGCTCTCTCCTTCTCTAGTCCCACACCTTCTCTACTCTCTCTTTCTCTACTCGCACTCTTTCCCTACTCGCACTCCTTCTCTACTAGCACTCATTCTCTCTACTCTCTCCTTCTCTAATCGCACTCCATCTCTACTCGCATTCCTTCTCTACTCGCACTCATTCTCTACTCTCACTTTCTCTACTCGCGATCCTCACTACTCTCTTTATCTCTACTCACACTCCGTCTCTACCTGCACTCCTTCTCTACTCGCACTCCTCTACTAGCACTCCTTCTCTACTCTCTCCTTCTCTACTCGCACTCCTTACTACTCTCTTTTTCTCTACTCACACTCCGTCTCTATCTGCACTCCTTCTCTACTCGCACTCCTCTACTAGTACTCCTTCTCTACTCTCTCCTTCTCTACTCGCACTCCTTCTTAGTTCCCATTCCTTCTCTACTCACACTCCTTCTAACTTCGCATTCCTTCTCTACTCGCACTCCTTCTCTACTCTCTCTTTCTCTACTCGCTTTCCTTATCTACTCGCACTCCTTCTCTACTCGCACTCCTTCTCTACTCTCTCTTTCTCTACTCGCACTCCTTCTCTAGTCTCTCTTTCTCTGCTCACACTTCATATCTACTCGCACTCCTTCCCTACTCGCACTCCTTTTTTACTAGCACGCCTTCTCTACTCGCACCCCGTCTCTACTCGCACTCCTTCTCTACTCGCACTCCTTCTCTACTCACATTCCTTCTATACTCGCACTCCTTCTTTACTCTCTGTTACTCTACTCGCACTCCTTCTCTACTCGCACTTCTTCTCTACTCGAACTCCTTCTCTACTCGCACTCCTTCTCTACTCGCACTCCTTCTCTACTCGCACTCCTTCTATGCTCGCACGTCTTCTCTACTTGCACTCCTTCTCTACTCTCTCTTTCTCTACTCGCACTCCTTCTCTACTCGCACTCCTTCTCTACTTGCACTCTACTCTTTCTTTCTCTACTCTCTCTCTCTCTTTTTCTTCTCGCACTCCTTCCTCTACTCGCACTCCTTCTCTACTCTCTCTTTCTCTTCTCAAACTCCTTCTCTACTCTCTTTCTCTACTTACACTGCTTCTCTTCTAGCACCCCTCCTCTACTTGCCTTCCTTCTCTACTCGCACTCCTTCTCTAGTCTCACTCCTTCTCAACTTGCATTCCTTCTCTACTCGCACTCCTTCTCTACTCGCACTCCTTCTCTTCTCGCTCTTCTTCTCTACTCGCACTCCTTCTCTACTCGCACTCCCTCTACTCGTTCTTTCTCTACTCTCTCTTTCTCTGTCTCTCTCTTTCTCTGTCTCTCTCTCTCTCTCTGTCTATATCTTCCTCTGTCTCTCTCTGTCTCTGTCTCCCCCCCTCTCTCTCTCTCTCTCTCTCTCTCTCTCTCTCTCTCTCTAATGTATTAAAATATCATGAGCAATACGAGAATTTAATGAAATGATAGCGAGTGTTCGACTCCCATGTTCAGTCCTCCTCTGTCAAATTCCAAGTACATCACCCGATCATCGGGTAATGGGTAAAGAACTGTTATAACGTGCTAACAGGGAACATTTTTATCATGGAATTTAGAGAGGAGTTCTCTGTATGCCTTAACAATGAAGCCCTCTCACGAGTTAGGGTGTATTTGTACAAGCCATTTTATTCTAGGGAAAGGGAAAATGCCAAACTGAGGGGAACAATATTGTCAGAGAACGGGGAAATAAATAAAACATGAAACATGGAGGCAAGTCAATATTTAAGAAGAACAAGGGAATATGTACCTCCTGGGAGGGCCTCTATTATAGATAATAGAACAAACATCACAACTATAAAACTACTAAACTTGATATGATTAAAAATATTGTACCCAAACTCTAAACTTTACAATCTGATTGTCTATCTCTTTCTGAAATGGACGTCACCCAGGTACATTTATTGAACTAAAGATAATTTAAAGTCGTACTGCAAACGGTTGCATAAAAATCTAATTAAACATTCGATTTTTACAGAAATTTTGACTGCCATTTGTCGCCAGTCGGTCGACACATGGCAATCGAAAAATCGGGCGTCAAATGGCAATCGAAAACCCTGTTTCCAACGATTTTTGATCTACGTTCGTCGATAGAATTAACGTTTTCGATTGCCGCATATCCGGTGTGAAACTTTTAAAAGTATCTTAAAGATATACAACCCATCTTTATTGCTTCTTATAGAATGACAAATGAGCCGCGACATGTGATTTCCAAAAATGTGGCATTTTGAAATGAAAAGACTCAGACAAGCCTGTGTAGCCTTCTTTTAAGCTTAGAAACTCAAAATTATGTTCGTTCAGTAGCTTAATATTCATATAATACTCAAGCGACAAGCAAAGGCTCTGATCAGACTTCGCGTATGCGCAATCTGGTCTGAGCCTTTGCTGGTCGCACATACCACATTGTTGGAAATCTCATGTCGCGGCTCAAATAATATTGTTTAAAAATAATGACATTGTGGGGTTTGGGCTGCTGTTACCGGAATATGAGGACCTGGGCCCGGAATTACAATGCCTCCTTAAAGTTAAGGAAGACATACTTAGTTAAGTATTGATTTTTCAGGATGCCAAAAATGACGTTTTAAACTGATTAAAATCAAAATTGTTTCACATTTCTGTAGATCACAATGATATCTTTGACCACAAGTACTGCATCGATCCAGGCAATTTATTTAGCATGTTGAAATATCAATACTTAACTTAAGTCGTCCTTAACTTTAAGGAACCATTGTAATTCCGGGCCCTGTACTACTATGTAAAGTTTAAAAACGTTAAAAGATAAAATAACAGAACGGATTACCACTGAAACTGCAATATTTTCAATTTTTTTTTCGGGTGTTGTTATATGGATTACTTTGTCCACCTATAAAAATATGCAGTGAAGATCCAGATAAGCTTACATGTATACTAATACTTTTAAGAATGAACTGACAACAGACCAAAAACATAAATTGCTTTTAATACGTGTGGTATTTTATTTTACTGTCGCAATGGCGCAAAGACGTATGCAAACTGTACAGGGTTCATTATTATGTTTTTTATTTTGTTTGATTTTATTCTTAACATCCCAGTCAACAATTTTTCGGTTATGTCGGGATGGGTCTTCCTGGGTTGAACCAGTACTAAGCTATGATTAATATGTTTTACTCAAGGGCACAACACAGTGACGCTGGAGAGGCCAGAAATTCGAACGCTTACGTTACTCGATAGCTGCGCATTCAACTAAGAGTAAGATGCGCGGATCCAGAGAGGGGGCGGCAGAGGGTCCTGACCCCCACCCTTGAAAATCGGAAACCTTTGGGGCCCTTTAGCAATACTGGTCCAGATCTCCTGGAAAATCAAAAGCTACCAAGCCAGCATTCCATATTGGGTAATCAGCGGCCCGCCAGCGTTTTGCTGTTGGGCTGACGATGGCCCGCTTTTAGTGGTATTTTAATTCCTCGCTCCATTCATCTAAAAAAAAGTGTGTCAGAGTTAAGTTGGACTTCGTCTGACAAAATTTCTGGATCCATGCATGATTAAGCATCGCATGGGAGACCATGGGATGTTTTTTTGCATTTTTCTCACTAATATTTTACAAAACCGAAGAAAGCGTATCAGTGCAACGCTACTAGATGACGGTACAAGACATGGACATACCCTATCCCAGCCAGCACACATTGTCGGGCAACCATCGGCCCGCCAGCGAAATGCCATTCAAAATGTTTTAGATGTTGCATAGCAAAAAAGGAAGAAAGGAAGGCGGGAGGGGGGGGGGGGGGTTGGGGACCGGCTTGAGAGCCCCGTTGAAACCCATTCAATGTTTGTGGTGGTTTTTTTTGCATGTTTTGTTGTTGTTGTTGTTTTTTACGGTTTTTTTTTTTTTTTTTTTGGGGGGGGGGGGGGGGGTAAATTGTTGATATAGTTTGTTTCATTGAATAGAATCTTAAAGGGCAGTGCAACAGAAGGGTGTTTCAGTGGACTAGGTGAGTTGCATGTTTCAATGGATTTGATCTGGGTATTTCAGTGAACTGAGTTGTCTGAGTGCTTCCCTGGGCTGGGCCGTTTGGTTGTATCAGTTGCCTAGGGAGTTTGGGAGTTTCAATGGGTTGGCTGTTTTGTGCATTTCAGAGGACTGTGTGCGTTTGGGTGTTCTGTGGCGATTCAGTAGACTGGTGGTTATGGGTGTTTCAATTGTCTGGATGGCATACATGAATATATTTTTGGATCAAAGGTTTACTAATCATGCACACAGGGCATCTTAACCAACAGTTTCCTTGCATTTTGACATTCCATTTACACAACAAGATGCGCCTCAACATGTCAATGTGAACCTGCATTTTGTAACCCTGTTCACGTTGTTAATATACTGCGTTGCCAGATAAGATAATGAGTATAAGTATGGCACATGTTCTTGCCTTCTTTCAGGGACCATACCCTCACCCCCATCCCACCCAGCCATCATATCCCCTTCCTATATCAAGCATACTGGTTTCACCAAAAATGAATCAATGCAGAATTTAAATAAATATGTTTTCCCAGACTCACTAGACAAAAACATGTATAATGGCACCGACTGAAGATGAGCGCTTTTCACAACACACAACAACTGTAAAACGTCTCAAATTCCCTTCTGTATTTCGCCCCCCTGATAGTCTTCCATTTGTATCATTACATATTTTTTTGTATCAAGACATGCTTAAAATATATCAGATTCAGGCACTAATTGTGCGGCAGTTTGTATCAATCTCCGAAATCAAAACCACTGTCACTCCGATAGCAAGGATGCCAGCTGTCAAGTTACCTCTGCACATTTAGCTAACCACCAAAGCGATATCAACGTAAGCAAATTTCAAATATTGATGTTTTAATAGCATTTTGAGATACGACTCTTATAAATCATGCAGGAGAATGATATAGAATTGTGGCGACACAAGCAAATTGTGTCAAAGGTTGATGTAAATCCAGCTATGATCAAACGAATAGCATTTTTTCATTGAAAATTTCACAATCGTCGTTTGAAAGGTCGCCCAGGGTCCTACGGACATGGATCAAAAGCATTTAACACATTCCGAGTCCTTATCATTCATTATAGAAGCAACCTGTTTGCTGCTTTCGTCTCCAAGAAACTCTCTATAGGACATAAAAATGGATAAATACAGACCCTGTCCATCCATAATCGTAATGTTTACCTCCGATAGCCAACACCCTCCGAGATCTAAACATGCGGTTTACCTGGGTGAAATTGGATGGTATGTGAGAAAAGAATCCACCATTGGTGTTCAGTGGGAATCGGAAAATCCCAACCCTTGGGTCCACCGTTCCAGTGGGAAATGAGGCTGGCGTTGGACCCTCAGGTTGGGATTTTCCTGTCTCCACTGAACCCCAATGATGTATTCTATTTTTCTTCTATAATGAATTTAAATGCACTTGAGATGGCTTTTATCATGGAAGCAAACACTATGGACCCTGATCAGAATGTGCATGAGGGAGCAGTCCTTAGGAGCAGTCTGATCTGGGTCCATAGTGTTTGCAATATAGGCCACCAAAGTACATCATCAGATAAGCTAGCAAACAGATGAAAGTTGTTGTGAATGACGGATAAAGGGGTAAAAGACTCTAAATTTAAGGTTCAAACATCAAAGCATTGATGTAAGATATATACATGTAGGTCATATAGGGTGACTTCATTTGCAGATGTACAATTAAAGACTAATCATATACCTATGAAAACTGTACATAGCTTCAATGCAGAAGCTGCACAAAGTATTACTTTTATAAAATGTTATAATTGAATTCTTTGCATAAGATTATGTAAACCCAGAAGCGTTTTGTTCAGTGTATTTATGCTTAAAATAAGGCATTACATTATAGTTCATTACCTAGGCCAAAGGAAGGGTTTCTGAACCTCATTCATGATGATTTAACCCTTTGTAGACCAATGGACGTTTCCATAAAGTTAACTGTTTAATACAGTTAAGTCAAGCTACTCTGCTGTTGTATAAATTTAGGGGTTATAATTTCAAAAAACAGTTCTCTGAAGATTGATTTTGTCTTAGCAAACAGTGCAGACCCTGATGAAATGCTGCATTTTGCATAATTTCATCTGGGTCTTCATGGTTTGCAAAGGTACCCATTTAGGGGTTTGCAGTCTACAAATGGTTAAATTTTCACATACAATACTCTGGCAGTAGTATATTCCTTATTTAAGAAAATTTCAAACCATGTATTCTGTATTAAAATATTAGGTTTTGAGTATTCTAAATGTTTTACAGGCCCTGTGGTTGTGTGGAAGCTGGAAGCTTAAAGAACTATGCCCAGTGTGATTCAGTGACAGGGGCTTGTGTTTGTAAGGAATTTGTTGAGGGGCAGAACTGTGATAGGTTTGTATAATTACATGTAACTCCTGCCCTACTTACACATAACTCTTAATCTACTAGTGTCGTCTGCAAGCAGTTTGGACCCAGATCAGGCCTGACAAAATGTCAGGCCTGATCTGGATCCAAACTGTTTGACATTGATGGTATTCCCAAAATTTTTTTCGGAAGAGTTGATTTTTTTTTTTAAATTAGCAGACGATAAAAATTCTTGCAAAATTACCAAGTAAGCAAAGAGTTAATAAACCTTTTTGTACTGCTGGTGTTTTCCATACATATTGATACAATAAAAAGAGGATCTTACATGAGTGCTCATGTTTTATTGAATTTATTAAACAAGTTTGGGAAAAGAGATAAAATGCGAGGCTTGCCCGTGCATTTTATCTCTTTTTCGCAACAAGTTTGATGAATTTAATAATACAGGAGCATGAATGTTAGATTCTATTTATCATAAATTATGATAAGTTTCTGTCCAAAAATATTTTTTAATTCCCCTGGTATCGAAGAATCAGAGGGCATATAGTTTTTAGTCTACATGTGTGTGTGTGTGCAACAAACTTTAACGTTTGCAATAATTTTCGAACTGCTGGATCTAGAGCTTTTCATATGCATATTACCTTGTGGGAGGACTTTTTGAAGTATAAAAAAGTATACATGTATGACATTGACCTTTGATCTACTTTTGATTTAGTTACAAAATTTAAAAGGAATGAAGAATTACTCACAAAAATGGCAAGATAAATAAGATTTGAAGAAAATTATAATTTTTCTGTGGGGAAGGTAGTTGGTTCAGACCTCAAATTTAATACCCGCAAAAAAGGTTTTTCACATTGGACAAGTATGAATAAAAACTGTGGGTAGAAAACACCTTTTTTGTTGTTCAACTGATAGGAAATAGAATTTTTTCTTGAGATGCAAAGATAAAAAAATATTCATAATTTTATGCTTAAAAGTTTTGTTTATCTGAACCTACAAGAATATTTAGGAAAGATAAGGTATGTACAGCAAAACCTGTGTAAAACAGCCACTCAAAAATAGACAAAATAAAGATCTTAATGACAAATGGTAGCTTCATGAAGGTGGAAAGTATTGCAGAATGCTCCCCTTGGAGCATTCTGCAATACTTTTGACCTGCATTAAGCGATTCTACATTACTTTTGACCTGCATTAAGCGATAATTGGTCTTCAAAACCAATTTTTCTGTGTCTTTGAGAGTGGCCGTTTAACACAGGTTTTACTGTAATTATTAAGGCTTTGTTTCAGTACTGTAATTATTAAGGCTTTCTCTCAGTACTGTAATTGTTAACACTTTGTTTCAGATGTAAGCCTGGGTACTTTGGTTTGGAGTCAGAAAATCCATATGGCTGTGTTTCCTGTTTCTGTTACGGACACTCATCAATATGTACCAATGCCACTGGCTATTTCCCAAGAACTATCTCATCAGACTTTGAAACAGGTGAGCTCCATTCGGACCAAGGATTTGCCTTTACGTTTAAAAGAATGTCCATGGACATTGTTGTGAGAAAATCTGCCTTCTGACTTTACAACCAGCTTCTGAGGAAGCATGAAATATATCTTGCTCATAAATGTTTAAATGGCAAATAGTTGAAATTTCATGCTCAGTTGAGCATGAATTTTTTTTATTTTTTCAGGGCTTTGTGAGTTTTGAATTTACTTACTAAGCTATGTAGTCAAGCTAGAATGTTGAAATTTCGTAAGAAGCATGTATTGCAATATGACACCAGGAAGTGAATAACAAAGGTGCTGATTAGACAGTTTGGGTGTGTAGGCTGGTCTGCGTTTTTGTAGTTCAAGGACAATAAAGCAACTTTGCCAATGATATTTTTAACATAATATAGCAAAGAAACTCTCCATAATAATCAAGGTGCTTACTCTTTACCTGCCAATGATATTTTTTGTCCTCTGCTGATAGCCTTTACAAACACTTTAGACCCAGACCAGGACCAATAAAAATGCAGACCTGGTATGGATCAAAATATGACTCTCAGATGGTATTCCTGAAAGAATTATTTAAAAAAGTTAGTTTTGAGGACAAAAATATGCAGACAACAAAAATCATGAAAAATTACCTAGCATGCAACAAGTTGATCTTAAGCAAGCAATAATTGTATTTTCTAACCATGCTGATGAATATCCTTATATTTTAACATACCAATATGACTATGAAGTACATTGTATATAAAATAATAGAATTGAAGACAATGTAGACCGAGATCAGATCAGACTGCTCAAGGAGCAGTCTGATCTGGGTCTGCATTGTTTGACTAGATCTGTCTGTCTGACTGTTAAGGGTAAAAATGGTAGCTTAAATGTTTTTTTTTTTTAAATTCCAGTATGGCGATATAGTGTTAAGGCTTCACCAACTAGTGTTGTCTGCTGATAACCTTGCAAACAATTTGGACCCAGATATGTCAAATTGTTTGACATTCTGATGGTATTCCTGAAAGAATTTTTTGAAAAAGTTAATTTTGAAAAAAGTTAGCAGACGACAACAAAAAACATGAAAAATTACCCAGCATGCAAAGAGTTAAGATGGTATATGGCTGTGAGTGGGTGTCTGTTCTATTGACATCTTTGTTGATACACTAGTCTGGTTCATTTGATACAGGTTTCTATCTGATGCATTGAAATTAGACAGCATGCTGAGTATTGTATAGAAACCTAGTTCCTCACAATGGCCTGTTCATTTGAAACCAGGTTGCTATCCTAAATTCCTAAATGCACTGAAATTCGACATCATGCAGATTTTAATAAATTGAGTGCAGATCTGTGAAAATGGACCTTTTAGGCATTCCAGCAATTATTACATGAGAGACACTTGAAAAACACCTAAAATAACAAAATTTTGATTGCTTTTATTGATATTACCATGAAATGCTTCTAAATCTTGATGGCATCAAACCATTTCTGATTATATTAAAAATTTTGTATGGGAGCTGTTGGAATGGGTTCTAGGCACATAGCCAGGCGGAGGCCAGGAAGCCTGACTTTGTGGCTTGCGCAGTCTAATCAGCCTTTGTTATTCGCTATCTGAAGAGTAAATATCTCTAAATTCTCCATTTTTTGTTGGGCTTTAACATGATAAAGTCTCTGGCTACGCTCTTGGGTTCAGTTAGGCCATAACACCTGCAAGGGCACATAATGAAGATCGAGCAGGTCACTTTGAATGCCCGTAATACAATCTAGAACATATGACTTCATAAAATTTCATTTGCATTTACATTATTACATAGATAACACATGTGAAAGAAACCCTATTTTTTACTGAATTTTTATGCTACGCACACAATAACAAACAAAAGAATAGAGACCAATACTCTGACGTCATAATAGGGTTATTGTCAATCTTGACATCACATTCCTAACCTGATTGCATATGTCTTTCATTCAAATCTATTGCCTCAAATATTCAGGAAATGCTTTTAACTCTTTGCCTACTGGGAAGTTATTCATGCTTCATTGTCGTATGCTGACTTTTTTCAAAATAAACTTTTTCAATAGATATTTTTAAGAAATACCATCAAAGTGTCAAACGGGTTAGATCCAGATTAGGCAAACGTTTATTGGGCTTTATCTGGGTCCAAACTGTTTACAAATGTTATCAGCAGATGACACTAGTAGGCAAAGAGTTAGGAGGTAGTACTTTGCATATGTAACAGTAACTAGATTTTGATTGTTACAACCATAAAGAGTCCTTTATCATAACCTGGCCTAAATTATAATATTTAAAATTTTACAAGAGTTATATAAGGTGGTCGGAAAATCTATGGAAAATGTCCTTTAACACCTTAAGCACTACCAAAACATTTTCAGCAGACAACACTTTTAAGTTCTGACACTACCTTTAAATACATAATTAAGCCTTGATATTTCGTGGGAATCATCTGCCACATGAAATATCAAGCCTTATTAGTTTCCTAAAGCAACGGCAGAAAATTGAAAATGTCATATGCTGCAAATTTTAGGACGTGCTTTATGGGTAAAAGACCGAAAATAGCAAATATTTCAGATGATAGCTGTTTAAAATTTTAGTGACTTACAGTTTTAGCTCTTTATCTCCTGGCATCGTCTGCTGATAACAGATCAGGCCTGACAGAATGTTGATTTTGAAAAAATCTGCAGACAACAAAAAAGCGGGAAAAATTTTCTCAGGGGGGCAAAGAGTTAACATATTTTCTGGTGTTTAACTGATATAAATGTTTGTTATATTTGTGTAGGTAAACAGCGTTGGACTGGTGTGGACCGCCAGAATGAGGCTATAGATACACAGTACAATGGTATTCTTCAGCACCTCGGAGTATCTGCACCTGACGGCAATGATTTTGTCTTCTTTTCAGCACCAGGTAAGTCTCTTTTCAGAGTATGAGAGTGTTTTGTGTCCCACCAATAAATATGGTCATATAGGCCAGCTAATGTTAAAATAATATCTGTCAGTTCTTGAGATTCTACTACTTATTCAGGCCTCCAGAGTGTGTATCGGAAAACTATTTTCTTTATTTCTCATCCAAAACATATGTTGTGGGTACTCAAAAGAGCCGTCTCAATGAGACGGTTCTTTTGAGCACCCAAAACACATGTTTAAATTAATTGGTAAGAAAATAATTAAAATTTTACGCAAATAAAATTTCTTCATCTGGACCTATGTTATTGCATAGGCAAACATTGGAGTGTGGTGGCTCAGTGGCAGAGTGCTTGATTCGAGATCGAGAGAGTGCAAGTTCGAGTCTCACTGGAGGCACTGCATTGTATCCTTGAGTTTGACACTTTATCCTCTGCTAATACTGGTTCAACCCAGGAAGACCCATCCCAATAAGGCTGAAGAATTGTTGATTGTGATGTAAAGAATCGAAACAAACAAACAAAACGAGAGTTTGGTACTATAACATATGCCCCAGGACTTAAGTTAAGAGTGCATACCAAAAAGATAATTTTCTTATGTCTCAACCAAAACATATGTTGTGGGTACTCAAAAGAACCGTCTCAATGAGATGGTTCTTTTGAGCACCCAAAACATATGCTGAAACTGATAGGTAAGAAAACATTTACATGTTTACGCACAAAAATTCTGTTAACTAAACCTATGTGCCCAAATGCCGTTGATAAACCCCTATGCTCATGTATCAAGCAAATCTAGAGGTCTAAATTTTGGTCTGAGTCTTCATCTACAGCCATACTTTGTGTATGTGAGCAATGTAGGCTCAGGCAAGTCTGTGCATATGCAAAACAAAACCTGTCTTCTGGGTCTGTGAGCAATGCAGGTGCAGACCAGCCTGCATATCTGTGCAGTCTTATCAGCACCTTTATTATATACCTGCAAAGAAATACACCTGATACAACCCCTTTTTCGGCTCAAAAATACAAAATCTTGTATCACCCTACTAAGGTGATATTTTTCCATATCACCATCCTCCATGTTTTACCCACCTCACAAGCGATAATGCGTTTACAATACCCTAATCACTAAAATTTCCGCATTTAAGAAAAGGAATTAAACACAATAAATGCATTTCTTGCTCTGCTGAACATGTTTAGGCAATGTGACATCATCAAAACTTTGGTGCAACGTTATTTGCTACTGTGTTGCAACACCACGTCACACACTATCAATTTTAAATTTTGTTCCGTTTATCACTGAAATGGAAGTGTTTGTTGTTGTTTTATGTAGGTATATAATAAAAACATTATTACTTTAGTAACTTGATCTGATGGGTCGGATCACGTCTCGTGGCTGGGCCAGGAACGACCGGATCACACTCGACTTCGTCTCGTGTGATCCCATGTTCCTGGCGCAGCAACTCGACGTGATCCGACCAATCAGATCAAGTTACTAAAGTAATAATGTGTATTTATTATTCACTTAATGGAAAGCATCGTATCTAAACTTGCTACAAAGAAATTGCAATATTCTAGGTAGTCTATGTAGCTGAGCAGACTGGTTTAGGTGTGACCTGATCGAAAACCCTGAAGACAGACTATCTAACACCGAGGCCCATTATATAGCCGTAGATAATGTGCTTTTTCAACGGAAAAATGGCAATACTTTTTTCTCTATGAAACATTTGTTAGCCCTTAAAGCGCCAAGAAAAAAATGCACCTGAAAATGTCGTCTGCTGCAAATGATTGCCTAGCATTACTGATGAATTAAGTATAGAAGCAAACAGCTTGGACCAAGAACAGACTGCTTCTAAAGGAGCAGTATGATCTGGGTTTACACTGTTTCCCATTGAGGCTTCTTAAACATTTCAGCAGACGAGAAAAGCAGACGACTTTTGGTGTGATTGGCGCATTAAGGATTAGGTGTTCATCAAGAGCGTCTCAATGAGACAGATCCACCAAAAACTCCCAAATTTTACAGAGAAACAGTATTCATATTTTGTGATTTACTCTATTTTCTAAAAACCCATTGTTGTGGGGTTAATCTTTGATGAATTTGCCTTGTTTATTCAGCAGGACTGGGTTAAAGATAAACTGTTTGTTTGCATTCTTTTCAACTGAACATTAAAGTGTAAAAAAAAAAAAAAATACATTTTTCGGTTGTTTGATTTGGCTCAATCTGTTTTGATGTGGTCTGTTTTTTTAGCGCTGCTGAAAAAAATCTTTATTTTAGTATAGCCATCTGTTTTATATATGAAAATTAGAAAGGATCATTGACGGTTTGGGCCTTATACGCCTATTTTTCTGATTCCCAGAACGCTGCTTTTGAGCTTTTAGTGTGGTGCATGTAGTATCAGTGCAATAGGTGAATCTAATGGCAAGAGCCAGCTAGCAAAATATTTTCAAAATTCCTACGCATTCGAGAGTTATGGCGGGTAGAAAGGGGAGGGGGTCTGAAATTTCATGAAAATAAAAAGTGCTTTAAAAAGTGATTTCTGCACGTGAACTTGATTTATTTGGTAGGCATGGTGATATCTAATGAACATACCATATGCAGAGTATTAACGAATCACAATAATTGATGAAATTGTTTTAAAAACAAAATATGTTTTGCAATAAAATGATTTTCGGGAGATAATTTAGAAGTTACCTGTACATTTTTGACTACATGTACCGTAAATAATACAAAACCGAAAGCTCAACAAAAGAAATAAATATTTTTTGAAGGAATGAAAGTGTCCCATTTAGCATTAGAAAGTAAAACTGATTCTTACTAGATCCTTTGAATATTGCTTTCTTTTGTTTAAAGGGCATAGCATGTTAAATGTACTTAAAGTGTCCGAATATTTATGGTATACATATGCATGTATATCCCTATATGAGACAATATATTGAACACTAAAGTATTTACCTGCTATAACTCTTTGCATGCCAGTGGATAATTTTGTCGTCTGTCAATAGCCTTTGCAAACAGTTTGAACCCAGATGAAGACCAACAGAATGTCGGTCTTAATCTGGATCCAAACTGTTTGACACTCTGATGGTGGTCCGGGGTGGTTTATTTTTAGAAACTGAATTTTGAAGAAAGTCAGCGGACGAAAATAGAATCATGAACAATTCCCTAGCATGCAAATAGATAAGTACAGGGCGTTTGCAAAATAATGTGTCATTTAATAACAGTGAGTTTTTTTCTTATGAAAAAATGCATAAAACCTTGCTAATTCTACTTTTAATCTTTAAGTACTTTATATTAAACTAGCACAGAATACAAAGCAATTTAGGAGGTTGGTTCTAGATAACTTCATTACTGTCATTAATTTCTTATTTGGTAGAAAAGGCATTTTATGGGCTTAAGCCCAGGGTTTTTGGGCTGCTGAACATCTTTCCCCCCCTTGTGCCAGCAAGCCACTTCCATACACTGTGTAAAATATGGTATCACATATACATGCAAAAGCTTTTGCAGGCACACGGGGGGGAATGATGTTTTAAAAAATGTTTTCGGTTTTCTATATATCTTAATGTAAAACTGATTGTTCAACCCAAAATTTTATATCTTTGAAGCATTTAGTATCGAAAACGGACTTCGCCACCATAAAGTACTCAGGTCAGGGTAGCTTCAAGGTGAAGAAAGGGACGATTGACAAACTTTTATTTTTACTGAAAACCATAGGCATTTACCCATAGCAAGTGTCAATGATCCTTACTACCAAAACATTATCTCATTCGGAAAAGTACAGATGCTTATACCATATAATCCTAGCATCCTTTTTGTGGGACATCGGCAAACAGTGCAAAACCAGATCAGACGCCGCAAATTGCGGCGTCTGATCAGGTTCTCCACTATTTGCTAACAGAAGGTTCTTTTGAAATTTGAATAAAAATGAAAAATACCACCCAACAACCCTAAAATTGGAAATGGACTGGACCAATTGATAGAAGTGGGAATTTCCATTTGGCTTAAATGGAGAAAGATAAGGTTTTAAATCAAACATTTGTTTCCCCTTGTGCAGTTGGTAGTGAGTCAATACTTCTGTGGACTTTAATAGATGGTTCATGAGTCTGAACCCAGGTCTGGCCACATACTCAAACTATCACTGCTGATTCAAGTCGGGTAAATGATGATATTCATATTCACTTAGTGCTGATAAACCTGTTAAGAGCAGCCTGCCCAGGAATGGTGCCATAAGCAAGTTCATGTCTGGTTTCATCCAGATTTTTTTTTGCAGTACCAACCCCACACGTAGGTTATCTCAAGGTCTCAGATTTAGAATTTTCATGATAAAGTTTTTAGGACCTCATTATTTCAAATCCAAAAATCAAGGACCTCGGACAGTTTCCTATTCAATCTTCCCAAATTTTGACAGCCTGTGGCTAGCATAATGCATAACTGACAACTACAGTTTTGTGCTTGAATGAAACTCTTACATTTAGTGCATCTAACAAAATAAAAGTATTTTGAAAATATTGCATAATTATGCCAGGACTTTAGGGTTTAGGGGGTGGGGGTATTTTTTGTGACCAGATTTATATTTCACAGAAAGTCAAAGTTTCTTTGAGTATTCACCTAAATACATTTTAATATAATGTTTGCGGCATAAAACTTGAGACGAAAGTGATGCTTTGGAATGAGATTCGGGATGAGAAGATTTCATTGTTTTGTCTGAAGAAGTGTGCTGTCAATTACTTTTTACTATTACCTGTAATGTTTTGAGTTCAACCAGTTCGACTTGTGCACTGAGGTGTATCATATCTGTATACTGTATAAATCATAGTCTAGATAAACACATTTTTTAGCGTAAAATCGTAATATGTTCTTACACATCAGATTTAATCTATAATTTTGGTGCTTAAAAGAACCGTCTCATTGCGACGGTTCTTTTGAGTACCCACAACATAATGTTTTGGTTGAGAAATGAGACAACTAATTTCTTTGTAAGCACTCATAACTAAAGCCCTGATATATGCCATTGCAAATTGATATTTACCTACAGGTTTTTACAAAATAAGTTTCTAATAAGTTTTTATAATAAAGTATTTTTGAGCATTTTGACAGCGTGTTGGATAAAAAATTCTGGCAGTACCATCTCCCTCCCCTACCTCACAAGCAAGGTCAAGGTCACAGACGATTTTTATGTTTCAAATTTTATTTTAAAGTCTTCAATAACTTGTAGATTTTTCAAACAGGGCCTGTAATCAATTCATGTCATGTTAACATTGTTCAGAATGGTGATAGATATTTTTAAAAAATTTACACATCACCATCCCTCCTACCCCCACCCCATTCCCAAACCCCCACCAGTATAGACATATGTAGTCCTACTGACGTAAGCAGGAGAGTCATTATAGCTCACCTTCAGGCAAGCTATCCAAACCGGTAACCAATCTTAATTGAGCCGTGACATGAGATTTCCAACAATGTGGCATTTTGACAAGTGTAGACTCAGATGAGCCAGTGCAGCCTCCTTTTAAGCTTAGAAGGTCAAAATGATGTTCAGTCAGTAGCTTAACACTCATAGAATATTCAAGTGACTAACAAAGGGTGATCAGGCTGGGCGTAAGCACAGGCTGATCTGAGGCTTTGCTGGTCGCACATACATCATGATTTGAAATCTCATGTCGCGGCTCAATTATCGTCTGCTGATTATTTTTTCATAATTAACATTTAAAAAAATTCTTTCAGTAAAACCATCAGAGTGTCAAGCAGTTTGGATTCAGATCAGGCCTAACATATTGTGGGACCTGATCAGGGTCCAAACAGTTTGCAAATGTTTTCAGCAGACGACAGTATGAGGTAAAGAGTTAAATCCCTCTTGGTGCTTTATTCTGTAAAATCTATTAGTAATGGTAAATAAATAAATTTAAAGATAGCAACAGACTTACTTACATTAACCCTTTTCCCGCCAGTCACAATGTTTGTCGTCTGATATTTTGTCTATTTATGTTCTTGGGTATATTGCAAACAATATGGACCCAGATTTGACTGCTCCCAATGGAGGTTCATAATATTTGCTTCCATGATAAAATCTAGTCTGAAGAGCACTTGAATATATGCAGCAGATGACATTTTCAGGACAAAAAATATTGGCAGGATAAGAATTAAGTTACATCATTATCACTTTATCAGACTGCCATCTACAACATTCTGTAATTCATAACTCTTGATAACAGGTGTATCCATATTACTATATTTCTTAACCCTTGTCCTGCTGAACCCAGATTATCATTTTTTGAACAATGTAGATACAGATCAGCTGGCTTCTAGCGAAGCCATCTGATCAGGTTCTACACTTTTTTCAACTCAATTCGAAATGCATACTTACAACGCGAGTGCCGCAGGTCAACGGCATAAAAATTGGGGAGGAGTTTAGTGCATAAAAAATTTTCAGCAGGAAAAGAGTTAACTGACACTTTATGAAAATACAAGTCAAATTGGCGACACAAAATTTGAAATGTGGCACCAAAACTAAGTTGGTAGAGAGTCAGGCTTGTGACCAAGGGGTCGCTGATCTGATTCTCACAGTTGAAGCAGTGTTGTGTCCATTATTAAACCGTTTTATCCTCATTGCTTGGTTCTGTTTCCCAGGAGAACGTCCCGACATGACTGGAGAGTTATTGTTTCCTATATTCATTCTTTAAGTTCTTATCAGAATAGCTAACAGTAATGTCTGCAGCTAGATCTTGGTCTGCACTGTTTGCCAAATCCTGTTTGTGAAGTAAAACAGATTGAAATCCAGCCTCCAAACAAGCATTAATTTTCTTATTTCTCAGCCTAAACATTTGTTGTGGTTACACAAAAGAAATGTCTCAATGAGACGGTTCTTTTGAGCAAACAAAAATCATGTAAACTGATGGCTTAACTGAGTGTCACATTTTGATGCGCTTAACTGGATCTATGTGGTATTTTAGTTACCATAGTGTTCTTTGTTTACAGTAACATTCATATTTTGTGCCTTTTCCAGCTCGATACCTTGGTGATCAGAGATTCAGTTACAACCAGCTACTGACTTACAAACTACGCATAGGAGAACAGCAGGCAGCTGCCTCCATTCTGGACATTATCATCGAAGGAGCCGGTCAGAGAATTTCAGCCCCCTTCTACTCACAGGGAAACCCCACTCCGGGACTGGAGTCACAGGAGTACAAGTTCCGCTTGAACGAGCATCCTAATTACCAATGGTACCCGAAACTGAAGGCTGAGACATTCATATCAATCCTGGCTAACATCACCGCTATAAAGATTAGAGCTACTTATAACCCTGATGGTAAGACTTGTTATAGTGTATTAATCTAAATATTAAGTCAGATAGGCTGGGTCGAACAATGTATAGTATTGTATACCCAGATAAGTCTGCTTCTGAAGGAGCAGTCTGATCAGGGAATGATTCTATTCATCATAGGATGATAAGAGTACTTTGAAATCATGTATTTATTCATGAAAATGCTAAGACTTTGTCATATATATGTGATGTTATTATGACCATCATTACGTAATGTTTCCAAAAATGTAAGCCACTGGTGGTTTATGGATTTTAATACATGGTGTTATATCACTCCCGGAGGCGATGTCATGTGATTGACAAGCTTAAGTTGCAATGGACAGCGTCTGAGACAGGCAACAAAAACGAATCACTGAGCTCTTGTACTTTTCATCAGTATGATACAGACATTCATGACATGTCATCAGCTCTCTCATATATATTGCAAACAATATGAAGTCAGATCAGACTGCTCCCTTTGGAGCAGTCTGATCAGGATTCATAGTGTTTGCTTTCATGGTGAAAGTGTTCTAGTCTAAGAGTGCATTTCAAAATACACAGCAGGTGTAATAAGCAGATGACATTTTAAGGACAAAAACATTGGCCGGAAAAAGGTTAAGTCTTATCTAAACTTTGTGATTAGGGAGCGCAGTGGCTCAGTGGTAGAGTGCTTGACTCCAGACCTAGAAGCCGCGGGTTCGAGCCTCACCAGCGTCACTGTGTTGTGGTCCTTAAGCAAGACACATTTATCCTAGCTTAGTACTGGTTCTACCCAGGAAGACCCATCCCTGATTAACTGAAAGATTGTTGATGGGACGTAAAGAATCAAATCAAACAAACAAAAAACTTTGTAATTTTCAGGTGTTGGTTTTATTGACGACATTCACCTGGGTACCGCTAGGAGAGGTTTTGACGGGGAGGAGGAGGCTACCTGGGTAGAGAGCTGTACCTGCCCCGAGGGCTATGTGGGACAATTCTGTGAGTCGTGTGCTCCTGGGTACAAGAGGGAACCTGCATTTGGTGGAAAGTTTGCTTCCTGTGTTCCTTGCCAGTGTAACAATCACTCTGAGCAGTGTGATGCCGATTCTGGTACGTACATTGCATTTGTAGTTAGAGGAATAATAGAGCTGTATTACAACTACGCAACTAGCAGGTTAGCAAAGAGGTAGTTCATGAACTCAAATTTGGAGATATAGCTGTCATGCAAATACAGGTCAACCTCGTTATCTCAAAGTCCAAGGGAATGGAGAAAATACTTCGAGCTATCCAAAATGTGACGTAACCAAAATACGGTATACATGTTGAATTTTGTTGAACCAGATTTCCTACGATATACATTTGCAGTACAGACGTAGTAAAACTGTTTCTACTCAAAACTGGATTGAAATAAAGACAAAAGAAAAATCTTTTGAGTTGTTTTATTTCCATTTAAATTACATAATAAAATAAAATAAGCAAACATCAAACAAAACAAGTTAATATCTCCATATACGAGAGCATATAGATAGCTAAAACGGAGATCTTTGCAGCACAAAGATCTCCGTCACTGAAAAAACGTCAATTTTGTAGGAACAGAACCACAGATATTCTAGCTGAATCAGAGTAGGCTGCACTCTTGCAGTCTTATCAGAGTCTTCACATGAAGAAATATTACACCCTTTCATATCGAAATATCTCACAGCAATCTAAACACTGTTAAAACATCTCTCATCAAAAGACACCGGTGAACAATATTAAGTCATTAAAATTTGAAAGGGACCGCTAATTTTCTGATGCTCCAATCAAACACACCTGAGTGGTCATGTCAAGGTCAATCGGGTCAATTATCTACACAAACAGCTGATCAATTAACAACACACTATAACTAATTGGCGATTACTTGCAACAATGGATTATTTGGGCTGAAATTAAGGCTATTGTACGATCAATCAGGTAAATTACTTTGTTTGTCATTGGACCGTTTCACTTTTTGACCACTTCGATACAAGCAGTGGTAAACAAAGGGAAAGTTGGCTTTATGGAATGAAAAATTGCTTCGAAATAGCCGAGTTTTCATGATAACCGAGTTTGACATAAGCAAGGTCGAATTACAGTGCAATATAGGGGAAAAATTCGGGAATGGATGATCACTTCGACATAGGCCGTGTATTCGAGATAGGCAAGTTTGACATAACGAGGTTGACCTGTATAAACAATTTGCTGTAGAGTGACAGGAATTTTAATACTGATTGGCAGTTTGGGATGTTTAAAAGAGGTAAAGACAATGGACATGATGCTTTGAAAATGTAAATTTCCAAATAGTTTTCTCCTTATTTTAAGTAACATATGTTGTTGGTACACATTGGAATTGTTTCGATGAGGCAATTCCAATGTGTACCTATAGCATATGTCTTTTCAATAAATGAGTTTTTCACAATAAGCTTTTTTTAAACAAACTCTCAACCGCTTTCATTTATTCAAAGAAATGAGCACAGTAGAAATGAACAACTTTTCTTGTAGTTTGTCATGCACCTGGGTGGCAATAATAGAATGTCTATTTTATGCTTCTGGCAGCTTATCTTTAGATGTTTCATTGGAGTATATTGCTACATTGCTAGTTTCGTGGTTGTAAGCATCTTATGGTAATTACTCAAAAATTTTGGAATGACTTAACAAATAGCATTGACCCAATCCGTCCCAACATTCAGACAGCTGATCAGTATTTCTTAAATTGACTTGAGCCAGCCGCTCAGTTTGAACTTTAAGGGTATTTGATTGGCTGTCCATCCATTCATCATATATCAAGTTTTGCTTTAATCATGAAATTCTCAGGATTCAAACTTTACACAAATGATCGTTAGATGAAGCCTCTATCAAAAAATCAAAAAATCAAAGAAATATATGACCATTAAAGGGCCTCCAGAAAAGTGTGTAGATAAAGCTTAATTTCCTAATTTCTCAACCAAAACATATGTTGTGGGTACCCAAAAGAACCGTCTCAATGATAGAGTTCTTTTGAGCACATACTGAATTTTAGTTTATCTAAACACAACTGACCATTTCAACTTCATGTTGTTAAAATTCTGCAGAGATACTGGAAGTTTGAAAATTTTGAATTTCTAAAGATTAGGGTTTTGGAAAATTCAAACTTTCAGCCATAAGTAGGTGATTTTATTCAGCAAATATGTCATTTGTTTTCAGGTCGTTGCATCTGCAATGACAATACAATGGGCAATACTTGTGAGAGTTGTGCTGTTGGTTACTATGGAAACTCAAGGATGGGTAATCCAGATGACTGTCTGCCATGCCCCTGTCCCGGACAGAGTCCCTGTATCCAGATTCCCGGCGGAGAGATCATCTGTACCCAGTGTGAGATCGGCTATGGTGGTAATCTCTGTGATATTTGTTTGGATGGTTTCCATGGCGACCCCAAGGGCTGGTACGGAACAGAACAACCCTGCGAGAGATGCATGTGTAATGGAAACATTGACCCTAATGCTGTTGGAAATTGTAATAGGTGAGTTTTGTTAAAATACATGATGGCCACATAGGAATTACGATAATACAGTACCACTGGTATTCACTGTTGAGTTAACATATGCCAAGATATTATGCCAGTTCTGGTTATCTGCAAGTACTAAAAAGATCTGAATTAAAACTGCAGAGGAAACCTGGTGTTACCATTGTTCAACAAGCCAGTGTTCCTGTTCGGTTAATATGGCAGCTGGGAAGGGATACAAGTCACATACCCACCAGCCTAGAATATCTCAGAGGGGTTTGATTGGGGATAGTCAGGGGATCTCGATGGTCAGTCTAGAGTTGACATGACAGGCTTGCAAACAATACCCTGCTATATTGCAGGTATGGGATTGGGCATTTTCTTGCTTGAAGAGAAAATTGTCCAACAGTCCCGAGAGATTGGCAGGACTTGCAAGTGAAGGATTTCATCCACATTAGATTGGCTTGTCAGTGAGCCCCGAATTACAACCAAGTCGGTATGGCGAAGTATGCAAAGTAAACCGGCCATTACATTTCCGTTTTGTACAATGCTAAGGGTGACCTTTTTTTAGCATGAGTATATTTCACATACATGTGTTGACCCATATCCTACCAATATTTTTGTCCTGAAAATGTCTGCATTTTACGTCTGCTGCATATATTCATATGCACTTCAGACTATTTGTATCATTGACGCAAACACTATGAACCCTGATCAGACTGCACCTAAGGGAGCAGTCTTGTCTGGGTCCATATTGTTTACAATAAAGGCTTTTTAATTACATCAGCAGGTGAGTGAGCAGACGACATTTGTAGAGGGTGATGGGAAAAGGGTGTGATGTTTATATTCATGGGTGAAAGTTTGCAGGATTAATCCTGAATTCAGGATTTTGAGGCTGACTTTCCATAGAAAGTCAGCCTCAAAATGCTGAATTAGGCAGATTATAATAGTTTCTCTGATTAGTTTTCATATTATCTAAACACAATTAATCATTTTAACTTGAAATTATTCATTTTTGTAGGCATCCTGCAAGTTTTAAAATTTGAATTTCTAAAGTTTAGGATTTCGGAAATTTTGAACTTTCACCTATGTATATGAGCCGCGACATGAGATTTCCAACAATATGGTATGTGCGACCAGCAAAGGCTCAGACCAGCCTGCGCAGTCTGATCAGAGCCTTTGCTTGTCGCTTGAATATTATATGAGTGTTAAGCTACTGACTGAACATCATTTGGAGTTACTAAGCTTAAAAGGAGGCTGCACAGGCTTGTCAGAGTCTACACTTGTCAAAACGCCACATTGTTGGAAATCATATGTCACGGCTCAATATTGTTTATTTACAGAACGAGTGGAGAATGTAAGAAGTGTATATATAGCACAGCGGGATTCAACTGTGACAAATGTTTACCCAGCTACTTTGGTGACCCACTGGCTCTACCTAAGGGAGATTGTCAAGGTAAGATTGAGTGATCCACTGGCAGTTGACAGGAACTGACGAAAATATGCATGCATACTTGTCACAAGTTACATGCCAAGTAGCGTTAGACTGGGAATGGAAGGGTTTCTAGTTCAAGGCTCAGTGGAATCATTGTGTTGAGTCCTGACAAGACATGTAGTACCATATTTATGTTAAATATGGGAACAGAAAGGCCTTAACAAAGAATGTTAGCCAAGACACTTTATCTGCTGCTTAGAACTGGTTCCACCCAGGAAGACAGGAAATCGTCCCGACATGACTGACAGATTGTTGACTGGGACTTAAAGCATCAACACAAACAAAACAAACAAACATGGCTAATAGCATTGTTGCTGACCATTTTGATATGACAGAGTGTTGACTGTGATGTAATGACTCAAACCATCAACAACAAAGTTTGATCCAACCTACCAGCTCCCTAACACGCTCATGAGCTCAGAACTAATATTTATTTTATATTCCAACAAAAATGTGTAAATAAAAGTTTAACTACTTTCGACAAAAATGTGTGAAAGTGGGAGACTCACCAGATGTGTCTGAATTTAACCAGAGATGAGGCTGTGCTGAGTCCATGTTTATATTCAAATCCTGAGACAAGCTCATACATGAACTTGACTCAGGATTGGAATTTAAACAGGGGCTCGGCTAAGCCTTGTCTCTGGTTAAATTCTGACACCTCTTGTGAGTCTTTATCTGTACTACATGGACACACATGATAGATTCTTATAATCTTTATCACACAAAGCTTTAAAATTCATTATTAAATGTGTGGAAATCGGAGATCGGGACCGTCTGTGCGAGTTCGACCCATCCATGTGTTCGAGCGATACCTAGCCTGACAATTTTCAAGTTGGTTCATGTGTACTCTATGTCATCACGGACATCACGTTTGTTATCGACCAAAGTTGCAAAGCGCACGTGATCAAAAACCCTATGCAAGCTAGAGATAAAATGATAAGCCGCATGTGTAAGCATATGAACCTGTTGAAAGTAAATACATTTATCAGCATGCGCATATGCGCAGGCTGATCAATGCATTTGCTATCGAGTAAGCTTAACTGCTTTTCTTCTTGTGGGTGAATGTTCCTGTTTATGTGTCGCTACAGTTTATGTTTGGTTGTTTATCGTTTTCTTTAGAACAATAAACGAAAAAAAAGTTTGTTTCTTATTATTTATTCACAATGTGCAAGTTTCAATGAATAACAACAAATAAAACATGAAAAAAGTGACAAACTCCTCAGGATTTTTACAGAAAAGACGCGGATCAGACTGTACCGCCGCACAATCCGATGCCTTTCTTTATCCAGCCAGGCATGTTTTACTCATTTTGACACGCGAATTCTTGATTACAAAACATCTCATTAATTGTCTTCAATCATTGTCGGCCGCCCTACTTAGTGGTGACAAGTGAGAACTTACTCAAATCTTTGATCTGGTAAATTGCCGCTAATTGCTTCACACATTCCGCTCGCCAGTTTGGTAACCCAAGGGTGAAATCATCATTGTCACGGAGCGCTTATGGAAATATTAATGAACTTAAATCAAGTGTGTGACTGATTCATGTAAAGAAATATTTGGTTCGAGCCATCATAGCGGTTTTACATGAAAAATCACCCTGCGGACCGTGCTCTGAGTTCGAGAGTTCGAGCCATCACTGTTCGAGCCTGGGGTGTATTTTAACATTAAATGTATAGGGAAATTGCCTGGACCGACGAACGAGTTCGAGCGATCTCTGGTGTTCGAGACAGGCGAGTTCAAGCAAACAAAGTTCGACTGTAGATACTGGGTTTAGGCAATATGTATTCAATTGTTCTAAAAACCTATAAAGTAAAACCTGTCTTAAGCGACCACTCAAAAATAGACAAAACAAAGATCTTGATGACAAATGGTAGCTTAATGAAGGTCAAAGTATTGCAATACTTTTGACCTGCATTAAGGGATAATTGGTCTTGAAAACCAAATTTGTGGTCTTTTTGAGAGTGGCCGTTTTAGACAGGTTTTACTGTATAATTTTAGTAGATCTGAAAAATAGTAATTAAAGCAAGGAAAGATAGAAGAGAGTTTTTGAGAGGTCATCAAAATTAAAAAGTCTTTTAATTATGTATTTGTGTTTGTATATGTGACTGTAAATCAATAAGAAATAAAATTGAAGAAAAAAAAAATTTGTGGAAATCTTCAAATCATTACCTACAAATTTTTTGATGTCACTTATTTTTGGTTTCATAATTTTGACATAATCCAAATGGCTAAATCTCACATATCTAGTATTATGTGACTTCCATTCAAACCTTTCTATCCTTTTTATTTTCCAGCCTGCAACTGTTACCCACCAGGAACTGTGAGTGCCGGAGTTCTGTCATGTGACCCAGTATCAGGAGATTGTCCTTGCCTACCAAACGTACGAGGAAGACAGTGTAATCAGTGTGAAGATGGCTTTTGGAATCTTGACAGCGGCCACGGTAAGGAACCCCTGATAAGATAAAGTGTTAAAAGTATCAATGCCAAAAGATTGCATTGCAAGGAAACCTGTCTTTGGGGTTTGTAACCAGTTAAGCAAATAAGTGACCATTCTGCTGTTGGAGAAAAAATATTTTCACTCACCCAAAGTAAAGATTTTAGCCTAAGAATCATCGCTGGTCCTATAACACAAGGAATTTATAAGCCTCTCACTATCTCAGAGTATCTTTGTTGACTACTTGTAGCTTTACACATTACAATACCAACATTTTAATATCAATTTCTCATAAAATGCCACATCAAAATTTGTGTGTTGTCAAAACTTGCAGTCCTCCCACTGTGGAAGCGGACACTAGAGTCGCAGGGTTTCTACATTAACTATAATGCAGAAAGATATCAAGTTGATTATGTTTCTGTAAAGCATTAAAATTGAAAACTATTATCAGGACATCATTTCACTTTCCAATATACCAATTAATTTCTTAAGCATCGCCATATCCCGAAAGAAAAGAATAATGTCACACCTGGAAATTATGGATTTGCCCTAAACTATTTCGCTCTCTGAAGAAAAATTGACATTTATCATATGATGTCGCGTCTGGGAATGAAATAACGCCATGCAATAAAATCGATAAACCACTAGTGGTTTTTAGATTTACGGGAAACATTATGACGTCCATAACAACGTTGTGATCATAATGACAAAATTATAACGTTTTTACGCGGGAAATGAGATTTCAAAGTATTTGTCATTTGATAAATAGAATCTAACATTCCTGCTCTTGTATTATTGAATTTATTAAACTCGTTGCGAAAAAGAGATAAAATGCTCGGCAAGCCTCGCATTTTATCTCTTTTCCCCAACTCGTTTAATAAATTCAATAAAACATGAGCACTCATGTAAGATCCTCTATGTAACAGACAGAAGAAAAAAGTTGCAGACAGTAACATCTCCAGTCTAACGTGTCTGGCAACAGATGCGAGTCTGACTGCAGATTCAGGGGTCGCGAGTTCGATCCCGGCCCGGTCCCATACTTTCGTGGAGATTGATCATGAAATAATTTCTACGGTCATTCTCCTCCCTTCCGCTTAATCATTCAAGAAGGGTTGTTGTCAGTTACAAGCGAAAGTATGTGCACGAAGTACTGGTTAACTGCTTGTTCAAGCTTGCCCAGGAAAAAGTGTGGTAAGGTGAATTGACTGTCCTGCCATGACCATAGCTGTTGACTTGGGACGTAAAGCAACAAAACAAACAAAAAACATCTCCAGTCAGCTTATGAACACTTGCAGGCTTTGTACAGACCCATGAATTATATTTTTTATTAGCACCGATTATGCCAAGTAAATTTCAACAGGTGTGTGTATCTTAGCACAATCTACAAATAGCTATTGTATTCATTACACCTGTACATATGTAAAAAAAAAATAGAGTAGTACAAGGAATAGCTTTAACAAAAATTACCATTCTGGTGAGGTTTTGCTCCATATAAATGCCCCCTCTTTTTATTTTAGGCCTAACTGTTTTTTCTGTTATTGTAGGTTGTGAGCCATGTATGTGTGACTCGACAGGCTCTCTGAATAGCACCTGTGACCTGATTACAGGACAGTGCCAGTGTAAGCCAGGGGTCACTGGACGTAATTGTAACCAGTGTGAGAAATTCTACTATGGCTTTGGCCCTCTTGGATGTACAGGTTAGTAGATATAATGGTAGCAATATGTTTGATAGAGATATTAATAAGAGATGATTGAAGATGATCATCATTGGTTAGAATTATCTATTGATCTGTTACTTTTGCAAAAAGTATGTCAAGTATTTCAAATAATTTGAATATTTTTCATTTGCATTAAAAAGAGCGAAAACATCAATTCTAATGCACTTGCTTATGTAACATAACTGAATGTTTCGTCCTGTGAAATAGTGTGAGAAAATATATGTTGTTGGTACTCATTGAGACGGTTCTTTTGAGTATCCACAACATGCTTTGTTTGAAAAATAATGAAATTAATCTTTAATTATCTCTTATCTGGAGGGCTGTACAATAGTTGTCTTTTTTCAGTAGGTAATGTGTGGGTTAAATACAGCATGCACATGCAATGCTCCTGTTTGAAACACTAGAAATAGTGAAACATTCCCTATAAGTACCCACAACATTTCTTTTGATGTGAAATAAGGTAAATATTTTAAGCTATCTGATCTGAATTCAAAGAATCCCAAAAAATACTTTGACTTAAGCAGTTAACAGGATTTGAGGTAGCAAGATTTCCCGCTCATAGGTCAAGATAAACAAAAATTTGATCGTGAAATTGTGAATATTTTCTTATACATCAAATGGGCCTCGTGGCGACAAAACCTGTCTTTGGGGTTGCCGACAAAGTGAGATTTAAACCAGCCTGCTCAGCTACAGAGGCTAGCTAGGAAAATCAAATTTCGCTTGTAGCAAGCTTAGATATGGTACTATACAAATCCCGAATAACAAAGGCGCTGATCAGACTGCGCGGATGCACAGGCTGGTCAGCGCCTGTGTTGTTTGCGTTTTCTCACATCCAGGCCCAAATAAAACATGTGTTTTAGGTGCTAAAATGTCCAGTCTCATTGAGACAGTTCTTTTGAGTACCCACAACATATGTTTGGGTTGAGAAATAAGAAAATTATTTTTTAATTTTCGGTCGTTCACTAAGGGGATAACTGTCTTCATAATTTCATTTGGGGAGGTATATTGTCGGATATGCGGTCGGAAATTTAGTTTTATGGCGAAGTGCAAGCTGAGCCGTAAAACGTAATTTCAGAATGTATATCTGACAATATACCTCCCCAAAAGAAAATTTTAAATATGGTTATCCCCATTGCGAACCACATAAATCTGCACGTCATCCAACGTAATGTGACGTAATTAATGACATCAAACTATTTCCAACAGTATATCGCAGGATATACTGTCCCAAATTTTTGACATTATCCAATCAGATGTCGCGTTACAAAAGCAAGTGCATAAGAATGTACTGTCATTTAATTTCAGCATGTAATTGTGACCCCGAGGGATCGCTGGACATGCAGTGTGACGACTATGGTAACTGTCCCTGTATTGCCGGAGTAGAGGGCAAGAGGTGCGACAGATGTATGGAAAACAATTATAACATCACAGCTGGATGTATTGGTGAGTATTGCTCATATCACAGGACATTTAAAGTACAGTAAAACCTGTGTAAAATGGCCACTCTCAAAAAGACAGAAAATTGGTTTTCAAGACCAAATGTGGCGTATTGCAGAATGCTCCAAAAAGCATATGCAGCCAGTGCATGAGATTTTGGTATTTATCCCATATGCCGAAAATTATTCATGTGCAGCTATATGACAGACTTACTCCCAGAGGAAGAAATACTAGATCACAAACCCAATGTGCTTTGGGTACTACAACCATGCAACTAGCAGGTTAGCAAAGAGGTAGTTAATGAAATCTTATTCGGAGATATAGCTGTCATGTAAATATAAATAATTTGCAGTGGAGTGACAGGAATTTTAATACTGATTGGCAGATTGGGATGTTTAAAAGAGGTAAAGACAATGGACATGATACTTGGAAAATGTAATTTTCCAAATAGTTTTCTTCCTTATTGTCAGTAACATATGTTGTAGGTACACATTGGAATTGCCTCTATGAGGCAATTCCAATGTGTACTTACAAATGTCTTTTCAATCAATGAGTTTTTCACCATAAGCTCTTTTTAAATGAATTCTCAACCATTTTCATTTATTCAAAGAAATGAGCATCTGGAAATAAACAACTTTTCATGTAGTTTGTCATGCACCTGGATGACAAAAATGGACTGACTGTCTATTTCATGCTTCTGGCAACTTAGCTTGAGATGTTTCACAGGAGTATATTTTAAATTGCTAGTGGCATGGTTGTAAGAAGAACCATCATATTGTGACAGTTATTTTGAGTATCCACAACATGTTTCGGTTGATTATTTAAAAAAATCTTTAATTACACACTCTTATCTGGAGTTTTGGAGATACTTTTTGAGTTTGAGTCCAATAAACTCGATAGTAAGGCTGCTTTGCCTGAACCAGGCATATACTTATTGACTAAATGCAAATGCCATCTGCTCCTCTCATCTGCTTATGTTCTGAAATAGCCTATATTGCAAACAATATGGACCCAGATCAGACGGCTCCCTTGGGAGCAGTCAGATCAGGGTTCATGTTGTTTGCTTCCATGAAAAAATCTAGTCTGAATTACACTTGAATATGTGCAGCAGACAGAAAAAGCAGAGGGCATTTTCAGGACAAAAAATATTGGCGGCATGAAGGTGAAATGATTGTATGCTGCTACAGTAAAACCTGTGTAAAACGGCCACTCTCAAAAAAGACCAAAAATTGGTTTTCAAGACCAATTATCGCTAAAATGCAGGTCAAAAGTATTGCAGAATGCTCCGCTCCAAGGGGAGCATTCTGCAATACTTTCGACCTTAATAAAGCTACCATTTGTCATTAAGATCTTTGTTTTGTCTATTTTTGAGTGGCCGATTAAGACAGACTTTACTGTATATTATGTTTGACAGAATGCCCGCCCTGCTATAGTCTGGTTCAAGAAAGAGTCAACATTCACCGTGGGAAGCTACGCGAGCTGAACAACCTCATTCTGAACATTGGCAATGACCCGGATGCCTTCAACGATACCAAGTTCACAGAACAGATGGGCAATGTGAACGATTCTATCAACATTCTACTGAGTGAGGCTAGAGGGGCATCAAGTAAGTGAAATCTTACATGATCCACCGGAGCAGAACTTAGCCAACCTTAGAATTAAGTTTGTTTCCCATTAACTAGCCATTGTCTGGTTTGCATGCTTTCTAGACTTAATCTCAGCACCTGTAGGCGGACCATAGTTTGTTAAAACTCATCCTGGTTTCTATTATATCTGAACTCAAGGGATTTTCTGCCCATCTCTAGGGGCCGAATTTCGGCTCCATTCCAAATCGAAAAAAATAGCCACCTTTTTTTCCCAATACCATGTCTGATTTTCCCAATTAAAAAAAAAAAAATCTTTTTTTTTTTTTACTTTTTTTTAGAGACCACTTCTCCTTATGAGAAACAATGACCCATATCAGAATGATACTTTTAAACACTTTGTCTTAAACACTTTGGCTTAAGTGGTATGCTTGACATAATACAATCTAAAATAACTTGATTTTGAAGATAAATTTTGCTACCCTTGTTATGTTCTATGTCGTTAATTTCTCGAAATTTTGATGCGAACTGCCCTGGAACTACCATGATTTGATTTGACTCGACTAACCAGACCTCTGTAATCCGATCATAGTTTACTGGTACCTGAGTTTACTGGTATTGCTCCTAGAGGAGCAGTCTGGTCAGGGACTATTTGTTTATTTCCACAGCAAATTATTTATTGTTAACTTGGATTGATTACTCCAGATCAACAATTTTAGAAAATCATCACTTATTGAAATAAAACCAGATGGGTTGGATGATATGCCAATTTCTTTGATTTATCAACTATTAAAAATGTCACACCCACATGAATAGCAAATACCATAGGGTAATTGTGCTAAAATATCAAACTCTATTTACCTGACAAAACAGTCCAGATAAATAGTCCAATCAGAGATTGGACTCCTGGTTCAATTCTCTTTTATATTGAGTTGTGTAACAGGTTCCACCATTCACAACAAATTTCGTCTGCTAAGTATTTTGGTAGCCTATTATGTATTTTGGTAGCTTAGTAAAGCCCTATATTGCAAACAATATGGGCCTTGTTGGAGAAAATCTGGCTTTAGGATAAGTGACAAGATAAGATTTTAAAACTATCTGTTCAGCTACCCAGACTAGGTAGAATTTTGAAAATATGAATATGGCTTGTATTATGATTTTACTTTTCAGATAATGAATAACAATGGTGCTGATCAGGCTGGACAGTCCGATCTGCAACTTTATTGTTCGAATGCAACAAAAGCATATTTTCACATGATGTGGGTGATTTGTAGGTGACGATGGCAGCATGGGTCAACAGTTACAGATGTTACGAGAAAATATCCATGAAGTCCTGGGTCGGTGTGGCCAGATCACTCGCAACATCATCAACGCCGATACCACAGCGAAAGGCAGCATGGATGACATCATGAAGGCAGAGGAGGCTATCGAGAGAGCGGAAAGTGCGCTCAAGGCTGCCGAGAACTACATTGACGTAGAGGGCCAGGCTGCGTTACAGAGAGCTAAGAGTGCCCTGGACAGATTTGGACAGCAGTCGTCCCAGATGACGCAGATTGCGACCGAGGCGAAGGAAATGTCCATGAGACAGCTAGAAGAGGCTAAGAGAGTTGAGATGTTGGCCAAGAAGGCTCTGGAGACTTCAAATGAGGCGCTACAGCTTGCTATGGACACCTTACAGGTAAAGAAATGGCTCAACCCATGTCCTGAATATTACTTATTGGAAGCATTTCATCGTTGAAACTCTTCAATTGAACACCACAATATACTTTTGGCTCACCTGAGCCTTGAACTCAAGGTGAGCTATTGTGGTCATCCATTTGTCCGTTGTCCATCTTTCAACTACTGCTTTAAACAACATCTTTTAAATCACTAGGTGGATTATTACCTAATTTCACAGGAATAATCCTTAAATGTTCCTTTTTCTAAATTTTTTATAGATTTTGATTCCATGCAGAATTCTGTTTGCCAAGGCAACCAAAAGGAAAACCCTGGAATATCTTCTTGTCAAAATCTACTGGCCCGATTTGAAAATGATTTTGCACAAATGCTCCTTGGGTGAACCTCTACCAAGAATGTTCAAAAACATGGCTGCCAGGAGGTGAAGCTAGTTTATCTTATATGTTAATATAGAAAACTTACAAAAATCTACTTGTCAAAAGTTACTGGCTCAATTTAAAAATAATGTGGATGAATGGTCCTTGGGGGACCCTCAGTCATGATTGTTTAAAAGTTTTTCTGATCCATCAGAAAAGATAGCAACAAGAAGCAAGTTAGTTTTTCTTGCAAATAGTTTGGGCCCAGATCAGGACTGACTTTGTGTTAGTCCTGATCTGGATCCAACCATTTGACACTCCTGAGTTTCTTTTTTAAAAAAGTAATTTTGAAAAAAGTCAGCAGACGATAACAAAAGCATGAAAAATTACCCAGCATGCAAAGAGCAGCTATGTGCTTGTGCAGCTATTATGTCAAATATGGTAGTCCGATTGTGTTTGTTTTGACCTTTACAGCTGCCAGGAGATATCCTGAAAGAGATACAGGAATTAAGGAACAAGGCAAACAATGCTCAAAGGATGTATGAACAGACGAAATTCTTCGCCGAGAAGGCCCTCAATATGTCTGTGGATGCCTACGAACAGGCACTCGATCTCTACTCCCAGGCTAATGCTATACAGATACCTGGTGTTGATGTGGATCAACTTCTGGCAGAATCTGAGAGGATAAAAAATGAGGTAAACTTTCACATGACTCATAGGTCCAGATAAGGGAACTTGTATTTATTTTCTTACCCATCAATTTAAACATGTTCTGTGTTCTTAAAAGAACCGTCTCATTGAAAGTAACAACAACATATGTTTTGGCTGAGAAATAAGAAAAATGGTTTTCAATTACACACTTTTATCTGGAGGCCAGTAGATTTGGCGCATTGGTATAGGATGCAGACAGGAATAACAAAATACTGAAACAAATATTTAATCATGACTAATATGAGTTTTATGAATACTTCCTTTCGTTGGAATTGAACAGTTCCCAAACACCTCAAAAGTTAGTTAAAAGTTATGGATGCTTATTGGGTTTCAAGCTGCCACTGGGCTTCAAGGTGGCCTTAATTTTTTTTGTCATTGTGAGTGAAATTTGGATACATGCTGATTTTGGAAAGGATTTAACTCTAGTGCGTATGTTTCGTAATATTAAACAACTATGTAATCACCAAAGAAATAATAGAACAGTTGGACTTGCACCAAATATAAATTGATTTTACGAACTATACTCCCCAAAAATATGACGAGAAAATGTTAACATTTTTACACTCAATTCTTTTGTTGTTATTTAGATCTATGCACACTTACCTTGATATGTGTAATTCTACTATTGTAGGCGGCTGACATCAAGAAAGAAGCAGGTATTCTGATAGACCAGAACGAGAACCTCCTGAAAGATGTTGCAGATCAGAGAATAGGAGCTGAGAACCTCCTCAATAGTGGCATCAAACACCAACAGGTAAGGCAAGATACTGGTCACACAAAGTTTTAATATGCCTGTTTTGAAGAAAAAAAATAACAGACGTATTATGGCATGGCGCTGTCTGTCCTTCAGTAAACATTCTTGTAAGTTCCATAACTCATTCACTGTTCAGGATATCTTCATGTAATTATATAGGAAGATGTATTTGGTCAAGACATGATGTGGACAAGAATGATTGTTCTGCCTTTCTTAGTTTCCAATTATGCCCCTTTGATTATTTTTTCCCAAAAAATTCTTGTTGGCTCCATAACTCAGTAACCCTTAGGGATATCTTCATGCATTTACAGGAATGTGTATTATTTGAGCCAGTGCATGAGATTTCCAACAATGTGGTATGTGCGACCAGCAAAGGCTCAGACCAGCCTGCGAATATGCGCAGTCTGATCAGAGCCTTTGTAAGTCGCTTGAGTATTCTATGACTGTTAAGCTACTGACCGAACATCATTTGGAGTTTCTATGCTTAACAGGAGGCTGCACAGGCTCGTCCGAGTCTACACTTGTCAAAATGTCAAATTGTTGGAAATCACATGCGGCAGCTCATTTGACTTTGTCAAAAGTATCCTATTAGCAGCAGGAAAGTGTTATCAGTTTTGGTTTGTTATAGCTAATGCAACCTTTTTTAAGGTCAGAGTGTACACTTCTGGGAGAAAAAGGCAGCATCTGCTATGTGAAATGCATGACTTATTTAGTTTGCAACTAGATGAAACTCTTTCCTTGATAACACCAACTTTTGTTGTCTGCTGATAACTTTTGCAAAGAGTTTGGACCCAGATCAGACCTGACGTCGGGCCTGTCCAGGATCCAAACTGTTTGACACTGATGGTATAACAGAAGTTGATTTTTAAAAAAAGTCAGACGACAAAAAAATCATGCAAAATTACCCAGCAGGCAAAGAGTTAAAGTAGCAAAAGAAATAGAAATTGTCGTCTGCTGCAAATTGTTGATGGTACTTTGTTAAATCGTAATAATTTTTCTGTGCAGAGAGCTGATGAACTGATGGCTGAAGTTGATTCTGCCAGAGCTAAAGCCAGGAATGCTGTTGACTTGGGAGAGAGGACATTGATTGAAGCTAATGACACCCTTACAACATTGTTAGGTAAGCTTCAAGTCAGGATTATCATAGAAGTAGCTCCCACCTTTCCTTCATGAATATTCATGCTAGGCTCCACCCACTATGAATAATTATATAAATAAAGATCCACGTTGGTACATACAGTGTTCAATCTAGGAAATTTTGAAGTTGATTTCAGATGAAAATAAAACACAGCCCAATATTTCCCCATTCACATAATGTTAAAGATGACCCACTCTGGCTTTAGCACAAGGCCATTTGATTAAAAAGGGGGACAATGGCCCCATGGCCCCCTCTAGATTGAACACTGCACATAGAACAAAGAAAATACTTGTCCGGTCCACTAGTGTAGCATCATAGCATCAGATATACCATATTTCCATAAGTAAACAATGTAGACCCTGATCAGGCAGCTCTTACAGGGTCTGCTCTGTTTGCAAAAGCATTAAAAGGCGTCTTTATGAGATAAAGGGTTAAGCATGTGGGTAATGAAAATTGTTCACGGGTGGTGCACTCTACTGCAGCTTTCAGAGATATGGCCCTGTCATATCTGGCTTGTTGACAGGAAGAAATTTGCTTCTCTTGACTGCTCTTAAAGGAAATAATTTGCTCCCAGCAGGAGCAAATTATTTACTTAAAGAGAAGTCCCTTTTATGAAAAGATAAAAGGGAGGCAATTGATGAGAATCACTGCTCGTTTCAGTAATCTCCCATTGATGTGTGTAACTGTTACAGCATTCTGGCTATGCCCATGATTTTTGTAGAATTAGTAAAAAATAACTTGTTTCTTACCAGGCTCCTAGATATGAGTATGTATTCAAAAATTAATTTTCTTATTTCTCAACCAAAACATATGTTGTGGGTACTCAGAAACACCATCTCACTGTGACAGTTCTTTTGAGCACTAAAACACCTTTGATGGAAAAGAAATATCAAAATTGTATCCTCAGTTTTTCAGAGGCCTGTATTACTAGCAATATGGTCCCAGATAATACTACTCTTTAGGAGCAGGCTGATCAGGGTTCATAGTGTTTGCTTCCATGATAAAATATTATAAGTCTGGAGTGCATTTGAATATATGCAGCAGATGTAATAAGCAGATGACATTTTCTGGACAAAAAATATAAGCAGGATAAGGGTTTGATGTTTTAACACTGTTTTTTCCAGGTTTTAATCAAGTTGTACAAGACAGCAAGGGCAAGGCAGACGATGCTCTGACCAGGGTACCAGAAATAGAAGCACTTATTGAAGAAGCCGAGAGCCGTACACAGGAAGCCAGTGATGCTCTAAGTGGAGCAGAGAAGGATGCCAACGATGCATTGAGGATCGCTGAACAAGCAGAGAGTAATGCACAGGATGCCTCAGAAGTGAGTAGTATTTATGACTTTTGTCGTCTGCTGATAACCTTTGCAAACGGTTTGGACCCAGACCAGGACCGACAGAATGTCAGTCCTGACCTGGATCCAATCTGTTTGACACTCTGATGGTACAGTAAAACCTGTCTAAAGCGGCCACTCAAAAATAGACAAAACTAAGATATTAATGGCAAAAGGTAGCTTAATGAAGGTCGAAAGTATTGCAGAATGCTCCCCTTGGAGCATTCTGCAATACTTTTGACCTGCATTAAGCGATAATCTGTCTTGAAAGCCAATTTTGGTCTTCTTTTTGAGTGGCTGCTTAAGACAGGTTTACTGTATTCCTGAAAGAATTTTTCGAAAAAATTGATTTTGAATCATATCAGCAGACGACAAAGAAATATGAAAAAAATTCTCAGCATGCAAACAGTTAAGAAAAAAATTCATTCAAATTATTATTGATTTACCCTTTTTCCTGCCATGGAAGAACAGTTTCATGCAATTTGATTGGTTGAAGCAACAGTTTCGTGCCACTTGGTTGGCCGGGGAAACATTTTCATGCAATTGATTGGTCAGAGGAAAAGTTTTACTCTTCAAAAGTTTATGAACAGGAATCTTTCACCGGATTTTAAAATGTGCGATTATTACTACAGAGGCAAAGTTGAAATAATAAGGGATGAATAATTTAATGGATTTAATAAATGAGTAATCTCTGGCAAATCACTCATAAGCTGAACTTTCCTAGCTAGTTGCGGCTTTTGTTGCCTGCACTTCAAACATCCTTATATTAAAACAATTGATATTAATAGACTTTTCGCTTACTGAAGGCGGCAACTTTATTATTCATATCTGGGCGTGGTTAGGCTATTTCATCTGCTAAGGAAGGGAAATCAAGTTCTTTTTATAATTTGGTAAAGAATTAATACGTTGTTTGGGCCACGCAAACATGCATGCATCTCATGAAAATCCTAACTGTATACAAGCTGAACTCACATTTATTAACACTTAAAGCGCATAATCACAAAATGTATGTTTTTTGTCGTCCACTAAAATATTTGAAGCCTCATAGACAAACAGTGTGGACTGTAGCAGCAGTCTGATCTGGGTCCACAATGTTTGCCTCTATGCTTATGTTAAATAGACGTTTTCAGATGCAGTTATTTTGCTGGCGTTTTAAGGACTAAATAATTCAGATTATCACTCGTGATAATCCATTTTATTTCGGGGCTGACATTGTGTTTTCCCCGTGATGTGGTTTTGGTTTCTGTCATAGGCAATTTTGAATAATTTACGTATTTGTACCTTTATTTTGCGGAAAGTTAACTTGCTTCCGCGGTAAAATCAAGGGTGCGAGCATTAGCTGCGAGCGTTAGGAGCGATAACTCGTGACGGTGCGAGCGTTAGGATCACGATGTTTTGACTGTTTTTGAGTCGATTCCCATGTAAAATATAATTCTGAATGCTGAAATTAAATTGTTAAACAATATATCTATAGCACTAGCACTTAACCTGATATTAATAAGTTATATCCTTCATGTGAAAGCCTGGGTAGGGCTACAGTAGATCTAGATCTACACTATTCTTGCTTTACGTTGCATTATCAAAGGTCGCTGAAAGATTCCGCAGGCCGTTCTAACTACTTATCCGTGCGCCAACTATTCCCACTGAAGTAGTTTTTAAAATTTCTCATAAAATCTCTCCTAAAACAACTTTTTTATATCCATATTACACATGTTACATTCCCAGTCATATCACGCCATGTCAGTTTTTTAAAATGGCCACTTTCAAACTATTTACGTCATATAATGACGTCATTGATTACATCGCTATCTGAATTTAATTGGGGCCGTATTTGGCAAATACTGTTCAATAATATATATATATATATAATAATATAAGATAAAGTTCACGTCCTCAACTTTAATACCATAAATTCTTAAAATACATGAATAAATGAATGGAGCGCAATTTCAAACTTTACTGAGGGCAATCCGAATTTTACTCGGCATACCTACCTATCATATGCACAAAGTCAAGCTGTCCCCACAAGCCCCAACCCCCACCCCACCCCCCCCCCAAAAAAAAATGAATAAAAAATAAACATAGTATTTTAAGAAAATAAGGGGCTGAGTTGCGCTAAAATAAGAGAAATTAATATATTGAGAAAATCTCATGGTTTTAATTAAATATCACATTATGACCCCGGGGTTATGACCCCTGATGGGTCCCATAGCAGGGATTGTGACACTACCTACCCATGTTCACATTTTACTAAGGATACCTACCTATCACATGTGCCTAGTAATTTTAAGAAGATAAGGGATTGAGTCGTCCTAAAAAATATAAAAGAATATAGATCTGTTAAGAAAATCTTATGTTTTTACAAATTAATGACATTTGGCCCCTAATTCGCCCCATATCAGGGAATGTGACGCTACCTACCCCTGTTTAAGTTTTACTTAGGACACTAACCTATCATATGAGCTCAGTCAATTTAAGAAAATAAGGGGTTGGGTTGCCCTAAAAAATGAAAAAAATTAACATATTAAGAAAAAAATCCTTTTTTCATGAAATATGACGTTTTTGGCCCCTAATGCCCCCATACTAGGGAATGTGGCGCTACCTTTCCCTGTTTATATTTTACTTTTGGTACCAACCTATCATATGAGCTTAGTCAATTTAAGAAAATAAGGGGCTGAGTTGCCCCACAAAAAACAAAAGGAATTAATATATTATGAAATTCTCTTATTTTTCCATCAACTATGACGTTTTGGCCCCTAATGCGCCCCCTTCTAGGGAATGTGACGCTACCTACTCATGTTTACATTTTACTTAGGATACTAACCTATCATATAGGCACAGTCAATTTAGGAAAATAAGGGGTTGAGTTGCTCCAAAAGACAAGGGAAATTAATATATTAAGAAAATAAACTGTTTCTTTCAGAATTTATGACATTGTGGCCCTTAATGCGCCCCATATCAGGGAATGTGACGTTACCTACCCCTGTTCACATTTTACTTAGGATATTATCCTATCACATAGGCATAGTCAATTTAAGAAAATAAGAGGTTGAGTTGCCCAAAAAATCAAAAGGAATTGATATATTAAAAAATTCTCTTATTTTACATGAACTATGACCTATGACGTTTTTGTCCCTAATGCGCCCCCTATCAGGGAATGTGACGCTACCTACCCCTGTTCATATTTTACTTGTGATACTAAACTATCATATAGGCATATTCAATTTAATAAAATAAGGGGTTGAGTTGCCCCAAAAAATAAAAGAAATAAATATAATAAGAAAATCTACTGTTTTTTTTTAATTAAATATGACATTATGGCCCCTAATACGCCCCCTATCGGAGAATGTGACGCTACCTACCACTGTTCGCATTTTACTTGTAATACTAACCTGTCATATAGGCATAGTAAGTTTAAGAAAATAAGGGGTTGAGTTGCCCAAAAAGACCAAAGAAATTAATATATTAAGAAAATCTACTGTTTCTTTCAGAATTTATGACATTGTGGCCCCTAATGCGCCCAATATCAGGGAATGTGACGCTACCTACCCCTGTTCGCATTTTATTTGGGATACTAACCTATCATATAGACATAGTCAATTTAAGAAAATAAGGGGTTGAGTTGCCCCATAAATCAAAATAAATTAATATATTAGGGCAATCTCCTACTTCTTTCAGAATTTATTACATTGTGGTCCCTAATGCGCCCCATATCAGGGAATGTGACGTTACCTACCCCTGTTCGCATTTTACTTGGGATACTTACCTATCATATAGGCATAGTCAATTTAAGAAAATAAGGGGTTGAGTTGTCCCAAAAGACAAAAGAAATTAATATATTAAGAAAATCTACTGTTTCCTTCAGAATTTATAACACTGTCGCCCCTAATGCGCCCCATATCAGGGAATGCGACGCTACCTACCCCTGTTCACATTTTACTTGAGATACTAACCTATCATATAGACATAGTCAATTTAAGAAAATAAGGGGTTGAGTTTGCCCAAAAGACAAAAGAAATTAATATATTACGAAAATCTACTGTTTTTTATGAAATATGACATTATGGCCCCCAATACGCCCCCTATCAGGGAATGTGACGCTACCTACCCCTGTTTACATTTTACTTAGGATACTAACCTATCATATAGGCATAGTCGATTTATAAAAATAAGGGGTTGAGTTGCCCCAAAAGAAAAAAATAAGAAAATATATTAAGAAAATCTACTGTTTTTAATGAAATATGACAGTATGGCCCCTAATACGCACCCTATCAGGGAATGTGACGCTACCTACCCCTGTTCGCATTTTACTTGGGATACTAACCTATCATATAGGCATAGTCAATTTAAGAAAATAAGGGGTTGAGTTTGCCCAAAAGACAAAAGAAATTAATATATTACGAAAATCTACTGTTTTTTTTTTATGAAATATGACATTATGGCCCCTAATACGCCCCCTATCAGGGAATGTGACGCTACATACCCCTGTTTACATTTTACTTAGGATACTAACCTATCATATAGGCATAGTCAATTTATAAAAATAAAGGGTTGAGTTGCCCAAAAAGAAAAAAGAAATTAATATATTACGAAAATCTACTGTTTCTTTCAGAATTTATGACATTGAGGCCCCTAATGCGCCCCATATCAGGGAATGTGACGCTACCTACCCCTGTTCGCATTTTACTTGGGAAACTTACCTATCATATAGGCATAGTCAATTTAAGAAAATAAGGGGTTGAGTTGGCCCAAAAAACAAAAGAAATTAATGTATTACGAAAATCTACTGTTTTTTTTATGAAATATGACATTATGGCCCCTAATACGCCCCCTATCAGGGAATGTGACGCTACCTACCCCTGTTTACATTTTACTTAGGATACTAACCTATCATATAGGCATAGTCAATTTATAAAAATAAGGGGTTGAGTTGCCCCAAAAGACAAAAGAAATTAATATATTAAGAAAATCTACTGTTTCCTTCAGAATTTATAACATTGTGGCCCCTAATGCGCCCCATATCAGGGAATGTGACGCTACCAACCCCTGTTCGCATTTTACTTGGGAAACTAACCTATCATATTGGCATAGTCAATTTAAGAAAATAAGGGGTTGAGTTGGCCCAAAAAACAAAAGAAATTAATATATTATGAAAATCTACTGGTTTTTTTATGAAATATGACATTATGGCCCCTTATACGCCCCCTATCAGGGAATGTGACGCTACCTACCCCTGTTCGCAATTTACTTGGGATACTAACCTATCATATAGGCATAGTGCATTTAATAAAATAAGGGATTGAGTTGCCCCAAATGACAAAAGAAATTAATATATGAAGAAAATCTACTGTTTCTTTCACAATTTATGACATTGTGGCCCCTAATACGCCCCATATCAGGGAATGTGACGCTACCTACCCCTGTTTGCATTTTACTTGGGATACTAACCTATCATATAGGCATAGTCAATTTAAGAAAATAAGGGGTTGAAGTGCACAAAAAGAAAAAGGAAATTAATATATTATGAAAATCTACTGTTTCTTTCAGAATTTATGACATTGTGGCCCCTAATGCGCCCCATATCAGGGAATGTGACGCTACCTACCCCTGTTCGCATTTTACTTGGGAAACTAACCTATCATATAGGCATAGTCAATTTAAGAAAATAAGGGGTTGAGTTGGCCCAAAAAACAAAAGAAATTAATGTATTACGAAAATCTACTGTTTTTTTATGAAATATGACATTATGGCCCCTAATATGCCTCCTTTCAGGGAATGCGACGCTATCTACCCCTGTTCGCATTTCACTTGAGATGCTAACCTATCATATAGACAAAGTCAATTAAAGAAAATAAGGGGTTGAGTTTACCCAAAAGACAAAAGAAATTAATATATTACGAAAATCTACTGTTTTTTTATGAAATATGACATTATGGCCCCTAATACGCCCCCTATCAGGAATGTGACGCTACCTACCCCTGTTCGCATTTTACTTGAGATGCTAACCTATCATATAGACAAAGTCAATTAAAGAAAATAAGGGGTTGAGTTGCCCCAAAAGACAAAAGAAATTAATATATTAAGAAAATCTACTGTTTTCTTCAGAATTTATAACATTGTGGCCCCTAATACGCCCCATATCAGGGAATGTGACGCTACCTACCCCTGTTCGCATTTTACTTTGGATACTAACCTATCATATAGGCATAGTCAATTTAAGAAAATAAGGGGTTGAGTTTACCCAAAAGACAAAAGAAATTAATATATTACGAAAATCTACTGGTTTTTTTTATGAAATATGACATTATGGCCCCTAATACGCCCCCTATCAGGGAATGTGACGCTACCTACCCCTGTTTATATTTTACTTAGGGTACCAGCCTATCATATGAGCTTAGTCAATTTAAGAAAATAAGGGGTTGAGTTGCCCCAAAAAGACAAAAGAAATTAATATATTAAGAAAATCTCTCGTTTTTTATGAAATATGAAGTTTTGGCCCCTAATGAGCCCTATATCAGGGAATGTGACGCTACCTCCCCCTGTTTATATTTTACTTATGGTACCAACCTATCATCTGAGCTTAGACAATAAAAGAAAATAAGGGGTTGAGTTGCCCCAAAAAATAAAAGAAATTAATGTATCAAGAAATTCACACGTTTTTTTTTAATGAATTATGACGTTTTGGCCCCTAATGCGCCCCATATCAAGGAATGTGACGCTACCTATTCCTGTTTATATTTTACTTAGGGTACTAGCCTATCATATGAGCTTAGTCAATTTAAGAAAATAAGGGGATGAGATGCCCCAAAAAATAAAAGAAATTAATATATTAAGAAAATCTCTCGTTTTTTATGAAATATGACGTTTTGGCACCTAATGAGCCCTATATAGGGGAATGTGACGCTACCTACCCCTGCTTATATTTTACTTATGGTACCAACATGTCATATGAGATTAGTCAATTTAAGAAAATAAGGGGTTGAGTTGCCCCAAAAAATAAAAGAAAAATTATATTAAGAAATTCTCACGTTTTTTAATGAAATATGACGTTTTGGCCCCTAATGCGCCCCATATCAAGGAATGTGACGCTACCTATTCCTGTTTATATTTTACTTAGGGTACCAGCCTATTATATGAGCTTAGTCAATTTAAGAAAATAAGGGGTTGAGATGCCCAAAAAAATAAAAGAAATTAATATATTAAGAAAATCTCTCGTTTTTTATGAAATATGACGTTTTGGCCCCTATATCAGGGAATGTGACAATATATACCCTTGCTCATATTTCACTGAGGGTATCAAGCTATCACATTAGCATAAGTATTTTAAGAATATAAGAGGTTGAGTTGACAAGAAAATATATACTTGTAAGTAAGTATCTACATAAATTATAATGAATTTTAATATATATCCATTTTTGGCCCCTAAGGGTCCCTATATCAGGGAATGTGACAATATCTACCCTTGCTCATATTTCACTAAGGGTATCAAGTTATCACATTAGCGTAATTATTTTAAGAAAATAAGAGGTTGAGTTGACAGAAAAAGATATACAAGTTAATATCTACAGAAAATATGAGGATTTTTTAAGAGTTAAGCCTTTATGGCCCCTTTGGGACCCTATATAAAGGAATGTGACACTATATACTCCCACTCATATTTCACTAGTGGTATAAAGCTATCACATAAGCATAGTTATTTTAATGAAAATAAGTGGTTGAGTTGACAAGAAAATATATACAAGTAAGAATGTACAGAAATTATTATGAATTTTAATATATATCCATTTTTGACCCCTAAGGGTCCCTATATCAGGGAATGTGACAATATCTACCCCTGCTCATATTTCATTAAGGGTATCAAGCTATCACATTAGCATAAGTATTTTAAGAAAATAAGAGATTGAGTTGACAAGAAAAGATATACAAGTTAATATCTACAGAAAATATGAGGATTTTTTAAGAGTTAAGCCTTTATGGCCCCTTTGGGACCCTATATCAAGGAATGTGACACTATATACTCCCACTCATATTTCACTAGTGGTATAAAGCTATCACATTAGCATAGTTACTTTAAGAAAATAAGAGGTTGAGTTGACAAGAAAATATATACAAGTAAGAATGTACAGAAATTATTATGAATTTTAATATATATCCATTTTTGACCCCTAAGGGTTCCTATATCAGGGAATGTGACAATATCTACCCCTGCTCATATTTCACTGAGGGTATCAAGCTATCACATTAGCATAAGTCTTTTAAGAAAATAAGAGATTGAGTTGACAAGAAAATATATACAAATAAGTGTCTACAGAAATTATTATGAATTTAAATATATATCAATTTTTGGCCCCTAGGGGCCCTATATCAGGGAATGTGACAATATCTACCCTTGCTCATATTTCACTAAGGGTATCAAGCTATCACATTAGCGTAAGTATTTTAAGAAAATAAGAGGTTGAGTTGACAAGAAAAGATATACAAGTTAATATCTACAGAAAATATGAGGATTTTTTAAGAGTTAAGCCTTTATGGCCCCTTTGGGACCCTATATCATGGAATGTGACACTATATACTCCCACTCATATTTCACTAGTGGTATAAAGCTATCACATTAGCATAGTTATTTTAAGAAAATAAGAGGTTGAGTTAACAAGAAAATATATACAAGTAAGAATGTGTTGAAATTATTATGAATTTTAATATATATCCATTTTTGACCCCTAAGGGTCCCTATATCAGGGAATGTGACAATATCTACCCCTGCTCATATTTCATTAAGGGTATCAAGCTATCACATTAGCATAAGTATTTTAAGAAAATAAGAGGTTGAGTTGACAAGAAAATATATACAAGTAAGTGTCTACAGAAATTATTATGAATTTTAATATATATCCATTTTTGGCCCCTAAGGGTCCCTATATCAGGGAATGTGACAATATCTACCCTTGCTCATATTTCACTAAGGGTATCAAGCTTTCACATTAGCATAAGTATTTTAAGAAAATAAGAGGTTGAGTTGACAAGAAAAGATATACAAGTTAATATCTACAGAAAATACGAGGATTTTTTAAGAGTTAAGCCTTTATGGCCCCTTTGGGACCCTATATCAAGGAATGTGACACTATATACTCCCACTCATATTTCACTAGTGGTATAAAGCTATCACATTAGCATAGTTATTTTAAGAAAATAAGATGTTGAGTTGACAAGAAAATATATACAAGTAAGAATGTACTGAAATTATTATGAATTTTAATATATATCCATTTTTGACCCCTAAGGGTCCCTATATCAGGGAATGTGACAATATCTACCCCTGCTCATATTTATTAAGGGTATCAAGCTATCACATTAGCATAAGTATTTTAAGAAATTAAGAGGTTGAGTTGACAAGAAAAGATATACAAGTTAATATCTACAGAAAATATGAGGATTTTTTAAGAGTTAAGCCTTTATGGCCCCTTTGGGACCCTATATCAAGGAATGTGACACTATATACTCCCACTCATATTTCACTAGTGGTATAAAGCTATCACATTAGCATAGTTATTTTAAGAAAATAAGAGGTTGAGTTGACAAGAAAATATATACAAGTAAGAATGTACAGAAATTATTATGAATTTTAATATATATCCATTTTTGACCCCTAAGGGTCCCTATATCAGGGAATGTGACAATATCTACCCCTGCTCATATTTCATTAAGGGTATCAAGCTATCACATTAGCATAAGTATTTAAAGAAAGTAAGAGGTTGAGTTGACAAGAAAAGAAACACAAGTTAATATCTACAGAAAATATGAGGATTTTTTAAGAGTTAAGCCTTTATGGCCCCTTTGGGACCCTATATATCAAGGAATGTGACACTATATACTCCCACGCATATTTCACTAGTGGTATAAAGCTATCACATTAGCATAGTTATTTTAAGAAAATAAGAGGTTGAGTTGACAAGAAAATATATACAAGTAAGAATGTACAGAAATTATTATGAATTTTGATATATATCCATTTTTGACCCCTAAGGGTCCCTATATCAGGGAATGTGACAATATCTACCCCTGCTCATATTTCATTAAGGGTATCAAGCTATCACATTAGCATAAGTATTTTTTAAGAAAATAAGAGGTTGAGTTGACAAGAAAATATATACAAGTAAGAATGTACAGAAATTATTATGAATTTTAATATTTATCCATTTTTGACCCCTAAGGGTCCCTATATCAGGAAATGTGACAATATCTACCCATGCTCATATTTCATTAAGGGTATCAAGCTATCACATTAGCATAAGTATTTTAAGAAAATAAGAGGTTGATGTGACAAGAAAAGATATACAAGTTAGAATCTACAGAAAATATGAGGATTTTTTAAGAGTTAAGCCTTTATGGCCCCTTTGGGACCCTATATCAAGGAATGTGACACTATATACACCCACTCATATTTCACTAGTGGTATAAAGCTATTACATTAGCATAGTTATTTTAAGAAAATAAGAGGTTAAATTGACAAGAAAAGATATACAAGTAAGTATCTACATAAAATATTATGAAGTTTTAATATATATCAATTTTTGGCCCCTAAGGGTCCCTATATCATGGAATGTGACAATATCTACCCTTGCTCATATTTCACTAAGGGTGTCAAGCTATCAACTAAGCATAAGTATTTTAAGAAAATAAGGGGTTGAGTTGACAAGAAAATATATACAAGTAAGTATCTGCAGAAAATATGAGGATTTTTTAAAGAGTTAAGCCTTTTTGGTTCCTTTGGGACCCTATGTCAAGGAATGTGACACTAAATACCCCAACTCATATTTCACTAGCGCTATCAAGCTATCATATAAGAATAGCTATTTTAAGAAAATAAGAGGTTGAATTGACAAGAAAAAAATATGCAAGTAAGTATCTACAGAAAATATTAGGAATTTTTGAAATTTATCCATTTTTCGCCCCTAAGGGGCCGTTTAACACGGAATTAAACATTATCTACCCCTGCTCATATTTCACTAAGGGTATCAAGCCATCACATTAGCATAGTTATATTAATAAAATAAGAGGTTGAATTGACAAGATATACAAGTAAGTATCTGCAGAAAATATTATGATATTTAAAGAATTATGTCATTTTCGCCCCTTAGGGGCCTTATATCAGGGAATGTGACATTATCTGCTCCTACTCATATTTCTCTTAGGGTATAAAGCTATCACATTAGCATAGTTATCTTAAGAAAATAAGCGACTGAGGTCAGAAGAAAAATAATGCATAAAAGTATATACCCAAATTTTCATGATTTTTTAAGAAATATGTCTTTTTTGGCCCTTTTGGGATCCTATATCAAGGAATGTGACATTTTATACGCCCACTCATATTTCACTAGTGATATAAACTATCACATTAGCATAGTTATTTTAAGAAAATAAGAGGCTGAGTTGGCAAGAAAAGATATAGACCTAGGTCTACAAGGAGTATCTACAGAAAATATTACGAATTTTAATAGTTATATATTTTGGTCCATTAGGGTCCCTATATCAGGGAATGTGACACTATCTTCCCCTGCTCACATTTCACTAAGGGTAGGCATATTGTCCCAGGTATCCGAGGATATGTGTGTGAGACATGCGCGGATCCAGAACATTTTGTCAGAGGGGCGGTCCAACTTTGACTGTTTTTATTTCTTTTATTTTTAGTTTGAAGGGGGGGGGGGGGAAGAATCAAAATACCACTATAAGCAGGCAGTCATCGGCCCGCCAGCAAAACGCCGTTTAAATGGCGTTTAGCTGGCATGTCGATGATGGCCCAACATTGAATGGTTTAGTAGCTTTGTGATTTTAAATCCGGACCGGGACCAGTATTGCTTTTTGTTTGTTTTTGTTGCTTTACATCCCAAGTCAACAGCTATGGTCATTGCGGGACGGTCAGTTCACCTAACAACACTTTTTCCTGGGCAAGCTTGAACAAGCAGTTAACCAGTACTTCGTGCACATACTTTCGCTTGTAAGTGACAACAACCCTTCTTGAATGATTCAGCGGAATGGATGACCGTAGAAATTATTTCATGATCAATCTCCAGGAAAGTATGGGACCGGGCCAGGATCTAACTCGCGACCCCTGGATCTGCAGACAGACTCGCATCTGTTGCCAGACACGTTACCGACTGCGCTACGCGGCCCGGTCACTAGTATTGCTAAGAAACCCTATATTTTTTGTGATTTTCCAGGGGGCCCGGACCCCCTCCCCCCCCCCCCCCCCCCACTATGGATCCGCGCATGTGAGATCTCGAAGCAATATTATTTTCGTTCGAGGTGAAATCAAGATAGTTTACTGACCTTAAACGCAAAAACTTGACAATCATTCACCAGGCATGCCAGGAGTGGGTGGGGGCAGTACTTAATAATGTTTTGGCATTAAGTTGGCATTACTTTCCATTTTTCTATTGCATAAACAGGTGGGACGTAAAAAAACACGACAAATAAACTGCCGTGCATGTCCAGGAAAGAAAAAGAGCGTAAAGAAAACGAAATAATGATAATTAGTTCTAAGCGAATTTGTGTACTTTTGTTATTGATCGCTATGTCACGCAGAGTTATCTTTTCTTAACGCTCGCGTGCTTGATTTCAGTTGCTTCCGCATTTATCATTAATCTGATTCAACAGACGCTTGCACTGCCGTAGAAATTGATGATGCGTGCGTCAGAATGACATAAAGCAAAACCACATAACACAGGCGCTTTGATCAACAAATTCCTTGCGCATAGATCTGCGCATCTTCCTTTTCCGTTCGGTCGTTGGATGATGAAGTTTCGAATTATCTGCGAAAAACATATCTGTCGCCATCAATCAGCAATTATCATGCCGAATCAAAGGAAACGTCAGAGGAAGACTGCGGAGCAATCAATCGGCCATCAGGGAGATCTAGCTACCACCAACAGGCTCTGATCAAAATCCGAGGCGATGTAAGCTGGCCAGCTTCCTACAGACTGCAGCGGCGGTAATGTAAATCAAGCAACACAAAGCACACCCTACCTCACATATTCATTGATTTCGATGAAAAATATAATCCAAAACGCAGTTTATTCGCTCTATCAATGCCATTTCCGTATTCCATAAATATTTGTCTGGGGCAGTCTAATTGCAGAAATTCCCCCTTTTTCGCGAATATTTGTAGGGTCACCTAATTGTCGAAACTAAATTCGCGAAATCACCACAATTCTGTTTTTACAATCGTGAAGGCAATTTTGATTGTCTTCTCATACAGTAGGATCCCATATTAACTTGCTTACAGTATTTCTTGGGTCATACTTATTTTGCTGAAACCTTTGTGTTAACTTAAGAGAAATCAAAACTCCTGGATATGAAATATTCGCAACATGGTTAATTATCAGTGGGGCTTCTATAAATTCTCTTGGAAAGTGATGCATCACATCTGAATCATCGGAGTACTTTCACACTTGATGAATATACAGGTTATTCTCTTATCCCCAATGTATTTTGGTGAATTTATAACTTGCAATATCTTTAAAACTGCCCAAAATTTTCTGTTGAAATTTTCAGCATCTACTCAATATATGATTTTCTTTCTATTAAAGTGTTTTCAAAATTATCAGGTATATTTATGGATATAATATTAAAATTTCAGGACTTGGAATGCTTTTTAATAAGCATCTGGCAGTATTTTCGCAGTACATTAACACTACTCTTCAGCATAGTTACATACAGCCTAAAGTACCTAGATGACTGAATAAAAGGCCCTTCTGTGCCTGTATAAATAGATTCAGTTTTTATTTGAACAATGAACATACCCTCTAAGGGGTCTGGTTTTAAAGTTTTTCTAACATTTGCATGCCAGAAACAAAAATCAACTTGAGATAGATTGTGTTTCTAATCTGGTAGTTGGAGCGATACAAAATCTAGAGTTAGACAGGGTTCACTGTATTTGTTAGCATCATAAAGTTTTTGGCCGAAGGCAGGTATTTAGAGCTAAACTTAGTGTAACAGTAAGCATCCCAAATTTAGTTTGTCCTTGGTAAATAATTTGATTTGGTCAAGTTTATATGCATCAAGGTACAGTCATTATCCCATAGTTTACTTCGGCAGGTGCTAAGGCAATACATATTAAGTTGTACATGGTCCACTGTATCTGTAAAGGTTAGTGTTGAATGTTTATTTAACAGTTAGGTAAGCACTAATGTGTGTGTTATGTAGGGTTTGCTGCACCCATGTACATTGGAATATTCTTTATTAAGTTTGACTTGAGCAGGTACTTTAGTAAGTTAAGTTACCAGAATTATCCAATTCACATCACATTCTGGGGGTAAGTAAGTCTGGGGAACGTACTTTGAGTTAGATATAAAGTTTGAGGTATCTTTGTATATTACATTCAGTCTATACATATTGGAGGTATCTTTGGTACACTATCATTTAGTTGTTGGACTAAGCTATATGTATTCAGAGTTACACATTTCGAGCTATTTATGAATAATTTTAAGTATGCAATTACTTTGCGGCACTGATACATATACAGTGTTTAGTTATTCATGTTCTACTGAATCATTATCCCAAAGTTAGGAACTCAATAAAAGCTATTCAGAGTTTGAGTTATGAAGAGTACTCTGTCAGTTCATCCTAGAACAGTTGGACTCCAGGAGGTACTTGTGAAAAACAGTCTGTAGTCTTTTGGGTTTACTGTATCACTTACAAATTCAAGTTGGTTTGAATAAGTAATTGGAGCTATATAAATTTTTAGGGGTACAGAGACTCTGAGTACACCATACCAGTTATCATCCCTGCTAGTTTGACCACTGGCTTTTGTTGTTATACAGAGTTTTAGGATATCCCACTTTTACGAAGTATCTGTAGTTAACTTTGAACAGTAAACAGGTACTTGGAGTTTGACTTGGGAATGTTCTTATTTCTACAGAGTTTGATTTATCAATAAAAAAAATGTACCAGTAAACAGGCTCTTGGATTTTACTTAGGAGGGTCCTAGGAACAGAGCTATTTGGAGGCATCAATAGTCACATACCAGTAACCAGGTACATTAGAGCTTGAGTAATGAGGGTACTTGGAGCTTTGCTGAGTTTAGCAAAACATGGTTTGTTGCTAAGCGAGCATACAGGCTATACAGAGTTCGAAGGTTCATTGTTTCAGCATCCTAAATACTTCTACTTGGTAGGTTCTTGGTGTAAAACAGACTTGAGGTGTTTAGGGTCACTGTATCAATTTGTTTTCTAAGTAGTTTGACTAAAGCAAGTACATGGAGCTATAAAGAGTGGTAGGTATTACGAGTATACCTTATTAGTTACTATCCTAACATTAGTGTGACACTTGTTGCTATACAAAGTGCAAGATAGGATAACCTTTGCACACACCATTTCTTAAAATTATATAATGGGAAGAGGTTTGTACAAAACAATTAAGGATATTGAACCGGTAATATGACATTCCTCGTGGACCCGATTTTAGCCTTATTTTATTATGAAATGGAAAATAGCATTATGGAAATGTGGATTTGAGATATTTAGTTTAAAGCTATTTGAATATTTGGAGTCTTAAATATGGAAAATTTAGCATTGTGGATATGGATCTTAGCTCGTAAATAATTATGGTACTTGATTGTATCGATTCCTGATCTTTGCACCCTTACTTACTTATTAAGATGGAGCCTCAGGTAGGTATCAAGAGTTTACCATACCCGTTTTATCTCTCTCAAGTAAGTTGGACTTAAGCAGGTGCAAAGTTTGAGGTATCCCGAGTTCCTATATATTTTGATCCACAAGTTAGCTTGACTTAGGGAGGTAATTGGAGAGATGCTATAAGTATCAGTAGTTGGTATTTTAGCCTGCACAGTTTTGGCTGTACTGCGTTCAGTGTATTGAGGTATATTGTATCAGTTAACATGGCCTTAGTAAGTTTAGCGTGATCGGTGCAAACAAGTTTTCCAGGATGTTTAAAAAAAAAAGTAAAATTCTGTCTATGGAAAGTATGGGGTTTTACCATACTTTTTTATTGGGACTGAATCAGTTGAATCAGAACCGAAAGATGGAGTAATATAATTTAATGACTAAAATAGTGAGTATGATCAGGAAATACCCAATCACAAACAAGTAAGTCCAGCTACGCAGAGTTATACATGATTCTTTGTACGACTTGCCTTCACTGAAATGACAAGTCAAAATTGTTTTGGCATGGCATGGGATTTACGCCGATGGACTTATGTAGATTGACTGTTACTAAAGAAATAACCATTATACAGAAAATACACACCACTCTGGCTTCATAAATCTGATGTACATTTAACCAGAATAATTGGTAATGCTATATATTTCTCAATACTCTGCAAGAGGCTCTCTTGTCATTTTTAATACTCTGACCAACCAGTCTTTAATAATAATTAAGAAAATGGACTTCAGTCAACCCCCATTTATGTACATGCCATGACAGTATTGGCATTTGTTGTGCAACTATGGCCACTGAATTGGAGGACAAATTCAGAATTTTTTATACTGATTCATTTTATAAATATATGGACTATGTTTTCTGAATTTGCTGTGGCGGAATTCTGGTGGTCATTCGTTGGGCGTCTTCGTGATCAAGTAAATTTCTAGAAATCTGGTCAGGCTGAACTTGATTCATGGAATCTGCTTGCCACAACCAGGATCAGTTCACCTTACCAACAAGTTTGGCTAAATGCTAAGGTGGAACCATTTGTATGGGATCTAACAACCTTACAACTGGGCTTCACACTGGTATTCAAATCCAAGTGTAATTTTGAGCAACTGATTTCATTATTTGGATATTTTATAATGTTTGCACGCACCAATTTTCAAAAATTAGATGATGGGGAGAGGTTTGTCCAAAGCAGGAGTGGATAAGGATCCTGTGATATCGTCATTCCTCAAGGACCCCGATTTTAGGCCTTATTTTGATATATCGGAATATTGCAAATATTTGGAAGGAGTTATTTAATAAATGGAAAGGAGTTATTGAATATATATTTGGGGAGAGGTTTGTCCAAAGCAGGAGTAGGATCCTGTAATATGGCATTCCTCACGGAGCCCCAAGTTTATCAGAATATTTATAGTTTATGCAAAACTTTTGGATTTTGGAATTATTATTATCTTGAGATATTTGCAGAATTAAAATTGGATTTTGGATGGATATGGATTTAGGATGGAAACTTGCTTTAAAACAAAAACTATTGGTGCGTGCAAACTATCCTTGATCACCCTCACGTCCGTTGTGGCCTCCGGATTTCCGTCTCTTTCGTCCATGTTATTCCAATACTAAAAAAAGCTTTATCTAGTCAATGAATATAATTAAAAGATATGTTGTTATTGAGCTTGGTTTTTATCCTTTGTCAGTATCCTGAAATAATTCAGATTATCACTCGTGATAATCCATTTTATTTCGGGGCTGACATTGTGTTTTCCCCGTGATGTGGTTTTGGTTTCTGTCATAGGCAATTTTGAATAATTTACGTATTTGTACCTTTATTTTGCGGAAAGTTAACTTGCTTCCGCATTTATCATTAATCTGATTCAACAGACGCTTGCACTGCCGTAGAAATTGATGATGCGTGCGTCAGAATGACATAAAGCAAAACCACATAACACAGGCGCTTTGATCAACAAATTCCTTGCGCATAGATCTGCGCATCTTCCTTTTCCGTTCGGTCGTTGGATGATGAAGTTTCGAATTATCTGCGAAACCCTCCCTTACCCTCCCCTGTTACTTAGGTACTGCCAAGTTTTTTCTAATTTTCAGGCCTTCGGGACACATATATGGCAAAGTTCTATGGTACGATGGACACAACTGGATAGCTTGACCTGGACCAAAAACTTACCAGTGCTACAGATTAGATCTTCAGAATGATCCAATTGTCATGTTTTTACGCTAATTTGTGGAGTGCTCTACTAAATAATGACTAAGAAGAATGTTCTCGAAAAAATACAAGCATTTTGCCCATTATGATTTCATTACTCTTTAACAAGCAGGACAAATAAGTGTAGAACTAAATCGGGCCAAATTAAGTTTTATTCTGAGGTTAACATCATTTATTCTTAGGTTAACATCCAAAGACGTTAACATCCAAGGACCCCAATAAGACAATCCTCGAAAACTTTATTGTCCCCAGATCTTCGTTTGAGCGGAATTCTGGTGGCCATTCGTTGGGCGTCTTCGTGATCAAGTAAATTTCTAGAAATCTGGTCAGGCTGAACTTGATTCATGGAATCTGCTTGCCACAACCAGGATCAGTTCACCTTACCAACAAGTTTGGCTAAATGCTAAGGTGGAACCATTTGTATGGGATCTAACAACCTTACAACTGGGCTTCACACTGGTATTCAAATCCAAGTGTAATTTTGAGCAACTGATTTCATTATTTGGATATTTTATAATGTTTGCACGCACCAATTTTCAAAAATTAGATGATGGGGAGAGGTTTGTCCAAAGCAGGAGTGGATAAGGATCCTGTGATATCGTCATTCCTCAAGGACCCCGATTTTAGGCCTTATTTTGATATATCGGAATATTGCAAATATTTGGAAGGAGTTATTTAATAAATGGAAAGGAGTTATTGAATATATATTTGGGGAGAGGTTTGTCCAAAGCAGGAGTAGGATCCTGTAATATGGCATTCCTCACGGAGCCCCAAGTTTATCAGAATATTTATAGTTTATGCAAAACTTTTGGATTTTGGAATTATTATTATCTTGAGATATTTGCAGAATTAAAATTGGATTTTGGATGGATATGGATTTAGGATGGAAACTTGCTTTAAAACAAAAACTATTGGTGCGTGCAAACTATCCTTGATCACCCTCACGTCCGTTGTGGCCTCCGGATTTCCGTCTCTTTCGTCCATGTTATTCCAATACTAAAAAAAGCTTTATCTAGTCAATGAATATAATTAAAAGATATGTTGTTATTGAGCTTGGTTTTTATCCTTTGTCAGTATCCTGAAATAATGTGTTTTGCGTCTATACTGAGGTAATGGCTTAAGATGATTCAGTAACATTTGAATAAAACCACGCCTCATCATTTTCAGCTTTTACCTATGTCTAAGGTAGACCAGTCTTAATTACGCATTCAAGAGGTGCCGCCTTTACAGTAACAAAAAGTCATATAATATGCAATTTATGTGTGGTTTTCAGGAAGCCAGTAGAATTCGCAAGGAGGCAGATGACACTAAGAGGAGAGCTGTTGATTTGAAGGATGATGCCGATAGTCTGTCAGATGATGTGACGGACACGGAGGATCAGATCAACAACCTTAATGTACAGGCCGATGGTGACAGTGATCTGGCCACTGAGGTAACATATAAACAGTAAAACTTGTCTTAAACGGACACTCAAAAATAGACAAAACAAAGATCTTAATGACAAATGGTAGCTTATTGAAGGTCAAAAGTATTGCAGAATGCTCCCCTTCCTCTTGGAGCATTCTGGTCAAAAGTATTGCAGAATGCTCCCCTTGGAGCATTCTGCAATACTTTTGACCTGCATTAAGCAATAATTGGTCTTAAAAACCAATTTTTGGTCTTTTTGAGAGTGGCCGTTTTACACAGATTTTACTGTGCTTACATCAAGGGTGAAAGTTTTCAGGATTATACCTGAATGGGGGGGGGGGGGGGGGGTTGAGACTGACTTTCCATGAATTAGGCAGATTATAATAGCTTCTGGTGTTTTATTTTTTGACTATCTTAGGACATTTTTATACCCCCGCAAACTTTGTTTGTGGTGGGTATACTGTTTTCACGTCCGTGTGTGCGTCCATCTGTCCGTCCGTCCGTCTTAGGACGTTTTTTAAAACTATTCACCATTGAAATTATTAGAATTGTATAGGAGTACTGCAAGCTTTATGGAGTGTAAGTTCTATTTTAAAAGTTCAGGATTTCGGAAAGGGTGAAAATTTTCAGGAATATTCCTGAATTCAAGAAATAATGCATTTATAGGCAGATTATAATAGATACTCTGGTTTATTTGTTGACAATATAAGGACATTAACCATTTAAAGTTAAAATTATTAAGATTTTATAGGGAAAACGCCATCTGCTGATAACCTTTGCAAACAATTTGGACCTAGATCAGGACCGTCAAAATGTCGGTCCTGATCTGTATCCAACACTCTGATAGTGGTCCCGAAATGATTTTTTGAAAAAGTTAAATTTGAAAAAAGTCAGCAGACGACTACAAAGGCATGGAAAATCACCCAGCATGAAAAGAGTTAAAAGTTAAGGATTTTAGAAATTTTCAACTTTCACCCATGTTCCTAGATAGCTAGTTTTTTCCAAGGAAACATATGTTGTGGGTACTGATGAATCATCCCACAAAGGCCCTTCAAATGAGCACCACTACAAATTTTTCACGTACAAATAATAAAAATATTGCCTTCTATGCAGGAAATTCAAAATTATACCACTGGTAAAGTCAAGCATATATTTTTTTGGAACGCAGTGGCTCAGTGGTAGGGTGCTTGACTCAAGATCAAGGGATTGCAGATTCAAGCCTTACCAGCATCACTGCCTTTTATCCTTGAGCAAGACACATAAATCCTTGCTTAGTACTGGCTCAACCCAGGAGGACTAGTTCCGACATAAGTACAAAATTGTTGTCCGGGAGGTAAAAGATCAAACAAATAAATAAAGCATATATTAGGGTCAGTTGATGACCACCTCTACCTGCACAACAAAACTATGGTTTATATTTTTTTTTTGTTAAAACCACATGACGAATGACATTAAATATCAAGCCTTATATATACATTTGGTTTGTTAAAGCAACAACAAAATTTGAAAATGCCGTCTGCTGCAAATTTTGTGGCACTTTTTGGTTAAGTGCAATGATTACTTGATACTTAACCCTTAAAGCACCAAGAAAAAAAATGCACCTGAAAGTGTCGTCTGAAGTCGTCTGTTGCAAATAATTGCCTAGCATTACTGACGAATTAAGTATAGAAGCAAACAGCGTGGACCCAGATCAGACTGCTCCTATAGGAGCAGTCTGATCTGGGTCCACACTGTTTGTCATAGAGGCTTCTTAAACATTTCAGCAGACGAGAAAAGCAGACGACTTTTTTTTGCGATTGCCGCTTTAAGGGTTTTAACATTCTCTTACTGGCTCTAGGGGAGAACTGTAGCCTATTTCTTCCTGTTTCAGGCCCTCTCCAAGTCAGGCCAGGCCAGACAGACAGCACAGGATGCAGCAGACAAGGTGGCTGATGCCCTTGCTAAAGTGGAGAATATCAGCAGCATACTTTGTAAGTACAGCTTTAAATAGGCCATTTTGCAATTACTATATAACTAGAAATTCTAAAAAGAAATCAAAATATTTGTATTGAGACTGGCCAAAAATGGACCTGATGCGCCTAATAAGTCTGCTTCCATGATATATTTTATTGGCCAAACCTTCACCCTACATTGGGTTTATAACCAGGCCTGCAGACTGTTGCATAATATCTATTTTATATCCAACTTATGTCACACTTATATCTCACAAACCTGTGAGAGTTAATATTATAAAAATGTGAAAGAAGTTTCCTCATAAGCTAAGCACTATATATACCAGTTTAGAGTATTGGGGGGGTCTCTAAATGACAAAGTTCACATGTAAAAAGTGATAAAACTGCTCAATTTTTTTTTCCAAACTTGGTTCACATCCTTAGAAAGATTTATATAAATTTGAAAGGAGCTTGCCTGACAAGCTAGCTTCTAACAACTGCATTTTCTTTCTTTTGCAGCATCTCTGTTTGACCTTGACACGGAAGAACTCGACCGTCTTGAGATTGAGCTAGCCGCAGCCGAACAAGCATTACAAGATGCTGATCTTGATCGCCAGTTCACCGAGTTAACTTCTACTAACAATCAGGTTAAAAAGTGGGTAGCTGACTATAGACTTGATATCAGCGAGTTAGAAGCTGATGTCGACAATGTTCGAGAAATCATGGAATCTCTACCAACGGGTTGTTTTAAAAATATAGAAATCGAGACACCAACAGCCCAGTAGTTAGGAACAAATGAGTTGTGCATGTTTGTAAATTTGTTCATATAAGTGTCGCTAAGATCATTTAGGTTCATAATTGTATTGTCTGAGCTTGATGTTTGGGAAATGTGCCTTTTAACCCTTACCATGCAGGTGTTTTTCTGTACTACACTCGTCCCCAATTTTTATCTTACTATATCACTGGATTCCAGTTTTACAAGCAGAGTGGAAAACAGTGTGGATCCAGATCAGCTGGCTTCTGAGAAGCCAGCTGATCTAGATCTACAATGTTTTCAAAACGGGATATATCAATGTTAAGCATGGTAAGGGTTAGTACAAATGAAGATCCAAATCACCTGTTATTTCATTGTACAATATATATACTGTATTTACCCTAGATATTTGGACAACTTAAACTCATTACCATATTCATTCTTAACATTGCATGCTGGGTAATTTTTCATGCTTTTCTTGTTGTCTGCTGACTTTTCAAAAATATTTTTCTCAAAAAATTCTTTCAGAAACTCTATCAGAGTGTCAAACGCTTTGGATCCAGATCAGGACCAACATTCTGTCGGTCCTGATCTGGGTCCAAACTGTTTGCAAATGTTATCAGCAGACGACAAATGGAAAGAGTTAATATCAAGAGATATTTTACATATCTGATGAGGTGTGTACAAGGTTGTGATTGAATTGTAAACAGTTTAAACCTTGATCAGATGGTTCCTTGGAGCTGTCTGATCAGGGCCTACACCTTTTGCTTAGGCAAGGTTGGAGTGCATAATAAAAAATTAGTTTTCTTATTTCTCAATCAAAACATATGTTGTGGGTACTCAAAAGAACGGTCTCAATGAGACAGTTCTTTTGAACACTCAAAACAAATGTCAAAACCAATGGATAAGAAAATTAAACAAATTTTTTGCTGAAATTTTTTGCCTAATCTGTCCAAATATTGAGGGTAAATATCATGTCACTTTCAAGGTTGAAATAACCCTGGTTGTGCTGTATACTTTGCTTTTACCATACTGATTTTCAGCCAGTACAGATGCATTTGTTGTTAGGCCAAAAATATGTATTTACTATTGCCTGACCATCCCTTTTTGCTGGTGACCCAAAAGTGTTCTTTTTTTATTATTATTTGGGGATTTCTGGGAAATTCCCTTTTCGGCCATATCTTTTCTCATGCATTTCATAAAATAAAACATTTTCCAACCTACCTACCTACCCTATTTCATTTTTGCATGAAATAGTAAACACACTTTTTTGGCCGTATCATGTGTTCACAGCATGGATACTTATCTGAATAGACAGTTTTACCATATTTTCTCTGAATATTCAGACACAATGAAAATTTACCATAATTTATACTAAAATTTGAACAAGTCCTTTGACTACCTGTTGTAATGACTGAGCCGCAACATGAGATTTCCAACAATGTGGTATGTGCGACCAGCAAAGCCTCAGATCAGCCTGCACATACATGCCGTCTGATCAGACTTTGCTAGTCCCTTGAATAATCTATGACTTTTAAGCTACTGACTGAACATTATTTGTGGTTTCTAAGCTTAAAAGAAGGCTGCAAAGGCTTGACTGAGTCTACAATTTTCAAAATGCCACATTGTTGGAAATCACATGTCATGGCTCATGTGTTAAATGTAGCAATCGAAAGGCAAATAGTGTAAACCCTAATCAGACTGCTCCTAGAGGAGCAGTCTGACCAGGGTTTACACTGTTTGCCATTCAAGCCCCACATTTTAAATACCTAATCATGTACATGCAAATCACACTGGGGTGACGGCCATTGTGAACACACTGATTTATATAAAAAAGCATTTTTGATTGTCAAAAATGACAGTGTCGATTACCAAGACGACAATCGTAGGACCATCAGTTGCCTGAAATGTGTATTTTTGCAACTGAAAACATTGTTTATTGTTTTCAGAAATGCTGTTTTGTTAAAAAAATTGTTCAGAATTACCGCCTACTTGGTTTGAATGGACTGGCTCAAATTATAGGATAATAATGATTGGAAGTTAAGGTGTCCTAGTATTTAGCCTAAATACAATGAATGCTTTGAACAGCTGGGCTGAGGTAGACATATTTGATTATCATGGCCAGTACAGAGTCAGGGGGCTGCAATAGCTACTTTATTCCTTAAATCCCTTAATCACAACTGCAGCAGACGGCACATTTAATATCTTTTCTCGACTTTCTGTGAAAATAAGTCTTTACATTACATGTGAATTGTCTGGCCAGCAGACAATTCACATGAAATATCAAGTCTTATTTCGTTTCTAAGGGCAATGACAAATTTGAAAATGTCGTCTGCTGCAAATTTCTGGTGGCTTTTGAAGGGTTAAGTCAGAATTAAGGTTTAAGTCAGAAGCAATAAACTCTACCCTTCTGTTCGCACCCTAAAGAAATTGAACCAAATAGCTCCAAAAGGGTCCTTTACTTGCATGGGTGAAAGTTTTCTTGAATCCTGAATTCAGGATTTTGAGGCCGACATTCCATAGAAAGTCGCCCTCAAAATGCTGAATTAGGAAGGTTATAGTAGCTTCTCTGATTAATTTTCAGATTATCTAAACACTCTGATTAATTTTCAGATTATCTAAACACAATTAACCATTTAAACATGAAATTTTTGATTTTTTGTAGGCATCTAGCAGGTTTAAAAATTTGAATTTCTTAAGTTCAGGATTTTGGAAATTTTGAACTTTCACCCATGCATTTGGTATACAGACCTCTATTTTTCCTATCGCTCAATGAAAACATTGTCTTTATCCTGAGGTATTTGTTGCAGCTTTCTGGCTCAGTTTTATGTGTGTGTTATACACCAATAATTTTGTCTGTTGGAGTATGAGAGATTTTTTAAGAGCAGAATGCGAATATTACAGATTAAAAGAGAGTATTTGTTGATAATAGATCTGATGTACGAAAAATCTTAACCATCGGCATAATATGAAATAGAATTTCAGCCATAATACAATTTTGTTTTCTATTAATGCTCTATAACATTTCTAAAGACAATAGATTTTAAATATTTTTACTTGATTTTGCTAACTGGGGATAGGATTTGATGTTGGTATATTGGCTTGTAGATCAGAAATGAGATAAATATCCCATGTAAGGGAACTATTTTGTTACCTCAGGCTTATCCTGTTGGAGTAATTTGGTTCCTACACTGAAAGGTAAGCCATTCATATTCAATCATATATGGGCCCTTTCGCGACAAAACCTGTCTTCGGGGCTACCGAAAAAGCCAGGCTAAAACCTAGAAAACTGAAATTTCGCTTGTAGCAAGCTTAGATATGGTACTTTCCGAAGCGCGAATAACAAAGGGTCTGATCAGACTGCGCGGATGCGCAGGCTGGTCTGCGCCCGTGTTGTTCGCAAACCCCTGAAGACAGGTTTTCTCACATCAAGGCCCATATGATCATTATATATTGATAGAAGCCATTACTATGGAAAGAAAGAAAAAAATTGTGCTTGAAGATCCATAGATGAGACTGTTCTGATTACAAATGAGTTAAAACCAATATCAGCCTGTTGTCCATTACAAGGAAACAATGAATTCTTGAAGTGCCACCGAAAGTTTGCAGCAGACGACATTTTAAAATTTTGTTGCTGCCTTTAAAAACCAAATAAGGCCTGGTATTACATGTGAATCATCTGCCAGCAGACAATTCACATGAAATATTCAGCCTTATCTTCTGCAAAAATAAAAGAAAACAATGTCACAAAATTTGACATCTGCTGCAGTCAAGATAGGCGGCGTTATAAGGGTTAAAATATTCTCTACGAAATGCAAGGAATATTTGATAAAAGGATCATGAAATCTGAACAATTTGCAGACATAATATCTCATTTTGAAGAGAGCTGTATTTTCATATGCGCGTGTTTGTGTGGATGGGCGTGTCTGTCTAGAAAACTCAGTCCTGTCAAGTCTCTCTGGCTATTTTCAGCTTCAGTTATGTTGAAAATAGGGGAGAAGACTCTGAACAGACTGTAAAGATGCATAGGGTAATAAGGCCTCTGCTTAACCAGCTCTGTTGTGGGAATAAATGAAAATTCAAAATCTTTCATCCGAAACAGTCATGTGATTTTGACTATTTACTAGTTCACAAAAATCACAAGGACATGGTAAATACTGTAGATTCTTATCAGCTGGCTTCTGGAGAAGCCAGCTGATCTGGATCTACAGTTTTTCCAAAGTACATAACATGTCAAGAGTGAGAGGTCCTTTTTTTGCAATGTGCATCATATGTACTTGTGCCAAACTTTATTGTCTGTGAGTGTTCTTTTATGTCATTTTTAACATCATTTTGTGTGGGTAGTGTGAGCTGGGTGTAATCAGCTACTCGGAGCTGTGTAAATGTGACGTTTTTATGTGTTAACCAGGTTGCATGAGAATATTAGTTTGTTTTTTACATATGTATGCCTTTATCACTTCTTATATACAATTTAGCTTTAGTAGAGCTGCACAGAGAAACCGAGGTCCTTGAGCATAAAGGGAAAGCAGTTTTAAATAAGCCTGTATATCCAGTGGTTCGGGGAGTTTAAATTTGGGGAGTTTACACTCCCCAGTGCACTCCCCAGGCTTGACTCTACTGCCACATTTTATGTTGACTGATCTTCGTTTTTCAGTGTGCATTTTTTGAAAGCGTATCTAGCAAGTTCTCTTGAGAGAAACTAAAGGACTATTTTCATGGTGCAATTTCTATTCTGATTAGCCTCCGATAGAAGTCTTGATGAAAACAGAGGGTTCCAACTAGTTGGACACTCAATAGCTCAGATCCTGATTCTATTAAGTACCTAAGTAATTCAAAGTTAACTTAAGATACATTTGGATTTGTATCTGAGGGCAGTGTTAGATTTAGGTGTGATTTTTACTGAGTCCCTGGAACCGGGGGGATCAACAAAAGTTGAGTCCCATGCAAGTTTTACTGAGTCCCGGATAATTTTCCTACTGACAATTCTATTGGCAATGTTAAACACTAAGAATTTGTTTAATCTCAAATATTTCAAGCTGACATTGAGTGATTGACGATAAATAATGTATAAAGCAAGAAATTTGACAAAGTGAAAAGACAAGTGCTTTCTGAGGAAAATTTGATTGCTGAAAAGCCATGAAAATAAGCCTTCAGGATTCTTTGCTATATATGCTCCGCCTACTTTTCAGCATTAACCAATAGAATAGTTGCATGTTAAAGTGTACTCATTAATTTTTATGTCATATTTCTATGGTGCTATTACAACTGTATTTATAGAGATACATCAGCCTTAATATCATTATACCACATGTATGTCTCAACTCTTTAAGTGAACTTGAAATATTTTATTTTTCTTCGTCTTTCAATTTGAAACATCTTGAATTACGTCCCATCACCAGTGGTGAAAGGAACAATTCGGTTTTGGTGTGGTTCCCATTGTCGACAACTTATTACTGAAATATGCATGAACTTTCTTGAATATTAATTGATTGCTTGTGATTGTAGGGTTACATCATTGGGACATGCCACAGAGATGAATAAGTCTAGGTTTTGTTGTTCATCGTTATCACTTGGCTACAAGTTTTATTAAACTTCCGTGACCTTGACCACATTTTAAAGCACAGCAGTCCAAAAATTCTTTGAATTGTCAGGGATATATGTTTTTCTCAGAAAAAACATCTGAGCCATGTGAATGGTCCTTATGGGAAATGGGGGTTAAATCATTTAGTTAAATAATTATTTCACCCTCAAAGCGCCACCAAATTTTTGCAGCAGATATTTTAAAATAATGTTGCTATTTATAGAAACTTATTAAGGTTTGATATTACATATGAATTGTCTGCCAATTCACATGAAAGGTAAAGCTTTTCAAGAAAATCAATAGAGATGACAATGAAATTTGTCATCTGCTGCAGTTGTGATTGGCGCCCTCAGTGTTCACATACTGTAATCTTGTGACACGGCTCATTTCTATTTCTGATATTAGACTGCACAAGCAGTATACATCAACCCCACAGCTTCTACTTTATATATAACCTAATTTATTACGTATATGTGTGTAGTATATTTGAATTTTTATTTGGACATTATGCTAGATAGATATAGTAGTCTCTTGGTACAAAAATAGGGCATTCTTAAATCCTTATCCAGCCAGTAATATTTTCCTCTTAAAATGTTGTCTGCTAATTACTTCTGCTGCACTTGGGATTACTTTTAGCATGGAAGCAAAGAGTATGAATCCAAATCAGGCTGCTCCTAAGGGAGTAACCTGGGTTCCAGTCTGATCATTTTTTCTTCTTTTTTATTTTTCCATTTCTTGGTCAAAAATGACAGCCTGGGGAACTTCGATTTCATTTGACAGCGCCCCCTGGATTATCCCTCAAATTTTGAGGGGTTGGCCAAGAACGATAAAGCTATTTGATAACTCTATTGTGCTATAAATAGTAACAGGAATCCCAGTGAAAAGATAGATAGAAAGGCAAAGTCCTCCTCTGCCCTATCAGCGAATGCACCTTGTGGACGATAGTTGGCTTCACAATTTAAATTGAAACAGCGTTTTCTGACACAGCACATCCGAGAAAAATGTCATCTTAGGACTAAGAATTTTCGCAATACATGTATTTTTGACACATCAGTTTCATCTCTGTGTTTGAAAATTCTAATCCTTTGTTTTGGATCAATCGGTCTCGAACCAAGCAAACAAAATTCCATCTTTATTCACATTTTTACGCGAGTTTCCATGATAAGCTGTTTGATAATGGCGTTGTTGTTTCATCCTCATTATCAGGTCTGTGTCTCATTATCATCTTTATTACGTCACACTAAAGCAATAGGCTATATATAGATCAATCGGATTATCAAAGGGAAATACTTCCGATGTCCCCAGGCGTCAATATTAATCGAAATCAATAACGGACTACAAATACCTTTGATGCTGTATTTTTTTGAACATTAGCATTTGAAAATATTGTCAAAATATTGATGACTGGACCCAGGCTACTAAGGGAGCAGTCTGATCTGGATCCATATTGTTTGCAGTATTATTACCAAAGAAGACCAGCAGATGACAATGCAGACAACAATCATTGTGAAGGGCAGGAAAAGGGTTTAAAGTAAATATATATTGCATAATATATGCCTGTAAAAATTTATGCCTATAAATCTGTATTGTAAACTGCAACATAGGAAGTCTTTGTATAATATTTTGAAAGAAAAGAATATGACCATGTAATGGTGATTTATTACTCAATGAATCACCAAATCTTAAATTGATCATGTAACAGTGATTTATTACTCAACCAATCACCAAATCTTAAATCACCAAATCTTAAAATTTCCATATAAAGTTGGTTCATTACTCAACAAGCCACCAAATCAACCACAAAACAGTGATTGATTACTCATAAACCTTTAACTGACCATCTAACAATGATTTATTGCTCATCAAATCACAGAATCTTAAACTGACCTTGTAGCAGTGGTTTAATGCTCAATGAACCACCAAATCAGCCCTGTAACAGTGATTTATTACTCAACAAATCAAAGAATAACAGACATGATTTGTTTCTATTCTAGCATCACAACATTTAAGAATAAAATCCTGTATTGTGATTTATATTTTCCCATGAAGAATCCCTGACAATACAGTCAGAGGCATGTAAACTTAAAAGCAGCAGACAACATTTTTGATATTTGATAAGGCTTGATCTTTTATGTTAATCATCTGGTATTCACATGAAAAGTCAAGCCTTTTTTTTCTGTTAAAATAGGTTTTGTGATCTGCTGCTGTCCTCATATAATTATTTGATTTTATGTAATGTCTATATTGTGCACCCATGGGTGAAAGTTCAAAATTTCCAAAATCCTGAACTTTAGAAGTTCAAATTTTAAAACTTGCAGGATGCCTACAAATATGAACTATTTGATGTTGAAATGTTTGTGTTTAGATCATCTCAAAACTTATTAGAGAAGCTATCAAAATCTGCCTTATTCAGCATTTTGAGGCTGACTTTCTATGGAAAGTCAGCCTCAAAATCCTCAATTCTGGATTAATCCTGAAAAGTTTCACCCATGTGCACCAAGGTTGAACAACTAAGCAAATAATGTGTCTTCCATATACCTTAGGCTTTTTATACATTTTATTGTGTAATAAAACTTTACAAAACTTTAAAGCTTTAACCATATTTTGTGTCAAGACATTTTTTTCCCTTGTCGTAATCAACGATACAAGGCACACAATTTTTACAGCTTCTTTTGTGAAGAAAGCTCCACTATACACATGTAGTTTTAACCTGTAGATGCTTTTACTGTATATACTTTAGAAGGCGAATTTCTTTACAAAATCTATTTATTGTAAATACAGATTTTGAGCAATGCCATATGATACAAAAAAGGGGATTTGACATAATAAGCGCCTATGCTCTTACCGGAGCACGCAGAGTACTGGGATGATTTCAGATTTCCATGCAGTCCAATGATGCAATTTCATTATAAATACGGATTAATTGTATGGATGAAAAACAGTGTTGACTGTGATCAGAAGCCAGCTGATCCAAGTCAACAGTATGAAAATAAATCTATGTAATTTTGATAGGTATGCATTCAGTGCACTTATTTATAGCTTTAATGATTTGGGGATGTGTCTAACAATAATTTTAATTGTGTCTGCTGATCTTAAATTTTTCTGTCAATAAGTGCATACAAGCCTTTATACATTTGTAGCATGCTTTTACTTCTCGCCTAGAACAAAGTTCATGTATTGTTGCATTTTCACTTAGTCATTTTTTTTCTAAAAAGTCCTATAAAACCTGTCCTTTTTTGTATTTCTGTGAATAAAACCAACATTTTGTAATAAGATGGCGTTTGTTATTTTTGAAGAAATGGTGTCTACAATGTTATCACAAGATGTCCTTCCATCTGTCTGTCCATCCGTTAGTAGTTTCTTGTGTGGCAAATTCCTATTGCTTTCATGGGATTAAATTAACCATGCCTCAAACAATCACGAAATGTAGGTGTGTGCGACATTTTTTACACAGGTCACTAAACCCTTTTCCTCATAGAGACACCCTTTAACGCTTTTGCAAACAGAGCAGACCCAGCTGCCTGATCAGGGTCTACTCTTTTTGCTTAAACATTAAAGTTTATAAATAATTGTTCATAGTGGGTGAAGCCTAGCATGAATATTCATGTAGGAAAGGGTTTGTAGGAGGGATCCCCCCCCCCCCTAGTATGCAGAGAAGAGAACATGTCATCTGTTATGCTGTTTTCAATCTAAGATTGAGGCCATAGTAGAGTATGTTAAGGAAGATAACTCCAGCGGAGAGCGAGGGAAAGTAGCCATGCCTGCAAGTGACACTGTTTTAACCCCATATATATACTCAACTACAAAAGAAACCCATCAGTCACTTCTCGGGGCAGTTATGGAATACAGAATGAAGAAATGAAAATATGTTGATACCGTATTCCTTAACAATCAGTTCTGCATCAATTCATTGAATAATTTAACAGTTTTACTTAAATCCGTTCATGCTGTACGCCAGTGTATTGACAAGGGGTTATTTTCAAAAATGACAAGTTTTTCACTGGAGAATGAATATCTCGTTCTCGTCCAATTCAGTTCACTTGAATTAAATTCGTCAAAAATGGAGATGACTCCCTCCTGCAGCAATAAATGCATCATAACGAGGTCGAATTGAAAGCACATTACGTCGCACAACATTCTTGGGAATCCAGGCCCATTCTTAATGGAGAGTAACCTGAAGCTGGCGAAGATTCAGAGTTTGCACTGAACGATCCTGGATGCATCGCCAGAGCTCATCCCACAGCTGCTGCATTGGATTCAGATCCGCGCTTACTAAACTATCGCGGTTTGTTTTTGCTTCTACACACACTCGATGGCCTCGTCATCGGTTATTGGATGAAGTGAACTGATTCAGATGAGAACTCGAGTGCAAACCAATTGTCTGAAACTTGTCATTTTTAGAAATGACCCCTTGTCTTAACTTGGCGTACAGCATGAAGGGGTTAAAGTAAAACTGTTACATTATTCAATGCTTTGATGCATAATTGATTGTTAAAGAATATGCTATAAAACATATTTTCATTTCTTTATTATTTTTCCATAATTGTCCAAAAAAGTAACCGATGGGTTTCTTTTGTAGTTGAGTATATGACTAACTTGAAAGGTATGGGTTATACAGCCCACTAGGTTTCCCTATTCAAGTTCAACTTCAGCAGGAAGCGAGGAATAGCAACCATGCCTGCAAGCGACACGCTGTCTTTACTTGATATATAGGGGGAGCTCAGTGGTAGAGTGCTTGAGTCGAGACCGAGAGTTCGAGCCTCACCGGCGTCACTGCGTTGTGGTCCTTGAGCAAGACACATTTATCCTAGCTTAGTACTGGTTCAACCCAAGAAGACCAATCCCTGTTTAACTGAAAGATTGTTGATGGGACATAAAGAATCAAATCAAACAAATTACCTGATATATATTCCCACCAAATATCAAAGAATAAGAGATGGAGCGCTCAATGTATCCTCTCTTAAATTCATTCAAGGCATATAATTCCAGCAGGTAGGAAGGGAGAGCAACTGTTCCTGCAAACAACATACCATCTTAACCTGATATATGAGCCGTGACATGTGACTTTCGACAAAGTGGCATTTTGACAAGTGTAGATTCAGACGAGCCCATGCAGCCTCCTTTTAAGCTTAGAAACTCCAAATGATGTTCAGTCAGTAGCTTAACACTCATAGAATGTTCAAGCGACTAGCAAAGCTCTGATCAGACTGTGCATATGCGCAGGCTGATCTGAGGCTTTGCTGGTCGCACATACCACGTTGTTGGAGATCTAATGTCACGGCTCATATATGCCTGCCAAACATCATCATGTGTATAAGAGTTATTGAGCATGCAAGCTTTTGTCCACATGGATGAATGCCAGGCTGATTGCAAACACCAAGCAGTACATGGGCTGCTTAGATTTGGACAGATTATATTTATCTAAAATTCACCCAGTATGGCACAATATTGCAAACGGAATTGAACCAGGAAGTGACTATAAACAACTTATAAGCATGCTGCCTATTGCTCAAAAGCTGTGTGTTGGGGCGTAAAGTGATCTGTGCGAAATGTATAAATTGTTCATACAACAATACAGTGATTCTGTATGATTACTTATTGTTGTTTATCTCAAGGGGGGGGGGGGGGGTCCTTGTTTTGTGGGATGGTTCTTTTCTAGCTTGGCAATCCCTTGCTGATGAAGAGAGAGAGCTGGGCGCTTTACATTGTGTTGTGGCTGTGTTCTGTGCCTCTTTCTCATGGTGCCTGTGGGATAGTCTGGGGCGAAATGTACCTTATAAAAATAGAAATGTCAACATGACAAAAACTTTTGTTTTTATCACACGCTCTAGATTTTAACTCTGTTAATCTTAGTATTCCCCATTATTATTGAAAACAAGGAATATTACAGCGTTCCAGGGGTGTTCAATATGAAATGGAAACAGGCTAATATACCTGAAAGTTTTATATTTGCATGCATTGTAACAACATGTACTTTTAGATAAAAGATCTTCTTGACTATGCAAATGTAAAATTGTAGTTGTCCAGCTCCTTTCCTAATTGACACAAGCCGGTTTCGAGATAGGGTACTGAAATACAATGCAATATGAAATGAAACAGTGTTTTCAAAAGAAGAAAACTACATGAGCTAAGGATATTTTCAGACTGTTTCTTCGTGTGGTGAATATCTATATATTGGTAATTATAACTGCAAAAATCTTTGACATTGCTTTATATTTTACAAAAAATGAGGCCGCCATTTTGGTTAAAATCACTCTTGATGCCACATTCTCTAGTGTTCTGTTCACAGTCGGTTTTGGTGAACAATTTCATGGCAAAAATAAAAATAAAAATAAAAATGGCTTGTAACATTTCTTCTGGTTGCTATGGTGCTTGTTTGACATTTCAGTGTTTGCTTTCACTCATCTATAGACGTCATTTGAATTAAGCAAATCACTTAAAAGAATGTCATCTCTGGCTTACACTGAAATGAATCAGACAAAACATGGCTTTTCATCGATGTTTGCATTCATATGCATTTTTTGGACATTGTGACACATATGAACATGTACATAGTCTGGCTGGCTAATTCCAGACCACCATAAAATGGAATATTTTCGCGTCGCCAAATTTTCGCGTTTTTGCCTCCAAAACATGAGGATTAATATTCGCGGTTTTAATTTTCGCGGTTCTTTGTACTTGCGAAAAATATAACTGCAAGTTGAATATCCTGCAAAATGTCTAAAGTAAGCGTTTAGTTGGTCATTTCCAATGGTTGAAACTAGATGCTTTCCGTATTTCATCTGGAAGATGAATCAAAGTTTCTCGTTAGTATTAAGTTGTACCTAGTGCATAAAATAGTGGTACATTTTAAGTGCCGATAATGACATGACATTTTCTTTTTTCTCTCCAAAAACAAACACTTTAAATACAATTTATTTAATAGTTATGTAAACTCGCTTGAAAGTAAATTATAGATACTTTGCAAAATATTTGAACACATACTGACAATCACTGGTCCAAGACTGAATAAATGATCAGGTTATTTAAGGGTAATTAATCAATTATCTTTCCAGCTTGTCCAAGCCATCTAATTGTAACGGTTGAACGCTCACGAGAATGGCCTTGATTGATCTATTCATATTCAATGAACAGTAAATTGTAAACTACGTTGGTCAGACCATGAAAAATGGTGTTTTATGAAAACAAATGAATACACAATTATTAGACTGTATAAAGGCATATAATTAATTGGTCAAACTTGGAAAATATTTCGCGGATTTCAATTTCGTGGTTCACGTCTTACCGCAAAATACCGCGAACATTGGACGACGCGAAAATTTTCCATTTTACGGTATATATTTATAAAAAACGAAAACGGATGAGATACCCCTAGATTTAACTGCTCTGTCCCCTTTACACATTTGTTTTCAAACTTCCATACAATATTTTCAAGACCCATGCCTATTTTAGTATTATATCTCTTATTTTAACCCTTAAAACGCCAAGATAAAAATGTACCTGAAAATGTCATCTGCTGAAGTTGTCTGCTGCAAATAATTGCTAACATTACTGAAGAATTAAGTATAGAAGCAAACAGCGTGAACCCAGAACAGACTGCTCCTATAGGAAGTCTCTTCTTGGTCCACACTGATTGCCATAGATGCTTCTTAAACATTTCAGCAGACAAGAAAAGTAGACGACTTTTGTTGCGATTGGCGCATTAATGGTTGAACGACGTCAATGTAAGAGGGGGTAATGTAATAAAACCATCAGATGAGAAATCAGTACTGGTCAAATCTTTTAGCAGGTAAAATGGAATTTAATCCAAAAACTATGGATATGCCATTCATGCTTGTGAGCTGTTTGTTTTAAAGATTACAGCATACCTTCCTAACTTTGTTCAAATGTTTCTATGCAATCCGGAGTAAAATATATAGTGTATATGGGTGTGCTTTTTTAACAGTCTACAACTAAATAAGTCAGAACAATAAAATAAGGTTTTATACACCATAAGAAAGGTCAAGCTTTGATCTTTTGTTTCGCTTATAGTATAGTATCCTTATGCGTTTGTGCATGGAGTTATGAATGTGTTTTCATTACATATTGAAACGCCCTTGTTGTTTATGATGCTACAGTTTAAATACTTATGTTGGTGGGTGGGGTACTCCATTAGCGAATCGCGGCAATATGACACTGCAATGTATCGGTCTTGACCACTAATAATATAGGTTGTTGATAGTGGATCCTACCTACTACACTACCTCAACATTCCAAGTGTATTTGTCTGAACAGTAAAGGTCAGTAGTGATTGGCACTTAGTGTATAAGGATAAATACAGAATGCCTAGGAATAATGTGTGACTGAGATTCCTTTAACTATATCTCCTAGTGTCGTCTGCTGATAACTTTTTTAAACAGTTTGGACCCAGAACAGGCCAGACAATATGTCTGGCCTGATCTGGATCCAAACTATTTTTTGGCACTCTGATGGTATTCCTGAAAGAATTTTTTGAAAAAGCTGATTTTGAATAAAATCTGCAGATAACAAAAAAGCATGAAAAACTACCCAGGATGCAGTTAACAGATCAGCCAAATTAAATTATATAAAACATCGAAGAATCACAGAATGACAAAATCCTGGAAGGACAAATATTTTTATTCTGACAGTCATGACAATAAACATATAACATCAACTGTTGAACATAAATTTAACCCTTTATGCGCCAATCGCAACAAAAGTTGTCTGCTTTTCTCCTCTGCTGAAATGTTTAAGAAGCCTCTATGGCAAACAGTGTGGACCCAGATCAGACTGCTCCTATAGGAGCAGTCTGTTCTGGGTCCACGCTGTTTGCTTCTATACTTAATTTGTCAGTAATGCTAGGCAATTATTTGCAGCAGACAACTTCAGCAGACGACATTTTCAGATGCATTCTTTTCTTGGCGCTTTAAATGCTGAATTTAAACAAAAAAAAGCATGATGAAAAGACATTCATGTGCATGGTTGAAAACTCAAAATTTCCACTTATCCTGAACTTAAGAAATTTAAATCTTAAAACTTGCAGTAAATCAATGATTTCAAGCCTTATTAACTTAGCCTCCTTTTTGTGGGACATAGACAAACAGTGCAGACCCAGATCAGAGGCTGCAGAATGTGGCATCTGATCAGGTCTCCACTGCTTTAATATAGGATTTTCTATTAAAATTTGAATAAAAATGAGAAATACCACCTAACAACCCTTAAAATGGAAATGGACTGATCCAATTGATAAGAGTGGGACATTCCATTCAGCTAAATGGGTTAAATGGTCACATGTCTTTATAGACAAACTGAATAAATCAATAAAGTTATTTTAATCTGCCTTATCAAGTTTTTTGAGGCTGACTTTCTATGGAAAAATAGCCTAAAAATTCTGAATAAGGAATAATCATGAAAACTTCCACCCATGCATGTGCCAGGACATGAGAACTTGTTTATTTTTGACATTGTGTCTGAGAGTGAAATAAAGCCATGCATTAAAATCGATCAACCACTAGTGGTTTACAGATTTTGGTAACATTATGAAATGACGCCCCATATGGCAAAACCTTGATGTTTTCACATCAAAAATGTGATTACAAAATATTTTTCCGTCTAATGATAAATAGAGTCTAACATTCATTCTCCTGTACTATTGAATTTATTAAACTTGTTGTGAAAAAGCAATAAAATGCTCAACAAGCCTCATATTTTTCACTTTTCCTAAACTCATTTAATAAATTCAATCATGCAGGAGTACTCATGAAAGATCCTCTATCTTGTACATGAAAACAAAAATGCAGCTCACATGTTCAAGATCCTACATAATCTCAGTGACTGAACAGACTGGTATTTGTCTCCTCTGGTTCCAATGCAGTGCAGTCCCTTTATAATGCTATCTTTGGGTCCAAAGGAAAGGACCATCATGTTATAAAGGGACAATTTTACAAAGAAATTATAGGAAAATGACCATTTCGTGGTCATTTTCCTATAATTCCTTTGTGAAATTCCATGCTATAATTCAGCCTCAAAATACTGAATTAGGAATAATCCTGATGCATGTGCCTGGCCATGAGACAACACGTTTATCTCATACATGAACAACAAAGCTGCAGTTCACCTGTTCGCAGTCAATTAGCAATAAAATGATAATCACATGTTCAAGATCCTACATAATCTCAGTGACTGAACAGACTGGTATTTGTCTGGATCCATGACATTTGGTCGAAAACCATTTCGTCGAAGCGACGTTTGGTCGAATGCGACATTTGGTCGATACGACGTTTCGCCGACTACAACGTTTGGTCGACTACGACAATTGGTCGAAAATTCGTCGAATTACGTCGAATTTTAGTCGAAATTTGGTCGAAAACTGATATGTACAGAAAAAATAAAAAAAATGTTTACATTTACGGTTCTCACATCTCCAATATATTTTTACGCTAGTATCAGTATTAGTATCTCTGTCTTTCGTGTACTGAAAGCCCTTATATGCCACTTTTTGGACCCGCCAATGCTTGTGAAATTGATGGTTAAATAATAAACATGATAAAAAGTCAATGAACACACATTTGAAGCAACTTTATAAAATTAATCGAGCGTGCCTTTTTATGTTGTACGTCTGGTTAACAAAGTGATTTCTCATGATTTTTCTTTATTTAATAATCAATGACAGTTGGTAGATGCGACGTTCGTCGAGTACGACGTTTGGTCGAAAAACAATGACTTGACAATATCGACCGAATGTCGTACCTGACAATTTTTTTCGACCAAATGTCGTACTCGGCGAAACGTCGCATCGACCAAAAGTCGTATGCGACCAATTGTCGCATCGGCGAAATGGTTTTCTACGAATTGTCGTGCACCCATTTGTCTCATCTAGTTCCAATGCAGTGCAGTCCCTTTATAATGCTATCATTTGGGTCCAAAGGAAAGGACCAGGCAATTTTACAAAGACATTATATGAAAATGACCATTTCGTGGTCATTTTTCTATAATTCCTTTGTGAAATTCTATGCTATAATTCCGCCTCAAAATACTGAACTAGGAATAATCCTGATGCATGTGCCTGGCCATGAGAAACATGTTTATCTCATACATGAACGACAAAGCTGCTTTTCACCTGTTCGCAGTCAATTAGCAATAATAGGATAATCACATGTTCAAGATCCTACATAATTTCCAGTGACTGAACAGACTGGTATTTGTCTCATCTTGTTCCAATGTAGTGCAGTCACTTTATAATGCTATCTTTTGGGTCCAAAGGAAAGGACCATCATGTTATAAAGGGACAATTTTACAAAGAAATTATAGGAAAATGACCATTTCGTGGTCATTTTCCTATAATTCCTTTGTGAAATTCCATGCTATAATTCAGCCTCAAAATACTGAATTTGGAATAATCCTGATGCATGTGCCTGGCCATGAGAAACATGTTTATCTCATACATGAACAACAAAGCTGCTTTTCACCTGTTTGCAGTCGAGTAGCAATAATAGGATAATCACATGTTCAAGATCCTACATAATCTCAGTGACTGAACAGACTGGTATTTGTCTCATCTGGTTCCAATGCAGTGCAGTCCCTTTATAGCGCTACATATATGGGGTCCATAGGCATGGACTTTGTCATATAAAGGGACGTTTCAAAAAGGAATTATAGGATTATAAGTCAATTGTGTTATAAAGAGCCAATTTTACAAAGAAATTATAGGAAAGTGACCATTTCATGGTCATTTTCCTATAATTCCTTTGTGAAATTCCATGCTATAATTCCTTTGTGGAATTCCATGGTAAAAATTTGGGAGCCACAACATGACTGTTTTTTTATCCAAATTCGTGTTATAACAAGATTTGTTGTAAAGGGACTATACTGTACAAGTATTTTTTGTTTGGTTTGATTTTTTACATCCCAGTCAACAATTTTTCAGTTATGTGTGGATGGGTCTTCCTGGGTGGAACCAGTCCTAAGCAAGGAATAATGTATCTTGCTCAAGGACACAAAGCAGTGACACCGGTGAGGCTCGAACTCGCAACCCCTTGGTCTCGAGACAAGCACTCTACCACTGAGCCACTGCGCTCCCACTGTACAAGTATGAAAGTAAATGAAGGTTCAGACCCAAAAAAGGACATCTATGGATGGCTGCATTTGCATGTTATAACCCTTGCCATGCTAAATATTTTGATAAACTACATTGCTCCCCAACTTATATTCTGTTAACCTACAACATTTCAGTTGTAAGCATGTACTTTCAATCCAAGTGGCGACAACGTAGATCCTAATTAGATGGCTTAATTAGAAGCCAGCTGATCTGTATCTACCTTTAGATAATCGAGGCTCAGTAGAACAAGTGTTCAAATAATAAATTGAGGCATACAATAAAACCTGTGTGAAACAGCCAACCTAAAAAAGACCGAAAACTGGTTTTCAAGACCAATTATCGCTTTATGCAGGTCAAAAATATTGTGGAATGCTCCAAGGGGAGCATTCTGCAATACTTTCGACCTTCATTAAGCTACCATTTGTCCTTAAGTTCTTTGTTTTGTCTATTTTTGAGTGGCTGTTTTACACAGGTTTTACTGTATGTGATAATTATTGGTAACACAAGCTATCTGAATTCTCTCCCCAAAAGAAAGAGGAGTGAATTCTCACATTCAGTATAGACACTTTAAAAATGGAATTAATCCCGCAGTTGTCTCCCTTAAACTTGTACCCATTGTCCTTAATCAGTAGCCATTTCTTCTTCCTTGGCATCCCCTCCGTTTGCTGTATCGTCCACTTTCTGACTAGCAGGCATATGAAACATGTACGCAACGTCGTCGAAGTTGGGGAGTTCGTCTTTCGGTACCAACTGATATTTTCCGTACGACGTCTTCGTCTTCTTCAGCAGCTTCACCAGATCCAAGTACTCCATCCTCTTGTAAAAAATCATGTACGGTTCACCGAGATAATGTCGAACATCAACTTGAATATTAAACTGCCGCGCTCCGATTCTGATTTCACGGCATTCAGATGCGGGTATTCCGGGTCCGAAGACAACCTCTTCAAAAGTCCCCTTTTCGGCAAACTTTTCCAGTTTTTTCAATGCCACCTTGACCACAAATAAATTTGGGGCCGGGAATGCTCCCCCTTCCTCAGCTTTTTTATCTGTCTCCTCTTTTGGGGATTCCTTTTCTAGTTTTTCTGCTTCCTTCTTGATTTTCTCCCATGGAATCCACGTCTTTGAATCATCTCTTTGACTGATCTGTAAAATGATTCATCACTGTGAATATGGGCTCACACACAAGATTTTTTGGTACTTACCGCATATGTACAAAAGCTTCCTTTAACTCTTTGCCTGCTATTGGCGAATTTTGCTGTCTGCTGCTGATCTTTGCAAACAATTTGGACCCAGATCAGGCCCGACAGAATGTCAGGCCTGATCTGGATCCAAACTGTTTGCCATTTTGATAGTGTTCCTGAAAGAATTTCTTTGAAAAGTTAATTTTGAAAAAAGTAGCAGACGACAAAAAAATCATGAAAAATTACCCCCATTTTTTTTATCAATTTGACTGATCTGTAAAATGATTCAATACTGTGAATATGGGCTCACACACAAGATTTTTTGGTACTTACCGCATATGTACAAAAGCTTCCTTTAACTCTCTGCCTGCCATCCGCGAATTTTGCTGTCTGCTGCTGATCTTTGCAAACAGTAAGGACCAAGATCAGGCCCTACAGAATCTTGGGCCTGATCTGGATCCAAACTGTTTGCCATTCTGATAGTGTTCCTGAAAGAATTTCTTTGAAAAAGTAAATTTTGATAAAAGTCTGCAGACGACAAAAAAAAATCATGAAAAATTACCCCAATTTTTTTTATCAATTTTTTTCTTCCAAAAATTGTTTCAGAAACACTCCAGAGAGTCAAATGGGTTGCTTCCAGATCAGGACTGACAAAATGTTGGTCCTGATCTGGGTCTAAACAGCTAGCAAAGGTCATCAGCAGACAACAAAAGCTGCTGCTAACAAGGAAAGAATTAATGGTTATATAGAGACCTATCATCTATAAAAGCTGAACAATGATATTCAATTTAGGGAAGAAGGCAAAGATCAGGAATCGGTACAATCAAGTACCACACACCTGACCCAGGATACCGTATGGGAAAATGACAAATACACAAGAAAACATCACATACAGGAGAGCCAAGAAATCAACCCTTTCCCAGCAGGTAACCACAAGGCTGCATGACACAGACAAGACGATATGGCAAAGACAAACACAAAATAAAAATGATCCACAAAAGAAGTACCACCTTGGTATCATATCACACTGTGTACATATATTTTTCAAAATGCTTTACCCTCTTTTGAAAAATGTAGATCCAGATCTGGTGATGTAAGCCGATCAGGATCCCCACTGTTTTCATCCACAGGATAAATCTGTATTTATAACTAGCAAACATATATTGAACACTTATAAAATAATGTATGTGTAATGGTTTCTTTTATCAATGAGTATATATTCAGTCAGATTTATTTCACTAATGCTTGAAAGATGTCGCACCATATGTTGCACCAACATGAAATTCTTTGATTCACCCCTGTAATGGGCCATTCAAACCTTGTATCAATCTAGATATGGAAGAGTCCATTAGTATACAAGGGGATTACGGTAGACAATCTAAAATTTCTATCACTAGTTGCTGGACAAAAAGGCCTAGACAAAACAGTGCAGACCTAAATCAGACTACTTCTGAACAAGCAGGCTGATCAGGGTCTTCCCTGTTTGCCTGTACGACAAGAATTTTGCAAATTCAAGCCCTGGTAACCAACATTTTATTTGAGAACATAGAATGCAGTGGCTCAGATGGTAGAGTGTTAGACTTGGGGTCGAAGGGTCGCTAGTTTGAGACTCACTTGCGGCACTGTGTGTGTCCTTGACCAAGACACTTTATCCTCTGCTTACTACTAGTTCAACCCCTCAAAGACAGGAAATTGTCCCAACATAACTGCCAAATGGTTGACTGGGACGTAAAGCATCAACACAAACAAAATTTGTGAATTTGAATTTGGCGTAATGATAGTGTACGATCAAGCCAGTATCAATAGAAAGAAAGAATGAAAGAAAGGGAAGTGTTCAAAATTTTAGAACATCTATCATAAAGAGTGTTCACTGATGTTTACCTTTACAGTATCCTGTGTCTCATACAGTTGAAATAGAGCGTCTATCATTGCGAGATTTCTGACATTCTGTTTGGTTGGTGAGCTCGCTTCTCCCACTTTGTCCTCTTGAATAAAGACTTCACACCTGCAATAATCATAAATGTACAAACTGCCACTCTCAAAAAGACCAAAAATTGGTTTTCAAGACCAATTATCGCTTAACTCAACTACAGCTTATAATGAAACACATTTTGTCTTACCAGTCATTTTGGTCAGGTGACCTAAGCAATCTAATGAATAATCCATCGGTGATTTCTGGTAAAAAGATGTTTAGATAGGTATGTAGCAGTCCAAATGAGTGGCCTTGGATAAAAGGTCACAGGTCAGCTTGACATTTGGTATTTATATAAAACCATGGTCTCATTAGGTTAAACATTTCTCTCAAGTATTATGATTTCGGCTTAAAAATTATAGAACAAAGGTCAACCTTGACCTTTGAAACTTATTTATAGCCATTGTCTCATTAGGTTTAACATATCAAGTGAGAATAATGACTTTGGCTGCAACAGTATTCAACAAATCAACTTTTAAAAAAAATTCCCATCTAAATGCATTAGGAAGCAAATTTGACCTTGACGTTAAGTAGGTCAATGTCAACAAAGAATCATCATTTGAATAAACTTGGTAGGCCCCACATCCCAAATAAGACATACCAAGTCCCAATCTCATTGGCCATCTGGTTCTTGAGAAGAAGACTTTTAAAGGTTTTTTTACCATATATGGGCGTGGTGGCCATCTTGGTCATGTGACCAAAATATTTCATAAAAATTTTGGCTAACTTATAATAAGTAGACTTCACATGAAATTTGAGCTAAATTGGCCTAGTGGTTTCTGAGAAAACTATGTTTTAATATGTTGATGGGGCTCCAATATGAGCAACTTTGGCTGAAATGTCAAAGGTCAACCTTGACCTTTGAAACTTATTTATAGCAATTGTCTCATAAGTTTAATATATCAAGTGAGAATAATGACTTTGGCTTCAACAGTATTCAAAAAATCAACTTTTCAAAAAATTACACATTTAAATGCATTAGGAAGCAAATTTGACCTTGACGTTAAGTAGGTCAAGGTCAACCTAGGATCATCATTTGAACAAACTTGGTAGACCCTACATCCCCAATGCTACATACCAATTCCCGAGGTCATCGGCCTTCTGGTTCTTGAGAAGAAGACTTTAAAATGTTTTTTACCATATATGGGTGTGGCGGCCATCTTTGTCATGAGACCATAATATTTCATATGAATTTTGGCTAACTTATCATAAGTAGTCTTCACAGGAAATTTGAGTTCCATTGGCCTAATGGTTTCTGAGAAACCTATGTTTTAATATGTTGATGGGACTCCAATATGATGGACTTTGGCTGAAATGTCAAAGGTCAACCTTGACCTTTGAAACTTATTTATAGCAATTGTCTCATTAGGTTCAACATATCAAGTGAGAATAATGACTTTGGCTTCAACAGTATTCAAAAAATCAACTTTTCAAAAAATTACCCATTTAATTGACGTTAAGTAGGTCAAGGTCAGCCTAGGATCATCATTTAAATAAACTTGATAGGGCCCACATCCCCAATGCTACATATCAAGTCCCAAGGTCATCGGCCTTCTGGTTCTGGGGAAGAAGATTTTTAAAGGGTTTTACCATATATGGGCATGGCCGCCATCTTAGTCATGTGACCAGGACCATTTGAACAAACTTTTGTTCCCGCGTCCTAAGGAGTCTCCGTATGAAGTTTGTAATTAATTGGCCCAGTGGTTTCAGAGAAGATGTTTGAAAATATTGACAGACGGACGGACGGACGCCGGAGTGACTGGTATACTATTAGCTCACCCATGAGCCTTCGGCTCAGGTGAGCTAAAAAGTAATGAGACGATAACAAAAGCATAAAAAATTACCCAGCATGCAAAAAGTTAACCCTTAACCTACCAATAATATTTTGTTTTTGTCTAGAAAATGTCGTCTGCTTATTAAGTCTGCTGCAGATATTAAAGTGTACTAGATTTTATCATGGAAGCAAACACTATGAGCCCTGCTCTGGGTTCATATTGTTTGCAATATAGGCTTACAAACTACAGATGCAGATGAAGGAGCTGACAACAAAAGTCATAATTGGAGGGAATTGTCTTAATACTTAATTTCAATTTTGTCCCCAGTTTTGGTTATGAGACTGGCACTCTAACAATTCAGCTTTGGTGTTCCCACAAAACTGCTTTTTGCACCCAACTACATGATGTATATTGAATACATGTTTGGATCATCTTAAGTCTAAACTCTTTGCATGCTGGATAATTTTACATGCCTTTTTATCATCTGTATACTTTTTTCTTTCAGGAAAAACAAATGGGTTTCAACCAGTTTGGATCCAGGTCAGGTCAGACATTTTGTTGGGCCTGGTGTAGGTCTTATCTGTTAGCAACAGTTATCAGTAGGGGACAGAGAGGAAGATTATAAATTTATAAACGGTATATAAAGCACTGGTCACAGCCTAGTGGCCAGGTCTTTTGATGGAAATTTTGTTTTGCCATTTTTGTCAAATTGCTTTGAATTCTCATCTGACAGTGGTTTCCAAGATTTTCAAAGTTTTCCCTAGGTGAAAAAAGGCCACATCCCTTTGCAGCATTTTTTTTAGATGCATCAAATAATTTATTCTAGCTGTTTTTAACAGGAATATGTTAACATTCTTGTGAAGTTTGGTTAAAGTTGAACAAGTGATTTGGGAGGCATTCTCATTTAATGTAAATTGTTGAGAATGGATGACAATGGACGCCGGGAATCGACTAATTCTAATAGCGCACATTAGCCACTTCCTGCTCAGGTCACAAGGTATCCTGGCACAACCAGTTTTTGACCGCCTAAGAAGTATTTTGTGTCATTTAATTTCTATCAAGTCCTATTGTTTTGGTTATTGCTTTATATTATCTATCAGTCCAAGAGCAGCAAATATATAGCTATAAAGTTTTGAGTTTCCTTTTGTAGTCTGACAAGGCCTTTCATATAGAAAGTGGTCAGTGGTAGCAATTTCAGGAATTTAACAACCTATTTCCGACCACCTGGGGTAAATATTTTCTGTCAAAACCAAATAGCCCTGAATATGTTTCTGTTCTTGCAGTACAACCTTACAAGAGCAAAACAAATTCAAACTATTTTTGAAAATGGTAATGTAGTCCCATACACCAGGAAAATATACACCATGTATGGAAATCTGAATGAACAATTTAATAACTTGGGGTAGGGTTATGTTTTTTGGTATTTAACAATTTCTGTACTATCAGCAGAGACAAAGCACATGTATTTCAATACCAGAGAAATTATGCCTCACACCAGTATAAATAGTAACTGTTGTAGATGGTATTGTGGTGATTTATTTGACCTTTTCTGAAGCTTGAACAATTTTTAAAAGTAAAGAAAATGAAGAAAATTGTGATAAGCACGGTATATCAAAAGTTTACCTCAACATAAATTTATTCTGTAACCTTTTCAATATTAATTTGCAACAATGGTCACAGGCAACACAGTTCATCATGCAGATGTATAAAATATGAATTTTGTATCAAAAATTTAGAAACTGTAGCCATGACAACAAGCAGGTAATTTGGTAATAAGAAAAAGCTAAAGAAAACAGGGTCCTCTAATACAATGTTTATTCATGGTTCACATTCAACTACCAAAGCTGAAAGAAAACTGCTACTAAACTTGCCTATCCCTCCTGTAAACATTGATAACATCACAACTGCAAAATTCAGACTATCAAGATTTTCGTGAAACAAAGTATAAGGTGGTCGAAATTAGGTGGCGGTCCAAAATAGGTTGTGCCAGGATATGTTATAAAACTTTTTTTCATGCTCAACTCAACTTAGTTTGAAATGTATCCTGCAAATAAATGTTAAAATGCCAATAATATTTACCAAGCTCATAAATGTTGAAATGCCAACAATTGTTGGCATTCTAACATTATTTAGCAGGATAAATACAACATCGGCATTTTAGAACAGGAAAAATCTCTTTTTTTCACTGTTTTAGTTTTTATGAGCAGGTGTAATTTCATGCTCACCTGAGTTTAGCATGATCTTTTTCTATAACCTCTAGACCAGGTGAGCTAAAAGTTTATCATAATAACCCCAAAAAACCTGTGCTCTTACCGATATTTGCCATTTGACCCTTCCGTTTCCCACTTGAGCAACATTCCATTCTGTGTACAGCTACACTGTAGAATACAGAAGGCATTTCGTACTCTGTCGTTGGACCAGTCAGAGTGTTCCACAATCACCAGGTCATCTTTCTTCAACGACTTGCTCTGCTCTACGCGATCATTTCTCCGTAGTGCCGCCAGGTTAGACTCTGAGCGCCTGCCACCACCTGAGTGCAAATAAATATGTTGAATTTTAAACCTTTGTGTACTACTAACTGGGTGAAAGTTCAAACTTTCCAAAATCCTGAACTTTCGAAACTCCAATCTAAAAACTTGCAGTATGTCCACTAAATATTCACAATTTAAAGTTTAAATGGTCAATTGTCCTTAGACAGACTGAAAATAAATCAGCGAAGCTATTATGAACTCCCTAATTCAGCATTTTGAGGCTGACTTTCTGTGGAAAGTCAGCCTCAAAATCCTGAATTCAGGAATAATCCTGAAATGTACTTCAGTTCCTGAAGATTGATTTTATCCTTGCAAACAGTGCAGACCCTGATGAAATGACGCATGATGCGGCATTTCATCTCCATGCCTACCAAAGGATCTGATACTCAACCGCTGAATGAATATGAAAAACAGCTGCCCTAGGAAGAGAATCCAAAATCGGAGAATGTCATGCAATAGCCCATGGATTCCTACGTTTTTGGTATAAGTACAAGCTCAGAAAGTATTCTCATTATGTCATATTTACTTTTCACTTAATATACACGTTCCTATCGGTTTCTGGTACACCTTTATCAAGCAAAATGTAAATCTGACAAAACAAGAGAACTTTCAGACCTCATATTTATATCCCAAACATTGAAATCCATAGCTAATGCATGACAACATTCCCTGATTTTCCCTGATTCTCTTCTTAGGGCAGTTGTTTTTAAACTTCACCAGCGGTTGAGCATCAGAGCATTTGGTAGGCGTGAACTGAGACTTGATTCCTCACTGTTTACCTGTTTATCTGTATTCAGAATGAAAAGGGTTAATCCATAAAGTGCCACCTATAATTTGCAGCAGACTATATTTCAAATTTTGCTGCTTTTTCAAAAATAACAAATAGGGCACGATATTTCATGACAATTGTCTGCTCATGAAATATCATACCTTAGGGCTATTCCAGAAAAAAATACCTTGGGAAGGGTTGAAGACGGCAGGCAATATATTTTTCTATGGGTGGTTGGGGCGGAAAGTTTTCAAATTATATGGGTCATTGGTGTTCGACCAAATCTAATTACATGGGTGGTTGGTGTTTCGCTGCGTGGAAGGGCAAGAAAGAATATTATCTGCCAAAACAAGAGAGAAGTTTTATCTAATCTAATAAAAAAACGCCTAGAGCATAGCAAACCGCAGCGGAAACTGCCATTTTTGTTTATGCCGAATCTTCAAAACTCGGATGTTTCCGTCGAATATTGGTAAAACACAGTACCCAAATAAACTCCCCAATAGTGGCTTCTGTGGCGGTCATTACTTCTGACACTTGGGAAACATGTATTTTCAGAAGTATTTATTCAAGGAAACAACGCTCTAGGGTAATTAGGCTACTGGTAAAAGCCAATACCTGTAAAAACCTGTACCTATAAAGACTGAAACTGGAGATTGGAATAATGCGTTTTACCTGCAAGTTTATTCTGTCAATACTGAGAAAGATGCACAGCTGATTACACTCTTAATAATTGTGAATAGATCTGTTTGATTGCTTTGCACAGTTAAGGTAGCGCCTAAGTTCATATTATTCTTTCTGCTGAGGCTTTATTATTTCAATTTGCTTTATGGCACACTCAGTCTCTCATGACCCCCCACCACCACCACCTCTCCTATTTTCTTTCCTTAAAACGATCCAATGTCTTGCTGTGACATTTAATTTTGGCAGCAAATGTGGTATCAATCAATAGCATGCTATTATTCAATGTTTGTTGAGTTAAAACATCTACCATTCTACATAATCTTACAGACCCATAAAGCATTTGTAACATACAGAAGATCAAAGAAGATATGTAAGTTAGTCTTTTACCGAATATGATAAGTATCATGCAGTCCCTTCATAACACACCTCATTAAAACGCAGATTTGGATATAGCACGGTCATATTATGGCTCCCAAATTTTTCATAATGGAATTTTACCAAAGAATTATAGGAATTTTCCTATAATTCCTTTTTAAAATTGTCCCTTCATAACTTGATTCACTTATAACTCTGTCAGTTCCTATAAACCCCCCAACATAACGTTAAAAAGGGGATTGAACTGTACCTTTAATTGAGACTTCAATAACATCGTCAGATTTGAGGCTCTCTGCATCAACGGTTCTGTGTTGCGTGAGGAGGGTTTCAGCATCTGTCATCGTCAGCAGCTCAAAGGCTTTATTATAAGCCTCTCTCTGAGCTGGATTTCTTCTTCTTCCTTCCGCTACAACATACACCAGGGGGTGCAACATACATGCATAGCATAGGTCAAGATAAACGGCAAAAAAAAAAATGAGCGTAAAATTGTAAATATTTTCTTAGCCATCAATTTTAACATTTGCTTAGGGTGTTCAAAAGAACCGTCTCATTGAGATGGTTCTTTTGAGTGCCCACAACATATGCTTTAGTTGAGAAATAAGAAAAATCATTTTTAATTACAGTAAAACCTGTATAAAACGGCCACTCTTAAAAAGACCAAAAATTGGTTATCAAGACCAATTATCACTTAATGCAGGTCAAAACTATTGCAGAATGCTCCAAGGGGAGCATTCTGCAATACTTTTGAACTGCATTAAGCTATCATTGTCATTAAGATCTTTGTTTTGTCTATTTTTGAGTTGTTGTTTTACACAGGTTTTACTGTATGCACTCTTATCTAGAGGCCTGATATTGGTTTTAGGTTAACCTATTTCATTTTTTTTGTATAAAATTTCTTTGGCTGCGTGGGTGTTGTCATTTACATGTATGCAATTGCAAAATGTGGAGACTGTATTTTGCTATGTAATGCTGCTTACATCATCTTGAAATTTTAACTGATGCCTGGATTCAGGAAAACTTCAGTTTACCATGAAGAGGATAAAGTGTCTAGCTCAAGGACATAACACAGTGTCTCAAGTGGGGCTTTTACAGCATCCCCTTGATCGTCCAGCACTCTACCACTGAGTCACTGTACTCCATTGTTTGTATAGAAAGCCCTGCCTTCTCATTTACCTTAACCATTTAGACCAGCACATGAGATAAATGGTACTATCGCATATGCGTAAAGTCACATTATAAACATTCATGCATCTAGTACTTTGTTTGTTTGTTTTGTTTGATTCTTTACGCCCCAGTCAACAATTTTTCAGTTATGTTGGGAGGGTCTTCCTGGGTTTGACCAGAACTAAGCTGAGAATAATGAATCCTGCTAAAGGACACATCACAGTGCCTCCGGTGAGGCTCGAACCCGCAACCCCTTGATCACGAGTCAAGCACTCTACCAATGAGTCACAGCGCCCCCCTGAATACTCCATATGAAATTTGAATTCAATCAGCTCAGTGTTTTCTGAGAAAAAGATGTTTAGATATGCATGAGTCAGTCCAAAATGAGTGGCCTTGGATGAAAGGTCAAAGATCAGCTTGACCATTGGTACTTATATAAAGCCATTGTCTGAGTTTCATTAGGCTCAACATTTTTTTGCAAGTATTATGATTTCGGCTTCAACATGTATAGAAAAATGAACAAGATTTTTCCAATATAAAAACATAAGGAATCAAATTTGACCTTGCTATAAAGTAAGTCAAGGTTAACACAGAATCACCATTTGTATTCTATATATCTGAGCAGCAAAGACTCTGGCATCTGAGCCTTATTTGCTGGCTTATGCTATGAATACACAAAACTCATTTACTGGCTCATCTGATGAGTGGTTCATTTTAACTCTATGCATGCTGGGTAATTTTTCCTGCTTTTGTTGTCGTCTGCTGATTTTTTTCAAAATTAACTTTAAAAAAAATTCTTTCAGAAATGCCATCAGAGAGTGAAACAGTTTGGATCCAGATCAGGCCCAACAGAATGTTGGGCCTGATCTGGGTTCAAACTGTTTGCAAAAGTTATCAGCAGACGACACTAGCAGGCTTAGGTCTTACCAGAGGCAATGAAGACATTTTGCAGATACAATTCACAGGAGATTGTGTCCAAGTTGTCCTTCGCCGTTTTCAATTTTCTATAAACACTCATGGGTGTAATGCCATAGGCGAGGGCTGTTACGTCAATAGGGCCCACATTACTATCCTTATAGACTTGTCCCTTTATTGCCTTGATGATCTCGGTGAATCTCTCCTTCAGCGGTAACTTGTCTCTTTCAGACTTCTTCATCATGTCAGAATCTTTCTTCGACTTCTTGCTTTCTGGTGCCTCCGTTTGCTATACAAATACAGCATGCTCTTATGAAAATGTTATCTGCTTACAGTAAAACCAGTCTTAAGCGGCCACTCCAAAAGATGACCAAACATTGGTTTTCAAAACCGATTATCGCTTAATTCAGGGTTTCTGAAAGCTATAGAAATCCTGCGCTGAATTGATGGCATTTTCTGCGCTGAATTGATGAGCATTTGCGCTCAATTGATGAATCACCATAGAAAAGGTGCATTTTGACCGATTCTATAAAGGACCCTGCAAATACCAGAATAACAAAACCTATAGTGAGATTTAGACGCTCTTGTTCATAACAAATCCATGCATTAACAGCATGTGATTTGCCTTGTTAATACATGGGTAATATGGCTGTTAAAACATGACTGTTAAAAGTGTACAGCAGGGACTTTTATGCAAAAATGATCTATGTTTCCTATGCTGACATGGCATAGAGATGTTTCCTCATGAAGTACATGTAGTTCGCCTAATATGATCTTAACCCTTAATGCGCCAATCGCAACAAAAGATGTCTGCTTTTCTCGTCTGCTGAAATGTTTAAGAAGCCTCTATGGCAAACAGCAGGGTTTTCCATGACGCGCATTTTTGTGCGTTTTGACGCACATTTGGACCAAATGACCCAAATAACTATCACTACTGCGTCATGGTGCACGCAAAGCTGTGTGCACAGCACTTGCTTTTAAAATAAATGATTCAGATCGACGTCGGCTCCATTTGTTATCTTCGAGTAAGTACAACGCGAACTTGGGTCCGAATCGCCGATATTGGGGACGAAACTGTAGACTGTGTCAGCGTCCAATTCTTCGCTTCTAAGCGACAGACTTTGTGCATACACTATTGATATGCGATAAACCAGTCTACGAAAATGTCGCAGTCAAAATTGATGTCGTTTTTCTCGTCTGCAACCGAAAAACGAAAAAGAGATAGCGATGACTCTGACGAATCGCAACCTGGGCCGAGCACGCCTAAGAAAACATCAAGACCAAGGGGGTTTTGTGATGACTGGCTCGTGAAATACGACTGGTTGTATTTAGAAAATGGCAAAATGAAATGTCATCCGTGCGTAAACACTCGACAGAATAACCCATTTTCAGCAGGTTCGGGTTGCACGAACTATAGAAACTCTACTCTCGTAAGGCACCAAAAAACCAGTGCTCACACTGATGCTTTGAAAGGACTAAAACTACAGTCCGACATGAAAAAAAGTATGAAAAAAGCTGAACACAACAAATTCAACTTCAAAAAAGCAATTTGAAACGTCAACGTCATTCAGTTGCGTACAGTTTACTGCATATCAGTATGTGACCCTCTCAAATTGAAAATGACCCCCAAAGTCAACTACCTGGGGGTCACAATGACCCCTGAAAATTTTTTTGAAGGGAAAACCCTGAAACAGTGTGGACCCAGTGTAGGCCAGAGCCTACATTGCTTGCTACCAGGCCTTTAGTTAAGAGTGCATAATAGAAAAATAATTATCTTATTTCTCAACCAAAACATATGTTGTGGGTACTCAAAAGAAGCGTCTCATTGAGATGGTTCTTTTGAGCACCCAAAACATATGCTCAAATTCATGGGTAAGAAAATTCTTACAATTTTACGCTGTAAATTTTTGTTTATAATCTAAACCTGTGTTTGTACATAATGAAACTAATAAGAGGAAGGCTTACACCAATAATAAGGCCTCTAGTGACATGATACAGATGCACTAATTATGAAATCTGATGAGCTGGCCTATATGCTTTATGCTCTAATAGCATAAATATGATCAGGAAATACCACAATCACACACTGCAGACCAACCCACCGCACCGTGAGGAAGAGCCACAGAACACTAACAGTCATAAGACATCAGAAAGACAATCAAAGCAAAGCAACCAGCCATCTCTTCCTCGTCAAGATGATTGCAAAACCAGAAAGGACACAAAGTAATGCATAACAAAACAAATACCAACACAGAACTCCCATAGATAATGTGATAAAATAAACAACAACAGAACCACTGCCTTAGAATGGACAACAGCCTAAGCCACCTGGGGCTTAAATAAATTTTACTGGCGCCAAATCTTTGCCCTAGATACTGATGTTGTTAAAACACAAAAAACATTTAGCTCGCATGGAGGCTTCTTAACCCATGCAACGCATCATTACAGAGAAACAATGTAATCAAATTAATACACTATGATGAAACAAAGAAAAGGGCTCACAACTCACAAATAGTCAGAGCAAAAAAACCCTCAAGTTGAGCCATGGTGGGCCCAGCCAAAGACAAGCATCAGGCACCAACCAATGGCACTAAACTTGTTACGAAAAAGAGATAACATGCTCTGCTTGCCGAGCATTTTTTGCTTTTTGTAATGAGTTTAATATATTCAATAATTTAGGACCATTAATTTTAGACTCTATTTTGGCCAAATATTTATGTTTAGGGTAACCCGACCCTACCTAAATTACTGGTGAAACCTAGAATTTTATCAGGTTTTCTGGAAAAAAATATAATTTCATGCATTTTGAAAGGTGAAATGCCTTTCAAAATGCATAAAATTATATTTTTTCCAGAAAAAATAATGATATATTTTCAAACACGTTACCCGAAATACACTTATTTTTTTATTTGGCCTTTTCATATGAGTACTTTGAAATCACATTTTTTGGCATGTAAAGTCCAAGATTTTGCCATATATACACAACATTGTAATGACTTCAAGATGCGATGTCATGTGATGATGAGGTTTTCTGACACCATATTTCACTTACAACTATTTCGACGAAATCCTCTTCCGGAACAGGTAGCCGAAGTTCTTCGATGGTCTTCTCCATGAGATTTTTCATCGCGTTCCCGTATGTATCTCTCTTGCATTCCTTCTTCGAGACTCCTTTACCTCTGGCGATGACAATGTTGTTGATTTCGAAAGCACCCGCGTAGTTGAAACGTCCGTTATTGAGTTTGATAGTGTCTATTGTAAACTGATGTCTGAGAACGCACTGACAAACTGAGATGGCTTGTTCTATCCTTGATATGTCACTGTCAACAGTTGGGAGCTTGGTCTGTAAAGTAAATTCATGTACAGTAAAACCCGTGTTAAACGGCCATTCAAAAAAATAGACGAAACAAAGATCTTAATGACAAATGGTAGCTTATTATAGGTCAAAAGTATTGCAGAATGCTCCACTTGGAGCATTCTGCAATACTTTTGACCTGCATTAAGTAATAATTGGTCTTGAAAACCAATTTTCAGTCTTTTTGAGAGTGGCAGTTTTACACAGGTTTACTGTACCGTAAATGTTCTAAACTTTAGAGCACTTTTCTCTTTCTGCTCTCAAATAAAATGTTTGTTATGATGGCCGGAATTCACACAATGCTTGTCAGAGTAGCAAACAGGGAAGACCCTGATCAGAATGCTTCTTCAGAAGCAGTCTGATCTTGGTCTGCACTGTTTGTCTAGGCCTTATTGGCTGGTAACTAGTGTTCAAATATATTTCAAATCCCTCTATATCCTAGTTTTGTATTTTTCAAAGCAAAATATTAATTTTAATTAATTTAATTAAAATTGATAGCAAAATTTACAATTAATGATTTGAATGAGTCTACAACACTTTAGTTAAAGAAACATTTCATCTTAAAATTGTCTGTTGAAATGGCATTTTGTCGAACGTGCACATTGTTGAAAGATAATTTCGTTGAACAATTTCAATGAAAATAATTCAGGAATATCTATTGATTAATTCATAAAATACAACAAATAATTGCAAAGTTTGACACAAACTCCAAATACTCAAAGCTATGGCGCTTTCCATAGTCATTTACAATTCTATCAATTCTAAAGTTTACACATTTAACCTTCCTGGATTGGCTTTGAGGCCCCTGGCCACCAATGAACTGCTTGATGCAAGTGCCAGCATGAGCCTGCTCAATTCTACAATAAACTTCACGTTATATGAAGTTTCGACTTTGCATTTTTCAAATACAACTGTTTAAACGTTTACAAAATTTTGAAAATGTCATTTTCCATTGATGTCAATGGTGATGTTGACCCAAAATTGTCAAGTAAAATCCTTATTCAAAAGCATAATTATGTTGTCTTGCTGTTGCGAGTAAAACTCTTCTCTTGCAATCGTGAAAATACATTGAAGTCTATGATGTTGTGAAAATACTTTTAGTTTTGGTTTTGTTTGTTTAATTTTGATTCTTTACGTCCCATCAACAATCTTTCAGTTATATAGGGACGGGACTTCCTGGGTTGAACCAGTACTAAGCTAGGATAAATGTGTCTTGCTCAAGGACCACAATGCAGTGACGCCGGTGAGGCTCGAATCAAGCACTCTGCCATTGAGCTACTGCGCTCCCCTTTTAGTTTTGGTACCTGACTGTATGAGTGCTAAGTGAAAACTTAATTTTCTTATTTTTCAACCAAAACATATGTTGTGGGTACTCAAAAGAATCGTCTCGATGAGACCGTTCTTTTGAGCACCCAAAACAAATGTTTAAACTGATGGATAAGAAAATATTAACAATTTTATGTCCTCTATTTGTTTTATTTATACCTTTAGCTTATGTATAATAATTTGTAAAGCTTCTGCAATATCCTGGCTTCTTTTTTATATTAGAACAGATCCTTTCTGTACAACGCCTTTAGCTTATGTATGAGACTGCTTTGTTAAAAAAAATCTTATTTTTCAACCAAAACATATGTTGTGGGTACTCAAAAGAACTGTCTCGATGTGATGGTTCTTTTGAGCACCCAAAACAAATGTTTAAATTGATGGATAAGAAAATATCATCAATTTTACACCTCCAATTCTTTTTGGCTTATCATGAGGCCTGTATACCTTTAGCCTATGTATAATGATTTGCTAAGCTTCTCCAATATCCTGGCTTCTTTTTTAACATGTAAGAACAGATCTTTTTGTACAATTCCTTTAGCTTATGAATAAGAGTGCTTTGTTAAAAAAAAATCTTATTTTTCAACCAAAACATATGTTGTGGGTACTCAAAAGAATTGTCTCAATGAGGCGGTTCTTTTGAGCACCCAAAACAAATGTTTTAACTGATGGATAAGAAAATATTAACAATTTTACACCCCCATGGGTGAAAGTTCAAAATTTCCAAAATCCTGAACTTTCTATCTTAAAACTTGCAGTATGCCCACTTATATCCACAAATTCAAGATTAAATGGTCAATTGTCCTAGACAAACTGAAAACAAATCTGAGAAGCTAATATAATCTCCTTAATTCAGCATTTTGAGGATGACTTTCTGTGAAAAGTCATCCTCAAAATCCTGAATTCAGGAATAATACTGAAAACTTTCACCCATGCACCCCCAATTGTTTTGTTTATCTTGAGGCCTGCATACCTTTAGCTTGTGTATAATGATTTGTAAGGCTTCTCCAATATCCTGTCCCATCCAGTCCCGAGACGGAGTGTTCTTCTTAGCATTCTCAGCTCGCTCCTCCTTCTCCAGCTCATCTCTGTCAAAAATAACTATGGTAGGTCAAAACTCTATATAACGTCACTCATTATAACAGAATACTCAATAACCTCTAAATTTGCTAGGATCGGATCTGTTTCTATTAAATTCCCTCTTTATAACAGAATATTCACTTAAGGACACCGACAGTAACTTCTGGGAACATATATACATTTTCTATTGAAAATAAATTCATTATAACAAATTTTTTACCATGAGTCAGTCAATTTTGTGATCAGGACAATGTCTTTTGCATGAACAGGTTTCTGTCACATTTGATAAGAGGGAAGCGTTGTGCATTTTGATGCAATATGAAATTGAACTGATGTATACATTTGGAACAATAACATTTGAATTCATTTGTATACTATTTTCTATCACCAAATGATTATGATTTAGAAATCTGGTACTGACCAAATTTACTGATAACAGCAAGTTCACTTTAACATCAAAGATGGCTTGGGACGAACATGGTCGTTATAAAGAGGGTTGACTGTATATGTTCAAAATTTCAAACGCTTTTCTCTTTATTTTCTCAAATAAAATGTTGGTTTTCCGGACTGGAATTCACAAAATGCTAGTCAGAATAGCAAACAGTGCAGACCCTGATCAGACTGCTTCTTCAGAAGCTGTCTGGTCTGGGTCTGAACTGTTTGTCTAGGACTTTTTGGTAGGCAACTAGTGTTCAAAATTTTACAGTACATGTAAATATGGTAATCTCACTTAAGGGATCTCTCCTAAGGAGTCTGAATTTCAATCAGGGATGGGCTTACTAAGTTCCTACACATGTTACATTGACTGAAAAAAGATTTTTTTATCATATGATGTGGCGCCTAAGAGTCATATAAGCCCATGTATTAAAATGATAACCCACTAGTGAGTTTCATATTTCGTAATGCTAAGAAATAATGCCAACTATATTTAGCTACAGTATAAATTAAGATACTAACAGGAATCAAAGCATGTTTCAAAAATCTGTTCAACTTGATGTGGTATGAAAATAAAGGTGTAGATGTTTGTCAGTGTTTTATCATTGTTATTTTCGATCAATTGTCGAGTCTTTGATTTGATTCTTTATGTCCCATCAACAATCTTTCAGTTATAAAGGGGCGGGTCTTCCTGGGTTGAACCAGTTCTAAGCTAGGATTAATGTGTCTTGCTCAAGGACACAACGCAGTGACGCTGGTGAGGCTCGAACCCGCTGCCCCTTGGTCTGGAGTCAAGCACTCTACCACTGAGCCACTGTGCTCCCAATTGTCAGTCTTTTGACATTTCATTGTTTTCCCCGTATCAATGTTTTGTCTGTCGATCTTATGTCAGTGTCCCATTCTATGATTAGTGCCATAATCAGGTGGTAAAACTTTCGCTCTTTGCATGCTGGGTTATTTTTCATGCTTTTCTTGTTGTCTGCTGATTTTTTTCATAATTAACTTTTTCATAAACTTATTTCAGGAACACTATCATAGTGTCAAATGGTTTGGATCCAGATCAGGACCGACATTCTGTCGGTCCTGATCTGAATCCAAACTGTTTGCAAAGGTTATCAGCAGACGACAAAAGTGTTGTGGATTTCCACGATAATAATTATTCATTTATTTCTTAGGTATGAATTTGGTTTAAGTAGTTTGTATGGTATTTCTATTAATAGCAACATTAATTGTAAGGTTAACTGACGTTAACCTAGCTAATGTTTAGAAGACGTTAGTAACCAGTTACAGTAGTGATGGAAGAACACTGAACGCAGAAATTCACAGGGAATCAATGGTAACTGTACACAGATATTTAGGAAGCTGGAAATAGAGGATATTTACTTTTTTAAGGTGAATACCAAATATATTTCATCGAGTGAGTTGAAAACATCAGAATTTTCATGAGTGCGCAGCACGAATGAAAATTTCTATGTTTCAACTCACGAGATGAAATATTTGGTATTTACTTAAAAAAAGTAAATTTTCTTTTTATTTTATGCTTTTTTAGAAGATTTACTGTTAATCAGTTTGATAACCATGCTTCAAGCCGAATCACAATAATGTAAAAGAAGACAAAGGAGTATTGGTGACAGAATATCTGGATCAATCTACATGATCTATAGTCATCAGGACTTACGGATAAAAAGAAATTTATTCAGGGTCAAAGTGCGAGACAAGTGACGTCATAAGCGACGTCATAATTCGTTGATGACGTTGCGTAGCATAGGTTACATGCATTGCCTCACTGACTCAAAGCGGGAGGTGTTATGAATTCAAAACCAAAAAATTTCAGCAAATCTGATTTTTTTTGGTACCAAAATGTTCCTCATGTTCTAACTAAGAAAATGAATACCCACACTTGATGTTTTTGTTCACAAATAAGAAAGTTATAGGCGTGTGACCTTTCGAAGTGAGCTGCATTAAGTGAATGGAAAAGTCAGAGGTGATCCAAAAAACGCTACAGTGAAAATATAGGCTGATATCATTTCACTAGTGATTGATAACACTTTTATTTGTTTTTGATATGCATTGATTTCACTGCCAAGTATAAAATAAACAGTGATATTACATGATACGGAACAGTTATCACACACTGGCGGGACAGTCAATGGAGAAAACTATACACAACACAACATTTATATCTGGAAAGATACATACGGAATGGGGACACAATAAACGGGAAGTAAATAGCTAATTTAACTTTATATGAATATATATTTATTACATATCCACATACTGTATATTTATTTTGTGTTTCGCCACAATAAAAAGTTGCTGCCAGCAAGGAAAGAGTTAAGGTTGAAGAGAAATGCTCTCACCTGAGTGTCTGAACACCTGGATCGATCAGACTGTAAATTTCTGCCACCGTTTTGTTCATCAGTACATTGAGTCCCTTCTCAAACACGAGATGCTTTAGTTCTTTCTTATTGACACAGACTGCTCGTGCCAGGAAAACACCATCCAGGCTCATAGAGCCAGTATACATATGCTTACTGCCAACCTTAGCCAATTCTTCCGCTTCATACCCTATCTGTAAGGGAGAAATGAATGAATGAAGAAGTACATGAAGTAAAACCTGTGTAAAACGGCCACTCGAAAATAGACAAAACAAAGGTATTAATGACAAATGGTAGCTTAATGAAGGTCGGAAGTATTGCAGAATGCTCCCCTTGGAGCATTCTGCAAAGGGGAGCATTCTGCAATAATTTTGACCTGCATTAAGCGATATTCGGCTTTGACTGGTTTTACTGTAATTCTAATCAACTCATTATTATGTCCCATTGCTACGATACAGTAAAACCTCGAAAACTTGAACTCCGATTTTTCGAAATACTTGCTTATTTGAAATAAATTTGGGGCATGCTGGATTCAGAGAATAGGGTATATTTATTCAAACTATTTTAATAATGTCCATAAAAACACATGTTTTAAGTGCATAAAAGAAACGTTTCAAAAGAAACGTCTCCAAGAGACGTTTCTTTTACACACTGAAAACATATGTTTGATAAGAAAACACTGAATTAATAAACACTTTGGGGGTTATACATTTTTATGTTTACCTCCATATAATTCGAAAAATTCAATACTTTGAAATTTACTTCTAGTCCCTAGGACTTAGAATAAACCAGATTTGACTGTGCATAAAGTTTGGATAGAATCCATTTTTCAGTTCAAGAGACATGATTCAGTGAAGCTTTTTTTGCCCAAAAAATGATATTCAATGTGCTGATGTGACCTTGAGTATAAAGTCAAGGGAAAGTAGTCTTCTTTTTCTTGCCTCCCAACAGCATTTCGGGAGCGCAGTGGCTCAGTGGTAGACTGCTTGACTTGAGACCGAGGGGCTGCGGATTCAAGTTTCACCGGAGTCACTGCGTTGTCAAGTCAGTCTCTCTAGCTAATCCTAGCTTAGTACTGGTTCAACCTAGGAAGACCCATGCCTACATAACTGAAAGATTGTTGATGGGACGTGAAGAATCAAATCAAATAAACAAAACCCACAGCATTTCTAAGTAAGTCTGACTGAAATCCACCAACTGGTTCAAAAGATATAATGTGGACAAAAAGCTATGCACCAACAGGCTCAGCAACAAAAACAATATGTCAATGTCACCATATCAAGTTTGGAGGAAATAAATATATTAAGTCACACCAATACATGTACATGTACTTTTGAATATTTTTGTTTGATTTGATTCTTTACCTCCCATCAACAATCTTTCAGTTATATAGGGACGGGTCTTCCTGGGTTGAGCCAGTACTAAGCTAGGATTAATGTTCTTGCTCAAGGAAACAGCACAGTGACGCCCGTGAGGCTCTAACCTGCGGCCCTTCAGTCTCCAGTCAAGCACTCTACCACTGAGCCACTGCACTCCCTACTTTTGAAGAGAAAAATACTTATAGACAGAGATGCAAGTCTAATAAAAGCTCTCACAAAAAGTTTCACCAGAATAGCTGAGCATGCAAATTTAATTTAAATTATTTTGCTCATACAGGTGTGTGATAATTTTGTTTTTCACCTGAACACAGGGCTCCAGCTTTGATATATCTCCCATGTAACTCAACCAAAACATATGTTGTGATAATCAAATGAATTGTCCCCCTGTAAAAATTCATATGAGTACCCACACCATACATTTTGGTTGACAAATAAGAAAATATTGAACTTTTATATTTCTGGTTTCATGTCATTTGTAATTGCTGTACTGGATTGTAGTTACAGTAAAGCCTGTCTTAAGCGACTGTCGCACCCCTAAATGTGAAAATGTAATAAGGCCCGGTAAATGTGAAAACTTTTAACGCTTAATGTAATAAGGCCCCGTAAATGTGAAAACGTTTAACCGTAAACGTGAAAACAAATATACCTAGTTGCGACGGTAAATGTGAAACCTTTTTTATATGCACGAAAACAGTAATTATATCATAAGCAAATGTGAAGACTGGCATATAAGGTGCTTTTTCATCCATGCTTCAGCGGAGCATTAGCGTAGCACCCAGCATAAGCGTAGCACCCATTACGCAGGTTACGTACGTGCGTAATAAAAATAATAACATTCAAGGGAGGTCACTTAATGCAATAAAAATGATTTACCATTCTATAAGGAACTGCTCATAAAGGACAGATTTTTGAAATTTTGGATGTGTGCTTTCGCGAGATTTTTTTCGTTGGCAATTTCAGTAAAATCCTTACAAAGTGTTTGATATTGTTTATGATTTTTCTGTGACCAGCTGAACGCATAACATTTTTTCTTCATTCAGTCTGTGATAGACGCCATTCAGTCTATGATAGACGCCAATTCCACACTGAAAAATGAACTTTAAATCGTTTTTGGTATCTACGGCAAATTTTGCAGATGCTTAAAATTTCACCATATGCCGATGTTAGACATATGCAATATGTATACATGTACAGTGCGTTCTATACGCACTAGATTATTGTAAGTTGTTACTTATGTTTCGTGTTTTGTCCTGTGTCAGATGTGATGCTTGATTGTATCGATTCCTGATCGTTGCCTTCTTTCTTACATAAATTAAGAGTTAACATATGTTCACACATCTTACATGTTAGATAGGCACCGTCGCCGCGACGTATAGACCCGCGCAAATAAAAACGTGACCGCTGCCGCACTACCTTGCATATCGGGCCGCTACCCGTATTTCCCTATAGGTCCTTAGAATAAAAGCACCGCAAACACTGCATATCCCCGCCACTGCTGGGGGCACCAAAAGTTATTTTGTGAGATATATAATGCCTAAATAGCAACAGAACTGAGATAGACAGTGATATGACGTCCTTAGTCACAATATGTAACCTTTGATGGTCAACATATCTGTGAAGTTTCATTCAGATATTTCATATAGTAAAGGAACTACAGGTCAAAAACATTTTCCAGATTAATCAAGGGCGGATAACTCATGAACTGGAAAGGTAAGAGTGACGGTCCTTCATTGTAATATGTAACCTTTGCTGTTCAACATATCTGTGAAGTTTCATTCAGATATCATAAACAGTAAAAGAATAACAGGCCAGAAGCCATTTTTTAAAGGGAGAAAGGGCAGTAACTCCATCGAAAATGGTCGGATTTTGCCCATTAACAATCCCATACCACTCATCCCCAATAACAATATGCATGCAAAATTTGAAAAAATTCTGTGCATAAATACTCAAGTTATCGATCGGAAACAGTGAGCACGGACGGATGAAATGAACTACAGGTCAAAAACCAATTCTCAGATCAATCAAGGGTGGATAACTCACAATCTGGAAAGGTAAGAGTGACGATCCTTATCCATAATATGTAACCTTTGATGGTCAACATATCTGTGAAGTTTCATTCAGATACTCCATATATTAAATGAACTACAGGTCAAAAACCATTTTTCAGATCAATCAAGGGCGGATAACTCATGAACTGGAAAGGTAAGGGTGACGGTCCTTACTAAAAATATGTAACCTTAGATGTTCAACATATCTGTGAAGTTTCATTCAGATATTCCATATAGTAGAAGAAACTACAGGCCAAAAACCAATTCTCAGATCAATCAAGGGTGGATAACTCACAATCTGGAAATGTAAGAGTGACGATCCTTAGTCACAATATGTAACCTTTGATGATCAACATATCTGTGAAGTTTCATTCAGATATTCCATATAGTAAATGAACTACAGGTCAAAAACCATTTTTCAGATCAATCAAGGGCAGATAACTCATGAACTGGAAAGGTAAGAGTGATGGTTCTTTGTCACAGTATGTAACCTTTGATGTGAAACAATTCTGTAAAGTTTCATTTAAATATTCCACATAGTAAAGGAACTACGGGTAAAAAACATTTTTTAATACAATCAAGGGCGGATAACTCACAAACGGGAAAGGTAAGAGTGACGGTTCTTTGTCACAATATGTTACCTTTGATGTGAAACATATCTGTGAAGTTATATTCAGATATTCCATATAGTAAAGGAACAATAGGTCAAAAACCTTTTTTCAGACCTATCAAGGGCGGATAACTCACAAACTGGGAAGGTCAGAGTGACGGTCCTTAGTCACAATATGTAACCTTTGATGTGCAACATATCTGTGAAGTTTCATTCAGATATCATGAACAGTAAAGGAATAACAGACCAGAAATCATTTTTCCAATACGAAAAAGGGCAGTTACTCCGTTAAAAATGGACGGATTTTGCCCATTAACAATCCCATACCACTCATCGCCGATAACAATATGTATGCAAAATTTGAAAAAATTCTGTGAATAAATACTCAAGTTATCGATCGGAAATGGTGAGCACGGACGGACGGACGGACGGACTGACAGACAACGAAGGGTATAACATAATACCCCGACACTAAAGTGTGGCGGGGTATAAAAATACAGAGAGTGTCAAATACATGTATCTAAAGTTCGCAATAATTCAGTCAGACAGTTCTCTTTATTTTGACTGAAGTTCACATGCAAACAGAGATACCAAAGTATGAAACATACCAAACGGGGTTTTACTTTTAAAGCCCCCCCCCCATCCTGGGTGAACTTAAGGGGTTGTACAGAGGGGGTGGGGTCAATAGGTCTAAAGTCTATTTTTTCAGCACGGTCATGTTGCATATCAAATTAAAGGGAATGACAAATGCAGTAACCTGCAAGCAAATATTCTGTACTTACATAGTGAAATTTCGCTTATTTCATGTTTTGGTATTAGCTAACAATAAATGAGACTTGGCGGACACCCAGTCTTATCTGCACGGACACGCAAACTGGTCTGCGATATTTGTTGTTCGCATGCAGCAAAGTCTGCCTGTTCGCGTCGCCGCCCATAGGTTTGTATCTTTTCTTTCTTTCTTTGCATGCAAACATGCTAGAAACGGAGCTAACAACACGAAAAGGGTACTTTCATCTGTGCCCACGCATGGATTTTCTTTAAACTTTGCATATTAATAACTCATTATATACAAACTATGGAAATGTATTTATCGAATTAGATAGTTGAGAATAAGGCTTAGGAAGCAACCCTGACGCACTCCACCTTTGAGGTTGTACCTGTCTCTAAATTTCCATGTCCTAAATCTATATTTTTGTTTATTTCTATGATTTGTCATCTAGATTGAATCCAAAATACCATAGACATTATATTAATACCTCGAAACCATTTGGATAAATTATGGTTTACGTTTTCAGAAGTGATTGTAAAATTTCAATTTTTTTTAAAAAATTTACGAAACATGCAACATTCAATTCAAAAGATAGATACGTTCTAGTCTCTGTCAAGATATTATATTATCACAAAAACATGCCATATATATCCTGCTGATTTGAGCCAAATATCTTGAAAATCCAAAACCAGTAACTTTTTCATGTTGGTATAGGTCAGTTTTAGCAAATTAATTATTTAGTTGAAATGAATCAATAACTCGACATAAGGAGGTAGTTTTTAAATCTTCTTCCACTTTTCTTAAAGAAAGACAATTTAGTTTAGACAATTTGTTTAGACGATTTAAAATGATTCAATGGTCAGAAATGCTGAAGGTTATGGCCCCATGTCATGGCACTATGGGGCTAAGACAACGTGTATCACTTCCTCAAGTCCTGCATGATATTATTTAAGGACCATAATATCCTAACAATAAACATGCGAAAACAAGAAGACCAAATATTTCCTTTACACCAAAACTGAACTAGAGGAACCACATTTTGGTGCCGTGACCAGGATAAAGTGTAACAGAGTCTTATCAGAAGGTATCATAGAACAGAATTCTACATGAATAAGTGAGGTCCAGAAACGAAACTGTAAGCCTAGAATATACAGCCAGCTAAAGTATAAATGTTGCTATTTGATGGAAATTAGCATCAGTTTCACAAAACAGAATGAACAAAGACTATTAAAGCATTAACTTACCAATACCTTTGAAGCAAAGAGTTCTCTGTGACCAAAATGGTAAATTTTAACCAATATGTTTGACAGGGGGTTATTTTTGTGAACCAGGTTTATTAATGAGGCTTACAATTATAAAATCATAGATATAAAGTCCTTCTCCTGCATGAACTGACTTGTCATAAGGTTTGCCTTCTGTATGAATTAAAATTATTAATAATGTTACATATTAATTGTAACATTGGTAAGATGCAGTTTTAACGTTAGAAACTAGAATTGGTAAGTACAGGTGTCACCATATTGTATCATTTTGGCTAATATTATTGTGTAAGCACTTCATTAAATAAGAATCGTGGCAGTTAATATCAAAGAATATTGTTTTTTTTCTTTTTGCCAATCCATAATAGGGAATCACACTGAACATATCAACTTCTACCATTAAACGTACTAGCATGGTGATTTAAACTAAGCAAGTATTCAAGTATGTTTAATTCTGAAACATAATAATTGTATTATTTACATTACTATGAATTACGGTTGTGTGTTTTAATCAAGTTGGAAAAATATATTACCGGTCCTTGAATTTCATGAAAGTTGGTCTACATATTCTTAACATATATGGATTGTTTATATCTTGAAATGGTATCTTGACAAAGACCACAACATGTAAAAATGTTAATTCCAAATTTGACTTAATACAAAACATACAGTTGAAATTGAGGTACCATGCCATAAAAATGAATGCTCATCCAATATCCTAATACATACAAAGCCATTTTTAGTAACAACTAACTTATCAATGAAATAGATATTTAATAAAACATTTCTGCGCCCGTTACATGATATGTCAATTACTTTAGAAATGATTTTAACTGGGTACCCTAAGGTATTATAGTGATATCATTCACGACGTCATAAATTAAGAATGGAATTGCATAAACACTCAAATGCACCATAAATATAAAAGCCATACCCCAGACAATTAAATAACATAATCTTATCAATTTCCAACCGTGGGCAGACTCCCATGTTAATTTCCCATACCATGTAAGAGCCCCTTTATGAACACGAAATTGGTGGTGGCATCAATACACTTGTCCTCCGCTCAACGGCGTAGCCAGAACGCTGAAAAGTTATGGACATCAAAGGGAGACTACTGGATCAAGCAATGAATCTCTTCAATTGCATCCCTTTTCAAATGGGAACTTCTAAATAAGGAAAGAATTTGCTGCCAGAGGGAGCGATTTTTTTCCTTTAAGAGCAGTTTATTACACTTAACAACACTTATAAGTGTGCACATATAAATGGACCCATATCTTCATAAATAAAAATCAGATCATTTTGAAATTTTCAACAGATATAGATGACATTCATGACATGATATTCCATAAATTTTAATTTTCATAAAACTTTAACTTTTAAAATGCGAAATCAAAATTCAAATATAATGTAAAATCAAAGTTCACAGTTTTCTGCCGCACAAAGATATACAGAGAACGAGGAGAACGTTTCCAGGACAACTGCATAATTTAATGGTACAGTCATGGTGATGGTTCTGTTATGGTGTGGGCAGGTGTGTCCTAACATTGTCTTAATAAAGGGGAAATTAACTGCAGCTCGCTATCAACACAAAGTGCTCGATACGGAGGTCATTCCATTTGTGAGAAACCACAGAGGAATGCAGTTGCTGCACCATGGTGCTCCAGCCCATCTGGCAAGGGTCACCATTGCATATCTGAATGCAAACAATGTAAATGTCGTTGACTTTCCTTCCAACTCACCAGACTTTAACATAATTGAAAACATTTGGGATAAACTAAACCGCGGTGTTAGGAGAACAGGGGCTATTCCGACCACACTGAATCAACTGAGAGCAAAAATTCTCTACAAATGGAACAACCTCCCTCAGAATTTTGTTCAGCGTTATGTGACGTCAATGAGATGTCGTTGTCTTGCCGAAAGTGAATAGGGCGGGGGGACATACCCGCTACTAAGTTTACATGGACATGGGCGCCAGTACAGGATTTATCTTAAGAATATTGTGATATTTACTTTGTTTTGTGATATATTCGACCAAGTTTGGTCTCTTCTGAAGTATTGGAAAAATGTAGACTTTAATTTTACCATAAATTTGAATTTTGCGTTCACATATTTTAACTTTTTATTTTATTCGAAATCGAATAAATGCAATTTTATTACACACATGTCGTTTATATTTGTTGAAAATTTGAAAATGATCTGAGCAGTATTAATGGAGATATGAGCCCACATATATATGCACACTTATAAGTGTTGTTAAGTGTATAGTATGGCTAATCATTAAGTGACCTCCCTTGAATGTAAGTATTTTTATTACGCACGTGCGTAACCTGCGTAATGGGTTCGACACAAATGATCCGCTGAAGCATTGAGAAAAAAGCACCTTATATGCCAGTCTTCGCAATTTATAGTTGCTTATGATAACCACTGTTTAAGTGTATATAAAAAAGGTTTCACATTTACCTTCGCAACTAGGTATATTTGTTTTCACATTTACGGGGCCTTATTACATTAAGCGTTAAAAGTTTTCACATTTACCGGGCCTTATTACATTTTCACATTTAGGGTGCGACAAGCGACCACTTAAAAATAGACAAAACAAAGATCTTAAGAAAAATAGTAGCTTAATGAAGGTCAAAAGTATTGCAGAATGCTCCCCTTGGAGCATTCTGCAATAGTTTTGACCTGAATTAAGTGATAATCGGTATTGAAAACCAATTTATGGTGTTCTTTTTAAGTGGCCGTTTAAGACAGGTTTTACTGTAGATACACATAAATTTTTTGCTGGTTATCACATTTCTTACCTTAACCATAAGTTTGCTGGCAGTTTGAGCATTCATGACATGCTGTATAGCATTATCTTTCATAGGATCGTTTCTCACAAACAGACTAAACCGATGGATCTGTAAAAGTAAACCAAATATTCTCTCACTCAAAACAAAACATCAACAAAAATGAGCCACAACAAGACGTATACAGATATGATTCCATTCTCTCAGAAAATTACTGACAATGACAATGATTTATCAGCACTTACACATTTACAATAAATGGTAATGGCCAACAAATAAATAAAAAGTTAAAACAGCATCAATACATAACATACAATGTCACTTCTATACATCTACAATACATCTACCCAGAGCAATAGTGTTAACCGACCTAAAAAATCTGGATCAAATTTATACTCTGCCAGCAGACGATTCTCATGAAATATCATGCCTTATTTGTTATTTTTGAAAAAGCAGCAAAATTTGAAATTGTTGTCTGCTGCAAATTATAGGTGGTGCTTTATGGGTAAAAGTCAAGTTTGAAACATTTGCACAATGGGTTTCATTCAGAGATACCATTGAGAATAGTGCAGAGACAGTGAAGATCTGGATGAGACCCAACATGACCCTAGTAAACTATTTTAAAGTATGAGGTTGGGCTCAAACTCACACCCTCGGATCAGCGATCAGACTTGCTACTGATTGTGCTACTGGCCCAGCTTGTTTGTGTTGATTCTTTATGTACCAGTCAACAAATTTTCAGTTGTGTCCGAAAACATTTCGGTCTTACTGGGTTGAAGCAGTTCTAAGCAGCAGATAAAGTGTCTTGTCAAGGACAAAATAAAGAGACTTCAGTGAGTCTCAAACCCTTTGATCCCCAGTCTAACACTCTACCAACTAAGCCACTGCGCTCTGCCAAAAATCTATTAACCCTTAAAGCGCCATTTATAATATGCAGCAGATGACATTTTCAAATTTTGACGCTTTTTCAAAAATAACAAATAAGGCATGATATTTCATGAGAATCGTCTGCTGGCAGACGATTCTCATCAGACATCATTCTTTATTTTTTTCCAAAATTTTCAAAGATGTGGCAAAATTTGTCATCTGCTGCAGTCGTGATTGGTGCTTTAAGGGTTAATATAATCTTATACCGAGCCGCATAGCACAGTCAGTAAGGTGCCTGACTACAGATGCCTGTCTGACTGCAGATGCAGGTGTCACAAGTTAGATCACAGTCCGGTCACATACTTTCATGGAGATTGATCATGAAATAATTTCTACAGTCATTCTCCACCTTCCCATGATTAAAGAAGGGTTGTTGTCAGTTACAAGGGAACGTATGTGCACAAAGTACTAGTTCACCGCTTGGTCAAGCCTGCTCAGGAAAAAAGTGTGGTTAGGTGAACTGACCATCCCGACCTGACCATAGCTGGTGACTGGGATGTAAAGCAACAAACCAAACCAAAATTAACATAATCTTACCTTTTCAGCAGTTGACATGTTAGCCACATCAAGTGTGACCTTGGCCAGGCTGTGCACTGGGGGAACAGTGACTGTTTTCTGGTCCCACTTACTCTTCTTGGCAGGTTTGGCACCAAGAATACCTGGGGGCAATCCTAGAAAACAATAAATGAGCCGTGACATGTGATTTCCAACAATTTGACATCTTGACAAGTGTAGACTCGGATGAGCCTCTGCAGCCTCCTTTTAAGCTTAGAAACTCTAAATGGTATTCAGTCAGTAGCTTAACAATCATAGAATACTCAAGCGACTAGCAAAGGCTCTGATCAGACTGCGCGTATGCCCAGGCTGGTCTGAGCCTTTGCTGGTCACAAATACCACATTGTTGGAAATATCATGCACTGGCTCAAATATTATTACCCAACCTATATTTAACCTTTTACTCCTTAGGTTATTTTTAGATTATGACATCATTTTCTATTTTAGACATCATTGAAAAAAATCAACAAGAGGGCTCTAGGGCCCTGGATGCCTCACCTGAATCCTAGCACATGAAGAGATGATGTATTGGCCTATGGCTTAAGAGATATCATTTAAAGGTATAATTTCTATCTTTAGCACTTGTGGCCATCTCTGATCAATTTGGTAGAAGATATCATGAGGAATATATATTCCTGTGAAATCATTTTGAAGAATTTGGACCAGTGGATACAAAGATGCCGTTTAAAGACATTTCTTATCTACAGCTCTGGTGGTCCCTTTTTTCATCGGAGAGGAACCATTTGTGCAGTTTTGGACCAGGGCGTTATGAGGAACATTTCAGTCTGTGATATTATTTTGAATTTGGACCAGTGGTTCAGGAGGAGATGTCGTAATCTAATGCATAATTATGCAAGTCTGTCTCTCACAAGCACAGCAATATATAAGCCTGTCCGGTTTATGTTATGTATGTCCTCAGGGGCGTGCCTGAGGGCAAAATCAAAGTACGCAGGGGGTGGGCATACGTTAGGAAAAAAATCAAAATATGAACTAAATGGTGTCTTCTCCTGCATTTTCTGAACCTAAACACCGACTTAATTGTTTCCAAAACAAAAGTGAAAAACAGTCAAAATCCTATAGCTTTGTTTCAGGATTATTACAAAATCGGTATACATATAATGTAAAGACCTAACCCGGGTGAGGCATGTTTTAATTGCATTTTCCGCGATTTAAGACATTTTTATTTTTTGGGCATTCAAAAATTAAAGTACGCAGCTGCGTACTTTGCGTTTACGCAGGCATGCCCCTGGTCCTATATTGTTTTGCATTGTCTTGCACAGGTTGATATGAGCTGCGACATGAGATTCCCAACAATGTGGTATGTGCAACCAGCAAAGCCTCAGATCAGCCTGCGCATATGCGCAGTCTGATCAGAGCCTTTGCTACTCACTTGAATATTCTATGAGTGTTAAGCCACTGACTGAACATTATTTGGAGTTTCTCAGCTAAAACGCAGGCTGCACAGGCTCGTCTGAGTCTACACTTGTCAAAATGCCACATTGTTGGAGTCACATGTCGAGGCTCATATGTACCTTTGTTGTTTGAATGCATCAAAATCAGGCTTTCTAGCTACCAGGCCCATATGATGCTTAATGGCTCAAATTCAGGGAATGTTTAGTTGAGGGACACACTCCTGTTGACAATGAATAAATAATCAAATTGCCAGAAATGATCTGATCTGGATCTACACAACTTTTCAAACAAAGGAATATCTAGGCTCACCATAACAACTTGTGTTTAAAAATTAAGGGATAACTGTATTCAAAATTTTCATTAGGGGAGGTATATTATTGGATATACGGTCGGAAATTTAGTCTTAAGGCCACACGCGAGTGGAGCCATAAAACCTAATTTCAGAACTTATATCCGACGATATACCTCACAAAATTAAAATTCAGAATATGGTTGACCCCATTCTAATGCACTTCTGTAGTTCGTCTCAAATTGGAGTGTTACAAGCCACATAAAGCGGGTTGTCATCCAATAAAATGCGAAGTAAGTAATGGCGTCAATCTGTTTACAACAGTATATCGCAGGATATAGTGTCTCAAATTTTTAACGTTATCCAATCCAATGTCACGTTACAAAATCAAGTGCATAAGAATACAGTATCACCTCGAAAATCTGAAATTGTGACTTAAAAAATACTCCCAAATTTGAAATAAATTTTGGACACATTCGATTCAGAGAATAATAGGGCCTATCTATGAACTTTTTTAAATACTATCTATAAAAACATGTTTTGTGTGCATAAAAGAAACGTCTTGCTAAGACATTTCTTTTACACACACAAAACATATGTATGATAGGAAAATTCCTGATAATTATCATTTTTGGTGGGGGTGGGGGGTAGGGGGTTGGCTGTGTTATATAAAGAGGATATAACGCAAGTGATCATTTGGTATGAAATTTATAAAAGGAGCCTTTTAATACATTTAATATGAAATGATCACAAGTTCATACAGACGAGATTGTGTAAAATTCAAGGACTTTTCAAGGACCTCTAAAGGACTTTCCTACTGTTTTCAAGGACTGAAAACTTAAGAAAAATACTGATTTACATGTTAAAATTCTACTTCTGAAATGTTAGAGTCCATTCCTAAAGATATTAGTTTAAGATAATTAGTATAAAATTGTGGTGCCTTTATTTGGTGCAGCATATGCACAATTATTGTTTTATGTCTCCAAAAACACTGTTGTATCCTCCTGTAAATGGTAAAATTCAAGGACTTTTCAAGGCCTTTGAGTGTTTTCCAAGTACTTTTCAAGGCAAATTAAAATTTTCAAGGACATTTCAAGACAGTCCTGTATATTCAAGTACTTTTCAAGCCTGTGCGAACCATGTGTAAGATTATGCTTATGATATGATAATGACGTTTCAAATGTGATTTTACCACCTTCAAAGTTTGTTTATTTCAATGAAAATTTGCATTGTTGTAACAAACATCGTCATGATGTTACTTGATCCCGCCAAAAGTGTGGTCATAACATTCTTTATGACATGACGTTATCCACTGAAAAACAGTAACATCATATGATAAATACATATGATATGCCTTACTCACTATAAATCAAACTTTTGATACTTCAAAATAAAATCTCTAGTCCCTAAGACTTCGAATTTATGAGATTTGACTGTAGCTCACCCTTCTGAACTTGTCCCCTGCCTCTGGCCCTGGGTGCAGTTCCTGCTGAAGCCTGAGCCCCTCCTCTGTTCCCTCCTCTGTTGGGTGGACCACCTCTTCCACGACCCATGAATTGTGGAATTCCTCTGCCTCCACCTCTCCAAAACCCTAGATTAAAAAAAGAACCCTTTTCAAACCAATGGACTGGGCTGTGTAGCGCAGTTGGTAACATGTCTGACTACAGATCCAGGGGTCTCGAGTACAATCCCAGCCCGGTCCCATACTTTCATGGAGCTTGCAGATCATGAAATAATTTCTACTGTTATTGTCCTCCCTTTCGCCAATTCACTCGAGAGGCGTTGTTGTCAGTTACAAGCAAATGTACAATGTATGTGCACCAAGTACTGGTTAACAGCTTGTTCAAGCTTGCCCAGGAAAAAAGTGTGGCTAGATGAACTGACCGTCCTTACATGACCATAGCTGTTGACTGGGACATAAAGCAACAAACCAAACCAAAAAGAAATCAGACCAATGGAGTTTTCCATACAAATACATACAATAAAGTCAGTATGGTTCCTTCATATATCAGGCCTTTACGCACTGTACCAAAAAATCTTTTTTCTTATTTCTCTGCCAAAACATATGTTGTGGGTACTCAAAAGAACCGTCTCAATGAGACGGTTCTTTTGAGCACCCAAAACGTACTTTCAAATTGATGAATGAGAAAATATTTACAATTTTACGCTAAAAATTTTTTTTTATCTAAACCTGTGTATATTGAAGAGTCACAGGCTATAACCTTGAAATATTATGGTATTTCTTTCTCTGAAGATCAATAGTAAGTTGTTCAGGAGTTTCTGGTCTACAAAGGGTTTATATATGCTAAACCCTCTCCAACCATCCACTTAAATACTAAACTTGTCATCTGCTCTCTCATCTGCTGATGTACTTTGAAAGTCTATATTGCAAACAATATGAAACCAGATCAGACTGCTCCCTTTGGAGCAGTCTGATCAAGATTCATAGTGTTTGCTTCCATGGTAAATGTTTTCTGGAGTACATTTTAATATATGCAGCAGAAGTAGTAAACAGACTATTTTTATGACAAAAAATGGAAGGATAAAGGCTAGCCTCCTAAAACTCCACTAGCAGGGGATTCAAATGAAATGTCAAACCTTAATTTTCTTGAAAACCAAGAAAAATGTCAGCAAATATGTTGTATGCTGCAATCGTAATAAGTGCTTTATGCATTACCCTTTATCCTGCTTATGTTTTTATCCAGAAAATGATGTCTGCTTTTTATGTCTGCTGCATATATCCCTTGTTCACTAATTACCGGTGTATACTAATTACCGGTGTATTCTGTTTCCTCCAAATGACTGTCACGTGCGATATTATCATTCGGCATTTTCCACTAAACATTGTTTGCAATGCATTTTTCTCTCTTCATCAAAGAAAAAATGCAGAAATGTCATTTCTGAGTGTAAGTGACTTAAATCTTGTTTGTATAGTCCAAAATCATGATGCGGATTCGCCGTTATATATCATTAAAAATGATATTTTCATGAAAGTAAATGAGAAATTGCCGTTGGAAAAGTATGTCTACTTGTTGTGGAAGATTTTGACAGCCTGGCTCCCTGCTTAAACACTGAAAATGACGTCAAGCTTTGTCTCAGCACATGGGTAACATTATGCCCAAATACGGCTGAAAGGTGTAGACATAAAAGTGCCACCTCTGTTTTATCTTATTTGTCTACACCCTTTTCGTGCACCCTCTGGTAGGGCATATGCCCAATATAGACTGTGTAGTCTGTTTATGATTATGAAACATATTTGTGATGATATTAGTTACCATAGATGAAAGACAACAAGTATTTCATTGTAAAAACATTGTAGCTTTGACTTATATTTTGTTCACCTACATTAAAAAAAATGGTATACCTTAAAAAAACAGGCACAGAAATCATAGCAAGCTTTCAGACAGGCCCTTTACTACTATCATTTTGAAGGTTACTAATCCTTTCAATATAAACCCATAACATGTAGAGGTTTCTACCCGAGATAATTTTCTAGAGCATTTGTTTACATATACACCGGTAATAAGTAACAACGGGCATTCAAAAAATCAGTTAGGGTAGCCCTATATAATTTAAGTTTTCATCAAATTAAGCTTTATTTTGAAGCATATATCATTTGTGTTCATTGAAGAAATGAATAAATAGTTGAACAAGACGTTGTTTATTGGTTTCTGAAAGATTGTTTGGTTTATAGACTGTCTTAAACAGTAAGTACAGCGGTAATTAGTAACACCAGTATATTCAAGTGCACTTTAGACTATTTTTTTTTTGATGGAAAGAAAGGATATGAAACCTGATCAGACCGCTCTCAAGGGGAACAGTCTGAGCTGGGTACATATCATTTGCAGTTTAGGTTACATAAGAATAGGGTGAACTGGCAAGCTAAGGGTCAATGAAAAAATGCCTGTTTTAAATCAGTAGTAGGGAAACAAAATGGTTGCTTTTGTTTCTTTGTGTTGATGCTCACATCCCAGTCAACAATTTTTCAGTCTTGTCGGTACGATTTCCTCCTGTATTTCCTGTCTTCCTGGGTTAATTTTGTTTGATTTGATTCTTCAAGTCCCATCAACAAGTTAAACAGGGACGGGTCTTCCTGGGCTGAACCAGTACAAAGCTAGGATAAATGTTCTTGCTCAAGGACACAAAGCAGTGATGCCGGTGAGGCTCTAACCCGTGGCCCCTCGGTCTCAAGTCAAGCACTCTACCACTGCGCTCCTTCTTCCTGGGTTGAACCAGAACTAAGCAGCTGATAAAACAAAAGGGATGCTGTAACATACCTCTTCCTCTACCAAATCCACCACGTCCTCTTCCCCGACCACCATCTCCTCCAGGAGCACTGCCTAAAACATGACGAGAGTCCTCAAGTGAGACAACAGGGGCTGACCCAGGATTTATGGTAACGGGGTTCATGATATATGATAAATGTGTGTGTGTGTGTGTGTGGGGGGGGGGGGGTCGCTTTGCTGATTTTATCTAATTTTTGTAAAAATATCCCATGATTTTTCTTAAATATCCCATAATTTTTCTTAAATATCCCATGAAAATGAAATAATTTGGTCTCATTGATATTTAAAAACAGGGGGTGGGGAGGGGGTTCAAGTGCACCCCCTTACCCCCTCTGAATCTGCTACTGGAAATATGAGCCAGTGTGTGATAAAACCAACAATTTGATTTTAAGTCTTTGCATGCTGGTTAATTTTTTTATACTTATGTTGACATCTGCTGACTTTTTTCAAAATTAACTTTTTCAAAAAATTCTTTCACAAACAGAAAGAATTGTGAAACTGTTTGAATCCAGATTAGGACCTGATCTGGGTCCAACCTGTTTGCATGGGTTATCAGCAGACGACACAAGTCACCGCTACCAAGGAAAGAGGAGTCTGGACTATCCTAAACCGGCTCAAAAGAACCGTCACATTTAGATGATTCTTTTGAGTACCCAGTGAACCGTCACATTGAGAAGATTCTTTTGAGTACCCAGTGAACTGTCACATTGAGATGATTCTTTTGAGTATCTAGTGGTGAGTACTCAAAAGAATCGACTAAATGTGATGGTTCTTTTGAGAAACACTGCCCACAACATACGTTTTGGTTGAGAACTAAGAAAATTACTTTTGATTATGCACCCCAATTTGGAAACCAATAAAAGGGCACTTTGGAAAACAGTGAAGGCCCAGATGAAATCCTTCAGACTGTAGCATTTCATAAGGGTCTACACTGTTTGCTAAGATAAAACAATCTTGCACATAATAAGGTTTTCTGGACTTTTACCTGTGGTCAACAAAGCTCATCTCGTTTACCTGTATGAGATAAGATAGTAGGCCTGTGTGACTGGCATCTGACCTTGTCGGAAGTCAAGTGATGTCATTGTTATGTTAAAGGGACATCATCATTTTATGTCTCATCTCAGCATATTCATGAAATTCTGGGAGCAATTTATAATAACAAGAGGGCCCTTGGGCCCTGGGTCGCTCACCTGAGAATTACTGATCAGGGGAGCAGAACCTTTTGTGAAATTTTGGTAGAGTGCATCATGAGAAACAATTCTGTGAAATTATTTTGCATTTGGGTCAGTAGTTCAGGAGATGTTGTTTAAAATATTTCTTATCTGGAGCTCTGTCAGTCCTCCTGTTTGGTGCAACAGAACCATTTGTGCAACTTTGAAACGGGCATGATGGGGAATATTCATGTGAAGTTATATGGAATTTGGACCGGTGGTTCAAAAGGAGATGTCATTTAAAGACATTTCTTATCTACAGCTCTGACAGCCCCTTTGTTCAGTAGACCCAAACCATTTGTGCAATTTTGGTAGAAGGTATCATGAGGAACAATTCTGTGAAATTATTATGAATTTAGACATGTGGTTCAGGAGGAAATGCCGTTTAAAGGTGTTTCTTATCTGGATATCTGGCAGCCCTTTTGTTCAGCAGAGTGAAACAATTTGTGCAATTTTGGTAGAGGGTATTATGAGGAAAAATTCTGTGAAATTATTTTTGAATTTGGATCAGTGGTTCAAGAGCAGATGCTGTTTAAAAGATTCTTATTTGGAACTTTGGCAACCCTCCTGTTTGAAGGAGCAGAACCATTTATGCAATTTTGAAAGAGGGCATCATGGGTACGTTCATGTGAAGTTATATGAAATTTGGACCAGTGGTTCAGGAGATGTAGTTTAGGGACATTTCTTATCTAGAGCTCTGGCAGTCCCTTTGTTCAGTGGACTGGAACCATTTGTGCAATATTGGAACAATCCTGTGAATTCTTTTTTTAATTTGGACCAGTGGTTCAGGGGGAAATGCTGTTTAAAGGTATTTCGAGCTCTGGCAGCCCTTTTGTTCAGCAGAGCGTAACCATTTGAGCAATTTTGGTAGAGGGTTTTCAGAGGAACAATTCTGTGAAATTATTTTGAATTTGGGTCAGTGGTTCAGGAGGAGATGTTGTTTAAAAGATTTCTTAACTGGAGCTCTGGCGGCCCTCCTGTTCTTTGGAGCGGTACCATTTATGCAATTTTGAAAGAGGGCATCATGGGTACGTTCATGTGAAGTTATATGAAATTTGGACCAATGGTTCAGGAGGAGATGTCGTTGAGGGACATCTCTTATCTAGAGCTCTGGCAGCCCCTTTGTTCAGTGGACTGGAACCATTTGTGCAATATTGGAAAAAGGCATCATGAGGAACAACCATGTGAAATTGTTTTGAATTTGAACCAGTTGTTCAGGAGGAAATGCCCTTTAAATGTATATCATATCTGGAGCTCTGCCAGCCTTTTGGTTCAGCGGAGCGTAACCAGTTGTGCAATTTTGGTAGAGGGTATCAAGAGTAACAATTCTGTAAAATTATTTTGAATTTGGGTCAGTGGTTCCCGAGATGTCTTTTAAAAGATTTCTTATCTGGAGCTCTGGCGACCCTCATGTTTTCGGTGGAACGGAACTATTTATGCAATTTTGAAATAGGGCATCATGGGGCACATTCATGTGAAGTTTTATGAAACTAGGACCATTGGTTTAGGAGCAGATGTCGTTTAAAGAAAAAGTTTAGGGACAGACGACGGACAAAGACCGATCACAATACCTCACCTTGAGCCTTCGGCTCAGGTGAGCTAATAAAATATGGCATTAAATGGTGAGCAAGAAACAGAATCCATTATTTGTACAGGGTAGAAAAATCCATCCCTGAGGATCACTGTTTGTCATCAATCGGCAAGCCTTGTGATGGTAAACGATGATCCTTCGGATAGATTTTTCTATCCGACCCTCACACTCACGCTAGTTTCTTATAATCTTCAGGGACAAAAATACACCATAATTATAATATGTGGACTGTTGATATGTACACTGAAACATCTCAATCCAGATGAAACAGGGTTTCATACACACAGTTTTGTGTAAAATTCAAGGACTTTTCAAGAATTTTAAAAACCCTCTCCTGCGATTTTCAAGGACTGCAAGTTAATGATTTTTTTATTTTATTTACCTACTCCAGAGATGCTAGACAGAGATAATTAGTATTCGAAAATAAGCATAAAATTGTTGTGCCTTTAGTGGTGCAGCATTAGTGTAGGCCCCTGTGACGAAATTTGGGCTCCCGTGTGCATTTTCTGGTAAAAGTGATTCTTATCGATTTTCAACTAGAGAAATATATGCAGTGCAAGGAAAATGATGTTTACAATTTTTCCTTGCAGTATTAACGTCACAGTGACGTCACAAAATGGGGTACCATCTTTTCACTTGCATCAAAGAGCTTATATGTGGTGGGGTTATTTACACACCTACAATAATCTCATTTTTATGTTTGTTGCAATGAAATGGTTAAAAACGTCTAGAGAAACACTAAAACGAAAATTTGATTCAATATGGACTTCAATTTTACAAGAAATTGACGTCGATTTGACGTCAATGTGCTAGAAAAACACATTGCGTACAAATAAAAATAACTCTGGAAATTCGCGTGTGCCTTGCAACTGAAATCAGATCTAAGCATAACTGTATGTTCCTGGCTAAGCTTTTTGAAACAAGTTAGCTCTCTGATGGTTGGGGCATTCAGCTGCTACAGCGTGTTAACTATGTTACCCTAAACAAAATAAATGTAATCAAGGTTATTAAGGCAATACTTGAATTATTTTAATTGGACAAAAATTCACGCATCATACAAGAACATTTTATTCCTTACATATATTTATGTTTATAAAAGTTATATGGGCACATAGCAATGTTATTTATGTCACATTTTAAGCTACTCCATTTAAAATCACTGGAATTATGTTAAATACTTTTCTTTGATAAGCTTTCCAGATAACTTTCAAGTTTTAAAGAAACCTTCCAAAAAACAAGTAATGGACCAATAAATAGCTGCAAACAGTTTGTTTGTATCACAAATACTTTAAGAGTTATAAGCTGTTGAATATGGTGACCCAGAACAAAAAGTTAATTCTTTAATTCAGCATAAAATTCAATTAGAAAATCTTTAAACACCAAATATGAACATTCTGTTGATAAGCAAGAGTGAAAAGTCATAATTTACTTCGTTTCCGGTGTAAAATATTAGTTTTGTTTTTTGTTTGTACTGCATCATGTAACGTATATAACAACTTTCAAGACTTCATATACATTGCTTTATTCCGTATATTATACGTCATAGGATACTTTATTTCATTTCAAAACTGACTGTGCTTGTTAAATATATATCAAGATACCAGTCTGTCTGAAAAAAAGGATTTATCAGTTTGCATTTAAGTTCCTACTAATTATCCATGTACATTTACATTTGCAAAATAGTATATATTTGAACTTTTTACATCTACAATGAATGATTTGCCACAAATTATAGGTTTTAAAATTCATAAACAAAGGAAATAATAACACTCAAGTAACAGCACTTAGAAGGATACATTTCAATTTCGTTGTGCAATCAACAAAACTGTCCATCACATTAAGTAAGTACCTTGGATCACTTGCTCAACAAATAACATCTAAAGAACTACTTTATTGGTGAGAAACATGCATTTCCCTGGAAATAGAGAAAGCTGATTATAGTGGTAAGTTTTACTTTAAGGCCACATTACATATGGTCATATACTGTGGAAATAGGGCAGCTGTTACTAAGATACCAATTTAAATAAAGACTTTTCAGCTAAAACTGTATCCAGCAATATTTTAACAGGTGACATTCAAGTTATTGTAAAGTAGATTTTACAATTGTTTTAATAGAAATATGAAATATATAAAAAATGTAGTCAAGATATTGTATCTGATTTAGTTTTAGCAACAAATGTTTATACACCTGATGTTAATTTCCACTTAACAGAACGTTTGCAAAACAGTACTGGAACCTCGCAAACACGATAAATGTAATCATTAATAACAATGTTTTACATGTATATGTGTACTTAAGATAAGAATGAGTTGTTAACTTGCCAGGACATATATTCAAAAGGAGCATACACAATGCTAACAGTTCAGCATTAAGATGGCACTCTTCTTGTCACCAATGATAGTCGCACATGCAAAGTTTAAAAAATGTGCATGAACTTATGCATATCTAATTTGCCATGTATACTTTAATTCAATTATCTCTTAAAGAAATAATTTCATTTAAATGTACAGGATATCATTAAAAAAAATCTCAGGGGTTAATTCAGCAGTGCCTCATTGTCATTTTTGTAATATGCGTGTATGGTATAGTTTGCAAAATGCGGAATGCTATATTTCAGATATGTTCTTTGACAGTAGCACAAGTATAAATCACGTAGCTTCAGATGAAAAAAATATTTTTAGACTCTTTTACTGTAATTCATAAACAAATATTTGGACTAGCAAATGCATTTTTTAATCACTCAAGATGATGCAGAGGGCTAGCGTTCTAAAATTTGGTCTTCAACCTACACACTGCTTTGTGTATATGAGCAGCGAAGGGTGTGGCAAATCTACCTACACATATACACAGGCTCACCTGAGCCTTCATTACTCAACACTGCGACAAGTACCAAAATCAAATGGGCTTATTCCTTTAATTTGTTCTTTTGTTAATAGTAAATCTATTTTGTTTGATTTGAACTATGCAAATATAATAATTACGCTGCAATTTTGTATCAACAATAATGTTCACATTTGACATGCTAAATATCAATTTGATATTATCTGCAACAAAATTCAACTGTAAGACTAGTGGGTCTGATTGATAGAATAATGCAAATCAAACAATTTATTAAAAGCAATAATTTGTTGTGAGTCAGCTATTTTAGCAATTTCTACAATATGCATTAATACTAACAATGCGAGTGATTAACATATATCTTTCAAATGTATGACTAAAATGAACCATAAGAACAAATATGGTTCTGTTTGAATGCTTCACAATAGTTTAGAACCAGACAGAACAGATGATGAGACAGTGCAATATGTCCTTAAAATTCTCTTGTTATGCATTTTACCATCTTAAATGGTATTCTTTTATCACCAAACTGGACATCGTTCTGATATAAAGCAGTTTTATCCATAGGAAAGGTTTGGTGTGTGTCATACATTTGAGCAAAAATCGTTAAGTTTTTAAATCATTTCAGTTTTTTTTTTTCAAAAGGCAAGGATAAAGGACTGTTTTCAATTCTCAATTCCCGACTTTGATATATGCTTGAATTGACCTACCATTACAAATTCTGAAAAGGTTTTTATTCCTAAATGGTATCAGCATAGTAGTTGTAATTAATAGCTGGCTTAAACAATATGTGATAAATCTTACTAAGCTAGTCCATGCTTAATATTATTGTGTTATCTAAAGTACGATACAATATAATACAATATATTTTATTCAGCATTTAACACATAACAATGTTTATAAACTACACAATAAGTTAACATATTAATGTAGTGAAACAACAACAATAATTTTCCTGAGGAGCATCTAACATTTCTTCTGATATGTTTGATGACTTTATATGTGTCTTTTATATATCATTTCACGTATAAAAGAGCCAAATATATCAGTGTCAGTGAGATAAAAGATATCATTTAATAAGAATTTAAGAAAATAAAATGCTGTTTACATATTAAATAAAATGCACAGACTTGAAAAATCGTTATCTGCAAATTAAGTTCAAATTTTATTCTTTAATTCATCCATGCTTTGTTGGTATTTCCCTTTGATGACAATTAATGGCAGTTTAATGGCAATAAATGTCCTACTAGCAGTGTAAACTTAAATAGTGTTCCTTTGTAATTTAAAAATGTATTTAAAAGAAAGTAACGTATATCACAGTAATAACAGATCCATCTACTTTGATAACATCATATTGCTAGCCATTTGTTTACAATTGATAGGTTATACTGTCATCTAAGAATAAGGAGTAATAAGATAAGTTTTCCAATTATTTTACAGTAACGCAGAAAATTTTGCTATTGTGTGGTATCACCCCGACTGCTAAAGAGTTAACATACATTAATTTGTGGCTAGTTGAATGTGGTTTTAGAAAATAATAGTGTACAAAACTCCCCTATGATGTATTTTTGTAGTCCAATGTCTAGTGACAGTAATGCATTAAATAGTTATACATTTAAAGTAACATATATAACTGTAACATCATAGTGGTGCATTGTTTAAATGCATACCGGTTGTTCCTTTATTTAAAAATGTTTAAAAGAAAACAGCATGTCGATAAATAATAATTTGGTATAACTTGGTATTTGCAAAAAAGGATTTGAAACGATAATAAGGTGACGTAATTAACATACCTGTTTAAATATAGGTCAGAGAGCTAACCTATGTCATTTTGCATCTTATATAATATAGTTTCAGAAAATTATATGAACAATATTTTCCCTGCTGTGTGGAGAGGAGGGTTTAGCGATTTGAGCTTTCACTATCACAGAATTTTCATTTTGGTACTGACGTCACTTTTCCATGTACAGACATCATTTTGAAGTTAATGTTACCCCTTTAAAATCCAGAGTCAGCGTCTATGTTCCGAATTCAATATGTCGCCAGTAAAATTACCACAACTGATCAAAAAGTTCATGTTTATGCCTGCTGGAATTCATAACACTCCACTTTCAAGCCTTAATTAAGCTAAAAATGGGAACGTCACTTTGGGACGTCACTGTGACGTTAAAACGCCACAGAAAAATCGTAAACATCTTTTTTCTAAAACAGGATTCATTTTTCTACTAGAAAATGTATGTTTGACACTTTTACCAAAAAATGCACACAGAATTACACAGCGGCCTACACTTCATATGAAATAGTGATCAATAGTAAAATTCAAGGACTTTTAAAGGCCTTAGAGTGATTTTCCGTACTTTTCAAGGCAGATTTAATTTTCAAGGACTTTTCAAGAAAGCTCTCTATATTCAAGTTCTTTTCAACCTGTGTGAACCCTTCATCAGTATGGCCATACATCTAGACACTATAAGGCAGAGCCATTTTCTGAAAACATTTTGTGTTACCTCCCCTGAGCCCCCATTTTAAGTTGAACTGAACAAAGGGCAATGTCTAATTTTTAGAAATATCACTGAAATGATATCTCCATTGGATATGTTGTCTTGAATATACAAGAAGCTTACCAAAAATAGCAAAGCTGTCATCTGCAAAGTCTTCTACTGCTGGTGGGGGTGGCGGCGGCGGTGGCGGTGGTGGGAAAGGTGGATAAACTGGGAACCACTCATCCCTATGGTGAAACTCATCTGGAATATACAGAACATTTGTCAATCACTGCATTTAACTCTTTCCTTGCTGGCGGCCACTTTTGTCATCTGCTGATAACTTTTGCAAACAGTTTGGGCCCAGATAAGGACCGACAGAATGTCAGTCCTTATCTGGATCCAAACCTTTTGACACTCTGATAGTGTTCCCGTAATAATTTTTTGAGAAAAGTTAATTTTGAAAAGTCAGCAGACGACAACAAAAGCATGTTATATTACCAATCATGCAACGAGTTTGAATAGCACTAAAATATTCAACCCTTTGAGCACCAATCTTGACTGCAGGGGATAATAAATGAGGGTCTGGATGGGGTATAATGATAAGTGAATAATGGCCCTCTTTTATAATTAATAGTGAATAATGAGCTAAAAAAAATGAATAGTGAATAATGAGGGCCTAAAAACTAATGAATAATCCTATTTTTTTTTAATGAAATGAAGAAAAAATTAATGAATAGTGAATAATCAGATTTCTTTGCCACATTTCTTACTTTTAATGAATAATTGGTCTTATTTTAATGAATAACCCAAAATTTTAATGAGATGAATAATGGGCTAAATTTTTAATGAATAGTGAATTCCAGACCCCCCCCCCCATCCAGACCCTCATAAATTTTGTGATACTTCTCTTGGTTTTTTGACAAAAGTGAGGTTTGTGTGTTTGAATTGATTCTTTACGCCCCAGTCAACAATCTTTCAGTTATATCGGGACGGGTCTTCCTGGGTTGAACCAGTACTAAGGAAGGATTAATGTGTATTTCTCAAGGACAAAATGCAGTGACCCCGGTGAGGCTTGAACCCGGGGCCCTTCGGTGTTGAGTCAAGCACTCCACCACTGAACCACTGCGCTCCATAAAAAAGAAATAAGGTTTGACATTTTGTTCAAATTATCTTTCAGCAGATGATTTGCATGTTATACCAAGTCTCACGTCAAACTGCTAGTGACGCCTTTTGTCGTCTGCTGATAAAGTATTCATTAATATTCATGTTCCAACGTCAAGCCATATTTAAGAATGATAAACGGAACAGCTGTCGTAAACTGTAGCACCATTTTATTATATATGCCGGATCCAGAGTTTTGTCAGAGGCGGTCCAATATTGACGTTTTTTTTTTGTTGTTTAAGAGGAGAGAGAGGATCCAAATACCAAAACAAGCCAGCCATCTTTGGCTTGTCAGCCAAACCCCACAAAAATGACGTTTTGCTGGCGTGCCCAAGATGGCCCAACATTGAAAGCTGGCTTGGTAGCTTTGTGATTTTACAGGGATCTGGGCTGTTATTGCTAAGAAACCCTATATTTTTGTGATTTTTCAGGTGGGGTCCACACCCCCTGTACCCCACTCTGGATCTGCCCATGATAATGTTTGGTATCTAAATGCCTGGTTACTGCAGTCGCACCTGTAGTTTATTGCGTCTAGTATATTATTGATCTTTCACAAACTAATTATTCGTTTATTGTGTTTCCATTTGCTTCTAGCATAGTGGCCAAGAACACATGCAAAGATCCAGAGGGGGGGGGGGGGGAGGGGGGACAGGGGGTCTGTCTGGACCCCCCATGAAAAATCACATATCTATAGGGTTTTTTATTTCGCTGGTGGGCCAATGATGGCCCGCTTTTTATTGGTATCTAGATCCTCTCTCCCCTAATCAACCAAACAAGAGGGCACTTGGGTCTTCGGTCGCTCACCTGAGAATGACTGTTTAAAAAGATATAGAAAAGCATAGCTCCCCTCAAAGTCTAGCTATGAATTTTGATAGATTAGCATTTTCATTAAGACTTAACATGGGTTATGTTGACAAAATTAACAGGATGTAGAACCTCAAAAAAAATCAAACATGTGACATCCGCGGCGGGTCTATATTTGGCCGCCAGAGGCATAATTTGAACAAACTAGGTAGAGGTTCACAAGATCATGCTAGAAACATAATATCAGGGCTCTAGGCCTAGTGGTTTCACACAAGATTTTTTTTATGTTTTTGGTCCCAGGGGCATTACTTGATTGAACTCATCTGATAATGGGTAAAAGACCCTTTGTATACTGGAAGCCCCTTTGTAGTTTGCTGCATTTCATCAACGTCTGCACTGTTTGCTATGATAAATGCAATATTCAGACTGAAGTACACATTATCAGGAAAGTCTACTGGTGACCCCTTAAAACATATAATGGACAATCCAATCCTTATTGTAGCTATCTGTATGTGGAAATCATTCTTCCCAGAATCAAGGGAAAAACTCTCTACAAACAAGACAGCCACATTTGCAAGATTTTTCTCCCTTACAAGATTCCTATAATATTTTTATTTTGGACTTAGTGGTTGAGTAGTAGATTTCGTTTAAAGACATTTCTCATCTAGAGCTCTGGCAGCCCCTTTGATCATTTGTGAAATTTTGGTCGAGTGCATCATGAGGAACAATTCTGTTCAATAATTTTGAATTTGGACCAGTGTTTCAGGAGATGCCATTTAAAGACATTTCTTATCTAGAGCTCTGGTAGCCCCTTTGTTAAATGGAGCCGAACCATTTGAGAGATTTTGGTCCAGTATATCATGAGGAACAATTCTGTGAAATCATTTTGAATTTGGACCAGTGGTTCAGGAGGAGATGCCACTTAAAGATATTCTTATCTAGAGCTCTAGTGGCCCCTTCGCTCAGCGGACTAAAACCATTTGTGCAATTTTGGTAGAAGGCAACATGAGGAACAATACTTTGAATTCATTTTGAATTTGGACCAGTGGCTCAGGAGGAAACACCGTTTTAATGTATTTCTTATCTGGAGCTCTGGCAGACCTTTTGTTCAGCGGATGGGACCCATTTGTGCAATTTTGGTAGAGGGTATTATGAGGAACAGTTCTATGATATTATTTTGTATTTGGGCCAGTGGTTCAGATGTCTTCTAACAGATTTCTTATCTGGAGGTCTGGCGGCCCTCCTGTTTGGTGGAGTGGAACCATTTATGCAATTTTGAAAGAAGGCATCATAGGGAACATTCATGTGAATGATGGATGGATGACGGGCAAAGACTGATCACAATAGCTCATCTTGAGCCTTCTGCTCAGGTGAGCTAAAAAGAAAGAAAAAAAATCGTTGACAGAGCTGGACCCCCTCTGACAAAACTTTCTGGATCCGCACATGGAACAAGTGTATCTAAGGTACAAAATGGATATATTAACAGCACCTGATTTGGGCTTGTACCAGTTGAAATGTGACTCACAGTTAAAAGTGTGCAGCACAGATTTTATGAGAAAATGTCTCATACACATACCTGGGTCATCATAATCTTCCATAAATGGTGGTGGTGGTCTTCCCCAGCCTGGGGGCCCACCTCTCATTGGGCCATAGAATCCTCCTCTTCTTGCTCCCCGAGGCTTCTTCACTTTACCTCCTCCTCCTGGGGAGTGAGATCTTTTACCTCCTTCAGCTTTATTTCCATCAGCCTTTACTTCTTCAGTTTTACCTTCATCAGCCTTAGCTTCGTCAGCCATGATATCCTGTCAGCAAAATAAGTATATAAAGACAAACAGTGTGGACCCAGATCAGACTGCTCCTATATGAGTAGTTTGATCTGGGTCTATCCTGTTTGTTGGAAAGGCTTCTGACGACAAAAGCAGACGACTTTTGGTCTGATTGGCCCTTTAAGGGTTAATTTACAACAATAATCTTTAACCCATTTATGCCTATGGCCAGAATTTCATTATTAGTTGATTTATAACCCCTACTGTAATTTTCCGGAAAGTAGAAAAAAAATTCTAACATTATTTGTTGATTTTTTGTTCTGCCAACTTTAAACATTATTTGTTCCGTTGAATAAAAATAATATATTTTTGAGGTGCTGTCTGTGTATTTTTGAGAGTGACAGTGTTAAAAGTGATTGTCCTATCCAGATTTTTAGGAATATTATGAAATATTTAAAGATAAAATACAGACTGTTGGTTTAATTTTATAGTTGTACTGTTTGTTCTGGAGATATTATTGGGAGCGCAGTGGCTCAGTGGTAGAGTGCTTGACTCAAGACCGAGGGGCCGCGGGTTCCAGCCTCACCGGCGTCACTGCGTTGTGGTCCTTGAGCAAGACACATTTATCCTAGATTAGTACTGGTTCAACCGAGGAAGACCCGTCCCTGCTAAACTGAAAGATTGTTGATGGGACGTAAAGAATCAAATCAAACAAATCTGGAGGTATTAAGAAAAAACAAACAAAAAAAACTCAGAAAATGACCAGTTGACTGGTCATTTTCAGAGCTTTTTTTTCTTTCTCTCCCCCCCCCCCCCCCCCCCCCCATAAATCTGATTTTTTTCACCCGTAAATCAACTAATAAAAAAAATTCTGGAATAACGGAATTTCCCTATCATCATCAGACTATAGCTTCAACAGCCATGATATCCTGTCAGCAAAATAATCATCTGAAAATTCTGTCTGCAGTTGTCGAAAACGTTTGCTAACATTATTTAGCAAAGTTAAGTTTATAAACAAACAGTGAGGACCCAGAACAGACTGTTCTGACAGGAGCAGTTTGATCTGGGTCTACACTGTTTGTTGGAAAGGCTTATAAAACATTTCAGCAGACGACAAAAGCAGACAATGTTTGGTGTGATTGGCCCTTTATGGGTTAGTTTACAACAATAATCTTTAATCCTTTTATGCCTAATGGAATTTCCCTCCCTTATCAATTGGACCAGTCTTTTTTTCATTTTAAGGGTTGTTGGGTGGTATTTTTCATTTTTATTCAAATGTTTAATAGAGAGTATGTAAGCAAAGAGTGGTGACCATGATCAGATGCTGCATTCTGCGGCAACTGATCTGGGTTTGTACTGTTTGCCTCTGTCCCATAGAAAGGACACTTGGCTTAGATCGGTTTATGCAAGATATTTTTAATATACGCATGTTGGGTATTTTTTCATGCTTTTAGTGGTACATGTGATTTTTAAAAAAAAAAATAACTTTTTCAAAATACTTTATACCACAAACTCAAACTTCAGCTATGTATAGTTCGGTAAAAGATGTTACACAACTGGTTTATTCTAAAATTCTACTACTATCGGTTCAAAGATAGATGAGAATCGTTGTAAACAAAAAGTATGAACTATTCCAGGTAATGGGTGTTTTATAAAGGTATATGTCATAAACTGCCTCTAATTGTGGTAATACACTAACCATTATTTACCTGTTTCAATGAAAAATAGCATTGTCCTATTATTCTGCATCTTTGAAATGAAAGTACGTACTTGCAGATAAAATTCTTTTATTTATAGTGTTTAAGGCCAACCTTAAAAAAATGTTGGTTTGCCATGCTCCTACCTACCTACCCAAAACAGGCCCTACCCAAAAAAAATATTGCCTTTCTGAGATTTAATCTTTTTTTTTTTTAATTTTTCTCTAATTCTGTTAACAAACTCCTCTTTAAAATCATTAAAAGCTGTAATTTAATTGAAGAAAGGTTACAGAGACTGTTATTATATGCATTCTTACCTTATATACAGCATTTGTAGACCTCTAAAAGTGATAGTACATGTAAGAGGTCATAAAATTATGCTGAATTTCTAAAAAAAAAAGACAAAAAAAAGACCTACCTATCTACCCAAACCCAAAATTGATAGGATGGAGCATGGCAAACACAGATCCAGAATTTTTGTCAGGGGTGTTCAAGCCCAACTGACAAAAAATTCTGACGTTTTTTTTTTTGTTTTTTTTAGTACTCAACTTAATTTAATTTACAGATGGGGTCCATTTGCATATTCCAAGGACATTCAAAATTTTCAGGAGGGGAGTCCATTTTTTTTCAAAGGGATCCTAATGCTTATTCCTATAGAAACCTTTAACACTAGTCTTGTGGTTTTCCAGGGGGATGGGATGGTCCAGAGCCCCCTGTCCCCACCCTCTGGATCCGCCCTTACATTAAGATTAATGAATAAAAGTTCTTGACAGGGGGGACATTTACTAGTTTTGAGGTAATATTTGAGCTTGTGGTATAAACTGAAAAAAGTAGTTCAAGAATACCATCAGTGTCAAACAGATTGGATCCAGATCAGGCCAAATGTCTGGCCTGATCTGGGTCCAAATTGTTTGCAAAGGTAGTAGCGGGCAAAAAATTATAGACCACTGGCTGGATATGGTTTACCTCCCCCCCCACCCCCCAGGGGGAATTTTGTAGACCATATTTTTCTTGAAGCCCAATGTCTTGCGAGGATTTTGCAACATGTTAGCCCTCTGACAATGGCAGCGTTAAGCTGTAACAGCCTGTTATATACGTTACCCTACAAAATATTTGATAATTAAAATGCTTTTTAAGACTTCAGAAAAGTGCTAAAGATAAGGTAAGATTTCCAAATTGGTTATATTTTCTAAGTAAGCTATTACTGGGCCACAGATATTGACATTTGAAAACAAACATAGTCACCCCCGATGTAGTGTATGTTACATTTTTTCATTGAACCCCCATTTAAATGATAAATGAATCTAATATAGTTTGTCTTAAATTTTATTGAAACCAGTTTATGCTCATTAATTTGGTATCAGATTGAAGAATTTTTATTTACCTTTTCAAAACTGCAAGCATAAAGTTTCTATCTCATATAGTTTTTGAGTTATTAGATGTTGAACATGGTAGCCCCATACCACACAAAAATGTAAAATGTAATTCTCTAGGCCTTGCACTGGCTATAGACCCCTCTCCACACATGGGCAATTTTGTACACTATGATTTCCAGATACTATATTATATAAGCCACAAAATGAAATGTGTTAGCCTTCTGAGAGTGGCAGCATTAGCATGTAACATCATGTTACATACGTTACCTGCAAAATAACATTAAAGTTTCCTCATAATGTCTCCAACATGACACATTCACACTTTTTTTGAAGTCTGGTACAGGTTTCAAGAACTTCTTATAACACAGTTACATTATTTTAGCATTTTTTTTATAAATGTCTTGAGTTTTTGCCGTTGTATATGTTACTTAGTGTTTCATATGTTATTTCCAAGTATCAGTATGGCAGTTATTGACTATACATGTATTAAATCCGTCAGTCAATATAGCAAATCTATAAGGCTGCTATTCAAATGAATTGAAGTTCCTTATTATGGTGTCTTACACTATTTTACAGCCCAGGTTACATTCGTTACTCTCTGAATACCACTAACCGTTAAGATAAGGTCTCCAACACGTCCTGCTTGTACTTATTTGCATGCTGACACAGGTCTATGTACTTCTTTTTACTCTGGCTCATTTGCTGTGGAAGTAACTTAAAACATAAACTACCATAAACCAACTTTTCTTTTATAGAGACATCAAATAAAGTTAACATAATGCTCATTGAAAGTTTGTAACATACAGTGCAATATGTGAGTAACAACTTTAAAAAGATCAAAGAAAACCCATCAGGTAGTAGTTATAGAGCTGTTTCTTGCCAAGCTAGCAACGCTTCGTATATTATTCAAGGGTTTAGAGAATTTTCCAATACAGCTTATTAATCAACTATCAGATTCATCTTGCAAGGATTTTGCAATATGCTAGCACTCTGGTAATGCCAATTACATATATTACCCATCAACATCTTTCATAATTTTAGTATATGACATGACTTCTGAAAAGTGCAAACCATAAGGTAAGATTTCCAAATTTGCTATATCATCCAAGTAAGCTATTTTTTGCATCACATATATGGACCTTTGAAAGCAAATATGCACCCCAAAGTGTTAGGTATGTTATATTTTTTCATTATTCCTATATAAATGATTTATGAAACTAATATATTTTGATATTTTTTAAAATGTGAATGTGCTTACTAATTCATTTTGTATTAAAGAATGTTTATGTACCTTTTGGAAACTGCAAAACATGTATTATGTCTCTATCTTTTATAAGGTTTGAGTAGTTGAGTTTTAAACATGGTAACCCCATATCACACATAATGTGAAATATAATTTTGTGGCTCGTTTGTAAGGGTACAATCAAGTTTTCTTTTACCCGGAGGTACTGGATTTCCTTCCCATTTATTTCCCACACATTTTGTCCATATCTGGAAAGCCTCACTTGTTTTCATGGGAAATACTTGATAGTTCAGTCTTTGTATGTACATCTTAAGCACAGAAAAGCATGGTGGAAGTAAGTTCATGTTCATGCCATTTGAAATAGTCAGTATATGTGTATGGCTTTGGTACTTTTTTCAGAAACATGTCTTACTGCAGCTAATTCACATTTACATAAATAGCACATGTTAGGGTCACTGATGAGTGCCTAGAGCAATTCTTTGTTTGTTTTCCAACCCTGCTTAGAATGTAAATGAACTATAAATAACCACCTTTCTGTGGTACTAACACATTGGCACATTGGTAGTGTCACAATCTGTTAAACAGTGTATGACTATAAATATCTTCCCCCATATTCTGGCCAATGCGAGAATGTTTGTAGGACTTTTTAGACTGCTGCTTATACATTGCATAAAAATATCAGTGACAAAACCAACATGCCCTGCCTTTAGTGCCTGGTTGAATACTGGTTCCATCAGACACTTGAAGGTGACAGGAAAAGCTATTATGCTCTGTAGTATGGCCTTACCATCAAAGTTATGTAAAGCACTACATGGCCAATCTAATGTTGGTTCAATGTGTGATTGCAAGCCATGCAGAAGTTTGGACTTGTCAGTTTTGTTGGAAATTCTATCAGGAGTTGACAGTGACCATTGTACAGGCGAGGGTGCAGGTTCCAGAAGGAACAGCAGTGTCTACTCAAGGTCATTATCATGTCCAATAGAATGAAGGTCTTGCTGACCAAAGACGCTCCTTTCAGCTCTCGTCTGGCTGATTACTTTTGTAAATTGGACAATTTCTTCTTGACCTTGCAAGCCTCAAAACTTTATTAGCTTGTAGCATTTTATGGGGTTGTGAACGACAGATTTTCAAATAAAAGTGAATCAATGAAGTCTGCAACAGCTTTCCTGCCAATGTCATCAGCCTCAATAAGATCCTTAGCTATGCCAGGCTTAGCAGGAACACCCAAAGACAAAAAGTACACTTCATTGTCTTCAAAACTAGAACTAAAAGGCTTGAAGCCAGAAACCGCCTCTAGTACTCGTTCTACTTTGCATCTGAGCAGATTGAATAATTGATTTCAGAGTTGTTTCAATATATTGAGCTCTGATGTGATGAGTAATACACCATTCCATCTGTAGTACGAAGCCTAGTTCTAGCTGCTGTAGCCTATAATACCTCCTTTGACTTGGCACAGGGTTTATTGTTTGCCTTATAGTTATGTCAAAAGCATTTCTCAAGCAAAGAACAAATGATTGTGACACACTAATCCATTTTGTTCCAGAAGTTCTTTGCATCTGCGATGTGTATCAGACAAATTTATGAGTGTAATCAGTTACACAGGTACATATTGTGCGTAGTTGTTGCGATTGTGTGCAATGAGCATTGGGAACATGACATACAGATAGAGCTGACATGCAATTCAAAGTTGTTTTCCTTGTAGCCCTAATCAGTGTCAACACCATCTGAACTATATACATATACCTTGCCCAGAACTGAGCTGTTTCACAGTCACTGTCTTTCAGAACTCCGGCTTTGAATGCATGGTATCTACTGTTTATGTGAGCAAACAGCGAAGGTTGATAGATCACATTATAATAATAGTTAAAATCAATTTATTTATTATACATTTTCAAAATTCTCTGACAGACTTTATACATGTATACGGTAAATGTTCTAAAATTACGAACACTAAAAAATAATTATTTTCCCCGCTGTTCGTAATTTTAGAAATTACGTTTGTGAAAAAATGCTAGTGTTCGAAATTTTAGAATGTGGGCTTTATCGTGAGAAAAAAACGGTATATATGCATGTCAAAATGTGGAAGAAACGTGTTGAAAACATGGCGATATGATTCTGTGCTATCTCCTCTTTTTTTTCCTTTAAAACCGCCGCTAAATTCATGCGGACTGAGTCAGTAAAATGTCCAGCGCGTGCGGTATTCGCCAAGTCGAGAGCCAGGCACGTGCATATTATGTCACTCAATTTACTTACAAGTCATAAAAGTCCACTGATTTAAACTATTCGATAAGCCGGGTCTCCTATGTTCACTCGTCTCGGACTACCGATGAATCACTACACTATTTCGTTCTCCCTTCAGAAAGCCAAAACGCTTTCGCTCGCTCTGCCGACTTCGAATTCCAGTTAATATTGTAGGCCTACCTTGGACCCATTAATTTCGGGTCCGAGATTGTACTCAAGAATTGAAACCGCTAGACATCTCGTACGATCAGATTTTTTTTTTTGCAAAGATCGACACAAAACTTTGAAATACGTAGACGAGTTCCCAGAGTAAAAAAAAAAAAACTGACGAAATTCAAAAAGAACACACACACACACACACACACACACACACACCTCTCTCTCTCTCTACTTGTCGATCCGCCGATGCAAGGTTTACTTTGACGTGCCTGCACCAGTCTCTCTCTCTCTCTCTCTCTCTCTCTATTTGCAAACATGGTTTGGATCCAGATCAGACCCGAATGGTATTCAGGATAGAATGTTTCGTCAATTTAAAAATGTGTGCATGCGATAGAAAGTACACAAAACGTTAATACTGTGGAATGTCCGACTTTGCCGTACAAAAGCCGATGCGCACGATAAGTTTGGGTTTTGGGTCCTCATCCCAAGCAGTTGTAACAAGATTGATTGACTGACCCAAACATTGTGTTTCGATATTCTAAGAAACCAAGCCAAAACAAAAGATTCAAGTGCAAACACCGTGCAGTCTCTCTCTCTCTCCTTTTACGACCTGCTATCAGAAGATCGTCCGACGTGTCTGATCAGGGGCAAACAAGCATACCAAGAGTTATAATCTAGTCCGACTCACGGAACATTTCAGATCAAGTGCATGCCATGGGCGGATCCAGAGGGGGCACAGGGGGTCCGGACCCCCCCCCCCCTGAAAAATCACAAAAATATAGGGTTTCCTAGCAATATTGATCCGGATCCCCTAAAACTCACAAAGCTACCAAGCCAGCATTCAATGGTGGGCCATTGACACGCCAGCAAAACGCCATTCCAAAGGCGTTTCGCTGATGGGCCGATGGTGGTCCATTTTTAGTGGCATTTCGGTCCACTCTCACTACCCCCTCTGACAAAATATTCTGGATCCGCGCATGCATGCAGTGCGTGTGAACCGGCTCGATTGAAATTAAACTGTCGACGGACATAATGTCATGATATTTTGGTACTTCAATAAAACATGCGACAAAGACTCAGACGAGCCTGCGCAAGTGTGCATTCTCAATACAGCATTGATGGCTCAGGTATGTCAAGCATCTGACCGCGATTAACTTTGTGTCTCACGACTCAAACCGCAACTTGGAAAAAGGCCCTTTTTGTATATACATGATAAACAACTTACTTAGCAAATTTACTCAGTTGTTTAACGCTGTGGTTTGTATGGCGTTTTTAAAGTAACATCATCAATGTTCAATTTTGACGACCAGGCAGCGTATGACCTTAGTCCTTCATGGTGGACATGCACACGGATGTATATGAAGTATACATCCGTGACATGCATAAGCTTAGATGGGCGTTTTCTCGCGGTATTTGTAACTCCTAATCCTTGCCCGAGGCATGTCTGTTTTATGTCTGTGACAAAAGAAATCAATGTTAATGACCCAATTTCGATGGATCGGATGCTTCTTATAGGTAAAAATTCGCCAATGAATGGTTTTTAATATTTGAACATGCTGCAGGTAGCCTGCACTGTTTTCGGTCGAGAGATGCATAGACAGCCAATACCAATAACATACATGAACTTTGTCACGTACATTGAGGAAAGTCCGTGCTTTTAATGCGCTCTTGTCTTTGATCTTATCTGAAAGCATGTGCCACACAATTAGCAGACAAAAAGTAGTCTTGCGCTGGCATGCGAAAAAGAACGGCACGTGCCAGATTACCCATCTAAGTAGAATGGAACCTTCCAAATGTCGCTACCGCCCACGCGCTGATCGGTAAAAGTAAACAGAACACAGATGGGACAAACAGATAAACGGACATCGATTTTCCGCCGAAAATAACCTGTGTTCGTAATTTTAGAAATGCACTTTTCCAAAAAAGGGCAGTGTTCGATTTTTTAGGATGTTTTAAAAATTATTTTCGTCGATAATTTTAGGTGTTCGTAATTTTAGAGTGTTCGAAATTTTAGAACATTTACCGTAGTCAACAACTGCTATGCAGATACTCAGAATAACTTATGTATCATTTGGTAACATACATAACAGTTAAAGCTCAAGGCATTTATTAAATGAATACTTAAGATAGGTAAACCTTGTTAAAAGAAGTACATAAACCTGTGCCAGCATGCAAATAAGTATAAACAGGGCTTGTTAGAGACATTAACTTGAAAGTTTAATGTTATTTTTAGGGTAACATACGTAACATGGGCCTGAAAAATAGTGTAAGCGACCATAATAAAGAACTTTAAATCATTTAAGTAGCAGCCTTATAGATTTACTATATTCAGTGACAGGTGTACTACACATAAGTCATTAAATACCATACCGATACTCGGAAATGACGTAGGTAACACTAAGTAACATATACAATGGTAATAGCTCAAGATATTCATAAAATTAATTCTAAAAATATGTAACTGTGTTATAAGAAGTTCATAAACCTGTGTTAGCATGCAAATATGTACGAACATGTCATGGTTGAGACATTATCAGGGATGTTTAATGCTATTTTGATGGGTAACATATACTGAGCCACACTTCTAACGCAAAATCAAATAGAACCGTTAACATTACATATATTGTTTCATCCATTGTAACGCAGTTTTATCAAAAATTAAAACACTTATTTATGAAAATGAAAGTAGAACTTCATCAGTCAATCATTCCCTTTTAACCATAACCTGATTGGGTGAATGTCTGCCGGTTCTGACCGGTACAATGATTTCGGCAAAACCTCGTATATTAATTACAGTTACATTCCTGAAACATTTTGCGTTGGAAGTGTGGGTCAGTATATATATCGTGATTTTACACGTTAACACTGCCACTCTCAGAGGGCTAACATCTTTTATTTTGTGTCTTATATAATGTAGTTTCAGAAAATCATAGTGTACTAAATTCCCCCTGGGGGGGGGGGGCCAGCTCAAGGCCTATTAAATACAAATTTTAAACAAGAGAGCCCTTGGACCCTGGGTCGCTCAACTGAGAATTACTGTTTATAAAGGTATAAAAGCATAGCTCCTCTCAAAGTCCAGCTATGAATTTCGATAGATCAGCAGTTTCATTAAGATTTAACATGGGTTATGTTGACAAAATTAACAGGATGTAGAACCTCAACAAACAAAACATGTGACATCCCCGGCGGGGCGAATTTTGGGCCGCCAGAGGCATAATTTGAACAAACTTGGTAGAGGTTCACAAGATGATGCTACAAACATAGTATCAAGACTCTAGGCCTAGTGGTTTCACACAAAAAATTTTTTTATGTTTTTGGCCCCAGGGGCATTACTTGATTGATCTCATCTGAAAATGGGGAATAAACCTTTTGTACACAGTTAAAATTAAAATGGAACCCCCTTGACAGGGTAGTTTGGTAGTTTGCGGCATTTCATCAGGGTCTGTTTGCTATGATAAATGCAAGAATCAGAGACTGAAGTGCACATTTATTAGGAAAGTCTACCTGTGACCCCTCAAAACATATAATGGACATTCCCATCCTTATATTGTAGCTATCTGTGGGAAAATCAATCTACCCAGAATCATCATCAATCAGAATCAAGGGAAAAAACTCTCTACAAACAAGATGGTCACATTTGCAAGATTTGTCTCCCTTACATGATTCCTATAATATTTTTAATCCCGTAGATTTCGTTTAAAGACATTTCTCATCTAGAGCTCTGGCAGCCCCTTTGATCAGTGATGTGGAACCATTTGTGAAATTTAGTAGAGTGCATCATGAGGAACAATTCTGTTAAATTACTTTGAATTTGGACCAGTGTTACAGATGTCGTTTAAAGACATTTCTTATCTAGAACTCTGGCAGCCCCTTTGTTGAATGGATGGGAACCATTTGTGCAATTTTGGTAGACTACATCATGAGGAACAATTCTGTGAAATCACTTTGAATTTGAACCAGCGGTTCAAGAGGAGATGCCATTTGAAGACATTTCTTATCTAGAGCTCTGGCAGCCTCTCTGTTCAGCAGACTGGAACCATTTATGCAATTTCAGTAGAAGGCATGAGGAACAATTCTGTGAAATTATTTTGAATTCCGGCCGATGATTCAAAAGTAGACGTCGTTTAAAAGTTCTTATCTGGAGTTCTGGTGGCCCTCCTGTTCGTTGGAGCAGAACCATTTATGCACTTTTGAAAGAGGGCATCATGGGGAATATTCATGTGAAGTTATATGAAATTTGGACCAGTGGTTCAGGAGATGTTGTTTAAAGAAAAAGTTTACGGACGGATGACAAAGAACGATCACAACAGCTCACCTTGAGCCTTTTGGCTCAGGTGAGCTAAAAAGCAAAGCTCGACTGCACATGACAAACTTAAATATTTCATGGGTTTAAGGGGAAAAAACACTTGATATTTCATGTGGATCTTCTCCACAGTTCGGACCCAGTAATTGTCCCAGTCCGCAGTCAGACAATTTACATGTACTAGCAAGTCTTATTTGGTTTCTTAAAGATTCCACCAACATCAAAAATTGTCTACTGCAAATTTTAGATGGCAATAGAAGGGGAAAAAAAATAAGGTATGGTTTTTTAAAAGAAGAAGCTCATTGGTCCCTGCATTGCTCACCTAAGACCTGGCTCATGAGATGATGTTTAAAAACAATTTTTATAGCTCTAGTAGCAAAATTTTAAAAGAGGGCTTTATGGGGAACATTTGTGTGAAAGTATAAATTTTAGACCAGTGGTTTAAGGAGATGTCATTTAAAGATATTTCTTATCGTTAGCTCTGGTGGCCATTTTATTCAGCAGAGCAGAACTTTTTGTGCAAAATTAAGCAGAGGGCATTATGAGAAACACTTCCTAGAAATTATTTTGAATTTGGACCAGTGCTTCAGTAGGAGATGTCATTTAAAGATATTTCTTATCTACAGCTCTGGCTCCTCACCTATTGTTTGTTAGACGACATTATGGAGGAACATTTCTGTGAGATCATTTTAAGTTTGGACCTTTGGTTCAGGAGATGTCATTTAAAGATATTGCTTAACGTAACAGCTATGATGGCCTTTTTGTTAGGTGGTGTGGTACCATTTGTGCAAGTTTGTTGGAGGGCATTTAATATGAGAAACATTTAGGTGAAATTATTTTGAATTTGGACCAGTAGTTAAGATGTCTTGTTTAAAGACATTTCTTATTTACAGCTCTGGCCACCATTCTGTTCAGGAGCCGAACTGCTTGTGCAATTTTGGTAGGCCTTTTATGAGGAACATTTCTGTGAAATTATTTTGAATTTGGATAAAGATATTTCTTATTGACAGCTAAGCCGCCATTCTGTTCAGCTTAGCAGAGCTGTTTGTGCAATTTTGGTAGAAGGCATATTATGAGGAACATTGCTATGAAATTGTTTTGAATTTGGACCAGTGGTTCAGGAAATATTTCTTATCAACATCTCTGGTGGCCATTTTGTTCAATGGAGGGGTTTGTGCAATTATGATAGAAGGCATTATGAAGACCATTTCTGTGAAATGGTTTTTTGAATTTAGACCAGTGGTTTAGGGGTGGTTCTTTAAAAATACTTCTTATCTACAACTCTGGCGGCCCTCTTGCTTGGTGGAGTGCAACCCTTTGTGCAATTTTGGGAGAGGGTTTTATGGGGAACATTCCTGTGAAATTATTTTAAATTTGGACCAGATGATGTTGTTTAAAGAAAATATTTACAGATGACACACATTGCATGGATACCAATTACAAGCCTTCTAATTGGCTCAGGTGAGCCAAAAATATAATCCTAATTTTTATGATTCTTTGTGAGACTATACTGGATAATGGGGCTATACTGGATTTGGATTTTCCATCATTTCTTCCTTCGGTCATAATTTCGTTTTCACTGCATATCTTATCATGTAGTATAATATGCATTGATATTGACAAGATCTAAGTTGGGATTGTTATGCATCATTTTTCTCATTATGGCCCTTAACTGATGTAAGAATTTCGTTTCCACTAAATATCTTCAGAAGGAATGAATAAAATTTCACCAAATTGAAATTTTGTATATGCATTGATGAGGCATGTATAGGGGGTACCAAATATCCCATATCCCTTGAAGTAAACAGGCAAGTATCCCTTATAAACTGCCAAGTATCCCCATAATTAATTTTCTTGAATATTCAATATCCCTGGAAGTAACGAAAATATCTAACACAGTATCCTATATCCCTGAAAGTAAATTGGATAGTATCCTATATCCCTGGAAGTAAAATGACAAATATCCTGTATCCCTAAAACCCCTATACAAGCCTCATTGATATTGACAAGATCTAGGTTGGGATTGTTTCTTGTCATTTTACCCTAATTTGTAATAGAGTTATGTCCCTTGATTGATGTCAGAATTTTGCTTCCGCTAAATATCTAGAGAACAAATGGACGGAATTTCACCAAATGTTATATATGAATATATGATGACAAGATCTAATATACGATTGTTACCTGTCCTTTTTGTCAAATTTGCAATGGAGTGCTATCCCTTGATTGATGTCAGAATTTTGTTTCTTCTCAATACCTTGAGAATGAATGAATAGAATTTCACCAAATTTTATTATGCATTTATATTGAAATGATTTAGGTTGGGATTGTTATCTTAAATTTTTTGCAATAATTTGAGAACAAATTGTTAGAATATTGTACATGCATTGATAGTAATTTGACAAAATCTAGGTTGGGATAATGTTGCACATCATTTTTCTCATATTTGTTACAGAGTTATGTCCCTTGATTGATGTCAGAATTTTGTTTCCCCTCAATATCTAAAACAAATAGACATAATTTCAGCAAATTTTGTATATGCAATGATATTGACAATATCTAGGTTTGATAGTTACCAGTCATTTTTTGCAAATTTGTAACAGGGTTGTGGACCTTGATTAATGGCAGAATTTCTTTTTCGCATAATATATTTAGACCAATGGACAGAATATGGCCAAATTTTATTTATACATTGATGTTGACAAGATCTTGGTTGGGATTGTTATCTGTTTTTTTTCTTTCATATTTGTAACAGAGTTATGGCCCTTGATTGATGTCAGAATTTCATTTTCATTCATTATCTTTAGAAAAAATGGATGGAATTTGACCAATTTTTGTGTGTGCATTGATATTGACAAGATAATGATTAGAATTGGTTTATCTGATTTTTTGCAAATTAAGAGCAGAGTTATGCCGAATCAGTGCTGAGGCGGGGCTGACAATTCTAGTTGGACTTGCAGATATAAAATAGCAAAACTGATATGACCTTGGAGCCAAAGGTGAAATATACATAAAATCAGTTTTATGGCCGGTAGCACAAGTTTTTTTCATTCTTTGACTGAGGGTGTTAATATTTTAGAACAATTATTGCTTATGGCAAGTAGATTAAAACAAAGGTAACAGGTCACAGCTATGACCTTGTAGTCAAAGTTCAAGGTCAAGTATACTTCAAATATGTCTTAAGGCTTGTAATACAAGCTCCTCTTGTATTTTTTGACAGAGATGCTTCATATTTTGTACAATGATTGCCACCACAACTCAAAAGTCAATGTCATATATATAATCAGGCTGTTTGGCTTAATTCTCTTATTTTTTTTTTTACAGAGAATCTTCATATTTGACACAATGTTTGCTTGCGGTATGTAGATGACAAGAAATTGCTTGTGTTCTAGCCTCTAGGTATGTCTCTTGAGACAAAGGTCAAGGTCAAAATATTTAAATTCAGGTTGTATGGCTTGTAAAGCAAATATATTAAAATTTTGATGTAGGTGATTCATATTTTGCACACAAATTGCCTAAGGTGTGCAGATGTCAACAATGGTTTCGGAAGACTGATAAGACCTTTAATTCAAAGGTCAAGGTCAAAATATTTAAAATCTGTCCAAATAATGATGTATAACACCTGCAATTTTAGAAGATTTAGAAGATGTAAGTCGTTCATATTTGAGACTCTGATCCTCTATGGTTTGTAGGTGATAACAAAGGTTTTGGATTGCTGGTATGATCTTGCTCAAGAACACAAGGCAATGCCTCCAGTGAGGAACGAACCCACAACCCCTCAATCTCCAGTCACTCTACCACTGAGCCGCCGAGCTCCTCAAGAAGGAAATTGTTAACAGATGACGGACGGACATACGACGGCCCGATCCTTATATCACAATAGCTGACCTTAGCAGTCTGTAATGTGATGAACATATACTGAACAAAAAAAGAAAGTTTACACTGGATGTTAATTCTTCTGCCAATATGTGAAAAATACATATAAGTCTTTATCATGCTTAGTACAACTTGAAAGTTTGGTCATTTTGCTGTACAACTGGTGATTCAAGTTTGAATTTTTATGCATATGGCGTTGTCAATGATGCTTTAAACCTTAAAATTCAAAGCTTTTCTCAGCAGCAAAGTTGAATCAAAAGTTGACTGAAATGTCGCTGTTTATTCGAGCACTTAAAGGGCAATTCTTCCATCTTTTCCATACGTACATCAGCCACCTGTAATGTGCAAATCCAAGCTGTAGGTAAAGTGCTTTCCAGTGCCAATATTCACGGGAATTCAGTTTAAAATTGGAATGGCATATAGGAAACTAATTTCATCAAAAATGGGTGAAACACAGCATATCTTCAAGCTACTGCCACTCCATCAACAGAGTGTAGGGATAAACCACACAATACTTCAGAAACTGCAACTAAAGAAGAAATGATGTATTACTTTTAATCAAAAGGGAGATAATTTGCTACAAGATCAATTTCAAACTCTAACCAGAGTCCGTATTAATTATATGTACCAATTTGTCTTGATTTTCATGTTTCTAAACAACAAAGTTCATCACAATGAACAATGTTTACTTCTGCGCATGCGCAGAGCTAACTTGTACTGATTATATTTAGGCTTGAAAACGTCTTATTGTGATAACTCACAAAAGTTAAAAGAGGGAATTAATTGATCTTGCGTTTTGCAGTCGGATGTCCACCATATCATATGATTGCTAATTTGTTTCAGTCAATAAAACACACAGTCCAGCATTATGATCAGAAAACTGTAAACTTTCTTTTTTTGTTCAGTATATAAGGTTCAAGTTTTCTTTTATTCCTTCTTTCATGTAACAGTTCCGAAGTAGTTCTGTTGTTCTTCTTTGCTGACACATACTTAATTGTTTAATTTTAACCTCTATCAATCGCTATCCAGTTGTTACTGTTTAAATTCTTTCCAGCTTTGTGGCCGTCTTGGTATAGAGAGATCTGGTTCCTGTGCTTTTCCCGGCGAAACAGCCTATGTCACATCACAGCTATCAAAACCATTTCATTTTACAATTTGAGGGAACAATGTAACAGTAACAGGGTTCATACAGGCAAGTTCGTGTAAAGTTCAAGGACTTTTCAAGGACTGTCCTACTGCTTTCAAGGACTGAAAACTTATGAAAAATACTGATTTACATGTTAAAATTCTACTTCGGAAATGTTAGAGTCCATTGCTAAAGGTATTAGTTTTAGAAAATGTGCAAACTATGGTGCATTTATTTGGTGCAGCAATTATGCTGCACCAAATAAAGGCACCACAATTTTATACTGATTAAGGCCTAAAAAAACAGTGTTGAATCCTCTTGCAAATGGTAAAATTCAAAGACTTTTCAAGGCCTTCGATTGTTTTTCAAGTACTTATCAAGGCAAATTTTACTTTCAAGGACTTTTCAAGACAGTCCTGTATATTCAATGTGGGAACCCTGAGTAATGATATTTCATCAAGGAAGTTTAAACACAACATACCCGTAAGAACAAATGCAGTTTCTACAAGTGCATATGATCATCTCATATTGTTATTGTATACTTCCACAAAACGCTTTGAGGCTTCAGGGTTCACACACGCAAGTTTAAGTAAAATTCAAGGACTTATCAAGGACTTCTAAAAAGCTTTCCTACAGTTTTCAAGGACTAAAAGTTTATGAAAAATACAGATTTAAGTGTTTAAATTCTACTTCAGAAATGCTAGACTGAGATAATGGAGAAATTAGTATTAGTAAATTAGTATAAAATTGTTGGCACAACAATTTTATAATGATTTAGGTCTTTGTCAACTGTGCTAATCCCTACAGAAAATAGTAGAATTCAAGGACTTTTCAAGACTTTTGAGTGATTTTCCAGTACTTTTCAAGGCAGATTTGATTTTCAAGGACTTTTCAAGAAAACCCGCTAAATCCAAGTACTTTTCAAGCCTGTGCGAACCCTGGGCTTGGCTGTAACGGTAAACGAGTTGAATGAATCGAGGGTCATTTCTTAGAGGTGGTAGTAGAAGTATACCTCAAAAGTTTGAAATTTTGTAAACATCTTGGTGCAATTTTTATATCTTTGATTTTACATGCTTGCTGTAGGTACTTTTTTTCTCAAAATGAACTTTTTCAAAAAATTCTTTCAGGAATACAATTGGAGTGTCAAACTGTAAATTTGGACCAATGTGAAGGGCCTGATCTGGGCCCAAACTGTTTGCAAAAGTCATCATCAGAAATCATTTGCAGGCAGAGTTCAATTCAGATGTCCTTGGGTGGTGCAATATCAAGAACTCAATCAATCATTTCTTTGATCAAGCAGATATGTTTCAATTTTATTCAGATGAGAAAACACATACATGTTCATTGCAGCCTCCCTGTCCGATTATAGAACACAATAGAAACTACAAGAAATTTGAGTGGACCTTCAAGGCAGTATATATGTAAGCTCAGCTCTTTTCAAATTGTTTGACTTACTTGTTTAATACTATTGCTATGTTGTCTTCATTGAAGAAAAATAAAACCTGTCGTCTGACAGGACAGCTAGCCTGAAGTCGAGCTTTGATTTTTTGAGCCCCAAGTCTGCAAGACTGTACAGGGGGAGGACTAGTGATGTGTTAACTCTTTTTTAAAATATTTATCACCATACATAACATGAATTGAATCATTTATAGGGCATATTTGAAATAAATGAGTTATTAAAGGCTATAAAATAAAACTTAAACATAAAAATTCTAAGTCTGTGACTGAGATCATGTTTATGGGGTAGGGGAGGGGGAAGGTGATGCACATTTATCAATTTGATTATTGGGTTTGAAATAACGGGGTCCAAATAACTTTCACATTGAAGTCTGTGACCCTGACTTCGAGATTACCTAGGGGTTGGGGGTGATACTGCAAAAAACTTTGGATGAAGAATATGTATTACACCAGACATAAACTCAATTGAAGTTATAGGGTTTACAAATATGAGGTCCTAAAAACTTTAACATGAAAATTCTAAGTCTGTGACCTTGACCTGGATATGAGCTAGGGGTTGGGACCAGTACGTTTCATCATACAAAACACAAATCCATTGTTATAGGGTCTGCAGATTACAAGGTCTTTAAAACACAAGCTTTAACATGGAAATTCTAAGTATGAGACCTTGCAACGACTTTTAGATTACAGGGTCTAGGACCCACGTGTAAGTTTGTGACATGAAGATTGTAATGGTCCACGAGGTATGCAACTATTATCAGCTACAGATTTACAAGTACCCACCTGAACTCCCAGACTGTAAATAAACCCTCCATGATTGATGGAAACTTTCACCAGTAACAGTGATTCTTTATATATACTCAAACAAAAAAGTTATGTCTGCTTGACGTTTATGTCTGTCGATTCATAATGTATGCATGCATTCCATTCAAATACTCACATTACAAACTTTGATCACTTAGCAACTTTATGCATCAAAATGAAATTCATTGGGTAATCATTTGAGCCGCAGACAACACCAGTACCCTTAAAATAAAGTCACAACATCAATAGCTTGTGTGTCTGTCATAATCTCGAACCATTTAAGCACATTTAAACATCACTGAGTGAACTCTCTAGTAAGATGTTATGCCTGCTAGGTGTAATATGCATTGCTTTCAAGGCTACTAATGATGATTTAATCTATCATGTGCTGTGATGTCACAAAACATCGATCACAAGTGTGCTAGAAGACACTCAGAAAGTCACTGTTAGTCCAGCATTTTGATAAATAAGAATCGGATGAATTTGAATTTCTGTTTCCTCATCACAAGCATGTTATCATTAATTGGGCTTCAACGTGAGAAAACCTGATCAGGGTTTCCAAAATGGTCATACCCAAACCAGCCTGCTCAGCTACAGAGACTACCTAGAAAATTGAAATTTCACTAGTAGCAAGTTTGTATATGGTACTTTCCAATAAGCAAATAACAAAGATGCTGATTTGACTGTGTGGATGCGCAGGTTGGTCTGCGCCTTTGTTGTTCAAAAACCACCGAAGACAAGTTTTCTCCCATCGCGGCCCAATCAGCATCAAAACAATTGATAATGGAATTCTCTATGATTTTTCTGTTGGGTGTTGGGTATAAAAACACAGATTTAGTGAACTTTGATGGTCGACATCAGCCATAGTTTTTGTTTTACTTTTTTGTGTAATTGTGTCATATACACGGCCTCCAATCTCGGCCTCCTTCTCCAAAAAGAGCAGAACGTAAAGGGAGGCGAAGGCCCTTCCGGGAAGCAGGCAGTGGGCATAAACAATGGAACACGGTAAGTTGTGTTGACACATTTTCAATCATAAGTAAATTTTCAGCGCAAAACTCGAAAATCTAAGAATGCTATGCTTCGGGCAATTGTTCAGCTATCCGTAGAGCATGCTGTTTGCACATTTGAACTTAGTTTGTAAGCGTGAGAGCTTTTCTCCCGTTGCACAGTTGTTCAAGAAACGGTGGTTCCCGCATGGTTTTGCCTTCTAACCAAACAAATAGTAGCGTTTGGACCCTTATTCATACTACCGAGGCCCCTCCACACCCATGTTGTCCCAAATGCAATTTTTCTAGATATCTCAATGATAATTGAGTGATTTAGAGCCAAATTTATTTAGGAGCAGGAGGCGAAGGGCAGGAGAAGGAGGCTGGGAGAGGAGGAGCAGGCGGCGATCATATCAAAATTTGCATTGATTTTGCTTATTTTTAATAATATACTTATCCAATCTATATCAAACTTGCATGTGTGATACGAATGATTAAACGCTATTGTTAACTGAATTATTCTGATCACAAACATTGCTATTAAAAATAAGCAAAATCAATGCAAATTTTGATATGATCGCCGCCTGCTCCTCCTCTCCCAGCCTCCTTCTCCTGCCCTTCGCCTCCTGCTCCTAAAGAAATTTGGCTCTAAATCACTCAATTATCATTGAAATATCTCGAAAAATTGCATTTGGGACAACATGGGTGTGGAGGGGCCTCGGTAGTATGAATAAGGGTCCAAACGCTACTATTTTTTTGGTTAGAAGGCAAAACCATGCGGGAACCACCGTTTCTTGGACAACTGTGCAACGGGAGAAAAGCTCTCACGCTTACAAACTAAGTTCAAATGTGCAAACAGCATGCTCTACGGATAGCTTGAATAATTGCCCGAAGCATAGCATTCTTAGATTTTCGAGTTTTGCGCTGAAAATTTACTTATGATTGAAAATGTGTCAACACAGCTTACCGTGTTCCATTGTTTATGCCCACTGCCTGCTTCCTGGAAGGGCCTTCGCCTCCCTTTACGTTCTGCTCTTTTTGGAGAAGGAGGCCGAGATTGGAGGCCGTGATATACAAACCTATCAAATTAAAACAAAAACGATGTCAAATGGATGTTAGGTTAAGGAGATTTGGATGTTCTTAAATCTTTAAAGGAGATAATTTCATAAATCGAAGGTTTTGGACTGCAATTTTGCTTGTTTAGGCCAAGAAAAAAAATACATTAGATTCTCAAGCACCGCCGCATTGTCCTCAAAGTCCCCGCATCACCGATTTTTTTAAACCAAAAAAAGAAGAAAAAGAAAAAATCCGCATTAAAAACATTCGTTATTTTGTTTCGTCCGTGTTCGTCCAATATTTAATATTCCTCATACATTTACCCGATCTTCTGAAAATCGAGTAGGCGCTTGGAATTGATTTTTTAAGTGGTTGAGTGCAGGTATACAAGCGTCGCATCTTTCTTTATAATGGCGTCTTCCATCGTGAAGTTGTGAAGGGCCGTTTTTCAAGAAAATCGTCTGATTTCATGTCCAACATGGCTCTTGTATCGGTCCAAATATCATCAGGGGCCGTACATGAAGTACACCTCCCATAGAACATTGTCGGAGAGTATAGCGGCTCATGTAAATACATGCCTCGTCTGTTTTTGAGGAAATAAAACAACAAACCTGCGTTCCGCATCTTTTGTCGAGGAAATAAAAATAAAATAAAAAACCTGCCTCCCGCATCAGTTTTTTTCAAAAAGTGCTTGAGAATCTAATGATTAATTTTTTTTGGCCTTAATAGGCAGTTTTGGGAATTTTTAGTCGATTTTTCATCATTGAACGTTCCTGGCTAGCATTTAGTCTAAAATGTGTCACATTTTAATGACTACCTTCCGGTTGAGAGTGGAAGAGCTGTTTTCATATTAGGTTCAATAATCCTTTTGGATAAAAAAATAAAATCAAACCATTAATAGTTTTCGTGTCGTTATGGAAACATTTGGTTTTTTGTTCCATCTTCTTATCTGGATCGAAAGATAGAGGACCATGAAAAGCGGATGTTTCTTTATTGTTTGTTAGACTTTTCAGATTAAAAATGTACAGCAAAACTTCGAAAATTCAAACTCTGATTTTTTTAAATACTGGGTAATTTGAAATAATAGAAGCTGTTTTTCATTTGAATAATAGGCGGAATGCTCCTCTAAATTTAATAGAATTTGAACACTTTTATACGCATTTACATTAGAAATACACTCTTTTTTGTTCTTAAAATCAGTAAAAGGGGGGTGGGCGTGTACTTTGGGACGCTGTGTTATGGTTATGGTTTAGATAGCCTATTTGGCCATACCAGGGACACTTCCGTTATCTATGAGAAAACAAAAGTTATTTTTTATATTAACATGCAACCTCCAAAAGTGAAATTCACGTTCAGAGTATATGGTCTATTTATGATCTATTTTAAATACTATCTAAAAAACATGTTTTGTGTGCATAAAAAAACATCTCAGGGACATGTTTGATAAGTAAAAAACTGATAATAATCTTTTTTTGGCGGTTATATATTCTTATGTCTACCTCCCTATAATTAGAACTTTCGATACTTGGAAATAAAATCTGTAGTCCCTAGGACTTCGAATTTACGAGATTTTACTTTATCTGTATTTCTGCCTGTGAAGAATGTTTTTATCTTAGAAAACAGTGGAAGGTGACGAGACAGATGCTGTGGCATCTCATCTGGGTCTAAACTGCCTTTCAAGGTCTCCAGTATGAAAGTGGTAAAGCACATTATGGAATTTACAGATTAGGCCCGCCAGTTCATCTTAAAACATCTTTGAACTACCTCGTCAATATCCGACAATTTGTAGTTGTAAATTACAAAGCTAATGTTTTAATGAACTTGCTAACTCAATCTATAAATTAAAAGATTTAGCATGACCTAAGAGTTCCGATCAGTTTGCTAAAACCTATTTCTTTTCTTTGCACCAATGTATGATGCATAATGCTTAATAATTATTGCTATCGTAACTAGTGAAAAATTTTTCAGCTCCATTTAAAGTGACTATATGTATAAAATATCAAACTCTCATGAGCTTAATTACAAATTTGATTATTTGTAGTGAAATATTTGATAATTTGTAGTGACAAATTTTGTAATTTGTCGTGACAAATTTAATTTTTAGTGACAAATTTGATAATGATTTGATAATTTGTGAAAGAGATTTTGGGGAGGCCATAGCTGTTTTATTCCGACGTTTGAAGCAATGGATCAACTCTACAGTCATGCTCGATCTCAAACAATGTATCTACTAATTCAAGGGAAATATGAGCAATTAGAACTGCTCAGACTTAAAATTGTAACAGAATTCAGGTTTTCTGTATTTTAAAGTCTGAGGCAAATTCTAGGTTGTTCAACTTCTCCCTTTCATTAGTTTATACCTTTCTGTTGGATTATCACCAAATGTACTGTACACTTCTCCTATTCAGGTCTCAAAATTCCTGCAGATAAAAAGAAAACACTGTCATGCACAGATCCAGCAGGGGGTGGGGACAGGGGGTCCGGATCACCCTGAAAAATCACAAAATATAGTTTTCTAGCAATACAGGTCCGGATCCCCTGAAAAACGCAAAGCTACCAACCCAGCATTCAATGTTGGACCATCATCGGCCCGCCAGCGAAATGCCATTCAATGTTGTTTCGCTGGCGGGCCGATGATGGCCCGCTTATAGTGGTACTTGGATCTTCCCTCCACCCATCAACTAAAAAATGTCAAAGTTGGACCCCTCTGATCTGCGCATGAATGATGATATTTAAGAAAAGAATTTCATTTTTCAGATGTTCATGAATAGATGAATGCCAAGGGATTCATGCTAACTTTGAACCAAACCCGTGGCTTTCATACTTTTCATGAACCTCCGAAAAAAGAAACTTGTCTCTTATACGTATTTACATTTTTATTATTATACACAAAATTATAATCTAAATATCATATTCAAACTTTAGGATGCAGAATGATTTAACTCTTTGCATCCTCGGAAATTTTCATGCTTTTTGGTGTCCGCTGATTTTTTCAAAATCAACTTTTTCGAAAAATTCTTTCAGGAATTCCATCGAAGTGTCAAACAGATTGGATCCAGATCAGGCCCGACATTTTGCCCGGCCTGATCTGGGTCCAATCAGTTTGTAAAAGTTATCAGCAGACGACACAAGGAGATAAAGAGCTAATAGTTAGTTATATTGATGGCTCTGTTGGTTTGTAAAACAATGTAACAGCCAACTCAATATTTGACAGCCAATGAAGCAAACACAAGATTTGCTATGCACATGTAAACAAGGCGTGGGTTTGTTGTCACTCACAACAACACTGTTACTACTGGTAAATGAATTCTTTGTTTGAAGAGTATTGCATGTGAATGTGAGCTTAGTTACAAATGTAGCTGTCCATCATACTGCTGTTGCTTATGAGGATTTGAACGGTTGTGAAGATCTAAGAATTCATTAAAGGTTTGCTTTGAGCCTGTGTCCAGTAAAAGGTACAAGTTGGCATGTGCTCCCATCGAAGTCTCAGATCAGCCTGATCAGTCTTAGATGGGCCCTCTAGGGATAGCCAAGGGTCTGTTACTAAAACTAAGACTCTGAACAGGCTATTGATAAGCATGTCTTTAGACAGGAATTAATTGTTGAAATAGAATGTAAACATTTGCTGAATACCAGATGCTGGAAAATTTCCCAGTCAACAATTTTTCAGTGATGTCTGCATGGGTCTTCCTGTGTTGAACTAGTACTAAGCAGAGGAAAAAGTGTCTTGCTCAAGGACACAGTGCAGCTTCAAGCCGCAACCCATCAATTTCGAGTCAAGCACTCGACCACTGAGCTACTCAGAGCCACGTTGTGAGAAAGCCTGTTTTCAGAGTAGGTGACCGAGTAACCTGGCCTGCTAAGCAACTGAACATAGAGTAAAACCTGTCTTAAGTGGCCACTCAAAAAACGACAAAACAAAGATCTTAATGACAAATGGTAGCTTAAGGAAGGTCGAAAGTAATGCAGAAGGCTCCCCTTGGAGCATTCTGCATTACTTTTGACCTGCATTAAGCGATAATTGGTCTTGAAAACCAATTTTTTGTCTTTTTGAGAGTGGCCGTTTTAGACAGGTTTTACTGGAGCTACAATTATTGAAATTTTGCAAGCATCAAATTTACAAATTCGGCTTTCAAATAAGCGAATAACAAAGGCGCTGGTCAGACTGTCTGGATGCACAGGCTGGTCTGCGTCTTTGTTGTCAGGCCTCTAGATAAAAGCGCGTAACTAAAAAAATTCTTATTTACCAACCAAAACATATGTTGTGGGTATTCAAAAACAAATGTAAGGACTGATGGAGTAGAAAATAATCACAAATTTACGCTCAAAACATAAGTGTCTGCGCAGATGTGTTAAGTACCAAAATTTCCTTAAGCTGGCCCAGTTGTGCTTTGGAGCTTTAACTTATAAAGGGCCAATTACAACAAAGCTATCTGCTTTTGACATCTGCTAAATGTTTTAGTAGCTTTTTGACAAACAGTGTGGACCCAGATCAGACTGCTCCTGCAGGAGCAGTCAGATCTGGGTCCATTCTGTTTGCCACCATACTTACATAAGTCCAATAATGTCAGCAAAAATATGCAGCAGGCGACTTAAGAAGACAGCATTGCTGACCCATTTCTAGATTAATTTTTGCAGGTGCTTTAATGGTTTTCAAGTTTAACCATTATCCCATCAATATTGAATGTTGTCTGCTGTTTACGTCTGCTGCTGCAAATATTCAAGTGCACTTCAGACAAGATTTGAAGGAAACACTACGAACGTATTGCAAACAATATGAACCAAGAACAGACTGCTCCCTTGGAAACAATATGAACCCAGATCAGATTGCTCCAGAGGGAGCAATCTGATCTGGGTTCACATTGTTTACAATTAAGGCTACCTAAAACATAAGCAGAACTGGCGGAAAAAGTGTTTATGCAAAAAGTCATGTACAAACTAGTTACATTGACATGTATCTACTAATTAATGGAAGATTAAACAGTTAGAAAATTTTCGACTGAAAATGCTGAGAAGACGTAGGACTTCTTGATTGTACTGTCGGAACATTTCTGAACTGTTCGATATCTCCCAAGAACTAGTTTATACCTTTCTGTGGAGTTTCACGCAATGTCAACTGTTGTTTTCTTGATATAAGCCCTCAAAGAACCTGTGGATAGAAAAACAATAGTAAAAATATCTGACAAGTGTGAAAGAAAATATAACGGAACTAAATCAGAGTTATGTAATTTTATTGGAGCTACACATTCTGTTCAGAGAAAAATAAAAATTTAATAGACTATCTAGTATCTACAGGCCTCCAGATAAGAGTGTGTAATTGAAAATTTTCTTTCTTATTTCTCGACCAAAACACCATCTGTGACCCATTCCATTACACTGCATGTGTAACTGAATGGGTCACACCTGGGTTACCAAAGGCGCCAAAACAAATGTGGGTACTCAAAAGAATGATGCGTTTCTTTTGAGCACCCGTAACATGTTTAAACTAACGGGTAATGCTCAGAAAATCTGCTTATCTGGACCTATGCTATTAAACACTATTTGGGCTTCATCCTGAGAAAACCTGTCTCCTGGGCGTTGCCACCGAAAAAGGTTTTAAACAGACTGCTGAGCTACAAAGACTAGCCAGAATCTTGAAAATGTTGATGCATCAGGTATATCTATAAAAAAAAATCCAGATAGTGAAAAACAAAGGTGCTGTGCGGATGAGCAGATGTGCATTTGTCACATCTAGGTACTAAACAATGTAACCAAGTTTCATAAAGTTGTGATCCAAATTACGTCAAGGGGAGCATTCTGCAATATTTCGACTTTTATTGTGCTACCTGTACCATTTGTCATTAAGATCTTTGTTTTGTCTATTTTTGAGTGGCCGTTTTACACAGGTTTTACTGTACAATAGTTAAAAATATTGTAGCTTGTCTGTGAGCTGGCCTGGTCCAGAGGTTATAAAACTTTTTTCATGCTCAACTCAGCTGGGAACAAAATTTATCCTGCTCATAATTGTTAAAATGCCAACAGTTGTTGGCAATTTAACATTTATTAGCATAAATACAACATCTGTGAGACTTAAAGCAATAAACTTCTTCATATGTCCGTATTTTAGTTTTTATGAGCAGTTGAAATTTCATGCTTAGTCGAGTTGAGCATGAAAAAGGTTAATAACCTCAGGACCAGGTGGTGAAGACAGGATTTCTGTTGATGATGTCCAACCTTACGGTCTTAAAATATAGGTCCAGTTAAATGTACTGTGGGTGCTCCGTCTTCTTGAGACGATTCTTATGAGTACCCACAAACATATGTTTTGGTTGAGAAATAATTAAACTAATTTTTCATTACACTCTCTTAAATCTAGAAAATCTGGAAAAACCAATTCTTCAGAAATAGAGAGTACCTACAATATAAGACTAGAGGACCTGATGGTCCTGAAGCTCTCACCTGATCTCCTTAATAATGTTAAAATAGGTCAAGATCAACTACGGCTTATAATGAAACATATTTTGTTTTATGGGGGTTGCCGCCATTTTGGTCAAGTGACCTAAAACAAGCTAATGAATACTCTATCAAACACCCTAGTGATTTCTGAGTAAAGATGTTTAGATAGGTATGTGGCAATCCAAATGAGTGGCCTTGGATAAAAGGTCACAGGTCAGCTTGACATTTGGTACTTATATAAAACTGTGGTCTCATTAGGTTAAACATTTCTTGCAAGTATTATGATTTTGGCCTAAACAGTTATAGAAAAAAAAACATATCAAGGTTATTCCCATACAAATGCATTAGGAATCAAATTTGACCTTGCCATAAAGTAGGTCAAGGTCAACCTAGATTGATAATTTTTGCAAATCTCGTAGGGCCCACATCCCAAATGCTACATACCAAGTCCCAAGGCCATTGGCCTTTTGGTTCCAGAAGAGGATATTTAAAGGGGTTTTACCATATATGGGCGTGGTGGACATCTTGGTCATGTGACCAGTACAATAGGTATAAATTTTGGTTAACCTATCATAAGGAGTCTTCATATGAAATTTGAGTTCAATTGGCCTAGTGGTTCCTGAGGAAACTATGTTTTGATGTGTTGATGGGACTCCAATATAAGCGACCTTGGCTGAAAATTCAAAGGTCAACCTTGACCTTTGAAACTAATTTATAGCCATTGTCTCATTAGTTTCAACATATCAAGTGAGAATAATGACTTTGGCTTCAACAGTATTCAAAAAATCAACTTTTCAAAAAATTTCCCATTTAAATGCATTAGTAAGAAAATTTTACCTTGACATTAAGTAGGTCAAGGTCAAGTTAGGATCATTATTTGAGCAAACTTGGTAGTCACCACATCCCCAATGCTACATTATTATACATACCAAGTCCCAAGGTCATCAGCCTTCGGTTTCTGGAGAAGAAGACTTTTAAAGGGTTTTTACCATATATGGGGGTGGCAGCCATCTTGGTCATGTGACCAAAATATTTTGCATAAATTTTGGCTAACTTATCATAAGGAGTCTTCACATGAAATTTGAGTTCAATTGGGCAAATGGTTTGTGAAAAAACTATGTTTTAATATATTGATGGGATTCCATTATGAGTGACCTAAGCTAAAAGGTCAAAGGTCAACCTTGACCTTTGGAACTAATTTATAGCAATTGTCTCATTAGGTTAAACATATCAAGTGAGAATAATGACTAAGGCTTCCACAGTTTTCAAAAAAATCAACTTCTCAGAAATTTTCCCATTTAAATGCATTAGGAAGCAAATTTGACCTTGACGTTAAGTAGCAACCTAGGATCATTATTTGAACAAACTTGGTAGGCTCCACACCCCCAATGCAACATACCAATTCCCAAGGCCATCGGCCTTCTGGTTCTGGAGAAGAAGATTTTAAAAGGGTTTTTACCATATATGGTGTGGCAGCCATCTTGGTCATGTGACCAGGACCATTTGAACAATCTTTCGTTCCTGCGTCCTAAGAAGTCTCCATATGAAATTTGAATTTAATTGGCCCAGTGGTTTCAGAGGAGAAGATGTTTGAAATTGTGGACGGACTGACGGATGCCGGAGTGACAGGTATACTATTAGCTCACCCATGAGCCTTCGGCTCAGGTGAGCTAAAAACAGTGCTCAGACTCAGTTCAATTAAGTCTGTTCATGAGAACCAATGGAAAGTGCAACAATTCTCATGCCCCCTAGCACCGGCTTAAGCAGTATTCTGCTTGATTTCAGAAGTACTGTAATAAATGGATTTATCATTGTTTTAAAACACTGTAGATCCAGATCAGCTGGCTTCTGATGCCCCATCTGGCATCTGATCAGGATCCACACTGTTTTCCACTCAGATTGAAAATTAAACTGAAATGCGGCTGGTTAAACAGGATTGAAATTGGGGAGGAGTGTTGTACATAAAAATATTCAGCATGACAACTTCAGGGTTAATGGTGTTTTTAACTCAGAGCTTGAAATACAGTTGTAAAAATCCCAAAACTTTTACAAAGAAACTTCCACCATGAGCGTCTTCTCAAAGGCCTGTGATGTCCTGAAATAAAGTAAGCAAATTTTTTTTATCTAACAATCCATGCTAGTTTTGCTGATACCATAGGTTTAGATAAACAACATTTTTGAGCATAAAATTGTTAAAATTTTCTTACCCATTGCTTTTAGCATATGTTTGGGTGCCCAAAAGAACCGTCTCATCGAGACGGTTCTTTTGAGTACCCACAACATATGTTTTGGTTGAGAAAGAAGAAAATAATTTTTCTGTTACGCACCCTTATCCAAAGGCATGTGATACCCTTGGCAAACCATTTGGAGGACCCAGATCAGACCTGGTGCAATGTCAGGGGCCTTATCTGGGTCCATATTGTTTGACTCCTTAATAAACAAGACAAATTTCCCGGTAGTCAAATTCTTATCCCCCCCAGTAAAGGGTTATTCTTGAGAAAAGTGCCAATCACAAAATAGAAATCCCATTTCTCCTACAACTAAGTCCACTTCAGTTACCATTCAAGTCACAACTAAAGCATGTTAATTCAGGGCCTTTTCCAGCAATTTTGGGAAAAGGCCCCTGGCCAAAATTGGGAAAAATTATCGACTTTACATCAAAACTGGGAGAAATTACGACATAGAACATTACAAGGGTAGCAAAATATTATCCTCAAAATCAAGTTACTTTAGATTGTATTATGCCAAGCATACCACTTAAGCACAAGTGTTTAAGTATCATTCTGATATGGGTCAGTGCTTCTCATAAGTAGTAGTGGGTTCTAAAAAAAAAGTAAAAAAAAAAAAAAAAAAATTTTTTTTTTTTTTATTACTTTTCTTAATTGGGAAAATCAGACATGGTATTGGGAAAAAATGTGACTATTTTTGATTGGGAATGGGCTAGAGATGGGCAGAAAAGGCCCTGTAATTAAGTCCACTTCGGTTACCATTCAAGTCACAACTAAAGCAATGTTAATTATGTAGTACAGCTTAAGTGAATATTAATATACTTAAATGCACAATTTTGACCCTCAAACCCAACGCCCAGTCAGGGTGTGTGTAAGGTCAAAATTCTTGCTTGCACTTTGTTCTATGCTTCATTCTTTTCGATTTTCAACATGACCAACTACACAAAAAAAATGTTTTGACCTTTTGACCCCATCCTAGGGCACGCCTACCAAACGCTCGAATGCTCAACACCTGGTTGAATGTTAAAAACAATTCCTCCAGGAAGAGAATAAAAAATCGGGGAATATTATGCAACAGACTATGCATTTCTACGTTTGTGGTATAAATTTGAGGTCAGAAAGTTCTCTCATTTTGCCAGATTTAAATTTCGCTTAAAATAGGTGTACCAGAATTCGACAGGAACGTGTTTATCGCGCGAAAAGTAAATATGACCTTATGAGAATACTTTCTGAGCTCGTATTTATACCACAAACGCAGGAATCCATAGGCTGTTGCATGACATTCCCCGATGTTTGATTTTCTTCATAGGGCAGTTGTTTTAAATATTCAACCAGATGTTGAGCATTCAAGAGTTTGGTAGGCGTGCAGGGGTCTGGTGTGCGTGTAAGGGATTATTTTGCTTGCATGTTGTTGTTTGCTTTTAATATTCCCACTAATTTGACAGTGACACCGGTGAGGCTCGAACCCTCAGTCCTTCGGTCTCGAGTCTAACCACTGAGACCTCTACATTTATATATTGTCATCATTCGAAATGGGACATCCTCATTGCACATCTAGAATACGTCAAATCAATAAAAGAGTGCATGTGTAGGTCTAACCTGTTGGAATTTGGGACGTTTTGATCAATTTGGGGGCATTTAAAATTGGGGATGTTTTGACTGTAATCAAGCCATCTAGTTTTAATTTCGGCGAGATTATAGGTCATCCTATGTTGATAAACGCCCGATTTAAAATTCAGGGCTAAGTGAGGCAAAACGTTTAGTGGCCCCATCGAACTGTCTAGGAGCGGTAAGCCGCTGCGTAAAGCCGTTGCTTTGTTTGATTTGATTCTTAACGTCCCATCAACAATCTTTCAGTTATACAGAGACCCGGCACATATAGGTGTTTTATAAATTTCATGTTTTTGATATATGCTACATTATCTGTAATAGACCCCCTCATAAATAAAAAATTATCATTTGACCATTGCTCTGCAGACTTTGGCACACCATAACAATGTTTACACCACAAAGCCTCTTTTCTCCCAAGTCGGTCAACTTCTCGCAACATCGATATTTCCCCAGTAAAAAGCCATTTCTGGGTGTGTTGACGAAAAATGAATTATGCAGATAATAACAATAACATTAAATTAGTTTCTACATGCAGTAATCAATACTTTACATGTCAACATGTGCAAAATATTTTAGAAAAACGTCTGACCTCAGAAAAAAAAACTTTAGGAATCCATATTTGTTATGATAGTAGTCTCCCTTGAACAATTTTGTTAAAAACATTTTGATTGGATTAGCCTACTTCCACTGACCAATCAAATAACGCCTTGCATTACACCTTAGATGTGAGCCAATATGGAATCAAATGATCTTTTTCTGTAAACAAACCTTTTTTTTCCAGCGGTAGGCAATATTAAGTGGCAAATTCTATGTCTTTGTGGCAGATAATAATTACTTAAATACTAGCCTATTAGTCTGCAGTGTTTGATTTTCGTTGGCGCACTAGGAAATCGACTTTTGAAGGTGAAAACGGGCTGTTGCGAGATGTCAGTCGAGTAAGCATTTTTGGGTGTTTTGATGTAAACATTAGATGCGAAAAAAGAATAAGAAGAATGTCTTCTTAGTTAATATTTATGGGTACAGCATTGATATTCTCTTAAACAGTGATATCCTGCTCTGGATCATCGAGGCGCTTTACGCACTCGTGAAAACACAGGTAATTCTCTGTTATCCCAACGTATTTTGGTGAATTTATACTTGCAATATCGTTAAAACTACTCAAAATTTTGCGCTGAAATTTTCAGTATCGATTAGAAATATGATTTTCTTTTGATAGATAAAGTGTTTTAAAAATAATCGGACATGTTTACGGACATATTATTGATTAAAATTTTATGATTTTGAACGCTTTTTAATAAGCGTCTGGCATTATTTTCACCAAGTAGCTCAACGGAGCTCTTCAGCGTGAGGTTACATAAAGCCTAAAATACCCAGATGACTTAACAATAGAATACCTACAATCTGGCTCAAAGAGATTACGTGAAATGTAATTTGTGAACAGTTCTGTCTTCTGTGTTCGTTTTCAGTGAAGAGGGTAAAAAATATCATTTTTAGAGCAGTAACCCTTGTCAATAAAAAGACATATATCAAGCAAATGTTGACTTTTTGGCCATTTTAGACTATAAAACATCTACACGTGCCGGGTCCCTGTGCGTAAAGCCGTTGCTTTGTTTGTTTTGATTCTTTACGTCCCATCAACAATCTTTCAGTCATATAGGGACAGATCTTCCCGGCCGTAGCGCAGTCAGTAACGTGTCTGGCTACAGATGCGTGTCTGACTGCAGATCCAGGGGAATGCGGGTCAACTCAGCCTTGGGTCAAGTCGGCCTGGTCCCATATTAAGCATGGCGGGAATGTGTTTAATAAAAAGGAGTTTATTCAACAAAAGTTGGAGGAAGGGTGTCTGATAATAAAAAAAAACAACGTAATTTTATGTACCGCTTACTCCATTTTCCGCACCTGGGACACTCTATATGAGCTGATGTCAGTTGATATAGAGTGTCCCTGACCGCACTTATCATACTTTAAAAAAAACACCAATCGGCACCTTTCTTGTTAATTGCTTTGATCATACTTTTAATTTCAAACACGGATTGTACTTATCAAATGTTCAGAAAACATTAATTGCCTTGTTTGCATGCTATGGGAACTTGTGCATGACAAAAAGTGTGAAAACTTGGCAGTATTTTACCTTTGATCATGTAGAACATTCACCCTTAATCCACCAAAAGCTTAATTGCAATGTTTGTCAATTAGAAAAATACGTTTTCATTTTAAATTAGTGACCAAACATTTATTTTTCAAAGGTAACAATGAAATCTACACCAGGCCGAGTTGACCCAGGCCGAGCTGACCCAAGGCCGACTTGACTCGCGGACCGACTTGACTTCAGGCCGAGTTGACCCGCTAGGATCCAGGGGACGCGAGTTCGATCCCGGCCCGGTACCATACTTTCGTGGAGATTGATCATGAAATAATTTCTACGGTCATTCTCCTCCCTTCTGCTGATTTATTCAAGAAGGGTTGTTGTCAGTTACAAGCGAAAGTATGTGCACAAATTACTGGTTTACCGCTTGCTCAAGCCTGCCCAGGATCCAAGTGTATATACCTTGCTAGGCTATGAAGGTCATGTTGAGTTGCCCAACTGGAGAGATCTGATCTGTGAGGAAATAGGACAGTACATTGAGAGGACAGAGAGATTCAAAGAAACACAGGACAAGAAACTTGCATCTCAATAGTTTTTTCCCCATGAATTTTATTTTAGAACTCTTTTTGATATATGTATCAGTTAATTGACGTGAAATTACCAGAGAGGAAAATACCGAAGAGCTGAAATTAACCTTTGGAGGAGAGTACCAGAGTGCAAAGTTCAGCCTGTAACGGCGTAGATTGAAGATTGGTTAAGTGAACTGACGGTCCCACAATGACCATAGCTGTTGACATGGGACGTAAAGCAACAAAAACAAACAAGATCTTCCTGGGTCGAACTAGAACTAAGCTAGGATAAATGTGTCTTTCTCAAGGACAACAACGCAGTGACGCCGGTGAGGCTCGAACCCGCGGCCCTTCGGTCTCGGTGCATCTGATTACCCCAGGTCACTCCAAGACACCCCAGGACACCCCAGGACACATATTTTAGCTTAATGTTTATAAAATGCGGCTAGAGAGACCCCAAAAATATCAAAAAAGCAATATTTAACCCATATAATATGTACTATTAAAGTCGGAATGTAGTGTATAGTACCCCAGGACAGTCCGACAACGCTTGGACACCCCAGGACACATATAAAGTTAACGTATGCTTACTTTATACTATATATATGTAGTAACAAAGTATCAAATAGTCAGTATTTACCCCATATATATATAGACATGTATTCCAAACAGTTCGGACCCAGGTCATACCCTAGAAAACATCGGATCTGATCTGGATCCAAAACGTTTTCACATCGGTTAAAACTTTGGACGACAGGGAGGCGAACGGTTGTTGACATTATAAATCGAGTTTTGCATTTATTCCGACTTGGCTGTTAGTGTAGACCCAGACCAGATTGCTTACCAAGCGACGAATTGTGAGAACTGGTGCATTCAGTGAATACGAATGGGGACACTTGAGTACATAATTAGTTTAAAAACTTTAAAATATGGTGAGTTCGCTCACTCAAAATGGCATCATTAATATTAAATTAACATCAATTAAATTAAATTATCCTACTCATAATTAGTGTCATTTACACGATATATATACCGAGTTACAAATCGAAACTATCATATCTTCAGGATGCCAACGACAATTGCCTTGTACGGTGATAGCTACATCAGCAGGCTTCAAGATGGTGATCTCAGGGTTCCAGCTTCCATCTACTGGTGCGGGAAGGGCGGTCTTCGCACGGACTTTCTCAACAGGAAAGGCGTTATTGACGAAAATGCCAAGAGTAGTTACGATCAGCTGAAAAGACTTCGACCAGACGTCGTCATCATCAACGTCGGCGGGAACGACTTGTCCACTACAACAAAGCCTCGAGAGATATACGACCGCATCATTAGTCTGGTTCATGATTTTCATCAAGCTGGTGTTAAAGATGTATACGTCGCTGAAATAATGACCCGGGGAGACTTTACCAAATGTCCCGACCCTCAAATGAATAAAAAATCGTTTGATCTTCAACGCAAAAAGATCAACACTCTTTTAGCCAAAGAGTTAAAGGGAAAATTCATCGACTTTCCCGATATTCATTACCCAGCTGACTATTTGCGTGATCTCGTGCACATGCGGGAATATGACCCAACTTCTTGTTACGTCTATGGCGACGTTATGTCACCCAATAGCAAGCGTTCGCGTAATGTAAGGACAAGTAATCGCTGAAATAAAAGCTGTGTTTAACAGTATGGTTTAACCATCTCTGAAACCCCGTCGTGTGCACAGCTGGTATTGCAGCGTTTCTTGTCTTACATTCGATTCTTTCTTCCATTAAGTTAGTGTTCACTGTAAAGCCACACTCATTGCAGTTGATGGATCAGCTCAGTGTGATCAGAGTCATCACTGTCCATTGTCCACATGACTGCAGCTAATGTTTAAGAGTATTAGATAAGTTAGATAAATAGAGCTGCGTCATAAGAACCTGGCCAGAGGTTATATTTTTTTCATGTTCAACTTAACTGAGCATGATATTTCAATTGCCAATTAAATCTAAAATGCTGAAATATAAAGACTTAGAAAATTTTAGATGCTGTATTTATCATGCTTATACATGTTAAAATGCCAACACTTGTAGGTATTTTAACATGTATTAGCATGTTAAATTTCATGCTCAGTTGAGTTGAGCATGAAATTAATTAAAGCCTCAGGACCAGACGTCTTTTTTCTGGATTGGTCTATGCACAGCTACTGAGTGATGTGATCGTGCCATTTCCTTGACTGTCTCACTGTTCGGTTGACTTAGGTTTTATCATGACACAGCTCTTATTATGTATCATATTCATTGTTACCTAAAATAGAAAATGAATGATGAATCTAAAAAAAAAAAAATCATATATATAAGAATATGAAAGAATGTACATAGCAAAAAAAAAAAAAAATGTACATAGCAAAAAAAAGTACATAGTAAAAAAAAAAATGTACATAGTAAAAAAAAAAAATGAAAATAGCAAAAAAAAAAAAAAAAAAGATGGCCGGCAAATGGTTGTAAACAACTTTAAGAATGTGTTTCTTTTAGTTATTTACAGCAAGACCTAGTCATACTTCCCCGTTTGGTGCTGGCCGGAAACTATGGATGAGGCAAATGTATCTTGAAAAAAAAATGCAAAGCTATATTATCTCTTTGAATTCATACATAGGCCAACATGACAGGTCGAAGTACATTGCACTTACACACCTATGCGATGATAGATACTATTTTACTGTTTTTGAATTAGACACTTTCTGGCTGATCAAATGTGCTACTGGTGGTAAAATTGATTACATGATGCATTCTATTATATAAAAAAAAATCCTCAGTGGAAAACATGATAAACATAGTAGATAAAGGTGTCCTGGGACAGTCCTGGGGTGTCCTGGGGTAATCAGATGCACCCCTTCGGTCTCGAGTCAAGCACTACACGGAGCCACTGCGCTCCCATAAAGCCGTTGCATTACCCCAACATGGTACACCTGACTTTACATTACTCGTAGTAAAATGCAAGCAAAATCACATGTGAAGCTATTTTACTGGGTAATGTGGAGATTCTTTTTCTCAGAAAAATGCTCAGTTTTTGAGCTTCGTCGGCGAGAAGGTATAATTTCCAACGTTTACGGATTCGGCCGAAAATTTTGGGTGCCCGTCAAGATATAGGTTCGTTTAAAGTACGAAAAGAATCCGTTTGCACTTTGTTCGCGAAAGAACAGGTCAAGATATATTTTACTGATGAAACGCCAAAACTGACAATCATTCACCAGGATATCATTGGTTATAGAACTATATTTATGTGTACAGTGGCATTCCAGAAAGTGTTCCTAAATGTTGGTTTATGTCAGTGATATAAAATGCTGGAAAGTTTTAACTTACAGTATAACTTATATAACTGGAACACCGGAACAGACTATCTAGCCTCTGTAGGAGCATTCTGGTAATAGTCTCTGGGTTTTGGTCCGGGGTTTGAACTTAAAGGGGTGAAACCGGGGGTGGAACCTCCAAGGTGAGTTTAATCTGGACTTAAATCCTCCCTGCTTCTCTTTCATAAGATACATTCTGGTGCTGTGTCTATAGAAAAAGACAAGTACCTGACCCCTGCTCACTGTTTGAAATCTACCAGGTCATCACACAGCGCCCAATATTGTAGATACCAGACATACAGTGATGCCCTGAAGAATTCTTTTTTTCCCCGGACTATACCTCAGTGGAATAGTCTTTCTCATAGTTACTGACTTTGACGAATTTGTCCTTGTCTACATCATTTATGCCATTCATAATTTTGCATACTTCAAGAAAAGTTTTAAATTTAAGTCTGCTTAATTCTGCTTCTGCCGATTAATAGCCTCCTTCAATTTTCTGAAGATTATGCTATGTGTTAAGTCGCAATCGTGAAGGAACAAATCTTTCATGTCCAAGCCGTAGATTTAGGTTAATATCAGGATTCTGTCAGTCTTGATTTGGTGATAATTAAAATAAATTCTCTATATACCTTCGTCACTCAGACACTCAGGTTCGTCTATTGTGACTATATCAGTTCCTATATAGAATTGCTGACCAAAGCAAACTTGTCAACCTTGGAGATCTGCTGAATGAGAACCATTGTCATAGAAACTTTCAAAATTTTAAATGGAATCGCATCATCTGTCTAGCTGTCCTTCAGCATTCAACAAAAATAGTAAGTGAGTACACTTTGTGTGTGACCTGTTAGGAATGATGATATCCACTCTACTCGTGGAGGTGTCCTCTAAAAGTAAGCAACCATGAATGCCATAATCATAGGCCACATACCAACCCACGCCAGCGGGAGGAAGAGACACTCACACTACAGCAAGAAAACAACGAGATAATTGCAATATTAAAAAAGGATACGAAGTACTGTTGTATTACAAAACAATATTATGGGAGCAATATTAAACAATTAATAAACAACAGAACCATGGCCTTAGAACGGACAGCAGCCAAAGCCACCTGGGTGGGGGTGGGGCAGTAGTATGGGCAGCTCTTTAGCGCCAAGTTCGAAAAAAAGGTCCCTTATGACCATACAAAATCATGTAAGAAGGTCCCCTTTTTACCACACAAATGAATGCTGTAGAATTATAGCATCAAGTTCAAGGTCACTCTTGTAATGACGTCATTTTCTATTTTTATTAACTGACACGTTCAGACCTGTTTATCTATATTTAGACATTATGACCTCTTACACTCTGAGCCCTTTTCTTCTGATGCATGTTCAGAAAGGTGTGCGGTTATGGATATTTATTGAGAAAGGTTATTGTCAGAATAAAATGCAACTGTCCAATTTATCATATTAAAGTGAAAACTTATTGGCATGATGAAAGTTCACCTGAACTGACCGCCCCTAACAGAGAACCATGCAGCCAGACAGACATACAGACAAACACACAGACAGACACACACTCAAGATAGGGTACGGTTGTAGCTGAAACCCTGACTACTCGAATCCCCTAACTCAAATCAAGATAGCTCTCAGTTCATTAACTCTTTGCTTCTGCTTTTTTGTCGTCTGCTGATTGTCTTTTTAAATGACAATTTGGATCCAGATCAGGTCAACGTTTGGTCTTTGGCATATTGGACACACTCTCTTGTATTTGTAATGCATATAGCTCTAAGTTCATTAACTCTTTGCTTCTGCTTTTTTGTCGTCTGCTGATTGTCTTTTTAAATGACAATTTGGAACCAGATCAGGTCATAACTCATATTAAAGTGAAAACACTCAAATTTTGACCCTAGCCTGCGCATGTACGCATTAGCAGCGACCTTTGTTGTCTGTTGATAACCTATGCAAACAGTTTGGACCCAGATCAGGACCGACAGCAAGTCAGGATCACATGCAAAAAGTACTTAATTCTCAAGGGCAAGAAAATCAATTTTTTAATGACCACCATAAAATAATTGCCAATAATATTATTAAATCACGTGGCAAGTTTCTATGGCAACTGTACTAGCGAACATCTGCTATCATTATTTGTCATTCACACTTTAGAATTCGAACTAACAACATGGCGAATAATTCCGTTACAATATTCGAGACAATGGTGAATTCTTTCACCAATGCGGACGAATTAATGAACTTTGCTGTGACATGGGGATTACAAGATTCATTAGCTGTGAGATATAAACTATTTCAGATGAATACACAATATGATGAAACATTTGTTAATGAGCAACTGGAATCATTATTACAAACTTTTGGAGGTGAAACTGATCAGAGGGTCAACGTAAGAATGGAATAAGAAGTACTAGAATCCATCAAAGCATTGTTGTTTGATGAAGAAATGGAAGACTTAAGCCAAACTTGCTTAGACGATGGTGAATGGAACCCTATGACACAGGTACGTTTGATTTTTACATTGTCGACTTTTATTAACATTGTTGAAATAATTTCATAGTACCCCTTTGTGTAATCAATAGAATTGTAATGGTCAAAATATAATACTATTTATATAAATCAGTAATGTGCACGACCCATGGTGAGCATCTTCAAAAGGGCAAAATCAGGGGGTACACGAATACGAAATCAGCCTGATTTTTGCTAATTGAAATGTGTATAGATATCTAACAGGCTCTATCGATTTTTTGTTGACAAGTTTTAAGACAATTTTAGGCAGGTTTATTTTTTTTATAATAACCGAGGTAGACCATATGCCATTTTTCGCTAAGGTTAGCTGTTATTTAACGTTCATAAAACACGCATTAAAGCACACACAAACACGCACACACCTCTGGAGAGAACCCTGCAGACAGACAGACACACAGACAGACAGACAGACACACACACATCTTATGCAGAGAACGCTGCAGACAGACCGACAGACAGACACACACACACCTTTGCAGAGAACCGTACACACACACACACACACGCACGCACGCACGCACGCACACACACACACACACACACACACACACATGCCAAGGCTACGAAGTGGGGACATAAGCATCTCACAGTAAAAACGGGGACTTCGTAAGTTTACAAGATATTGCTTTTATTTTGCATATTTAAGTTTCTTTTAATTAGTCTTACCTTTTTCTCACATGCTCCAATATCTATTTCGACTTTTTGTTACTTAGAACTTTAACCTACAATGTGGGGACACACACTCTATACACAAAAGCAGCACAAAACGTCGAAATGGGGACTGTGTGTCTGATCGGGGACATTTGTTAATTTGTAGCGAGAAGACATGTTTTGCACCAGGAAATGACTCAATTTAAATAATATCATTAAAGTTGTCGTTTGCACTGTTTAAGTATGCATCAAACTCTTGTTTTTCATATTCTTTTAATCTAAGTACACTTTGGCAAGTCGGCACTTTATACACAAAAGCAGCACACGTCAAAATGGGGACTGTGTGTCTGACCGGGGACATTTGTTAATTATGTTTTGCACCAGGAAATGACTTAATTTAAATAACATCATTAAAGTTGTTGTTTGCACTGTTTAAGTATGCATCAAACTCTGTTTTTATTCTTTTCAACCTAGGTACACTTTGCCAAGACGACACCTCATACACAAAAGCAGCAAAAAAACGTCAAAGTGGGGACTTTGTGTCTGACTGACAACATTTGTTTATTTGTAGTGAAAAGACATGTTTTGGATCAGGAAATGACTCAATTTGAATAATATCATTAAAGTTGTCGTTTGCATTGTATTAGTATACATCAAACTCTGTTTTTATATTCTTTTCAATATAGGTAGACTTTGGCAAGTCGGCAACTTTTACACACATACATACACGTCGAAATGGGGACTGTGTGTCTGACCGGGGACGTTTGTTAATTTGTAGTGAGAAGACATGTTTTGAACCAGGAAATGACTCAATTTAAATAAAATCAATAAATTTATCGTTTGCACAATTTTAGTATGTATCAAACTATGTTTTTAATATGCTTTTCAATTTATGTACACTTTGGAAATCGGCATCGAATTGGGGACTTTTATGTCAAGCCTCATTCATTAAGGGACACTTGTAAACCTGGACTTAAGACTTAAGTTAAAAATATTTTAGAATGCATTAATTAATAAATTTAGAATGCATCAATGAATAAAACAATTAATATTGATGACAACGAAGTTAAAAAATTATCTCTTGATTAAAAAGCTATTTATTCTACTAACGAAATAGTGGGATCTGTTTGGTGTGTTTATATTTGTTCCTCTTGGTGGCTAGGGTAGACATTCTTTCTAAATACTGCACTTTGGCAAGTCGACACCTTAAACATGTTCGGTGTGTTTATATTTGTTCCTCTTGGTGGCTAGGGTAGATATTTTTTTATAAATACTGCACTTGTCCAAATGTCTTTTCTGAAAAGCATGTGCACAAGTGCACCCTGGACATCCAGCTTCTGAATATAACACTTTTTATAACCTGAATTTATTAGTTGATATATTTATACATCCTGTTCAACTGTACTACATAATGATAAATGATAATTTGGTAATATAAATTCTAAAATGCATGGTTCTGGAAATACCAATGTGGGTGATCGGAATTAAACTCCCAGCAAAAGACCTGGAAGAAGACGAGCAATGTCACTACAAAATGAGTTATTCTTAACCCTGATGAGACTGAGACTTGGTCTGCTTCACCAGGATTTAGCGTATCGCTTTAAAACCAATACACGCCAAGTTTCCACTATTATTTTAACATGGATACAACTCTTGTACAAACAGTTTGGCACCATTCGGAATTTAATGTTTTCAACCAGAGACAAAGTAAGACAACATCTGCCGAAGTGCTTTAAAAAGTACAAGAACATCTGCTGCATTATTGACTGCACAGAAATTCATGTACAATCACCCGGCAATTTTGAGGCACAAGGAAATCAATATTCTTCATATAAAGGGCATACCACATATAAGTTTTTGGTTGCAATAGCTCCTAATGGTGCCATCCTTTTTGTAAGTGATGCATATGAGGGAAGTATTAGTGACAAAGAAATAGTATGTGTGTCTGGTTTCTTAGATTTTTTTAAATCCTGGAGATGTAGTTATGGCAGATCGTGGATTCCTCATTAAAGAACTCTTGAATGAAAGGCATGTAAAACTAATTATTCCTCCTTTTTTGGGATCAAGACATAGATTTACTCCACAAGAGGAAGCCTTAACGAAAGATATAGCTAAACACAGAATCCATGTTGAACGATCCATCGAAAGGATGAAAAAATTTCGAATTCTTCAGGGAGTTGTACCACAAAAGCTTCAGCCTGTTTTCTCACAGTGTGTTTTTGTAATTGCCTGTTTAGTTAATTTTCAAAGTCCATTAGTAAAGTAGATCCACACTGGTTTGTCATAACAGTAACAACTTTTCAGGGTTTTTATTAGTTGCAGCCCCCTGAGACTAAAACCAACCTGCTGCTTCTGCTTCAGACCATGAGACTCATACCAGTTTCTAACATTTTTCATGTTCAACTCAACTGAGCATAATATCTAAAGTGCTCATGTATGTCAAATCAAACTTATAACAAGTCAGAATCACTGAACTCATTTGAGTTTAGACCATAAAACCAATAAATATTGAAATGCTAATGATGACCAGCATTTTTGAAGTTTATGAGCAGGATAAATCTTATGCTCCGTTGAGCACGTAAAAAGTCATACAACTTTCGGCCTGCTCAAAATTTATTTTCCCATATAACAGTTATAGATTTTCTCCTGGTGCAGCTCATTTGCAATATGTATTAAGCAATGCAGACCTACCATATGAGTCACATCAAAGCAAAATCTCTTCAATTTCAAAGGATTTAGAATAGACTTACACTATTTACTAGAATCGTGTGTGAAATTTTGACAATAGTTGGCAGCAAATAACAAATGATCTGGGTCATGACAAAATCTGTCTCGGGCTTTCCGACCAGGTCTACTGTCTAACACAAACCAGACTGTACAGACGCAGATAGCTCTAGTTTTGAAATTTCGACTGATCTGCACCTTTGTTATCGCATATGCAAAAAGCAGATTTTCTCATAAAGCAGCTCAACTCAGGATGCAGCATGAGCTATTGCGTTCAAATTGCAAAGAAGAGATTTTATCATGATGTATAACTTTTAGATTGTTTTGACCGAGAAGACAATTGATTAAAAAGACTGTAAATAGGTTTGTCTTTTTTCTTTAATAGAGTGCTCAATATATAAGTTAAGACGTACCATGTGCGGATCCAGAGGGGGGAAAAGGGGGTCCGGACCCCCCCCCCCCCTGGAAAATTACAAAAAATATAGGGTTCCTTAGCAATACTGGTCCGGATCCCCTGAAAAACCACAGCTACCAATCCAGCATTTAATGTTGGGCCATTATCATCCTGCTAGCAAAACGCCATTCAAATGGCGTTTCGCTGGCGGGCCGATAATGGCCCACTTTTAGTGGCTTTTCGATCCTCTCTCAATCCCATCAACAAAAAAAAACGTTGTCAGTGTTGGACCCCTCTGACAAAACTTTCTGGATCCGCACATGCCACAAGTCCTTATTCCAGGAGTTAGAAAGTAAAAGATAATATGCATAGATCCAGATAAGGAAATTTTATTTGCGTAAATTATTTTTTTTTTACACATTAATTTTAACATATGTTTTGGGTGCTCAAAAGAACCGTCTCATTGAGACGGTTCTTTTGAGTACCCGCAACATATGTTTTGGATTAAAATCAAATTTGCCGGTTGAATTAGTTAAAGAGCAAGGTATTCCTGCTGGGTTTAAATGAGAAATATAAAATAATTTTCCAATACACACTCTTATCTGGAGGCCTGAATATGGATCGAAAATATTGGCGATGATCAGCTGCACAATTACCACACAGCTGATCTTCACCATTTTTCGCATACATGTATAAAAAAGGTTTTCTCATGACATGACATGAAATGGCTCAATTTATAGGAAGCTAAATTAGCTTACAATGTATGCAGTTACAGTTTCAAGGGCAAAAGGTTTCTAGGAATCCTCATTTCAAAGATTTCTGGACATAAGAATGGTGAAAATTAATTAATTGGCTTTAAGATCAGCCCAGAAATGATCCTCAAAGGGAATTCGGACTGTAAATGTCTCTTTACTAGACCAAACTACAAAATCACAAAATTTTGTACAAGTCACTCCCATCTGCATTTGAATGTGGTAATAGTATTTGTGTGTGTTTTTAAGGTGCCCTTGTTCTCATCATTGATTTCTAAGAAAAAGTTTTTCTTCTGTTGTTTGGTTAATTTTTCATTAAAGTTAGATATGCGTTTATATTCTAATGACTTAGGGCATTTGATTTCTAAAATACCATAAATGGTAGGCTCATCATGTTCCATAATCAATCCATCCGGACTACAGGCCAGCTCTGGATCTATGCTACTTACCCAGAAGCCAGTTTCAACAACCATACTACTATCAGAATTTATCAAGCTCTTGTAAGAATCTCTTGCTACTTTGTCTTGTTTGATGCCATACTGCAAAGCAGGTGCACTAATTGGATCTGTTTTCCAAAGATGCCTGTTTAGAAAATTCATGATAGCCCTGTCAGATTTAAGAGACACAACATACTTGCATGTTGATGCTGTTAAACAAACATGACGTTCATTTAACCAGGCAGGAGTACCTTGCTCTTAACTAATTCTGCCGGAAAATTTGATTCCGACTTAACTTTTAAGTTCTGTATAAATTGTTCCCTCTGCTTATTAAGTGTAGAAGTATGATCATCATCAAGAAAATAATCTTTATAATTATACTTCAGCAAAGACAGCCACATGCAATCAACCTGTTTGTGATTTTGCAAACAATAGAGCAATTTTCCAGATTGTTTCTGTTCATCAGTGCAGCAGGTGACTGGAGCCTGTGGGTCATAATTTATAATATCATGTACTTTTCTCTTCTTTGCACTTGGGTCAACTGACTCTTGCACTTTTTTAGGCAGCTTGTTTGACTTTCTGCCTTGGTTCCAAGCACAAGGAAGAGATGTACAACTTTGTGGGTCAACTTTAAGTGTATCACAAGTATCAATGTAATCTACAAGAGCATACAATAGCCTGGTGACATGGCTACACCTGCCCATTGCTGAAGCACGGCATGTACAGGATGCATCCCTTACAAAAGCAGAGTGCTGTGATAATGTAGCAGTCACGTCATAAACATCTGAAGTATACAAAGCCTGTACTTTAGATTTTAAAAAATAATGTCTACTCTTAGAACTGTCTTGCATTTTTGGACATGTCCACTGGTGAAGTACTTCAGTCCTTTTCTCAATGGTTTGGCTGTATGTAGGTCTTCAATATCACAGTCGTTATCACAGTCATCATCGCTATCAACTTCATCATCAAAGGTGTCTTCATTGAGGAATTGAACAGATTCAACAATATGGTGGTGAATATGTCCCTTGTTGAAATGCTTGGGCATTTGTGGTCCATGAGAGGGGAAATTTCCCCATCCACTATATGGGAAAAGTGGAATGCCTGTATTGGTTTGCGTCTGTACATTTCGTTTGATTTTCTCTATTTTCAAGGTATACCACTTTCCTTCGCCTATGCTAATTGGTATATTGCCTCGTTCCCCTGCGGATATGCAGCTTTTCATCCTGAAAATATATTAAAAAAAATGTGTAAACCCATAACCCCTATAATGCCTACATCAGGATAACATGTCTGTGTGATTTATACCCCCTAACATCCCACTTTTATATAGTAAAATTGGGGTTAACATGGGGATTGGGGGTAAACAAAATTTTCTTACAACTTTTCGCGCTAAAACATAGACTGTGGGTACATGTTCGAACCGCCTCATTGAGGCGGTTCTAACGTATACCCACAATCTATGTTAAGAGCAAAATAAGAAAATTAATTAAATCTTTATCTAAAAATTTTCATTTTTTCTACCATGAAAAATCGCTGTATATTGCATGGACGCGTTTTAGTAACATATTTTTAATACTGATCAATACTGCATGAACAGGCTCACGTGAAAACATGTCTTCAGTGTTTCAGATCAGGTCTGACACAAAGCATTACTGGGCTGTGTAATTCACCACAGTTTTTTTTTGCTCTTTAACAGAGATTGTGGGTACAATTTATTATCACCTCATTGCTGTGGTTCTAATGAGAACCCACAATCTAGACTATGTTCTAGAACAAAAATAGTAAGCAATAAATATATACCCCTGAACAGGACTTTAGTTAAGAGTGCGTACCAAAATATTAATTTTCTTCTTTCTCAACCAAAACATATGTTGTGGGTACTCAAAAGAACCGTCTCAACGAGACGGCTCTTTTGAGAACCCAAAACATTTGTTAATACTGATGGGTAAGAACTTATTCACAATTTTACGCTCAAAAAAATGTTTATCTAAACCTATGCTGAAGTTAAGTATATAAAAGTGGGGTACAAGGGGGTATAACTTACACTAGTGTTATCAGTGATGAAAGTGGAAATAAAGGTACTGATCAGCATCTGCGTCATTGTCACATGTGCAAAAACATTTTTCTCATGATGCAACGCATATAATCATGGTAACCAGAAGGTTCTAGATTGTCTGGACATGTTTACCTGGCTATGTGTCTCTCCAACGCATTTTTTCTTTCATTTTGAAAATCTTCAGTATAATTACCATGCACAAACCAGGGTTTGGGACTGAGGGTCCGGACCCCCTCGATTCCACCCCCTCCCCCCCCTTAAAAAGGAAATCCCTTGAATCTGGACCTACCCTGGTCTGGAGGTGGACCCCCCCTACCTTGGAAAGTTTTCTGGATCCAGGCATCATTACACCACTTCTTTTATAAATCAAAGTTAGGGCGGAAATTGAATCCGGGTTGTTTCACCCCAGATCCAGTTCGCCCCCTAGACGTTTCACCCCAGCGGCGTTTTGCCCCAGGTCGTTTCGCCCCTGGTCGTTTCGCACCCCTAGTCGTTTCGCCCCTGATCGATTCGCCCCAAGAAGAAAAATTAACATGTTTTGTTGAAATCTATCTGAATAGTTAATGCAAATATGTTTGCCATGCGAATGGAGTTTAACAGTTAAAAATCTTCAACACTTTTGGATGGATAAAGATTATGTGCACATTTTTTTTTCTTATACTTATCGCATATGCGAGTATACCTGAAGTAATATCAATAATATTACCTCTCATGACAAAGATGTTTTCTGATATATTCAGCTCGGCTATATAAAGCTAGGTCTAGTTTTTGGCCAAATACTCCATCTTAATCCATACGTTTTATGTGTGATCAACATGGGCTCTGTAGATGAGTTACATGTATGTATCAAATGCTCATGTTATGGTTTAGTTACAAATTTCAGCCAGGTAGATTTTATTACGGTTTTGAGGTCTGAAAATTCTGAGTTCTCGTCATGTAGACCATTTTAACTATCGCACATGCCGTTTATCGCACAATCCGTTTTCCCCATTATAAAATTAATGCAAACATATTTGAAATTAATTACATTCATTTCATCTAACGTCTCTGCAACGTAAAGCAATATTAAATCTGACAATTATGACAAATCATGCTGAAGGCATTTGTAGAATCTTACACATGGCAAAAATGTTTCCATATCTCTTTCCAATGGGTAAAACGGATAACCATAATCATACTCGTACTCGAAATAATGACAAGAAAACCCTTTTCATCAATTTAATTCACTAATTGCAAACAATCAAACTAACCACAGACAACAATTAGGCCGTCCATCCTTTGACCTTTGTACGTTGGTCATTAATTTCGACAAGACTGCAATTTTTTACCGGCGGGTCGATAGTGGCACGATATTGGATGCTAGCTAGGTAAGCCCAATGCCCGCCCACTTCCCAGTAAGCACGTAAAATCGTGCAACTATCGGCCCGCCAGCGAAACTCAATTTGAATGGCGTTTCACCGGCGGGCCCAGTCGCTCGAGATCGGATGCTGGCTGGGTGCAATTTGTTTTCAGGTATATTTTCCGTACCATACACCTATTGAGATTATAACTTGATGAACGGAATAGAAATTGCAGTCCGAAATGTTTATTAACCAAAATTAGAACCCTAAAGAGAACTATAAGAGTATTTACACAAAATGATGTCAATTTCAAATACAAATTAATAGGTTTGCGCATCAGGGTAGATTGCACAAACGGTGGCGACTGATCTGTAACGTTTGATCCCAAAATGCTCGGTAATGGAATCCGCTTGATCCATGTCTAAAAAAGAATTGACAGGCTGGTAAAATGCTACATTATGTGTATATTATTATGAAATCTGCTTGGAGCTAAGTGGGTTATAAAATTATTTTGTGTTGGTTATGAAATATACAAACAGGAGCTCTGTGGGCGAAGGCTCCGTCCAGTCTGCGCGTGTGTACAGGTTGGTCAAAGCCTTGGTTGATCAAGCATGATCAGATAAAAAAAAACGTACATTCACCGACGAAGTCAACGCACGTCACTGACATATCGAAGTTTAATTGATCAATCAAATTTTAATTGAAGCTGATTGATTGGCGTGTGTTTTCGACACCCTAGTCTTAATCCCGTCAATGACTCACAGATTAAAGATTATCCGGCTGCACGCTTCCTTTAATTAGAGACAATAAACGTCCAATTACTTTTGCTGGTTGATCAGTCCCTTTTCTTAATGTAATGAGCAGATCAATGCCACCCTGCGTATTGGAGCAGGGGTGAAGGAAATATAAAATTAATTTTTATGCTATATTTTATTAGTATTTTGTGTAAGCATTGTTTTGGGTTTATCCTAGAGTCATGTTTATAATATTTATGCACTACACTCTTCTCAAACTGTTTTTGCATGGACACCTGCACCATCGAGCCTGCACCATACCAATTATAAGCAAATAATTCATAGCAGTGTGGATCACGATCAGATGGCTTTTGATATACAAAAAGAGATAAATCTGGGTTCCACAAGGCTTAATTGCTATCATTATTACTGTGGCGTGTTCATCGTTAAGATTAAAGTGTTATCATATTATAATGCTTAAAATATCTTTATGAAGTGTATAACAGTTTAAAAGGATTAAAAAAAAAGAGGGGCGAAACGACTAGGGTCAATATGCCTTCACACGCGAAGGCGACTCTGACCCGACCTCTAAAGGGGCTAGTCCGTTCTCCCCCAAGGGGACATAACAGTTGACCCAAAAGGGGTCGCCAAATGCCAGAGTGCTTAAAGAATGTAGCAATGAGATCTCTCCAATGCTGGCACTTATCTTTAATGAGTCCTTAGCTCGTGGCGATGTACCAGATGAGCGGCGACAAGCCAATGTTTCTCAGGTCTTTAAAAAAGGTGAAAAATATGATGCTGCTAATCACAGACCGGTGTCGTTCACATGCATCTGCTGCAAAACCCTAGAGCATATATTAGTCAGTAACATCAACAAGCACTTAGCCTTAGATAGCATACTTGCTGACTGTCAGCATGGTTTCTGAAGTCAGAGGTCCTGCAACACCCAGTTGGTCCAGTTTGTGCACGATATCATCAGCAACCGGTATGGCACTGTGAATCGTGCACACAAGCAGACAGATTTGATCATAATAGATTTCGCAAAGGCCTTTGATAAGGTACCACACAGGAGGCTATTACGCAAATTGGACTATTATAGGATAAGAGGGTCCACCCACAAGTGGATCAAAGTAAGTAAGGGTGCAAAGATCAGGAATCGATACAATCAAGTACCGCACCTGACCCAGGATACCAATGGGAAAGTGACAAACTCACAGTGGACACCACAAACGAGAGCCAAGAGGTCAGCCCTTTCCCAGCAGGTGACCACAAAGCACATATAAACAGACGCGCACAAAGACATTGCAAACACAAGACAGAACAAAAAGTAAAATATTTTACTGGAGGGCTTAAACCAGTTTTACGGCGCCAACCTCACCCTTGATTCTGATGTGAGCCAGGACACATTTGGGAGAGTGACAAAACACAACACACACGACAGCCAAGAGGTCAGCCATTTCCCAGCAGATGACCACGAGGCTACAAAGAACAGACACAACATTGCAACACACACCAACATGAAGCATAACTAACAAAAACGATCCACAAAAGAAGCAACTCATGGCTCTCTGGGCGCACTCAACAAGTAGTATTAGATGGTCAAGCCTCAGATCCAGTCCCAGTGTTATCCGGTGTACCCCAAGGCTCAGTTTTAGGACCGATCCTGTTCCTTATTTTTATAAACGACCTGCCGGATAACATCAGGTCTTCTGTTCGCCTGTTCGCGGACGACCGTGTCCTGTATAGAAACATACATTCCATTCAACACTGTTTTATCCTGCAGGAAGACCTCACTAGTTTAGGACAATGGGAAGCCGATTGGCAAATGAAGTTCAATGTGGCCAAATGTCACTCTATGAGATTGACTCGGCATCAGCATCACAAACAGATTCTCTTTGATTACTCCCTTCACAACCAAACTTTGGAAAACGTTCAGTCAGCAAAATACATTGGCATAACCATCTCTGATAATATGGATTGGGGTCAACACATTTCAGAAATTTCTTCCAAAGCAACTAAGACACTTGGTTTCCTTCGCAGGAATTTGGCCTTTGCACACTAGAGTACTAAGGAAGTTGCATAAAATTTTTTTGTTCGGCCTAAACTAGAGTATGCAGCACCCAATAGGAGCCCTTACTCAAAACATCAGATTAATCTGGTAGAGAAAGTTCAGAGGACAGCAGCCTGTTGGACCTGCAGGAGATGGCGCAACACAAGTAGTGTCAGCGAGATGCTTGATGAGCTTGAGTGGCCATCTCTTGAGGCCCGTAGGGAACGGTCCTCCCTGCTTTTCTTTCATAAGATACATTCTGGTACTGTGTCTATAGAAAAAGACAAGTATCTGACCCCTGTTCAGAGTTTGAAATCTACCAGGTCATCACACAGTGCCCAATATTGTAGATACCAGACGTACAGTGATGCCCTGAAGAATTCTTTTTTTCCCCGGACTATACCTCAGTGGAATAGTCTTTCTCCTTCGGTGGTCAATTCCCAGACTACTGAGGAGTTTAGGGCACTCCTCATTTAGTTAAAAACACAGCCACTAGATTTTTTTTTCTTCAAAATTCCTAAATCGCACTCCCTGGTGTAATGATCATAATTTGATCGTGCCAGTAGTATAAGAAACTGTGAAGGACCAATCTATGGCTTCAATGAAACAGAAATTGAGAGCTGACATTTAGTGTGTCAGCTAAACTACCAAGTTTACAAGTAAGTATACAAATAAGTATTTAAGAAAGCGTGGTAGCTCAGTGGTTAGGCACTTGCCTCTGGTGCTAGTGGTCCCAGGTTCGACCCCCACTCGCGGCGAGGAAAATTTCGGTGTCTGAACACGCTTTCTCAAGTGCCATTTGCAGGGATGACACTAGATAAGTGCATCGTCTTTCGGATCTGGACATTAACTGAATGTCCCCTGTGCAGGGAGTCACCCCCTGTGCAGGTTAAGAACCCTACGGTAATTTAGACTTGTTGGTGTATAAGTTGAAGAAGATTGTTGGCTCTAATAATTTTTCAGCGCAGTTCATTAAAATAATTTCCCATTATAAAAAGATTGGCTATAACATTAATGTATTGCAACAGACTGCATGCTTGGTAGTCAACCCAATCACAGTTGGCAACTTTGCTTTCCTCTTTAATTGCACGCCGGTGGGTCGGACTTCAGACTCTATGATGGTTCCGACTTAAAGACTTATCTATTGATGAGATGGTAGGGGCCTGATGCTTTGGCTGTTTGTTGGGCCCACCGGGGTTTACCTGTTGGATTTCTTTTGCTCCCGTATTCAGTTTAATTTACTGTTGAGTCCTTATCCTTGCTTTATCTCCTTGTTATATCTTGATTTATATGTTTTAGGAGATGATGCATTGATAAGTTAGGGGTCTTTCATGCAAACCAAATATCTATGTGTCTTGATCCACATCTGAATTAAGGGTGAGGTTGGCGCCGTTAAACCGGTTTAAGCCCTCCAGTAAAATATTTTACTGACCGTTCCATGGCGGTACTTCTTTTGTGGATCTTTTTTGTTTTTGTTCTGTCTTGTGTTTGCTATGTTTTGTGCGCGTCTGTTTATATGTGCTTCGTGGTCACCTGCTGGGAAAGGGCTGACCTCTTGGCTCTCGTTTGTGGTGTCTTCTGTGAGTTTGTCACTTTCCCATTGGTATCCTGGGTCAGGTGTGGTACTTGATTGTATCGATTCCTGATCTTTGCAACCTTACTTACTTTGTAGGCTTTCATCCTTTACCCGGAGTGTACAAAGTACACCTGCCCATAATACTCGAAAGAGGGTCTGAAAGTATATAGAGAAAGAAAGAAAGAAAGTATACAAGTGGAATTTCCTGGTTTAACTCACTTACTTTTTGTGAATAATCTAATTCTTGATCTTCATTCCTTACTTCGTATCTAACGTCATTCAACATAATTACGTTACGTTATGTAACTAACGTCAAATTACGTTACATACAATGTCAAACAGCATCAGGATGTTAGATATTTTAGTGAAACACTAATTTACCTAACGTATATTGTTAGGTAAATTAGTGTGTTATGTTGTATATATTAGGTTAAGTTAGGTTAGGTAAATTAGTGTCATGTATTATGTAAGTCAGGTAAGGTATTTTGAGTTAGGTATTTTAGGGACGACCCTTTTACATGGAAGAAGAGGATGCTTCAGGATGTGCCTTGCAAATTGATCGGAAGAAGAAGAAAAAGAAAAAAAAATATTTTATTGTTTTTCTGTTGATTAAAAACATTGTGCTATTTGCATCAATGTACGGTGACCCTAAAATGCGTAAAGGACTCCTTTTCGTGTAAAGGACTCCTTTTCGCGAAAAGGAGTTTTATTTTGCGAAAAGGACTTTTATTATGGCTAAAACTATTTAGAAGGATTATGTTTGATATTAAATTTTATAAAATTACAGTTAAACGATATTAATCTATCAATATATGCAGTAGAAATCGTTTTTGAAACGATATTTCACGGAAATGACAGAGATATGACTTACGAAACGGAGTTTCATTATTAAGAAGAGGACTTTGTATCTGATTTATTTTTTTTCTTATTTATTTATTTAATTAGTTTTAGTTATTTGATTACAATAATAGTAAGCAAGCAGATATCTAGTGTTCAAAATATAATCCGAAAAAGGATCTGTGTACAATACATTTTATAGCCTTGCGAAAAGGACTGTCGATACCGTCTGAGACTATCTTTGAATATCCATGTCCGTTTGCATGCTATTATTTTTAGGAATACAGTAGAAATTAGTATTGTATGAATAAATCAAATCTCCAGATGTCGAATATTGATTGCTATTTGAGATCATAAAAAAGTTGAATTTGAAAAGGACTCAATTCCGCTTAAAGGATTTTAATTCTTACGAAAAGGACCTCGTTTTTCGGTTTTGCGTAAAGGACTTGATCTTCATATATTACGTTCACGAAAAGTGCCTGGACTTTGGACGATTTATAATGCCTTGTAATGAATTACTTCCCTGAGTTATATTTATAAATGATCTTAATAGGTTAGCATTTTGCAAAAATGAAGCATGAGCACATCAAGATATTGATACGTTTAAAACTATTAAATCACATTTAAGGTTCTTTTTTTTCTTTTTTTAGACGTGTCTGCAAAAGCAACATTTTTTTAATTTAACCTAAAAATAACAAAGTTTTGAAGGCTAAAATGTGCCCTAGAATGCACCAAATTGCACCATTTTTTTAAAATCCGCTCGCAGGAAAATACTTCAAGTTTCAAATATGATGAATACGATTTGTATTTTGTGACATGTTGCAAGGAAACCGACAAGTTCGAATCATCTCCTACAAGCAAATATTATGCCAAGTTAAAGCAATTCAACGGCAACTTAGTTACTTCATAAATATTTTTGTGTACACTGGAAATTTAATATTTACGCTAAGTTCGAATCAACTCCTACCTTAAAGCAGTGAGGGTTCTAGCGAGAATGTGCCCATGCGCAGACTCATATGAATCTTCGCTGCTCGAGAGGAATATTAGGTTACCGAAAATTGTTATATTTCAATTTTTCAGTGTTAGATTTTATTTAAACACCCATTTCTATCCCGTTTTAAAGCAGTGAGGGTTCTTGCGAGAATGTGCCCACGCGGAGACTCAAATGAGCCTTCGCTCCTCGAGAGGATAAGTATTATATGTCGTCATTCCGTCCACAATCACCTGCTTCTAATTAAAGGTTTAGATAAACACCATTTTTGAGCGAAAAATTGTTAATATTTTCTTACCCATCAATTTTAACTAATGTTTTGGGTGCTCAAAAGAACCGTCTCATTGAGACGGTTCTTTTGAGTACCCACAATATTAGTTTTGGTTGAGAAAAAAGAAAATTATTTTTCGTTACGCACCCTTAAACTTCTAAAGGCCTAATGTCGTCTGCTGATAGCATTTATAATACGTTTGAGCCCAAATAAAATGTCGGGCCTGATCTAGACACAAGCACAGCAATGGATGATAAAATAGTAGTCAACAACAAAATAAGCCGCTCTTTTCATCCCTTACCTTGTTAGGTTAATATGTTAATTGGCCATGTTATTGTCAATGCGTCAAAGAATGTGATAAGCTATTCTAATCCGTTTATTCTGATTGATTTTGAGCAGATGGACTTTAATTGGGGACACGCGTGCGATATGCACAGCCCTACCAGATGCATAAAATATTTTCTTCATATGCAAGTACATGCCGCCAGCAGTGACCGCTCTTGCGAGAATGCGCATTTGTACAGGCTCGACTTAGTCATCGCTGCTCGCATGTATGTATATGATTTCATTAAGGGTCTTTTTTATAACAAGACCTGAGCATTTCACGTCCACATGCTAACATGACAGGTCGAGTGCAATATCTTGCTAGTAGTTTTATTATTTAGATGAGGGAATTTTCCGAACACTGCTCAATTATCTAACATATCGCAAGAATATTATATAATGCAAATTGCGTTTTCTGAAAATCAGCTGATCACCAATCTTCTGGGTCTGCGTCCGTAAGCAGGTTCGTCAGAGTATTTGTTGCTCTACTATGCCAAAAGTATCTATATCCCGATGTGCTTATGCTTCATTTCCGCAAAATGCTAACCTATTAAGAACGTTTATAAATATAACTCGGGGAAGTAATTTATTACCTGGCATTATAAATCGTCCAAAGTCCAGGCTCTTTTAGTGAACGTAATATATGAAGACCAAGTCCTTTACGCAAAACCGAAAAACGAGGTCCTTTTCGGAAGAATAAAACTCCTTTTAGCGGAATTGAGTCCTTTTCAAATTCAACTTTTTATGGTGCAATAATTATTGTCTCAAATACTCAATATTCGACATCTGGAGATTTGATTTATTCAGACAATACTACTTTCTACTGTATTCCTTAAAACAAGAGCATGCAAACGGACATGAATATTCAAACTTAGTCTCAGACGGTATCGACAGTCCTTTTCGCAAGGCTATAAAATGTATCGTACACAGGTGCTTTTTCGGATTATACTTTTGAACACTAGATATCTGCTTGCTTACTATTATTCAAATCAAATAACTAAATAAATAAATAGATAAATAGGTAGATAAATAAATAAGGGAAAAAAATAGATCAGATACACAGTCCTTTTCTTCATAATGAAACTCCTTTTCGTAAGTCATATATCTGTCATTTCGGTGAAATATCGTTTCAAAAACGATTTCTACTGCATATATTGATAGATTAATATCGTTTAACTGTAGTTTTATAAAATTTAACATCAAACATAATCCTTCTAAATAGTTTTAGCCATAATAAAAGTCCTTTTCGCAAAAATAAAACTCCTTTTCGCGAAAAGGAGTCCTTTACGCATTTTAGGGTTACCCTCAATGTAGGCTCTTTTCGCGAAATTGAATCATGTTACTGGAATGGAGTTGGTGTTATACTTTAGGGTAACCCAGTCAGTCGATTGTGACCGTTGGAAAGTACACCCACGCAGGCCGGTGGAAGAAAAAGAAAATAAATAAGCATTTCCCACCATCAGCTTTCATCTAGATAACACAGTAAAATGAGCCTACATTATACTTGAGATGATATTAACTATCTCCATTTTAACTTAAGTCATGTGTATCGATTGTTGCTGAAATTTTTGGGATTTTTCGAGGGAAGCAAGTCAAAACGTCCCCAAGTCAAAATGAACCTGAATAAAAAAAAAACAGAACAAAAAAACTGGTTTGACCTAATATTAAATTTTTAAGTGTATGACTTACTTCCTGCCAGTAAGGGTTCAAAGGGATTGACCTATGCACCACTATATATATATTGTAATAGTACCCCCTACCAGGCTAGGAATGCCAGGCAACCGTGCATGTTTTTACATTGCATTGTCCCCAAAGTGCATACAGCCAGTCATTAGCGTGTGTAAAGTACCAGTGATAAAGAAGACTATACCCGTGGGGAAAATACAGCCTAAATACAGCAATGGAAAAAATACCTTGCTCCTAGACAAACATGCCAGTGCAATTTAAAACAACAGACAAAAGTTTCAAATCAAAATAAAGAAAAGCCACGAAAACCTAGTCTTCTCTGATGTTTTATTGGCTTTAAAATCAAATTAATGAAGCCACTAAAACACCTGAAAAGACTTGTTTGAACCAGCTGGCTGTCCCAGCAGTGTGGGCGTTAAAGCAGTGAATTGATGGATGAAAAGTCAAAAGTCCCCACTGTTCCCCGGTGCTTCGGGGAGGGGCGGGGGTCGTGGTTACAAATGACTGGTGCAATACTGAGAGCATTTGGGTTTAAGGGAGAAAATATGTTCAAATATGATCTCCTTTCATGTCATCCGAGTAGCCCGCCTAAGAAGAATTTACTTCCCTTGGGAGTAATCTGTACCTAATACTTGATTTTAGACAATGGAAAAGTAACATATACGCTTGAATAACTGTTTCTGAAATACCCTTATTTTCAGAAGCAGATTTGACAGGACTAAATTGGGCCAGTGCACGACATTTTGGTACTTATCACATATGCACAAAAGTCTCTGCGGGCAATTCCCCAGCAAAACTAAAGGTCTAAATTTTGTTCTGAGCTTTAATCTATATCCATACTTTGTGTATCAGAGCAAGGAAGGCTCACATGAGCCTTCGCTGTTTGCAGATGCAATAAGAATTGAAATCTCATGCACTGGCCCAATTTATGAATTCATTGGTCCAGTTAAGCCAAATTTTTTAGCTTAACCCTTAGCCGGCTGAATAAATTAATGTCTTATTCACTTTATTTTCCAGCCAATTCATTTACATGATACTGTTTATAACTATGGCAGGGATAGTTTTTGGGTGAGAAATTTACTCAATCATTTGCCGAAACTCTCACTGAAACCAGGCCTGTGGGAGACACTCAGGCAACTACACTGAACTTCTCACTGGGAGGTACAGGGGACAAAAATTCCACTCATCGGCTCGTAAGTACGAGTGAAATCTAGAAAGGACGAGTAATTCCTCCAAAAGCACTCATTCTGTAGGATGAGTGCTTTGGGAAGAATTACTCGAGGAAGTCATATTGCATATTACTCCCTATGTTCTTTATTGCATGCATTTTTAAAGGACAAGTGGATGTGTTTGCAGGACAATTGAAAACTAAATCACTTGTCCTGCAGGAAAAGTGCTATATTGAAATATTTTTGTCCCCTGAGGTAATTTATCTTGCGAATATGAGTGAATGCTATATTTTCTCATAAAATTTTGAGTCAGAATTATCCCTGGCATTGTTTCACAAGCTGCTGGAAAAAAATGTTGATCCTGATCACTGATCAGCTTACGATCTCGATCTACATGGTTTTCAGGATAATCCCAGTTAAGCAGGACAAGATTGTAAAAATTGTTTGCTAATCACTCAATCAAAACATATGTTGTGGGAACCATCTCAGTGAGTACCCACAACTTCTGGTTTGGATGAGCAATGCGAGGTAATTCAGATAAACATGTAACACTTTTCATCTGAAGTTCTGAGAATCTGTTATGTTCTTATGGTTATGAGGTTTGTATAGTAAAAAATGCCTCAATGGGCATCACAGAGAAGTGTTCCTGAGAGGCAATTTTTATATTTTGCAACATCATTCTGGATTTGTGACAGGCAATTGAAAACTGATGAAATGCTGCATGATGTTTCTTTGCTTAGTTAGGTATGTCCAGATTAACGCACAGAAAAGCATTAAAATGGGAATATTTACAGGTTAAGATAAATAAAAAATTTCAGCATAAAATTGTAAATATTTTCTTAGCCATAATTTTTTGCATATGTTTTGGGTGCTCAAAAGAACCGTCTCATTGAGACGGTTCTTTTGAGTACCCAGAAGACATCTTTTGGTTTAGAAATAAGAAAATTATTTTCCTGTTATGCACTCTAAGCTAAAATTTGCCATCAACTTTAACTTTGTTTTTGGTGTTCAAAAGAACCATCTCACTGAAATGCTTCTTTTGCATACCTACAACATGTTTCGTTTATTTAGAAATTTGATAACGTCTTACTGAGATGTTTCTTTTGAGTACCAGCAACATAGGTTTTCGTTGAGATATTAAAATGATATTTTAATCTCTTATCTAAACTAGGCATGCTCAAGATCATCAGATTGCATTCAACTCTCACATCAGTTTTCAATTGCAGCCTATCGTGTGTGAACATTGTGTTACATGTGTTGTGGCATCTCTAAAGATTTTTTTTCTAGCAACCACAACAGGATACACCACAGTGTATTTCCAATTGATGACATCTAGACTTCTGCAATCATTGCTATATGCACTTAATTGCAGAGATCTTAGAGAGGTAATCTTTTATGATAGAAATAGAAGCTCAACTTTAAACCTTTAAATGCTTTACTGTCAAATTACTGATCAACTGGAATCTTCCATTTTAGAATTCACACTATCAAATGCATAGCCCTAGGTAGAGGAGTGTCTACATTACTATTATCTTATTTCTGCAAGAATTCATGTGCCAGCTTTGAAAAAAGTTGAATGTTGTGACCGTGTTTGGTTTCATGGTACAAACTTTGCAAATCACAGAGCAGGCTCATCTGAGCCTTTGTTGGAGAATTTGGCTATGCAATCAGGAACTGCTCACTTATTAGTTATGTCTCATCGGACCACATTCAACGAACCCTACAAAGAGATTTTCAGAAATAGATGTCAGAATACATGAAGCACTATTTTTTCAATTGAAAAAATGCTTCTAACCTTTTCATTCTGGATACTGGAAAACAATTACATGTACTTACAAAAAGTGAAGACCCAGATGTAATACTGCATTTTATAAAGTGGCATTTCTTCAGGGTCTGCACTGTTTGCTAAGCTATAAATAATCTCAAGTCAGGGGACAAAAATTCCCTTGTCCGCTCGTAATTACGAGTGAAATCTAGAAAGGACAAGCAATTCTTCCCAAAGCACTCGTCCTGTAGGACCAGTTTACAGGACGAGTGCTTTAGGAAGAATTACTTGAGGAAGTCGTATTACATATTATTCACTTATGTTCTTTATTGCATACGCTTTTAAAGGACATGTGCATGCATTTGCAGGACGAGTGAAAGTTGTAAGTCATTCGTCCTGCAGGACAAGTGCAATACGTGTATTTAAATATTTTTGTCCCCTGCAAGTGACACATCGTATATCATTTAATAGAATTTATAACTAGCAACCCCTTAACATATGAAATGGACAATTCCATACTTATTGCATCAATATATATGGGATAATCCATCAGAATGAATAGGGCAAATCTAGGGCTATGCAGTCATATATCCATACTGATAAGTTGTTTTGGATAGCAAAGAGATTGTCGCTGATCAAGCTGTTTGTTTGTTCAGCAACTATTTGGTCACCTGAGTTACCTCACACAATTACCTGTTATATTTTTGAGTTTAACCCGTTTAAAAGCCTGGATGTCATGCTGCACTGCAGTATCAAGGTCTGCTTTGTGTACCAAGATATAAACCTATGTTTAGGGATAGAAATAGAATATACCATAATTTGGTAATTCTAACTTACATGTATACTGTATAGACCATTCAAAACTGGATGGAATAGTCAATCCATGTCAGAAGGGGTTAAAGGGATTTTCAGGTTTCTAATGATAATCTGATCACCAATCAGGCAGTCAGGAGTCATTTTGCGGCCAGGCAACTCAGTCCAAAAGATATTGGTCATAAATATTTTCTATGGCCAACCTTTCCTGATTGCTACCTGTTTTCTCCAGATTCTTGCTCATAATCCTATAACACCCAGAGAGGCTAAAAGTGTGGCCATTCTGGGTACAATGAGTACACAACTTCAGTGTTTTCTTTAAGAGGTGGCAGCCGGCAAAAATAGCCACCTACTTTGCCTTCTGTGCCAGCTACTTTGATAGATTTGGTCCTTAGGTTATACTATAAAGCAGTGAATTTGGCCAATTCCTGACAATGTCTGCCGGCTACTCCAAAACTTAGAGAAATCCCTGAACTTTAAAGCATCACTTATTGGCAGCCATTTTCATTTTTAAACACAAGCTTTCATAGACAGACAAAGGCTGATATTTCGTGTTAATTGTCTGCTTGGTGATTTTTGAAATATCAGGCTTGGTTTGATTCTCGAATGAAGAAAGATGTTTTATATATTTGGTCTGCTGATGCTTTAAGGGTTGATGCTGGCTAACACTTAATCACTCCGACTGGCAAAAACTTCATAGTGTCTGACCTGGTCATTTGAATGTAACAGTGTTAAATGCTGTTGATCACCTAGGTCTGAACAGGAACTGTGTGAGAGGCTTACAAGTGATATAGCATAAACAGTGAACAAATCAGACATAAGCATTTAAAGGGTTAAAGCAGTCCATGGATGGTTCCCGGATGACAAGGTAATATTTACAGACCTCTTATCCAAAGTTCCATTCTATCAAGCTCCAATCACACTTCAGCAGACTACCTCTTGTAAATTTCATGCAACTGTGGGAAATATCATTTTCTCAAAAAAGAGTTATATCAGTATTTTGCTATGCTACCAGTGATCGAAGTAATTATTAAAGTCAGAATTCTGACTTACATCTTCTTTTGGTCTAATAAATGCAGTCTCTATTCTACAATGTTGGAGGGGCAATGTAAGGATTCCCCCAAATTTTTGAAAAATCCCCCCTTTTTTATGGAAGAAACGGGGATATTTTCATAAAACTAAGATGAGAAAAAAATCAAAATTTAAGTAAAATGCTTGCTTTTCCTTACAAATCCCCATGGTTTTCAATTCCTAGAATAGACCCTGTGTAACATGTCCCATTGCTATAAAAAATAATTTATTTTATAATTGGAACATTGAACTGTGTAGACTGACAATGACAAGCAACTTAGTTTGACATGTATGTAGCAAACATGTACATGTAGCACAGTATGATGTTCCAAACATTTTTTCTAAGAAAACAAATAACTAACACTGATTGTAAGTGAAATTTGAACTTCTGTTTTCTTAGAAAATTATATCGAAATGTGCCTGAGTGTGATTGAAGCTTTTTAGCAGCAGAATGTTTACCTATTCATGAATTTTGGATGAGAACAAACCAGCCAGCACATGACTTGAGATTTTGGTACTTATCCAGGCCTCCAGTTAAGAGCGTAATTGAAAATCAATTGTTCTTATTTCTCAGTCAAAACATACCTTGTGGGACTTGTGGGTACTCAACAGAACCATCTTAATCAGACATTCTTTTTGAGCACCATAGACACATGTTTTTACTAATGGATAAGAAAAGATTACAATTTTATGCTAAAAAATTTTGAGCTTATCTGGACCTGTTAACACATAGACATAGCAAGGCTCAGGTGAGCTTTTGCCTAGACGCCAGAGGCACACAATGTATTGAGGATTGAAGGTCGATCAAGGTTTAGACAAAAATCTAGGCTTCTACCTCCAATGCATCTATAGACAATGCAAGTTTACAGATTTAACCCTTTGTATATAATATGGGAAACTCCTAAAGGGGTACGTTTACAAACAGTGAAGTCCCAGAAGAAATGCTGCATTATGCAGCATTTCATTAGGATCTGCACTGTTTGTAAAGGTAAAAATGATCTTCAGACAAAAGAATACAATATCAAACCAGAAGGAATAATCCATTAGTATACATAGGGTTAATGATTTTAAGATAAGTACCATTATCTCATGAGCTGGTCCCAATGAAGTATTAAATTCCGTAAAATTTATTTTTGCTTGTGCACAAGCAAGAATACACAACATCCTGTTTTTCACACAGAACGGCTAAAATTCCATTGTGTTTTGGCCAATCTGAGTGCTACAGGGATAGATCATGAGAATAGTTCAACGATTGGCAGTCGACGGAGAGGGAAATGAAGAGCAGCTCACTACTGTGTTACAAGCTGTTTTGAGTACAGTGGTGAGAGAATTCAAAGGATACAAAAAGTGTTGTTTAGTTGTTATAATACCTAAAATGTCCAAAACGTCAATGTAGACAGACTTACCACACTGCAGTATTCATTTACTTTTTGGGCATTTAGGGACTGAGAATTTTATTTTTGGACTTGCGTTGTGGGCTCTGTTGAAAAATTAAAGAAGAAAGACAAAAAACCGATTCACACCAATATAAAACTGACTGATAAAGCCCTTCTTAAAATGCACGGGACAAAAACAATGAGTCATGCCATGTCACAATAAAAAATCTGTCTTTGATGTTTTGAACGGATAATACTCAAACAAGCCTGCACAGCTACATTTGTAGCTCCTAGAAAAAAATAGCTGTATCAACCAAACAGTAGATGTTTCAAAATTTCAAATGCAAGACTAGTTGCCTGCTAAAAAGCCTTAGACAAACAGGGCAGTCCCAGACCAGACTGCTTCTGCACAAGCAGTCTGATGGGGTCTTCTTACAAGCATTTTGCTAATTCCAGCCCTGATAACCTGTTTCAAACACTTTTCTCTTTCCATGCTATTCAATGGTTAGCATGGAAAGAGAAAAGTGTTTGAAAATTTGAGAACATTAATCATACAAGTATGTAGCTACTATTCTGTGGGCAGTGAACACCAGTGGCACTGGTCAGGGGCTGTACGGATGTGCTGACTGATTTGTACTCTTGTTGATTTTTCTAGGGAGCGCAGTGGCTCAGTGGTAGAGTGCTTGACTCGAGACCGAGGGGCTGCATGTTCGAGCCTCACCGGCCTCACTGCGTTGTGGTCCTTGAGCAAGACACATTTATCCTAGCTTAGTACTGGTTCAACCCAGGAAGACCTGTCCCTGTTTAACTGAAAGATTGTTGATGGGGCGTAAAGAATCAAATCATACAAACAAACAAACAAAAAACTTTTTCTTGTGGTGTAGCTGGAAAGGGGGAAGCTGTTAAGCCGGTAATATTTTCCAATTATCAACAAGGCGCACATTTCCGTTTCTTGAAGAAATAGTCTTAATTTAAGTCATGATTATTCTCATGGACAAACCGAGGATGTCATCCCTGACAGCCAATGAGATCTGCTTGATCATAAGGTAAGTGGAACCTATTTCAGTGCAGTCTCTTTATAACGCTATGTTTGACCTTGAGTGAATTGTGTTATAAATGGAAATTTTACAAAGGAATTATAGGGGAATGGTCATTTTCCTAAAATTCCTTTGTAAAATTTCATGCTTAAAATTTTGGAGCCACAACTTGACATGTTATATTCAAATTCATGTTATAAGGTGTGTTAAAAAGGGACTGCACTCTTCTTTTATATTTTAATCATTACACACTGTGGCATGTTTTAACTGAGTAATGTCTATGCATAGGGCATTCATTATCACTGTAACTACTAATAATTTACTAAGAGGAGGGCAGTGGCTCAGTGGTAGTGTTAGACTTAAGATTAAGAGTTGTTTTGTCGAGACTCCCCAAAGGCACTATGTTGTGTACTTGAGGAAGACACTTTTATCCTCTGCTTCTTACTGGCTCAACCCAGGAAGACAGGAAATTGTCTCGAGATGATTGAAAAATTGTTGACTGGAACACAAACAAACAAATATGTTAAACTGTATTAAACCAGCTCTGCTCTTGTTTTAATGTCCTCTCCTTAGTTTTTATCCCCCAATTTCATTCCTTGGGCCTCCCGCAACAAAAACCTGTCTTCGGGATTTCTGATAAAGTGAGATTCAAACCAGTCTCCTCAGCTACAGAGACTAGCTAGAAAATTGAAATTTAGCTTGTAGCAAGTTTATATATTATGCTCCAATAAGTGAATAACAAAGGTGCTAATCAGTCTGTGCTGATGTGCAGGGCGGTTAGCCCCTTTTTTATTCACAAATCCCTGAAGACACGTTTTCTTGCCTCGAGGCCTTTTTTGCCTACGGTAGTAATAAGACAAATATCTCGTCTAAATTTCATGCCTGCAGCTTATTTAGTGGTATGCAGAGGATAAGTTGATAGAGCCTTAGACTGGGGATCCTTGAGCAAGACACTTTATCCCCCAACTTAGTACTGGTTCAACCCAGGAAAAACATGACTGAAAAATTGATGCCTGGGGTGTAATGCATCAACACAAACATGATTTGGCTGAATGATGAGAGAGCGACTTTTTATGCCCCTGCCATGACAATGGCCGGGGCATTAAGTGTTACCCTTGTCTGTACGTCCATCTGTTGGTATGTACAGATGTATGTACACAGTTTAACATATGTACGACCTCCGCTAGGTCGAATAGTTTTGATTACTTGGTCACATTGTTTAGAACCATGTCTTCATGTTCGTTGATGGTCCAGTTCGCATCATGCCTTCAGGAGTTGTTGCCCTTTGTTCATCAAAATATGTCATTTTTGATGTTGTGAGAATATGCAAATATTGCAACAGCGGGGGCATCCACATCGCCTAGACACATTTCTAGTATCATCAAGTAATGGTAATTTCTATGCTAAATGTTCTAAAATTTCAAGCACTAGTTGCCTGCCAAAAGGCCTCGACAAACAGCACAGACCCAGATCAGATGTAGCAGTCTGATCAGGGTCTTCCCTGTTTACTGTTCTTGTGAATTCCAGCCCTGATAACCAACATTTTATTTGAAAATAGAACAAGAAAAGTATTTCAAATTTTTGAACATTTACCTTACTTGGTTTTTGGGAAAACCTAGCATTTAGCTAGTGCTAAATTTAAAGTAAAATACATGTGCAGAATTTCATTTTGTAATTTAGAACTGAACAATGCTGTAATAAACAGATAAAAAACATTCCCCCATACATGTTTTTTTCACCCCTCTAACCCCATTGAAAATGGTGTCTGCTGAAAATGTTTATGGTACTTCTTAACCCTTTGTATACAAATGTATTCTTCCTTCTGGTTTGATACAATAACCTTGGGACAGTCTATTATACATATCTAGGGGTGTCAGTTATAATATTGTATCCCTTTGTCTGAAGATCTTTTTTACCTTTACAGTGTAAACCCTGATGAAATGCAGCATGATGCTGCATTTCATCTGGGTCTTCACTGCAAAAGTACTCGTTTAGGTGTTTCCCCCAAATACAAAAGGTTAAGGTTTAATGGTTTCCAGGATTATATTTACAAAGAAATAAACATTGTAATTTCGGGTTGAAAGAAGTAACAAAGGCTACAGTATTCAATATTGTGAATTTTTATGATTGGGCCAAATAAAAAAAATACTTGTGTTTAGGGTAACCCGACCCTACCTAAATTTACTGGTGAAACTTAGATTTTTTTTCAGGTTTTCTGAAATTTTATTTTATAATTTTATGCATTTTGAAAGGCGAACTGCCTTTCAAAATGCATAAAATTAAAAAAAAAATCTAGAAAAAAATATGTGCGCCTACCCTACCTAAATTTTCGGACCCGTTACCCAAAACACACTTATTTTTTATTTGGCCTTGCAGAGGAGCCCAGAGTCAAAATGAGCTGGAATGCGGCGGATTATGGATATGGGGGCTACAGTGATTTTGCGTCTGACAGTTATCCTACATCATCAGGCTCATTTGGTCTTGGAAAGAGGTCTCATTCCCCTGATACAAGCTCAGATTTCAAGAAACCTAAAAGCTATGGTTCCCAATTAGGGGGCCCCACATCATGGGACCAGGTTTCAGACAATGGATACACCAACTTCGATTCGGGCCCTTCATCTTGGGATCAATTGAGCAGCAAGACTTCATCCGCGACCAGTTGGAAATTTAGTCAGCCGTCATCAACATCTTGGGATAGTGATGCTGGGCCCACGTCTTGGGGTCAATTATCCGAGGAACCTAAAGGAAGAGGGGCTGGTGGTAACCGTGGAAACAGAGGAAGAGGAGGGAAGGGAAGAGGTAACTCCGCGGGGAGTTTTGGAGGAGGAAACTTCGGTTCGTCATACCAGTCGTACGATTCCGGCTACAGCCAGCCTAGCTTTGGTGGAGGAGGAAGAGGGGGTGGCCAGAGAGGTGGATTTGGGGGTCAGCAAAGGGGAGGCTTTGCTCCTAGAGGAAGAGGACAACAACAGTTTGGCGGCCAGGCTCCTGGTAGAGGACGTGGCAGAGGAGCACCAAGAGGTGCACCTAGAGGTACGTAGAAAGTGCACGTTTTCACGGTATTTTAAACGATGAATCTCTTTTAAACGTATTTTGTTGCTTACTATGCATATTTTACTGCTGAAATACACCAATTTTTTTAAAACATTAGGGCAACTTGAAAATTTGGTGTTTGTAATCATGACAACTAGGGGAAATATATGCCTTATCGCTAGAACTTCTTTTTGCCAGGGTTCTTGAAACTTCGCATATGCGAGGTTTTGCAAAGAAACCCTTGCCAAATAGCGTAATCGCTCCATCATGCAATTACTGATATATGTAAATCAAGCCTTGGTTGCAACTTTTTAACGTCACAAATATGTCTTTTAAAGCTATTTGCAAAAATAAAAATCAACGAAATTTTCAGGATTTGCAGTAAACAAAGAATTCATTGAGTGTTGACGGGAAATCCATTAATGTGTCCGTGCCTCACGAAACTAGGATCAGCCTAGGCATCAGCTCAGTCTTCCCTGGGGTCCTTAGTTATCAATTGAGCTCACAGTGACGATTCATATCAGACTGGGAGGTTGCCCAGGCTGATCCTTGTCTTCGCTCGGCGCGCACACATTTTGTTGATTTGTCAGGTCATGGCTCTGTTACCTTTAACCTTGACACTTTGCATGCTGGGTTATTTTTGTTGCTGTCCACTGACCTTAACTTTTTCAAAAACATCTTTCAGGAACACTATCAGAGTGTCAAATGGTTTGAATCCAGATCATGATCAACATTTTGTCGGTCCTGATCTGGGTCCAAGCTGTTTGCAAAGTTGATCTGCGTATGACAAAAATTGCTGGTAGCACGGACAGAATTAATAAGCAAATATCAAAACTGCAACAGGCTACAATTTTGGTGATATCTATCTTGATTGGCGGCAAAATTAAGGTCTGAAAGTTTATGTGATTTGATTACCAGCCGTCCATTTGCATGGATTGTCAAGCATCATTTGGTTTCAAAAGAAGCAAGAAAATATGATGTTTTTTTGGTGGCATTCTAAGGGCAAATGTTAAACTTTTTGCTTGCTCGAAGATTCATTTTTTTTTTTTTTGCTGATTTTTTTAAATTATTATTTTTTACCTCAGAAACAGTCTGATCAGGATTAATAGTGTATTCTTTTTTTATTTTGATTTGTATTTTTACGTCCCAGTCAACAATTTTATCAGTTATGTCAGGACGGGTCTTCCTGGGTTGAACCAGTACTAAGCAAGGATAAATGTGTCTTGCTCAAGTACACAACTCAGTGACGCCCTTGAGGCTTGAGTCCCCGGCCACTCATTCTTGAGTCACACACTCTACCACTGAGCCACTGTGCTCCCAATACACTTCCATGATAAAATCTAGTCTGAAGTGCGCTTGTATATGTGCAGCAGATCAGTGACCTAAATTAGAGTGACTGGACACTTCATTTTTCAGCCATATAGGTATGTCGTGGCATGTGTCACGTGACTAACGCCTGGTACGCCTTTTATCGTACACACTCAAAATGGCGATGCAGCTTGTGAGACCGCTGCATTTATAGGTACTTTAAAGAGCGTACTTCGTCTTTAATATCGCTTATTGGTAAATATTGTTAATAACAATCGAAAAAACATATATGAAATATTGCTAAATGCTTTGTTTCTGCAATGTAAAAACTAATTCGATTGAGTTATGACCCTGTAAATAACGGCCGATTTTAAGAAAGTTGCGGAAATCTGCAAAAAATGGCTTCAAAAATACCTCTTTCACTCTGACGAATAAAGCTTCAAACATGGCTATATTTGTGTCTCGATTGATCAATATTCATAAACTAAGATGTCCAATGATTCATAATTATCGTTATTGTATAATTTCGGTGTTTATAAAGGTGTTAAAAGTTTAGGTAAACAATAGAGAAATTACGCTGTGTATTCCAAAACCGCGGTAAAAGCCAATTGTGTAGATAAATGATATCGAGTTTCCCTCATTTACCTGTGTAAGATACAAGACAGTGTTATTTGAGTTAAGTATTTGTATTTTATTGGAGTTTCTAGTCACTCTTATATAGGTCACTGAGCAGATGTAGATGCAGATGAAATTTTGAGGACAAAAAATACTGTCATAAAGAATAATTAAACGATATAAGCATAGTGCAGACCCGGATCAGATGCTGTGTTTAGTGACACCTGATCAGGGTTTTTTACTGTTTCAGGCCTTTAGATAGTTAAGAATGCATATATTTCAAAAATTTGATTTTCTTATTTCTCAAACAAAACATATGTTGTGGGTGCCCAAAAGAACCGTCTCAATGAGACGGTTCTTTTGAGCACCCACAACATATGTTAAAATTAGAACAAAACTGAATAAATACCACCCAGCAACCCTAAAATTTGAAATGGACTCCTCCAATTTATAAGGATGGGAAAGTTCATTTGGCTTAACCCTTAAAGCGCCTTGAAAAATGCTTCTGAAAAAGTCGTCTGCTGTAGTCGTCTGCTGTAAATAACTGCCTAACATTACTGGCGAATTTAAGTATACAAGCAAAAAGTGTGGACCCAGATCAGACTGCTCCTATAGGAGCAGACAGACTGCTCCTATAGGAGCAGTCTGACCTGGGTTCACACTGTTTGCTATTGAGGCCTCTTAACATTTCAGCAGACGAGAAAAGCAGACGACTTTTATTGCGATTGGCGCTTTAAGAGTTAAATGGATTTAACAGGTTGTAGACTTAGGCCTTTGTTTGAAGCTGTATTTATCATTTACAGGAAGAGGAGGGTTTGGTGGTCCACAGCAAGGTGGTAAACCTCTGTCTTTAGTAGAAAAGGTAGGTTTAATTATTTCAGTGGTAACAACCTAAGTCATTGCATGGATGTTGCAAACATCTATACTCAAACAAAAAAGAAACGTCCGATTTTTATGGTACTGTATCTTTCGATCCAGTTGAGGTATCGCAACAAAAATAAAACCAAAATGTTAATCAAACGTAGGACACACAAAAAGTGGTAATTTTTTGATTTTATCTTCTTATCTTGAAGGGTTATTGAACCGAATATGCTCACAGCTTTTTCCATTCTCACCATGAAGCTAACCATCAAAACGCAACACATTTTACGTTAAATGGAAGCCAGAAACACGCGACGATGAAAAAACATCTAAAAACCCCAAGTCTGCTTATTGAACGAGTTAAAATGCAGTTCAAAACCATTAATTTACGAAATTAACTGAAATTACCTCCCTTTGAATAAAACAAATAACAATTTAAGAAATTCAAAATCTCATTAACCTAACATTATTTTGAGACCGCTTTTGTTTAAATGTGTTGTGTTTGTTTATGACAACAAATACACAAAGAAGAACAGCAAAAACTATGGCTGATATCAGGCATCAAAGGTTTACTAAATCTGTGTTTTCCACCCCGCCCCTTACTGCAAAATAATCAGAAAATTTCCATTATCAATTGTTTTGATGCTGATTAGTCTTAATTAATGTGGAAATGTTTGTGATGACGGAAAAAAAATCAAATTTGTTCGATTCTGTTGATTATCAAAATGCTGGACCAAAAATGAATTTTCTGAGTGTTTTCACGCACGCTCGTGATCAATGTTTTGTGACGTCAGAGTATGTTACAGATTAATGGCTGTGGTCGTAAAAGAAATGCATACAGCTAGCAAGCATAACATCTTACTATAGAGCTTGTTCAGTGATGTTTAAATGCTTAAACATTCGGGATTATGACGGACACAGAAGCTATTGATGCTGTGACTTTTGATTTTAAGGGTACTCGTGTTCGCTGCTTTGTCGGCGGCTCTACTGATTATCAAATGAATTTCTCTTAGGTGCAAAACGTTTCGAAATGATCACAGTTTGTAATGTGAAAATTTGAATGAAATGCGATCATACATTTGGAACTGGCAGACATAAACGTCAAGCGGACATAACTTTATTGTTTCAGTATATTATGGCGCCATCTTTACAAATATACAAATATGCAAATTAGTGTCTGTCAAAACTAAGCAATGCAGGCGGTGCCTAACACCACACTTAAACAGAATAAATAATGGCCACGCTCTGAAATGCCGTTGCCTTTATAATCATTCACCCACAAATATCGAAGCGGGAGACTGCTAAAATTATCCTCACTTATTTGTATAATTTTACGAAGGGAAAAACTAACCTTGTAAATCAAATATGACGCCATACTATGTGTTTACAACATCCATTCTATGTTGTAGGTTGTTACCCCTGTTATTTTGTAGTTAGTAAATATTGAAACAGTTTTGAACATACATATACATTCTTTTTAACTCCTTGACCCCTGGGAAATTTTTCATGTTTTTTTTTTGTCGTCTGCCGCCTGCGATTTTTTCAAAATCAACTTTTTCGAAAAATTTGTTTCAGGAATCAATACCATCTGAGTGTCAAACTGTTTGGGTTCAGATCAGGCCGACGTTTTGTTGGGCCTGATCGGGGTCCAATCTGTTTGCAAAGGGTATGAGCAGACAACACTACGGGTGTGAAATTTTTAGGTAGTGTAGGCACACATATTTTTTTTAATTATTTGTTTTTCTCGAAAAATATATAATTTTATGCATTTTGAAAGGCATTTTGCCTTTCAAAATGCGTAAAACTATATTTTTTTCCCAGAAAACCTAAAAAATGTTTAGGTTTCACCAGTAAATTTAGGTTGGGTCGAGTTACCCTAAACACAAGTATTTCTAATATGGCCTTATGAAAAAAGTCAGCAGGCGACAACATTAACATGAAAAATTACCAAGCATGCTAAGAGTGAAGACATTTTTGAGACCAAAACTGGCACCACATGCTAATGATTTTATGTCCCTATGCAGATATGCAGTTTCAAAGCCTTTGGTGCTTACAAACACAAAGTGTGGAAGTAATCAAAAAGCTCACACCAAAAAGGAGATATCTTACCCCACTAGATAGCTGAGTATGTGTGTAAAGGGTGATCTCACATGCAAAATATGTATCATCTCGTATTGCTGGCCGGAATCATTATATTATATACAGTAAATCTTGTGTAAAACGGCCACTCAAAAATAGTCAAAACAAATATCTTAATGACAAATGGAAGCTTAATGTAGGTCTAAAGTATAGCAGAATGCTCCCTTTGGAGCATTCTGCAATACTTTTGACTTGCATTTAGCGATTATTAGTCATGAAAAACAATTTTTAGTCTTGTTGGGAGTGGCTGTTTTACAGCTTTGAAACTTGGTCAGCAAATTGGGGATGATGAGCTTCTTACCCGATAAATGTGGCAAAACTTCAAAAACTACTCCCAGAGAAAGGTCCCTTGTTTAACTCTTTACCTCATATTGTGGTCTGCTGATAACCTTTGCAAACAGTTTGGACCCAGATCAAGCCCAACATTTTGTTGGGCCTGATCTTGATCTAAACTGTTTTACACTAGGATAGTATTCCTGATTTTTTTTTGTTGACAAAGTTGATTTTGAAAAATTTCAGCAGACGACAAAAAAGCAAGAAAAATTACCCAGTAGGTAAAGAGTTAAAGAAAAGCCCCACTGATCTGAACAAGCATATAATGGGGGAGGGGGGGGGGGGGAGGGAGGAGGTCACAATGTTTTATGAAACACAATCTCTTGTTTCTGAAATCACAACCCCTGTTTTACAAAGCAAACTCAAGTTAATGTGGATTAAGAGGCTGATTGGAGAGCAGTGTACACCCTGATCAGCTGACTTCAGAAACAAGCTGATCTGTATTAACTCTTTGTAGACTGAAAACCTGTAAATGTGCAAACAGTAAAAACCCAGATAAAATGATGCAGAAAGCAGCATATCATCAGGGTCTGCACTGTTTGCTAAGACAACATCGATCTTCAGAGAAAGAAATACTATTTGACCCTTAATGCGCCAATCGCAACAGAATTCGTCTGCTTTTCTTGTCAGCTGAAATGTTTAAGAAGCCTCTGTGGCAAACAGTGTGGACCCAGATCAGACTGCTCCTATAGGAGCAGTCTGTTCTGGGTCCATGCTGTTTGCTTCTTTACTTAATTTGTCAGTAATGTTAGATAATTGTTTGCTGCAGAATGATGACTTAAGCAGACAACATTTTTTAAGATGCATTTTTTTCTTGGCGCTTTAAGTGTTAATATTAGATACAAATTCATACAATGGACCATACTGACTTAATTGTATCATAATTTATTAAAAATTTCATTGATATACAAAAGGTTAATACTATTGATTTGCTCTTTTTATGATTGACAGTTTGTGAAGTTTTGCGATTTCTTGAGAAAAGAAGGTGTTCGAGTGAATGGAATTCAGTCGATAGAAAATGCCTGTAGTGGTACTTACCTAGGTCTGAAGACAGAGTATGAAGAAGAGGCTCTTCCAAAATTATATAACAGGTATGAAAAATGCTAGGTTCTGTAGTGCAATCAGTAGCATATCTCAGGGTTCGCGCAGACCTGGAAAAGTCCTTGAATTTGACCTTGGTCCTGGAAAACTTCTGGAATTTGAAAAAAGTGCCGTTGTCCTGGAATTGTTCTGGTATTTTGTAAAATTATCCTTGAAAATATCAATAAATCCTTGAAAAATATAAAATACAAGTCTTTTCGGATTTATGGGATGCGCAAAAAAACTGTAAAAATCGCAAAAAAACTGAGTGAAAATCGTTAGATACACGTCGAAGAGCGAAGTGCGACTCGTATTCTATTCTATTCAATTTGTGATTGAGTTCCGGTTTTTATCACTGGAAATAGAATAAAAGAAACAAGTGCACCTTTTTTTGGCATTTCCGGCTGAAAAAAGTGCATTTTTTCATGTTTTATGCAAAATTGGGATGAAATTGAGTCTTTGAAAATTGAAAAAAGTCCTGGGAAAGTCCTGGAGTTCTGTTTTCCCATTTTCGTACGAACCCTGATATCCGATTGCTAATCCAGGGGTCCTGTTCGATCCCAGTCCGATCCCATACTTGTGTGGAGTTTGATCATGAAAGGATTTCTAATGTCATTTCTCCTTCCGCTGATTCAAGAAGGGCTGTTGTCAGTTACAAGTGAAAGTATGTTCACTTAGTGCTTAAGGAAGAAAGTGAGGTTAGGCTAACTGACCTTCTGGACATGACCATAGTTATTGACTTGGACTTTAAACTATAAACCAAGGTGAAAAAAGCATGCATAGATATCAACCTAAGCATACTCCTTGAGGACACACTGAGACCTGGCCCCAAGGTTATAAAACTTGTTTCATGAACTCAACTGAGCATGAAATTTCAAACACTCATAAAAACTAATATACTGAAAAATAAAGATGTTCCTTGCCTTCAAACAGATGTTGTATTTATCATGCTAATATTAATAAATGTTAAAATGTTGGCATTTTAACATTTATGAGCATAAGTTTCATGCTCAGTTGAGTTGAGCATGATTTTTTTTTAAAAATAACCTTGGGGCCCAGTGATTTTGATCTACTCTTCATCCTCCATTGAAATGGACATTAATCTGACTTTACTTTAGCAGATGTGACACCATCTTCTTAGGAAGTCTTGTTTTACAGTAAAACCTGTGTAAAACAGCCCCTCTCAAAAAGACCAAAATTGGTTTTCAAGAATAATTCTAGATTATTGCAGGTCAAAAAGCATTTCAGAATGCACAGGTTTTTCTGTAATAGCTCATCAATAGATTCAATACATTCAAACAATTGATACAAAATTTGCCCAGTAGGTAAACCTTGTTGAAATGCTTTGGGTGTGACTGCTATTGAAATAGTGAAGATTTGTATACAGTTTAATACATAAAGGTAACATTGGAACTATAGCTAGGCTGTCCCAAGACCGCTCTTATTCACCCAAAATGTTGCTTATCTGAAACTGCGGTGGCAGACCTCCAGATAAGATTGCATAATGGATTTTTCCCCGGCATTTCTCAACCAAATCATGTTGTGGGTACTCAAAAGAATCGTCTCAATGAGATGGTTCTTTTGAGCCCCCCCCCCCAAAATGTTTAAATTGATGGGCAAGAACATAGTTACAATTTTATCCTTACCTAGAGACAGTACCTATGAGATGACATTTTTTTCAGACCACTGTTCACTGGGAAGCTTGCGATAAGTGGTATATATTTGGCGCGCTCGATTGGTGGCAACAAGAAGACACTGAAACATGAGGTGTATACTAAAGCCCTGAAAGCTCTAACCGAGCTGACCATCGCACAGATTAATGATCTTAAAGACCCTGGAATGGAAAGCATTAAGTAAGTATGTTTTTATTGAGTCTCAAACATTCAGGCATGCACTGATATTTCCTCAGGGGTTCCCTGTCAGGGGACCCCTGAGAAAATATCAGTGCATGCTTTGGGTCCCCTGAGAAAATATCAGTGCATTCCTTTGGGTCCCAGTGCATTCCTTGGGACCCCTGAGAAAATATCAGTACATTCTTTGGGAGACCTGAGAAAAATTCAATGGATTCTTTCAATTTTTTTTGGATCCCTGAGAAAATATCAGTGCATTTCTTTGGGACCCCTGAGAAAATATCAATGCATTCCTTGCGACCCCTGAGAAAATATCAGTGCATTCTATAAAACCTATAATTTGTGTAAAATTTCATTTAATTTATGTATGCCTTAACAGTTAAAAATATCTCCTGGCCACAGAAGGAACTTTCAAGTTAGACCATTCACCTTTAGAAATGATTTTAGCCATTCAGGGCCATGTAACGGAAGATTTTTTTTACATTTTGTAATGCTCAAGCAGAGGGCAAGTTAAGCAAAAAAAAAAATAGCGTAAAATTGTGATTATTTTCTTACCCATCAGTTTAAATGTGTGTTTTGGGTGCTCAAAAGAACCGTCTCATTGAATACCCACAACATATGTTTTGGTTGAGAAATAATAAATACCAAAAATAAGTAGTAATAATAATTTTCTGTTACACACTCTTATCTGGGAGCCTGTTAAAGCCAACACTATTGTAAGTGAATTTTTTTTTGCTGAAAACTGATATTTGTCCTTACAATAAAGTCTTCCATGTTGAGTCCAGTCTCTGAAGAAAATGAAAGTCAAAACATTAACTTTGTCTTAGCTAGTAGCGACTTGTCATTTATTGATAACCTTTTCAAACAGTTTGGATCTTATAAGAATTAGAAATAATTTAAGCCAGTGCATGAGTTTCCAACAATGTGGTATGTGCAACCAGCCTCAGATCAGCCTGCGCATACGCGCAGTCTGATCAGAGCCTTTGCCTTTGCTAGTCGTTTGAGTTTTCTATGATTGTTAAGCTATTGACTGAACACCATTTGGTGTTTCTAAGCTTAAAAGGATGCTGCAGAGGCTCGTCCGAGTTTACACTTGTCAAAAAGTCAAATTGTTGGAAATCTCTTGCCACATTGAATTAAGATACTGCCAAAATTAAACTTCCAGTATGTCAGTTTTTTAAAATTGCCAAATTTTGATGCCGCTTGTATTAAGTGTTTTGTAGTAGCCCCATATCCTCCATAGCTGTTTTATCAATGAAGTGTCAAACTTAATCTTTTAGGGCAGCCATTGAAATGTATTTGAGGGAGGATAAAGGGGCAAGTGGTTCAATGCGTGTAACGATGGAGGATATTTGTGAGAATTTGAAGTCAAAGATGGAAACACTAGAAGGTCTACAGGGAGGGCTACAGAAATTGATTACTTACTTAAAGGTAATACAGGGGAAATACCAGGCCTCCAGGTTATAAAACTTTTGTTCATGCTTAACTCAACTGGGCACAAAATTTCAACTGCTCATTAAAACTGAAATACAGACGAATGAAGTCCTTGTGTTACGTCTCTCAAATGTTGTATTTATCATGATAATAATTGTTTTAACTTTTATGAGCATGAAAAATTTCTTGCTCAGCTTAGTTGAGCAAGAAAAAAGTTTTTTATAACCTGGGGGCTACAAAAGCTTGTCAGACTGCAGATCCAGGGGCGCGAGTTTGATCCCTGCCTGGTCCCATACTTTCGTGGAGATCGATCATGAAATAATTTCAACGGTGATTCTCCTACCTTCCGTTGATTCAAGAAGCGTTGTCAGTTACAAGCGAAAGTATGTGCATGAAGTACTGGTTAACCGCTTGTTCATGCTTGCCCAGTAAAAAGTGTGGTTAAGTGAACTGACCGTCTTGTAATGACAACAGTTGTTGACTGGGTGGGACATTAAGCATTAAACCAAACAATCAAAGTAATATATATGTAATGCATGATCTTAAATTGAAATAAAGCTATTTGAAATTTTCAAATTTGTACATTCAACATTGTCTGCGCAGGCGCGATACTAAAGAAACGACCTGTCTGCTAAGGCTCATCACGACTGAAAAGTCGGGTTTGTGTCAAAACGCGGTGTGCATAGCCATTACCCGAAACACTATGTTAAAAAAGTAACAAGCACTGAATGGCTATAAATAATCCGTTTATTGAGACATCAAGTAACCTTTGGTAGCTAAACAATAATGATGATTGGTATTACAGTATTTAGTGACACAATGATAAGATTTTCTACACTAAAACATTTATGGGACAAAAAAGTGGTTTCAGTGACGCGTGATGGCGCAGATTGATAAGTTTGAATCAACCAATCGGATGGATCACATGATTTGGTGATGCATTCGGTAAACAAATAATGTCACATGTACCCACAATGCTCAAATCAGACAGGTTAGTATTTGAAAAATGCTTCCCGGCGACAACAATGGTACATTCAATATTTTCATGGACATTTATTTTGAATATTTATATAGATTTCATAGTTTTAGAATCTAAAGTAAACTCGAAAATTGACAAAATATTACTCTAAACATTATTCTCTTTTCCTGACCTCATTTAATAAATTCAATAATTCTTAAACTTTTAAGTAAGCTCCTATAAATCTCTTATGTTTCAGGGGACAGAAATTCCACTCGTCCTCTTGTAACTACGAGTGAAATTTAGAAAGGATGAGTAATTCCTCCCAAAGCACTCGTCCCATAGGACGAGTGCTTTGGAAAGAATTACTTGAGGGAGTCATATTACACATTACTCCCTTATGCTCTTTACTGCATAGGCTTTTAAAACACAAGTACATGTGTTTGCAGGACAAGTGAAAACTGTAAAGTCATTCGTCCTGTAGGACTAGTGCAATATTGAAATATTTTGTCCCATGTTTTTGTTATTTTTCAGAACACTCCCACCTTGCCAGAGAACCCAATATCTAAAGTAACCACAGGCCTTTCAGGGTCTAAATGTAATCTGCCTCATTCATTTGAATGCGTAGAAGACCGTTCAGCTGATGGGGAGAAGAAGTTTATGGGTTCCTTGTTTATTGGCAATCTCTGTATAGCTAGGGCCGAGGATAAGTTAAAGAAAATGTGTAAACAAGAAACCTTCCAACAGGTGAGAAATTTATGGGTTCCTTGTTTATTGGCAATCTCTGTATAGCTAGAGCATTGTTTATTGGCAATCTCTGTATAGTTAGGGCCGAGGATAAAATGAAGAAAATGTGTAAACAAGAAACCTTCCAACAGGTGAGAAATTTATGGGTTCCATGTTTATTGGCAATCTCTGTATAGCTAGAGCATTGTTTATTGGCAATCTCTGTATAGTTAGGGCCGAGGATAAAATGAAGAAAATGTGTAAACAAGAAACCTTCCAACAGGGGAGAAATTTATGGGTTCATTGTTTATTGGCAATCTCTGTATAGTTAGGGCCGAGGATAAAATGAAGAAAATGTGTAAACAAGAAACCTTCCAACAGGGGAGAAATTTATGGGTTCCTTGTTTATTGGCAATCTCTGTATAGCTAGGGCCGAGGATAAAATGAAGAAAATGTGTAAACAAGAAACCTTCCAACGGGAGAAATTTATGGGTTCATTGTTTATTGGCAATCTCTGTATAGCTAGGGCCGAGGATAAAATGAAGAAAATGTGTAAACAAGAAACCTTCCAACAGGGGAGAAATTTATGGGTTAATTGTTTATTGGCAATCTCTGTATAGTTAGGGCCGAGGATAAAATGAAGAAAATGTGTAAACAAGAAACCTTCCAACAGGGGAGAAATTTATGGGTTAATTGTTTATTGGAAATCTCTGTATAGCTAGGGCCGAGGATAAAATGAAGAAAATGTGTAAACAAGAAACCTTCCAACAGGTGAATGATAATGGTGCATTGCGTATTGATTTCTCAACCAGTCTAATACTACAACAATGGCATAAAATGCAAAATTCTTCCGCCTAAGCTGTTTAATATAGATATAGAAAACTTGCTGTTGAATTAAAATAACTACAGCAATGGCAGAAGTTACTGCTCTGACATAACGCACATTCTCGAGCCAAAACTATGGAAATCAAGCAACCAATTATGTAAACACGGAAGAAAACTACCTGAAATTGTGACTGGAAACTGTATTCAATAAACTGTTAAAAATCAGACATGTTTGGTGTGTCCCCCAGAATTTGCAAATGTCACCCTGATGCTTACTTAACAAACCAATGGACGAGCTGTTGATTTCCATTCCTCCAACAGCTAGGATCCAGATCCGGCTTGGCCTGATCTGGGTCCAAACTGTTTGCAAAGGATACCAGCAGACGGCAGATATCGCCTCTAGCGAATAAAATATTATAATCATATATGATTGCAGGGATTAGATGCTTTACTTACAAAGCCGATCGATGAGCTGTTGATTCCCATTCCTGCTCCTGAAGGTGAAGATGACGGAGAGACGCCTGATGGGGAGGCTGATACTGCAGGAATGCAGATCAAACAGGTAGGTTAACATCTGAAAATGTTGTCTGCTGCAGTGGTCTGCTGCAAATAAGTGCCTAACATTACTGACAAATTAAGTATAGAAGCAAACAGTGTGGACCCAGAGCAGACTGCTCTTATAGGAGCAGTCTGATCTGGGTCCACACTGTTTGCCATTGAGGCTTCTTAAACATTTCAGCAGAAGAGAAAATCAGATGACTTTTGTTGCGATTGGCGCATTAAGGGTAAAGGCCAAATAAAAAGATGTGTTTAGGGTAACCCGACCCTACGTAAATTTACTGATGAAACCTAGAATTTTTTCAGGTTTACTGGGGAAAAAAAACTTTATGCATTTTTGAAAGGCATTTCAATAATTATAATTTTATGCATTTTGAAAGGCATTTTGCCTAAAAATATCATTTTATGCATTTTGAAAGGCATTTTGCCTAAAAAATATCATTTTATGCCTTTTGAAAGGCATTTGGCCTTTCAAAATGCATAAAATTTCAAAATGCATAAAATTATATTTTTTTCAGAAAAAACAACAAAAAAAAAAATATGTGGGCATATCCTTACTAAAATGTTCAGACCCGTTACCAGAAACACTTATTTTTTATTTGGTCTAACCCTTATAAGCCTAGCGTTCTTTTTAATGCGGGCAATACAGGTAATTAACCCATATAAGCCTAGCATCCCTTTTATGAAGCATGGGCAAACAGTGCAGTCTTAGATCATGCAGCGCCTGATTGGGGTCTCCACTGTTTGCTCACAGAATGTTCTATTAGACAATGGCTTTATTGTCTTGAGTTTCAGGTAAGATGGCTTCATCTATGAAAATGTCCATATAAAAATAATTTGATTCATTGGTTCAGTTTTTCACATATTTACCACCATTAAGCGTCTGTCATTGCATGAATGAACGAACTTTGGCAGCAGTTAATGCTTTTGATGTCAGCAAATTTATATGCTGATTGGTCTGTAATTGTTTGAGCTGGAGGAGGTTATTTACGTGCGAGGCTGTGACTGGTTACCCACTTAATATCCAACAAGTGGTGTTTGATTTAGGGGATAATTGTATTCAAAATTTTCATTTGGGGAGGTATATCGTCGGATATACTGTCGGAAATTTAGTTTTACGGTGACACGTGAGCGGAGCCCTAACAAGTGATTTCGGAACGTTTATCCGACGATATACCTCCCCAAATGAAAATTTTGAATATTGTTATCCCCATTCTAATGCAAATGCAGTTTCATCTCAAATTGGAGCGTCGCAAGCTGCATGAAGTTGAATGTCAACCAACAATATGAGACGTAATTAATGACGTCAAACTATTTCCGACAGTATATCGCAGAATATACTGTCACAATTTTTTGACATTATCCAATCAGATGTCGCGTTACAAAAGCAAGTGCATTAGAATTGAGTATTCATGTTTATGATTTCAGTTGGTACTGTCTTTAATTCACTTTTGCTGGTTTTCCGATTTTTGACCTGAATCAGTCTGATAGGTGTAACACTAAAAATTTGTTGAATTTTGGCCCATTTTGGTTTTGGTAAAAGGACATGTGTTCAAGCTCCCACATTTAACCAAGCTTTACCTTACACCCAGGTGAACCGCATGTCTAGATCTCGGAGGGTGTTGGCTATCGGAGGTAAACAAAGGATTTTTGGGTTGGACATGGTCTGTATTGAGACGATTTTATTTCATTTAGATTCGTTTGAGGGATAAGAACAACATATAGGTCGATAGTATACAGAATGATGATAACTCTGAAAACATAACATGTTTTTGAACTTAATCTGTTCGAGTTTAAATCGCATTTGAATTCGGAAATGCAGTAATTTGGACGAAAATTTTTGAATTCATCAGTTAATATTCATATCTATTATTTTATTTTTACTTGATTCACAGCCACCACTGGAATGTACAACCTCTCTTTGGAATGAATCAGTCAAATACAATTCAAAAATATTTCTAAAACACTTATTTATTTGCAATTTAATGATGGAGGTATCATGTTTATGGGTAGCTTTCCACTCGGAGGTATGTTTGGTAGCTTTCGGAGGGAAGACATGAGCATGTTTACATTGATTTCGGAGAAGGGCAAATTGATTATGCTCATTAAACAAGCTCTCGCATACGAAAACAAAAGTGTAACACTCAAACACTTTCAAAAACAAGTGGTTCGATTGGCAGGGAACATATCAAAGGAGAAACAAGCTTAAATAAACCTATTTGTTAGCGTTTATGTTCAACATTGAATGGGTGTTTTTGTGCATTAGTTTGTTTTGTTTGTTTTGGCCTACCATATCTATTTAGCCCTTTGCATCAAATTAAAGAAACGATCTGCCAGTAACATAACATGCCAAAGCATTATTCTATGAAATGGACACATACCTTTTTGTGAAGGTGACGGATCAAGTTGCAATGAAATTAGTTTACCAGATGTTTAGAGGAGCACCTGTACGGTCTAATCAGTCTTCACTAGATGCATAAATTTAACTGGGTGTTTTTGCATTTACACAACATAAGTTAACCCGCTTTAAAGAACGGCCTTTGGGTTAAAACAAGTGTAAATGACCAGGAAATGCCACAATCCCAGACAGACATATGTCTCCAAGAGACAGGGACACTGGAACACAGACAAATAAGGAATACGCACAAAAGTCAGAATACAATAAGCTAAGTATTTAGCTCCCTTTATCTCAGTGAGAGTATTCCCAATCTAGAAAGGACACAATATAAGCGTTTAACACAAAGTGCTAAACACGAAGTGCTAAACACGAAGCGCTAAACACGAACCCCCAGCAAAAATACAACAAAAATAGTGAGTATGATCAGGAAATACCACAATCACAAACTTCAGTCAAACCCATGGCACCGTGAGGAAGAGCCACACACCAATCACGAGACACAAGGAAGACAAACTAAGCAAAGCAATCAGCTCTCTCTTCCCCATCTACTTATTCTCTACGCTCTCATTCTCCCTATCTCTCTCTCTCTCTCTCTCTCTCTCTCTCTCTCTCTCTCTCTCTCTCTCTCTCTCTCTCTACTCGCTCTCCTTCCTCTCTACTCTCTCTCCTCTCTAATTTCTCTCCTCTCTCTCTCTCTCTCTCTCTCTTATATGCCTCTCTCTACTCTTAATTCTCTTTGTCTCTCTACTCTCTATTTCTCTATTTTCTTTCTCTCTCTCTCTGTCTCTCTCTCTACTCTGTCTCTCTCTTCTTCTCTTTCTACTCTGTCTCTCTCTCTACGTCTCTCTCTACTCTGTCTATATCTCTCTACATCTCTCTCTACTCTGTCTATCTCTCTACGCCTGTCTCTCTTCTCTGTCTGTATGTCTGTCTGTCTCTCTCTTTCTCTCTCTCTCTCTCTACTCAGTCTCTCTCTCTCTACTCTCCCTGTCTCTCTCCTCTATACTTTATTCTCTACTCGCACTCCTCTCTGCTTTCTCTATACTTTAATCTCTAATCGCACTACTTTTCTACTCTCTCTCTTTCTCTACTCACACTCCTTCTCTACTAGCACTCATTCTCTACCTGCACTCCTTCTCTACTCGCACTCCTTCTCTACTCTCTCTTTCTCTACTAGCACTCCTTCTCTACTCGTACTCCTTCTCTATTCTCTACTCGCGCTCCTTCTCTACTCGCACTCCTTCTCTACTCTCACTCCTTCTCTACTCTCTCTTTCTCTACTTGCACCCCTTCTCTACTCTCTATTCTCTACTCGCACTCCTTCTCTACTCGCACTCCTTCTCTACTCTCACTCCTTCTCTACTCTCTCTTTCCCTACTAGCACTTCTTCTCTACTAGCACTCTTTCTCTTCTCGCACTCCTTCTTTACTCGCACTCCTTCTCTACTCTCTTTCTCTACTAGCACTCCTCCTCTACTCGCACTCCATCTTAACGCGCATTCTCTACTCACTCTTTCTCTACTTGCACTCCTTCTCTACTAGCACTCCTTCTCTACTCGCACTCCTCTACTCACACTCCTTCTCTACTAGCACTCCTTCTCTACTAGCACTCCTTCTTTACTCTCTCTTCCTCTAGTAGCACTCGTTCTCTACTCGCACTCCTTCTCTACTCTCTCTTCCTCTACTAGCACTCCTTCTCTACCCGCACTCCTCTACTCGCACTCCTTCTCAACTCACACTCCTTCTCTTCTAGCACTCCATCTCTACTTGCATTCTCAACTCGCATCCTTTCTCTACTAGAACTCCTTCTCTACTCAAATTCCTTCTCTACTCGCACTCCTTCCCTACTCGCAACCCTTCTCTACTCGCACCCCTTCTCTACTCGCACTCCTTCTCTGCTCTCTCTTTCTCCACTAGCGCTCCTCTCTACTCGAACTCCTTTTCTACTCGCACTCCTTCTCTACCCACACTCCTTATCTACTCGCACTCCTTCTCTGCTCGCACCCTTCTCTACTCGCACCCCTTCTCTACTCGAACCACTTCTCTGCTCACACTCTTTCTCTAATCGCACTCCTTTACTACTCGCACTTCTTCTCTACTCGCAACCCTTCTCTACTAGCACTCCCCTATACTCACACTCCTTTCTACTAGCACTCCTTCTCTACTAGCACTCCTTCTTTACTCTCTCTTCCTCTAGTAGCACTCCTTCTCTACTCGCACTCCTTCTCTACTCTCTCTTCCTCTACTAGCACTCCTTCTCTACCCGCACTCATCTACTCGCACTCCTTCTCAACTCACACTCCTTCACTTCTAGCACTCCATCTCTACTTGCATTCTCAACTCGCATCCTTTCTCTACTAGAACTTCTCTACTCAAATTCCTTCTCTAATCGCACTCCTTCCCTACTCGCAACCCTTCTCTACTCGCACCCCTTCTCTACGAGCACTCCTTCTCTGCTCTCTCTTTCTCCACTAGCGCTCCTCTCTACTCTAACTCCTTTTCTACTCGCACTCCTTCTCTACCCACACTCCTTATCTACTCACACTCCTTCTCTGCTCGCACACCTTCTCTACAAGCACTTCTTCTCTACTCGCACTCCCTCTCTACTCGCACCCCTTCTCTACTCGCACCCCTTCTCTACTCGCACTCCTTCTCTGCTCTCTCTTTCTGAACTAGCGCTCCTCTCTACTCGCACTCCTTTTTCTACTCGCACTCACCTACTCACACTCCTTCTCTACTCGCACTCCTTCTCTACTCGCACCCCTTCTTTACTCGCATCCCTTCTCTACTCACACTCCTTCTCTGCTCTCTCTTTCTCCACTAGCTCTCTTCTCTACTCGCACTCCTTTTCTACTCACGCTCCTTCTCTACTCGCACTCCTTCTCTACTAGCACCCCTTCTCACCTCACACCCCTTCTCTACTCGCACTCCTTCTCTGCTCTATCTTTCTCCACTAGCGCTCGTCTCTACTCCTACTCCTTTTCTACTCGCACTCCTTCTCTTCTCGTACTCCTTCTCTACTCACACTCCTTCTCTACTCGCACTCCTTTTCTACCCTCACTCCTTCTCTACTCGCACTCCTTCTCTACTTGCACTCCTCTATACTCGCACTCCTTTCTACTCGCACTCCTTCTCTACATGCACTTCTTCTCTACTAGCACTCCTTCTCTACTCGCACTTCTTTTCTACTAGCACTCCTTCTCTACTCGCACTTCTTCTCTACTCGCATCCCTTCTCTACTCGCAAACCTTCTCTACTAGCACACCTTCTCTATTCGCACTCCTTCTCTATTCACACTCCTTCTCTACTCGCACTCCTTTTCTACTCACACTCCTTCTCTCCTCGCACCCTTCTCTACTCGCACCCCTTTTCTACTCGCACTCCTTCTCTACTCGCACTCCTTCTCTACTTGCACTCCTTCTCTACCCACACTCCTTATCTACTCGCACTCCTTCTCTGCTCGCACCCTTCTCTACTCGCACCCCTTCTCTACTCGAACTACTTCTCTGCTCACACTCTTTCTCTAATCACACTCCTTTTCTACTCGCACTCCTCTACTCGCAACCCTTCTCTACTCATGCTCCCCTATACTCGCACTCCTCTTCTACTCGCACTCCTTCTCTACAAGCACTTCTTCTCTACTCTCACTCCTTCTCTACTCGCACTCCTTCTCTTCTCACACCCCTTCTCTACTCGCACCTCTTCTCTACTCGCACCCCTTCTCTACCCGCACTCCTTTTCTGCTCTCTTTCTCAACTAGCGCTACTCGCACTCCTTTTCTACTCCCACTCCTTCTCTACTTGCACCCCTTCTATACTCGCATCCCTACTCTTCTCGCACTCCTTCACTGCTCTCTCTTTCTCCACTAGCGCTCTTCTCTACTAGCACTCCTTTTCTGCTCACGCTCCTTCTCTACTCGCACCCCTTCTCTACTCGCACTCCTACTCTGCTCTCTCTTTCTCCACTAGCGCTTGTCTCTACTCGCACTCCTTTTCTACACTCTCTTTCTCTACTAGCACTCCTTCTCTACTCGCACTCCTTCTCTCCTCGCACTCCTTCTCTACTCGCACTTCTTCTCTACTCGCACTCCCTCTACTCGCACCCCTTCTCTACTCGCACTCCTCTTCACACACTCCCTCTACTCCCACTCCATCTACTTGCTCTTTCTCTACCATCTCTTCCTCTACTCTCTCTTTCTCTACTCTCTCTCTCTCTGCCTCTGTCTGTCTCTCTCTGTCTCTCTCTCTCTCTCCAATGTATTTGGTAATTAAAGGGGACATATTAAAGTTCTAAATCCAATAAAATATGGAAGAAAATGTGACTAAGAGCAAAACATATAATTTTTTGAGGTAAAAAAATAAGAATATCTTCGTTAATTAGACCGTTGATTAATTACTGCTGATAATTTATTATCCTGCTTATCTCCCTTGATTTCCGTAGCGGCGAGTCACTTCCCTTGGATTTGTGACGTCATAAGGGCAGGTCGTCGGATGACTGTGTATTGGCTCTATATGATCGCAGTGAATAATGCAGTACGGGTGTCGAGCTTGATAGCGTTTTAAACTATGTTTCGGTGGTAGAGATTGACGAGACTGATCCTATACACACTAATCAATATTCTATCGAGTTCCTCAGCATGCATTTCAAAAGTTGAAGACCCTTTAAAACATAGTGTCGGCTCATGTCAGCAGTAGGCCTGCCTAAATTGTATGTCTCCCAATTATTTGTCTACATGACAAAATGCTCATTACACAAGTTTATCAAAAACAAAAACGGGTGTCGTTGTCAAATCACATCGGGCATGCGACAATAGCGAACACATTGACCAAAACCAGTAAAAAAACTTGTTTTTGATCGGCGACAACGTTTGTGATTTTCAAACGATTCGTATTCCGCGAATAGGCCTATATTGCTATCGATCGCAAAAATTGTATGCGCTATCGAAACCGATATTTTTGACTGTCGGAATGCATTTTTCAAGAATTTGAAAAAAAAAATGAAATCAGGATCGCCGGGGCTACCCGTCGAGTCTGAACGAGCCTTCTCAGTCTGTTCACTGACTTGAACATCGATTTTTTTTAAATGGCACATAGTTTTTTTTGCTTGCGGCGCTCTCGCCGCAAGCATTTCTGTCGGAATAGTGATACCCTCTACCTGGTTTGTCTATTTATATAAACAAACTGTTAGCATAACGGCAGAGTTCAGGCCAATACCCATGCGCTGTCTGTCGTACAGGAGTAGGCAACAACAGCATCTACTGCAATGGCTGCAAACTTTGGGTGCATAAGAAATGCAGTGGGCTACAAAGACTGACACCAAATCCTGATTATAGGTGTGCACGGTGCATGGGAAATGCTCGCCCTATTGACGGCAGACCACAGAGTGAAGTCCAGGTTGGACCTGATAAGCTTGAGGTGGTAGCTTCCTTCTGCTACCTAGGTGACATGCTTTCTGCTGGTGGAGGCTGTGAAATAGCGGTCACTACTCGTGTGAAAACTGCCTGGAAGAAGTTCAGGGAGCTACTACCAGTTCTCACATCCCGCCACCTCTCTTACAAGACCCGTGGCCATGTGTACAGCTCTTGCGTGCGGAGCGCCATGCTCCATGCCAGTGAAACTTGGCCACTTACCAAGACGAACCTGCAGCGCTTGCAACGCAATGATAGGGCCATGATCAGACAGATCTGCAGTATCAAGCCAGAGGATGTGGCCAGGGTAAGGTCAAGCGAGCTACTGGCAAAGCTTCAGCTTGAGGACCTCGACCTCATTTTGAGAGAGAGAAGGCTTCGCTGGTTTGGGCATGTGTCACGTTCCAGTGGTGCAATCAGAACAGCATATGATATGCAGATTGACGGCAAGCGGGGGGCAGGGAGGCCCAAGCAAACATGGAAGAAACTGACAGAGAAAGACTGCCGTGAGTGGAAGCTCACCACAGTTGACCCTCAAGAAAGGAGCACCTGGAGATCAGGTGTGAGATCTGCTATGCGTGCAGCTAGCCAGTTACCTGGAAAGGGGCCCACTGATGTGGATGATGCCCCTGCACCTGCACGTTAATCAAAAATCCGATTATATATATATATATATATATATATATATATATATATAGGAACAAAACAGTTCAGTGACAAGACAACTCACCGACAGCAAGTTAAGACAGGGTTTGTACAGAAATGGGAAAACAGAAGTCCAGGACTTTTACAGGACTATTCTAGGATTTTACCATTTTTCAAGGACTCAATTTCTTCCCAATTTTGTATAACACAACGTTTTAAAGTGCACTTTTTTTCAGTCAGAAGTGGTGAAATGAATAGGCGCACTTGATTTCTTTGATTCTGACACCTGTGATAAAAACCGGGACTGCCGCACAATATGAATAGAATAGAATACAAGTTGCACCTGACTCTTTGACGTGTATCTAGCGATTTTCATTCAGTTTTTTCGCGATTTCACACAGTTTTTCTAGCGCACCCCATAAATCTGAAAGGACTAGTTGTATTTTTATATTTTTCAAAGACTAATTCATATTTTTAAGGATGATTTTACAAAATTCCAGGACAATTCCAGGACAAAAGGCACTTTTTTCCAGGACCAAGGCCAAATTTTTCCAGGTCTGTGCGAGCCCTGTAAGAGCATGTCTCATATTATATGCCATATTAACCCCCAAATTCAATTTGTGGATATATGTTGTGGTCATGGAATGTCGCTCACTGTTTTCATCCACTGTGACCTTGATCTCAGGAGTCAGTTCTTGAAAAAATGCACCCACAGCAGATCGCCTATTTTATTTATGGTAGCATTCCATATTTGGTATGTAGATACATCTTGGACCCTTGAGAGTCACCAAATGTTTCCAGGTCACTGTGACCTTGACCTCTGGTATCTGTTCTAGCAAGGTCAAGCTCAGAGCTTATTTGTATATAATTTGAGGTAGGAATCCTAAATTTGGTGTGAGGATATATTTTGGGATCATGGCGTGTCGCATACACTTCTGGGTCAAATTGACATGTAGCTTGTACGTAAGCATGTATAAAAACACTGCAGATTTACTTTTATAACTTTATTAATCATGCCACGATTGTCCAAACATGAACCATCTGGCACAATTGGAATGATATTGGCCCACTTCTAATCGAACTAAAATTCCTACTAAAGATCTTACGCAATAGATGCGTGCGTACGTTTACACCTAAATGGCTACAGTTGCTCCCTTTTAATTAGTTGTCAAGTAAACAAAGTGAATAGCCATGTATGTCCCACCTCAGTTATTCATCATAGACAAAAAGGGTGTGCATAAACTGCACAGACTACTCTAATTAACAATTACGAATAAGAGGGACTGCAAATAGAACACATCAAGGATTTATTTTGTAAAATAAAAACATTTTGACGCTATTGATAGATCTCGAACCCATCTTGCTAGATAGGTCTAGAGGAGGGAACCACCAGATAAGCTACTAGAGTAACGGTGCTCTGACCCACCGTTGATCTTTAGTAGGTTCATGACGTCACTATAGTAGCGACTATCGATGTTCGAATTGAACTTTAGTTACTATAGTAGGAACTAAACTTCGATTCGAAGTGAGCCATTATAATTGCCATCAGTAATCTATAGAGAATTGCTACCAGTCTGATAATAAAAGTGGTCATTAATACACGTAAAATATTGTAATTATATTTCTTTCTTTTCCAAATGGTTATGTTCATTACTCTATAAATGTAATTGTCTGCAGTAGAGTTGTATGATTATCAGAACTTAGCATCAGCCTATAGACTAGCAACAAAATAGGAATATATTTATATGGGAAACATGAAATGACTATTTGAAAAGTTCTAGGCCTTTGGGAAAGGCGATCAACTATACAGCCCCTCAGAGATCGTTATCAGGCTTCAGGGACAGTTAAATATTGAGGCAGGTCTGGTTAACCAAAAATGACGACCTGACGTTAAGACGGCAACTTACGTCAAGTGTATCAACGATATTTGCATCGAAGATATCCGTTCTGGCTGGCTATCGTCAGTTCCAGACAAATAATAGGGCTTCCAGGGTAATTTGTATCCAGGTTTTTAATAAAAATATTTTGAAACAATTACTTTAAATCACGTCGATTTAATCTAAGGGTATTGCTATTCGATAGACTGTTGTCCTAACATTATTTATATTTTGGCATGAAATTAAAAACATGTTTTGCTGACGTGTTGATGTTCATTGTTGCCAAAACCAAAAAAATTGATACATTGAAAATAAGTAAAATTTTATAAATTTCATTTCTTTGGCGTTTTTAAAGTCCTTCAGTGTACGTTGCTAGGTGCCGCTTTAGAAAACTGTTTGTGTTTTTCTTTTTCCAATAGTATCTTACCCACCGACTCAATAACTATTGTTAATGTTCGTCTATGACATGGTTTTAGTGCAGTGTAAACAATAACCAAATTTGGAGGTGTTCCCAACAAGGTGCACATGCTGTTTTTCAAAACTAGGCAAGCCCTCCTTTAAAAAGGAAAATTTATTTCTAGTTTTGACCAATTACGAATTAGGTTCATTTTACGCATTTCTTGAGACAAGACGCTTTCTATGGGCACATATGACAAATTATAGCCAGCTCATTCAATTTTCAATTTACTTTTCACTATTTTTAACAATAAATTCTGTCACTACAGGAGTGCGAGAATTGAACGGGACTGGCCTATTGTCGCTTGCTACCCATAATGCAAAGGGCGAAATGCGAGAGACCTAGATGAGGCTTCGCCAGGTCTCGCCAGAATGCCCAATTTTATATGTTTACTGAGGACGTCAATGACGGCTCATGCCACTAGCCCACTAGATGGCTGTGCAACAATGTAAGAAGGAGTCCTTTACGAATAGGCCTAAATACCAAAACTTATATAGATGATGCGCATGTTGACCCGAGGATTGTACATGAAGAAGTTGACAACCTATTGATTTCTTTTTATTCAATCACATGTGTTGCTGTTTCTGCACGTGACCTGGGAATTCTACATGACAAAATGCATGTCATATCAGGAAGGGTAGATAGACTCGCCCTTTTAGTTTGCGATGCGAAATTAAAATCCTGGTGTAATATAGATCATGCACGGATCCAGAAACTTTTGTCAGAGGGGGTCAACTTTTGAAAACGTTTTTTTTTTTTTTTTTTTTGAAGGGAGAGAGGATCCTAACTAAACAAACACCATTGAAGCGGGCCATCATCGACCCGCCAGCGAAACGCCATTTAAATGGCGTTTCGCTGGCGTGCCGATGATGGCCCAACATTGAATGCTGGCTAGGCAGCTTTGTGATTTTCAGCGGATCCAGACCAATATTGCTAAGAAACCCTATATTTTTGCGAATTTTCAGGGGGAGGGGGGTCCGGACCCCCTGACCCCCCCCCCCCCTCTGGATCTGCACTTGATAGATCCCGTTTTTATGTTATCTACAAGAATATAAACTATTAATTTATGCGTTCATTGGAAGCGTCTCGCGAGACGATAAACACTGAAAAAGCGAGCTCATGAGATTTTAATATTCATTTTATACTCAGAATTTACGCAGACACGACAGTCTCTGCCACTCTCACACACAGATAGGCTATCCATAGGAACATATTCCGTGATGAAGGTTAGTAAGAGCAGAGCAAAATTTAGCCGCTCTGGAAGGCTCTAGTCCCACTTAAGATGGCTGCGCATGTAGAATACGCGGTGACGGTGCAAAATTTTACGAGCCGGCTTAGAACTCTCTCTCTCTCTCTCTCTTCCAATTAACTAGGATGCCGTATTGAACATTAACCTCGACGATATAGCCTACATTATCTTGATGCGTTCGGGAGACTGAGAAAGTTAGAGCCCCATGTAGACTGATATAAATCCCCGCTGGAGCTCGTTAGGGAGCGTAGTGACTTAGTGGTATCTAGAGTGCTTGGTCCGAGATCGAAGGGCTACGGGCTCGAGCCTCACCAGTGGCACTGCGTTGTGCCCTTGAGCAAGAGACATTAATCCCTGCTAAGTACTGTTTCAACCCAGGAAGAAGCTTAAAGAAATTTGACTGCGGCGCAAAGAATCAATTCGTTTAACACATATACGCAACGAAGGTTCAGATGCATAGACTGAAATAGGCCTAATATTTATAACTCATTTCGTTTCGGAATTAAAATGCCGATTTGTTTTGTTTGAATTTAAGATAACTCGATGTTCAGGATTACAAATTCTTTCACGACTGTTTCGTGCGCATAAACGCCGCGTATACCCCTTCTATACTCGCATCCCTACTCTTCTCGCACTCCTTCACTGCTCTCTCTTTCTCCACTAGCGCTCTTCTCTACTAGCACTCCTTTTCTACTCACGCTCCTTCTCTACTCGCACCCCTTCTCTACTCGCACTCCTACTCTGCTCTCTCTTTCTCCACTAGCGCTTGTCTCTACTCGCACTCCTTTTCTACACTCTCTTTCTCTACTAGCACTCCTTCTCTACTCGCACTCCTTCTCTCCTCGCACTCCTTCTCTACTCGCACTTCTTCTCTACTCGCACTCCCTCTACTCGCACCCCTTCTCTACTCGCACTCCTCTTCACACACTCCCTCTACTCCCACTCCATCTACTTGCTCTTTCTCTACCATCTCTTCCTCTACTCTCTCTTTCTCTACTCTCTCTCTCTCTGCCTCTGTCTGTCTCTCTCTGTCTCTCTCTCTCTCTCCAATGTATTTGGTAATTAAAGGGGACATATTAAAGTTCTAAATCCAATAAAATATGGAAGAAAATGTGACTAAGAGCAAAACATATAATTTTTTGAGGTAAAAAAATAAGAATATCTTCGTTAATTAGACCGTTGATTAATTACTGCTGATAATTTATTATCCTGCTTATCTCCCTTGATTTCCGTAGCGGCGAGTCACTTCCCTTGGATTTGTGACGTCATAAGGGCAGGTCGTCGGATGACTGTGTATTGGCTCTATATGATCGCAGTGAATAATGCAGTACGGGTGTCGAGCTTGATAGCGTTTTAAACTATGTTTCGGTGGTAGAGATTGACGAGACTGATCCTATACACACTAATCAATATTCTATCGAGTTCCTCAGCATGCATTTCAAAAGTTGAAGACCCTTTAAAACATAGTGTCGGCTCATGTCAGCAGTAGGCCTGCCTAAATTGTATGTCTCCCAATTATTTGTCTACATGACAAAATGCTCATTACACAAGTTTATCAAAAACAAAAACGGGTGTCGTTGTCAAATCACATCGGGCATGCGACAATAGCGAACACATTGACCAAAACCAGTAAAAAAACTTGTTTTTGATCGGCGACAACGTTTGTGATTTTCAAACGATTCGTATTCCGCGAATAGGCCTATATTGCTATCGATCGCAAAAATTGTATGCGCTATCGAAACCGATATTTTTGACTGTCGGAATGCATTTTTCAAGAATTTGAAAAAAAAAATGAAATCAGGATCGCCGGGGCTACCCGTCGAGTCTGAACGAGCCTTCTCAGTCTGTTCACTGACTTGAACATCGATTTTTTTTAAATGGCACATAGTTTTTTTTGCTTGCGGCGCTCTCGCCGCAAGCATTTCTGTCGGAATAGTGATACCCTCTACCTGGTTTGTCTATTTATATAAACAAACTGTTAGCATAACGGCCGTGGTTATAGGAACAAAACAGTTCAGTGACAAGACAACTCACCGACAGCAAGTTAAGACAGGGTTTGTACAGAAATGGGAAAACAGAAGTCCAGGACTTTTACAGGACTATTCTAGGATTTTACCATTTTTCAAGGACTCAATTTCTTCCCAATTTTGTATAACACAACGTTTTAAAGTGCACTTTTTTTCAGTCAGAAGTGGTGAAATGAATAGGCGCACTTGATTTCTTTGATTCTGACACCTGTGATAAAAACCGGGACTGCCGCACAATATGAATAGAATAGAATACAAGTTGCACCTGACTCTTTGACGTGTATCTAGCGATTTTCATTCAGTTTTTTCGCGATTTCACACAGTTTTTCTAGCGCACCCCATAAATCTGAAAGGACTAGTTGTATTTTTATATTTTTCAAAGACTAATTCATATTTTTAAGGATGATTTTACAAAATTCCAGGACAATTCCAGGACAAAAGGCACTTTTTTCCAGGACCAAGGCCAAATTTTTCCAGGTCTGTGCGAGCCCTGTAAGAGCATGTCTCATATTATATGCCATATTAACCCCCAAATTCAATTTGTGGATATATGTTGTGGTCATGGAATGTCGCTCACTGTTTTCATCCACTGTGACCTTGATCTCAGGAGTCAGTTCTTGAAAAAATGCACCCACAGCAGATCGCCTATTTTATTTATGGTAGCATTCCATATTTGGTATGTAGATACATCTTGGACCCTTGAGAGTCACCAAATGTTTCCAGGTCACTGTGACCTTGACCTCTGGTATCTGTTCTAGCAAGGTCAAGCTCAGAGCTTATTTGTATATAATTTGAGGTAGGAATCCTAAATTTGGTGTGAGGATATATTTTGGGATCATGGCGTGTCGCATACACTTCTGGGTCAAATTGACATGTAGCTTGTACGTAAGCATGTATAAAAACACTGCAGATTTACTTTTATAACTTTATTAATCATGCCACGATTGTCCAAACATGAACCATCTGGCACAATTGGAATGATATTGGCCCACTTCTAATCGAACTAAAATTCCTACTAAAGATCTTACGCAATAGATGCGTGCGTACGTTTACACCTAAATGGCTACAGTTGCTCCCTTTTAATTAGTTGTCAAGTAAACAAAGTGAATAGCCATGTATGTCCCACCTCAGTTATTCATCATAGACAAAAAGGGTGTGCATAAACTGCACAGACTACTCTAATTAACAATTACGAATAAGAGGGACTGCAAATAGAACACATCAAGGATTTATTTTGTAAAATAAAAACATTTTGACGCTATTGATAGATCTCGAACCCATCTTGCTAGATAGGTCTAGAGGAGGGAACCACCAGATAAGCTACTAGAGTAACGGTGCTCTGACCCACCGTTGATCTTTAGTAGGTTCATGACGTCACTATAGTAGCGACTATCGATGTTCGAATTGAACTTTAGTTACTATAGTAGGAACTAAACTTCGATACGAAGTGAGCCATTATAATTGCCATCAGTAATCTATAGAGAATTGCTACCAGTCTGATAATAAAAGTGGTCATTAATACACGTAAAATATTGTAATTATATTTCTTTCTTTTCCAAATGGTTATGTTCATTACTCTATAAATGTAATTGTCTGCAGTAGAGTTGTATGATTATCAGAACTTAGCATCAGCCTATAGACTAGCAACAAAATAGGAATATATTTATATGGGAAACATGAAATGACTATTTGAAAAGTTCTAGGCCTTTGGGAAAGGCGATCAACTATACAGCCCCTCAGAGATCGTTATCAGGCTTCAGGGACAGTTAAATATTGAGGCAGGTCTGGTTAACCAAAAATGACGACCTGACGTTAAGACGGCAACTTACGTCAAGTGTATCAACGATATTTGCATCGAAGATATCCGTTCTGGCTGGCTATCGTCAGTTCCAGACAAATAATAGGGCTTCCAGGGTAATTTGTATCCAGGTTTTTAATAAAAATATTTTGAAACAATTACTTTAAATCACGTCGATTTAATCTAAGGGTATTGCTATTCGATAGACTGTTGTCCTAACATTATTTATATTTTGGCATGAAATTAAAAACATGTTTTGCTGACGTGTTGATGTTCATTGTTGCCAAAACCAAAAAAATTGATACATTGAAAATAAGTAAAATTTTATAAATTTCATTTCTTTGGCGTTTTTAAAGTCCTTCAGTGTACGTTGCTAGGTGCCGCTTTAGAAAACTGTTTGTGTTTTTCTTTTTCCAATAGTATCTTACCCACCGACTCAATAACTATTGTTAATGTTCGTCTATGACATGGTTTTAGTGCAGTGTAAACAATAACCAAATTTGGAGGTGTTCCCAACAAGGTGCACATGCTGTTTTTCAAAACTAGGCAAGCCCTCCTTTAAAAAGGAAAATTTATTTCTAGTTTTGACCAATTACGAATTAGGTTCATTTTACGCATTTCTTGAGACAAGACGCTTTCTATGGGCACATATGACAAATTATAGCCAGCTCATTCAATTTTCAATTTACTTTTCACTATTTTTAACAATAAATTCTGTCACTACAGGAGTGCGAGAATTGAACGGGACTGGCCTATTGTCGCTTGCTACCCATAATGCAAAGGGCGAAATGCGAGAGACCTAGATGAGGCTTCGCCAGGTCTCGCCAGAATGCCCAATTTTATATGTTTACTGGGGACGTCAATGACGGCTCATGCCACTAGCCCACTAGATGGCTGTGCAACAATGTAAGAAGGAGTCCTTTACGAATAGGCCTAAATACCAAAACTTATATAGATGATGCGCATGTTGACCCGAGGATTGTACATGAAGAAGTTGACAACCTATTGATTTCTTTTTATTCAATCACATGTGTTGCTGTTTCTGCACGTGACCTGGGAATTCTACATGACAAAATGCATGTCATATCAGGAAGGGTAGATAGACTCGCCCTTTTAGTTTGCGATGCGAAATTAAAATCCTGGTGTAATATAGATCATGCACGGATCCAGAAACTTTTGTCAGAGGGGGTCAACTTTTGAAAACGTTTTTTTTTTTTTTTTTTTTTGAAGGGAGAGAGGATCCTAACTAAACAAACGCCATTTAAGCGGGCCATCATCGACCCGCCAGCGAAACGCCATTTAAATGGCGTTTCGCTGGCGTGCCGATGATGGCCCAACATTGAATGCTGGCTAGGCAGCTTTGTGATTTTCAGCGGATCCAGACCAATATTGCTAAGAAACCCTATATTTTTGCGAATTTTCAGGGGGAGGGGGGTCCGGACCCCCTGACCCCCCCCCCCCTCTGGATCTGCACTTGATAGATCCCGTTTTTATGTTATCTACAAGAATATAAACTATTAATTTATGCGTTCATTGGAAGCGTCTCGCGAGACGATAAACACTGAAAAAGCGAGCTCATGAGATTTTAATATTCATTTTATACTCAGAATTTACGCAGACACGACAGTCTCTGCCACTCTCACACACAGATAGGCTATCCATAGGAACATATTCCGTGATGAAGGTTAGTAAGAGCAGAGCAAAATTTAGCCGCTCTGGAAGGCTCTAGTCCCACTTAAGATGGCTGCGCATGTAGAATACGCGGTGACAGTGCAAAATTTTACGAGCCGGCTTAGAACTCTCTCTCTCTCTCTCTCTTCCAATTAACTAGGATGCCGTATTGAACATTAACCTCGACGATATAGCCTACATTATCTTGATGCGTTCGGGAGACTGAGAAAGTTAGAGCCCCATGTAGACTGATATAAATCCCCGCTGGAGCTCGTTAGGGAGCGTAGTGACTTAGTGGTATCTAGAGTGCTTGGTCCGAGATCGAAGGGCTACGGGCTCGAGCCTCACCAGTGGCACTGCGTTGTGCCCTTGAGCAAGAGACATTAATCCCTGCTAAGTACTGTTTCAACCCAGGAAGAAGCTTAAAGAAATTTGACTGCGGCGCAAAGAATCAATTCGTTTAACACATATACGCAACGAAGGTTCAGATGCATAGACTGAAATAGGCCTAATATTTATAACTCATTTCGTTTCGGAATTAAAATGCCGATTTGTTTTGTTTGAATTTAAGATAACTCGATGTTCAGGATTACAAATTCTTTCACGACTGTTTCGTGCGCATAAACGCCGCGTATTCGCTTGAATTTCAATTATCTCGGAGATCAGCTCGCCGGCTAAAATAGGTTATCGTAGGGCATTCAATTCACTAAAACACAAAAACTATATCCAAAATTTCACTGAGAGCGGACCCACTGATCAGAATGCGTATTGCAGTGATAATTTGCAACACATAAACCCTTCTTAATCTGAGAATATTAAAAAAAATACCGGAATCCAACACGATTCTATATTAACAGTCATTCATTAACTGCCTCTGTGACGTCATCAGGACAATCCGATAGCAAAGGGAAGTAACTAATTCAAGGGAAGTAAGCGAGTCGATATTTTATTGACAGAGCGCACAAGCTGAAAGAAAATGATGATTATACCCATTTTATCACTGAACATTGTGGAAAATGATCTGGGTTCTTAATAAGTACATAAAATCCGACATATAAAAGGAATTTGCAATGAAAAATGAAAAACTTTGATATGTCCCCTTTAACTTAAAATATCATGAGCAGTACGAGAAAATAATGAAATGATAGCGAGTGTTCGACTCCCATGTTCAGTCTTCCTCTGTCAAATTCCAAGTACGTCATGCGATGGTAAAGAACTGTAATAACGTGCTAGCAGGGAACATTTTTATACCCCGCCTCACTTTAGTGTCGGGGTATTATGTTATACCATTCGGTGTCTGTCCGTCCGTCCGTCCGTCCGTGCTCACCATTTCCGATCGATAACTTGAGTATTTATTCACGGAATTTTTTCAAATTTTGCATACATATTGTTATCGGCGATGAGTGGTATGGGATTGTTAATGGGCAAAATCCGTCCATTTTTAACGGAGTAACTGCCCTTTTTCGTATTGGAAAAATGGTTTCTGGCCTGTTATTCCTTTACTGTTCATGATATCTGAATGAAACTTCACAGATATGTTGCACATCAAAGGTTACATATTGTGACTAAGGACTGTCACTCTGACCTTCCCAGTTTGTGAGTTATCTGCCCTTGATAGGTCTGAAAAAAGGTTTTTGACCTATTGTTCCTTTACTATATGGAATATCTGAATATAACTTCACAGATATGTTTCACATCAAAGGTAACATATTGTGACTAAGAACCGTCACTCTTACCTTTCCCGTTTGTGAGTTATCCGCCCTTGATTGAATTAAAAAATGTTTTTTACCCGTAGTTCCTTTACTATGTGGAATATTTAAATGAAACTTTACAGATATGTTTCACATCAAAGGTTACATACTGTGACAAAGAACCATCACTCTTACCTTTCCAGTTCATGAGTTATCTGCCCTTGATTGATCTGAAAAATGGTTTTTGACCTGTAGTTCATTTACTATATGGAATATCTGAATGAAACTTCACAGATATTTTGATCATCTAAGGTTACATATTGTGACTAAGGATCCTCACTCTTACCTTTCCAGATTGTGAGTAATCCACCCTTGATTGATCTGAGAATTGGTTTTTGGCCTGTAGTTTCTTTTACTATAAGGAATATCTGAATGAAACTTCACAGATATGTTGAACATCAAAGGTTACATATTTTTAGCAAGGACCGTCACCCTTACCTTTCCAGTTCATGAGTTATCCGCCCTTGATTGATCTGAAAAATGGTTTTTGACCTGTAGTTCATTTACTATATGGAGTATCTGAATGAAACTTCACAGATATGTTGACCATCAAAGGTTACATATTGTGGGTAAGGATCGTCACTCTTACCTTTCCAGATTGTGAGTTATCCACCCTTGATTGATCTGAGAATTGGTTTTTGACCTGTAGTTCATTTCATCCGTCCGTGCTCACTGTTTCCGATCGATAACTTGAGTATTTATGCACAGAATTTTTTCAAATTTTGCATACATATTGTTATTGGGGATGAGTGGTATGGGATTGTAAATGGACAAAATCCAACCATTTTTGATGGAGTTACTGCCCTTTCTCCCTTTAAAAAATGGTTTCTGGCCTGTTATTCTTTTACTGTTTATGATATCTGAATGAAACTTCACAGATATGTTGAACAGCAAAGATTACATATTACAATGAAGGACCGTCACTCTTACCTTTCCAGTTCATGAGTTATCCGCCCTTGATTAATCTGGAAAATGTTTTTGACCTGTAGTTCCTTTACTATATGAAATATCTGAATGAAACTTCACAGATATGTTGACCATCAAAGGTTACATATTGTGACTAAGGACGTCATATCACTGTCTATCTCAGTTCTGTTGCTATTTAGGCATTATATATCTCACAAAATAACTTTTGGTGCCCCCAGCAGTGGCGGGGTATTATGCAGTGCTTGCGGTGCTTTTATTATCATGGAATTGAGAGAGGATTTCTTTGTATGCCTTAACAATGAGGCCCTCTCACGAGATGGTGGTATTCGTACAAGCCATTTTATTCTAGGGAAAGAGAAAATGCCAAATTGAGGGGAACAAAATTGTCAGAGAACAGGGAAATAAATAAAACATGAAACATGGAGACAATTCAATATTTAAGAAGAACAAGGGAACAGGTACAAATGTACCTCCTGGGAGGGCCTCTATTACAGATAATAGAACAAACATCACAACTATAAAACTACTAAACTTGATCTGTTTAAAAATATTGTACCCAAACTCAATACGAGTAACAGCTAGTTTACAATCAGATTGTTCATCTCTTTCTGAAAAAGACGTCACCCAGGAACATTTATTGAACTAAAGATAATTTAAAGTCGGACTGCAAATAGTTGCAGAAAGATTTAATTAAGCATTCGATTTTACAGAAATGGGAAGCTTTCTGCTTTTCATTTATAACTACAAATATATAACATGCTACAAATACAATGTTGTTTTATGCATATGGAAATCGCTACAAACAGTGTTTTGATTGACATTTGTCACCAGTCGGGCAACAAATGGCAATCAAAAAATCGGGCGACAAATGGCAATCGAAAACCCCGTTACCAACGATTTTTGATCTACGTTCGTCGATCGTATTAACGTTTTCGATTGCCGCTTATCCGGTGTGAAACTTTTAAAAATATCTTAAAGATATACAACTCATCTTTATTGCTTCTTATATAATGACAAATGAGCCGCAGCATGTGATTTCCAACAATGTGGCATTTTGACATAAAAAGACTCAGACGAGCCTGTGTAGCCTTCTTTTAAGCTTAGAACTCCAAATGATGTTCGTTCAGTAGCTTAATATTCATATAATATTTAAGCGACAAGCAAAGGCTCTGATCAGACTTCGCGTATGCGCAGGCTGGTCTGAGCCTTTGCTGGTCGCACATACCACATTGTTGTAAATCTCATGTCGTGGCTCAAATAATATTGTTTAAAAGATGCCATTGTGGGGCTTGGGCTGCTGTTACCAGAATATGAGGACCTGGGCCCAGAATAACACTGCCTCCTTTAAGTTAAGGAAGACTTACTGAGTTAAGTATTGATGCGAAAAATAACGTTTTAAACTGATTAAAATCACAATAGTTTCATTTTTCTGTAGATCACAATGATATCTTTGCCACAAGTACTGCATCTATCCAGGCAATTTATTTAGCATGTTGAAATATCATTACTTAACTTAAGTATTCCTTAACTTTAAAGAGGCATTGTAATTCCGGACCCTGTACTATTATGTAAAGTTGAAAAACGTTAAAAGACAAAATAACAGAACGGATTACCACCGAAACTGCAATATCTTCAATATTTTTACGTGTATTTGTTATATGGATTACTTTGTCCACCTATACAAATATGCAGTGAAAATCCAGATAAGCTTACATGTATACTAATATTTTTAAGAATGAGCTGACAACAGACCAAAAAGGAAAATTGCTTTTAAATATGTGTGGTATTTTATTTTACTGTCGCAATGGCGCAAAGAGTATAGCGATAAAACGTATGCAAACTGTACAGGTCATTAGTATGGCTTTTATTTTGTTTGATTTTATTCTTAACATCCCAGTCAACAATTTTTTAGTTATGTCGGCGCATTCAACTAAGATTAAGATGCGCGGATCCAGAAAGGGGGTGGCAGAGGGTCCTGACTCCCTCCCTGGAAAATCGGAAACCTTTGGGGCTCTTTAGCAATACAGGTCCAGATCTCCGAGAAAATCAAAAGCTACCAAGCCAGCATTCCATATTGGGTAATTATCGCCCCGTTGGGCTGATGATGGTCCGCTTTTAATGGTAGTTTGATTCCTCACTCCATTCATCTAAAAAAAAAAGTGTGTCAGAGTTTAGTTGGACTTCGTCAGACAAAATTTCTGGATCGGAGCCTGATTAAGCGATAATAACAACATCCCATGATAATTATGTGCATTTTTTCCCTAATGTTTTACAAAGCCTAAGAAAGCGTATCAGTGCAAAGCTACTAGATGGCGATACAAGGCATGGACATACCCTATCCCAGCCAGCACTCAATGCCAGGCAACCATCGGTCCACCAGTGAAATGCCATTTTAATGTTTTAGATGTTGCATAGCAAAAAAGGAAGAAAGGAAGGCGGGAGAGGGGACGGGGGGTTGGCGACTGGCTAGAGAGCCCCGTTGAAACCCATTCAATTTTTATGGTGTTTTTTGCATGTGTTGTTGTTGTTTTTGTACGGTTTGGGGGGGTAAATTTTTGATATAGTTTGTTTCATTGAATAGAGTCCTAAAGGGCGGTGCAACAGAAGGGTGTTTCAGCGGACTAGGTGAGTTGCATGTTTCAATGGATTTGATAAGGGTATTTCAGTGAACTGAGCGGTCTGAGTGCTTCCCTGGGCTGGGCGGTTAGGGTGTATCAGTTACCTAGGGAGTTTGGGAGTTTCAATGGGTTGGCTGGTTTGTGTATTTCAGTGGAATGTGTGCGTTTGGGTGTTCTGTGGCGATTCAGTAGACTGGTGGTTATGGGTGTTTCAATTGTCTGGGTGGCATACATGTTTATATTTTTGGATCAAAGGTTTACTAATCATGTACACGTGGCATCTTAACCAACAGTTTCCTCGCATATTGACACTCCATTTACACAAAAAAAATGCGCCTCAATGTAAACCTGCATTTTGTAACCCTGTTCATGTTGTTAATACACTGCGTTGCCAGGTAAGATAATGAGTATAGATATGGCACATGTTCTTGCCTTCTTTCAGGGACCATACCCTTGCCCCAACCCCACCCAGCCATCATATCCCCTTCCTATATCAAGCATACTGGTTTCACCAAAAATGTATCAGTGCAGAATTTAAATAAATAATGTTTTCCCAGACTCACAAGACAAAATTGTTATAATGACATCGACTGAAGATGAGCGCTTTTCTCAACACATCACAACTGTAAAACCTCTCAAATTATCTTCTGTATTTCGTCCCCCTGGTAGTCTTCCATTTGTAGCATTACATATTTTTTTGTATCATGGCATGCTTAAAATATATCAGATTCAGGCACTAATTGTGCGGCAGTTTGTATCAATCTCCGAAATCAAAACCACTGTCACTCCGATAGCAAGCATGTCAGCTGTCAAGTTTCCTCTGAACATTTTGCTAACCATCAAAACGATATCAACGTAAGCAAATTTCAAATATTGATGTTTTAATAGCATTTTGAGACACAACTCTTATAAATCATGCAGGAGAATGATATAGAATTGTGGCAACACAAGCAAATTGTGTCAAAGATTGATGTAAATCCAACTATGATCAAACGAATAGCATTTTTTCATTGAAAATTTCATAATCGTCGTTTGAAAAGTCGCCCAGGGTCCTACGGACATGGGTCAAAAGCATTTGACACATTCCGAGTCCTTATCATTCAATATAGAAGCAACCTGTTTGCTGCTTTCGTCTCCAAGAAACTTTCTATAGGAAATAAAAATGGATAAATACAGACCCTGTCCATCCATAATCGCAATGTTTACCTCCGATAGCCAACACCCTCCGAGATCTAGACATGCGGTTAACCTGGGTGCCTTAGGTCAAGTTTAAGTAGATATAACTTTTTGCATAATGGTTAATGTTTCATCCTTTTTGTCATCTGCTGATTTGAAGACTTAACCTGTGGATTTACAGGCCTTTAAAGCATAACAGAAAAATAATTTTCTTATTTCTCAACCAAAACATATGTAGTGGGTACTCAAAAGAACCGTCTCAATGAGAAGGTTCTTTTGAGCACCCATAACATGGTAAAAGTTATGGGTAAGAAAAAATTTACAATTTTACACTGAAAATTTGTGTGTATCTAAACCTGAGATTTACCTCAGCAGGCCTCTAGAACATATGGTAAATATTATAGGTAAAAAAATTTACAATTTTACGCTGTAAATTATTGTATATCTAAACCTGTCGATTTACTTCAGCAGGCCTCCGGATAACTGTGCGTAACTGAAAATTAATTTTCTTATTTCTCAATAAAAACTTATGTTGTGGGTACTCAAAAGAACCGTCTCAATGAGACGGTTCTTTTGAGCACCCAGAACATATGGTAAAAGTTATAGGTAAGAAAATATTTACAATTTTAGGCTGAAAATTTGTGTATATCTAAACCTGTGATTTACCTCAGCAGGCCTCCAGATAAATGTGCGTAATTGAAAATTAATTTTCTTATTTCTCAATCAAAATTTATGTTGTGGGTACTCAAAAGAAGCGTCTCAATGAGACGTTTCTTTTAAGCACCCAAAACATATGTTTAGATTGCTGGGTAAGAAAATAATTGCAATTTTACGTTCATATATTTTGCTTAACTGGACCTATGACTTCAGGAAGAGTCATCAGCACCTAAGAACAAAGCTGGTAAACAGGCTGAACCAATGAAGAATCGTCTTCGAGACTTCATGAAAGTCCTCCATACGACTGCCTTCCAGGAGGATAATATTCACAGTATGGACAACCTGGCCAGTCACAATGGCCTAGTTGTCATGTGTCTTTACAGAAAGGATTCCCCTACTAGTGACAAATGCAGTGGCTGTGAGCTCTACATAGATAACTATTTGATTGCATCAGGTAAGGCCAAATAAAAAAAATAAGTGTGTTTCTGGTGACACGACTGACCATGTCTGTCAACACCAGACCCAAAACTGTTTACCCTGGTCTCCCTGAAATTGTTGGTTTTGGGCATTTCAGTCCAATTCAGTATATGTATGTTGTAATATCCACATGACTATCATGCTAATAGTATGTCACAAAACTATTTTTTTCAAGATGGCAACGCCTCGCTATTCATAACTTCCAAAACTGAATAAATAAAACTTGTTGACTGGGATAAAAAGCATCAAAACAAACAAAAACACACTTGGTTGACCTGAAATCAGAAGTTCCTATAGAGTTAACCTTACTCTGTCAATATTTTTGTTCTGAAAATGTCATCTGCATTATATGTCCGCTGCATGTTTCCAAGTGCATTTCATACTAGTTTTTATCATGGAAGCAAACACTATAAACAGGGTCCATCAGGCCTCCAGATAAGAGTGCGTAACTGAAAATTATTTTTCTTAATCTTAGCCAAAACATATGTTGTGGGTACACAAAAGAACCGTCTCGATGAGACAGTTCTTTTGAGCACACAAAACACATGTTTAAGGCGATGGATAAGAAAATAATCGCAATTTTCTGCTAGATCATTTTGTTTGCAAAGATATGCTACATAAGATCATACTGTAAGCAGACAAGAGATCAGATGACAAAAGTTTTGACTGGCATGAAAAGAGATATCATGCCTCCAAATAACAGTGTGTAATTAAAATTTCTTATTTTCAACCACAACATATGTTGTGGGTACTCAAAAGAACCGTCTCAATGAGAAGGTTCTTTTGAGCACCAAAAACTTATGTTTTATCCGATGGATAAGAAAAAAAATGCAATTTTATGCTGATTTTTTTGTGTGCAGGTTTTGGTCCGACTAAGAAAGACTGTTTGACAGAAGCTTATAACAGATCATGGGAAGTACTTACTACATCCACTCCCGAAGATATCTTGACTCAGCATAAAAAACTGGAGCCAGAGGAGACCGCAGGTAAAACAGAATTCTTGCATAGATGTCTATTCGTATAGCTGTTTACACCCATTGTCAAATGAACAAAAATCCATGTCCAAATCAGGAGATTCACATGCTGTTTGAACATGGGTCTGAACGTGAAAATACTTAAAATAAGCCCTGCATTATTTGCATGACGTTACATACGGAAAGCGTTACGGACCAGACTGATCAATTTGCTGATGTTTTTGTTCCCGAAAACGTTGCGTACGGTTATGACGATGTTCAAAAGTACATAGCGGACGCCATTTTGTACAGTTTAGAGAATCTAGTGTAAGAAAATAGACTATTTAATGTTTTAGCAGCGTTTTCAGTGCGAATTGTGTTGGAATAAGGTAGAATATGCAAAAATAACAATCAGACATGTTTGTTTCATTGCATTAACACTTGCCGGGTCCCTTAGAAGATGTTTGTTCACTCCGCCATTCGGCCTCATGTTCAAACAGCATCCTCAGGACCCGGCAAATGTAAATGCATGATAAAACATGTGTGATCCCTATATTCTCATGCAGCCAATACAGCTTTTACACCACCTACTGGGAAAATTTGCATTCCAGGGTTTGCACAGGCTTGAAAAGTACTTGAATATGCAGGACTGTCTTGAAAAGTCCTTGAAAATTAAATTTGCCTTGAAAAGAACTTGAAAAACACTCAAAGGCCTTGAAAAGTTCTTGAATTTTACCATTGACAGGAGGATTCAACAGTGTTTTTGGAGACCTGAATCAGTATCAAATTGTGGTGCCTTTATTTGGTGCAGCATATGCTGCACCAAAGAAAGGCACCACAATTTTATACTAATTTTCTAAAACTAATATCATTAGTAATGGACTCTAGTATTTCCGAAGTAGAATTTTAACGTGTAAATCAGTACTTTACTTAAGTTTTCATTCCTTGAAAACAGTAGGAAAGTATTTTAGAAGTCCTTGAAAAGTCCTTGAATTTTACACAATCTTGCCTGTATGAACCCTGACTGCACCAATACAGCTTTTACGCCACCTACTGGGAAATATTGCATTCATTTTTTCTGTCGTCTGCTGATTTTTTTCAAAATCAACTTTTTTGAAAAACTCCTTCAGAAATACTGTGTGTCAAACTTGGATATTTTATGCCTTAGGCAGAGAATGGCACTGATGCAGATCAGACTGCAGATCTTTTAAAAGAGTTTAAACTTTATTTTATTTCTATAAATGATTCAACTTGGTGCAAGAAATGTATATTATAATGTTAAGTATCTAAACGAAGGCTTTAGAGCTTGTAGAGTTCATTTTCAAAGATGTAGGTCTTTGTTGCTAACAGGTATGGGAAACCTTTGGATCATTGCAGATTGGAGAAGGATTTTTTGAAGTCCTTGAATTTTACACAGGCTTACCTGATTGAACGCGGCTATACAATGCATGCCTATAGAAAAGAGCGCATAAATTGATTTTTTTCTCAATTCATAATAAAAACATATGTTGTGGGTACTCAAAAGAACCGTCTTAATGAGACGGTTCTTTTGAGCACCCAAAACACATGTTTAAAATGATTGTAAGAAAGTATTACAACTTTACGCTAAAAAAGTTTCCCTATCCAGACCTATGCAATGCTTTTATTTTGTTGTTTGTACAGGACCTTCCGTGATGGAAGTGAATATTAAGGGAGGGACAGGTTAACACAGGGAATCCAAAATTGTTTTCATATCCAAACCTATGCAATGCTTTTATTTTGTTGTTTTTACAGCACCTTCAGTGATGGAAGTGTTTATTAAGGGAGGGACAGGTTTACACAGGGAATCCAATCTTCACTCGCTGAGACGATACGGCCTTGATCCTGATGATGAGGATAAGATAATGGACGACCTGGTTATAGTGGAGTGCTCGGACTGGCACAGAGACAGAAAATTCAACGCTTTCTGTATTCTTCAGTACAGCGCCACAGCCAACGGAATGTTGCTGCAGTGGTCCTGTTCTAATATACAGAACAACTATAAACCAAATTACAAGAATGAGAAGAAACCGATGGAAAAAATGAAGTAAGTGATCACAGGTTTAGATAAACAAAAATTTTCAGCGTAAAATTGTAAATATTTTCTTACCCATCAGTTTTAACATATGTTTTGGGTGCTCAAAAGAACCGTCTCATTGAGATGGTTCTTTTGAGTACCCACAACATATGTTTTAGTTGAGAAATAAGAAAATTAAATTTTCGTTACACACTCTTAACTAAAGTCCTGAAGTGATTCAAAAATTTTCTAAAATTTTGAACACTAAGGCCTAGACAAACAGTGCATACCTAGATCAGACTAAGAAGCAGTCCCTGTTTGCTATTGTGACAAGCATTTTGTAAATTCAAGCTCTGAAAAGCAACATTTTATTCAAGAATAGAATGAGAAAAATGTTCAAAATTTTAGAACATATACAGTAAAACCTGTGTAAAACGGCCACTCAAAAATAGACAAAACATAGGCCTTAATGACAAATGGAAGCTTAATGAAGGTCGAAAGATTTGCAGAATGCTCCCCTTGGAGCATTCTGCAATATTTTTGACCCGCATAAAGCGATACTTCGTCTTGAAAACCAATATTTGTTTTTTTTTGAGAGTGGCCATTTTACACAGGTTTTACTGTATGGTACCTCATGTTAATACAGTTACAGTGCAGTCCTTTATAACACACCTTGTTATGACAAGGATTTGGGTATTAACACGGTCATGCTGTGGCTCCAAAAATGTTTCATCATGGCAGATTTATACAAAGGAATAAATGGAAATGCGGGATTCACGCAATTTTTATCCAGATCACACACAAATTCTGACCCGATGCGAAACTCGTGCCTATCCTTTGATAGCTGTAAATACACATGTTTTCATTGAAAAAGAAACAATCTTTCGATGTTTCTGCTGAAAACGTCGGCCGTGAAAACCAGTAAAAATACCATGCTTTCTCTCAGGTCCGCTCTAGTTAAGGACCAGTTAAAATCATTATTGGAAAACGGTCTACTCTGCACATGCCCACTATTCTAAAAATAAGTGTTTGTAGAATTTCAATGCCCCAAATGGCTTCATTGATTGGCTGCATGGGTAATATTTCTGTGCATTCATGATGCACACTTAAACTGTCAAGTTCAGCTTTTGTTAAAGAAGCATAACATTTAGGGTTGTTTTTCACTGATGGTAATATAGGCCCTCAAAAAATTCAAAGAGCCTCTTGAAAATGCTGAAGGAGGCGAAACATGGCCCTCAAAATTTCTGACCTGAGGACAAAACTGAAAATGCACAATCCAAAAATCAAGTCAAAGCAGAGTTTATTTTCTTCTTGAAGGATCACATTATACCTGCAAAAGGAACAAATTGCCGAGAGTACAGGACTGGGAAAGAACCGTGTGAGGAATTTGGCTGCAGCCAACGCTCTTTTCAAGATGTATGAAAAACATGATGTTATCACGGTGAGTCTACTGTTTGTTAAAAATATTCGATTATTATATTGATGACAATCAAATTCATTGAAGTAAGCTGTATTCATCATTCATGTCTTCATTCTTTTTTTGTTAGTTTTATTTTTCTTAGTTAAAAAAATACAAATAATTATTACATGAAAAAATATTGTCATTTTTGTGACAAGGAAACTGAACAGTAGTAGCCTTATGCTTATCTGTTTTCCGCTAGACCAGATTCAGAAAGGTCTTATCTGGTCAATAGCTAAGCTCCACCCACTGACCATCTCATACAGGTAATAATTTCTCTGCCGGGTGGTAAAGAATCCTTGCCTTTAAGATTGTTTATGAATTGTCATGTAGGTTGAGAATCCTCTTCTGCATTTCAAGTCCAAGCCCTGTCTTATCAACTTCACATGGGAGCGCAGTGGCTTAGTGGTAGAGTGCTTGACTTGAGATTGAGGGGTTGTGGGGTTGCATTGTGTCTGTGAGCAAGGCACTTATACTCTGAAGGAAGACCAATCCCGGCATATTCGAAAAATTGTTGACTGGGACATAAAGAATCAAATCAAACAAAAACAAACTAACTAACTTCACTTTAACACTCTCCAAGATTTTCCCACAATGATGAATACTTTAGGGACCCAGAGCAGACTGCTCCCAAGGGAGGAGCAATCTTATCAGTATTTATATTGTTTTCTTCTATGAAAAAATCTAGCCTATAGTGCACTTGAATATATGCAGCGGACTTAAAAGCAGAGACAATGATTATTGATAAGTCCACAAGGTCAAGGTTGACATTTAACTTTCAGCCAGGGTCACAGTGACAATTAAACAAGACCAATTGAAGTTGAATTTCTTTACTGAGCATCCAATGGATCAGACAACCTCAATGAGGTTATGTGGTCCAAGTTACATTACAGAAATGGCTGCCTTGGGCATGTTAACAATTTTTTTTTTCAGAAATTATATTTGGAATCTAATGTTCTTGATATTTTACATCTGGAATGTGGGCCCTTGAATGTTTGTTCAAATGTCGTTAGCTTGTTTCTAGGTTTAACTTGACCTAATAACCCATGTATTAACCCTTAAAACGTCAATCGCGACTGCAGCAGACGACAAATTTTACAACATCTTTCTCAATTCTCAAAAAAATAAGGTATGATATTTCATGAGAATCGTCTGCCAGCAGACGATTCTCATGAAATATCATGCCTGATTTGTTGTTTTTGAAAGAGCAGCACAATTCGATATTGTTGTCTGCTGCAAATTATAGGTGGGGTTTTATGGGTTAAGGAGGTGTTTATGACTCAGCATTAGGCAAGTGCTTCAGGACCTTCTGGTCATTGGGTTGGTTTCCAGTCAATCCAGTGAAATAATTTTACTTTAACCCATAAAGCGCCATCTATAATTTGCAGCAGACGACAATTTTAAATTTTGCTGCTTTTTCAAAAATGACAAATAAAGCATGAAATATCATAGTAGGAAAGAGGGCAAAGATCAGGAATCGGTATAATCAAGCACCACACCTGACACAGGATACCAGTGGGAAAGTGACAACTTCAAAATTTGACATCACAAACGAGAGCCAAGAGGTCAGCCCTTTCCCAGCAGGTGACCACAAGGCATCAATAAACAGACACACACAAAAGCATAAAAAAAAGAGACAGAAATAACAAAAATGATACCTTATTTTTCAAAAATTAGGAAAGATGTCACAAAATTTGTCATCTACTGCATTTGTGATTGGTGCTTAATGGTAACCCTTATCCTGGCAGTATTTTTTGTGTGTGAAAATGTTGTCTGCTGCATGAATTCAACTTCAAAGGGAAGCACAGTGGCTCAGTTAATAGAGCATTAGACTGGGGACTGAAGGGTTGCTAGTTGGAGTCTCACTGCAGGCAGAATCACTGTGTTGTGTCAAGACACTTTAAACCCTGCTTAGTACTGGTTCATCCCAGGAAGCCAACCTCAAGATGACTGAAAAATTGTTGACTGGGACATAAAGAACAAACAAAAGCATGTATTCAGATGCCTTCCAAACAATTTATAACATGGCAGCAAACAGTATGAATCCAGTCCAGACTGCTTCCCAGTCTGATCTGGGTCCATATTTATTGCAATATAGGCTACCAAAGTACACCAGAAGATGAGAAAGGAGACAATACAGTAATACCTGTCTTAAGCATCCACTGAAAAATAGACAAAACAAAGTCTTGAAGACGAATGGTAGCTTAATGAAGGTCAAAAGTTCTTTAGAATGCTCCTTTGGAGCATTTTGCATTACTTTTGACCTGAATTTAGCGATTATCGGTCTTAAAAACCAATTTTTGGAGTGGTCGCTCAAGACGGGTTTTACTGTAGTTGTCATGAATGGCGGAGTCTTTGTATGGATTCAGGAGGGGTGATCCTGATCAGCTGGCTGGCAGAAGCCAGTTGACCCGATCAACTCTCTTCAGTTTTTTTTGTCCTGAAAATGGTCTGCTCTTTGCGTCTGCCACATATATTCAAGTGCACTTCAGACTAGAGGTTGAACCCTAATGATCTGGGTCCATACTGTTTTCAATAAAGGCTACCTAAGAAAATAAGCAGAAAAGAGGGCACACCAAAGGTCGAGGGATAATAAAAAAATATGTGCACAATGTGATTATAAGGTTGAATATGTTTTTTTTTGTTTCTAGGTGAAAAGATTGAACGATGAAGAAAGATGGATACCATGGGAGCAGATAGAGGAAGAATCTAACAATCTGCGTAAATCGGCTGGTCAGCCGCCGAGGCAGAAAAAAATCTTTGAAGGCTGGGAACAAGAAGTGGACGACTACATAGTCAGAACCCTGAAAGGTCACATCACCAAATTCTTCCCTCGGGAGGACGCAGAGGAGCTCTTGTTTGGCCCGGGGATTCCCGATAAAGAGATCAAGATAATACAGGCACATTCGTTGTCGTTAAAAATCCGCTGCGACACGCGTCAGTTCAACGGAGAAACTTACCTTGTGTTATATGTGAGACAGGACTTGCAGAATGTTGTGAAGAAGTTGAAGGCACTCAATGGGGGAATGTATGGGAAGTACGCACTGGTGCCTCGTGAGGAGCTGCCGACCACTGCAGATCTTAAAGTGAAAAAATGAGTTGTACGTTGACAAGCAGGCCAAATCTCTTTTAAGCCTATTGCAAGTTCTAGAGGATAGAGCATACGGCAAGTTAAGCAAAAAAAAATTTCAGCGTAAAATTGTGATTATTTTCTTATCCATCAATTTAAACATGTGTTTTAGGTGCTCAAAAGAACCGTCTCATTGAGACAGTTCTTTTGAGTACCCACAACATATGTTTTGGTTGAGAAATGAGAAAATAATTTTCAGTTATACACTCTTGTCTGGGGGCCTGATAGAGTGCAATAGGCAGAGGTTAGAACTTTTAAGTGGAACAGCTGATTTCAGATTTATTGTGTTTTTAAAAAATAAAAAAAGTTCTGATATTGTCACAAGCAGTTTAAGTCGGGTATTTTTTAAACCCTTAATGTGCCAATTACAAGTGCAGCAGACGACAATTTGGGACATCTTTCCTAATTTAAAAAATAATAAGGTACGATATAACCTGAGAATCATTTGCCAGTAGAGGATATTCATGAAACATCATGTGGGGAGCGCAGTGGCTCAGTTGTAGAGAGCTTAACTCGAGACCGAGGGGCCGTGGGTTTGAGCCTCACCGTTGTCACTGCGTTGTGGTCCTTAAGCAAGACACATTTATCCTAGCTTAGTACTGGTTCAATCCAGGAAGACCCGTCCCTGTTTAATTGAAAGATTGTTGATGGGACGTAAAGAATCAAATCAACAACAACAAATGAAACATCATGCCTTATTTGTATTTTTAAAAATGCAGCAAAATTTGAAATTGTCGTCTGATTCAAATTAAAAGGTGGCGCTTTATGGATTAAAAGTAGACTTATGTGGGCTTTGTCACAGAAGCTATCTCTTGGGGTTCAGTCAAATTTTGGCCTTGACACGATAAAACCTGTCTTTGGGGTTCTAGACAAAGCGAGACTCAAACCAGTCTTCAGCTACAGAGTCTAGCTAGAAAATTGAAATTTCGCTCATAGCAAGTCTAGAAGACAGTTTTTTTGCGTCAAGGCCCACATGGTGTGTCCCAACCTAATGTTGTCATCCCCCATTTCTGCAAGAGAGGTCAACCTATGGAAAATGGTCAATATCTGAGTTGTATTTTATTCTTTTAAATGCAAAGAAGTGCATTCTTACCATCACAAATTCGTCATTTCAGAGGCCATCCTGAATTTTATATTTCTGAGATACAGTTGAATATCATTAATTCACTTTTCTTGGTAGCAAAGGTTTTACTTGGACAAATCAGTAGTTAAAATTAAAGGGAGATAATTATTTAATAATGAATAGCCTTATCAATTATTTTTTTCAGTATCTCTTATCCGAAACATTTCTTTAAAGCACCCAAAACATATGACAGGGAAAATCACTAAAAAAAGTTCCATGCATGGAAAAATCATGGAATTTCAAAAAAACCCTTAATAATCATGGAAAACTCATGAAATTTTGTGAAATAATTTGATGAAACCACCAGTAGCCAGAAAACTAGCTGTCAGAGACACAAAACTTGTGTGTGTCTGACAGCTAGTTTTCGGCTACTTGTATGTCTGACAGCTAGTTTTCTGGCTACTGGTGGTTTCAAGTTTTAATTATTTCAAAATGCATGCATGGTCTACAAGCATGCTTATTTCAAAATATTACTGTTGCTGCATTCCACATCTATGCTCTGCGTGGTGAAGATGCCGCTAAAAGGGGAGGATGGAAGCCATGCATTAAATAGTCATGGAAATAACATTATTGATCGTGGAAAAATCATGGAATTGTGTTTTTGAATTTCTGTGGGAACCCTGATATGATTTAATAGGAAATTAAAATAGTTCATACGTCTCACTATTCTCAGAATACAATGAATCCCAAATTTCATTTGAATTAGCGAGTACCATACTTTGAACTATATTATCAAGTTATTGAGCTTTTACTGTATTTCTTTAATGAGCCTTGACATGTGATTTCCAACAATGTGGCATTTTGACAAGTGTAGACTCAGAGGAGCCTGTGCAGCCTCCTTTTAAGCTTAGCAACTCCAAATGATGTTCAGTCAGTAGCTTAACATTCATAGAATATTCAAGGGACTAGCAAAGGCTCTGACCAGACTGCGTGTATGTGCAGGCTGGTCTGACGCTTTTCTGGTCGCACATATCACATTGTTTTTACATTGTTGGAAATCTCATGTCACGGCTCAATTCTCAGCCAAAAGAAAACAAGCATCTTGGGTTGACAATTTAGGAAATGATTGAACAATTGTAACACTCTGTTTTGCTTATTTGAACAGATGCATGTGTTGTAAAATAGAAAACCTAATCATGTTCATTGTTGTCATTTTGTAATGTTTTTCATTTTCTTGTCATCATGTGATCCAAAATTAAATTTTGTAGACTGAAAATTTTGATTTGTTCCTTTTGCATAGCAGTTTTAAAGACTAAATTGTTTCCGCTTATCCAATCATATAAGAAAAAGGCTTGGTTGGGAGGCCAAATGGATCAGAAAAGCTCTAAAATTTCTGACAAAAATGCCTTAACAGTGCAGAACCAAATCAGACTGCTTTAGGAGCAGTCTGATCTTTAGGAGCAGATCAGACTGATCCTAAAGCAGTCTGATCTGGGTCTTCACTGTTTGCCATTCTGATAAACCAATATTTAAGTGGTTGAGTCTGGGACAGGAATTTGTTGGTTTTTGTTGTACTTGCTTTTAGTTCTAAGTGGCATGAGCACCTAGTGAAGATGCCTGTATCATTGGCCATCTGCCTGTAAAGACCAGGCCCTGAGGTTAAAAAAAAAAAGATCATGCTCAACTCGACTGAGCACGAAGATTGAAGTGCTCATAAAAACTAAAATTCCCGACAAATAATGAAGTTTCTTTAAGTCTCTCAGATGTTGTATTTATCATGCTAATAAATGTTAAAATGCCAACAATTGTTGGCATTTTAACATTAATGAGCAGGATAAATTTCATGTTCAGCTGAGTTGAGCATTAAAAAAGTTTTATAACCTCAGGGCCAGGCTTCAATGTGTACTCTATGGGTGGCTAGGCAAGGATCAAATTTAAGATTTTCGATCACCTGCTAAAAATAGCAAATGATTTATTTTTAGCTTACTTGATAAAGGTGTTGCTCAACTTAAAGGTGTTGTTCAACTTGACTTTTTCTTTGAGACCGGGTTATAAACAAATTCTGGTACATTATAAACTTAGTAGAAAATTTAACTTGTATATAAAAAGTATTTCCTCATGCGTTAAGTTAGTTTGGCAACAGTGGGTTTGGTTTGGTTCTTTGCGTCCCAGTCAACAGGTATGGTCATGTCGGGACAATCAGTTCACCTAACCACACTTTTTTCCTGGGCAAGCTTGACTTGGTGCAAATACTTTTGCTTGTAACTGACAACAACCCTTTTTGAATGAATCCGCGGAAGGGAGGAGAATGCCGAAAAAATTATTTTATGATCAACCTCCATAATGTATGGAACCGGGCCCGGATTGAACTTGTGACCCCTGGATCTGAATTCAGACATGAATCTGCAGTCAGACACGTTACCGACTGTGCTACGCAGCCCAGTTCAAACTGGGGTTCCAGGTCAGCCATCAGGTTCATTCTGTTTGCCCCACAACTTGAACCTCATAGGAGGCTTGTATGGTAAGAAGGGGGCATCTAAAACATACAGAGTCAAATACAAAGAAAAATAACAAGAATGCATTTATTATATTTTAATGGACCCTTAACAGAAAACAATAACACTTTTATATGACAAATTATGACCCCATGAGAGGTTCTTAATGAATCATTGACTCTTCGAATTCACCACTTTTTGTTGTCTGCTGATTTCTTTTAAAATTAACTTTTACAGAAGATTCTTTCAGGAATACCATACCAGGGTATCAAACAATTTTGAGCCAGATCATTATTTTCTTATTTCTCGGCCAGAACATATGTGGGTACTCAAAAGAAATCTCAATGAGACCCCTAAACACATTTTTAAACTGATGGATAAGAAAATAGTCAGGATTTTTTTGCTCAAGTTTTGCTTATCTGAACATATACTTCACTCTTTTAGTGTGCCATTAACCCTTTGTATACTAATGGATTCTTCCTTCTGGTTTGATACAATAAACTTGGTATAGTCCATTGTACATATCTAGGGGAATCAGTTTATAATCAAAAACAAAATATTGTATTTTTTTGCCTGAAAATATTTTTTACCTCAACAAACAGTGTAGACCCTGATGAAATGCCCCATTATGCGGCATTTCATCTGGGTCTTCGCTGTTTGTAGACATACCCGTTTAGGGGTATACAAAGGGTTAATAGGATACTGCAAGACTACCCTGGGATTTACAATAAACCTTCATGGTGAATGAAAAGATGCATTAAATGTTAAAAAATTTGAACGACCTTTCCCTTAACGTTCACAAAGAAAACTTGTTGAACAGAGCTGTCGGAATAGAGTAAAAATTACCATAAAAATTGAACAAGTCCAACAAGCCACAAGCATATGTTGTGGGTACTCAAAACATGTTTAACAAAATTACAGTAAAAGCTGTCTTAAGCGGCCACTCAAAATAGACAAAACAAAAGTCTTTAAGACCAATTATTGCTTAAAGCAGATCGAAAGTATTGCAGAATGCTCCCCCTTCAAGCATTCTGCAACACTTTTGACCTGCATTAAGCATAATCGGTCTTGAAAGTTGAAAAACAATTTTTGGTCTTCATTTGAGAGGCTGCTTAAGACAGGTTTTACTGTTTTGCAATAAAAAATTGCTTATCTGGACCTATCAGCCTCTTTAAGTACCTAAAGGTGTGTCTAAAATGCAACAGAATGGCAGAGTATACACTGATCAGACTATTCTATAAAACAAAATGCTTGTTTATGGGTTTCCAATCTACAAAGTGTTATCAAATTTATGCATAGCATCGCAAAAATGAGCAAGGGCATCTCATATATATATCTCGAATTATGAGAATTGTCTGCTGGCAAACAATTCTCATGAAATATTGTGCCTTATTTCTTTCGAAAATTAGGAAAGATGTCACTAAAGTTGTCATCTGCTGCAGTTGTGATTAGCGCTTTAAGGGTTAAGTCCATAATAATGGATAGTTCTATTTGGCATTAGGGGTTTAAGCTAAGCTTCAACTATAGGAGAGGTCCGTACTTGAAAAAATGCAAATTCAAAATGAAATGATGTAGATCAAGATGAAAGGGATGTTATCTCTGCATGTTGGGTAATTTCATTCTGTATACTTACCTGTATGTGCAATATACTTTTAGGATTAATCTCCCTGTCTAGCTCACAACGAGGTAAAAATAAATTCGTCTTTCACCTGTGAGCATAATGTCACATGATACACTGATTGTATGACGTGTTCCATCTCAATAACTCAGTCTCTTCTTGGGCGTCAGAAAGCTCACATCCTTTTTGAGAAGAATAATTTTCTTTGGTTTAAAATATTATTAAGTATTGCCAGGTTGTAAGTATGGCTGAAGCTGCTTCTTCACAACGGCGAGTTGCGGGAAAATAGCTAAGACAACTGTTCTTGTTTGGATCTCAGAAACGAGGCTATAATGGCGGTGCCCACAAAAAACCCTGAACGTAAGTCAAGATAAAAAAATAGTAAAAGGGCAGATAGAGGAGAATGCACACAAGCATCAAATCCCGATTTTCTAGCTTTGAAGAGGATATTAGGCCTTATGGCCGACTTCCAGAGACAGCAAAGATCAGCCAATGCTTGTTTGGCAACTACTTCTGTTACAATGTTTGTGAGGCACAGCGCAGCACGTCAGGTGCTTGCCAGCCAACATGGACCAGAATCAACACTTTAGGTGCTGGAAATGGTCGAAGTAATGTTATTTCTTTAGACAATTCTTTGAATGATGATTTTCTGGGCTATAGATCACCCGTGGAGAGAGAATTTCAGGATGATGAGGACATTTAGTCTTTACAGCCAGGTCAGGTTGAAGCTAGAGACCTGGACTTAGATACTCCAATATTTCTGAAATTCAGAGAGCTGAAGATGGTACTTCAGATCTTTTTTTGAAATATAAATCTGATGAAGAAGAAATCTTATAAGACTTGTTTGGCAATGATGCCTGGGTTAGGAAGATGGGTATGTCTACAGGTATAGTAGTGGACAAGACACAGTCAAATATACTGTGTCAGTCATGAAAAATTTCAGCCCCCGATAAACTCACAGCTTATAGAGAAGCATACAAGAGTTCTTTTCCTGTTCATGAAAAGGCGGAAGACATTCTCAAAGTACCTTCCTTAGATGACATTGTTGAACACTTTGATTAAAAAACATTCAGGGAAAGCTACGTTCAAACATGCAAGAACTTTGTTTTCACAAAGTTTGAAGGACATTGAGAAATTGGCTTCAAGTGTCAGTCAGCGGCTCAGATGGGAATAATCATTACTTTGTACATTCAGCAAACTTTAGCTTCATTACTTCAACAATTAAATCAAGAAAGTCCAAATTTGGATTCTATGACTAAGACTGTTAGGGATAGTTTTGGGATGCATCTAAGGTTTTAGACCAGAAAGGCAGAACAGGTGCTTTTAACCATCAGAACAGGTGCTTTTCACCATTTCATTAGATGGAAAGCCACCAGCGACCATATGGGCCTGGATGATATTAAAGATGTTGCTAGACATGCAGACTCTTTACCCCTTATGGGAGACGGGGGTCTTAGGAATTGATTTTGAGAACAAACTCAAAAGAGAGAAAGGAGAAAAACAAAAAATATAAAGATTTGATTCCAGAAGTTTCTGTGAAGCAGGATTTAGCTCCAAAACAGAAAGCTACGTTTTCAACAAATACACATGAGCAGAAGCAGATGCGCTTTCACAATAACAGGAATTATAGAAGCTATGGGCAGAACAGACCTGAATATTCTGCTCCTCGTTATGGTAACAGCTACAAGTCAGCAGGGTCTTATGGTCAGAGATTTAATAACTAGCAGGAAAAAGGGCGTAAGTCCCTTTCGAGCATCCGCAAGAGCCAAAAGTAAATGACTCAGAAATGGCAAAAGGCTGTTATGATAATCCAGAGATCCCAGTAGGGGACCATCTCAAATTTTTCATAGACCAGTGGAAACTAATCACGAACGACAAATGGGTCTTATCAACAATAATAGCAAACGGGTACAAATTGGAATTTCAAGGTTTTCCACCATTTGAGGATTTAGGAAAACGGTTGTGAATGCAAACAATCAGACTATCCTAAATTTAGAAATAGAAAGTTTGCTACAAAAAGCAGTAATAGAACCTGTACCTTTTGCTCAACGACTCCAAGGTTTTTACAGTACCTTTTTCCTGGTTTCGAAAAAGTCAGGACACCTGCGGGCTGTGATAAATTTGAGACCCCTCAATGAATATCTCAAAACTTAACACTCTGAAGAGTGTTCTAAATCTAGTCAAGAAAGGAAACTGGGCAATATCAATAGACTTGAAAGCTGTGTATTTCCATGTGCTAATTCACCCAAAGCACAGGAAATATCTTTTTGCATTCAGGGCAGAGCATTTAAGTTCCGAGCACTAGCTTTAGGTCCCAAAACCTCGCCGAGAGTTTTTACCAAGATAGTGGCAGTGGCTGCAGCTCATCTAAGAATGCAAAGCATCAGATTGGCTGTATACCTGGACGACTGGTTAGCTCTAAATGCAAGGAGAAGATTACTCCTCAAGAACAGGGAAGTTATTCTAAGTCTTCTTTCTCGACTTGGCTTTTTGATAAACAAGGAAAAATCAAACCTGGTTACTACCCAAGATATAATATACATAGGAGGGAGGTTTTGCTTAGACAAGGGTATTGTCATGCCTACTCCAGAGAGAATAGTGAAATAAAGAATTGCAGTCATAGCGTTGCTGGGAGAAAAAGTGTCAGCAAGGCAGTATTTACAAACTCTAGGCCTGATGGCTTCCTGCATAGAAATAATACCCAATGCAAGGTTACAAATGAGACCAATACAACTTCACCTGTTGTATTGGTGGAAACCGGTATCCAGAGACTTAGAAAGGATAATCCCCGAGTCACATCATTTGAGAGAGCATCTGAGTTGGTGGTTACAGGAAGCCAACATTGTCAAAGGCAGATATTTGTCTCAAATTCAAGCCAGCACAATAATTGCCACAGATGAATCCATTCAGATGTGGGGCGGGAATCTGGGTCATCAGATCATACAAGGTTTTTTGTCGGGCGAACAAAAAGAACTGCACATAAATTGTCTGGAGTTGGAGGCAGTAATATTGACTATAAAAAGCTTCCTTCCTCAGTTGAGAAATCAATGTGTTCTGGTCCGTTCCGACAACACAACAGTAATTCAATATATTTGTCGTCAAGGAGGAACTCGGTCTCCTCAGCTGTATTACAAAACTTGGGATCTTTGGCAGTTGGCTATCAAAAACAATATAATTTTGAAAGCAGCTCAAATAACAGGAAAATTAAACATCCTACCCGATCAGTTGAGCAGAGTAGTGAAAGGGCCCACAGAGTCGACCTTGAACGATACATTGTCGAGGAAAATTTTCAGATTTGGAGACATCCAATGATAGATCTCTTTGCATCATATCTCAGCAAGAAAATGGCTGTCTTTTGCACTCGGGACCATCATCCCCTGGCTTATGCTGTAGATGCATTTTCAGTAACATGGAATCAAATGTTTGCGTATGCGTTCACGCCAATTTGCCTGGTTTCCAAAGTTTTGGAACACAGGGACATTGTCAGGTACATGTAATTCTGATAGCCCCACGATGGCCAAGAAGACACTGGATCCGGATCTACTGCAGTTGTGAATTGCAAACCCAATCAAGTTAACGAAACACGATTATATATCACCCGGAGCCCAAAATGTTCAGTCTGAATACATGGGTTGCTATTCACATGATGTTAGTAACTTATTGTCCGCATCTTGGAGAGCAAGCACTAAAAAAGACTATTCTGGTAAATTCAAGCAGTTCAGTAGTTGGTGTCGTGGGAAAAAAATTAATACATATTCAGCATCTTTGACAGGTTGTGCAGAATTTCTTTCATTTTTGTTCCATAAAGGTTTGCAGTACAGAACCATAGCTGGCTATCGCTCCATGTTATCATCAGTACTGCAACCGGTTAACAATATTCCTGTAGGACAACATCGATGAATTTCCTTGGTTGCACTACAGTGAAGAGAGTGACAGTGTGTTTTGTTATGACTGTATTTGTGCTTACAACAGACATTTGATAACTTCAGTGAAGGTAGAACAACGATTCACTTCAGAAGGGTATACAAATTGGAAAGAGGCAAACCAGCATTTTAAAAACAAGTTGTTTTCTGATAAGACAACAACGGATCAAGAGAAGAACAGAAAATGCCTATTGAAAATTATCCCTGACATCAGGTATCTTGGTAGGCAGGGTATTCCCCTAAGAGGTGCAGAAGATGGCACAAATTCAAACTTCAATCAATTGAATTTAGTAAGAACTGAGGACAATGAAGATTTTGAAATATGGCTTCAGAAGAAAACTTTTACTTATAATTCGCCACAGATACAAAATGAAATAATAAATATCATGTCACATGAAATAGTACGTGGTATTGGTAAAGAAGTGAGAGAAGCAGAGTTTTATTCAATTCTGGCAGACTAAACTACGGACATAAGCCATAGGGAGCAATTGGTTATTTGCTTACGATGGGTGGATGAAAAGCTTTTAGTTCATGAAGAAATGGTCGGTTTGTACCAAATTGACAATACTTGTGCCCAAACTATTGCTAATTCTATAAAGGACGTTCTTCTTAGGTTGAATATCAGCATTCGAAAATGCCGAGGACAAACATATGATAGTGCAAGTGCGGTGTCCGGGCGCAAAACAGGAGTTCAAGCAAGAATCAAGAATGGTCAACCTAAAGCATTGTTTAATCATTGCCATGGTCATTTGATAAATCTGGCTTGTGCCGACAGCATTAAACAATCAAAGGTCAGAAGTGACGCTTTGTATACTGCTCTAGAAATCACAAAACTTGTTAAGAAACCTCCCAATCGAGATACTAAACTTGAAAAAATCTGTCATGCTTCTGTAGATGAAACAGAGCGCCCCAGTCCTAATATAAGGATGCTTTGTCCAACCAGATGGACAGTAAAGGCAGATGCTATGGATTCAATACTGCAAAATTATGATCAGCTTATGGAGTTATGGGACTGGTATGTTGACACTTTGAACGACGCGAAGATGAAAACTCGAATCAGAGGTGTAGCTGCCCACACGAAAAAGTTTGATTTTTATTAAGGTTTGTCTTTGGGGGAATGTCTTCTACGCAATGCCGACAACCTCAGTGCAACACTACAAGCAAAAGAAATATCAGCAGCTGAGGGGAAAAGTGTCGCAATGAAAACTGTTCAAGCTATTTCGCAGATGAGGACTGATAACTGTTTTGAATTGTTTTGGGAAAAGGTCACCAAAAACTCTAAAGAAGTTTCAGTAGAAGAACCATGTTTACCAAGATGAAGAAGAGTGCCAACAAGATATGAAGTAGGAAATGCTGCCGCAGAATACCAGGAGGATGTGCAGTCACACTACAAGCAAATATATTATATATCAATCGACCATCTGACCAATGTAATTACCAGGGTTCCCACAGAAATTCAAAAACAAAATTCCATGATTTTTCCATGATTTTTCCATGATCAATAATAAAATTTCCATGATCATTTAACGTGTGGCATCCAACCTCCCCTCTTTGCAGCATCCTCTGTATTCTTTACCACATTGAGCATAATTGTGACTAACTGATATTAAAACAAGTCTTTCTTATATCTTTTCAATATTTCTTTCAATATTTCTTTCAATAATTCATCATTCTATATCTTTTCCCAAATATTTAGCCGAAAAGGTCACTACTATGGCCAATTTTAAAATCAGAAACACCATACTACCTGGATGATTGAATTGGCTCCAACAGTTTTATGATGATGTATTTTGAGTATCTTTTATTCAGGCTTTCAAGTGCCCTTCCAAGAAAAAGTAGGGAAAAAGTAAGGATAATTTTTTTGAAAAAGTAGGGATTATCCAATGTAAAAGGTAGGGAAAGTAGGGCTTTTTCAAACCAATAATTCATAACATTGAGTCATTAAATTAATGATAATATATTAAAATAAGCAGGATAAAAGTGGTGACAGAATCCAAAAACAGAATGACTTTTGCAGCTGAAAACTTCAAAGTGAGAAATTGAGTGGTCATTTACCAAAGAACAAGTTTAATTATTGAGAAATCTGAGCGAGCGAACTGACCTGGGAATTTTTTGATGATTTTATTGCATAAATGACATTTTAAGTGAGAAAATTAGGATAATAAATGTAAGAAAGATGGCAAGGATCAGGAATTGATACAATGAAGTACCACACCTGACCCAGGATACCACATGGGAAAGTAACAAAACCACAATAAACATCACAAACAAGAGCCAAGAGGTCAGCCCTTTCCCAGCAGGTGACCACAAGGCAGCAATGAACAGACACAAAAACATGACAATCACAAGACAAATAACACAAATGATCCACAAAAGAAGTACCCCCTTGTAACGGTCCGTAAAAATATTTTACTGGAGGGCTTAAACCGGTTTCACAGCGCCAACCTCACCCCTAGTTCAGATGTGGATCAAGACACATAGATTTCGGTTTGCATGAAAGACCCCTAACTTATACATGCATCACTTCCTAGAACATATAAATCAAGATATAAAAAGGAGATAAAGCAAAGATAAGGACTCAACAGTTCATAAAACTGAATACTGGAGCAAAAGAAATCCAACAGGTAAACCCTGGTGGGCCTGACAACAGCCAAAGCATCAGGCCCCTACCATCTCATCAATAGATATGTCTTTAAGTCTGAACCGTCATAGAGTCTGAAGTCCGACCCACCGGCGTGCAACTAAATAGGAAAGTAGTAAGGCGTTTTCAGGAAAATGTAGGGAAAAGTAGGAGAACAAAAAAGTATGAATTGTAGGGCCCGCTTGAATGCCTGTTTTATATGATTCACCCTGCAAATTAAGAATCTGATAGGTCAAAAGATTCAATGTGGCTTTTACATTCCATTCAAAAACGTATGAATATTTTTTTGTTAGACCTTATATTCGAATAAAAAAATATTTCTGACATGCCTAAATAGCATACATTTTTAAGGATACATGTATCTGACTATAAAATATCAGGCACAACAAGTGCAGGCCCTGTTGTGGACCAAACATGCATTTTGAAACAATAATAAAAACTTAAATCACCAGTAGCCAGAAAACAAGCAGTCAAACACACAAATTATTTCACAAAATTCCATGATTTTCCATGATTTTTCAGTTTTTTTCAAATTCCATGATTTTTCCATGCATGGAACTTTTTTTATGATTTTCCAGGTTTTCCAGTGCTCGTGGGAACCCTGAATTACAGACCGCTATGACAGCCCTGACTTTAATTTGTATATGCAGAATGAACAGTTATTGCTGAAATGTGTTAGGAAAGAAGATTACAAGACTGAATTGGAAACTGTAACGGACTTCTACGGAACTGACTTGAACAAAATGAACCTGAAATTGCAGTTGGAATCGCTAGCTGCAAATTTTAACTTTGAAGGTAATGCGGCTGATATAGTTTTATCTGATGTTACCAAGTACTTCAGTTCAATGTCTGTTAGAGAGAGGAAATGGTTGAAGGAAGTTGAATCATTGCTTAAAAATGTATTAGTGCTGCCTGCAACAAACGCCACGAGTGAGAGGAGCTTCAGCTCATTACGGCGAATAAAAACTTACCTCAGGTCGACCATGAAACAAGAGAGACTGAATGGATTAATGGTGATGCACATCCACAAGGAAAGTGTGGACAAAATAAAGTTGGTTGATATTGCTCGTGAATTTGTTTCAAGGTCAGATATTAGATTTTCGAAATTTGGAAAATTTTAATGACACGTTAAATTGAAATGCTTAAGAAATACGGATGTAGGACACACTTTATGTTAACAGAAATGTACAGCACTGGAGAGCTTGAGCAAAGCTTTGTTTCTATAAATACAATTATTCATTACATTTACGGAGGAAATAAATAAACTGTCTGGACATGGCTCATATGAGCCTCGTTCTGGGAAAACCGGATTTTCGCAAATGTAAAACAACGACGCAGATCAGCTTCGCAGCGCCTTTGCTTTTTTTACATAGATAGTACAATCTCTCTACCTTCTAAATCCGAAATTTCAAGCCTTCTATTCATCTTCAGTGGCTGTACAGCTCGGTTTGTGTCCCGAAGACCGTTTTTTTTCAGAATGATGCTCATATCATCACATAGATTATATAAAAACGGTCACAAAAAACTTTTCTTCGGGAAATCCGAATAGATCATACTCGTACTTGGATGTGTAGTCACAGGGGATAGCTATATAGAGATTAAGATTTTAAAGGATATAGAGTTTGAAATAAGAGCAATCAATAGAGTTTGAAATGAGAGCAATCATACAGCAAACAACGAATTACTGATCAGTCTGTGCATCCCAGCCTTTGCTTTTCGCATATACATTTTTTTTATTTTGTAGCTCATATGATTATGAACTACAAATTCATTTAGAAAACGTTTTGAGAGATGAAGACTTGACATAGACAACACTATCAGCTGAGGCAGAGTCAGATAAAACCCACAAACAAGTAATATAGCAGTTGAATTCATTAATAGGTGTGCATATCTTTATCCACAAGTCCATTTGAACTATCATTTTCAAACTTTTGTGTTTTCTCTGATGAAAAATAATGCTTTCTGAACAAGAAATTTACTCTCAGAAAATGAGCCAAACTCACCAAATTGCACCAATTTTTCAAAAATCAAGATCGTGGTACCCATCCGGAGGACGCGGGTGAGGAAATTCTATGGGAATTGCCTGAGGACAACCTGATACAGGCTTCGGTTTTATCCCAGCAGACTGTGATGATCTTTAATTTGAGAACATGTGCTACAATCAATGGGAGTGTTGAGGCTTCTCCAACAGTATTAGTTGAGAAAACGAGATTCAGGATAGGTATATCTTCTACGGCGAGTTGCTGGATGAAAAGCCAGTTATATTATGGCTATTTGAGATGATTTTAACTATTGGGAAGTTAGTAATCAGTGGACTTACATAATACATTAAGTTATGGAAATGAATAAACCCATGTGATCAGTTATGTATATTTAAAAATAAAAAAAACAAGAGGGCCCAAGCGCTCACCTGAGAATGACTGATCAGTGGAGTGGAACCATTTGTGAAATTTTGGTAGAGTGCATCATGAGGAACAATTCTGTGAAATTATTTTGAATTTGGGACAGTGGTTCAGGAGATGTCGTTTCAAAGATTTCTTATCTGGAACTTTGGCAGTCCTCCTGTTTGGTGCAGCAAAACCATTTATGCAATTTTGAAAGATGGCATCATGGGGAATATTCATGTGAAGTTAAATGGAATTTGGACCAGTTGTTCAAAAGGAGATGTTGAATAAAGACATTCTTATCTAGAGCTCTGACCGCCCCTTTGTTCAGCAGACCCAAACCATTTGTGCAATTTTGGTAGAAGGTATCAGGAGGAACAATTCTGTGAAATTATTTTGAAATTGGACCAGTGGTTCAGGAGGAATTGCCATTCATTCTTATCTGGATATCTGGCAGCCCTTTTGTTCAACAAAGTGTAACCATTTGTGCAATTTTGTTAGAGGGTATTATGAAGAACAATTCTGTGAAATTATTTTGAATTTGGGTCAGTGGTTCAGGATCAGATGTTGTTTAAAAGATGTCTTATCTGGAGCTCTGGCATCCCTCCTGTTCGGTGGAGTGGAACCATTTATGCAATTTTGAATGAGGGCATCATGGGGAACATATATGTGAAGTTATGTGAAATTTGGACCTGTGGTTTGGGAGATGTCGTTTAAAGACATTTCTTATCTGGCAGCCCTTTCGTTATGCAGAGCGGAACCATTTGTGCAATTTTGGTAGGCGGTATCAAGAGGAACAATTCTGTGAAATTATTTTGAATTTGGACCAGTGTTTCGGGAGGAGATGCGTTTTAAAGATATTTCTTGTCTGGAGTTCTGGTGGCCCTTATGTTCAGCAGAGCTGAACCATTTGTGCAATTTTGTAGAAGGCATCATGAGAAACAATTCTGTGAAATTAATTTGAATTTGGACAAGTGGCTCAAGAGGAGATGTCATTTAAAGATATTTCTTATCTGGAGCTCTGGCGGCCCTCTTTTGTTCAGCGGAGCGGAACCATTTGTGCAATTTTGGTAGAGGGCATTTTGAAGAACAATTCTGTGAAATTATTTTAAATTTGGGCCAGTGGTTCAGGAGATGTCGTTTAAAAGATTTCTTATCTGGAGCTCTGGTGGCCCTCCTGTTCAGCGGAGCGGAACCATTTATGCAATTTTGAAAGAGGGCATCATGAGAAACATTCATGTGAAGTTATATGAAATTAGGACCAGTGGTTCAGGAGGAGATGTCATTTAAAGTAAAATTTAACGGACGGACGACAGACAAAGACCGATCACAATAGCTCACCTTGAGCGTTCGGCTCAGGTGAGCTAAAAATAATTAAGGTTGTACAAGTGTACATGTTCTTGGAGGAAACATAATTTGTATATAGGGGAAATTGTACATGTTGTAAATATCTGATGAGCATCTGAAGAATCAAAGAGTGGTTCCAGAATGAATACAATACTACAAGTCCGGAAAGATACAGAACCACAGCTCTGCATACAAAGGTATGTATGATTGCTTATTCTAACACACCTCGCCTATAGAGTCAATGCTAAAGAAGTGTGATATATCAAACAATAATTCACAGTTTTGAAAGCGCGAGGAAAATGCGTGCTGGCTGATGTCATTTGTAACTGGAAAATGACGTCATTCGTGGCGTTAGATGGTGTAACATCGTTTTTACGCTTGAAAAACGTTACAAATACACGTAAACAAATGTGACGTAGTCTAAGTATTGGCGGGAGTTCTTCAGTGCAATGGCGGAGAGTTGGAAGAAGCTGAAGTCTTCAAATGTGTTTTCGTCCATCATTGTGTGTTAGAATCGATATAGATCAGCTCCAGTGCGTGAATTGTAGAGTAATAATTCACTGTTTGTCGGTCAGTTGTACGAAGATAAATCACTCACGCTACATGCTCGTGATTTGATCTTCTTTACAACTGACCTCCAAACAGTGAATTATTACTCAACAATTCACTGCTAGAGCTGATCTATTTCTTAAACAATCTGTAATATCCTAAAAGTATATTTCACATACAGGTAAGTATACGGAATGAAATGAAATTGTTAGATTTGTCTAACAAATCATAATTTTATGGAGTATACTTACCTGTATGTGGTTCCCTTCCCACCTCCCCTCAGTATCTTCTCGTCCTGGTGGAGTGGCTTTCTGCCGCCAGAAGGGGAGACTGAGGTATTGAGATGGAACATGTCATAAAATCAGTGTATCATGTGACATTATGGTCACAGGTGAATGACGAATTTATTTTTAGCGAGTTGTGAGCTAGACAAGGGAGAATAATCCTAATAATATATTTCACAAACAGGTAAGTATACTCCATTCATAAAGTTATAATTTGTTAGACATATGTAACAATTTTTCATGCTTTTGATGTCTGCTGACATTTCAAAATTAAAATAAAAATCTTTCAGAAACACATCAGAGTATCAAATGGTTTGGTTACAGATCAGGACTGACATCCTGTTGGTCCTGATCTGCGTCTCAACTGCTTGCAAAGGTTATCAGCAGACAATAAAATTTGCCACTAGCAACGAAAAAGTTAAAGCCTTTCTTGTAAGATACACTATGTGATTGTGATAAATGCCAGCAGGTTTTTATCGATTTTCTGTGACTAGAATGGATTGAACTCTATACTCTACAGTAGGGATGTATCAATACATAAGTCTATCAATATATCACAATAGGAACCAAGGCATTGTGACTTTAGTCGAAAGGAAAGTTGCAATGTCAATAGTATTGGCAATAGCCTATTCACCATCACAAGTTTCGATAGTTTTTAAACATAAGGATTTACACTTTTAATTGCTTAGTTTAGGCACAAAAAGAAGTTAAATGGCATTAAGATGTATAGGTTTTGGCATTCTATGTATTTCGGCAAAATTAGTTGGACTTTGACAATGTTCTGGTATTTTTCTATTTGTGCCATACATACAGAAAATAGTCAGAATGCTACCATCTTCATAATTTCTTCCTTAACTCTTTCCTTGCTAGCAGGGATTTTTGTCGTCTGCTGATAACCTTTGCAAACAGTTTCAACCCAGATCAGGACCAACAGAATGTCAGTCCAGATCAGGATCTAAACCATTTAACACTCTGATTATTTTTTGAAAAAAGTCGGCAGACCGCAAAAAAACATGAAAAATTATCCAGCATGCAAAGAGTTAAATCAAGCATATGTTTAAGAGTTAAATCAAGCATATGTTTAAAACACAAAATAGACTTGCAATGGTAGTCTACAATAGTAAAAGTATCCCAATGGTGCTTCCTGCAATGTCAATACTATCACAATAGTCATTTTGGGACTGTCCTAACATCCAAACTTCACAGTGTATATCTTAGCTAAAAAGGAAGATATTCCACCTAATAAGTCCATCGTTTAACTTGCAAAACTCTATACCCTCACTTACTAAACAGTGTAGAACTTGATCAGCTGGCTTCTGTTGAAGCCAGCTGATCAGGACCCACACTGTTTTCCATCCACATGATTAATCCATATTATACTTAAGGACTTTGAAAACGCATCACCCAGACTAAATCATGTATTGCTCAATGACTAAGGATGACAGAGAGATAAATTCCATTGCATGCCAAAGTCTGGCAAGTTTTTAGTGTGCCTTAGAAAATTCATGGCTGTAAAGTCAATTTAAGGTATTGAAATAACAGCTTTTATAAAGCAGGGGTAGGCGATTTCGAAGTACACAAATTCAGCAGCATGCTAACCATCTTTAGTTTTGTTTTCTGACTCAACAGATATCTGTCCAATGCTTCTTTGATGGTTACACATTCTTTATTGAATGATTCAAAATCTAATGACAGTATGTTACGCTCAAATTATTGCATGTTAAAAGATTCCTCCATACCCCACCCACTCTGATTACTATACTCTAGCAATAAAATTCAGCATCTTGAGTCTTTCAAAGTTTGTTTTTATTTTTGTTCGGTTTTGTTTGCAGGGGCAAAGGTCATTTACAAATGACAGATTCTGATTAAATTACGCCGTGCATAATGTTTCTTCTGCATTGTGCAATTGCTGTTAACGTATCTGAATCACATAAAAAAATATATCCTGACATGCCTTACATAAAATCATAATCGCCATATGATTGCAAGTGTAAGTAGTCAATGTCACAATTGTGAGTGTACATAAAGGTAACTTATTGAGCATTTTCTCAAAATGTACTGTAAACTGATGTTTTAATTTGACGTTTATTTTCAAAATATTCACGTTATCAATTACTGTTGATTAATAAAAGAACATAAACTGCATTACTGGTATTGGTATCATACACGCTACAGTGTAAATAAAAAATATTCCAAAAGCATTAGCTGGATTTTGCAGAATATCACTGGATGCTGTATGCTACCATGTGACTTCACCAGCAACGTCGCTTTATGATACAGTCAAATTAAGGACTGAGTGATACCAATTTTGAGTTGCACATTAAACTCTGCAAGTAGCTTTTCAATCGCATTTACTGTTTGCGAAAAAATTGCAAAATTATGGTGATGCGTTTTCAAAATCCTCTAGTATAATATTAATAATGAAATTCCACAACTGGACTGGCAAGAAATCATAAGGTTACATAGCATTCAAAGCTCATAAAGTACTCAATGTGCACTAACAAGGGTTGAATATAGTAGTTATATCGGAGCGAGTTTCAGGCCTCTAGATAAGAGTGTGAAATGAAATGTCAATATTCTTGTTTATCAACCAAAACATATGTTGTGGGTACTCAAAAGAACCGTCTCAATGAGACGGTTCTTTTGAGCACCCAAAACAAATGTTAAAATTGACGGATAAGAAAATTTTTCCGCTCAAAAATATTGTCTCTGGACCTATGGTGTTTGAAAGGTTCAAATCATGAATACTGCACTGTTCTCGACATTTCACATGCCTGCAAACCCATAAACAAATAAGTTTGAGTTGATGCACTACTCGTAGTCAATATTTTAGTCATTTAAGGATGTTTCTCTATATGTTAAACCAGTACCAAGAAGTGTGGATAAAGTGTCTTGTAAGGGAAACAACACAGTGCTTCAGGTTTTGTTAAATTTGATTCTTTACATCCCATCAAAATCTTTCAGTTATAAAGGGACGGGTCTTCCTGGGTTGAACCAGTACTAAGCTAGGATTAATGTTCTTGCTTAAGGACACAACACAGTGACGCTGGTGAGGCTCGAACCCGCGGCTCCTTGGCCTCGAGTCAAGCACTCTACTACTGAGCCACTGCGCTCCTGACAGTGCCTCAGGTGAGTCTTGAACAAGGGACCTTCGATCATAAGTCAAGCACTGAACCACTGCGCCACAGCAGTCCTCTCGATGACCATGTAAACACTGCTTGATTTCTTTCACTCTGGGGGGCAGACTACGTGTAGATGTCAGCTTTGTTAGTCTTCCATTATCACAATACATGTAATGATGATGTATGATGAGCTTCCACTGACTGGCTGGAACAGTCCCTGTCTGGGAAGTTGTGTGAAATGGCAAGCTATTTTCTGCTTTCACCTTATGACAGTATCTGAAACTGAAAGAAAATACAGTGCAGTCTCTTTATAAGACACCTTGTTATAACACAGGTTTAGATATAACACAGTCATGTTGTGGCTCCCAACCTTTTTGTACCATGGAATTTCACAAAGGAATTATAACACGATAATCTTATAACATGGTCTATTCCTATGGACCCTAAACATGTAAGAAATATATTCAATTCTGGGAATGTTCATGGAATCATGAATACTTCCGGTCTCTTGCAAAGTAAGTGATTCGGGCTTCACGTTAACTTTGCAAGAGACCAAATCCAAAATTGAATTTATTACTTATATTTACATTTTATTATAAATATCTAAAACATAATTAATTAATTTTAATTTAGAAATTAAAACAGTTTTGTATTTAAAATATAGTCGTATTAACCGTTTAGTCGGAGTGTAAAATGGAAAAGCGGAACAGTCAGCTTGAACACAGACAGCCAATGGAGCAAACAAGAGGCGTGTTTTGCATGTGCGACTCGGGTGTGGCTCACTGTCAATTACAACACCAGTAGCACATCTGGCAATGAGTTCGATGTTCGAAGCGTATTGCACGGGCAAGTGAGCTTGGCAGCTGGCAATCTAATTTGTGTAATTCATGAGGCTATGAATGATTGCAAAAATCTAAAGATTCATTGAAGGATTGGCTCTAAAATGTAAATATAGCGTTATAAAGAGACTGCATTGTAATTAGAAGACATATGTGCTGCCGCATCAGATTTTAGTAATTAGCACAAAAGCCTCCAATAAATGCCTATATGGACGTACCCCACAGTGGTAGATCTTAATTTTGGTCTAAGTCTTCATCTACATCCTTTATTTGTGTATTATTCAACTATTAGGTCAGGTATGCAATATCCCCGTTGCTTGTTAAGCTTACGGAGATAGGAAGCAGTTAGACAGTGGCCAAAAATTTGACATATATGCAAGCAGGGAAGGCTTTGGCAATTCTGTGCAATTTTGCAATGTGCAATCTCTGAAACATTATGTATCATCATGCCAAAAATAAGACTAATGGGCTTCAGGGTTTGCAAATAATGCTGTCTTAAAAAATTTCACCCTTAAAGTGCCAATCACAACTGCAGCAGACGACAAATTTTGCGACTTCTTTCTTATTTTTAGAAAAAATAGGTATGATATTTCATGAGAATCGTCTGCCAGCAGACGATTCTCATGAAATATCACGCCTTATTTGTTATTTTTAAAAAAGCAGCAAAATTTTAAATTGTCGTCTGCTGCAAATTCTAGGTGGCACTTTATGGGTTAAGACAAAATTTTTACAAGAAAATCCTAAGTTCTTGAACTTGATATGGATGAAACTTCAGAAATTTTGGACCAGTATGTATCGTCATACCAAAGATGAACCAAATGGGTAAGAGGGTTTGAAAATAATGGCACTTAAAAACTTTTAACACAAAGCTTTTATATTTGAGGACGATGACACCCACATGGGCAAAGTTCAAAATTTCCAAAATCTTGAACTTTAGAAATTCAAAATTTTTAACCTGCAGGATGCCTACAAAAATGAATAAATTCATGTTTAAATGTTAATTGTGTTTAAAGCAACTAAAAATTAATCAGAGAAGCTACTATAATCTCCCTAATTCAGCATTTTGAGGCTGACTTTCTATGGAAAGTCAGCCTCAAAATCCTGAATTCAGGATTAATCCTGAAAACTTTCACCCATGCGCCCCGGGTAGTACAATAGCTCTCCATGAACTTTGTTCTAGTGAACTAAAAACAGGCATACACTTTCATCTTTATGTACTTCAACCAAACCTTAATCATGTTAGCAGATCTTATCATCAGCCCAATCTGTATATCAAATATCAAGGCCCTTGCTGAAATACTTTTGAGGTATCTTGCTAACAAGATCTCATATCTTAGTTAAGTTTAATCAAGGGGTACAACTCATCAATGTGAGATGCAGCTCAGCTACTTTTTATGAGGTACCAACATACCCTAGAATGCATCTTTCTAAAGATTTTGGACATAAAGTATGCTTGATGGAAAGATAGACAGAAAAGTTGAAAGCAATTTACCCCCATAACTTAAAATTGTGAAGCCCTGTTTTATGGATGCTTCATGGATTCCCTGCTACACTTTAGGACCCAACAATAAAGTAATTCCCAATCAATTTGATAGAAGCAGAGATTGCGTCTAAGACTACTATGAAGGCAGTTTAACTGTTTTCAACTGTTTCAATACCTGTAACTATCACAGACTGCTATGGGGGCAGACACACTTCTACTTCACTGGTACGTCCTCTTCATTGGCTCTCTTTCTACTGTTAGTACTGTCACAGCTGCAATATCAGGAATAGAGACTTTAACATAGGTCCAGATAACCAACATTTTAGGTTTAAATGAATTTTGAACATTTTCTTAACCATCAGTTTTATCGTCATATGTTGTGGTACCCAAAAGAACTATCTCATTGAGATGGTTCTTTTGGGTTCCAATGACATGTTTTGGTTCTTACCTAGAGGCTTGCATTCAGAATTACAAATGGTTTCCAACAATGTGGTATTTTGACAAGTGTAGACACAGACGAGCTGTGCAGCCTCCAAATGATGTTCAGTCAGTAACTTAACACTCATAGAATAATCAGGCGACAAGCAAAGGCTCTGATCAGACTGCGCATATGCGCAGTCTGATCTGAGGCTTTGCTGGTCGCACATACATCATTGTTGGAAATCTCATGTCATGGCTCAAATGAAATCATTTAGTCTTCGAATGCTAGGTAATTTAGCATGCTTTTTATTCAATTATCTGACAGAGGATTTATTTTGCAAAATTAATTTATTCTTGTATAAATACCCATGTCCATAGCTACCATAAAACGGAATATTTTTGCGGCGCCAAATTTTTGCGTTTTGTCTCAAAAACATGAAGATAAATATTCACAGTTTTTAATTTTCGCAGTCTTTTATACGCGCGAAAATTATAAATGCAAATTAAATGTCCTGCGAAATGTATGAAGTATGCATTTAGCTGGTCATTTCCATGGGTTGAAACTAGGTGCTTTCCGTATTCCAGCGGGAAGATGAATCGTAGTTTCTTGTTGGTCTCGAGTTGTAATTAGTGCATAGAATAGCAGTACAATTTGTTTGCCAACTTTAACTGGCAATGCAAGTACATTGTCCTTTTTTCTCTCCAAAAAATAACTTTTAAGTACCATTTATTTAATAATTATGGGAACACACGCTGACAGAAATATGTGAAAACATACTGACAATCACTGGTCCAAATCAGAATAAATGTATTGATCAAGCGTGTTTAAGCAATTCTAATCCATTATCTTCCAGCTTGTCCAAGCCGTCTATTGTGTAAAGGTTGAAAGCACACGAGCATGACCTGATTGATCTTTTCATGTTCAATAAACAGTTTACATGTAGCTTGACCTGTAAACTACAGTGGTCAGTTTATGAAAAACAGTGTTTTATGTGCTGTTATCGTAACAAAAATCAATACACAATTATTGTTCTGTATAAAGGTAAATAAACAAATGGTAAAACTTGGAAAATATTTCGCAGATTTCAATTTTCACGCTTAAGGACTTACTGTGAAAATTGGATGATGCAAAAATTTACAATTTTACGGTATTAGAAGCCATTGTCAAATAAATGGAAATTCATGTTGAAATCTTGAGGTTCACATGCTGTTTGAACTTGGGTTATAACTTGACAATTACACAGGATAACATTAAAATTATAATTGAAACAAATAAAATTGTCGTAAGTTAATTCTTCACTCTGAGCACTCTGCCACTGGACTCTGCCTTATCTGTATTTTGGTACATTTGTATTTATATAAATAATGTGAGTTGAGCATGAAAACAAACTATATCAGTCACTCCTACTATTAACTGAATTGTTTCAACATAACCTAATAAACGTTTCCGATCTCACGGCATGTTACCTTTATCAGGTCATGATGACGTTGCACTTTTTGAATGACGTCGCTAATGTCACTGAATCAACACAAAAATAAAAAATTACGTCATAATCACTAGTTTAACGAGAGTTTAAAATGGATAAACTGATAAATAGAATACCAGGTTTGCGTCTTTTGATATCAAGTTTACCAGGCTCGGCTTTGAGAACGCATGTTGAATCGCTCGGCAAGCCTTGCGATGTCAACATGCGTTCTCAAAGCCTTGCCTGGTAAAGTTAATTCTTCACTCTGAGCACTCTGCCACTGGACTCCGCCTTATCTGTATTTTGGTACATTTGTATTTATATAAATAATGTGAGTTGAGCATGAAAACAAACTTTATCAGTCACTCCTACTATTAACTGAATTGTTTCAACATAACCTAATAAACGTTTCCGATCTCACGGCATGTTACCTTTATCAGGTCATGATGACGTTGCACTTTTTGAATGACGTCGCTAATGACACTGAATCAACACAAAAATAAAAAATTACGTCATAATCACTAGTTTAAAGAGTGTTTAAAATGGATAAACTGATAAATAGAATACCAGGTTTGCGTCTTTTGATATCAAGTTTACCAGGCTCGGCTTTGAGAACGCATGTTGAATCGCTCGGCAAGCCTCGCGATGTCAACATGCGTTCTCAAAGCCTTGCCTGGTAAACTTGATATCAAAAGACACTCACCTAGTATTCTCTATTTATAGCACTGGGCCCTAGTACTTACTGTTGGAAGCCTGGAAGACTGTGTATTTCTGCCTGCATTTTCTTAGTTTCTTCCACATATTGATCTAGGTTAGCAACACATGTTGGTGGTAATACATTGGGAATATACTTGGAAAATAATTCTGGCTTTATCTTGGCATATTCTGAAATTGAGAATACTTAGCATCAATACAAGTCCACCAGCTATTTCACAGAACTCTTTATTGCTAGCAGTGATTTTTTGTTTGTTTGTTTGTTTTTGTTGCTTTACGTCCCATGTCAACAGCTATGGTCATTGCGGGACGGTCAGTTCACTTAACCACACTTTTTCCTGGGCAGGCTTGAGCAAGCGGTTAACCAGTAATTTGTGCACATACTTTCGCTTGTAACTGACAACAACTCTTCTTGAATAAATCAGCGGAAGGAGGAGAATGACCATAGAAATTATTTCATGATCAATCTCCACGAAAGTAGTGATTTTTTGTTGACTGCTTATAAATAGTTTTGACCCAGATCAGGACCAACAGAAGGTCAGTCCAGATCAGAATGTTTGTTTCTAAAAGATTTTTTTTTAAAAGTTAATTTCAATTTTGCAACCCCTGGATCAGCAATCTGACTCGCTACAGATTGCCCTTCTGGGCCATGCAGGATGTTACAATGTAATGCTGCATCAAACTTTGGAGACATTCCTGTTTGAGGCAATAACAATTTGCTGATTTGCATCAATAATTCTGTAAAAGAAATTATTTGGGCCTCGATGCGAGAAAACCTATCTTCGGGTGTTGCGAACAACACAGGCGCAGACCAGCCTGCACATTGGCGCAGTCTGATCTGCGCCTTTGTTGTCCGCAATTTGGAAAGTACCATATCTAATCTCGCTACAAGCGAAATTTCAATTTTCTAGCTAGTCTCTGTAGCTGAGCAAGCTGGTTTGAACCTCACTTTGTCAGAAACCCCAAAGACAGGTTTGTCCCGACGAGGCCCATTTATAAATTGTAATAAATCAAAGAATACAAAATATTTAATCCTATTTATGTCAAAGGGAGACAACTTACTATTTTGGTAAATTAGCCATTGATTTCCGAGCTTATTTCAAATGACCATTCAGAAAATATCGCTTTTTTAAACACATTAGTTATACATTCTCATTGTTCCTGGACAGTCTTCTCTTAACTCTTAATGCCCCAATTGCAACAAGTCGTCTGCTTTTCTCGTCTGCTGAAATGTTTAAGAAGCCTCTATGGCAAACAGTGTGCACCAAGATCAGACTACTCCTATAGGAGCAGTCTGTTCTGGGTCCACGCAGTTTGCTTCTTAACTTAATTCGTCACTAATGTTAGGAAATCATTTGCAGCAGACGACTTCAGCAGATGACATTTTCAGATGTATTTTTTTCTTGGCGCTTTAAGGGTTAAATGGTTTACCAGTACATGGTACATTCATACTTTAGTCAGTAACTGACAACTACCGGGTAAGTCCATTTGAATCAGCAGTAGGGAAAGAATAATCTCTATGAAAGTATGTAACCTGACTTGGGTTCCAACCACTTGCAAGACTACTAATCATACATTTGTCAGACCAGGCCTCCACATAAGAATACATACCAGGCCTCCACATAAGAATGCGTAATCAAAAAATAATTTTCTTAGTTCTCAACCAAAACATATACTTAAACGCAAAAGTTACGCAACCGTTTTCAAACCACTTTTTCTTCAACATGGATCGCATGAGGCCAATTTCTTAATTATATCCTGTGTTCCTGCGCAATGAGTTATTATTTGCCATAAAATGGTTTTGATCACGATTTCCATTCTGACGTTATAATGACGTCAGTAAATTTTAACATATTGAGTCTAAAAAAGTGACGTCTCATTCAATTTGAAAATAAACAGCTTGATCCGATAGCCAGATGTCCTAACTAAAGGAAAACACTAAAACGGTTCGGAAGTTATTGATTATCAAGGCTACCAATTGCTGCGTTGCTGTGTTTCTTTATTGACGTCAACCTCCTTTTTTTAAAACAGTCATCACAGTCGCAATTTGTTTGATCATGTCGCGATACGTATGTCTTCTATGCAATGTATTGAGGGATATATGATGACATTAAAAGTTTTCGATTATTAATATTCATTCGGGTAAAAATGGCCAATTACGCAAAAAGATAAAGACGTCATTTTGACAAAATGAACGTTGACAGAAACATAACAGTACCTGATTTAATTTTGTCTACCATTTTGCTTTCAAAAACCGATATTGGTTTAAAACATTTTTTCGCAAAATAGTCACAATTTTTTACCTTTGTGACTTTAATAATGGGGGTTGCCTTACATTTTTCGATGCAGCTCGCCAACCATAAGTCACATCGGTCTGATTTTGGTGCTGTTTGCAAGGCAAATAACGGTTCTTAGCGATTTCATTATCGCTGGCTGATTTTTTGACGAAAAAGAAGGAACTACCATGTTTGAAAGAGTTGCGTTTCTTTTGCGTTTAAGTATATGTTGTGGGTACTCAAAAGAACTGTCTCATTGAGATGGTTCTTTTGAGCACCCAAAATGTATGTTTGAACAAATGTATAATAAAATGATCATACTTTTATGCTTTAATTTTTTTTGCTATTTGGACCTATGTAACATAAGTCAGACTTGCTAAAGATCGTGCCACATGGCCCAAGTCATGTTAAAGAGATATTTACCTGGATTAAGTGTGTGTAGATTAGTTATAAGGGCTGACATGGTGGATAGAGAAACGGAAAATGGTTTACTGTTATATAGGTATTTACCAGGATTAAGTATGTGTAGATTAGTTATAAGGGCTGACATGGCGGATAGAGAAACGGAAAATGGTTTACTGTTATAAAGGTATTTACCTGGATTAAGTGTGTGTAGATTAGTTATAAGGGCTGACATGGTGGATAGAGAAACAGAAAATGGTTTACTATTATAAAGGTATTTACCTGGATTAAGTGTATGTAGATTTGTTATAAGAGCTGACATGGTGGATGGAGAAACGGAAAATGGTTTACTGTTGGCTTCTTCTAACAATGCTGCAATTAAATCAAAGCTCTAGATAAGACATTTTTCTAATTAAAATGGGTCAGTGCAAGACATTTCTGTTTGGTACTTATCACACATGTGCAAATGCCTTCAATACTGTCATGCTGACATATTCAATAAAGCTTCATCTACATCCATACTTCATGTATGTGAGCAGCAAAGGCTCTGGTGAGTCTGTGCATATGCCCTTTGCTGCTAGCTGATGTGAGAAGTACCAAAATCTCATGTACTATCCCATATGGACTAGCACACGGGATTGTGGTTTTATGCCACTCTTTAAACATACATACACAGCTATCTATCTAGAGGGGCTTGGCCTAAGACTCCATTTACATCCCTCAATTAATCCTTTACTTATCCCACTCTTTAAACACACATGCACAGCTATCTAGTGGGGCAAAAGGCCTAATGTTTGATCTGTGTCTTCATCAACTTCTATACTTGGTTTATATGAGCAGTGCAACTTTGGCAAAATAGTGCAGGCCTCGAGGTTATAAAACTTGAGTTGAGACTTAGAATAAAGCACAATGATTGGATGCTTGTGGACATGTGTCCGCAAGCAGCCAATCATTGGGCTTTATTTTCATTTTGAGACTGTACTCAAGTTTTATAACCTCGAATCCAGATGTGCAAGCTTGTCAACGCCTTGCCTTTTTCGTCTATGCAATATTTACCAAAATCCCATATACTGCTCATTCATTGTAGAGCTCATTGAATGCTTCTCATGAAAACACTCAAACTAAGTAATGTACCCAAAAACATACATTCTATTAAGAAAACAGAAATTTGCCATCTTATTTCAAATTGACAATCAGATTTAGCCCTGATCTGATCAGTGTCAAGATAAAGCAACCTTAATGGACAGCAATGCATCATTTGGTAAGTCTTACGCAACACCCTTAAAATCATCAAATATTTTATTGTATCAGCCTGAATGAAAGAATTCATCAGTATATAAACTAGAAATTGTGTTTGTGAAACAGTATGCCCCCAACAGTATGCTTGACCATTAGGGTGGTATTTTTCCAATTAAGGGCCAAAAGTCTGATAATATTTTCCAGCATTCTTTAAAATGTTAATCAGTAAATGTACTCATCAGCTTTTATAAGCTTATCAAGCTTCAAGACTGTAGCTCTTATATTTAACCCTTAAAGCGCCAATCACGACTGCAGCAGACGACAGATTTTGAGACATTTTTCCTAATTTTCGACAAAAATAAGGTATGATATTACATGAGAGCAGATGATTCTCGTGAAATATCATACCTTATTGGTTAATTTTGAAAAAGCGGCAAAATTTAAAATTGTCGTCTGCTGCAAATTATAGGTGGCACTTTAAGGGCTAATGAGATATCCTGCTTACAATGTATGCATGTCAGAATCAGGGCCAATAACTCTGTAATAAAAAATTATGTCTCCCTCATTAAAATATTCAACATATCAAATACTCTTAGGATATCAAAATTCAGCATTCTAAGTCACAAGGGTCCAAAGTTGGGAAATGCCAAATTTTAAAAGGGGCGTAAATCATGGAATCCAACAAAAAATTATGAACAAGATTGGGGCTGCTTGGACAAAATATCCGCTGTAAATTTCAGTCAAGCTGAATCTCTGCTTACAGACAATTACCCATTCTTTTTTGATTTTGTATATTTAAAAAAATATTGTGTCAATTTCAGAAGTTTTGTATGCCTGATATCTGTCTCCAAATGACTGTAGCTGTTGGTAGGACGTTAAACACAAAACACACATACTCATTCCTGTAGAATGAATACTGTAATTGGGCAAAATGCAGTCCACATGGGTGAAAGTTCAAAAATTTCCACAATCCTGAACTTTAGAAATCCAAATCTTTAAAACTTGCAGTATGACTAAAAAGTAATAGCAATTTCATGTTTAAATGGTCAATTGTCTACAATAACTGAAAATAAATTTGAGAAGCTAGTAAAACCTGCTTAATTCAGTATTTTGAGGCTGACTTGACTTTCTATGGAAAGTCAGCCTTAAAATCCTGAATTCAGGAAAAATCCTGAAAACATTCCTCAGGCGTATATTACTGTAATTGGGCAAAATGTAGTCCATACCTAATAATCTGGGAACATGACGATCAATTACTCTGTCTCTAAATAATTTGATTAGTTCTTCATTTAGGCCCGTTTTCAACTTTGTTTCAATATAAAATCTATTCTGAAAAAGAAAAAGATTTATTAAAATATCTATGAAATCAGTAACTTTTAAGCCTTAATCCTTTAAGCGCCAATCACAACAAATGTTGTCTGTTTTCTCATCTTTGACAAATAGTGTAGACGCAGGAGCAGACTGCTCCTGTAGGAGCAGTCTGATCTGGGTGCACACTGTTAGCCTCTATGCTTATATTTAATTTTGTCAATAGTGTTAGCAAATACATGTATATGCAGCAGACGACTTCAGCAGACAACATCTTCAGGTGCATCTTTGGGTTAAAATTGTGATAAGGAAACAAATTAACCGAACCGCTTAACATTTTCTGTGAAATTTTTCATGTTATTTTGTTGTCTGCTGATATTTTTCAAATATAATGTTTTTGGAAATTTCTTTCCGGAATACATCCAGTGTCCAACAGTTTCGATCCAGATCAGGCCCGATGATTAATCGGGCCTGATCTGGGTACAAACTGCTTGCAATGGTCATCAGCAGACAGCAAAACATGTCACAAACCGGTTAAGAATTCAATGGCCAATCACAACTGCAGCAGACGACAAAAAAATGGGAACTTGTTTTAGGACTTAACATATCATACAGCAATTATTCTGTACCGCTTGACTTATTTCATCAATCTTATGCACTGTATCACAGTGATAAATGCTTGGAGGTTGTATCAGTATCATAAATAGGCAAATCCCTCTAAGTCGAACTTGCCTATCTCGAATACAAGCATTATGTTGAAGTGATTATTCATTCCCGAACATTTCCCATACTCATTTTTTATGTCTAAATTCGTACCACAAATACTTTGCTATATGGAAGTGTATTTTTATTCCAGAAAAGTAGTTTTGTGTAGTAGTCAACATTTGCTTTGGTCAAAAAGATAAAACAATATGAATGCCAAACAAAGTAATTTACCTTCTTTCATCAAAAAATAGCCTTTAATTGAGGTCAGTTTAATCTATTATTGCAAGTAATCTCCAATTACAAATAGCGTGTGTGGAGGCAGCCATTTCTTATTGGTCAGCAATTGACCTTGCAAATACATGTGCTTAACCACCCAGTAAGTGATGTGAGAAACAGTCCACGATTACAGACTTTGTTAGGATGTAAAATGTGTTTGTGACTCATTATAATCTCAGTGCTAAATGATCAAGTTGAGCAAGAAGAATATTTGCTTAAGCAGGCTAATCTGACTCCGCTATAATTTATGTGGTCCTTCTCCGACAAAATGGATGTTTTTTCAGTGTAACATTCTATACTGATCTATCTTTTTCTATTTTATATGCTCTGGTTGTGTAGATATCAGCTTGTTTTTCCCCAAAATTTCTTTCAGGAATACCATCAGAGTATCAAACAGTTTGGATCCAGATCAGGCCCGACATTTTGTCGGGCCTGATCTGATTCCAAACTGTTTGCAAAAGTAATCAACAGATGACAAAAGTCGTCATTTGTTGTCACCAGCAGCCAAACAGTTAAGTGCTGTAAACTTACCATATAGTTGAATATAGGAACGATACCACCCAAAGCTTGCATATACTGGTTTGTTACAAAGGAAAACTTTTCTATGAACTCATTGTGTAAGCCCGTCTGAAATAATAAGCAAATAATATTTATTTATCAGTAACAGTGATTTTATTTGAGATTTTGGGAAGCTACCTTTTCCTTTACATTGGGGAAAAAATCCCAAAAATACACAAAATTGGGAAAATATATGCCAATTTTTATGCATATTATCTTATGAGGTGGTAAAAATGGCAAAATAAAATCCCTTGAGTAATCACAATTTTTATGTACCTGTACCATATTTAGTCTAAATATTATGAAATGTATAATTTTAAAATAAAGACTGCTGGCATATGCGTAAATCAAAAAAAAGAAGAAAAAAAAAGCAGCTCCGAGAGCCATTTCAGGGAGCTGTTTTTGGAGCCGTTTCCAAAGACTATATAAAGCGCTCTGGTTTACTCGCTCTGCACTCCTGGATTCGTTATCATAGAGTCCACATCGAAACAGGAAACCCCTGAAGATTCTACATATAGACGACACCTAGGTCGGGTTAGCTGCTTAAACAATCATGGATAAAACCAAGGAGCCAGAGAAGGACGATCGTTCTGTTCCGACTATCCGTCACTTTCCAGTCTATATGCGTAAAATCACTTTTACACAAGTGCACAGCTACCCAGTGGGGCTAGAGGCCTAATTTTCTTGGTGAATGCAGAAATATGTAATGTAACAAATTAAATCTAGGTGGACACAGGCCTCCAGATAAGAGTACATATTGGAAAATTATTTTCTTTATTTCTCATCCAAAACATATGTTGTGGGTATTCAAAAGAACACTCTCAATGAGACGGTTCTTTTGAGCACCCAAAACACATGTTTAGATTAATGGGTAAGAAAATAATTAAAATTTTACACAAATAAAATTTCCTTATCTGGATCAATGTGGACAGCAAGGTTGTTAAATAACCCGTGTCATGCTGACTATTTTTATGTTCTACACTCCTCCCCAATTTTTTCTCCCGTTAACCTGCAGCTGTCAAGTTGTAAGCATGTATTTTCAATCAGTGTGGAAAACACTGTAGATCCAGATCAGATGGCTTTATTAGAAGCCATCTGCTCTGGATCTACACTGTTTACTAAAGAGGATATATCCAGTTCAGCAAAACAAGGGTAAATCTGACCAGTGACATAAACATCAAGTTACGTGAGTGATGTTATGTTGTCTTCTCTATACATTACAAAGAGAGATATAGGCTGACGCTGACATTACTCCATCAAGAGGACTGTCTAGATCACACAACTTTTCAAATTTTGCACCAAGAAATGCAAACAGCTAGAAATGTTGTTGTCATCAAAGGTAACTAGAGGACCTGAAGGTCCTGAGGCGCTCACCTGATCTCTTTAATAATGTTAAAATAGGTCAAGGTCAACCACAGCTTATAATGGAACAAATTTTGTTTTTACCATATACATTTTGGTCAAGTGACTTAAACAATCTTATGAATAAACCATCAAACAACCCAGTGATTTCTGAGAAAAAGATGTTTAGATAGGTATGTGGCAGTCCAAATGAGTGGCCTTGGATAAAAGGTCACAGGTCAGCTTGACATTTGGTACTAATAAACCATAGTCTCAATAGGTTTAACTATAATGAATTTGGCTCAGTAATGGAAAATGAACATTTAAAGATTTTCTCCATATAAATGCATTAGGAATCAAATTTGACCTTGCCATAAATTATGTCAAGGTCAACCTAGATTCATTATTTGTGCTAACCTGGTAGGGCCAACATCACCATCCTACATACCAAGTCCCAAAGCCAATGGCCTTTTTGTTCCAGAGAAGTTAAGAGATTTAAAGAATTTTTACCATAGATGGGCATGGTGGCTATGTTAGTCATGTGACCATAACAATTTGTATAAGTTTTGGCTAACCAATCATAAGGTGTTGTCATATGAAATTTGGTTTCAATTGGCCAAGAATTGTGGGAGAAAACTATGTTTTAAAATGTTGATGGGACTCCAATATAAGCAACCTTGGCTGAATGGTAAAAGATCAACCTTGACCTTTGAAACTTATTTATAGACACTAGACAGAACATATCAAGTGAGAATAATGACTTTGGCTTCCACAGTATTCAAAAAATCAACTTTTCAAAAAAATTCCCATTTAAATCTATAAGGAAGCAAATTTGACCTTGACGTTAAGTAGGCCATGGTCAACTTAGGATCATTATTTGAACATACTTGGTAGGCCTCACATCCCTAATGCTACATACCAAGTCCCAAGGTCATTGGCCTCCTGGTTCTGGAGAAGAAGATTTTTAAAGGGTTTTTACCATATATGGGCATGGCGGCCATCTTTGTCATGTGACCAAAATATTTTGTATAAATTTTGGCTGACTTATCATTAGGAGTCTTCACATGAAATTTGAGCTCAATTGGGCCAATGGTTTGTGAGAAAACTAAGTTTTAGTATATTGATGGGACCACAATATGAGCGACCTTGGCTGAAAGAGCAAAGGTCAACCTTGACCTTTGAAACTTATTTATAGCCATTGTCTCATTAATTTTAACATATCAAGTAAGAATAATCACTTTGGCTTCAGCAGTATTCAAAAAATCAACTTTTCAAAAAAATTCCCATTTAAATCTATGAGGAAGCAAATTTGACCTTGACGTTAAGTAGGTCAAGGTCAACTTAGGATCATTATTTGAACAAACTTGGTAGGCCCCACATCCCTAATGCTACATACCAAGTCCCAAGGTCATTGGCCTTATGGTTCTGGAGAAGAAGATTTTTAAAGGGTTTTTACCATATATGGGCATGGCGGCCATCTTGGTCATGTGACCAGGAACATTTGAACAAACTTTTGTTCCCCCGTCCTAAGGAGTCTCCATATGAAATTTGAGTTCAATTGGCCCAGTGGTTTCAGAGGAGAAGATGTTTGAAAATGTTGACGGACGGATGGACGGACGACGGACGACAGAGTCACTGGTATACTAATAGCTCACCTCGGAGCCTTCGGCTCAGGTGAGCTAAAAAGCTATAATGTAAAAATGAATGTATGCACAACCACCTAGCAATGCTTAGTGCCTAATATTTGACCTGAGCCATCACCTACTTCCATACTCTGATGAGACTGTGTGGATATTACAAGCATATCTGGGCATAAGAGTTGCTGCATATTTCATGATCTCTTACGAACAGGCTCCTGTAAACCAAAACTGCTTTTTTACAATTTTTATAATAACCTAAATATTGTAGGTTTTCTAACTCTTAAGGATTCATTTTTTATATATGATATACAGTAACCCACTTAATATTCCCGGCATCAATATTTGGAGATTTCAAAAGACTGGCATATTGGCGCAGTTTAATTTTGACAGTTTCTCAATTTAATGCCCTTTAAAATTATTTTCTATTCTCTTAGGGGCTACTCGTAAAGGAAAGAATATGCTTATTCTTACCTTTATAGTAGCCCCTTTTAAGACGTGGTTTCCTCTTTGTTGAAACATAATCTACAGTTCAAAAGTTGATTTTTGAGGATACAGATACCATTAAGGGTGTGTGACCATTTATTTCTTATCGTGTAAATGTATTGGAAACTGTATTTCACCGTCTAATATTTTGGCCATTTTTGTTTTTACCGCCAATATAGCTCCAAAGCCACCAAAGAAAAATACCCGCAAAATATAAGTGTTTACAGTAAGCATAAGCTTATCTGACTTGATATGTAAAATATGTATTTTGTTTGTTTGATTTGATTCTTTACGTCCGACCAACAATCTTTCAGTTATAAAGGGACGGGTCTTCCTGGGTTGAACCAGTACTAAGCTAGGGTTAATGTTCTTGCTTAAGGACACAACACAGTGACGTCAGTGAGGCTCGAACCCGCTGACCCTCGGCCTCCAGTCAAACACTCTACCACTGAGCCACTGCACTCCCTAAAATATGTATTTATCAACACAGATACTTACACAGGATTCTTATTCTTCATTCACACCTTTTAAATGGTTGCTCATATAACATAATAAATCTGCATACAACCTCTCTGAAAACTGTTTGTTTGTTTGTTTGGTGCTTAACGACGCATCAACCCTTGTGGGTCATTAGCGTCAGACGGTATTAACTAAACATGATGAGGATGGAAAAAGTTAAAAATTTATAAGATAAAATAAAAGGAATGGTGATGATGAGTTTGTTTTATGAAAATAAGTTGCAATACGATTGTTGACAGGAGAGACCACGTACAATATCCGACAGTTTCAAAGAGCTATTCAGATAACTGTACATGTTCTTTAACTGAACAGAATACAACATAATATAATCTTTATTATGGTCTGATACAAATGTAAAACAAAACATGATTTTAAAAACAGCAATTAGATTTTGTTAAAAAGATTTATTTGTCTTAAAAATGTCATAATACTATCAATATGTATATCTTGAAATAATTCTTTCATGTTATTAACATGGAAGCAATTATTTCTTACTTGTGCAAAATCGCCACATTCCAAAAGGAAGTGACGTACAGTGAAAGGTGCGTCGCAACCAACACATTGAGGATGCTCTTCACCTTGTAGTAAGTATGAATGAGTGACTCTTGTATGACCTAAGCGGAGTCGAGCTAATACTACTTCTTCTCTTCTAATGTTTCGAACAACCGATTGATATTCACCAATAGTTGGTTTGATGTCAAGAAGTTTATTACCAATGCTGTTATTCCATGAAGTTTGCCATTCTTCCAAGATATATTTATTGATAGAGGGCTTAAAATTGGAAAATGGAATTTTAAAAGAAGTTGGTTCTAATGAAAGCGATGTTTTTGCTTGCTTATCTACCTTCTCATTCCCTTGGATACCTATATGACTAGGAATTCAACAGAGAACAATTTCTTTATAAGTTAAAAGCTCATGACATTTTTCTAAAAGTTTCTGAATCTGTGGATTCTTTGAACTGGTATGGTTCATTGCTTTCAATACAGAGAGCGAGTCAGAAAATATAATAAATTTATTGTTTGCATCACAAGTGCTAATGAAATCTAAAGCTAGATCAACTGCTTTGGCTTCAGCAGTGAAAATTGATGAATCGTCAGGTATACGTTGCATACTACTATGGTTGTCTGATATAACAGCACAACCAACCTTTGAGTCTTCCTTTGACCCATCAGTATAAATTTGTTGGTAATTCTTATAACGACTTTGCATTTTTCTGAAATCATCTTTTAATATGTGTGGATTTGATTCAGATTTTTTCCCGGAATGTAAATCAAAAAGTATTTCTGGTGGTTTCATGCACCAAGCTGGAATATTTGGTGTAAAATGTTTTTCAATATTTTGTGGTTTGATATTGGCAGATTCTAAAAGTGGTGAAATTCTGATGCCAAATGATTTAATAGCTTTAGGTTTTTGTTCATACAAATTAACATAATTTGGTGGGAATGTAACTTCATAAGCAGGATTTGATGGGTTAGCAGCAAGTCTTATAGCATATTGCAAAGAGAGTTTCTCTCTTCGTGAATATAGTGATGGTTCATCTGCTTCCACATAGAGACTAGCAACAGGAGAAGTTCTAAAAGCCCCTAAAGCTAATCTAAGTCCTTGGTTATGTATAGGATCAAGCATTTGAAGATATGATTTTCGTGCAGAGCCATATATGATACAGCCATAGTCTAATTTTGACCGGACTAGAGACCGATACAGCTTTAGAAGTGTAGTTCGGTCTGCACCCCAAGAAGTATGGGAAAGCACTTTTAAAAGATTCAATGCTTTTAAACATTTAGCTTTGAGATATTTAATATGGGGTATAAAACTGAGTTTTCTATCAAATAAAATGCCAAGGAATTTAGATTCCTCAACAACTGGAATAGGTGATCCATATAAATGTAAAACCGGATCATCATGTTGCTTGCGCAACTGACAGAAATGTACACACTGTGTTTTTGATTTGGAAAACTTAAAGCCATTGCTTGTTGCCCAATTTTCAATCTTATTCAAATTTTGTTGTAGTTGACGTTCAATTGTTGCCATGCTTTTTGAGCGATAACAGATACAGAAGTCGTCAACGTATAATGAACAATCAGTAAGATTACCTAAACATTTCACAATATCATTAATTTTGATACTAAAAAGTGTTGTAGATAGCACACCCCCTTGAGGTACACCTTGCTCCTGGTTATAATAGTCAGACAGAGAGGAGCCAACTCGGACTTGCATGGCGCGGTCTGCAAGGAAGTTTTCAATGAATGTAGGAAGTCTACCTCTTAATCCTAGTTTGTGGATATCTTTTAAAATGCCATATCTCCACGTCATCACGTATGAAGGTTTCCAATCTAACTAAATTATCAGTTGTACTGCGGTCAGATCTGAAACCAGACTGAAACCGCGATATATGATTATTGGATTCTAAAAACCAAGTAAGTCTTTTATTTATCATTCTTTCAAGTGTTTTACATAGACAACTTGTTAAAGCTATAGGTCTATAATTATTAGGTTCCGCAGGATCTTTCCCAGGTTTGGGAATTGGGATTATGGTTGCTAAGGTCCAATCTTCTGGAAATTTACCAGTAGTCCAAATGTAATTAAATATATTCAAAAGGGTTTCAAGAGAATTCTCTGGGAGATGTTTAAGCATTTGATAGTGGATCTCGTCAGGACCCGTGGCTGAGTCATGTGATAGTTGAATAGCTTCAACTAATTCATCTAAATTAAAATCTTTGTTATAAATTTCATTATTTTGTGATTTAAAATTCAATTTAACTTTCTCTTGTTCAGTTTTAATCTTTCTGAAGGATTCAGAGTACTTGAATGATGATGAATTGTGACAAAAAGTTTCTCCTAAAGTGTCAGCAATGTCTGTTTTTGAAGTTGCTTTGCTGTCAGTACCCACCATGTTTAAATGTGTGTAACTGGGGGATTTGTTTTTTCCAGAGATTTTTCTTATCATATCCCAAACCTTTTTAATAGGTGTTTTATGATTGATTTTCGAAACATAAGATCTCCATGACTTACGTTTCGAAAGTTTAATTGTTCTGCGGGCTTTAGCTCTAAATACTTTAACGTCATTCAAGTTGTTGGAATTTGGAGATTTTTTAAATTTAGATAGAGCTTGTTTACGTTGTTTAATTGCCTCTTTACAGTCGTCGTTGTACCATGGATTACTTTTAGTTGGATTTGTCGAGGTTTGAGGAATACATTCTTTAGATATTTCTATAAGAGAAGAAGTAAAGTCAGATATGGGATCAGAAGATTCTTTGAAGTTTTCTGGTATTAATTTACCAGTGCATAGAGTATTAAATAGATCCCAGTTGGCTCTATTTAATTTCCACTTTGGATTGTGGTCCTCAGTGGAAAAAGTGTTCTGTTCAATGATGATAGGGAAGTGATCACTATTATGTTGGTCTTTACTCACAGACCAATTATAATCAAGAAAGAGTGATGGGTGACAGAAGGAAAGATCAATAGAGGAAAAGGACTTTGCACTTGTAGAAAGATAAGTGTATGATTTATCATTCATAATACATATATCATTTTTTGTTAAGAAATTTTCGATAAGCTCACCTCTGGAATCATTGTTTTTACCACCCCAGAGGATATTGTGACCATTGAAGTCACCTAATATGATATAAGGAGAAGGAAGTTGTTGTAGTAAACTGTCCAGGTGTTGAGAATTAAGAGAAAATGATGGGGGAATATATACAGAACATATGGTTATTTCTTTGTCAAGAGTGACAGATACTGCAGTTGCTTGTAGTTCTGTTTGTAAATCAATCTTTCTTTGTGGGAAAGATGATTTTACAAACACTGAGGCACCACCAGAGGGCCTCAGACAATCAGTATGAACATAGTTATATATATTAAAACCTTTTAATGAGATGTTATCATCTGGTTTAAGAAATGTCTCTTGAAAACAAAATACAGATGGATTATATTCAGAAATCAATAGAGATACTTCATTAAAATTAGGTTTCAAACCTCGACAATTCCATTGAATAATTTTATGTTTAAAATCCATACTTGAAAATAATATTAAAAGAGATACTAAAATAATGGTTAGATTGACACCTTCCATTGTTTAAGTTGTTGGTAATCGTGAAAGTGTGCCTTTAGGGAGGTGATCACTGGAGGAAGAGTCTGTGAAAACCACAGAATCATCGTCCATGTCATCTTCCTCATCATCCTTTTTAAACACAGAAAATGGATTCTTCTGAGCTAGTATTGCTTTTTCAGCTTCTTCTTTATCTTTCTGTGCTTTTTCTTTGATATATTGTTGTCGTCTTTCATCTTTTTGTTGTTTTTTGAGTTTGTCTTTCTCTTCTTTTTTCTTCTTCTCTTCATCTTTCCTAATCATCTCCAGGGTTGCTGGCTTAAGGGTTTGCCCTGGACGAGATGGATTACCCTTTTCTTGGGGTTTTCCTTTAGAGGGTTCTTGTTGTTTTTCTTGTGTTTGTTTTTTTAAATATTCTGTAAAACTGTCGTCCGTCTGTGTGCTGTTGTTATGAGTTTCTGTAGATTTGTTGCAAGTGCCTGGTTTCACAGCACTTGCATATGTCCTAGCTTGGTAAAATTGTTCGAATTGCTTACGAGCTTCTGGAAATGACAAGTTATTTTCATATTTTATTTTAAGGATTTTTCTCTCTTTCTCCCATTGTGGGCAATCTTTTGAGTTAGCAGAATGATCACCTGAGCAGTTGGCACACTTGGCAGGTCTTTGACACTGGCCAGATGCGCAATGTTCAGGCATACTGCAGTTGACGCATATCGCTTGTCTGCCACACTTATTTTCGTGGTGGCCAAACACTTGACATTTATAACATCTAAGTGGATTTGGGATATACACGTCAACTTTTGCCTGAATAAAGCCTATTTTGACATTTGCTGGTAGAACTGGTGAGTCGAAAGTAAAAACAAAAGTGTTGGTTGGTTTGAGTGCTCCATCACGGTGAACATTAATTCTACGTACATCTGTAACACCTTGTTCACCCATGAACTCAAGAATATGTTCGCAGCTCTGCTTGCTTAAGGCAGGGCAGCGAACAATACCCTTTGATGTGTTCAAGGATTTATGGGGTGCTACAGTACATTTCAATCCACAAAATGTTTTCATTTTCAGAAGATTTGTTTCATGGGGTTGTTTTGTACACTGTATTAGTAAATCACCAGATCGTAAGTTTTTGATGCTCTTAGGCTCACCTGCTATACTCATGATTGCTTTTTCTATCAGAAAAGGAGAAAGAAGAAAAATATCCTTTCCCTCTACTTCTGAATGAATGATTAGAAATCTAGGTACATAAGGTTTCTTTGGTACAGAAGACTTAGATTGAGATTGAGAAGCTGTTAATGATTCATCAGAATCTGTGTCTGTAATCGGTGTGTGGCGTTTTCTAGATTTTGTAGCCATGTGTGTTTGGTTTTAAGATTCAGCCTCCATGCTCCCCACCCACCGTGGAGTCCAACAAGGGAGCACTTTAATGGAGTGGTTTTTCGACCTCCAGTGCTAGGGTTACATAGAAGTTATACTTGCACAAATAAAATCTGCGCAATTGACCCGTTAAGCCACTGCCTTCCAGGAATATTTTATAAAAGAAAGAATATATAAGATAATGGACACGTGGTTGGCATCAGAACGATACTATAGAACGAAGATATAAGAAGTATTTTTTTTTACATTTTCAGCTTCCTGGGGCTTAGCATGACAAGACCGATTAGAAACACCGGGCCGTGTTTCCCCTCGGGTCTACCCCGTCAAAGAGGCCAAAGAGACGTGTTGAGTCATACAGAATTTTATACGCCCATATTCTGCATGCTCTCAGTCTTCCAGGCCATCCCCTTCGAGTTACCGAGAAAGCCACCCACGGTGAACAGATGGGACTCTACTCTTTGCACTCCCGGATGGGGACAAGTATTACAATCAATATCGTCCCCAAATGTGAAGTGTGCCCCAGAGACCACGGCAAGGTGGTAGAGTCACTCCAGGGTCTCTGAAAACTGGAGGGGGGGATAAGAGTTGTTGCATCTTTTACCATAAGATATAAGCATAAGCTCCCCTGACTTGATAATGATTGTAAATACAGGATTTATCAACACAGATACTTACACAGGATTCTAATTCTTCGTTCACACCCTTTAAATGGTTGCTCATATAACTTAATAAATCTGCATACAACCTCTCGGAAAACTGCTTACACACACATTTATATACACAGCTGAAAGGAAACACAAATGAGCTGTGACACATGATTTCCAACAATCTGGTGTTTTGACATGTGTGGACTCAGACGAGCCTTAAGCTTATAAGCTCCAAATGATGTTCAGTCAGTAGCTGAAGAGTCATAGAATATTCAAGCAACTAGCAAAGGCTCTGATCAGACTGCACCTATGCGCAGGCTGATCTGAGGCTTTGCTGTTCGCACATACCACATTGTTGGAAATCTCATGTCACGGCTCAATTTATAACAGTAAGAAAAACAGCAACTATAATAGACACAACACAGTCACTCTGGCAAGTCTCAAACTAGCTAACCATCAATCCCAAGTCTAACACACTTAGCCATTGCCCTCCATACCATAAGTTGTGATCAGTTTGAAGAAAACATATGGGCCTCACTGTGAGTTTGTTTGAGTCAACGTTTTACGTTCTAGTCAATAAAACAAGGGACAGGTGATGAAAACTTTAATCAGTCTGCTCCCAATGGAGCATCTGCTGATCTGTTTACACTGATTGCTATTCCATCAATACCTTCCAAGCTACTCAAGCCAGGATGAGACTTGTAAGAGAATACCTAATCTGGCTCTCTTCAACTGGGGGAGAAGTTTTAATGTATAGATTAAGGGTAACTCAACATTTAGACTAAAACTTCTCCTTAAAAGCGGCTAATTTCTCCTTATCTGAGTGCTCTTGCTTGAGCACAGAAAGTTTATTAAGTTGGAAATGGACTTATTTGAAATCTAGGGTGAATATAGTGAGACATTATGGTGTTCAAATATTTAGGCTTAAAAATGAAGAGACTTACCTGTACATTTGTTCATATGATATTGGAATATACTGGCCAGGTGCCATGGTCAATAACTGACTGATGGCCTGCTCCAGCTTCGGCCAGTAGAGCTTCTCATAATCCTCTGTAGTTATCGTCATCATCACTACAATGTAAAGGTTATATTACAACACATGTTGGTGGATAGTGGAGGGTAAGGGGGTGGGGGGGGTGGGGGGAGCCAACTGACTGATGGCCTGCTCCAGCTTCGGCCAGTAGAGCTTCTCATAATCCTCTGTAGTTATCGTCATCATCACTACAATGTAAAGGTTATATTACAACACATGTTGGTGGATAGTGGAGGGTAAGGGTGTGGGGGGTGGGGGGAGCCAACTGACTGATGGCCTGTTCCAGCTTCGGCCAGTACAGCTTCTCATAATCCTCTGTAGTTATCGTCATCATCACTACAATGTAAAGGTTATATTACAACACATGTTGGTGGATAGGGGAGGGTAAGGGGGTGGGGGAGCCAACTGACTGATGGCCTGCTCCAGCTTCGGCCAGTAGAGCTTCTCATAATCCTCTGTAGTTATTGTCATCATCACTACAATGTGAAGGAAATATGAGCCGTGACATGTGATTTCCAACAATGTGGTATTTTGACATGACTGTGTCGACTCAGACGAGCCTCTGCAGCCTACTTTTAAGCTTAAAAACTCCAAATGGTATTCAGTCAGTAGCTTAACAATCATAGAATACTCAAGCAACTATCAAAGGCTCTGATCAGACTGCGCATATGCGCAGGCTGGTCTGAGCCTTTGCTGGTCGCACATACCACATTGTTGGAAATCTCATGCACTGTCTCATAAAGTAATACTTGTTGGTGGTGAGGGGAGGGGGCTGGGAGCCAGCTGTTTTCTTGTACCCTTGATATCTTGAAATCAAGTGTTTTTTTTCATATTGGCCCAGTAACAGATCAGCTATATTGCCCAAAGGCCTATGGCCCAGAGGCAATCCAGATGACTGGATTATACATGTAATGGCATTCAAATCTACCTTCTTTATGTCACCCTAGTTGCATACAGGCCTCCAGATAAGAGTGTGTATTTGAAAATTATTTTTCTTACTTCTGAAGCAAAACATATGTTGTGGGTACTCAAAAGAACCGTCTCTTTGAGACAATTCTTTTGAGCACCCAAAGCACATGTTAAAACTGATGGCCAAGGAAATATTCACAATTGTATGCTGAATTTTTTTGCCTATCTGGACCTATGCACATATTTGTGACTGCTCAACTTAGCTCTCTGGTTGTAGTTTTACCACCAGGAGCAGCTGTCCACTTTCAGCATTCAACTGACCCCTGATGAAGGGAAATAACTAAACACATGCTGCAAAATGTTCTAACAAAACCTACTTTTTTTTAGAAAATAAGCTTTAATTTTCACAGAAAAAAGCATTTGAGTACAGCTGTGAATTAATCATTTATTAAGCACATGTACAGTCAAATATAATACATATACATGTATAATGAAAATATAGCCCAATACAAACACTTCATACTCAGATCAAGTTGCTTAGTAATGCTTACTCAGGGGAAGAAACAGTCTGATCAGTAGCTGTACTGATTCCTAATCTGACAAACAGTTTGCAGTTCCAAAATCTGATAACCAAGAGAGATCTTTTGTTTGATTTGATTCAACAATTTTTCAGCTATGTGGGTATGGGTCTTCCTGGATTGAACCAGTACTGATTTATGTGCCTTGCTCAAGGAGACAAGGTAGTGACACCGGTGAGGCTTGAACTGCCAATCACTCAGTCTCAAGACAAGCACTCTACCACTGAGCCACTGTGCTCCCCAAACAAGAGAGATCTGATGTAAACTATTTGCATGCTTGGTGAGCTTTATTGTCACCTGCAGATTTTTTTTTAAAAATTAACTTTTAAAAATATCTTTCATGAATACAAGCTGAGTGTCTAACAGCTTGAATTCAGATCACGGCCGAAATTTTGTTGGGTCAGATCTGGGTCCAAACTGTTTTCATAGGTTATCAGCAGACAATTTAAGGAAAACGAACAGTCAGAGAAAAGTATCACAGGCTTTCAAGTTCCCTTCAACAAAAAAGTAGGGAAAAAGTAGGGACAAAAATTTGGAAAAAGTAGGGATTATTGATGTAAAAAAGTAGGGATATTAGGGCTTTTCAGGTACAAAATTCATCACAACGAGTTGTTAGAAATAAGAAATTTATAAAAAAAATAAGCAGGATAATAGCTGTGACAAAAGTTCTAGCTAAACAGAGAGACTTTAATGTTAACAATAAAAAATGTGTTTTAAACAGCCTCTTCCTTCGAATAAATATATTAGTTAATTTAAAAATCTGAGCCAGCCAAGCAAGCGAAGTGAAAATTAAGTACGAGGGTTGTCCCAGAAAGTCGTAGACTTTTGTTATAACACGAGACAAAGTATCAGGAATTCTCTGAAATGTGTATACTATGTTTATATACATTTCATAAACATTTTGTACAAATATGGGTGGAATCACAGTTTAAATAACAAAGTTATGAACGTTTGCTTGACTATGTGTCAGCGTGTGCGGAGCACGTCTCAAATTATTTTGCCTTATTTTCAGAGAGGGGTGGTCAAATGTTTTGACTATACTCCTCTTATATAAGCTCTAACTGTATCAACATTGTGATCTGTTTGTTAAGTAAGTCTTCCTAGTTCAACTTATGACTTAATATTTAGTTTAGGTATGATTAGCAAACAAACAAGGGCGATCTTTGAGAGTTCATACGAGAAAACATATTTACTATAAGAATAACTGACAGCAAAATAACATGTGTTCAGTGAAAATGAAGAAAAGGACCGCGTTTTTTCGGTATTACTATCATAGTTTTGCACAAAATGCATTTTACGATACTAGTGACTACTCAGCCAATTAGTAAACATTAGAAGAACGTGATTTTAGGTGTTTAATTAGCCAAATTATATTGAAGGTCTATTTTTTGCTCCGCACCGTTCTTATAATGTTTGTATTTTCTGAAAATAAAACTGTAGTAGGCATGATAAATCTTCTATAAAATCAATGCCAAAGGTGGGAAATGTTTCAAATTTTCAACACTATACCTTGAGAAGTCCAGTGTTGAGGAGGTAATACATTGTATGAAATAAAACTGCGAAATTTAATTGAATGTACACTAATATTTGGACAAGATCAATTTTATTACAAAAATTTCGACGTGCTCCGCACACGCTGACACACAGTCAAATAAAGGTTCATAACATTGATATCCAAAATGTGATTCCACCCATATTTGTGCAAAATGTTTATGTGATGTATATAAAAATATCATACAAATTTCATAGAATTCCTGACACACAGTCTCGTGTTATAACAAAAGTCTACGACTTTCTGGGACAACCCTCGTAATTTTACACGTAAATGACATTTAAGAGCGAAAAAGTAGAGATAGTAGGGCATTTTCAAGAAAAAGTAGGAGCAAATAAAAAAAGTAGGGAAAAGTAGGAAAAATGGGCCCGCTTGAAAGCCTGGTAGCATTTTCACCCATACTGAATGGTTGAAAATCTTGAATATTTTCAGGAGTGTAGGACAAAAGCCCACTAGGACAATAGCCCACTAGGACAAAAGCCCACTGGACAAAAGCCCAATAGGACGAAAGCCCACTGGGACAAAAGCCCACTAGGACAAAAGCCCACTTATATGTATTTAACAGGGATAGGGCTTGAACTGATTGACAAACCCCAGGGGGGGGGGGTACTCTCATTGTTTCTTCGTACGTAGGCTCGGACCTAGCATCTACCGTTCACCCCCAAAAAATATCATGAATTTCAAGCACCCAAATAAATATTTGAAATTTTAGCAACCCAAGAAATGTCCACCATTCTGTACTTTGACCAGAAAAGATCCTAAAATGCATAGAAATGACCTCTAAATATAGTCCAATTTTGTGATAACCCAAAAAAATATCCACAAAATCTTCAGACCCCCATAAATATTCAGTTTTCTGGAAAAAAAATGAATATGAAAATATAAGAGTACCCCCTCCGTCCCCTTCCCCCTAGGGGAAAAACGGACAGACGCCGCAGACCTAAGATGAAGAATCTCCCTTCTTCTCAAATCTGAAATTTCAAACATCTCTTTTTGTTTGGCACCTCTCATAAAAGTGCATGCTAATTGCTACTACCAAATCAAAGGGCATTTGAATTAATTAGACATATGTTTCCCAATTATAATAGATTGTTTGACCCAAACTGTTAATTGCTTTTCTTCAAATATCAATGGCTTTTAAAACCCAAATTAAGTTGTTTGTCACAACATACAGGAGAAATCATAATGTCAATGAAAGCACACTGCAGGGGTGACTTACCCTGAAGAAGCAGTCAGATCAGGGTTAACAGTTTTATAAAAGACTTAAACCTATTTTTTTCAAAGAAGTGGGCTTTTGTCCACCCTGCCAAATTAAGCAGTGGGCTTTTGTCCAGTGGGATATTGTCCAGTGGGCTTTTGTCCTAGTGGGCTTTTGTCCCAGTGGGCTTTTGTCCGTTCCCCTATTTTCAGTACCCATGCTCCCAGGTCTAAGCAGTGGATTGGCTGGTTTCCGGCTAGTCTCTGCACTATCACCATCAGACTGTGTGGAATCTGCTTCCATGGTTTCCTCCATTCTCTCTGCCATTGTGATTTGTTACTCCTGCAGTCAAAAGAACATTCACATAGGTTTAGATAAATGTCACAGGGCTAGGTAAATAACACTTCTACTGCCTTGCGGTAGAAGCCGGATTTTACAGCGAAGGGGTAGAATGTTTGCCTATAGATCCAGCGACCTGGGTTCGATTCCCGGCTGGGAAAATATTTTCGATCTTCGACAATGGCGCCCACCGGGGACAACATTTTTTGAGCATAAAATTGTAAATATCTTCTTACCCATCAGTTTTAAAATATGTTTGGGATGCTCAAAAGAACCATCTCATTAAGATAGTTCTTAATGGTAATTGCATACCAATCTGCGAAATTGCTTTTCGGTATGTGTGCATTTATATTAACAGATTTTGGATGATTTTAATTGAGTATTTACACAACTACGGCACCCTGTATTGCATATGTCAGGACATTTTCATGTCTTCCTGGGTCGAAACAGTACTAAGTAGGGCTGGCTAATCGAAGCCACAATGCTAATCGATAATCGGTTCTTGCATTTCGATATATAACCGATTAGTAATCGCTCAAACTAGACAGAGGGTCTCGGAACGTTTTGACAACTCTTGTATGGTCAATGCCATTGATTTCCCAAACATTCAGCTAAATAACACTAAGTAGCATGTGTCATATATTCAAAAGATAATAGGTTTTAAATAAAAAGTGGCACCTTTGCTCAAAACAAGACGTCATCGACTCTGTTGGGAGAAAATTGACTTGCTAATTGGCAAAGTCGGTAATTAAACTCGCAGTCAGCCATTGTTGTTGTTAATTTCACATTGCGTGACGTCATACAAAAGGAAGTCAAGAATGCATGACACGTACACCTTTGTGTAAAATATGACCCGCTGTAAACGTCGGTAAAATTGAAAGCTTCTAAACTCGAATTTAACCGCGGAGAAAGCAACTTTTATGCTAGATTATTCATCTGATGAATATTTCGTGATTTTGTACTACTTTAATACAGAGAAGCTCAAGTATAACTTTTTCTAACAACAGTTGTTGAGTTAGCCTGCAGAGTACAACATTTTACTACTTCGTCTGTGCTGCAAGATGCTTGAACATATCATCACCAGTAGCATAATGAAACATGTGGACCATCATCAAATTCTCTCAGATTGCCAGCACGGTTTCCGGGCCAGGAGAAGTTGTGAAACTCAGCTAGTGACCCTGATCAACGACTTATCATCTTCGCTTGACAGAGGTGACCAAACAGATATGGTGATTCTCGACTTCTCCAAGGCGTTTGACCGAGTCCCGCACAAACGACTTCTACGGAAACTCCACCATTAGGGCATCAGAGGACACCTGCATAGCTGGATAACATCCTTTCTTACAGGCAGATCTCAAAAGGTTATTGTTGAAGGTTCGGAATCGGAAAGTGCACCAGTGATCAGCGGGGTCCCACAAGGCTCAGTGCTAGGTCCGTTACTGTTCCTCTTGTTTATCAACGACCTTCCGGACAACATAGCATCCAACACCAGACTGTTTGCAGATGATTGTATCGTTTACCACACTATAAGAGACCATGCAGACCAAGAGGCACTACACGAAGATCTTGTCAGATTGGCAGAATGGGAAGACAAGTGGGGCATGGAATTTCACCCCCAAAAGTGCAGTACCCTGAGCGTCACTAGATCAGGTTCCCCCCTCAGATATCCCTATCAGCTAAAAGGACACACTCTTGAGGTACAAGACACCACCAAGTACCTGGGCGTAGATCTCCAGTCAACGCTGTCATGGAAAAACCACATCGACCGAATCACAAAGAAATCAAACAGCATGCTCGGATTCTTGTGTCGAAACTTAAAGTCAACCAGCGTCGAAACCAAGACAAATGCCTATATCAGCATGGTAAGGCCAAATCTGGAATACTGTGCATCCGTGTGGAACCCCAGCCAGAAAGAGCTAATACAAAAGATCGAGATGATCCAACGCAGGGCTGCAAGATATGTTTCCAACCGCTTCAGAAACACCAGCAGCGTATCATCGATGCTTGATGCTCTCCAATGGGAACCACTCGAATCCAGGAGGAAAAAAATCCAGCTTAACCTACTGTTTAAGATCATAAATGATCTGGTGGATATAAGGGCTGACGATTATCTTACCTCCTCAACAGGAAGAACCAGACAATCCCACTCCAAGAAGTACAGACAGATATCTACACGCACAGACTCATATAAATTTAGCTTTTTCCCCTGCACCATCCCAGTTTGGAATTCCCTCCCAGCATCAGTTGCTGAGGCCCTTCTTTGGTATCTTTCAAGAAGGGGTTATCCCCCCTATCCTTCTAAGCAGCGCTAAGGGCCCGGTTGCTTATTAACTCACCAGGTGGGGAGCTGTGCTGTCGGGGACGTAAGGGCCCTGGTACCGCCACGGAAGGCAGAGTGGTCTTTATCTGGTGAGCCAAAGGCAACTGGGAATACTTTCCTCCTTCTATCTTTTTATTTATTAATTTATTAGTCTTTTTATCCCATAGAATTCTTATTGTTTGTTTTTTCTTATATCATATTAGACCTGTTTACTCTTTTTATTCTGTATATCACTTCTAACTGCCTATATTCTCTAATTTTTTCATCTTTTCTAGTGCTACCATAACGAAGTCAACCGTTGAATAATTGTCAAAGATGACGGATCAACGTACGATGTAGATGTCACATCTACTGTTTACGACAATGCACTTCAGGGCACTTCCGGTCTAAACAAAAAATAACACAGGGCAATTACGCTTGGATTTTAATTGAATAAATAGACAGAATATCCATTAAAAGTAACTGATTTTTGAATTTTCATATCAATAACATAGCTCCAGATAAGGATTGGAAGCAATTGGGTATTTACCCACCTCTTTTTGGCCTAATTGGGTATTTCAGATTTTAAATTGGGCATTTCAAGTTTTTGTATTGGGTATCCATCTGAAAGCAAATAAGCAATGAAACCGGGCCTGGGATAGTTTTTCCTGATTCTTTTGGTTTACTTTTGGTTTCACTTTCAGAAACTCACTGCCAATACTGCTTTAGTACACCTGAGACCTCTATTTCCAATTTATTTCGAAAATCCAATGTATTTATCAAGCCATCTATGATTCTTCAAACCTTCAACGCAGTATTAAAGTTGAGTAACTACTGTACGATGTGTATTATTTGATTGCTTTTTCGGCCATGTTTCGCCATTATTATCGTAAAGTGAGATGAATGTCGTTATTGTGTAAATATTGGGTATCGCTAAACAGCGATAAGAATGTTCCTGGACTGGTTTACAACTTGATATACTAGATTTGGCACCATGCCGTGTATACATTTGTACCCGACAATTATCAGTGGCAATCGCAAAGCGTCATACACTATGAAAAAGTTCGGAATTGAGTATCAAGAATTTTTATTGCGTTTTTGTACGCACAGAAAATAATTTAATTGCGTTTTTGGGTCAAAGCAATACCGTAAATACGCAATATGCAGCCTTATCTGGGGCTATGCAATAATCGTTTTTCTTTTGTAAATCGACCAATTAACCGATATTTTGATGAATTGTGCCAGCCCTAGTACTAAGCAGAGGATATTTGTGTCTTGCTGCTCAAGGACACAACACAGTGCTCCAGTGAGTCTAGAACTAACAACCCTTTGCGCAAGTCTTACCAAGACTCTATATTTGATATAGTAAGTCCCTGGTCTTACACCACTGCACTCATTTTGATGCCTATTTGACACCAGCAACAAGCTGAACAAGAGCTACGCACAAGAAGAAGCTGCTACAGTACCCCACAACTTCAACTTCAACTTCAATGAGGGTACTTGTCCAAATCCGCTAGGCAGACATCATCGACAAGGGTTTAAAATTGTGCATGTGCGGTGTCAGACGGTCCAAATAAGATGAGCTCGGTGAAGATTAAAAACCAACGTGTATTTACACTTTACAATGTCCTGCCGGTTTACATAGTTGTTGGTGGTTGAACAGCTAACTTGAAGCTGTCCAAACTCTCCAGGTTTATTGTAGATTCTGGTAACTGATTACACAATATAACAGTTCGTTGGAAAAATGAATGTTGGTACACATTCACACGACAGTGGTATGTAATAAATCTAACACATTCCATATACCTTGGCGATCTAGGTGGATGGTACGTAATAGGTACAGCAACCAAGGACGGATACTTTGAAGTACAGCTTCTTTCCTAGGACCATACCTGTGTGGAATTCACTACCAGCCTCAATTGGTGAGGTCCGTGCCGTCGACCGATCCTGGCCATGAAAAGTGGATGGCTGACGAGGATTTAAGAGATATTATCCCAGACCTAAACGAGAATTAACCAGAGGTAGAATTTACCTCTGGGACTCTAATTACCCGAATGATAAAAAAAATAAAACGAAAAGTCGCAGTTCTGCAACTTGGGCCAAGTTGATACTTGATACTTGATTCTTCGAAGCGGTGGAAGCCATTACTGGCTTGTAGAGCTTCTCCTAGATGGTTTACATTTATCCGGTTCCGGTTTTATTAATTAAAGTTCATAATATCAGGCAATGGTATATATATATATATTAATAGATGGCATCAACGTCAAACTTCTTGTAACTCCAGTATTTATCCAGACTGGTTTTGAAACTCACAATACTGTCACTGGTAACCACTGATTCAGGTAAACTAACAACTGTCAATAGCTCGAGTAGGGAAAGAATTTGGACCTTTTCTCTAGCTCCAGTGCCCTTTTGTGCTGCTCCAGACAAGAGTTAATTATCAAAGTTGAGCGATGTGGAATATGATAAGGATGCTTTGCAAACTTTTTTGAATACCTTGGTAAATTTTGTTGTTGTTTTGCAGATTTGGGAATATTTTTGTCAACCGGAAATAGAAATATGGACACTGTGACTGTTGGCTTAGCTGTCGTGCCTGCCCCGCACGGACTTCTTCTGATCTGTATAAGCCTCCTCTTAACTAGGAACACCAGGGGTAAGATTGTCTGTTGTTTTGGGCTGTAACTTTTTAAGTAGAAATATGTTCCCCCAGATTAAGCGGCACCTCCCGGGAAGCCATCTTCAAGATTACGAAGGATAGATAATCTTTTATTATATAGTTTAAAACACAGGTTTCTGGAATGCTTCTCAATTTGAAGTAAAGTGTCACTGTTGTCAAACAGGTTGGAAAACTTTCTACTGTCTATTATCAACTGGACAAGATCTTCTTTTGTAGAGAACAAATTTTTCCATTTCTCATCACCAATATGGTATTTAACGAAGTCTCTTAAAACTTTGAATGAACTCAATCTGGTGTCGGTCAAAAGCGGACAGTACAGCAACATATGGAATATGTCCTCTTCTTGTTGTTTACAGAATTTGCAGGTTGTATCTTCACTATACTGACTAAATCTGTGTATGTTTGTCTGCAACAGGCAAGTTCCAGTCAGAATTCTAGCTTTTACTATCGCCTTCCTAACGTCTGTGACAGAATTTTCAGTAGAGACCCATACAGGATGTGCCTCTCCCATGGAAATGTTTTCATAAGCAAGGAATTTAAGTGTTGATTTACAATGAGCGTCTTGTAGTAATAAATCTCTCCAGTACGTCATAATAGTTCTATTTACTAAGGTCTTCCATGCTGGTTTTGTAGGTAATTCTTGATTTAAACTTATAATGTCTGGTAGGTTGTATAACTCCAAAACTTTCAGTACACGATAGAAGAAACTGTCTTTTTTGTCAAAATTCACTGAGATTTGGCGATTAAGAACTTCTTTTATTCTGTTATTATCGGAGTCCAGAATGGAGTGCAGAAGTGAGAGCTGTTTCTTATGAATCTCTGCCTCAACAGGTAATGCGCGGAGAAGCAAGTATACTGCCGCAGTTGCTGTTCTTTCGGGTGGAGATTTTGATTTCTAAATTCCAAGTTGGACTTAAATCTCTCTTGCGCCAAGGACTTTCGGAACCTGATTTCTATGGTGACTTGGTGTATAAGTTGAAGAAGATTGTTGGCTCTAATAATTTTTCAGCGCAGTTCATTAAAATAATATCCCATTATAAAAAGATTGGCTATAACATTAATGTATTGCAACAGACTGCATGCTTGGTGGTCAACCCAATCACGGTTGGCAACTTTGCTTTCCTCTTTAATTGCACGCCGGTGGGTCGGACTTCAGACTCTATGATGGTTCCGACTTAAAGACTTATCTATTGATGAGATGGTAGGGGCCTGATGCTTTGGCTGTGTGTCGGGCCCACCGGGGTTTACCTGTTGGATTTCTTTTGCTCCGGTATTCAGTTTAATTTACTGTTGAGTCCTTATCCTTGCTTTATCTCCTTGTTATATCTTGATTTATATGTTTTAGGAGATGATGCATTGATAAGTTAGGGGTCTTTCATGCAAACCAAATATCTATGTGTCTTGATCCACATCTGAATTAAGGGTGAGGTTGGCGCCGTTAAACCGGTTTAAGCCCTCCAGTAAAATATTTTACTGACCGTTCCAAGGCGGTACTTCTTTTGTGGATCTTTTATGTTTTTGTTCTGTCTTGTGTTTGCTATGTTTTGTGCGCGTCTGTTTATATGTGCTTTGTGGTCACCTGCTGGGAAAGGGCTGACCTCTTGGCTCTCGTTTGTGGTGTCTTCTGTGAGTTTGTCACTTTCCCATTGGTATCCTGGGTCAGGTGTGGTACTTGATTGTATCGATTCCTGATCTTTGCACCATCACTTACTCTTATTGTATCATTCTTAGACTGTTTTTGTGAAATTTTTCTAAAGTTGCAATATGGGTTTTGTTGAGTGGTAGAATCTCTAGCCCGTATAACAAACGAGGAAGAACATAGGTTTTATAGATCTGAAATGACGTCATTGGACTCAGTCCATTAGTACCATGGTATCCGGAGTTCATCAGTGAGTACTTTGTTCGTCTAGCAGATTTAATCCGTTCATTTATATTTATTTCACATTCACCAGACATAGTGCGTTTTAATCCTAGATGTGTAGTTTCTTCAGAGGAATAAATTTGGGTATCACCTAGTGTCCATACGTGGTCTGCCTCTTTTTTCCAAAGTTATGTTCTACTATCTTAGTTTTTGTAGGGTGAATCTTATAGTGATGCTGTCGGGAATATCTATGTCCAACACCAAGCATTAGCTGTAGTACTTCTGCAGTTGAGGCCAGATAAGCCATGTCATCTGCCACCGCTGTTACTCCAATGTATATATCTCCCAGCATAAACCCTAATGACTTTTCCTCCAGTTCCAGTATCAGGTCCTCATCGAAGTTCTTGTATAGTGAAGTGGACAGAACTCCGCCTTGTCTGACATCTTGCTTCAATGCAAAGCTTTCGCTGAATGAGCCTAACCATTTTACTTTTGTAGTTAAACCATTATACAGTACTTTGATGATTAACCAATATGTTGGACTTATGTTCCTGTCAAGCAGCTTGTCTAGGAGAATTGTATGCTGTACCACATCAAATGCTGATTGTACGTCCAATGTAGCAAAGAACAGTGTAGACTTAGTGCGTTTTGCCTCAGCTTTCGCTTCAGCTATGATGAGACTTGACATGATAGGTGACAAACCTTTGGTGAATCCATATTGTAGTTCAGATATATTTGTAAGGTTTAATTTTTCAAGAAGGCAGTATTCAAATAATTTTCCCATGACTGCGGTTACTGTTATACCTCTGTAACTGTTTACAAGACAAGAGTCTTTATCTTTCTTTAATACAGGTGTTAATATTCCAGTTTTGAACGCTGCAGGTACAGATTTTGATTCCAGAATTTGATTAAATAATGGGGTTATATATTCTGATACAATGTCCTTGCCATATTTGAAGTGTTCAGCACATAAGCCATATTCATCAGGTGACTTTCCACTGTTCAATTTCCTTATAGAGGTTTCAACTTCGGGGACCGTAAACATTATTTCATTCAAATTTTCTTCTTTCAGATACTGCTCGATCACATTCTGTCTAACTTAACACAAATCTAAGTAGGCGTCGTCATACTCATTTTCCTTTGGGACAGATAGATTTTCGTAGTAACTTGCGAATGCTTTACACTGTTCTTCAGGCGAATAACACTCACGGTCACCGACCTTGAGACACTGTGTTGAAGAAGTAGTAGTTCTATTCCTTTTAATGAGCTGATAAAAAAGCTTAGATGAGGGATTTGTCATTAGTTTTTCATATAGCTGTTTCCTATCCATGGCATGTTCATATCTCTGTTGTTTTCTTAGGAGTTTCTTTTCTGATTTTAATTGTGAATGGTATATATGGTTTGGAATTTTTCCGGCTAACTTCCATTGAGAGTATAGCTGTTTACAAATCTTTAGTGACTGTTTAACTTTTGGTGATGCCTTCCATCTAGGGCCTTTCAGATTGACTGTCCTTTTGGGTACAGAGGAATTTGAGGCACGTATTAGAGATTCAGTAATATTTGACACTTGATGATCCAGTGAGTCTTTATTGTTCAGGGAGGATAACTCCTCCACCAGAGACTGTCTATATAATTGCCTATCTGCCCTATCCCAATTCAACTTCACAATCTTTTTCTGTCGCTGGTTTACTGACTGGCACACATTATGTATTGCTGTGTGAGAGTAGCTTTTACTGGGGCGTGTGCTGATGAACAAATTGGAGATTTATCTAGGATCGTGTATGAAGAAATGAGCGACTTATCCTGCACTAAAATGTTATCTATTTGGGATTTTGAGGTACCCACATGATGATAAAAGGTCGGTTTATTACCACATACGATGCCAGTACTTAGTTGTAGTTCTGCGGTCAGTTCTTTCAGAAGTTTATCATGTTTATTGGATCTACTATCTAAAAGGGTTCCATTTAGGTCTCCACACAGAATTACATCATATGTGCCTTGAAATTTTGTGAATATTGAGTGCATAATGTCCAAACATTCAGAATATTCTACTTGTGAGCCGGTATCTTGAGTAGGCATATAGGCATTGAAAAGACAAATGGGTCTAGAAGCGGCGACAGTAACTGCAATAACTCTCTCATTTCCTTCATCCAAACGTTTAATTCTACTGGACCACATATCAGGCCATAATATAGCAACTCTTCCGCGTCCTCTGGGTAGTTTGATTCCAGATAATGGTTCTAAGTGATCATGACATCTAATATGGGACGCCATATTTGGGAGAACAGTTTGTATATAATCCTTTTCAAAAGACCATAAAAAGTATTCTTGGATACAGATAATATTATTGTTTTCTTGTAGACTTTGTAAAAATGAAGTATTTGATTTAACTCCCTCAATATTACAACTAATTATACCTATGGTCTCTTTGACAGATTTTGAATTTCTTGCATGAGGTTTGGACAATCTGGTGGTACTTTCTGGAGGCTCGGTATCCGAAAATGGGAGTGATCTCCCTGGTTGTTACCATCCTGCTTAGCTATACTATCTAGTCGTTCCCCTTCTATATTCAACATATCAACTTGCTGAGGATTGTGAGGAGATACAATGGACCTTTTGCTATATTTGTCTGTACATTCGCCAGCAGGGCTACAAACGGGAGTGTGAGGTTTTTCAGATCTATCTTCTATGGATATAGATGGTGTCCTAACAGAGGTTGTGGGAATTAAAATGATCTCTGTGTCTTGAACAGGGGTAGACTGTTCCAGGTGTTGGGTGTCTGCATGAACATCACTGTTAGCGCCGTGCAAAGGTGTATTTAAAGAGTCATATGATAATGAGGAGGGGGCACCTTTATTGGTACTAGATTGTCTGACATTGACAGAACTCACAGAGCTCGCATGTAGCTGTTCGTGTGGAATGGCAGTGGGAGCTCTAGGAGGATGTGGAACACCAAACAACAGTGCAGGATCAGTCATTGCACGCATAGGGTGGCATACAGGCTGTACAATATTGTTCACATACCGCAGGGGGCCAGACATCCCATATACCTGGGTGTTATAAGGATTATGACTAATTATATGTTGGGGGTGCAATATATGTATTGGGGCAAATGCAGGCTGCTGTGTAGCATACGGATAGCTAGGGGGAGGGACAGAAGGGGCACCCATATGTGGAGGATATACATATCCACCATGGAATACAGGCTGATTATAAGTTGGTACTGGTATATGGGTGGGTCTATCAGTCACATTTGGCGGATTTTGATTATTATATTGTCGGTTCAGATTGACTTGAAGTGCCAATTGCGTGTTGACTGCTGTACTAATGCACATATTTTGAACAACCTGATGTTCCAACATTCTCAGTCTTCCCTCTAATTGTTCATGCCTTATTTGCTGTAGGATATGAGTTTCTGTCTGTGGGGTTGAGCATACATTGGAGTGTGTTCTATGGGGTTCCAGGCTGGCCGTAGAAAATACAGTTTGAGGAACATGTGCTTTGACAGACTCAAATGCATTTTTCAGTTGTTTTATTTCATTTTCCAGATCTAAGATCCGAGTGTTTTGAGCCAATAAGATGGTGGCATCATTAATAGCTTTATCAGGTTTAGGTTTTTTGTTTGGAGGCTTACGAGGCTTTGGTGACTGTGACAATGCGTCAGCTTTTTGTGTTTGTTTATCTTGTGAGATGTGAGCAGGCGTAACATTTGATACAATCTGACCATTAAATTCAGGTGGTATATCATGTGATGCTGCATGTGACCCTGAAGAACCAAGATTGGAATCGATGCCAGAAAACTCTTAGTCTGCTCATTTTACAGATTCCAACGACAACCTGATGATGACACTACTCCCCCCTCCAAAATGAAGCTCTGATCAGCATCAACCCAAACTCCAAATCAGTTGTTATTGTACTGAGGAGGCGATTTCAACTTGGGGCACACTCATTTGATTTATGTAAGGCTGTCCATGCAAGGTGGAAGTGGGAGCTCTAGGGGGATGCGAAATACCAAACAACAGTGCAGGATCATTCATTGCACGCATAGGGTGGCATACAGGCTGTACAATATTGTTCACATACTGCAGGGGGCCAGACATCCCATATACCTGGGTGTTATAAGGATTATGACTAATTATATGTTGGGGGTGCAATATATGTATTGGGGCAGATGCAGGCTGCTGTGTAGCATACGGATAGCTAGGGGGAGGGACAGAAAGGGCACCCATATGTGGAGGATATACATATCCACCATGAAATACAGGCTGATTATAAGTTGGTACTGGTATATGGGTGGGTCTATCAGTCACATTTGGCGGATTTTGATTATTATATTGTCGGTTCAGATTGACTTGAAGTGCCAATTGCGTGTTGACTGCTGTACTAATGCACATATTTTGAACAACCTGATGTTCCAACATTCTCAGTCTTCCCTCTAATTGTTCATGCCTTATTTGCTGTAGGATATGAGTTTCTGTCTGTGGGGTTGAGCATACATTGGAGTGTGTTCTATGGGGTTCCGGGCTGGCCATAGAAGATACAGTTTGAGGAACATGTGCTTTGACAGACTCAAATGCATTTTTCAGTTGTTTTATTTCATTTTCCAGATCTAAGATCCGAGTTTTTTGAGCCAATAAGATGGTGGCATCATTAATAGCTTTATCAGGTTTAGGTTTTTTGTTTGGAGGCTTACGAGGCTTTGGTGACTGTGACAATGCGTCAGCTTTTTGTGTTTGTTTATCTTGTGAGATGTGAGCAGGCGTAACATTTGATACAATCTGACCATTAAATTCAGGTGGTATATCATGTGATGCTGCATGTGACCCTGAAGAACCAAGATTGGAATCGATGCCAGAAAACTCTTAGTCTGCTCATTTTACAGATTCCAACGGCAACCTGATGATGACACTACCCCCCCTCCAAAATGAAGCTCTGATCAGCATCAACCCAAACTCCAAAACAATTGTTATTGTACTGAGGAGGCGATTTCAACTTGGGGCACATGGATTGGAGCGGCCCAAGTGTCATAACAGGAAAACCAAACCTTCAACAACATAAACTGCTGTTAGACATTATCAATGGCCACTCTCTTACATTAGTTGTAAATGTTCCAACCAGACAAAATGAAATTCTTGATCTCTTCCTAACAAACCACTCATCCTTAGCCCAAAAATTATAAACAATGACCCCTGTCGGAAAATCAGACCACTGTGTTGTATTCAGTGAGTATGCCACACCAATCAGAAGATGCCAACCAAAACCTTGGGAAATTCTGCAGTTTTCTGAGGTAAACTGGACCAAAATAAACGAGGATATCTCCAAGCTACATAATAAAATTCTACAACAGAAAGATTCTCACTCTACTGAAGAACTCTGTTACGATTTTATAAGTTCTCTATCCCTAACACCTTCTGAGAAGCAGCTTGTACAAGCGAATATGCCCTGGATGACAAATGACCTTTGGCGAAAGATTAACAAATTAGATAAGAAGGCAAAATGCAAAAAGATCAGGCAAAAATAAAACTGAAAATATCAAACGATTAAAAGCCAAATTACAAAAAGAACAACGATCGGCCTACTGGAAATATATTTAGGATATGATTTTTGACATCCCAGTTTCTGAATCTGATTAGCCATTTTTTTTTACTAAATTCCCCTCAAAGCTATTCTCTTATATCAAGGCTCAGAAAACGGGAAACTACTCAAATCCTACTCTGAGAGCAGATGGTCTCTTGAACAATGACTCTAAATCCAACATCCTTAACAGACAGTTTCACAAAGAGTTCACACCAGTTACATATACCCCAATACCTAATAAAGGCCTAAACCCTCATCCTTAGATGAATGGCATCAGTATCCAAGTTAGCTGTTGAAAAGCTCCTGGGAAACATCAATCCCATACGGCCAAAAGTCCTGATGAAATACATGGTAGAGTTCTTAAAGAATGCAAAACAAATATAGCCCCCATTTTGGCCATGATATTTGAAAACAATCCCTAATTTCAGGTTCTTTCCCATCCGACTGGAAACATGCCAATGTATGTCCTGTATGCAAGAAAGGGAACAAAAATGAACTCAAGAACTACAGACCAATATCTCTGACTTGCATATGTTGTAAACTATGTGAACATATTATCGCTAGCAGCCTCATCCAACATCTTGAAAACTCAAATATTCTGTATGACTTTCAATATGGATTCCGTTCATTCCGTTCCAGTGAAACACACAAACGATCTAGCCCTATTAGCAGACAGCAATATCCAAACTGACATAGTAATAATGGACTTTGCTAAAGCTTTTGATAAGGTATCACAAAGACATCTCCTTTACAAACTTACTTAATTAATAACACTTTTGAATTACTATTTCTTCTTTACCACAAAATGCTGTATCACACAGTCTAAGCATTTTACATCATTGTAGCTTAGAATGTGTATCTTTTTTTATTGTAATATGTACAATTGTTTTTGTTTTTAGCAACTCTGGTGCTCATACCAACGTTCAACGTGATTAATTGGAGAATTGTACAATGAATCTTTTTGAAAATTATATGGCCTTGAAGCTGAAATGCTGCATGATGTACTGGATTTTTTAAAACTTAATTAATGATTAATCATCATTTTTTTTTCTGAAAAAAAAAGACTTTTAAGTAAGTTAATTAACTACTTCTTACACTGTCCATATATATGGTACTGTACCTTCAAGATAATTCTAGTTATCAGCAAATGTAGAAAGACCCTGGCTATAGTGAAGGACAGAGGGACGTTTTACGGTCGCGAGGCAACAAATAATTATTTCATTGCTCACGATAAACAATAAAAATGCCATTTTGTATTAAGAAATGCATGAAATCTGTGTGATTTTGTAGAATGGCTCCAGTGCTTAAAACACGTGTCGTATCATAAACTTGTAGCTAGTCTTACTCTGATGGCTCTGTTTTAAAACAGAGCCATCAGAGTAAGACTAGCTACAAGTATATGATATGACACATTGAGGAAAAATGTTTTAAGCACTGGAGTTAGTCTAGTGATTTTGCTGCATTGAAATTAAAAACAAAACAAAACAAAAAACAAAACAAAACAAAACAAAGCAAACTACACTGTGAGTACCATCACCAGCTAACAGAATAAGACTTTAACATTCCATCCTGTTCCCTAGCTCGAAACCAAATCGAGCACATATGCGATGTGATTGTCAGGAATTAATAAATTACTTGTGTGTACGTATTATGGCCGCAAAATAGATAGAACTTTTATTGATTATTGTTTTCATATATTATGAATAATAGAATACAGACTGATTTACCTTTGAAAGGAATTCATGTCTCATAAGTAAATTGAATACCTTGACGAATTGCTATTCTGCTTTCCGTATTGATTTGTAAAAAAGGTAAATCTGTGACTCACGTTTTCCGAAGTTTTTTTTATTTCAAGCATCATATTTTAAACGTTCTGAGTCAAATTTCTCTGACCCCACACCATGCATTACCGGGAAACATAGTTCTAATTTATTTCAAAGTATTATTTTTTAAAAGTTTATTTCGAATTCTAGCTTTTAAGAAAATGCCTAAACAATGGTGTATAGGTGTATTCCCCTTATAAATATCACGGTTCCAGACTCACACTGTTAAATGTATACGTCGATTTGGTGGTATTTACGCATTTTGCCGGTACTTCATAAACCGGAAGTGGTAGATATTGGTGTTAATACTATATAGAAAAAACATGCCATATGCCTAAAGGACTATAGAATTAGATTATTTTAAGTAGTCAGTATGTGCATGACGATTTATGTAAGCATTTAGGAATAGATTCGAGTACCGATCATCCAGATCCAGATGTGCATGAGTGCCAGCTAAATATTCAGGGGTAACAACCTACGTCATAGCATGGATGTTGCAAACACGTAGTATGGCGCCATCTTTGATTTACAAGGTTACAAATGCCGTTGCAATTGTAATCATTCACCCACAAATATCGAAGCGGGAGACCTCGTGTCTCTCGCTTCGACACTTGTGTGTGAATGATTACAAAAGCAACGGCATTTCTGGGCGTGATCATTATATATTCTGTCCAAGTGGGCTGTTAGGCACCGCCTGCAAAGCTTAGTTTTGACAGACACTTATTTGTATAATTTTACAAAGGGAAAAACTTACCTTGTAAATCAAAGATGGTGCCATACTACGTGTTCGCAAGATCCATGCGATGACGTAGGTTGTTACCCCTGATATTGTTTACCAAACGTGTTTACCAATAACATATGTAGATGACAGGGACACCTCAGCTCTATACAAACATTTCAAATGCAGAGCATAATAGACGTGGTCTGATTGCGTTGATTATGTCACAAACAAATGAGACAGTTCCTAATCGAAAATGCGATCAGTAAAGGTCAGGCGAGTCTGCGTATTCGCGCAGTCTCGCCAGAGCTTTTGCTGTTTGCACACACAAAGAGTGCTCATAGATCAAGGGTCATGCCAGAATACAGGCCTCTAAGCTCAATGCACTTAAAGCATATGCAATGGGCATCTCATGACCTTGCTTTTGATATGAATCATTATGCCACCAGCAAATGTTATAAACAATGACATGGTCAGTCCGACAAAAGCACGATTCTCATGTCAAAGAGTGTCAACTCCATAAGCCAGTGTGTTAGAGTACGCCCTTTGTAAAGGACAAAGCACTACTCTAAAATGTGTGTCTGTGGCATTTGGACATTTCTTTCTTTCTTACGAAATATGCTGTATACCATTCACACTGTCTTGAACCCCAGCGAACCCCTGTTAGGTGAGGTATAGACGTACGATGACGTACACGTTCAGGGGTTTAGTCGAACTCAGGCGAATCTCCACGTGATTGACGAAAACTTGCTTGAGTGGTTTTAATTTCCAGCGGTGTCTCAAATAGTTTTGTGGCCCGAAAACTGGGCTAAAATACATGGTATACAATGAAGAAATATTCGTTTACAGTGGCAGTAAACTTTTCATTTGTCATCGGAGCAAGACAGGTGATGCCACTCTATGTACATATAACAATTCACTGAAACTCTCAAAATTGTCAACGATTGGTATAGAGTTTCCTTGTCCTAGATGGATAAAGGCAAAATATTGCAAAATACGACCATTTACAATAATTCGCTGTCTCATCATACATTTTCGCATTTTCAAGGATAAATGGGGCAAAATTTCAAAGCAAAACTGTAAATGACAAGACTTCATTCACGTACACAACAGATAGAAATCGAATTATGGAGCGTTGAATGAAAAAGACGTTTATTTTAACTTTTCTGAAGTGAGATTAATAGGTTACAGCCAGATTGTCGCAGTTTGTGAATGGAGAAACAGTTAATTAGTGATTTGTAGATTTTTCTTGACACTGTAGGACTTGTCATTTTATTCTTATTTAAGTAGTCAGCTAACCATATTCAAAATTATTCATTATGGAAGTTGTGAATGACGAAGGTGTCTACAATGTGTTTCAGCATTTGGCTGGGGAAATAACCAAGCTCTCATTTGCATAAATGCACAAGCTATCTTACAGACTGTGTAATGTTTTGATTATAATTCAAAATGAGATTGGGTAATTCAAATGAAACTTGGCACTCTGTTGACTTATTGTTTGAGACAAACCTTTGCTCATAGATTTTAATGTACAGCTGTAGATTCGAAAAAAATGATTCTTTTTAATTTTTAGTTTTATTTCTGCATTTTTATCTGGATTAAAATTTTAATGGAGAAAGAATATATGATTTTATGGGAATTATGGACTAGGCTAAATTATTTTGAGGAGTTTTCTAAAAATGTTTAAGATTTTAGTAGTGGGAATGTCTTCAGGCATGATTCAGGTGTTTTGTCATCTTGTAAATGATATGTGGGGTGTTATAGAAGAATTATTCTTCTCCCCTGATATTTATTTATGATGATAAAGACATTGGCATTTTGGTAGAATTTGCATTATGTTTTTGTTAATTATTTTGAATGGCTTTGTTATTAATAAAGTGTTTGAGTATCAAAATAACGTAGTGAAAAAGATGATCAGTATTGTATAAAATCAAAATTCATTTTATAATTTTTATAAAAGCTTCATTATGGATCAGACTGTGGTCCAGGTGTGGACGAATTATGGGTTGTAAGGGTGTTGTGTGTTCCCCTAACCCATGAGAAATTCTGATATTCACGCTGGTCTATTGTCTGATGAATTTTTGAAGATTCTCTAAAATTGTTATATCCATTTTTTTTTAAAAATCTTACGAATTGCTGACTTCATAGGCCTTTCGTACTTTTCCGGATTTCCATCGGGACTCAAGTCACATGTACTTATATCACATGACAACCTCAGCCAATCGAAATTTGTTTCATTACCACGAGACCGAGCAACCATGTGCTGAGGCCAGCATCAAAACACAAATAGATATTATGATTTGTAAGCATACATACTTGTATATATTGCATACGAAGTGAGAATTAGTTGTAAGGGGCAACTTAGCGCCGCTTTGTATGTTTATAGTTACCTCGAAGACCAATTTTATGTTTTCAAACAGCACCCGTGGTTGCTTACATTATGACGCCAGTATTGAGCACGTCACAGCACCGGTGTCACTGACTGAGTCAGTGTTTATGTAAACATTCCACCATTTGAAGAATGACTCAAAATCACGTCAAAAACATCATTGGTAATCTGGCTTTGAGCTATCAAGTCAATCTAGCGATAGAAAATCATAAATATAACCAAAAACTACATAAATTCGCACGTTTTCACTTTTCGACATTGGGTATCTGCAATGCTGTTTGGAAGTTTTTTTGATTAGCCATATATATTTTCTATTCGGGAGGGCTCGGAGCTAATCGGAACGTGTCGGGAAAACTCTGTATGAAATTAGCTATAGCCTTCTTTATTGATTAGACTGTGATCCATGTGTGGATAAATTTTGGATGTTTCCCCAATCCATGAGAGATTCTGATATCCACGCTGTTCCATTGTCTGATGGATTTTTGAAGATTCTCTAAAATTGATAAATGCATTTTTTTTAAAAATCTTTATTGATCAGGGCCCGGAATTACAATGCCTCCTTAAAGTTAAGGAAGACTTAAGTTAAGTATTGATTATTCAGGATGCGAAAAATAACTGATTAAAATCAAAATAATTTCATTTTTTCTGTAGATCACAATGATATCTTTGATCACAAGTCCTGCGTCGATCAAGGCAATTTATTTAATATCTAATATAGCATGTTTAAATAGCAATACTTAACTTAAGTCTTTCTTAACTCCGAGGAGGCATTGTAATTCTGGGCCCTGACTGTTATCCATGTGTGGATAAATTTTGGGTTGTAAGGGTGTTGTGTGTTTCCCTAACTCATGAGAGATTCTGCTGTTCATGCTGCTTCATTGAATTGATAGATAGATATTTTTAATGAGAAGATGGATTTTTAATGGAAAAGATTCACAATTTTGATTTGGGTTTTTATTTTGTTAGACCAAAATTCAGGTTATTCGAGCCTTTAAATGACTGGATTGATTATATCGTCTATGATTTTGGAAATTGATTAGAGTTGTGGAAATACTTAAGGTCCTTGATGATTCAGAAGAGCTATTTTATTTTAAATAGCTTGCAAGGTGATTTTCCTTGTGTTGTAACGAAGAGGTGATGATCAAAGTTGGTAAATGCTAATAGAACTCTGCTTGGGGTCATGATGTTAAGGCACTTTGTAAATATTTAAGGAATCTTCCAATGTATACAGTAAACAACTTGCTACAAACGTTAAATTATGATAAATAACTTCAATATTCTGTTGTTAAGCAAAAAATCAATAATATATACATCATTTATGAAAATTTCAGAACAATACCTTGGATATTATGTAAAATACATATGATTTAATTCGAAAGGGTCAAAATCGCCGGAATCCACAAAATATGGAATTTTGGCTCAAGTCTGTGTTTCAGTGAGGTTATTATAATTTCATTTGTCATGCTGAACAATAAAAGCGTCATTTGGAATAAGAAATGCAAGAAATTCACGGTGGGTTAGACTTCAGACTCCAAGGCGACTATGGCATAACGCTTTTATCAATGGGCCAGCTCCTGATGTTTGTCTTTAGCTGGGCCCACTGGGATTTTTCTTTATCTCTGACTGTCAGTGAGTTGAGGGTCCTTTTCTTTGTTTCCTGATAGTAAATTTATATATTTGATTGTTTGAAGGTCCGTAGTGGTACATTGGATAAGTAAGGAAGCCCTATTTTTTCTCGTTTGACAACAGCAGAATCTAAGGCGAATATTTGGCAGTAAAATTAACTTAAGCCCCTCAGTGACTTCGGCTGGGAATTCTAAGGCGGTATTTCTGTTGTTGTTAATTCATTGTTTATTGTTGCTTCCATTGTTTTATGGGGGCGTGTTTTGTAGTTTTGCAATCATCTCGCTGAGAAAGAAAGTGAACGGACCGCTTTTCTTAAATTGCCTTTTAATGTTATTTTACAGTTAGTGTTCTGTGTCTCTTCCTCATGGTACTGTGGGTTAGTCTACAGTGTGTGATTGTGGCATTTCCTGGTCATATTCACTTACTTTTTCATGTGATTTGCTCAGTTCGATTTCAAAAATCCCCACTGTAAGCACCATCCGCACGACTCTACTGTAAGCTAGCAGGATAAATGTTTTACCATGGCCATCCTGCTACTCTGATTTAAACATAAACAAGCACATATGCGATGCGATTGTCAGGACTTATCTAATTACTTGTTTGTGAGTATTGTCTGTATAATTTTATAGATAAAGAAAATAGAAATTGGAAGGTTATTATTATGTTATGAAAAATATAATGCAAACTGACTTACATTTTAAATAATTCAGAATCATATGTCATAAAAATGGAAAACAGTGACAAATTGCAATTCTGTTTCCGTATTCTAGGTACTGACTTGTTTGAAAAATGGTAAATTTGCGACTTTCGTTTTTTGAAGTTTTCAACTCAAACTTCCATATTTTAAAAGTTCTGACTCAGATGTGAAAATAACCATGTATTACCAGGAAATGTTGTTCTAATGTCTTCCAAAATATGTTTAAATTCAAAATTCAAATTTTCAAGAAAATGCCAAAACAAAAGTGTATGCGTGTGAAGATTCCTTAGGTGTATGTGGCTTTTATTGTAAAAGTTGACAAGTTATTTTACTTGCAAGTTGCTAAGTAGGTGGTTTACGCTACCGATTTATTGATTTAACTTTCTGTTGTTGAAACGGTGGTTGCAACGTGGTCATGCATTTTTATTTTGCGTGTGCATCAATTAACTGTATCTCTTGTGTTGTGATGCATGGGAGTATTAGGCCGTGAGCTACTAAGGGATTTGCTCCTCCCAGGGGGAACTTTGTAGACTATGATTTTCTTAAAGTATCACATCTAACGAGCTTTTTGCAACATGTTTGCTATCTGGCGGTTGGGGCGTTTGGGTGCTACACCGTCTTAAATACGTTACCCCTCATTTTTTTGAAAAACAAAATTATAAAATTAAGGCTATTAAAATGGCACTTTAACTATTCAAATTGGCTATACAGTCATGTTATATGTAAGAACAGTTAATTTCCTGCAGATACTGATGTTTGTTAGAGTAATTTAGGCACATTATTGTGTCATTTACGTTACATTTTCAACTACACCCTATAAAATCATCGATATTTTGTTATGTAGTTTCTTTTTTTAAAAACTTCTCAATAAATAGTTAAAGCTGCATAGTCTGTAACTTTTGATCTTTTAATTTTTTAAAAAATGTTTCTATTTTTCAAGAACGCAGTAAAAAAACTAAAATTCAGGTTTACATTTTACCAATTTCGTAAATCTTTACAAATTATCAGTATCAAAACAACAGCATTTATGTTAAAACTTGACTGTCTATAATTATTGGAGGGACGCAAATAATTACCAATAAGAGAAAAAACACCTGTTTTTATAAGATAATTCACTTTTCCATGCAGTTTTCAGCTATAGTGAACAGATTTATTGTGAAAACTTAACTTAATTCTGCTTTTACAAATGATTTTAAAAGAAAATAATTTTTTTCAAAAAATTTTCAAAGTTACAGACTATGCAGCTTTAAGGTTAAAATAGTATGTCTCTAAAAACAATTAACTGACCATTTCAAAACTGCAAATAGCTTGCTTCAATCACAAAAACTCCAGGAGTTATAAATTGTTGAATATGACAACCCTAAGAAAACGAAATGTACTGTAAGAACCTTTTCATTTAAAAACAAAGCATGTAATCCTTTCTCCGTAAGCTTTTAACACCATATATCAGCTTTATGTTGATAAACAAGAGTGAAAGGGGATGTTAAACATTGTTTCTGGTGTAAAGTATCAGTTTCTAATAAATTTGGCAATATATCACGTATGTTACAAACATTAAGGCTTTCTATATATTGCTTAATCCCCTAAATGATACATCAAAGGGTATTTAATTTTACTTGCAGAACTGATTTTTGTTTTAATAGACATATAGATACTAGTTTGTCCCCAATATAACTCAGAGACTATGTCAAATCATATTTCCTTTTGTGAAATGGTTTATTTTAGAACTTTTTAAAAACAAAAAAATGTTGATTTTGCCAATATTATAGGTATTTAACCTTATTAACAAAGACAATTTTGCTCTCGATAAGGATAAGATCCTACGTTCTGTCAAAATTGCTAAAGTAACATATATTACCATATAAAACATATCATAAGGTACTATGTAAGCCTAAAATGCTGTGTAAGACAGTATTTAATTGAGTCTGAAATGTTTATGTATGGTGGATTTAGATTTTTGTATTACTTATCTGAGAACACTAAGTTTAATCTAGTCACTTATTTAACTGTAACCAAAATATTTTGTGTACCCAGTTAACTGTTTTTCAAACTATACAGACATAGTCAGTAACACAATACACGCTGGTATTCCTTTTATGTTTTGGTTCATCTACAAAAACAAAACTTGTTTTTCTAAATGTTGTATGGTAGGTTGTAGCATACAAAACATTTGTGCTATTACAACTAAGATAGAATCAAGTATTTGTGAGTTGGTAGAGCAAAAATTGATATATGTTACATAGATACTATGCATAATAAGTGTATGTAATCATATACTGTTTGAAGAGACTGTCTCCAAATCAAATTTTATACTGACATTGTTGTATTTGCGAATACATATGTTGATGCATTACTTTACTTTTGGCTTTAACTAGACTTTTGTTTATCTCCAGCATAGCTTTGAAATTCATTGTTTAATGGATTAGACTGATAATTAAATCAACATAGTTCTTCCGATCATTTGCTTAAGTAATGTAAATTTTATAAGTAAATGGTTTATATAGAACAAATATATCAGTGAAATGGGAAAAAATAAGAGTTAATGGTGGAGCTTACATGACAATAATTACAAGTGATATGAGCATATCAAAGAAAACAAATCAATTGTTACTTACGATACCAATTTAAATTTATAGGACTTTATTTGCCAGAATAAGGCGGGACCAAATTGAACATTCAAATAGATGTAAAAATATTTCATAATGTTCTTTTAGAATGCTGGATGAAAAAGTAAAATATTTACAGTGAAAAGTGCAGTCATGAAATATTACTTACATGTATTTGTAGTTTAAGAAATTAATGCTAAAATAGCTGATGTGAATCTCCACTGTACAGAATGTAACATAAACAAATTATAGCAAAGCATTATATAGATATTAATAATAAGAATAAGTTACAAATACACCAGGGTATGTATTCAAGACATATGTAAAAAGTCAACTGTTCTGACAAAAAAGTATTGGGAGTATACTCAACTCCATATAAACAGTGTTATTAATGATAGACTTACATGCAATGTTAACAAAGTATACATGTACATGATTTTGGTGGTAAGTATCTATGCATTTCTAAATACCATAGGTCTTTTAATTCAATCATCTCTAAATTAAATCATATTTCTATCACATTGAAAAGGATACCATAAAGTTCAGATATTGACAGCAGTGTGACTTTACAGTCTCTATTGTCATTCATGTTACACGTGTGTATGATACCTCATTTCTTGACACTGCAATGGGTACTTGTACCAAATCAATTGTGCTGGCTCATTTGATTTATTCTTTGTTACTAGTTATAATCTATTGAGCATGATTTGAAATATCCAAAGGATTAATAGGATGCAACTTCATAAAAATGACCATGTTTCCCATGTGGCATGCTTAGTACCAAAGCAGTGGCTCAGTGGTAAAGTGCTTGACTCGAGACCGAGGGGCGCGGGGTCGAGCCTCACCGGCGTCACTGCGTTGTGTCCTTGAGCTAGACACATTAATCCTAGCTTAGTACTGGTTCAACCCGAGAAGACCTGTCCCTACATAACGGAAAGAGTGTTGATGGGACGTAAATAATCAAATCAAACAATAATCAAGAGCTGATAAGTTTTATATGTATTTGGTTGGCTAAAACGTTTGGTAATAGACCTTACTAAGCTACTACATGTTTAAAAACCTGTTTCGTCTCAACTGACTTGCAGACAGTATGGAAAAATGTCTTGTATATTTCATTTCATGTATTAAATTAAGTTAAACAAACACGTGTCAGAGATAAATGATATCATTCAAGCATTTAAGAAACATGATTTGATTATAACAATAGGTAGTTTCTATAAGTGATGTTTACATATTTAATAAGAAAGCTCTTAATTAAAATAGCATTTTTAATGTGCTTTCAGTTAAAGTTTCTTCCTTTTCAACACTGTGCTTTTTTCAGAGTTTAATTTCACTTATATTTGATCTTAAAAAAAGACACTTTTCGTTATTTCGCTCATTGTTGAACCCTAAATTGGCAGTAAGTTATGCACATAAGAAGTTTAAACTCATATAATGCTATTTTTGTATTAGATTAATGTATTTAAAAGAAAGTAACGTATGTAACAGCATAAAAGGTACTTAAATGCATTAGAAATACTGCTAGTCATTTACTTTCAATTACAAGATAATATTGATTTGTAAGAATAAGGAATAATTTTGATATTTACACTAAAGGAGTTCCTATTATTTTATGGTAACATAGGAAACTCTGCAATTGCAGGGTAATGTCCCAGCCCATTAAGAAGTTACATGCATTATTTTGTGGCTCATATAATGTGGTTTTAGAAAATCATAGTGTAAAAAACTCCTACTAGGAGGTATTTGGCAGCACATTGTCTAGTGATTGCACAGGGCTAAATAGTAGTTTTTTTTAAATAAAGTAACGTACATAACTGCAATATAGTATGCATATGTTGTTTTAACGTATGCTGGCTATTTTCTTCATTTGATTACGTGCTTTTAAGACAATCAGCATGTGGATAAATGAAAATTATGTATAGCTTTGTATTTGAACAATAGGATTTGGAGATGTTTTAGGATAACGTAGTTAACATGGCTGTTACACGGTAACGCCCCAACTGACAGATTGCCAACATGTGTCATATTGCTTCTTATATAATGTAGTTTTAGAAAATCATAGTGTACAAAATTTCCCCTTGGGGTCTATCAGCAGCTCACGGTCTATATGAGTAAAAAAGATGGCAAAGATCAGAAATCGATACAATTAAGCACCACACCTGACCAAGGATACCAATGGGAAAGTGACAACTTCACAATTAGACATCACAAACGAGAGTCAAGAGGTCAGCCCTTTCCCACCAGGTGACCACAAGGCATAAATAAACAGACGCGCGCGAAAGCATAGCTAAAAACAAGACAGAAATAACATATATGATCCACAAAAGAAGCACCACCTTGGAACGGTCAGCCAAAATATTTTACTGGAGGGCTTAAACCGGTTAAAAGTAAGTAATGGTGCAAAGATCAGGAATCGATACAATCAAGTACCACACCTGACCCAGGATACCAATGGGAAAGTGACAAACTCACAGAAGACACCACAAACGAGAGCCAAGAGGTCAGCCTTTTCCAGCAGGTGACCACAAAGCACATATAAACAGACGCGCACAAAACATAGCAAACACAAGACAGAACAAAAACATAAAAGATCCACAAAAGAAGTACCGCCTTGGAACGGTCAGTAAAATATTTTACTGGAGGGCTTAAACCGGTTTCACGGCGCGCCAACCTCATCCTTAGTTCAGATGTGGAACAAGGCACATAGATGTTTGGTCTGCATGAAAGACCCCTAACTTATCAATTCATCATCTCCTAGAACATATAAATCAAGATATAAAAAGGAGATAAAGCAAAGATAAGGACTCAACAGTAAATAAAACTGAATACTGGAGCAAAAGAAATCCAACAGGTCAACCCCTGTGGGTCTAACAACAGCCAAAGCATCAGGCCCCTACCATCTCATTAATAGATAAGTCTTTAAGTCGGAACCGTCATAGAGTCTGAAGTCCGATCCACCGGCGTGCAATTAAAGAGGATAGCAAAGTTGCCAACCGTGATTGGGTTGACCACCAAGCATGCTGTCTGTTGCAATACATTAAAGTTATAACCAATCTTTTTATAATGTGAAAATATTTTAATGAACTGCACTGAAAAATATAAGAGCCAACAATCTTCAGGGAGGGGGGTCCGGACCCCCTGTCCCCCCCCCCTTAGGATCTGCGCATGTTGGCTGTCCTGATCATACCGTCAACAAGAACAAGAACAAGACGTGAGTCACTCCGATATATGCACACTGTAGAAAAAATATGTGTAAATAAACGCTAAAAGCGGTGGCAAATAAGCTGTCACCACTTTTGGTGTAAACTTACACACACTTTCATACTAAAACAAATTCGGACCTATAATTATCCAGTGATAAATGTTAAACATTTCTACCTGCTACTGTTTTAGTAATTTTCCGGATCAAAGGTTACACCCGAAGCCGGGTGGTAGTTCAGCTACCACCAAAATTAGTGTAAAATTACACTAATTTTAAAAGTACATCTTGGAGCTGATTTGATGAAATCGTAACATATGTAACTGTTAGTTTAATATAAATAGTTATTTGGGCCCCGGCGCGAGAAAACCTGTCTTGTGTGTGTGTGTGTGGGGGGGGGGGGGGTGGTGGTGGCGAACAACACAGGCGCAGACCAGCCTGCGCATCCGCGCAGTCTGATCAGCGCCTTTGTTGTTTGCTTTATAGAAATTATCATACGTTAACTTGCTTCAGGTGAATTTTGAATTTTCTAGCTAGTCCATGTAGCTGAGGAGACTGGTCTGTAACTCGCTTTGTCGGAAACCCCGAAGACAGGTTTTCTCGCGAGGAGGCCCATTTAATAGCTGTATATGTTTCAGTATTTTGTTGTAATGTTGTAAATATCTTCATGTTCTGGTGCTCTTCATATATTGGAGGAAATATTATAGAAGATTATTATTTAAAGAAATGTTTCACGGGCGATGGACTTCTGAAAACGCCCGGTGGACGACTAAAGAAAACCGGTAACAATATCACCAGCAGTAAATTTGAGCATTTCGTGCTCAGGTGAGCAAATACTGAGTAGTAAGAACAGCATGAAAAGAATATAATATAGGGATCAAATATGCTTTTCCTGTAATGCCGTTCGTCAGGCCTTGAGGAAAATGTCGAAACCCGATGGCAATGCGTTATCAGATACTGGTCTAATGTTTGTGCCTGTACAATCCCCTGTCGGGTCAGTGACTTAGAGGTCAATATAATTCAGGCGAGCTAGCGGTCTTGGACAGCTCTTCTTTGGAAAAGGGACACAAAAATGGGGGTCGAATAATTATCGACGAGGATCTAGATGGGGTCTGGAATTCTGATATCAGTAAAAAGAATGGGCTCAGATTTTATTTCCTTTTAGTGGCGGATCCAGAGGGGGTTCAGAGGGCTCGCTTGAACCCCCTCCCCGCCCCTCGTTTTTGAATATCTTTAAAAAAATATAGATAAAATCAGTAAAGCTAACCTCCTTTATACATATGAACCCATTTTTTAGTAATCCTTGATCCGCCCCTGCTTTTAAATAAATGTTTGCATTTTCTTTAAAAATCATTTTCTTTGAAAGCGTTTCACATGGATGTTTTCACCCTTTTTAGGTGATTATGCTTTGTCCTTCAGACGTTAAATGGTCAGTTTCTTTTTGTATTTTTCTTGTGTATGCTCTTCTTTTTTCCGTTTTAAATAGCCCTTTAATTGCTCCTTATGTATTATCTTTTCCTACAACCAGTAAAATGGCCACTTTTTTCCTTAGATAAGTAAACTCTTTCTAAATACTTTTTGTAGTAGGACCTGGCGATGGGGCCGCCCGTTTTTAATTATCCTATGAAAATGAAATAATTTTGTCTCAATGAGACCAAATTATTTCGTTTTCATGGAATATATAAAAAATGAAATAGAATCAGCAAAGCGAACCCTCACACCTTTATACATATGCACCATGTGAACCCCTTTTCTAGAAATCCTGGTTCCGCCCCTGCTGGCATGTCCAGCAGAGTAGGGGATTGTTGCGGTAACTTGAGGTTGGAGTTCATTCTAAAAATGGGTTCCATTCATAATTGCCGTGTGTGAGCTAGTTCTAAATATAGAAATCTTACCTGAGCTACGCAAAAGGTAAACAAATCTGTATTGTTTTGTATTATCTCTGCGATGAGCATAACTTTTTTTTTTACAAAAATGCCTTTTTGACTATTTCTTCTTTGACGAAAATCAATTAATAGGACGCTTTCTTGTACCCAAAGGAAATACAATTAGAAAATTCATTAATGTTAATTAGTTTGTGGACTATTTTGTCTCGCGCAAGGATATCCAATATTTCATTCATAAACAGCGGAAATAGTGACATCCATTCACAACAAGGCCCATTCACCTATAAAAGCTCAAGTATACATGTAACCTGAACAGTTACTGATTACTAGCCGAAGGGAATATAGCTTTCATTAATACTAAATCTTATAGAAACTCAATGCGCCAACTGGAGAGTAAATATTGCAGCATATCACAGGATATGTCTTGTGAGGAAGCTTCGATTGCGACTGGGGTGAGTCCCGAAACAGCTGCCGACTGTTTGCAAAATGCAACGAATTCTACGCTCATTTTGGACTGTCGACCATTCATGGCTTTCAACGAGATTCATATAAAATCATCGTCAAATGTCCACTGTCCACCGATCTTGAAGCGGAGGTCAAATGGATTTGTGTCTCTTGAAAACATTGTGCCGTGTGAACGCCAGAGAAAGTGCTTAATGGAGGGACGTTTCCGTAATGTGATCGTTTGTGACGCTGATACGCAGGATCTGACTACACCAGCTAAAGACTCGAACTTGAATTCGGTGATCAAAAGCCTCAGACAGCAAGTGGAAATAAGTGTGATCATGTTTATCAAAGGTATGTCATTTTTTCACGATATATTTTTTTTCTACGAAGTTCAAGTACCATTTCTGCATTTGTAAATTTATACATGTATTTAGAGAGAAAAATAAAGAGTTTGTTATTGCCCGACCCTCATGGCCCTAGGCTACCCAGCCTTTAAGACTAAGAGGACAACAATCCTATGTACTGCTAGTACAAGTTCAAGATCTGGTTTCCGGAAATCTGGGTTGCTGACACTAAAATCGCCCGTGACTATATTTCATATACAGAGTTATAGCAGATAGATAGATAGTAAACCCATAATGGTACTTGGCAAACAATGGAGGCCCAGATGAAATGCCGCACAATCATCAGGGTCTGCAGTGTTTGCTAAACTAAAAAGTATTCAGGGACATAAGTTCGCATTAACTTGGAAATTCTAGCCTGTGACCCCTTGATTTGTACAATGAACTGTTCCAGACTCATATCAAACCAGAAGGAAGAATTCAGTAGTATACAGAGGGTTAAGAACCTAAGCCACAGAAATCCTAAAGCAGATGCATTTTTGTTGCGTAGAAATTGTACAAAATATACAACCCTTAAAGGGGCTATAGATAGATAGATAGATAGATAGATAGATAGATAGATAGATAGATAGATAGATAGATAATGTTGTACATTTCTTGAAATTGAAATATCACTTATAAATAAAGGCCAACTAAAAATATGTGTGGTTCAGGCACGGATGTATACTTGGTAATATATACGTCCATGGTTCAGGTTACACCCTGAAAAAATAGGGTAGGTAGGTAGGATGCTATTTGTTTTGGAAAACTTTTTTTCTTGGCATATTCAGTCCTGCTTGGAAATGAAAATTGATATATAAAAGGGTCTATTTTTGAACATATATCAATCCTTTTACTTCCAATACCAAACAGACTGAATGCATAGAAATTTAGATTTCCAATCGATATGTATTTTCTCGAAATTCTGAAGTTGGAAGAGAATAGCAGAACAAAATTATTTTATTTTTTGTTCTGCTATTCTCTCCCAACTTCAGAATTTCGAGAAAAAAGTTTAAGGAAAGGGTTAAAATTTTAGGGTAGGTCGGATAACATGAACCACACATATTTTTTCTTGGCCTTATCAGCTTCATTGGTATACACAAAAATGTAATTATGTATATAGAAAAATTCTTTATTTGGGTACAGCGTAAATTACAATCATTAGCTTAAAATATGAATCTATGCAGGTATGATGTTTGCTCAATTTTAAACATTTTGGTTTTCGCTGCACAGGTACAAAAACGCTTAGTGTTTGGTGCATAAATGCTATATTATTACAGCGGTTTTACCGACGATAATGTATTTTTTTTATTAACAAATAAAAATGATTATTCCGGCGGGAAATGCGGCCTGCCACAATTTATTTTCAGCTGTACAGAGAAGAACGCGTACCCATTTAAAATGTCATTTTAGCTCTCCTAGTCTTATCGTTTACTTGCTGTCTCCCAAAATCTTTAAAAAAACTTAGCATGCTGTCTAAGTTCCTCTGCTATTTTTTTTCTTAATGATTTTTTTTTTCAAAAATTTCTTTCAGGAACATTATCAGAGTGTCAAACGGTTTGGATCCAGATCAGGACCGACGTTCAGTCGGTCCTGATCTGGATCCAAACTGTTTGCAATGGTTAACAGAATATAGTTAAACGTTGTACACTGAAGTTGAGCGTGTACCTACACTGTATACATGGTTGGTTTTCCATTGAGTTAGTCGGGGTATTATGTTTCTTTCAGATTAAGAAAACATCTGTTCTCTTCAGGGTTGGAACACCTGCATTGCTTATATTCATTCTCTCTCTCTCTCTCTCTCTCTCTCTCTCTCTCTCTCTCTGAGAAAAAAGAGGTAGGAATTTTGCTTGGGACCATGCGTGGGTTAGAAATACATCACCATACATACTTATGTCAATTCAAGTCCTATGTTTATTGTATTTCTAATATTGAATAGCTGGGAAACAGATTTACAAAAGTCAATAGACTTTCTTCTGAATCCCTTTTTTTGTATTTCGAAATGATCTGTATGTGAACTTTAATTAAATATTTGCATTATTTGATCACATGTTGTTATACAAAAATGAAATAAAAGTTTAAACTTAATACATCACCAATGTATTTTGCAAGGGTAGATATAGATAGACCACTCAGCAATTGAAATTCAAAGGGCACTGGCGCCAAAGTTGAGTAAATTTCCTTTCTTCGGATATGAGATAGCACTTCTTTTTACCCCTAGAAATAATTGCAGGAAATGAGTGCAAAGCGTTTGTTCTTTTCACTTTATTCCTTCTTTAGTACATGTAATAAAGCCAAATTAAATTATATTGAAGCAAATTAGGGACGGCAATTTCCTAAGACCACATCCCCCGCAAAGTTACGATGATTACTTACGAATTAAATTGTCTTACACTAATAACAGCCGTTACTATTAAAGCTCCCCTGCTGTGCGTTTAAGCCCATTGAAAATCAATCAGTTTGTTTGCCTGAATGGAAAATAGTCAAACAATCGAGCGTATTTTCGAACTATAACCTTGATACGATCGTCTCATCTCCGAATAGAGCCCTTTATGATAGTACTGCAGTAAAGCAATTCACTGACCTTAAGTTCAAACAAGTTGACTAAGCACCGGATACACACTGAGCCGTGACATGTGATTTCCAACAATGTGGCATTTTGACAAGTGTAGACTCGGACGAGCCTGTGCAGCCTCCTTTTAAACTTAGAAACTCCAAATGATGTTCAGTCGGTAGCTTAACGGTCATAGAATATTATAACGACATGCAAAGGCTCTGATCAGACTGCGCGAATGCGCAGGCTGGTCTGAGCCTTTGCTGGTCGTACATACCACATGGTTGGAAATCTCATGTCGCGGCTCAACTGATATTAAAATTATTTATTCCAAACATTCACTCTTAAACACAACATCAATACGATTCAAATACGAGATGTTAACCTAAATACTTGCTTAGCTTAACCAACTTAAAGTAATTGCTTGGGGTATATGCACTTGCTTTTAGGGTGATCGTATTGCCATGAGACCGTTCTTTAGAGCCTATCTGTTTTTCAGTCTATCACAGTAACTCCATTCATGCATGTTGTCCCACGAATGGAACAGATAGTCAAGTTAGTGTAGACCCAAAATCTGACCCGAGGTTACAAAATACTTTTTTTTTCATACTCAACTCAAGCGAGCATGAAATTTAATTGTGCGTAGAAAGTAAAAGTCTGAAAAATGATGTAATTTTTTCATGCTAAAACACCCAGATAAAGAAATTATCCTTCTAATAAGTTAAATTAATTGCCAACAATTGTCTCAACAATTGTTGGCATTTTAACATCTATTAGCAGGATAAATTTCATGCTCAGTTGCGTTTAGCATGTACACAGTTTTAAAACCTCGGGACCGTCTGTACTATTTGCTGTCATATTAGTTCAAATACAGCAACCATTTTCATTTGGAAATTATTACCAACAACTGCGCATGGTGAATAAAAGACAATTCCATACAGGCCTAATCGGGTCCTGGTCATATTTATGCATTGTTTATAAGCTATCTAATCAGACAGCCACATGCTTTATATTAAGGTTGAGAGGGGGCATTAAATGTATTAAATCGGCTTTATTATGACCATTCATAGTCCGATCTATTGACATAAAGAATTAAAGTACTTGTGTGAAATTGTCACCTCGCCAAAATAAAGTTCAATGTTTCATAATTTGACTGGAGAATTGGCAATAAAACTTCAAAATATACAGTCCGCTGCTAAATATTATTAGCCCACTTTCGAAAAGCCCAATGACTTTAAATGTTTATACACTTTTCGTTCTTTGTCGTCTCATCTTAGTCTGCATTCCTTGAAATTAAATGATCTAAACTTTATTTAACCTATTGAAAAACACCCCCCCCTCAAAACAACAACAACCACAAAAATAATAAAATGAAACGCGAAAACATCAGCTACGTCACAAATATTCTGAATATTCGTCGGAGCCAGTACTCACTTTGGCAACAGAGGTCCGAATATAATGCGAAGAATAGTACTAGTAATCACTGCATGAGTGTTGCAACATGCGCGGATCCAGGAAATTTCGCCTGGAAGGTTCCTGAAAACCAACGTATTTCAAAGAGGGCCGTACCGACCCTTGAGAAGCAATCGGACCCGAGGGGGTCGATTGCTTCTCGAGGAGGGTCCGTACCAGTATTTCTAAAGAAACATTTGGCAACTTGTGAACTTCCAGTGTGCAAGTACTGCAACGTTACTTTATTCAGCCCTTGCACGTTTTGTACAAGCCCACCGCTGTCACATGGGGATTGAGGTCGATTTTGTGGGTGATCATCACTGCTCTGATGCGTGTAGGGTTCACCGCTCGTTTCATACTATGTATGTAACGTAAATCGCTCTTTCTTCGATATTTCAACATGTGTATACTTTTCAAATATACCAACAATTATGACCTTGTCCTTTGACCTACATTTAGAAGCAACTTATACTTTCAGAAGTAAATGGATAGTTGCATTTTAAATATAGATAATACCTGTCGGTTGCATTTAATGTTTCAGAAACGCACATTTTAATTCATTTTCATATTTCAAAGATGTGTTTGGGGATAAATAAATTAATGTTTGCATGAACAGCTCCACACTGGTAAATGTATACGTCGATTTGCTGGTATATACGCGTATTGCCGGTACTTGATAAACCGGAATTGGTAGATATTGGTGTTAATACTATATAGAAAAACGTGCCATATGCCTAAAGGACTATAGAATTAGATCATTTTTAAGTATTCGGCATGCACATGGCGATTTATGTAAGCATTTAGGAATAGATTCGAGTACCGATCTGGGTGATCGATACTCGAATCTATTTCTGAATGCTTACATAAATCGCCATGCACATACTGAATACTTAAAAATGATTGAAGTCTATAGTCCTTTAGGCATATGACATGTTTTTCTATACAGTATTAACACAAATATCTACCACTTCCGGTCTATGAAGTACTGGCAATACGCGTAAATACCACCAAATCGACGTATACATCTACCAGTGTGAGCTCATGCTACTATGCAGTCTAGGGACAAGATGCCCCTGTACTTTAAAACAATCACTGCTGAGTAAAATTACATATATCAACACTCTGTCAGATTTGCTTTCAAAATAAACAAAATAAGCTTGTCGTATCTCCATGCATGTAAAACTTGATGCCAGTGATTAGCTTTGGATACAAGTAAACTTCATTTAACAGTGAAGACCCAGATGTAATGCTACATCTGGCGACATTTGATCAGCGTCTGCACTGTTACCCATTGAAGGGCCAGCAAAACACATCTGAAAATGTCGTCTGCTAAAGTTGTTTGCTGTAACATCCCATGTAGATGGAAGATTCAATTGGAACATGAAGGGTCAATAAACTTACCTCTTTTGATGTATGTGGCTGTTCGTCACATACTTTGCTGTTTTTATACAGTAGGAACTTATTTAAATTAAGTTAATTTCTGGAACAGTCTAGTTTGGGTTTTGATAGATAAAATAGATTCAACAAAAACAAGGCAATGATGAATTTATTATGTTTTGCTGTATGCATGGGGCTATCTTATAACAGAGTAATTTCTAAATTCAGATGCTGAGCCCAGTTAAATAAACAATTAATCTCAGAGTGTTGATAACACAATTACTGGCGAAATCTATGAACTCGGATCCGAGTTCCTCAAAAGCGCTTGTCTCTAGACTGTATGTACCTTTTTGCATGGTTTTCCTTTTATACATAATATTCATTTACTGAATGGAATGTTCGTAGATGTTCGCGAATGACCAGCAGCTGTGAAATTGCGCTAACAGAATGGCAATAGTGCTAATGAGTATTTCTGCCTCATGTACATCGATAATGGCAGAACCGTTTATTGGAACCCCGGTGTGTCACGGGAGAACGGCATATACTTGAGACCGTGGTGTCGACATCTCGTCGGAATCTGAGTTGTTGACGGATTACATTATTGCCATACGAGTTTTTTTTTTATATCATGTGAGTGATGCTATTTTGGTGCTTTCGCAAAGGCGAGCAGCAACTGCACAGACGTGCAGTCTCGCATAAGCCTTGCTGCTCACATAAACTAATTAATATCATGGCAGCAGACCGTTGTTCAGACCGAAACGTAGACTTTTACCCCCTCTAGTGTGGTCTGTTGATAACATTTGCAAACATTTAGGACCCAGACCAGGCCCTACAGGGCCTGAACTGGATCCAGACTGTGTGAAACTCTGATGGTATTCCTAGAAGAATTTTTCGAAAAAGTTGATTTTGAAAAAAATCAGCAGACGGCAAAGAATGCATGTAAAAAGCCTTTGAAAATATACGAGAAGTACCATGATCTCAAGAGCCTGAGTCCATTTGAGCCGTGACATGAGATTTCCAACAATGTGGTATGTGCGACCAGCAAAGCCTCAGATCAGCCTGCGCATATGCGCAGTCTGATCAGAGCCTTTGCTAGTCGCTTGAGTATTCTATAATTGTTAAGCTACTGACTGAACACCATTTAGAGTTTCTAAGCTTAAAAGGAGGCTGCAGAGGCTCGTCTGAGTCTACACACATGTCAAAATGTCACACTGTTGGAAATCTCATGCACTGGCTCATTTATCTTCGGACACTCGGGATGGACGAGCATATGCGTTTGAAGGGGGATCATGCGAGTGACACTTCCTCGTACGTCTTCATTTGGTGCGGCTTATTTACGGAAGCTGGGGGATAATTGCTTTCCACCGCTCCCTGTTTTATGAATGGAATACCGCATCGTAGAGTACTATCGATCCTACTGAAAAAAGTAGTTCCATTGCGCATTATCTGATCAATGAAAACAGATCTCCTCTGTCGGGGAGGAGGCTTGTGCTTAGAAATGCTGTCTGAATACAAACCGCTAATTATTAGGATCACTCACCCGTTTCATGAATGTGATAACGCAAAAAAGGACATGCGTTAATATGTCTTTTTCCGAGATGAAAAAGACACATTGCTCTTGCCATCAGGTTTGTGTTCTTGCGCAGACTAAGGTAACCATGTGCATGTTTAATGCTATTTTACGTTTCCTGAGCTAGCAAAGATTTAACGTTCATAGCGTTTTCTAGTACTTTTGTCTTAAAAAAGTGTAGATGAAAGGCCTTTTCTGCAGTAAAAATATATTTTTAAAAAAATTGTCGCGGTGCTCATTGATACTCAAACAGCCTATGTTTTCCCTGAGGAATAAATAATAGATTTTGGGTATAATATTGATAACTTTTTTTCTCGCCATCCGTTAAGAAACAGTTCCGAAGAGGCTAATGAATTGATACAAACATGGCAATGTTCTATCTTAAATTTTGGCTGGAAACATCTGATCAGTGAGTGTAAAGCGAAGATAATGTGAATAGGCATTGAAGTCGTGGCTTATCGAAAAAAAGTGTTATAAAATATATAACCAACTGCCCATCTTGAACATTATTTTGAGATTAGGGCACAAATGGATTAAATTATCATTCTTGTTCTTATAAGAATACCTCCAGGACAATGACAGCTTTTTGTTTTATTGCCGCCCATATGCCGTTATGAAATTTTTATACCATGGGTTGTATGCATGTACGTGGAGATAATCCACGAGTTTTAGCGAGTGGATTATCTCGCGTACGTGTGGACAAACCATGTCGATATAACTATTCTATACCACCTACATAAGTGTAGACCTTACACATTACGAGATGCTATATGCTAAATGTGGTATAAAAGACTATGCCCTGCATGAGAGAGAGAGAGAGAGAGAGAGAGAGAGAGAGAGAGAGAGAGAGAGAGAGAGAGAGAGATGAGAAGCCATGGTAGCTAATAAAAGAGGGTGCTGCAGCTTATGATTTCTGTATATATACACACGCCAAACGGTTTTTTGTTTTTTTGTTTTCACGTGCTTCAGCATCTGATAAGTAAATTGGCAACGGTTGGCCATGAAAACGTCATTTTTGACGGAACGTGGGAGACTTGAATAACACCCACTCGGCGTTTGCTGATTCTGTATTTAAATTTAATCTGTGAACCTAATTTAATAATGTTTTGTTGTATTGGCAATGAAAGAGACGCATTGTTTGAACATCCATAAATGATAAAGCTATCTCTTATTTCCTGAACTCTTTTCCTGCTTGTGACCACTTTTGCCTTTGCAAACAGTTTGGGTCCAGATCAGGCCCGACAAAATGTCGGGCCTGATCTGGACCCAAACTTTTGTTGGACCGGATCTGGACCCAAACTGTTTTGACTTTCTGCTGATATTCCCGAACGATTATCTTTTTATTTTGAATTTGCTTCACTTGAGGCAAATTTGGGTGGGGATCGGGGCCTCAGTTTTATTCTATCCCATTCCTCTTTTTTTTTTCTTTCACTCTCTCCAGAGAGAGAGTCCCCACATGATATAGATATTGTTGACGGGGATGTTTTTTAAAAAGGGGAAAGAATGAAAAACGTTTAAAATAACAAAAAACAACAAAAAACAACAAAAAAACAAACAAACACAACAGCAGTTGACAAAATACAAGATTACCCAGTATGCAAATATAAAATTGCTAATCTGAACTGTATAAAAAGGGTGCTAGGTTAATGATATATAGATGAAATGGCCATCAGCTCTACATGGCCATAGTTGTTGAGTGGGATATCAAACATCTATAAACAAACTGAACAAAATGCAATCAATTCTTTTCCTTTCCATTCTCCGTTTTACACAAATCCAGCGGAAGTCTTAACCGCTGGCTTCCCACGGAAATGGAATAATCGTACAAATTATACCCCCTATAATTAACTTGGCAAAGCCTAATAAAGCCGCAATTATTTTTGATCCCTTCTATTTTATTTCCGGAAATGGTCAAGCTGCCAGAATTAGTGTTCCGCCAGATGAAACGAAGTCCGAACTTATAAAGTTTGACGAGATGTGAACTTTTTATTCATATTGACACGGACTTGCACGGACCCAAAATTGATATAATGTAGGGTCCGTAATATTGAAAACTATATGTTATATGACTACATTTATCACCCGAACCTATTCATCATAAGGTAAAGTCAGGCCCCGAGGTTATAAAACTCAGCTGAGCATGAAATTTATCATGCTCATAAATGATAAAATGCCAATAATTTGATAAAATGCCAACAATTGTTGGCATTTCTATATTAATGACCATGATAAATACAACATCTGAGCATCTGAAAGCAAGAAAAGTCTTTATTTTTAAGCATTTTAGATTTTATGAGCATTTGAAATTCCATGCTCAGTTGAGTTGAGCACGAAAAAAGTTTTTTAACCTCGGTGCCTGGCCTGGCATATTAGCATGATATAAGATGTGGCATGGTGACGGTTGGTATGGTATGGTTAACCGTTTCATTGAGGCATTATTTACATCTAATACTGATATCTGCTGGACAGCACTCAAAAAAAGTGTTTCAAGACTGATCAAGTTTGACTTCCATATTATATTGTACTCTAAAACGGTTATTTTACAAACAGCGGAGTCCCAGATGCTGGGATATTCATTTATTAACCCTTTGTTTACTGGCAACAACTAAATGGGTATTTTGGCAATTAGTGAAGATCCAGATGAAATGCTGCATTACGCAGCATTTCATCAGGGTCTGCACTATTTGTCAAGACTAAAACAATCTTCAGAGGAAGAAATTCAATCTTAGTTGGAAATTATAACCTGTGACCCCTTTATATGTACAACTAACCATCCCAAGTTTATTAGATCATATCTGAAAAGAAGAACCCATCAGAATACAAAGGGGTAAAAGGATGATTTTGTTTTCAGGTGGCTTTCAAGCTTTTGAGGCTGGGTATCCGAACCTGTGCATCAGCCAGAATGGTAACGCACCCAACACCCTTTCACTTCCAGCAAGATCAAGAACGAAGAGTCACGAGGTTTGTATGAATATCTTGAACACATGCGCGGATCCAGAGGGGTTGACAGGGGGTCCGCACCCCTCCCTGAAAAATCAAAAAACTATAGGGTTTCTTAACAATACTGACCAGGTTCCCCCGAGAAACCACAAAGCTACCAAGCCAGCATTCAATGTTGGACCAACATCGCACGCCAGTGAAACGCCAGTCTCGCTGGCGGTCCAAAGATGGCCCGCTTATAGTTGTCTTTGGATCCTACCTCCCTTCATCAACTAAAAAAAGAAAAAAAAGGTTGTCGAAAGTTGGACCCCATCTGACAAAACTTTCTGGATCCACGCATGCAACATCCTAGACTAGCTCCAGTCGTTTGTGTTTATTTGTTTATCATATAAGTGTATGGGTGGCTAAACACATGTTGGTTGTAAAATGCCCTCGTTAACCCAAGCTCACCTTGGTCCAACATTTTTTTTTCAACCACAACGAATATAAACATGCAAAACACTTTTTTAGCAGACTAAGACCAGTGCCGAAGGGATAGGTGGAAGATATACATCTGAGAACAGACCACTTATTTGTTGCATACATTCGGCGTAAAGAAATAGAACCATGTCGCAGTTTTTGTTGAACAACAACAACAACAACAACAACAACAACAACAACAACAACAACAACAACAACAACAACAACAACAACAACAACAACAACAACAACAACAACAACAACAACAACAACAACAACAACATTGACCAAGGCTAATCCACTCCATGTCTAACAGTATGCCAACACAGCGTATACGACCCCCTATTATTATCTATTAAAGGGGAAAGCCAACAATCAGGCAGCTCTCAGTTTTATAGTCCATACCATAATGCATTGATGAAGTAATAGGCACACCCATTTAGTTTATGGTATGTTATTAAATGGAATCTTCCCTCACGAACCTTCCCAGTTGCTGCAGACTGCCAGTCACCATTTCACTCTTTGCATGCTGAATGATTTAGCATTTTTGTTGTCTCCGAATTTACTTCATCAAAAAATACCGCTTGGCAATGAATCAGATCAGTTTTTGCACCCGCACAAGCTGTACAATAAGTTCACAGCGAAGGCTCTGACGCCAGAGCCTTCGCTGTGAAATCATTGCACAGCGGAGTACTTATGTTTTTGTGCTGACAGAGAAAACGGATGCCCAAGCTGTTCTGAACCTTCGCTGGTTGCACGGGTCATTTTCGGTAGTTTAAATTTTTAATACATATGCCAACGGGGAAATCTGGCACACTGAACTGGATAGTAATGATAATGACCTATCGGAGAATAAAATTAACGGACGGCTTATTTTCCAAATTTTAGAGTTCTTTGACATAGGTCATATTGTTTCGTTTTTCTTAGTGGAACTTTTGTAACATATACAAAGAATACTGGATTAAACTGGATCTGAATGTCGTCCAATTCTTTTGCGTTTTAAAAGTTTAAAAAATAGAGGTGACAGTACAACAATCCGGATGAAACGGTCCCTTACATATAAAAGGTGGTTAAACTATTGTAAAAATAAAACTGTTTTATCAGACGCTTCATTAAGTTTTGGGTTTAAAAGAGGAAGTTAAAAAATAGTTTGTTTACATTATAAGATAATATTTATAATGACATCAGATAATATTTACGCCCATTTAAAGCTGTTGGTACTATTTCTTCCTCTTCCTATAAGGTGCTGCCCTAAGGCTACTGACAAAGGCTCGCTCATTCGAGCCTGTGCATCCGCACCTTCAAGCAATGGTCTTCAATGCTCGCTCCGACTTCTATCTCCACTTAATAGCCAGTCCATGCTTTAGCTCCGCCTTCTAGCCTCACTTGATAGCTATTGGCTTTAACAGCTTGTGCATGCCTTTGCTCCGACTTCGGTTAGAAGCTTAGAAACTATCAAGTGTGGCTAGAAGACGGAGGTAAAGTGCTTCTAGCTATCTTGCTATCATGGACCAGCTATCAAAGTCAATAGCTATCAAGTGTGTCTAGAAGGCGAAGCTAAAGCATGGACTAGCTATCAAGTGTGGCAAGAAGGCGGAGTTAAAGCATGGACTAGCTATCAAGTGTGGCTAGAGCGCGGAGCTAAAGCATGGACTAGCTATCAAGTGTGGCTAGAAGGCGAAGCTAAAGCATGGACTAGCTATCAAGTGTGGCAAGAAGGTGGAGCTAAAGCATGGACTAGCTATAAAGTGAGGCTAGAAGTCAGGACTAAAGCATTGGTCGCCAGCCTAGACATGGGCTTTGAAGTTTTATTTCATGATTTTACGCTAAATTCTATTACATGGGTAGGCACATATAAACGTTTTTTTGATTACTCCTGAATTCAGGATATTGAGACTGACCTTCCATAGATTGCAATGGCAGTTGCACTGCCACCAAATTAGCGTGGGTGAAAGTTTTCAGGATTATTCCTGAATTCAGGCTTTTAAGGCTTAGTTTCCACCCAAAATCCTGAATTACGCAGATTCTTATAGCTTCTTTGATTTAATTTCAAATATTTTAAGACAATTGGCCATTTAAACTTGAAATTGTTGATATTTGTAGGCATACTTCATGTTTTAAGATTTAATTTTCAAAAGTTCAGGATTTTGGAAATTTTGAACTTTCACCCATGAATTAGGGGTACAGTTACATGTATTTTTCCAGTGTACACATCATATTTCATCATCACTGTACCATTGGGTTTTCCCACAATCCCCAAGTGACCGCAGGTGTGTACTGTTTGTCAATATCACCACAGGTGACGCGCTAATTTAAGAACTAATACTTGGGTTATTGAACAACTTGAATGACGCGGTTAATCAGGATGGTTCTTGCGGTCGAATTTGCGGTTTGGCCGAACACGGAGAGTGTGTCAATCTGATATACGAGACTGTAACGTATTATATGTACGTGCCTCTAGATAAGAGTGCGTAATCTTGAATTATTTTTCTTATTTTCTCAACCAAACATGTGTTGTGGGTACTCAATAGAACCGTCTCAATGAGACGGTTCTTTTAAGCACCCAAGACACACGTTTAAACTGATGGGTAAGAAAATACTTACAATCAAAAATTACGTGTAAAGTTTCCTTGTCTTGACCAATGGAAATATACATGAGTGTCATTGTAAAAAGTCATAAATTAAGTAAATATATGGTATATTATTACGCGGGCGTACGGACTACTTTTTGTCTGCTCTTTGACACGATCCTGTGCAAAGAAAAGGTATTTGAAGCACATAATTATTCTTGTTGTGTAAGCAGTTGGAGGGGGGGGGGGGGGCTCTGTCGATCCCACGCATTCTTGCAGCCCCATCCGAGTCTTCACAGCTCGCCGTGGAAATGCATATGGTCAGGGATGTATAACGTCCATGATATGGTCTTTAATAATAAAGGCATATGCGATAGTCATCGTTTTCCCGTACACTTGCCCATTCCCATCACTTTTTAAAAATATATTTGCATCGTCATATCAACAACAGTAAAACAACACCAGTCGTGTTTTTCCTTTTTCGGTCCGAGCATACTCTGATTAATATTTTAACCGACATATAGTTTCAAGTTATTGACCATCTGCGAAAGGTGAACCACACCTGTTTTACCTGTATAACTAGTAAACGAATTTCAAATTTGTAAACAAATGATTTTAATTGTGTAACACTTTTAAGCTCAAATATGTTAAACGTAAACAGATGTACACGTGTGTATAAACTTCCTTATTTGGGCATTCAAAATTTTGCCGATTCATGCGCCAGGCTTCACAATGCTAAAGAAGGCCATAGTATTATTATTTGCCTGTGACGTTAACTTTGTTTGTTTATATGGTGAAATGTAGATTTGTCAATAATTTTCTAACTTTTCATAATTGCCTCGGACCCAGTTTATTGGGTCCGAGTAATTGCTTATGGGGCTCACCAGCAGTGTCGTGTCGCTCCATGATATGCCAACGAGTGCCCGGCGAGCACCCGTGAAATGAGAAAAGGGTGAATCTAGATTAAGAGTTCCATCACACTTTTCAGTAGTTCAATACATGAGTGTCCATGCAACTTAACGACATCTTGGCAGTGTCACAGCTTTCAATCTGATTGAACCGATATGGGACCAAAAGGTCGCTCTGAAAAGTCCTGTCCCGCAAAACCCTTTAAGTAAGGCATGTCGTTGAACAGGGCGAAGAAAACCTTTTCAGTGCCATTTTGAATAATTGTTGCGTCACAGAACAGCGTAAGCGGCGGATCTACCGCACTATGTCGTGTGACCCCTTGTCAAACTGTTTTAAGGCCTGTTTAGACGGTATGATTTTGTCAGCCTGACAAAATCATACCTGATTTTGTCATCTATGATTTTTCTGTTTAGACGGTGTAACGTAGAAAACGGAGACCGTGGAAACAGGAGACATAAAGGCTAATGCACATGCGCGTTGTGAAGTGGGCGTTACGTAAAATGTATGGGCGGCGCTAAGAACTGAGCCAACACGATTGGTATGCCAATAGTCGAATTCTCTTCCATTCCAGCTCACGAGAAAATGGTAAATGTACATAAACATTATATGTAAAATTGTACATATATGCGCAGATCTAGGAATTGTCGTCATGGGGGGGGGGGGGGGGGGGTGAAACAGCGTGGAAAAGTAGACAAACCACAGCAGCGTGGGAATAGTGGAAAAAGTCAAGCGCGGATCCGTGAAGGGGGGGGGGGGACAGGAGGGTCTGGACCCCCCTGGAAAATCACAAGTTATATGGGTTCTATAGGGAATAAGCAATTAAACCCCCCTCCCTGGAAAAAGTTGGACCCCCCACCTGGAAAAATTTGGAACCCCTCCGGAACCTTGAAAAATGATAGTTTTCTTTGAAATTAACCATTTGACTTCTGTAAAATAAGCTGAGGACTAGAGATAAAAAACGTTGTCAAAGCTTTTTTTTTTATTGACCTGCCCCCCCCCCCCCCTCAGACGAAAGTTCCTGGATCAGTACATGAAAGTATTCTTAGTGGAGCAGCGTGGAATAAGTAGACATAGCGCAGCCGCGTAGAAGAGGTAGACATAGCGCAGGAGCTAGACTGGCTCCTGTCCTTAAAACAATAGTGGAGCACCATCGAAAATAGACATAGCGCAGCAGCGTGGAAAAAAGTAGTTAGCGCATCAGCGTGGAAAACGTGGACATAGTGGAGCATCATGGAAAAGGAGGTCACAGCGCAGCAGCGTGGAAAAAGTAGACATAGCGCAGCAGCGTTGAAAAACATTGTGGATCAGCAGCATGGAAAAGGGAGTCATAGCGCAGCTGTGTGGGAAAAGTTGTCATAGTGTAGCATAATGGAAAAGGTAGACATAGCGCAGCAGCATGGCATAAGGCATAGTGGAGCACCATGGAAAAGGTAGACATAGCGCAGCATCTGGAAAAAGTAGTGATAGCGCTGCAGCGTGGAAAAAGTCGACATAGTGGAGCATCATGGAAAAAGTAGACATGGCGCAGCGGCATGAAAAAAGTAGTCATAGCTCAGCAGCGTGGAAAAAGTAGCCATAATGTAGTATCATAGAAAAGGTAGACATAGCGCAGCAACGTGGAAAATGTAGTTATAGCGCAGCAGCGTGGAAAAATGAGTCATAGTGGAGCATCATGGAAAAGGCACACAAAGCGCAGCAGCGTTTTAAAAGTATTCACAACCAGCAGCATAAAAAAGGAGACATAGAGTTGTTCTTTCATTTTTAGGAAATCATTATTCTCTGACATTTCAATTTGGTTCTTTATGCTCTTATCATTATTAATGATATTCAACATCAAACCCTAATATGTCGTTCGCAAAATTTATTGTGATCCGTTTTCCTAAGTAATGGGTCGATGTCTGTATACACGACAGTTGTAGCAACAGCGAATTAGTTTTAATACACGGAGCATGCGCAATGATCGTTACTAAGGTGGGAGGAGCGAATTTGATTGCGCATGCGCAATGGCCACGATGTCCATCTTTTCCACGCGTCGCCGTTCTCTACGTTACACCGGCATTACAATGTCATGTGTGATTTCTTTCAACAGTGAAGAAAACTGGCTGGGCACCTTGAGCTATCTCATCATGCTCTACATTTGTTGCATTGCTATAGCTAAGTACATGTGTTAAAACTCATTCCCGCAAGTCACGACTTTTGTCATCTGCTATTTCATCTGCTTATGTTCTTAGGTAGTCTTTATGGCGAAGAATATCGACCCAGATCAGACTGTTCCCTGGAAGCAGTCTGGTCAGGGTTTATAGTGTTTACTTCCATGGTAAGATCTCCTCTGAAGTGCACTTGAATATATGCAGCAGACACCATTTTCAGTACAAAATACTGGCATGTTTAGGGTTATCTCTTTTATCTTGCTCCGAAAGCAATTAACCCAAGTGACCTCAAAGCTGATTGGCTAATTCGCCATGATTTTGTAATGGCAAAAAGAACCAGTTCTATCCCGCATGACATGTCGTCCTGACTCTAAAATCATATATGACTCTGTAATAGCAGTGTTTACACGAGCTGATTTGTAATGTACGACTAAGTCAGGACGACTAAATCATGCCGTCTAAACACCCCTTTACGGAATGGCTTAATCGCTGGGAGCAACTGTGTTTAATGTGGGTCTGTTGGGAACGCCAAAGACATCATTCTCACAAACAGCGTAGAAATAGCCTAGGTCATGCAATATTCGACGTCTCATCAGAATGGTGTACTTGGTTATTGTGTTAGCTGACAAACCATATGACTATTTTAGCCAAAATATACAGAAAAAGAACCTTTCCGACAAGGCAACACTGCTCTTGAGCGCAGTGGTAAGACTTTGGATTGAAGGGTTGCACCGGAGACTCACCAGAGACACTGTAGCAGTTTTCCTTGAGCAAGACACAGTTCCTATTAGACTGGCTCCAGTCCTTAAAACAATTTTTCATCAATGTGTCATATCATATTCTTGTAGCCAGTCTTACTCTGATGGCTCTGTTTTAAGGTCCTTAAAACAGAGCCATCAGAGTAAGACTGGCTACAAGAATATGATATGACACTTTGATGAAAAATTGTTTTAAGGACTGGAGCCAGTCTAAGTTCCTATATGTAGTACTGTTTCAACCCAGGAAGACATGAAAACGTTCCATCATGTCTGAAAATTGTTGATCGGTACGTAAAGCATCAACATAAACAAACCATTATGTTCGTATATTATAACCATAAAAACGATTATTGTAAGAGTTAATGGCATTGGAAGAGTAATGTATGTGTGTACTGTCCGCGCGGACAGTGCTCTTGGTTTAGGCGGCAATGTGGTTTTTCCGGATCACTAGATCTGCCATCTGTTTATAATTTATTCATTCAATTGTCTATAGGGCCTGTATTATTTGCATTGTGTCATGAATGGGAGTGTTCACTTATAATTGAGACATAAGAAAATCAGGTGAAAACAAACATTATGACGAACATAGACTATCGTCTCGGCTATCGTCTGCTTATACATATATTTACAAACAGTTTGGACCCATCATTTAGGACTGAAGCCGATGGAGTGAAGCTACAAAGACTAGCTTAACCCTTAAAGCGCCAAGAAAAAAAAGCATCTAAAAATGTCGTCTGCTGCAAATAATTGCCTAACATTACTGACGTATTAAGTAAAGAAGCAAACAGCGTGGACACAGAATAGACTGCTCTATAGGAGCAGTCTGATCTGGGTCCACACTGTTTGCCATAGAGGCTTTTTAAACATTCAAGCAGACAAGAAAAGCAGACGGAATTTTGTTGCGATTGGCGCATTAAGGGTTAAATATTTTGAAATTAAACCTATTTATTTTCCACACGGCTAAAAGCCCATTAACAAAAACAAAGTGTGTATGCGCGTATGTTGTGCGGATACAACACAAATAGGGTTTCTGTGCAAATTGCACAGGTTTCATATTTTGTAAATTTCATGCGGTTGTATCCCATTATTAAGTGCTGAGTTTTTTTTAAATGGGAATACAGTAAAACCTGTGTAAAACATCCACTGACAAATAGGCAAAAATAAGACCTTAATAAGAATTGGTAGCTTAATGAAGGTTGAAAGTATTGCAGAATGCTCCGCTTGGAGCATTCTGCTATACTTTTGACATGCATTAAGCGATAATTTGTATTGAAAACCAATTCTTTTTGAGAGTGGTTGTTTTACACAGGTTTTACTGAAATCATAGCTATCGCAAATTCATTTGTTTAAGACTGCAAATAAATAGGTACTGATCAGATTGCTCAGCTATTTACAGTCTGGTCACGGACTGTTTTGATTGTACATATTTTCTATACAGTTGCACTGAAGAGGTTAGTCTATAGTTGTAAGTGAATGCCGTTTTTCCTTGCTAAGGTGATCTCGGGTAGAAATCTATAATTATATAATGAAAGAATAATGAAGGGTGTGCCAAGAGCGCGAATCTATACAGGCCCTTGCTCCATAAAATTATTTTTAAATCAATCGAAATCTGTCTGGGGAGTGCTCAGCAGAACCATATCGATCAAACGGGTCTTTTGAGTATCAACAACTTATATTCTGATTCAGAAACAATAGCGATATTTGAGTGACACGCCTTCTTTTTGGGCTCCCGATCCGTATTTTAAGGGCTCTGGGCTCCAGCGAACGATGTAGAGACTTACAAAAATGCGGCATATCATACCTTGAATTCTGGGTTTGGTTTCCTTCTTGCGATTGTCTTACATCATACACATTTGCTCCCCACTCCTTTTAAAATCCTGTGGTTTTGCAATGGACAGTTTTATCCTGCGAAATCGGGTCATTTTATTGTTCTTAGTGGAACATCGGATGTTGTCATGAAACGTAGGAAACCCTGTCGTTGGTTTCATTTTGCTTGATAGAACAGGGTCGGGGGATAGGGTGACCCCCTCAATAGTTCGCAAACCTGAACCTCAGTGTATATCTAACACACCGGCATCCAGCAGACACACAACTTTGACTCAACATTGAAACAACGTGGATTCAAAGTCATGACATCTGTTGAATCAACGTTGAACCAATGTTGAGCCAAAGTTGTGTGCCTGCATGCCAGCCACCTGAACACACTCAATACCGGCGTGTTCAATAATCTCTAAACTGGCTGAATGATCATCTCTGTAGATTGCATGTATTGCTGCTCGTGGCGGAATACAAGGACCGGTTCCCTTATTTTTGGCCCTACGTATATATGGTAGATCCTTTCTCTCGCCCCTCCAAAGATTTGCGATTCCGCATTCAGGATTTTTATTTCTCTCAATCTCTCTCTCTCTCTCTCTCAGGTCGATTTAAAGATTTGTGATTCCCATTCAATCGCTGTGTTGAAAAGGATCAGTGGTTTTGACACTGTGAAAGATTTAAAAAGCCTACCCTCAAGAAAATAGTTCTTATTGCAGACGCATCATTATATTACATGTATGTGCATCTGTCGTTTCAGAGTTATTCACGTCGTGTACTTGCTTAGAAGTTAGAATGGTTATGTGCATTTATGCTTTGCGTGTGCAAACAGGGAAAGCTCTGACGAGACTGCGCAAATGCGCAGGCTCGTCAGAGCTTTCCATGTTCCCATTTTTAATGGGCTGGCACTCATTCGCCATAATCTTGTAGTTTAATCATTTATTAAACACCGCACGTTTGCCAAGTATTGTCAACCGACGGAAATAGCATATTAAATTTCACTTCAGCTTATCAATAATAGATAAGTAACTTTAAAATAGAAAATCAAGTCATCGTCGCCTTACAATCCAGTCACCCATTTACATTTTTACTTTATTTTTTGTAACCATAATTCTATTTGAAAGTTTGATCGTAGGCTATTTATAGTCGCATGTGTTCGTTTGCGTGTATGTTTAACAGATTTGCTTTGTCACTGTTAGAAAAGAGGGGGCTTAAAATAAAAATAAAAATGATATATTAACAGTTTACAGTATAATACTAAAACCACAAGCTACGGTTTCAGCTCTGATATCATAAGTTCCAGAAAAGATGCCATTTGCAAATCATGACTGCTAACTGTTCAGGGATATTATCTGGCTCACAGACATGGGGAATTTCCTAAACAGCAGCACATCCCTATATCCTTACCTTATAAAAAGGCCCATTGATTCTAGAAGGGGCCATCAGAAAATTTCAAGGGCGTTTTGGCACAGGACCCCTGATTTCCGCTTCCTGTGTTCCTTCTTTCGTCAAAGTTCTGTTGGTATTATCAGCCTCTAATGCTACCTGTACTTCAAACATGGATGAAAGTTCAACATTTCCAAATTTATATCTGCAGGAATAATTTCAAGTTTAAATGATTAATTGTGTTTAGATACTGAATCAGAAAACGAATCAGAGAAGCTATTATACTATGCCTATTTTTTTTAGCATTTTGAGGCTTACTTTCTATGGAAAGCCAGCCTCAAAATCCTGAATTCAGGATTAATCCTGAAAATTTTCACCCATGTAATCATGTCTGGAATATGTAGGGTTCCAGGATCCTAGTATTGACACATTTCTAGCCATTTCGGGGCGGAGGGGGGTGGGTTATCGCAGTGATACCGGTGAATATTGCCTGGTGTTGGGATATAGAAATAAAAAGTGCTCAGTTGCATACGTTTCATATTTGTGCTTTTCATGCGGTTGTATTCCTGTAAACTATATAGCATCTATTATAATCATGAGATTATTCCTGAGTTCAGGATTTTGATGCTGAATTTGGTAGATTTTAATAGCTTCTCTGATTTATTTTCAGTCCATCTTAGGGCAATGGGTCATTTAAACTTGAAATAAATACTATGTAGTCATACAACAAGTTTTAAGATTTGAATTTCGAAAGATCAGGAATTTTGAAATTTCGAACTTTCACCCATGTATGTTAGGATTCGAATACATTTCAGTTTCAGGCATACCAATGCATCGATTGCATTGGCTGATCAATAAGGTCTTTTGTGCTCTGATCTGCGTCCTTTCCATACAATGAATAAGTTATTTATGTCTTGTAAATCTGTACATAATCTTATGTGTATTCAAACGTGGGTGTGCATTCATGGTTATGCAAAAACTCTGGCCCGATTACAAATCTGGATAGAGAATGGTGACTGATTATAGCAACGAAGAAACGCGTCTAAACCTTTATACCACCTTTACCAACTTTAGCATGAAAAATCTTGTGATGTGCAAGGTCTACACTGATATAGGTGGTATAGAATAGTTATACCATGTTTGTCCACCTGTACGTAAGATAATCCACTCGCTAAAGCTCGTTGATTATCTCCACGCACAGGCGGACAACCCATGGTATAACTATTACTTATCACCCCGGATATTTTTATGCATTACAATCCTTTCCACTTTTCTTATTCAATTAACATGATGAACTTACATAAAATTTTAAAAATTGTAATTGGTACGTAAATATCGGTTAACCCCCACTTTTTTTCGCTCAAACGGGTTACATGATGGGGGTTGACGGTTTATTAATTTGGAATTGAAGTCATGTTGACTCGAGTGATGCGACCAGTATTTTTAGTCGTGTTCACGGAAATGCCCCAGGTCTATGTGTCAAACACTTAATAAAGATGTCAAAAGGACAGGAGCCTGGTTAATTAAAATATATATACTCACCGCCCACAACCTGCCTGAATATGTATTAGAGCCATTTCACGAGGGAAATGACCTTCAGGAGCGTAGCTGCAGTGCGCAAAAATGCATTTTAAGACATGTGCGGAAACAGAGGGGGCGGACAGGGGGTCCGGACCCCCTTGAAAATTACAAAAATATAGGATCCCCTTAAAATCACAAAGCTACAAATCCAGCATTCAATGAGAAAAATGAGATAAAATCAGCAAAGCGAACCCCCTTTCCAGAAATCATGGATCCGCCCCTGTCATGCGATCAAAATCTGTGTGGCAGATCCTTTAAACCTACACGGGGTTAACGCATTGTGTTTTAGCGTCAGAAAAGTAATTGTATTAAAGATAAGGTCAGCTCAGCTGCCACCTCTTTTGGTGTTAGCTTGCTTAGGGGTAACAGCCTATACAAATAAGTGTCTGTCCAAACTAAGCAGTGCAGGCGGTACCTAACATCCCACTTGGACAGAACATATAATGATCACGCCAAGAAAAGCCGTTGCCTCCCACAAGTATCGAAGCGGGAGACACGAGGATAATTTTAGCAGTATTTGTGGGTGAATGATTATAAAGGCAACGGCATTTCTGGGCATGGTAATTATATATTCTGTTCAAGTGTGATGTAAGGCACCGCCTGCACTGCTCAGTTTTGACAGACACTTACGAAGGGAAACTACTTACCTTGTAAATCAAATATGGCGCCATTCTACGTGTTTGCAACATCCATGTTATGACGTAGGTTGTTACCCCTGTTACTGTGTTTTTACAGTGTTGTCGAGTGTAACGTATGCTACTCCATTGTCATATTATCCCCTTTACAATTTGTCTTACAGCGCAAGTAATTACTTATCGTGTATGTCCATTATTGCTTCAGGTTGGACCAGTTGAAATCGTAGACGGTCTCTACCTGGGAGATTCCATCCATTCATCACAGCAGTCTGTCCTCAAGGAGACCGGCATCACCGCACTAATCAACGTATCCACGGGCAAGAACTTCTTCGAGTCCGAGTTCGAATACATGACCATTCCAGTCAATGACAACGACACCGCCGATCTATCCTGCTGGTTTCAGGAGGCCATTAATTTCATTGGTAAGTACCATGCGCGGATCCAGATGGGGGCAGGGGGGAGCAGGGGACAGGACCCACCCGGTAAAGCCATAAAGCTGTAGGGTTTCTTAGCAATGCTGGGACGGATCCCTGAAAAGTCACAAAGCTATCAAGCCAGCATTCAATGTTGGGCCATCAATGGCCAACCAGTGAAACGCCATTTTATGGCGTTTCGCTGGTGGGCTGACGATGGCCCACTTTTAATGGGTAAGTACTGTCAACCACGAGCACTTTGATAGGAAATAAAATAACCTTTTTTCGTCTAAAAATACTTTTTACAGGCACACTGAAACAAATCAAATTGAAAACTCTGGCATTCATCAGTTCATGAACATTTGAAATTGAAATTCATTTCTTAACTGAACCCATGAATAAACTGCATACAAGGAATTACATGTAGTTTTTTTAAATTGAATACAATCGCTAGTTGTAAAAATGCCAAATTTCATAATCGTGTTGAAATAAGCCACAGGTTAGGCAGCATTCACAAATCAATTTGAGAGTTGATTAACGTGTATTAATCAGTCTTAGAAAGTGTTTAAGATTGTGTTGGCAATCTACAACGCCGCCTTTAAGGTTTTAACTCTGCATGCTGGGCAATGCTTCAAGATTTTTTTTATTGTCTGTTGATTTTTTGGCTGCTATCATTTTGTCTTTCTAAATTTCAACCAAACAGGAATAGACAGAAATTTGCATATTAGAGTACCTTCTAATATATGAAAAATTATATTGGTTAATTACCAGACTGTCCCTACAAACTTATTACGGGTGACAACATTCACTGAAAACTAATGTAAAATCTAGGGATACAGACTAAAGTACTTCTCAGAATATTTCAACGAAACTGAAAGTAGACTTCTATTTTTAGACAAATATGTTCATTGCAATGCTGATCAGAGGTCAGTGTTGAAGAATATAAGTGAGCTGTGTTATGAGATTTCCAACAATTTGACATTTTGACAAGTGTAGACGCGGACGAACCTATGCAGTCTCATTTTAAGCTTAGAAAATTGAAATGATATTAGGTCAGTAGCTTAACAATCATAGAATACTCAAGCGACTAGCAAAGGCTCTGATCAGACTGCGAATAAGCGCAATCTGATCTGAGGCTTTGCTGGTCGCACATACCACATTGCTGGAAATCTCATGTACTGGCTCATTTAAGTCATGAAACTTCACCATTTTACTAAATATGGCTAACCTCTATGTGAAATCCAATATTTTCATATCATTAAATTTCCAAACAAAATTGAAATGTCGTTTGCAAACCTTTGGCATACTTGTACATATGTTTAGATATACAAATTTTTGAGCATGAAATTGTAAATATTGTCTTACCATCAGTTTCAGCATATGTTTTGGGTGCTCAAAAAGAACCGTCTCATTGAGACGGTTCTTTTGAGTACCCACAACATATGTTTTGGTTGAGATTTTTTTTTTTTGGTACGTGAGGCTTCAGTTACGTTTAAAGGGACTGTTCTTTGTTTAGCAAGTGCACCAAAGTTGTGATCAACTACTAGTGCCCTGTATTGGTAAAACTATGGGGCTGGTTGCATTGTAATTAAATATATTTTCCCAAGTCGGATGAACCTAAGTAACAACAGGGTCTTTCTACACAGAAATACCCTGGTAACAAACAGCAATACAAAGCAAATTCTACAATTGAAATGATTTGGATTCTCCTCAAACGGGGAGAATACTTTATACCTGAATATTTAGATAAGCATAATCTGGATTATCTCCCTTTGACTTTAAAAAAATATGAAATCTAATTATTACCCTATTTTTTTCCAGACAACGTTCGTGACAACGGCGGGAAGGTTCTAGTTCACTGCCACGCCGGCGTCAGTCGATCAGCAACAGTGTGTATCGCCTACCTCATGTACAAAAATAACTTCACGCTTGAGAAAGCATTCGACCAGGTCAGATCACGACGAGGTGTTATCTCACCGAATCTCAACTTCATGCAGCAGCTACAGGAGTTTGAAACAGACATTTTTGGTGCTAAGTCATACGAACTTCAGGACTCAGTTTCGAGTCTGTCGACGTCACTCGCATCAGTGGAATTCGATTTCAGTTGTTCAGGGAGATCGGCGGACTATTCGACGTCGAGCGGCGCTTTCGACTTTACATTCGCGTCCGTTCCTTCGTCGCCGGTGGTACCGCGATCACCACAGGCCGTTCTGTCATCAAGTTAAAGCAAGACGATTGTCATGGTTTCTTGATTCAGAATTACTAGTATGCTGCCTTCAGCGGTGCCATCTAAATGTCGACAAGACGACCTTGCGACATGCATACTTCTGCATACGAGTGCAACCTAAGACAAAGACTTGTATTTGAAGGATATGCACTATATATCATTCATTTTCCAAATGATATGCCCGAATAAACATTTTGCATATCCTCTGACAAGGGCATAGCCAGGACGCAACGAGAACGCATCAGCGGGAGACTACAGAAATGACTTAAAAATTTCTTTTCCTTTTCAAAATTTGGGGGACTGCTCTTAAAGGAAAGAATTTGCTCCTGAAGGGCGCAAATTCTTTTCCTTAAGAGCAGTCCCCATACTGTAATGAAAAAAAGCAGCGCCTCATTAGGTGATCTCCCTTGAATGTATAGTTTTCATTACGCAGGTGCATACTGTGCGTTATGGGGCTTACGCCTATGTTTGACATCTCATCGGTTGTGAAGAATTGAAGATACAACGATAATATTTATGTGGAGATGAAGCAGATAAAACTGGTGCTTACCATGTAGTTTGACACACTGTGACAAAAACTATAAATAGGTCTTGGACAATGTTGATAAATATGCCTGAGCACTACATCGGGTAGGCGCAATCCTGAACAAAACATTAAAAAATAAGTTTAGAATTGCCCAAAACCGTTACTTTATGTTTAACGATCTTTGTTTTGACAATCAAAAACGTTGTTTTGGCAATCAAAAACGATTTAAAAAAATAAAGCAGTGTGTTCGTGATTGCCGCCTACCGGGTGGGAACATAACGCTTAAACTAGCACTGTGACACATGACCCGTCTGCTAAAATGAGCAGCTTCTTTTTTGCATCGCCATTCTATTCCATTGATATGATAATTAGATAAAGCCTAGGCTAGCTAAAGAGACTAAGTCTGCAACTATGAACATTTTTCGAAATTTTTTATTTTCTTTTTAAATCATTTGTAAAAGTAGAATTAAGTTATGTTTTCACAACAAATCTGTTCAATGTAGCTGAAAACTGCATGGAAAAGTGAATTATCTTATAAAAACAGGTGTGTTTGGTAATTATTTGCATCCCTCCAATGATTATAGACAGGTAATTTTAACATAAATAGGGAGCGTAGTGGCTCAGTGGTAGAGTGCTTGACTCGAGACCGAGAGGCCGCGGGTTCGAGCCTCACCGGCGTCACTGCGTTGTTGTCCTTGAGCAAGACACATTTATCCTAGCTTAGTACTGGTTCAACCCAGGAAGACCCGTCCCTTTATAACTGAAAGATTGTTGATGGGACCTAAAGAATCAAATCAAACAAACAAACAAATTAACATAAATGCTGTTGTTTTGATACTGATAATTTGTTAAGATTTACGAAATTGGTAAAATGTATACCTGAATTTTAGTTTTTTACTGTGTTCTTGAAAAATAGAAACATTAGTTCTAAAATTAAAAGATCAAAAGTAACAGACTATGCAGCTTTAAAATACGTTTTCCCTTTGTCCATACCAAAGAGGGAATGAGCGACATTATTTTTATCCATCTATCATGGGTGAAACTTGCAGACGACATAGCCAGGCATAGATAATGTTGAAAAATCCCCAACATATTAGACCATCAACACCCAGCAGGCACAAGACGTCAAAACAACGTCGTATCGACGTCAATGCGACGTAATGACGTCGCATTAACGTTGATATGACGTCGTTTTAAGGTTGTGTGCCAGCAGGGCATCTAGGTTGTGCTACTTGCAGCTAAGGGTCAATTATCTCTGCATGCTGGGGGTATTTTTTCCAACTTTGCCGTCTGCTGATTTCTTTCAAAATTGAAATATTTCAAAAAAATCTTTCAGGATTCAAACAGTTTGGACCCAGATCAGGCCCAACATTTTGTCGGGCCTGATCTAGGTTCAAACATTTTGTAAAGATTATTAGCTGATGACAATGCAGATAGTCTTCTCATAGTATGTGACAAGTTGTCGGTTTCGCTGTGGTCAGGCATATCAATCATTCAGGTGCAATGTACATACATAAACCAAAGGAGAAATGAATCTGTGATAGTTTTGTGTAGAACAAGAAAGTACTGTAGATTAGAATTAACATTTCATATTTTTGATATTTACCCATATTAATGTTACAGCTAAAGTCAATTAAAAGATGTTTCCAAGAATGTCACTCAAAAGTCATCTGATCAATGCAACAATAACTTAATCGACATGTGACATAGTCCTTCAAACAGAATCTCCCGCATTTATCTTACAATTTAGATACATACCTGCATGCTGGGCAAATATCCCCAAAATAATCTGATAGATTATGAATTTTCCGAATTCATTAAGTGCCTCAGGGAAAATTGGTGATGCCATTTGGGCAGCCCTTGTTAAATAAAGACCTAACTTACCGTAACACACTTAGTTCCCTGGGTCCAAAATTACAATGTCTCCTTAAAGTTAACTACTACTTTAGTTAAGCATTGATATTTTAGGATACAAAAAATAACGTTTCAAACTTCTTAAAATCGAAATTGTTTCATGTATTCTGTTGATCTGGGCCCGGAATTACAATGCCTCCAAGAGTTAAGTTAAGTATTGATTTTTCAGGATGTGCAAAATAACGTTGCAAACGTTGCAAACTGATTAAAATCAAAATAGTTTCATATTTTCTGTAAACCACAATGATATCATTGACCACAAGTACTGCATCGATCCAGGCATTTTATTTAGCTTTTTATATAGCATGATGAAATATCAATACTTAACTTAAGTTTTCCTTAACTTTAAGGAGGCATTGTAATTCCGGGCCCAGGATGACATTTTTAACCATATGTACTGCACTGACTCTGGCAATTTATTAAACATTTCAAATATCATGTTAGAATATCAAGGAGGCATTGTAATTTTGGGTCCCGACTTACAATATTGAAACTGAAATGCTGAAAAATGAAAACTTAAGTACAAGTTAGAACATACTTGGCGATAAACAAAATACTTGAGTGTAAAATTATGTGTATTACCTTATACATCATTTAATGCAGTTTGCAAAAAAAAATATAAAAAGTACTTAGCATTCAAAGTGTTAACCCTAAGAGACTGGAAATCCCAAAATGGGTATTTTGGCAAATAGTGAAGACCCAGATGAAATGCCGCATTATGCGGCATTTCATCTGGGTCTTCACTGTTTGATAAGGCAAAATCGATCTTCAGAGAAAGAAATACAATATTTGTTTGGGAATCATAACCTGTGACCCCTCAATTTATACACTGGACCATCCTGACTTCATTGTAGTCAGCTTTATGGAAAATCACATTGGTCTGAAAAGGGTAAAGGACCATCATTTCATTGGCTGGAACAAACATTTTTTTATGTTGTGATATTGTTATTATTAGAAAAAAAAGATGTGTATATTTTTATACCTTAATATTGTATTATTGGACAAGTGTTACTAGTTTTGTATTGCTTGAACTTGATCTACTTTATATATTATAGAACATTTGGGTCACTGTAAAGGCAGCACCTCATAAATGCGTAATCAGGACTGGTCTACCTTAGACATAGGTAAAAGCTGAAAATAAGGCCTGGTTTTATTTGAAAGTAACTGTACTATCTTGCGCCTCAGTGAAGACACAAAACATATGGTTTAACCCTTAAAATGCCAGCAAAATAACTACATCCGAAAATGTCTGTTTATTGGTTAACATAAGTATAGAGGCGAACAGTGTGGACCCAGAGCAGCCTGATCTGGATCCACACTGTTTGTCAAAGAGACTTCAAATATTTCAGCACACTACAAAAGCATATGACTTTTTATTGATTTGCGCTCGAAGGGTAAATAATGCAGTTCATTGTATTATACGGTCAGAATTTTTAATGAAATCATTGCAGGGTTTTCCCGGACGCAGGATATTGCATCTTTTACTCTCAAAAACGAGCTTGGGACCCCAAAAAAATTATCATTTGCGTCCTTTGGGACTCGCAATAATTTGTGAAGAAGTGAAAAAAGAATTAATGATTACGTTTTTAAGAGTGATTCCTGCATAAAATTCGGGGAATTCACTTTCCATTTCGCAATTTGTTTACCGTGAAATCTATTTTTGGAATATCTTCTACCTCACACAAATCCATTAGAAAAGGCAAATTCCTCGATATTTTCTAACTTATCCTTCTCACACACTTACATAATAGCTGCAAAGTATCTTTTAAATGTAACGGTTCACTAAAGTCCGTTCTGTCAGAAAAAAAGATCGACACTTATACGTTGTCCAAACGTTTTAGGTGAGTGAGCTCCCTTTATTTCAATAATTTAAGATTATTATTGGATGGTTCACTTTGATGCCAACTTGATTGAGTAAGGCAGCATTGTTCTTGCGAATTATTTATCAAAAGGGGGTTATTGATTACAGATTAATGGTGTTACATCAATGGAAAGTTTGGGATTTATCTAAAAAAAATAGGTAGTTAAGCTAAACCTATTTTATTTGAAATCAACATTTATATATGTTGTAAGCTGCTGGTTATTGCGGTCGGCCGTGGCCGGCCGCTTATATAAACATCATTCAAAACACACATCAAATTCAGGTTTTGACCGAAGCTTTATGCCGTGCCCAGGCTATATTTTATTCGCTGCCGAACAACGAGTGGGGTACCAAATATCGTGGGTTGACCTACAGCGCGAAGTAAACTGTCCGTGAAATCTATAGAGCGAGGCAAGCTCGTCAAAGAAGGCGTCAATTTGCCCTGTCCCTTATATAAACGCAATAAGTATTTTAGCTTTTCAAAAAAGCTGGCGAAAGTTAAACGTCCCAAAGTCAAAGCGTCCTTGATGGGCAAAGAGTGCAAGCGAACTTCACATCAGTAAACGTACTTCTGTGGTCGTCATCCACATCTGATTACATAGAATTACTATGAATTCAGGTACTGTCTTATGACGGTCCTGACAAACAGGTTTTATGCCCCCAAAGGGAGGCATATAGTAATAAAACTGACTGTCCTTAGTGTCCTAGGTGTTTGAGTGTTCATATCATATGCGGAGTATATCTCCTATATTATTTTAGGCAGGAATGCCAAAATTCGTGTCTTAATGCATTTAGGGTCATTGAGCGTCACGCACCTTTACCACTGCCATCAGATCTAGAAAAATCGTGTCCACGAGCATACATCCTAGGAATCCCAAATTTGATTTGTGAACACATCTTGGGGTCACGGAGTCTGTACATATACAGTTAAGCGACCACTGTGACCTTGATTTTCTGGCATAAGTTTTAAGAAAAATGTGCTGTCTAGTGTTGTCAAATGATTTTCTATAAACGTGTCGCATGCTAGATACATTACCATAACATACCATGATTAAGCCGGGTGCGTTCAAAAGATCAAGCAACAACCCGCTGGAAGCATGTGTTAAATGGTAACAAATCAAAGTTCAGATGTTAATAACCAGGGCTTAGAATAAATCTACATGGACAAGCTCTAGAAGTTCAAATGGAAGAATGCAGTGGGCAAGAATACATACAATGATAGGGCTAAGCGACCGCCAGCTTTTTTGAAAAGCTAATACTTGTCAAAGTAACACTCTAATCCAACACTGCTTTCCAGTGTTAATTTGCAAGAACTCTGGTTCCCGCATTTTTGGTTTCAAAAGCAACCAATCGCTACAGGGGTAGTAGCCATTCTATTTTTTTTGACATTTCTCTATCACCATCTGTTTAGTGCTGTTCAGTATGCATTTTCACATGGGACTCTTGAAATTAGTCCAAGGACTCTCAAAAACAACAGATGGGAGTCCCAAGGACTCCTAAAATACAAAAGTGAGGGAAAACCCAGAAATGCACTCGGGTGTGCGCAGTTAAAAGAACTTATTAACTCTTAATCAAATAGATAGAACCTGATTTCATTTATTGAGCAAATGAAATACCCAAACCACGCCCAGATATGAATATGAAAGTAACCACCTTTATAGTGACCCAAAAGCTCTATTTTACCACTCCACTGAACCATGTGTCTACGCCCAATTGCATAGTTGTTCACTTTTGACAAAAAGTTGAATCAAAATTTAGGGTGCTTTAGTGTATCATATCAACATTTTGTGCTCACTAAAATGTTTGTTATATATACATGTATATTGGCAGAGCTCCTGCTAAGGGTGTGTAGATAAGAAATATTTTTCTTATTTCTCGACCAAAACATGTTTTGTGCCTGCTTAAAGAACCCTCTCTCTCAAGAGATGGTTTTTGAGTACTAGAAACACATGTTTAAACTGTTGGATAACAAAAGTATTACAATTTTAGCAACAAAACTTTGCTTATTTCGACCTATGTATATGGTTTAACCCAAATATACATAGTAAGAGCGCCTAGATATCTATTAGATTCAGCTTTAGCTTATGCTCGGGTCATACAAACGGCTAAGGGCCTGTTGACGGAGTGTGAGTAAATTTTAAAGCCTTTCTATCAACCGAGCTGGTCGTTTTTCAACAATATTGGCCCTCTCTATATCAAGTAGATGCATCCTCTGAGGAAGACCGTTTTAAGATCATGGAACATGCTTTCATACAATAACATGGGTGAAAAATTTCAGGATTATTCCTGAATTCAGGATTTTGAGGCTGACTTTCTGTGGAAAGTCAGCCTCAAAATGCTTAATCAGGGAGATTATAATATCTTCTCTGATAAATTTTCAGTCTGTCTAAAAACAATGGAGTTTCCAAAATTCAGGATTTTGAAAGTTTTGAACTTTCACCAATACAATGAATGTTAAGTCAGCATTGTCCCAGAATAAGGACAAAGGGGCATGTTTTGTTAACCTTTGTATACTGGGGAAGCCCCTAAACGGTAACTTTTACAAACAGTGAAGACCCAGATGAAATGATGCATAAGGCTTCATTTCAATAGGGTCTAAATTATATTTAGCTAATCATCTTTAAAGAATTCTATTCTCTTTGATAGTCCCATTTAGTGTTCTAGTGTCCAAACCCAGAACTACTTACAACTAAAGTTTATAAATTGCTATCTTAGAGAGAATATCAGTTTTATATGAAAAAAAATGAAATTAGAGAAAGTAGGCTCATAACATTGACACAAACAATAACTAAAATCTAGCAAATTTATAAAATTTCCATAAAAATGCTATTCTTTTAGTAAATTGCATGACATTGCTAACTTAAGTTTTATGCAATGCCAGTAAAAATTCCAGTTTTTGTAAACTTAACTTGCTGCTATTAGCCTATATACGCCTAGCATCCTTTTTGTGGGACATAGGAAAACAGCCCAGACCCAGATCAGATTCCACAGAATGCGAGGTCTGATCAGGGTCTCTACTGTTTGCTTACAGATTGTTAAAAATAAATTGAATAAAAATGAAAAAAAAAACACCCAACAACCCTTAAAATGGAAATGGACTGGTTTAATTGATAACAGTGGGAAAGTCAATTGGGCATAAATGGGTTATCTTTGATTACTTGTGTCTCTCCTGAGAATTTAATTGCCAAAGCACTTATTACAATTTATATCCCGACATTGTTAGTTTATAACAGTTCCCTTAGTTTTTGAGTTGTATGTATGTGTAAATATTTGATTTCTTCATTATGTTGCATTTTGTCATTGAAAGAAATAAAAACATTCATGTTTACAGATATTATGTGTCAGAGTTTCTTTATTTATCTACACTGATTGTGGAAACCCAGTAGCTTAATCAACAACGCCATGCATTAACATGTGCGGATCCAGATGGGGGGGGGGACAGGCGGTCCGGATTCCCCCTGGAAAATCACCAAAACAAAAGGTTTCTTAACAAAACTGGGCCGGATACCCTGAAAAATCACAAAGATACCAAGCCAGCATTCCATGTTGGGCCATCATTGGCCCACCAGCGAAACGCCATTTAAATGGCGTTTCGCTGGTTGGTCGATGATGGCCCATTTATAGTGATATTTGGATCCTCTATCCCCTCATCAACTAAACACTAAACCGTGAATAACGTCAATAACGTTATCAAATTTGGATCCCCTCTGACAAAACTTTCTGGATCCGCGCATAATTAAGTCCACGTTCCTTGTGTCTTGTTACAAGAAACAATGTTACTTCAATGTTTATGTTATGACAGAACGTTTTATCATTGTTTATTTCAACGATGTTTTAGCAGTTGGCCCAGGATGCTGTGGTTTTCTGTTGTTGTTTAGTCATTGTTTGTCAATGGCGTAGCTAGAATGCTGAATACAGGGTGTCCAAAAAACGATAACACTTTGAAAACGCTATAACTGTTTTGTTTTTAAAGATAATACTTCCATATTTTACATTGGCATACTCAAACTTCATTTATACATATGTTTGAGACTCATTTTTTTGTTCATTATCTAATATCCACAATGTCCACCATTTTTAACAATGACCGATTCTAGGCGTTTCGGCATACTGTGCAAAAGGGATTTGAGACCGTCAATAGTGATTTCCCGCCATGCCTTTCTGATTCGTTTTTTAGTTCATCCAATGTCTGAGGTTCTGGGTCACGCTACACTTTTTCGTTTAGAATGCTGAAGAGGTTTTCCATTGGGTTTAAATCGGGACTATTTCCCGGCCAATCATCTTAAAGTTTGGCAGGTTTTGAAGACACCAATCCTGTGCGTGTTTGGAGGTGTGGGCAGGGGCACCAGCTTGTTGAAATGTGAATCGCCTTTTATTTACTACCATTTTATTAGTTGTTGCTTCATTAGTTCTCTTTGATCTTTTTAACAAGGGCTCAACTTCCTTCTCCAGAATGTCTTCAACATAATACTCCGCGTCGACCGTTTGTCCCTGGGGCATAATATGGATTGCTGAAAGTCCACTTGCTGACATTGCCCCACCCCCCCCCCCCCCCGATATTTACATACGCACTCTTTTTAACCGTTTTGGCAACAGGAACTTTATCTTCTTGGCTTCCCCAAACAATGTCATTTTTTCTATTTTGTTCATAAAACAAATACATTGGTAATTCGTCACTAAACACATAGTCTATCCATTTTTTTTCAGACAAATCTTGGTATTTCTTTGCAAATCGAAGTCTATTTTTACGTTGTTTTTCTGTAATAAGTGGCTGGCGTTTCCTTTTGGATGCTTTGAGTCCCAAATTCTTTTTTAGATAATTATGCACAGTAGATTTACACACAGCTAGTCCTGAATGTTTTAGCTCTCTACTGAGTTTTCTTGTAGATTGATGGCGCTTGTACTTAGACTTTTCAAGGGTAGTTAGAATTTTACTTGAAATTTTAGAAGGTCTTCCGCTGCCTTTTTTCCTCTCAAATGTCCCATTCTCACCACGTTTTGACCACTTCTGGACAAAAAAACTTGATTTTCCAATGAGCTGAGCAGTGTCTCTCACAGAATATCCCTGTTTTATCAATATATAAGCTTGAGATCTTTTAGATTCTGCTTCTACTTTATTGCTGTTCATCTTTTGACTTTTAGCAAACCAGACGCACAGGAAATGACATCATTTTTCAATTATGACATCACTTCCTGTTAAAATGACGTCACTTCCTGTTAAAGCGCCATCTAGCAAAAAGGTGGCCAATTAATTACCAATTATCAACCAATTATGTTGTGGTAAAATATCAACACTGTATCTTTATCAGTAAAGAAGTTATTGCATTTTTAAAGTGTTATCGTTTTTTTGGACACCCTGTAAGTTAGGCACATCAAAGGGAAACTATTGGAACGAGCTGTGATTCTCTTCAATTGCGTCTCTTTTCAAAATGGGAACTTCTCTTAAAGGAAAGAATTTGCTCCCAGAGGGAGCGAATTCTATCCTTTAGAGCAGTTTCTTATAGTATGGAAAATGCCTAAAATCACATTAAGCGATTTTCATTGAATGTGTACAGTTTTCATAACGCACATGTGTAAATTCGTAATGGGAGCTACGCCAATGTTTGTGTTGCCCCCATTTTGTGTGTTTTTTTGTGTTGAGCCTTTGCTTTGTGATATGTTTTTGGTGCCCTTTAAACATGTAGTTTACATGGGTGAAAGCTTTCAGGTTTATTCCTGAATACAGGATTTTGAGGATGACTTTCCACAGAAAGTCATCCTCAAAATGCTGAATTAAGGAGATTATGTTAGCTTTTCTGATTTATTTTCGGTCTGTCTAAGGACAATTGACTATTTAATTTTGAAAATTATGGATATTTAGTGGGCATACTGCAAGTTTTAAGACTGAAATTTCGAAAGTTCAGGATTTTGGAAATTTTGAACTTTCACACATGAGTTTAGCTTAGCAATCATCTTGTTGGGGAGGAGAGAGCTGGCTGCTTTACTTCATTTGTGTCGTGGCGGCCTCTGGTCTGTGTCTCCTCACGTTGCAGCGGATTGGTCTGCAGTCTGTGATTGTGGCATTTTCTGCTCTCCCTCATTTTTTTTATTGTTGAGGAATCCTCATTATCATGTGACGTCACGTCTGGGAGTGAAATAACGCAATGAAATAAAATCGATAAACCACTAGTGGGTTACAATTTTCCGGAAACGTTATGACTGCCATAACAACAATACGTACATAATGGCAAAAAATTTACGTTTTTACGGCAGAAATGAGATTTCAGAGTAGTCTTAATGTCATATGATTACTATTGAATTTATCATACTTCTTTCGAAAAAGAGATAAAATGCTCGGCAAGCCTCACATTTGATCTCTTTTCCCCAACTAGTTTAATAAATTCAATGAAACATGAGTACTCATATAAGATCCTCTTTGTATATATGAGCCAGTACTTGATAATTTGGTACATATCACATATATGCGAACAGCAGGCTCAGACAACCTGAGCATTGCTTGCTGTTATTTTATCATAAGCAGTGAATTCAATGCATATCAAATGTAAAATTGATATTTTTCTACAGTGAAAAAATATATCATTTCACTAGTGACTGGTACGATTTATATTATCACTGTGCATAGCAAAACAATGCTTTCTTGGCAATATTGGGAATGGGACATTTTCAAAAGGTTTTAAGTGAAGGATATTTGTCAGAAATATCGATACGCACGTTGCCACGTCAACATAAAACACAATGACGTCACTGACATGACACCTACCCTAAAGCACATCGTCAATAAATTAAGAAATAGTGAGTATGATCAGGAAATACCACAATCACAAACCGCAGACAACCCCACGGCACCGCGAGGAAGAGCCACTCAACCATCACGAGACACCAGGAAGACAAATTAAGCAAAGCAACCTGCTCTCTTCCCCATCAAGATGATTGCAATACTAGAATGGACACAAAGTAACGTACAACAAAACATAGAACAATTACAGACTCCCACAATGGGAGTAACAATAAACAAAAAGTCAACAACAAGAGAACCACCGCCTTAGAACGAACAGCTGCCTAAGCCACCGAGGGGGGGGGGGGGGGGCTTAATTTCATTTTACTGGTACCAAATCTTCGCCCTAGATTCTGCTGTTGTTGAAGTACAAGAAATGTTCATCTCGCATGGAGGCCTTCTAACTAATGCAATGTATCATCATGGAGAAACACTCTAATCAAATTAACACACCATGATGAAACAAAGAAAAGGGCTCATGACTCACAGATAATCAGAGCTAAAGAAAACCTCAAGTCGAGCCACGGTGGGTCCAGCTACAGATGCTGATTTCTTACGTTTAATCCGTTAAAATATGATCCTTTGCCATTTTCTAGGTGCAAACTACGTTTACATCTCTATGTGCAAACTACGTTTATACCCAATTATATATCCAATATAATAATTATAAACACACCAGCATGCTTTTGAGGAACTTATACAGAGGCCTACACCACTACCTGTGCTTGCAAATGTTGGTTACAGCAAACATTTCATCTTGAACATAGATGCCAGTGGTGATGGCCCCGGTGTTGTTCTCTATCAAGAGCAAATTGGTGGTGAACATGTAGTTGCTTATGCTAGCAGAGGATAACGTGCTGGAGAGTGCACTTATCTTGCTCACAAACTAGATTTCCTGACTTTGAAATGGACAGTGTGTGATAAATTTTATGGTAAAACGGATAATAATCTGCAATGGTATGTTTTAACCACTGCTTAACTTGATGCTTCAGGTCATAGGTGGTTAGTAGCACTGTCCAGTTTAAACTTTTCGCATCAATATACAGCTGGTAGGATAAATATAGATCCTGATGCATTGTCCAGATGACCATCCTTACCCAAGGAGGTTCTGTTCAATCAAGCTATCAAGTCTGTGCTGTCTTCTGTTAAAGATGCTTTAACAGTGGAACGAATTAAAATAGTAAGTGAGTATGAAAGATGCATAGCACTGTACTGTGGGCAGAGAGTCAGATAGGCTGGGTCACTGATCAGACTGTTGATGTTTCAAACAAAGGAGTCAAACAGTTAATCTCTGCCACACATACGCCTACTAAGAGACAGATGGCTCTTGAATATTCTGATTCTCAAAGTAATTTGCGAGATGTGATAGCCTCTTATCAAAGATGGCATTCTTTACCATCGCTACACACTTAATGACACCACCATCAACCACCTAGTAATGTCACAGGTTTATAGAGACATTGCTTTTGTGGCTCTCCGTGATGACGCCAGTCATCAGGGCAAAAAACGTACAATGTCACTTATAAAGTCTCGATTTTTTCTGGCCAGGCATAGATGGCGACATTGAGGATAGAGTGTGAAACTGCTCTCGCTGCATCAGACTAAAAACGCAGTACAAGACATTAGCTAATCTTGTGCCTAATGGTTCCTTTATGCAATGGACTTGGTCTGCATGGACTTTCTGTTCTTTGAAATGTCAGCTGGTGGACATGAGCAAAGGCTTGTCATCACTGACCATATCATCGCTTTGCCCAGGCAATCCCATCACAAAATCAAACAACCAAGACCACAGTCTAGATCCTGTTTGACCAGTTTATTACTTTCCTTCGCGTTTGCATAGTGGCCAAGGCCACAGTTTCGAAAGCCAGGTCATAATAGAACTCTGTGTAATATTTAGGATTGATTAATTGAGAACTACTTCTTATCATCCTATGGACAATGGCATGGCTGAAAGGTTTAACAGAATCCTTCTCAACATGTTGGAAACACTTGAGGACTATAAGAAGGCTGATTGGAAGTATCAATTGCCTGCTTTGGTTCATGTCTATACATCAACTTGTCATTAAAGTACAGGCTATGCCCCACATTATTTAATGTTTGGATGGCATCTGAGATAAGCAGTGGATGCTTTCTTGGGTATTAAGCCAGGCATTGAACCAAATAATAAAATAGCAAGTGAGTTTGTTCAGGAAATACCACAATCACAAACTACAGACAAACACATGGCACCATGAGGAAAGCTACAGCACAGTTACATTAACAAGACATCCAAAAGACGATACAAGCACAGCAACCAACTCTCTCGTCAAGATAGTTGCAAAACTGGAAGGGACATAAAGTAATGCATACCAAGACAAACACCAACACAGAATCCACACAAACAATGGGAGGTACTTAAAGCAATTAATCAACAACAATCACAGAACAACCACATTAGAATGGACAACAGCTTAAGTTCAATGCATTTTACTGGCGCCAAATATTCGCCCTAGATACTATTGATGTCAATTCCAAAAATTGTTTAGCTGGGATGGAAGCTTCCTAACTAATGCAATGCATCACCACAGAGAAACAATCTAATCAATAAACAAACTATGATGAAACGAAGAAAAGGGCTCATGACTCGTAGAGCTAAGGAAAACCTCAAGTTGAGCTATGATTGTCCAGGCAATGACAATTCTGCATACTATACGTTTCCAGTCTCAGAAAAAGGCTAGATTTTGCATACAATACTGCAGGAAAGGAGGCACGTAGACATGGTCATAGGTACAAGAAAATCTATGACATGATGGTCAGAGATAGCAGCTTATGCCAGGGGACCGAGTTCTGGGACTCAATTTGGGATTGAAGTGCAAAAATAAAATTGCAGATAGATGGGAGAAAGATCTTTATTTGGTGGTAGAAAAACCAAATGAAGGAGCTCCTGTCTGCCTGGTCAAATATGAGCACGTTAGAGGTCCTAGAAAGTTACTTCACAGGAACCTTTTGCTCCCATTTATGGCACTATCTGTATCCAATACAAAGGCTATGGAAACTAGTATGTCAAATGCTGGCAGCATTTGACACACTAGATTCCATAGCCTTTGTATTGGATACAGATAGTGCTGGATGAGACAAATACTGTTAGAGATTACACTGACTCGACAGCTTTGTAATGTCAGTCTTAACGATCGTTTTGATCATCAGTCTCCTGTTGTTGCCAGCCATGTGGACCCACACCAGAGCTCACAGCTCTATGCCAGTGCCTTGCATTTAGTCCCCAGGCGTAATGCCCCTCCAGATTCTGTCGAATTTCGAGTTCAACATCCCAGGTCTATAAGGAAACCATCATGGTAGACAGATGTTAGTTGGTTATTTCAATCACTTGATCTATGCGTGCAATCATTAGGTATTCCAGTTAGATTAAACAAACTGGTTCTTATGCTCTTGGTCCTTGCTTTTGTTTAAGTCATTTGGATTGCCTTATTGTTGATTATTAGGAGCTGTGACTGATTTTATCATTAAGTTGGATGGACTACAGGGCACATGGCCTAGACAATTTCAATGTACATTCATGGGCGTGCTGAATTGGGCTATGACTTACAGGTAATCTAAATGTCATTCCTGACGCTAGGGTTCGCAATAATATTTCTAAAGGTCCTAAATATAGATTTGCCCTCTAAAATTGATTTCTCTAAATGTTGTAGAGAGAAAATTGTTTCTTAAATGACTTTAGTAATCATTGGTGCAAACAGAAAAATGTTGAACCTGATGCCTTGAAGGAATAGAAGATTATTATTTTTAAAATTATTGATACTCGTATTTCATTTTACTCTCGTAATACACATCTTTTACCCCCTAAACCTAAATCTTCTTTCCGTCATCTTAAACGAGGTATCAAGGATTTTCATAAGAACTATGTTTTGGTTCCAGCAGATAAAGCTGCTAACAATGATGTAGTTGTTTGACGATTGTATAATATTGATAATCTTAAGCGTGAGCTTGTTGACACTAATGCCTATAAACTGCAGCCTTCTTTAAGTGAGAGGGTGATTGTTGATGGCCATGGTTGTCATACAGCCCTAAATTTTGGTGTCAAAGCTAAAGAAAATCAAGACAAAGTTCCTACGTTGTACTGGTTACCTAAACTCCATAAAACCCCTATAAAGCAAGATTTATTGCTAATTCTAGTTCTTGTACGACAACAGAACTTTCTAAATTGTTAACCCCGTGTCTTACAGCTGTTAAAAACATGTTATCAAGTATTGTGAAAAGGTATATGAGAGATCCGGTAAAAGCCTATTTTGGTCTATTAAAAATTCAGGTGAAATTTTAGATAAACATAAAGCTAGGGTTTCAATGCGACCAGTTTATCTGCTTATGATTTACTACTCTTTACACTACTTTACCTCATAATTAAATTAAAGCTAAACTTATTTATCTTATTGAAAGAACCTTCCTGAGAGAAGGCTCTCTTTGCCTTGCATGTTATGACAGAAATGCATTTTTTACTTCAGAAAAACCTAAAAAATATCATGCATGGTCGTGTCAAAATGTATGTGATGCGCTGACCTTTTTGTTGGACAACATTTTTAATCTATTTGGCACCAAGCTGTATAGACAAGTAGTTGGGATTTCTATGGGCACTAATTGTGCTCCCCTGGTTGCAGATTTATTCTTGTTTTGTTATGAGAGGGACTTTATGATGTCTCTTTCTGATGATAAGCAGGCTGATGTTATTGATGCGTTTAACACTACATCCAGATATTTGGACGATATTTTAAATATTAATAATGTTTATTTTGACAATATGGTTAGTCGAATATACCCTTCAGAGCTCCAACTGAATAAAGCAAATACTCTGATACCAAAGCCGCATTTTTAGACTTGCATTTGTCAATTTCTAATGATATTGTTTCTACCAAAATTTATGATAAACGTGACGACTTTGATTTTGAAATTGTCAATTTCCCATTTTAAGATGGTGATGTTCCTCGTTCTACGGAGTCTATATCTCTCAACTCATTCGTTTTGCTAGAGAATCTAGCTATGTTGCAGACTTCAACACTCGCAATAAATTGTTAACTCAGAAACTTCTTAAACAAGACTATCTGTATCATAAACTTCGCAAAACATTTTCAAAATTTATAGACGATACTATGATTTGATTTCTAAATTCCAAGTTGGACTTAAATCTCTCTTGCGCCTGGGACTTTCGGAACCTGATTTATATCGTGATTTGGTGTATAAATTGAAGAAGATTGTTGGCTCTAATAATTTTTCAGCGCACTTCATTAAAGGGGACGGCAACTCTGATGATGACTATGTTTTTATATGAAAGATCTTAATATATCATGCATTTTGATACCAGTTTCATCTAATTTGGTTGAAAAACGTAGAAGTTGTGGGCGTTTGAATATTTGCAAATGGACTGTACTGGAAGCGGCCAATTAAGCATTTGGAAAAATTCTGAAAACTAATTAAATATTCAAAATGGCGGCTAAATGTTGACCATATTGAATTCTTTAAATGCCCATTACTTCTTATTTTTCAACCGTTTTTGATGATACTTGTATCAAAATTCGTGGTTCATATAGCTTGTTCTGATAAAACATACTTATTATTAGGGTTGCTGTCCCCTTTAAAATAACTTCCCATTATAAACAGATTGGCTATAACATTAATGTATTGCAACAGACTGCATGCCTGGTGATCAACCCAATCACGGTTGGCAACTTTGCTTTCCTCTTTAATTGCACGCCGGTGGGTTGGACTTCAGACTGTATGATGGTTCTGACTTAAAGACTTATCTATTGATGAGATGGTAGGGGCCTGATGCTTATGCTGTTTGTCGGGCCAACCGGGGTTTACCTGTTGGATTTCTTTTGCTCCGGTATTCAGTTTTATTTACTGTTGAGTCCTTATCTTTGCTTTATCTCCTTGTTATATCTTGATTTATATGTTCTAGGAGATGATGCATTGATAAGTTAGGGTTCTTTCATGCAAACCAAACATCTATGTGTCTTCTCCGTACGGTCGTGGTATATGAGAAAAAGAATTGATCATTGGTTGAAAAACGTAGAAGTTTAGAAGTTGTGGGTCCACCGTTCAGTGGGAAACTCGGCAAGCCTCGTTTCCCACTGGAACGGTGGGCCCTCGGGTTGGGATTTTTTTGTCCCCACTGAACACCAATGATGGATCCTATTTATCTCACATGGGTAAAAACAACGGAAATCACGATCTTGTGTGCGAGAAAGGTTGTTATTCTCCAGGCCCAATAACTTGACCAAGCCTTTGAGTACCCAAGAGGCAAAGGGTATATGTCCATGTTGTGACTGATTTGGAGAATGCGGCTGGTACTAGGTGTCATGTTGGTACACATGTTGGAAAACACTAATGATTGTTATATGATCCTATAAAAGACCTCCTCCAATTGGTTGAAACTAGCTTTCACTGGTTGTGACAGATCTTGATGTTTAACAGTAATGATCTAAATTTAGCCCAGGACAAGTCGACATCAGGATTTGTCAGTGCTGCCAAACAGCTAAAATAGATTAAACTGGATTTAGCCCAGACAGGTAGACACCATTTTTTTCACTGCTGCCTGACAGCTGAAAATAGATATTGGAAAACTGATTCAAGAGATAACATGTTTTATCATGTATATTTCACAGGAATTAAGAATTTAATCACTTTTTTAGAACAGTAGTTTAAAAAATGCAATTCCTTTGCACGTCTCATAAGAGTTTTAGAAACTTGATATGCAATTATTGAAATAATCTTGTTTTCAGTGCACTAGGAACATCTGACTTGAGTAAATTTATAAATATGAAAATACTTCATATACAACTAGGAAAACTCAGTGAACATCACTATTCTCATATCCTGATGTCAACCGCAAAAGAATACATCAGTAGTATATTGACCGCATTCATTTCTTATCTTTTGTGCACTAGGGTGCTTCGCCCACAATTATTGACGTATTTCCCGACGTCTCTTTGAACTGTGTCTCTGCCCTAGGAGGCATTGATTGACCGCGTCAGAACTGATTTTTGTTTTCATACGACAGTTGTCCATACTGCATTTTTCTCACTTTTTTGCCACACTGCTTTGAAACGTGATCGCCATATCAGAGGAGAGAAATGTTTATATAAGAGTTATTTTTTGTTTATGGTTTGGATTTAATAAAACTGTTAATTAGCAAATTGTATAGATTATATAGCAAATTCTAACACACCTCGCCTATAGAGCCAACGCTAACAAACTGTGATATATCGGACAATAACTCACTGCAAAAGTGTGTGATAGCTGACGTCACTGGAAAATGACGTCATTCATGGCATTAGACGGTGTAACGTCGTTTTTACGCTTGAAAGACGTTACTATTACATGTAAACGCATGCAACGTAGTCTAAATATTGGCGGGAGTTCTTCAGTGCAATGGCGGAAAGTTGGAAGAAGCTGAAGACTTCGAATGTGTTTTCGTCGTTTATTGTGTGTTAGAATCGAAATAGATCAGCTCCATTGCGTGAATTGTTGAGTAATAATTCACTGTTTGTCGGTCAGTTGTGCGAAGATAAATCACTCGCGCTGCGCGCTCATGATATGATCTTCTTTACAACTGACCTCCAAACAGTGAATTATTACTCAACAATTCACTGCTGGAGCTGATCTATTTCTTAAATAAACATATCTGGTTATTTTTCCTGTATATATTATCTATATAAAAATACATGCGTTGCATCTCTAGTTTCTAACTATAACACAAAAAGAACTTGCTATGTAGAGAGAGACGAAACAATCACCGAAAATGAATACAGTAAAACCTGTGTAAAAGGCCACTCAAAAATAGACAAAAAAGATCTTAATGACAAATGGTAGCTTAATTAAGGTCAAAAGCATTGCAGAATGCTCCCTGCAATTCCTTAGACCTGCATTAAGCAATAATTGGTCTTGAAAACCTATTTTTGGTCTTTTTGAGAGTGACCGTTTTACACAGGTTTTACTGTACGTATTTACCATAAACAATTAAATATTGAGTGATTAATTAATAAACAAATACCAGTAACGTGTCTGGCTACGGATGCATGTCCGACTGCATATCACGGGGTCGCCAGTTTGGTGCTGGCCCGGTCCCATACTTTCGTGGAGATTGATCATGAAATAATTTCTGCAGTCATTCTCCTCCCTTCCACTGAATCATTCAAGAAGGGTTGTTGTCAGTTACAACCGAAAGTATGTGCACGAAGTACTGGTTAACCGCTTGTTTAAGCTGGCCCAGGAAAAAGTGTGGTTAGGTAAACTGACCGTCCCGCCATGACCATAGACGTTGCATGGGATGTAAAGCAGCAAAACAAACAAACAAAATAGACAAATAGGCATGTTTACTTGATCAACTTAGATATCGGTTGGTTTGAAAATCCAGTTTTGTTCAGCATCCAGACATATACATCTTCACATATCATCTCGCAATCCTCCAATTTATTTAGTCTATCAGCTCAGATATCGGTAGGTTCGAAACATCCAGTATTGTTCAGTATCCAGGCATATACATCTTCACATATCATCTCGCAATCCTCCAATTTATTTAGTCTATCAGCTCAGATATCGGTAGGTTCGAAACATCCAGTATTGTTCAGTATCCAGGCATATACATCTTCACATATCATCTCGCAATCCTCCAATTTATTTAGTCTATCAGCTCAGATATCGGTAGGTTCGAAACATCCAGTATTGTTCAGTATCCAGGCATATACATCTTCACATATCATCTCGCAATCCTCCAATTTATTTAGTCTATCAGCTCAGATATCGGTAGGTTCGAAACATCCAGTATTGTTCAGTATCCAGACATATACATCTTCACATATCATCTCGCAATCCTCCAATTTATTTAGTCTATCAGCTCAGATATCGGTAGGTTCGAAACATCCAGTATTGTTCAGTATCCAGGCATATACATCTTCACATATCATCTCGCAATCCTCCAATTTATTTAGTCTATCAGCTCAGATATCGGTAGGTTCGAAACATCCAGTATTGTTCAGTATCCAGGCATATACATCTTCACATATCATCTCGCAATCCTCCAATTTATTTAGTCTATCAGCTCAGATATCGGTAGGTTCGAAACATCCAGTATTGTTCAGTATCCAGGCATATACATCTTCACATATCATCTCGCAATCCTCCAATTTATTTAGTCTATCAGCTCAGATATCGGTAGGTTCGAAACATCCAGTATTGTTAAGTATCCAGACATGTACATTTTTATAGATGAGCCGCAACACGAGATTTCCAACAAATAGGTATGTGCGACCAGCAAAGCCTCAGATCAGCCTGCGCATATGCGCAGTCTGATCAGAGCCTTTGCTAGTCGCTTGAATATTCTTTGAGTGTTAAGCTACTGACTGAACATCATTTGGAGTTTCTAAGCTTAAAAGGCAGCTGCAGAGGCTCGTCTGAGTCTACACTTGTCAAATTGCCACATTGTTGGAAGTCACATGTCATGGCTCATATCTTCTTGTAATACTTTCATTTATTTAGTCTATCAGCTCAGATATCGGTTGGTTCGAAGCATCCAGTTTTATTCAGCATCCAGGCATATACATTTTTATATATCTTCTTGTAATCCTCCCATTTATTTAGTTGATCAGCTCAGATATCGGTTGGTTCGAAGCATCCAGTTTTATTCAGCATCCAGGCATATACATTTTTATATATCTTCTTGTAATCCTCCCATTTATTTAGTTGATCAGCTCAGATATCAGTTGGTTTGAAACATCCGGTCTTGTTCAGCATCCAGGCATATACATTTTAATACATCTTCTTGTAATCCTCTCATTTATTTAGTTGATCAGCTCAGATATCGCTTGGATTGAAACATCCAGCTTCATTCAGCATCCAGACATGTACATTTTTTATAGATGAGCCGCAACACGAGATTTCCAACAATGTGGTATGTGCGACCAGCAAAGCCACAGATCAGCCTGCGCATACGCGCAGTCTGATCAGAGCCTTTGCTAGTCGCTTGAATATTCTTTGAGTGTTAAGCTACTGACTGAACATCATTTGGAGTTTCTAAGCTTAAAAGGCAGCTGCAGAGGCTCGTCTGAGTCTACACTTGTCAACATGCCACATTGTTGGAAGTCACATCTCATGGCTCATATCTTCTTGTAATACTTTCATTAATTTAGTCTATCAGCTCAGATATCGATTGGTTCGAAACATCCAGTCTTGTTCAGCATCCAGACATATACATTTTATATATCTTCTTGTAATCCTCCCATTTATTTAGTTGATCAGCTCAGATATTAATAGACTTTTCGCTTACTGTAAAGGCGGCAACTTTAATATTCATATCTGGGCGTGGTTCGACTATTTCATCTTCTAAACAAGGGAAATCAGGTTCTTTTTACAATTTGGTGAAGAATTAATAAGTTGTTTGGGCCGTGCAAACGTGAGTGCATTTCATTAAAATCTATCTGTATACACAGTGAACTCATATTATTAACCCTTAAAGCGCATAATCATAAAAAGTATGTTTTTGTCGTCCACTAAAATATTTGAAGCCACATAGACAGTGTGGACCCAGATCAGACTGCTCCTACAGGGACAGTCTGACCTGGGTCAACAATGTTTGCCTCTATGCTTATGTTGAACAGACATTTTCTGATGCAGCTGTTTTGCTAGCGTCTTAAGGACTAAATGATGTGTTTTGCGACTATACTGAGGTAATGGCGCAAGATGATACAGTTACTTTTGAATAAAACCAAGCCTTTTTTCAGCTTTTACCTATGTCTTAGGTAGGTTGACCAGCCCTAATTACGCATTCATGAGGTACCGCCTTTACAGTACTCAAAATGTCATATAATATCGGTTGGTTCGAAACATCCAGTCTTGTTCAGCATCCAGGCATATACATCTTCATACACCTTCTTGTAGTCCTCCAACTTATTTAGTCTCATACATATTTCACACATGCGTTCCTTAAACAGCTCCACATATTGTATAGCTTCATACCTATCTTTTTCAGAAAGAATTGCCGCATATTTTTCCTTATCTAAACTTAAACTTCGAAGGTACCTTCCGAGGTCATGTGCATCTTTAAAATCTGCCGAGCTGATGTAGACATTTTTATCCATTTTAATTGGTCTGTGTTGAGTATCACCAGCTCGCAATACTTGAATGATGTCATAATTATAGTTTTCATAGAACTTTTCTGTTATATATTCGCTACAAAGGGCGTTTTCAAAAGCAAGGTAATATCGATATGTAGAATTTAATATAGAGAAACAGTCCCCTGCTTCGTGATTATAGCGTTTGCCACAGTGCCATCTTCGACCACATTTACCTAAAATATCAATGTTTAAATACTGTTTAAGAATGTCAACATATTTTTCCCTTTTTGACTCTGTGTTACAGTGGCTCACTATCCATAAAGCATCCTTTGTCTTATTCTTTGATACAGCTAGATAATTCCTTTGAGGCAGTGTGTTAATTGACTTTAATTTAAGAGCGCCATATGGTAAAGGTAGATCAGAATGCTCAGAATATGTCATTGTCCAGTTGAAAGAATTCTGCACTCCTTGGAACATTTTTGGCGTATATATTGCTGTTGCCTCGTGCTGGACAAATATCCAGACCTGGTCACGTGGTCGTTTGAATGTAAGAGGAGAATGTATTTTCTGCCAGTTTATTATAACAGCATCACTGATTGGTGCATCACTTTTATTGAATGACATGAGACAGTTTTTGACCTGGCATTGTTCAAAGAACGGTGAGTTGAGAGAGTTGCTGACATTGCGCACAATTTGATGGTTTACTTGATTATAAAACAAGATTCTTTTCAGTTTGACGTCACTTCTGTTCTTTTCCACAGCTATCAGTGATTTAAAACGAACTCTTGATGGATAGAGAGATACATACATTCCCACCAAGCCTACGCAGAGGAAGAACATGGTCAGTCTGAGTGACACTGAAAAAAGAAAAAAAAAACACGAAGTAGTATTAATCTGTGCCTACTATAGAACTTTTTGGTCACCCCATGAATTCGTAATTAGGACTGGTCTACCTTTGACATAGGTAAAAGCTGAAAATGAAGCATGATTTTATACGATAGCAACTTATCATTTTGCCCCATAACACCTTGGGTCAGACAACCATATTGTTATGCCCCCAACTTCGGAAAAGTTGAAGGGGCATATTGCTTTGGGCTTGTCCGTCCTTCCGTGCGTGCGTCCGTCTGTTCAAAATTTAAGATATAATTTTGCAATTTCATAGATGGACTCAGCATCAAAAATAACTAACCCATATTTTTTCAAATCGGGATTATCTCCATTTGTTGAGTTATGCCCCTTTTAAAGGATCATAGTGGAATTTTGTAATCAGGATATTAAACAAACTATAACAGCTAGAAGCTTCAAACTTGGCCAGCTTATAGAGGATTATGAGTAGATTACCTGGTGAAAAAATCATTTTATTTTTTTGAGTTATTGCCCTTTGCAAATTTGGACATAGAAAACTTCGTTACAGCTAGCAGCTTCAAACTTGTCAGCTTATAGAGGATAATGAGTAGACTACTTGGTGAAAATTATTATTTTTTTTATTTTTTTAGCTCTTGTCCTTTGCGAATTTTGACATAGAAAACTTGATATCTCAAAAACCGTTACAAAGTTGGACAACTGATAGATGGTAATCAGTAGATTACCTGGTGAAAATTAAAAAAAAAATATTTAAATGTTTGTTTATTGGTTAACGTAAGTAGAGACAAAGGGTGTAGACCCAGATCAGACTGCTCAAATGGATCTACAGGTTAGTCATTTTTTTCAGCAGACGGCAAAAGCAGATGACATGTTGTGACTGGCGCTTTAAGGGTTAATGAATGAGAGTTCAGTAGTCCAGGCGCTGATTTCTGTACAGGCCTTAGTTTTTGACTTGGCATAACTTACCTGCCAGAAAAGGTTTGACTGCAGAAATGCAATCCTGGGGTCTTGTGCAATACTCCTAGGTACGTCGTACAGTTAAATTGTGGTAGCAGTTTTGCTGTAGGACGTCATCTTTGAACGTACCCTACGCTAAATGAGGCTTAGGCAAATTGAGAGGAAAGCACGCCTCACGTTCAACCATTGCTTCCTACTCAGCATATTTCCCTTAAAATTTATACATTACATGTATGTAATGGCATACGACAGTAAAGCAATACATTTTTTTGTATATATGGTATATTAGACGTGAAAATGTCCAACGGAAGGGGTGATTTACCCCACCCCCTGAATATAATGTATCCAAATTTAAAAAGAAATGAAATCTTCCCCGTTTCTTAATTTATCAAGTAAAATAGCATATTACTAATAACGAGGATCATTTGGAAAGTTCTTAGCATGGCATCATAACTCCAAAATGCGTTGATAAAATGCTATCAAGTAATACATTTTGGAAACTAGAATTTAACGGCTATTTGATGGTTTAATTTTTGCCGCAAAAGGATTTGGCATGCACGTGCAACGCATGCTCAAAATGAGTAGGGGTTTATATACTGGATGAAATTTTAAGCAAAATACTTGGAAAAAGCGAAGGAAAATTGGGGGCCTTATTTGCGATCATGATTTGACATATTAACGATTTGGTGCCAACTTAATTTTTAGTAGAATATATAATGCGATCACTGCTTGCACGACTACCACCTTTACTTTTGGAAAATGTTGACTAACAGAGAATTGGTAAACTTTTAAAAATGGGACTTTTTTCGATTTTTCTTTATACTTTTACTAAAAATTGTATCACTACAGGAGCACGAAAAATGCCTATTGAGTTTATGTTTTGCATTATTTGTAGCGAATAATACATAAAAATCATTTCGTCGCGCAAAAAGTGTGGCTTGTTTAGTTCTGTATTCAAGAAAATTATGCCTAATAACACTACCCCTACTTTTCAAGAAGTGGGTGGGGTAACTTAACCCCTCACATTTTGTCGATGGCATAAGAACTTTTCATGGTATCGCGTTAACCATCACAAAAGTGATTGATTTCTACTCTCTAGGTATTTTTACTTCTTTATTTGCCACGGTTTTCAATTGAAATGAACCAGAATGTCAACTTATAGCTAAACTTACTCTGCCCCATGGAAAGATTATACGAGTTATCTTCCCTTTGTTCTGGTTTACAAAATGTATTTTTGTTTCAATACTAAGAGCATAAAGTGTGCTTGATAAAAATACCCACGCACGGCATTTTTAAACTACTGTCGGTTATATATTTTCAAATATGTGCATTGTGGCATGCGATTTTTAGACGAAAAAAATAGCGCACTGCTTTGCTTTCTAGACGGTTTAGGTATTACTGTTCCTGTATTTAGTTATTAGAAACATCCAACTCGGTCGTCAATTGTATAATAACCGTACCAGCTTGTGGCCTACCAAAAGGTACAAAATTATCTTATTTCATGAACTATTGTTAATGTTCTGCACACTTTTCAAGAGGTAAAATGTTATACTTTCCACTGAAATTTTGCGTTTTCCAGTATACAAACAGTACATGTATTCACAATAATATTTTTCGTGTCTGCATTATAATATCCTCATGAAACTTATGCCATAACATAGGGGAAAGATAGCTCTTTAAAACGATACCAAACATGTTAGGATTTGTAAATCGGTTACTGAGATAAAAGACCATGCTAAGAACTTTCCAAATGCCCCTCGTATATTTAAACATTATTCCAGTAGTATGTTCGTCATGTTTTACATTTGTTACAAATCAAAGAAAGAACATACCACCTAAAATGACAATTCAGGAATGCGTGTATTACACAATTTTCAGTGTACATTCTCAGCTGCAATAGATTGTATCTGTGACTTATACTAAATTCTTATACATGGACATTACGATAGCCTTAGATCATTAAATGAAATGCAGCAAACAGCCAGTATGCGTTTAACCATTATACAACATGACATTACAGTTATATACGTTATTTACTTTCAAATGTTTTACTATTGAATGCAGTTATATCATTAGATTATGTGCAACCAAACGACCTCTACAAAATGAGGCTTGAAGACTGTACATTTCTATAACCAAGTTTTATTAGCCACATAATGAAGTGCGCTAGCTTTTCAGCGGATAAGGCGTTACCCTGCAATAGCTAAATTCACTACGTTACCCTAAAATAATAGGAACTCCTATAGTGTTAATATCCAGTGTTTTCTTATTCTTTAGTTTCAATATTAACTTTTATTTGAAAGAAAATTACTAGCAATATTTTTAAAACTTATTTTGGCACCTTTAATTACAGTTATATATGTTTCTTTCCGCTAAATACACTATTTAATAAAATAACAGCACTATATAACCAATTGTATAAGCCACAAAAATACATGCAATTATAGCTTGTAAGCTATTGACTACAATAACTATATTGATAGGTATGTTTTGGGGAAAAACTTACACTTAATTCCTAAATTTCCTTTTAAATTTACAATATTGGTTGAAATCGAGAAATGAAACATTAAAGCAAACGTTAATCCTTGCCATAGCAAAAACTATTTTAATGATAACGGTTTCTGTCCCACATATTGCAAACGCCATGCCTATTCATAGGGTTAAAACCGCTCTATATCCAATCATTATCCAGTTTGACGGAGAAATAACACAACTGATGTGAGTAACGTATACAACAAAAGTATTTAACCCATTTTAGACTAGCGTTCTTTTTGCTGGACATAGACAAATAGTACAGGCCAAGATCAGACGTCACAGCATGCAATGTCTGATCAGGTTCTATACTGTTTTCTTACAGGATGTTCTATCAAAATTTGAATAAGAATGAAAAAAAACACCCAACAACCCTGAAGACGAAAATAGACTGGTCCATTTGATAAAAGTGCGAAGTTTCACTCGACTTTAAAGGGTTAAGAATATATGACATTTATCATACCCTTTGTCTGGTTCTGCAATGTTATAGAGCATTGAGACGGGATATTTTTTCCAAGGTTCTTTATGGTAATACGTTTTAGAGGTCAAGGCTTAGAACAACTCTTTTGCATTATAAAGATTATATTGTAGCTGTTGCAAAATGAATGGACTCAAATAAATTATTGGAAATTTTGTTTTGCATTATTTTTATAAATTAGGCTTAGTCTAAACGTGGAATTTGTTCATATAAAAATCGTTACGATATTCAGCATATCTAATGAGCACATAGTCATTGGTGCAAGAATGGCATCCCATTAACCCTTTGTACGTTCCAAATCAAACTAAATTAATGATAAATAGTAACGTATATAAAATATCAAATTGTTAGTAAACACATTTGATTTTAGTTCAGCAATGAAGGCTCATGCAAGCCTGTAAAAGTATATCATTGGACACATCATAGCATTTGCAGCTTGTATATGTAGATGAAGACAAACGCTAGCTCCACTGCATCAGCATGGGGGATTAAACGTTGCATTTCCCCATGTGAGGTAGGTACCAAAATCACATATGGTGGTTCGAATCTTCAATTGAGAATGTATAAATTACATAAGAGAGGTCCGCAATTGTTTTTTTGATTTTATGGCAACGAAATTTACACTTGTGCTACCGTCAAAGATCATATTGAAGATAAGATATTCACAATAGTGTATATTATATCACATAACTTATACAACAAGAGAGTCACTGCTTTATCAACCTCTAAGATTTATACTTACCTTTAAAAGTAATAGAAGTATGATTTTTTTGGAAGGAAGCATTACAAATATGACATGCATAATATACTTTCATGCATTCTTTCTAGGCATTGCATTTAAGTCTTTCATTGATGGCAACGACCACTGCACAAAGTGTTTGTAAGAACAAATGACTTTTTGTATGTCTCTATAAATCACTACCCTTAACATGTTTTGTGCTTTTATATAATTTTCCATTTATGTGTAATGCATTTGTTTTCTGTTTGGAGAAGCAAGATATTTTTTAGAAATGCTGTATTGATTTTAATTTTATATCACTTATTCATTCTTATGTTTATATACATAAAGCGTTTTGTTATCAATAATTATTTTTACAAGACTCCTGTAATATTTTGGTCATGCCACATTCTTTATAGTGAAAATTATCATCAGTTATTTAAGCATTGATTGCTAAAACTGAGAAAGATCTCATGACTGCATGTTTTTAAACGTCTTATTTTTCCATCCAACATCTTGTAAAACATTCTTAAGTATATTTTACATTACCTGAGTGTCACAATGTCTTATTCAGCCTGACATGACTCTTGGCTGGTAATGTCGTATGTGTTAAAATAGTTTTTTAAGCAATAGTTAACATGTGTTCCTTGGATATGATCATATCACATGAGATCGTTGTCATCCATTATAACTGATTGTACCCATTTTCAGGTAAATGTTTCTTTAATATAAAACCTCTCCTTATAAAGTGATATTAGTTTAGCAAATGATCAAAGGTACTAACAGTTTCATAAAATAAACTATAAAAGGTATGCTGAAAATAAACTAAAATCTATTTAAAAGCTGAAACAAGTAATGTGTCTTCATCTGCGTTTGCATATAAATGTCAGTATACAGTTTGATTTTTTATAGATTATCTTTAAAAATTAGCTGATTACAGACACGTATAATGCATAACCTCTATTGTAATATATCTATATTAATTTTATTCTATCCACTCTTAGGTAATTGATTTTGTCTGGAATGTAAGCAAAGAAAAATAGTATAATTTTATTACCATCTCTCTAAACATTCTGTAATTTGTATTTTTTTCTATGGGAAATTAACCTAGGTTTTATTCAAGGAGCTAACCTATATAATGTAACTGACTTTGTTTGCATAATGTGTGCAATAGTAAACTGGGTACATAAAACTATTTTCAAATGACTGATGAGACTCTATTCTATAAAACTTATTTGTGTTGTTACTCTCCTGTGATAAATATTACATAATTCTACATCCTTCATATTTTAGCTTTTCAGGGTCCAATCGTATACTGTCTTTGATAACATTTAGGACAAGCATATGACCTTATGATATTTGTTATGGTTATGTATGTTACTTTAATAAATTTGACAGAAATGGAATGTATTCTACTACTACTAAAAGGTTGTCTATTTCTTTGTTTATGTGTTTTAGAATATTTAACTTTGGACAAATAAAAATGATATTTCGTGGAGTTGAAAACTTAAAAAAATCTTTGTTGCAAATGTAAATGTTTATAGATATAGTAACTTAATAAAAAACTGATATATAGTTTAGAACAAACTGCTGTCTTGTTATAAATTTCAAACAAAACAGGTTTGAAATTAAATAAAATACCATATGACATATAATATAAGGTATTTAGCAATATATCTAGGAAGTCTTAAAGTTTGTAATGTACGTTACATATTGTCATTCAAGCATTAAAATATGGAACTTTACACCAGAAACGCAGTAAAGTATAGCTTTTTACTATCATTTATCGATAGAATGCTCAATTAGTGTTAAAAAAAGTCAGCAGATGGTATTGCATGCTAACTTGCAAAGTGAAATGATTCTAACCATATTCACCATTTTTTTTTTTTTTGGGGGGGGGGGGGGTTATCATATTCAACAGCTTATAATTCTTGAAGTAATTATGATAGAAACAAGATGTTTGCAGTTTTGAAACAGTCAGGCAATTACCTTTCCCAAACATGGTATGTAAAACGTATATACTCATTATAGAATTTCTAAAATTAAACTTTGACCAAAATTATTTTAATTATTAGGCGTAATTGAAGATATAACGTATATGACAGTTATAACATAAAAGTTGTGCTTCTGGATGCATACAATTTATTTTCATAATTGTTTAGGTCCTTATCGAGGTTTTGGCAGTAAATAACGACCGTATGCACCATCTGGATACAGCATGGATACCATTTCTTATTCAAATGTCGCCATTTTGATTTTTATAGTAAAAACGGGGTAGGTGTACAAAACGACTCCTCCTGGAAAACTGCTACCACAATTTGACTGCACGACGTGCCTATGAATGTTGTAGAAGGGTAGTTCTGACTATTTCTGAAGTCAAACCTTTTCTGGCTGGACAATTGTGCAAAGTCAATTTTCAAAACCCTAGCTCCTTGACTACAGTGTATATACGGTAACGATTTTCGTGAAATACGCGCGGCTCAAACAATTTATTAACTCTTTAATAAAACCTGATTTCCCTTCCTCCTTGATAGTAGCAGATGTAATAGCCGAACCACGCTCGGATATGAATATAAAACTGTCACCTTTACCGCTATCAAAAAGCTATATTATTCTTGGTAAATTAATTTTTCATGTTTTTTGTCATCTGCTGACATTTTTTAAACTTATTTGAAAATTCTTTGAGGGATACCATCAGAGTGTCAAACATCATAATGTAGTTTAAAAGTAGACTAATAAGGAATAAGTTCATACAACATAATTTATTATTACAACATATCTACTCTACATCTACACACAGTAATATTGGTAATCACTTTATATGCTACTCTCTGAGTGCCCATCCCTACATAACTGAACGATTGTGATTAGAAGTTAAGAAACAAATCAAACAAAAAACTCTCTGCTTGTGAAGTATGCAGTGCATAGACATTGATTTTAAAGCACAAAGGGGTTTCACATAGAAATGCACTAAGTTATGCACAAACCTAGACACTGAGTCTTTGGGATCATGAAACTAAGTCTGAAGCACTAAGCTAGTCTATGTCAACTGCATATTACTGTATGCCAACTCTCAACAATCACTCTGAGTCCCAAATAAAATGGTCACCTGAAAACAATGTAATTATACTAAGTCTATTGTTCATTGATGTTTATTAACAACAAATAGGAAACAGATAAACATACTGCATTGATTATAAAGATATGTATTCAACTAACTGTAGAAAAAGTGCACCATAAGTCGATTTTACGCGTTTCGTATAAATGCGACAGCCCTTTTTTTTTTAAATCATGTGTATATATATACATTGTACAACAAAACAAGGACCACCCCCACACACACAATCAATAGTGGCAACAATAAAAAATGAATCAACGACCACAGAACCACCGCCTTAGAAAGGACACCAGCGGAAGCTACCGGAGGGCTTAAATTAATTTTACTGGCCATATTAATATACTTTTCGCTTACTGTAAAGGCGGCAACTTTAATATTCATATTTGGGCGTGGTTCGGCTATTTCATCTGCTAAGGAAGGAAAATCAGGTTCTATTTATAATTTTGTGAAGAACTAATAAGTTGCTTGGGCCGCGCAAACGTGCGTGCATTTCATGAAAATCCTAACCGTATACACTGAACTCACATCTATTAACCATTAAAGCGCATAATCACAAAATGTGAGTTTTTTTGTCGTGAAGCCTCATAGACAAACAGTGTGGACCAAGATTAGACTGCTCCTAAAGGTCTGATCTGGGTCCACAATGTTTGCCTCTATGCTTATGTTAAATAGACATTTTGCTGGTGCAGTTATGCAGTTATTTTGCTGTCGTTTTAAGGACTGAATACTGTGTTTTGCGTCTATACTGAGGCACAGTTTGTAAACTGAAATAAACATCCTGTACCGTTCCTCCGCTAGCTCACGCCTTGTAAACATGAATAGCAGCACTCGTGCGTAACCAGTAGTCGGAAAATGCGTGTATTTAGGTACATGTACACCTTTCGATTTATATTGTTAGCGATACAGACAATACACATTCGATCAAGGTAAGAAGAGCCATTTTATCTATTTTATTCCGTTTTATTCCATGATTTTAACGGTTTCCTCCTTTGCATTTTGCTTTGTTAAAAAACGAATTGCTCACAATCAGAGCCGTTCTGTGTCGAAAACGAGCTTAAATGCCAGATTGCACGGTTTTAGTGGAATTGGCAATCACATGTATACATGATTACATGGTTGTAACTGTAACAGTTACTTAGATCTATGGAAAAATGAATTTTAATAGGTGGGCCCTCGCATTACAGCTGTACCAACAACTCTCACATCACGATTTCCGACAACTGGTTACGCACGAGTGCTGTTATTCATAATGTATAAGGCGTGAGCTAGGAGGAATGGGTACAGGATGTTTATTTTAGTTTACATACTGTGTGAGGTATACAGTTACTTTTGAATAAAACCACGCCACATTTTCAGCTTTTACCTATGTCTAAGGTTGACCAGTCCTAATTACGCATTCATGGGGCGCCGCCCTTACAGTAAGCAAAAAGTCAAAGAATATCTCATAAATTTTTGCCCTATATTCTGCTGTTGTCAGACCACAAAACTTATTAAAAACTCATACCTGCTTTAAGGGTTATTTCTTGTCCTTTCAACATGATGTGAAAACTATTATCCCTTGGTATTTAAGTATCTGAAAAACATACGACATCGATGTAAAAATATACTGACCCACACTTCCAACGCAAAATGTTTCAGGAATGTAACTTTAATTAATATATGAGGTCTTGTCGTAATCATTGTACCGCTCAGGGGTTATGGCAGACTTTTACCCAATCAGGTTATGATTAAAAGGGGGTGATTGACTGATGAAGTTCTACTTTCATTTTCATAAATAAGTGTTTTAATTATTGATAAAATTGCATTATAATGGATGAACCAATATATATGTAACATTCAAGGTTCTGTTTGATTTTGCGTTAGAAGTGTGGTTCAGTATAATACAGTAAAACCTGTGTTATACGGTCATTCTCAAAAAGACCAAAATAAGTTTTGGTTTAAACAATATTTTATTCAAAGTTCTTTTAACATATTATGATATATACATACAATATTTCTAGGATTTGACGGTAAGCGTTAAGCTTATATGTTGTCATCTCCCTTTAGAAAAAAAAGTTTTCATGACTTATTATCGCTTAATTGAGGTCAAACGTATTGCAGAATGCTCCAAGGGCCTTTGTTTTGTCTATTTTTGAGTGGCAGTTTTACACAGGTTTTACTGTAAGCATTGAAGTTGATTACACCTTTCTTGGTCTCTGCAAATATGAAAAATTCTTGGACTTTCACCTCAATTAACAATTACACTCCATCGGTAATACAGTAAAACCGGTGTAATACGGTCACTCTTAAAAGACGATAATAGATTTTCAAGACTAATTATCGCTTAATGCAGGTCAAAATGATTACAGAATGCAAAACTTTCGACCTTCACTAAGCTAAAATTTGTCAGAAAGATTTTTGTTTTGTCTATTTTTGAGTGGCCGTTTTACACAGGTTTTACGAGGACTGTTCAAATATGAATGCAAGTAGCTTCATAACTTTCTTCACATATATGCTACGACAAAATGTCATACATTTCTGGAAAGAATTATTTGTCGCCTTTGAAATGGCACCAAACATAAAGAAACACTCACTATATTTCTCGAGTTACAAACCCTTATATAAAGGCTATTCCTGTATAGTGAAGTTTTTTGAAGCAAATTGCAATGCACGTTTTGGTACATGTGCGGATATTGTGTCATATCTTTGGAAGTTTTAGACAAAATGGCACCAAATTTTAGATGCAAGTTAAGTAACAATCCAAAAGTTGCTTGCAGGATAAAGTTTACATAATCCTGTTTTAATCTCGAGTAAACAGGCACGTTTGTACGTCATTGATTTTATGATAAACGTCATTTGAGTTATCTACTGGTGATGCAATAATGAAGATCGCTGTGTCGTTTTCTTTGTGTTTTGCAGAAAACATGCTAAATATATCATTAGGAAGTTTTCAAAACGCGCCGTCCTCTACTTACAGAGTAATCGCATTTTATATCATCCTTCAAGCATTTTTCTGCCTCTTAATGACTTGTTTACATTAATTAAAATATGTTCAACCTGTATAGTCCTCAGGACCAGGTGAGTAATTTTATTGTAAATAATGCCTATAGTGGTCATACTTAATGTTTACGTTCAAATTTAGAATAAATGCTGCAATGTTATGACAAAAAAAAAAATAAGTATAAATTCTATAACCCCTCACTTAAGGCATTTTTGACCTATAAAAATGTTTTTCAGCGTTTAAAAACTACCCACTATCCATCAATAATTTGTAGCAACAACTCAGTATGAGCGAGCAACATATTGTCTTTGAGATAAAACTAGTTTAAATGTTGCTTCGTGCATCTTGTTAGAGATAAGTTTAACTGAAAACTGAAAGGTGGTGTTTTGTTTACCATTTAGTGGCAAACGTAAGGAGACTGTGAAAACAATTCGTTGTTATTTAAAAAAGCATGTCGGATTTTCACAACTTTCTCAGAATCATTATATAAGAATATGGGGGATACTTCATCAAAAAATTTCAAGAAATTTCACCTGTTTATCGAAGAATACGCTCGTCTATATCATTGGTATATGTTCGAAGCATTGAGTTTGTTAGTATACTAACGTGACCCTCATTCAAAGGGCTATAGCTCGATAAGTATACTGTATTGTTCTTTAGGTCTGGTGCCAGTTTAAAGGTGACATATAGGCCTTTATAGAAACGTTTACTATTTTGTTGTAGCATATATGTAAAGAAAGTTATGAAGCTACTTGCATTCATATTTGAACAGTCCTCGTATTGTAATGGTATCTCATGATCCACGGATGCCGAATAGAATACAGAGGACGACTTCTCACGGCAGTCGACCCCCGGGAGATCAGGTGCCTTGCTTGCAGCTAGTCACCTTTAGATAAGCGAATAACATGCCTTCTCTGAGTTTTTGCTTGTTGCCCAAATGAAAGATCATTATTAAGGTCAATAAATGAGGTCAAAGGTCAACAGGTGCGAAAATATATCAAATGTATTAAGCATAACACTGAACTTGAATTTTGCTGCAAATGATTTAAATCCCGCCCCTCTCCCCCCCCAAAAAAAAATGGCAAAACTGTTTAAGTAACCAAAGGCCATGTACTTTTTTCAGTTTTTGCCTTTTGCTCAAACTTAGAATTATTATTAAGATCAAAAATAAGGTCAACAGGTTCTAAAATATGTAAAATGTATTAAAATTTATTATACTTAAGCCCAAAGGAAGCTGGCATTTTGTTGCAAATGATTGTAAACTAATGACTTAGCAACCAAAGTACATTCCCCCTTTCAGTTTTGCCTGTTGCTCAAAGGAAATATCACTATTTAGGTCAATAATGAGGTCAAAGGTCGATAGGTGCGAAAATATGCAAACTGAATTAAACACAATACTTAGGCCTAAAAGAAACTTGCTTAAGTATTTATTTTGAGGCATATCATACGATTTTTCTTTTTACAAAATAATGCTTAAGTGAGAGAAGGACATGTCCACTGTTTTTGCCTATTGTCCGAACGAAAGATCATTATTGAGTTCAATAAATGAGGTCAAAGGTTAACAGGTGAGAAATATATGTAAAATGTATTAAATACAGTACTAAAGGAAACTGGCATTTGCTTTTAAAACTAATGCTTATAAATGTCCAGACCAGTCTGCTCGCACATGCGCGGATCCAGAGGGGAGACAGGAGGTCCAGACGCCTCCCACCCCTGGAAACTCACAAAACTATAGGGTTTCTTACCAATACTTACCAATACTGCTCCAGAACCCTTGGAAAATCACAAAGCCACCAATCTACATTCAGTGTTGTGCCACATTCAATGTTGTGCCATCATCGGCTGGCGGGGGCGGGCCCATGATGAACCACTTATAGTGGTATTTGGATCCTCTCTCCCTTTATCAACTAAATAAAAGTTGTCAGAGTTGGACACCCTCTGACAAAACTTTCTAGAACCGCGGATGTCACTCGTGTACATGATCTTGTTAGCTTTATACGTATAGGTTATATACTGAACCACACTTCTAACGCAAAATCAAACAGAACCGTTAATATTACATATATTGTTTCATCCATTGTAACGCAGTTTTATCAAACATTAAAACATTTATTTATGAAAATGAAAGAAGAACTTCATCAGTCAATCGTTCCCTTTTAATCCTGATTGGGTGAATGTCTGCCGGTTCTGACCGGTACAATGATTTCGGCAAAACCTCGTATATTAATTACAGTTACATTCCCGAAACATTTTGCGTTGGAAGTGTGGGCCAGTATTGATTATAAGAATCTATCAGGATAGAAAAATCCGTCCCGAGGATCGCCGTTTGGCATCACGAAGCTTGCCGAGTGATGACAAATGGTGATACCGAGGGACGGATTTTCTATCCTACCCTCACACGAATAATGGATTCTTTTTCTTGCTTACCACTATTTTTCTTTATTTCTTTATTTATATATTTATCTATTTTAAAATAAGTTTCCAGAAGTCCCTGAATACGCTAAGATGCAATTCACATGATGACGTAACTTGACGTCCTGGGTAAGATAGCATGGGTAAGATAAGATTTTCTATCCCAGGGTAAATTCTCAGATATCCTTATCCGGTGTGCAAGAACATATATTAAAATTTTAAAGGAATTAAGCTGGAACGAGCGTAGCGAGTGAACCACTTAATTTCTTTATAATTGTAATATACTATGATCTATGACTGACTTATAGTTTTCTTCTCCCCTTCTCTGACTGCTCCTTTGGAAATGGTCACGTTGATCACTTAACAGATTTACTTAATGATTTACTTAATAGATATTACAAATATTGACAAAATATGTGATTGAGTTATAATTTAAATGGCCTGACAGGTAACACATTTCTTTGTCATGCTATAAAAAATGGAAAAAAAAGAAGAAAGAAATATTATTGTGCTCACAAAATAACGGAATAATAACTTGAGTTTACATTAAATGCTACAGCTATTATACACTAGAGGGCTTTGAAAACGCATCACCATAATTTTGCCATTTTCTCGCAAATGGTAAATGTGATTGAAAAGCTACTGTCGTGCCAACCAAGAGTGACAGTGACGTAATATTTTGTTTAAAATTGTTAAGTAAAACATTAACTTGTACATTCCACTTGAGCTAATGCGAATCGATAGACCACTTGTGTAATAATCCTATCCTGCGGATAGGGTTAATACTCAAGTGATCTATCGGTTATAAGTCCGTGATAACTTTGTAAACACAACATGTTGTCACTGTCACTCTTGACTGGCAGGACAGTACTTGCAGTGTTTAATGTGCATCTCAGAATTGGTATGAATCAGTCGTTTATTTAACTGTGTCATTTGTTTGTTTGTTTGATTTGATTCTTTACGTCCCATCAACAATCTTTAAGTTAAACAGGGACGGGTCTTCCTGGGTTGAACCAGTACTAAGGCAGGATAAATGTGTCTTGCTAAAGGACCACAACGCAGTGACGCCGGCGAGGCTCGAACCCGCGGCCCCTCGGTCTCGAGTCAAGCACTCTACCACTGAGCCACTGCGCTCCCTCTTGACTGTGCCGTAACGCGATGTTGATGTTGACGTCACATGGTAGCATACAGCATTCAGTGCAATTTTGAAAAGTCCGGTTGATGCTTTTTGGTTATTGTTTTATTTACACTGTAGCGTGTATGATAACAATACCAGTTATGCAGTTTATTAACTTTTTCTGATCATCATTAATATAATGTCAATATTTGAGAGAAAAAAACAACGTCAAATTAAAACATCAGTTTACAGCTCATTTTAAGAAAATTCCCCATACGTTACCTTTATGTACACTCACAATTTTGACATTGACTACTAACACATGCAATCATATTGCGATTGCGATCATATGTAAAGGTAGCATTCTACCAAATATTCCTGAAGTATGACCAAGCCCTTTTTGGAGAAGAAGTAGTCATCAGAAAAAAACACTGTAGATCATTTCATTGGTCAAATTCCTTTTGCTTCACTGGAAGGTGATAAAAGGCCAGATAAAATTAATAAAAAATCAAGAGAGTTTGAACATTTTATGCCCTAAGCAGGAGAATAATGTTTCAATTTTTAGAGTACCCACTCTGATAAAAATCATTTGTTTATTTGCTGCGGACTAGGGGGTTATCCAACTTATTTACACATGACTAATTTTTGAGATAGGAAACCTCCATGTTTTTCATCATAAATCAAATAAGCTATGGCAGGTCTTTCAAATAAAAGACTTTTGTCAAAATTGTATGTGTGAATAGATTTTGAGAATGGATTACTTTACTGCTATTTTGCACTGTCGGCAATGGAGAAATATTTAGTGGAAAGCCTCCAAAACGGAAGAAATCCTAGATTTTTTTGATCCCAAAATCATTCTGAGAAAGGGAATTCCAGGTACGTACTTGTAGGTAGGAAGTAGATTGAAGACAATGGATGCTTTCTGGTGGCAGTTAAATGAAAAACTAGCTAAAAAGACCATCTTCAATCAGGGACAGCACAGCTGTGACATATGGACTGGTGCAAAAAGTCACGGTACATATGGGAAGTTGGCCGTCACTTAGCCTGATGGGTCAAAATCAGTTGAAAGTGCCCACAGAGTTTCTTTCATGACATCAAACCACTTTTTAAAAAATGATATGCCTCAAGTAGATGCTGAAGGGAGACAATTAGAAGTGTCACACTTATGCCACAACAGCCTGTGTATAAAAAATGCCCACCTTACCCTAGAATCGCACGAAAATAACCAAGAGCGGATACATTGTAAACTGCAGAGACAGTGCACCAGACAACAACAAACATACCGTTTGCTTTAAACTTAGGTACTGAAATTGTTATTTTTATGAGCCTTTTTGTCTTGTCAATACTAGTATAAGTATGGTCCCGCCGAAATTTTTCAGGCGTCACAGGTAGTAAAATGTTTTTTGATATTTCACTACTTCTCCGTGCTCGGCGTACAATTTGTAAATGGCCAGTCGCAGCTTACTTCTACTTTCTATCTACTGTTTTGCCTTTTTGCGAGATTTATGACTGTTTGTTTTCTTTTGTTCTTGGTATAGGGCCCTAGAAACCCTTGTTCCAGAAGGGATTGGAGAGCCAACAACCTTACACAGTTTGTATATTGATTCGCCAGGTCCATTGTTTATGTTGTGCGCCGCAATGTGAGCTCTGTCAGGGAAATTTCTCGAAAAAGGTAAGGTGCTTTGGAAGAGATCTCCTCATTGAACGATAAGTAGCTTCAACTTTTTGCATATTTGTGTTCATTTTGGTTCTTTCAAGGATTGCGGGACCGAGCCTATATTCGACACATTTACGCATTAAGTTGAGACTTTCATCACATGATTTGATCGTGAAATCTTTCGTCAGAAATGGACTTCTTTGAAGCCAGGTGGTATTACATTTATTCATGCACACAAATGAATAGATATGGCATAGGTCATGGTGGCCATGATAATAGTTAACAATAGCACCACATGTGTATGATAGAGCTGCTTTGAATTTCAAGGTATCATTAGGAAATTTATTAAAAGCTTGAGTGAATTCTGCCTGACAGCGCTCTGCAAGATCCATCGAAAAATTGTCTTGCATTTTCTGTTTCTCATATTTAAATTTTGTGGGCATGTGAATTGTCAACTCACTCATGTTTTTAATATATTTCCTATGCTTATGCGAAACATGGCGCGTGCCAAGAAGATGCTTAGGCTCAACACTAGCAGCACTAGTTATGCCGTCTGCATAAAGCCTCATTGCGGCTGTGTACGATGATGAATCTGGATTAGTTGTTAAATATGCCACTTCAAGACCAGCACTAGCCAATTCTGAAAAGCTATGTTTTGCCCATTCTTCTTCATTGCCAATATTGCTAGCCATATCAATATTGGCAAAGCACTCCCCAGAGTGCTGGCACTCAATGCCTGAACAATGCTTTAGCTTCCAACAGAGCTTCGATTTAGTTTGAACATTTATTATTTGTTTCTTGTTGGTCTCATTTTCTGCAACCACATATATGGCTTGAGTGCTGGGCTGAAATGGAGTCTTTCCTACTCCAGAGTATAAAGCATTATTATAACAGCCGTCAGTCTGAACATTTACTGCTTTAGTATCTTTTCCACAAAAACTCTTAAAAGACTGTAAATCCTGACATCGCAACATCATATCGTCAATATTCTCTTTTCTTATATTGGGCATTGTTTTATTGGCACACTTTTGCATGCCACTTGCAGACGGGGGTGGAGTGCTGATGCTATAAAGCAGTTTGGAAAACTTGAAGAGCCAATAGATGTTTGACGTAACCCCACTTGAAGTCCGTGATTGGTGCATGCTGGACGCCGGCCTGGGTTACCCGATTTTTCCTCCTCAAACAAATTGAAAGTATTTGACTTGTAATTACATTCTGTGCAGAGAAGCCGCTCTCGCCAACATAATCCAATTTTTTCTCCCTCTAAGTCCCATGTCAAAAACCCCTTCCCACAATTTGGTGATTGTTTTTGGTAATCTTCAAATACTTAATTCCACATCTCTGCTGTTTTGCATGTGCAGCAGTCTGTAGGTGTTGAGCTCTGACCTGAAGTTGAGAGTTATCTCACTCAGTGCAGTTGTGACACAACTACAACAACACAACAACATCATCATCATCATCATCATCATCATCATCATCATCATCATCAACAACCAAAAATGAATTTTAAGGATTCAAAAAATGCATAACTCTTATCTGGACCTACTTCTGCACATTTTTGTATTTCTGAGATGTTTGTTTCAGTCGGGCGTAGAAATCGCACGGACGGATTCTCACTGCTAAAGTTGATTTGCTCATACTGATTTCGATCCAGTCTCAAATATGGTTTTAAAGGTTCACTTGATCTATTTTTTCCGGAGTTCTTCCCTTATTTGAATGGTAGAAATGTCCCTTCCTGCATTTAGTGTTGTTACTTTGAGACTCCTTTTTAAAGACCATGGTGTCAGAATGTCAGCCATGTAATATAAACAATTCTATCATTGAATTTTGCGATGTGATGTTGTGATGTCATAAATCCGTCAAGCCATAGCCACTCATTTGGCGTACTTTTTTTTCTATTACACCATGTATCAGGTTAAACATCACTCACTGAAGAGCTCATGCACAGGCTCTCTCTATTTGCTCTACAACCTCTAACATTAAAAAACAGGTCACTGATGAGCATTAGCACAAAACAACATAGAAAACTATTGTGACTATATGGAAGTTGTAAAATAAACATTGCAGCAAAATACAGGCTACAGCTTCAATACAGGAATATAGATTGATAAAGAAATCAATGGAAAATGACCAAAGCACACTTACGTAATTTATACAGACTGATACAATGTTTGTTTTTGTGTCTCCAAGGTAAGGTATCAGAATCTTAGTGCCCTTGTCATGATAACAATGAAGTTTTGTCGGTAAAAATTTTGCAAGTTTTGCCAAAAGCTGTTACTTGTTTTTCCCCTCAGAAAATAGGGCTTGCTGTTTTAGAAACCTCCCCAAATTTGACCTCAATTTGATTTATCTATAGAAATGATTTGATGTCATGATTGCAGCAACTTTCACCCACTTATCAATGCATGTTTAAGCAGTGATGGCTAATGTCAAGCTAGTGCAGAGGCTGTCCAGGCATTTGCTGATGGACGAGATTTGACAGATGTTCCCTTCCTCATCAAATGACCCCAGAAATTTGTTTAAATCTGATAATGTCTACAGATATGCTGCATTTGCCTGCCTGGATAGTACATACAGTGCCAAGGGAAGTGAATCTGATAGTAGCATGGCATTATCAGAATGTATTTACTGCCTACCCGGTTATTTAAAGACATTTAGGGGTCTATGTATTAAACATAAAAAATCCATCTTGATGATTTACACCCAACACTTAATTTGTTTTTTCAGAACACAGACTCCAGATATAGAAGCAAGGGGCAAGAAACTTTCATTTAATGTTCCCAGTTAGAATGCTGCAAGGTGGGTACCTATTACACATATTCTAAAATACAATTTCACAGCCTTCAGCAAAATGAATGGGGTGGGGGGGGGGGGGGGCGGGGGTGGTTGCTGTTGAGCTAGAAATTTACAAATTCCTATGCTGCACATGGAAATTAGTGCTGGTTTCTAGTTAGTGAGACAGAACCACATGATATAAAGACCAAATAAGATCAATAGAAGACAGACAAAATTTCAGTATAGGTAGCATTCTACTAAATATTCATGAAGCATGGCTACGCCCTTTTTGGAGAGGAAGTAGCCATCAGAAAAAAACACAGTGGATCATTTCATTGGTCATATTCCTTTTGCTTTATTGGAAGGTGATAAGAGGCCAGGTAAAATAAATAAAAAAAATCAAGAGAGTTTGAACATCTTATGCCCTAAGCAGGAGAATAATGTTTCGATTTTTAGAGTACCCCCTCTGATAAAAATCATCTGTTTATTTGCTGCGGACTACGGGACTCCCCAACTTATTTACACATGACTAAATTTTGAGATGGGAAACCTCCATGTTTTTCATCATAAACCAAATAAGCTATGACAGGTACTTCAAATAAAAGGCTTTTGTCAAAATTGTATGTGTGAATAGATTTTGAGAATGGATTACTTTACTGCTATTTTGCACTGTCTGCAATGGAGAAATATTTAGTGGAAAGCCTCCTAAGGCATGCCAGGAAATATTTTGTCACGTGATTGAGAATGTCTTCAAAATTTACGTTAACGTCACTTGCACAATGCAGAAGAAACGTGATGCACGGCGTAATTTAATCAGAATCTGTCATTTGTAAATGACCTTTTACTACACAAGTGATCTATCGATTCTAAGTCCCTGATAACTTTGTAAACAAAACATGACGTCACTGTCACTCTTGGCTGGCAGGACAGTTCATAGGACACCTTATCGAGAAATGGAGGCTCAGGCTCATCTGCGCATAAGATGCTCTCATGCGCAGATCCAGAGGAAAGACTGGATGTCTGGACGCCAACCCCCTGAAAATCACAAAGCTATAGGGTCTCTCAGCAATACTTTTCCTGCTCCCCTGAAAAATCACAAAGCAACCAAGCCAGATTCAATATTGGGCTATCATTGGCCCGCCAGCAAAACGCCCGCTTTTAGTGGTATTTGGATCCTCTCTCTCCTCATCAACTAAAAAAACACACAAAAAAACAACAACAACAAAAAACAAACAAACAACAAACAAAGAAACAACGTCAAAATGGGTTGAACCCCTTCTGAATAACTTTCTTGATAACCCTGCTGAAAAGGTCAGCATGTGCAGTTATTGTAGGCATTTGTGCATATGCGGAATCTTGTGCACTGACCGAGGCACTGGCCCAGTTTTTCCCCCAAAGAAATCTTGACCAAACTTTGTTAACCGAGGTAGTATTCAACAAGGAAACTGAGATTTGGTTACCAGGATATCCGTTACTTTCCCACATGACATGTCAATGCTAAATGATTTATGGCCACATTCAGTTACTTTCTGCACTTTTCACAGCTGCTGTTATGTAATCAAGTATAAAGGCTCAAAATAAAAGCCAGCTCAAAAGAAAACTGTTTTACAAGTAAATAGATGGCTAGTGGCGAAAACTGTCTGACGATTATGCTATTTGTAAAAGTAAGAAAGAAGGCAAAGATCAGGAATACACAATAAAACGCCACATACAAGAGAGACAAGAGGTCAGCTCTTTACCAACAGGTGAATGAACAGACAAGAAACATAACAAATACAAAACATAAATAACAAATAATTGAGCCGTGGCATGGTATTTCCAACAATGTGTTATGTGCGACCAGCAAAGCCTTAGATCAGCATGCGCATACGCGCAGTCTGATCAGAGCCTTTGCTTGTCGCTTGAATATTCTATGAGTGTAAAGCTACTGACTGAATGAACATCATTTGGAGTTTCTAAGCTTAAAAGGAGGCTACAAAGGCTCACCTGAGTCTACACTTGTCAAAATGTCACGTTGTTTGAAATCACGTGTCACGGCACAAATGCTTTATGTCCATATTGCAGTTACTTTTGCACTTTCCACAGCTGCTGTTACCAACTATAAAGGCTAAAAACAGCCAGCTCAAAAGAAAACTGTTTTACACGTAAATAGATGGCTTGTGGTGAAACCTTTCTGAAGATTATGCTGTGTGTTAAAGTAAGAAAGAAGGCAAAGATCAGGAATCGATACAATCAAGCACCACACCTGACCAAGGACGCCACATGGAAAAGTGACAAAACACAATAAAATGCCTTATACAAGAGAGCCAAGAGGTCAGCCCTTTTCCAGCAGGTGACCACAAGGCTGCAATGAACAGACAAGAAAATATTACAAATACGAAACATAAATAACAAATAATTGAGCCGTGGCATGGGATTTCCAACAAAGTGGTATGTGCGACCAGCAAAGCCTTAGATCAGCCTGTGCATACGCGCAGTCTGATCAGAGTCTTTGCTTGTCGCTTGATTATTCTATGAGTGTAAAGCTACTGACTGAATGAACATCATTTGGAGCTTCAAAGCTTAAAAGGAGGCTACAAAGGCTTGCCTGAGTCTACACTTGTCAAAATGCCACGTTGTTGGAAATCACATGTCACGGCTCAATTATGATCTCGTCGGATCTCGTCGCAATCGTGAAGGAACAAATCTTTCATGTCCAAGCCAGTACTTTGAAGTCAATATCAGCATGTCTGTCAGAGTCATGATTTGGTTGTGATTAAAATAAGTCTCTATATACAGTTTAAAATTGTTTCTGTTGTCTATCTAGTAGGTCAATGAATACACCTGAGCTTTGAAAGCCTCAAATGTTTCTTCTTCCACAATGTCAGGGGGGAGAGTGTTCCAGTCCTTCATTGTTCTAGGGAAAATGACACTTTTCTTCTGTCAATTCTACAACTTTTGACTTGGTAGGCTCTGTTATGAGGATGCCAGGTCTTTCTCTTTGGTGTCTTTCTCGAATTGTGGCGAACTTTCCCGAATGGATATGCCCATGTCATTTTCTTTCCTGATTGCAACCAGGTTAGGTTCGATTTTGAACATCATACAAAGCCTGGCATCCTTCCTCCTGTCTAGTAGGCTGCGCCAGTTTAAGGTGGCGAGCATGTCTGACACACTGGAGAGATTTCTATCACATATCTTGCGGCCCGTCGTTGTACCATTTCCAGTTCGTTGATGTTTAACTGGGTATATGGGGTCCCATACTGTGCTGGCATGTCCAACTAGTGGTCGCACGAGAGTGAAGTATGCCTTCTCTTTGATGGCTGTGGTTCCAATGTTAACCCTTAAAGCGCCAAGAAAAAAATGCATCTGAAAATGTCGTCTGTTGAAGTCGTCTGCTGCAAATAATTGCCTAGCATTACTGACGAATTAAGTATAGAAGCAAACAGCGTGGATCAAGAACAGACTGCTCCTATAGGAGCAGTCTGATCTGGGTCCACACTGTTTACCTTAGAGGCTTCATAAACATTTCAGCAGACGAGAAAAGCAGATGACTTTTGTTCCGATTGGCGCTTTAAGAGTTAAAACTTAGTCTAAGGAAACCAATCGTCCTGTTTGCCTTGTCACATATTAACTGGATATGAGAATCCCAATTCATAGTAAGTAAGGGTGCAAAGATCAGGAATCGATACAATCAAGTAACACACCTGACCCAGGATACCAATGGGAAAGTTCATGTCTTCTGTTGTGGTAATACCTAGATACTTTGCCGAATTCACTCTGCTGAGGATATGCCCAAATCGGAACTGCCTCGGCCAATTCCGTGGAATCAGACCACGGGTGTACATTGAGGATCTACTTTGATAACCCAGGTGATAACGTGACTCTAACGTCATATAACGTGACGCTGACGTCACAGAAACAATGTTAATACAATAACAAGTGTGATTGTTGCAAAACAAACGTCTTAAATGAAGTTAATATTTTTTATAACCCACATGCTATAGAACCAAGTTTCCATACGCCAGTTATGGCTTACAAAATGGAGCTTTTTGGTTTATAGTACAACGCGTAATGCTCCTTACACACACCCGAGCCATGATTCGATTCTCGAATTGTGGCGAACTTTCCCGAATGGATATACCCATGTAGGTTGTAGTCAGCTAGGATTTGGATTTTCGTGCTTGATACGGTAAGGACCAGCGCTTGAGATTTCCAACAATTTGGCATGCGCGACCAGCAAAGCCTCAGATCAGCCTGCGCATACGCGCAGTCTGATCAGAGCCTTGCTAATCGCTTGAGTATTCTATGATTGTTAAGCTACTGACTGAACACCATTTCGAGTGTCTAAGCTTAGAAGGAGGCTGCAGAGACTCATCTGAGTCTACACATGTCAAAATGCCACATTGTTGGAAATCTCATGCACTGGCTCAGTTATCTCCCCAGATGGCCAGCTTGTTCAGGGATCCTTGCAGGTATGGTGATGACAAGGTAGGCCATTATAAGAATCTATCATGAGTGCGAGGGTGGGATAGAAAAACTCGTCCCGAGGATCACCGATTGGCATCACGAGGCTTGCCGAGTGATGACACAAGGTGATCGCGAGGGACGGATTTTTCTATCCCACTCTCACACTCATGATGGATACTTTTTCTTGCTCACCACTAAATGCCTCATTTTATATTAGAAAGACGTGAAAAGGATTCCAGAAAATCCTGAATTCACTGAGATGCGACATGATGACGTCATTTTAACATTACAATGACGTCATGAATTGACAGGCGACCAGCGTGCGGACGACGTGCGGCTGTTCGTTATTTATCTTTCCCTAGGGCTGGTATGGGTTTGTGAGATGGAAATCTCACATGGGTAAAAACAGCGGAAACCCCGATCTGGTGTGCGAGAAAGTATCATGTACAAACAGACGTACTCTTGAACGGAGATCTGCTGGGAGGTCATTAATATAATAGAGAAATAGTCCTGGGGGGCCCAGAATCCACGTTCACAGGCTCCAATTTCTCGCCTTCCACAACAACTGTTTGAGTTCTTCCTGACAGCCAGTTTCCAATCCAGGTGTTTACTTCGCCTTTTATGTCATAGTGGTGTAGTTTGTGAATCAGTAGACTGTGCGACACGGTCGAAGGCTTTCGCAAAGTCCATGGTCTGGATGCCTGTTAGCTGGCCCTCATGTAGATTTGATGAGAGGTCGTCAATGAATTCAATAAGCTGTGATTCACAAGATCTACCTTTTCGAAGCGGGTACAGTCATTCAGGAAAGTCCGCCACATTTCGAGAATCGAATCAAGGCTCGGATGTATGTAAGGCGCATTACGCGCAGCACTATGTACCTTAACACTCCATTTTTGTTAGCCGGGACTGGCGTATGGAAAAATAATTCTATTTGTTTGTATTTTGATAGAAAAAAATCCGCACCGAGGATCCCCTTCGGGCTTCACAGACATTAAAACAGCCAATGTTTTGCATCATCCAGTTCAAGCTAAAATATGAATTTCAATCCTTAATTATGCATCAGTCATTTTTATGCCCCGCCCCTTGGGGTCGGGGATACCAGGGACATAGCGGGGCTTAAGTGCCGGAATTTAACCTACGATGTGTCCCCGCAGTGTCGTGGATGTGCCGGGGTTTTAATTTCCCGCTTAAATAGGCCACTACTGAAATAACTTGTCTGAAAGATCCTCTGAACAGCGCACCTACACAATTACATGTACAATGTATATACATGCCAATATAAACCGAAAGGGGTGCAACTTGGCGGTTTTGTTGGTCAAATTCGCATGTCCTCGGGCAGAGGTGGATCCAGAACTTATCGTATGGGGGGAGGTCCGAGTCTGACAGACATTCTAGTCGTCCTTTACTTACTTTTAACAGAGTGTTCCAATTGACAATTCCAAGGGAACTAAAATTTCCAAGGAGGGAGGGAGTTTTTTAGGCGCTGCGGGGGTCGGGGTAGGGAAGGGGTGTGGAGATCCTAATACTTATCCCTAAAGAAACCTATAACACTTGTAATTTTCCGGGGATGGGGGATGGGGGTCCGGATCTCCTGACCCCAACCTCTCTATGGATTCATTATTCAGATCAAGAGAATCGGTAGAAACGATAAATGCTCCCCAAATATAGGATTGTTCCATAAGGGCTGTAAGTTAATATCTCTAATAGTGTCAATGTTATGCTCTGGACAAAATTCAAGCATAACAAAGGGCAATAACTTCTAAATTATGCAAAAGAGAGTTATGGTTCTTGTACACTATATCTCTCCTCATTGTGCATCTACCATTGGAGTTTCAAGTTGATACCTCTTATAGTTTCAGTGTTATGCTCTGGACAGACTACTCGTAAATTCTCTGAAACCAATGGGCCAACTGAAACCAAATTTCATATACACTACGTAATTAGAGACCCATGTAAAATTCTGAGCTTATAACATTTGGCGTTATTACATTTGTGTCGTTGCAACACTTTTGGCTTGGAACAATTAGTTTATTACATTTGACGTCATTACTTTTGGCGTTGAGTGCAACGCCAAATGTAATAACGCCTAAAGTAATAAGCTCAAAATATTTCGTGAGATTTTATATACGTTGTGTATATGATCTCAGTCAGTTTGGCGTTCATATAATTGAAAGTGTTATGATCTTTCTTCTCAATTTCAGCCTCCTCGACCCCTAATGTAATAAGCTCAGAATAGTTCATGAGTCTTTAATTACATAGTGTAAGAGGCTACAACCTCTAATGTAATACCACGCCAAATGTAATAAACTATGTGTATTACATAAGGCGTTATTACATTTGGCGTTGCACTCAGCGCCTAATGTAATAACGTCAATTATTATAATATGAAATAGGCACACCTAATGGGCAACCAATCACTATTTGATCTGAGCGGATAGCACAGCCATGATACGGTATTTCTTGTGAGTCGGTACTCGTGTGAGTATAAAAAGTAAGGAAGAACGCAAAATGTCAGGAATCGATACAATTAGTATCACACCTGACCCAGAACACCTTATGGGACAGTGACAAAAGAACAAGAAAACGTCGCATACAGAAGCGTCTTGAGGGTCAGCTCAGACTCAGACGAGCCTGTGCAGTCTCATTTAAAGCTTGAAAACTCAAAATGATGTTCAGTCAGTAGCATAACACTCATAGAAAATTAAAGCGACTAGAATAGGCTCTGATCAGACTGCGTGTATGCGCAGGCTGATCTGAGTCTTTGCTGGTCGCACATATCACATTGTTGGAAATCTCATGTCGCGGCTCATTTCAAAGGTGACAGTTTGCGTTTGGCTCGAGACGTTATCACGCCGTGATGTAACGTTATAAGAATTGTGACGTCACGTCATGGGGATCACGCAGCCGCTTAACTGAAAGAACAGAGTAAGTCGCAAAACCTTTTTTTTAATTTTTATAGACGATACTATGATTTGATATCTAAATTCCAAATTGGACTTATATCTCTCTTGCGCCAAGGACTTTCGTTTCGGAACCTGAATTCTATTGTGACTTGGTGTAAATATAAAGTGAAGAAGATTGTTGGCTCTAATAATTTTTCAGCGCAGTTCATTGAAATTATTTCCCACTATATAAAGATTGGCTATGCAGCAGACTGCATGCTTGGTGGTCAACTCAATCACGGTTGGCAACTTTGCTTTCCTCTTTAATTGCACTCCGGTGGATCGGACTTCAGACACTAAGACGTTTCCGACTTAAATACGTATCTATTGATGAGATAGTAGCGGCCTGATGCTTTGGCTGTTGTCAGGCCCACCGGGGTTTACCTGCTCCGGCATTCAGTTTTATTTACTGTTGAGTCCTTATCTTTGCTTTATCTCCTTTTTATATCTTGATTTATATGTTCTAGGAGATGATGCATTGATACGTTAGAGGTTTTTCATGCAAACCAAACATCTATGTGTCTTGATCCACATCTGAACTAAGGGTAAGCCCACCAGTAAAATATTTTTACTGACCGTTCCAAGGGTTCCCAAAGCAGTTGTTAAACTAAATGACGATAGCCATATTTACAACTTTAAATGGTAATTAAGTAATAGATAAAGGATACTTTTACGAGGCTTTCTTGTTTAAACCGTGGGCGTAGCCCACCGAGCGGTTTAAACAGAAAGCCGAGGAAGAATCATCTTCACCAGCGAAGGTTTCATCGTGTCTACCTTCAGACAATCGCAACCCTTGGTAGGACAAGATGAGGAAGAATACTTTATTTAGCTTGTAGTATGGCGCAGGCGCAAATAAACACGTGTTACTGACACCTGACGAAATTTACATTCGCTCCTCCCTGCATCCGGCCTAAGCTGTCAATTATATTACATTTACCTACGGGTTAATTTGTCGCTATTTAGGAAGTTCCCGCCTACATCGCTGTTTAAATAAAATTGGAAGTTAGAGTACGGTTTTAAGCTCCTCGTTCATCGTTATTCTAGGGTGTCTGATTTAAGCATCAGCAAAGATCAAAGAAAAAGGCATCGGTCATACTACAAATTCATGTAACGCACATTGCACCACAGGAAGCCATATTTTGTTTTAATAAAAGATTTTATACCTAGTAAAGACATCCAATATTCAGACTCTATTGGATTATCAAAACTTAAATAGTTTTAATGTCTTCTTTCTGTAGATCAAACTTTCAATTATCTTATTCTTTACTTTATATAGTAACACGCTGTTACAGACGAACGACATGGTATACAGAGTGCAAACATCTCCTATTCGAATTGAATCGAACAGCTTGAATTGTTCTTTAAGGACATATGCTACTAAATACTTCCCATGTTGAAACCTGTTCAATACTTTGCATACAGTTTGTTTAATACATGGGCTACCCATTTTTAAAATAAAAAGGATATGTCACCGTGCTTATTTGTTCATAATCTCATCTGGAAGTTTTCAGTATTTGACCAATTTTTCTAAACAGATGTGAAATAAACCTTTTCAATTATTGTTTTTGAAAGCTTGGAATTAACTCAGTAAAGAAAACATATACAAGTTCAAACTGTTTAATTTTTGAAAATATCTCTGTAACTTGTCAAATAACTTTATCACAAACAAATTAGAATGAACAACGTAATTTTGGATGTTATAATTCCAAAGTCCAGTTTGTTAAAGTAAGATTTAGAATTTAGATTCAAAGTATCAAAGAAATAACTGGAATAACGTAATTTTAAGAACTGATTTTCATAACTGCATACTTTTGTTAACTGACTCAATCAATCTCAAGCCCTTTCATACACCTTCCATGCGACAAATAAGGCTACTATACTTCCTGTCATTCGGTTCTCACAGAAGTTATTATTAGAAAGATTCTGCCACCCCCTCCCTGCATGTACATATATAGAAAAAGAGTTTCCTGTTAAAACCCCAAGACAGGTGATACATCTCCATAGGATAGGAACATTAAGATTAAAATGAAGATAAACATATTGCAAATATTGCGTGGGAGTGAAAGGAGGGGAGAGAGTAACTGATACCAAAACAGGTAGATCAGAGAAATAAGGCACTGCACAACATAACAATATATATATTGTCAAATATATAACAGATGCAAGAATAACACTAGTCCTAAATACCGAGCTAAAATTGTTGTAATGTTCAGCCAGCTTCTTTCTATTAACTTAAATTATTGGCCATGACCTCAAACCTTTTAGAAAATGTGCGCATAAAAATTAGCCGCATATGTCTTTAAGATAAGATACGAATGCAAAATTTCAAAGGGGTTTGGGGTCGAGCAGGACCTTACTCAATTTGCAAACAAAATACTGTATGATTTTTCTACTTATGATTCTACTAGTTGTGATGAGGTGGACACTTATTTTGCAACAAAAACAGTCACAATGATAGACATCTTTTATAAGTATGACTTGGATGAGGGTTAGATTTAACAGGAACATTTATTAAATTGACTTGTTTAAATGTGCAACTATTATTTTATATGTCCCTCTTTCTATATTCTAGTATTATAAATTTTAGGAAATATTGAAAAAAGTTAATTTATAACATCTATAAGAATGGTGCCTGGACATGAAAATCAGCAATGAGTATTATTTGAGCCACGGCATGAAACCTCCAACAATGTGGCATTTTGACATGTGTAAACTCAGACGAGCCTGTTCAGCCCCTTTTTAGGCTTTGATACTCCAAATGCTGCTCGGTCAGTAGCTGAACAGTCATAGACTATTTAAGCGACGAGCAAAGGCTGTGATCAGACTGCGCGCATGCGCAGGCTGGTCTGAGCCTTTGCTGGTCGCTTTACCACATTGTTGTAAATTTCACGTCGCGGCTCATTTCTAAGATTAAGGCACCAGGGACTAGAGAATTACTTGAAAACACGTAAAATATACATTTTTTTCTGAAATGTCCTCTCTTACATCAAGACAATATCATTGTTCATTTAATATGTCATGTAACATATGTTACATCCTTTAATTAGTGCTCTGAACAGTTGTTAAACCTGCAAACCTGCAAATCTATGAGTCGTTATTGCGTGGGCAAGACAATCTCAAATTTGTAAGATGTCCAGCAGCATCAAATATTTTCGAGTATTTTTACTAAAATACTACCTTCTAAAATGGGCTCTTTTAAACGGGAAGTAGGGGTGCTTAATGGCTCATTTAAGACAATATATTTAAGATAGAAAAAAACTTTGGGTTTTTTATAAGCCAAATGAGTATGTTAGTGAAACAATATCAAAACCATTTTGAAAAATGCATAGATCTATTGTAAAAGTAAATGTTATTAGTCACAATTGACCATTTTCAATCGGTAATTTTTACGTAACATACATAACACCATAGGAAGTCCTAATTCTGTTTTCAAAAAAATTCATGTCTACCCAAGGCATCTAGCATGTAGACTTTATGAGTTATATAATAAATAACTTGACAGCTAAATGCGTCCTATCTGTAGTTCAAACTTTTATTTTGTTTTTCTTAATTTGATATAGTAACATAAGTAACAGGCTGTTACAGGCTAATGCCCCGGCGTACGGAGTGCCAACATCTCTTATTTGACGCAGCTTGAATTGTTCTTCAAATTAGGTTATATCAGCGATTTCTCTAGTAGGGGAGCAAAACCTTTCCAGCCATCAGTCTAACACTTGAAACCACGATGCACTAAAATAATACTTTCAAGAATGAGTTGACAACACGTAAATACAATAAAGCGCATATAGTGATATATGTCGTTCGAATATGCTGTTTCACTCACAACACGTAAATGCAATAAAGCGCATAGAGTAATACATGTAGCTCGAATGTGCTGTTTCACTTACAACACGATAATACAATAAAGCGCATAGAGTGATACATGTAGCTCAAATGTTTTGTTTCACTCACAACACGTTAATACAATAAAGCACATAGAGTGATACATGTAGCTCAAATGTGCTGTTTCACTCACAACACGTTAATACAATAAAGCGCATAGAGTGATATATGTCGTTCGAATATGCTGTTTCACTCACAACACGTTAATACAATAAAGCGCATAAAGTGATACATGTAGCTCAAATGTTTTGTTTCACTCACAACACGTTAATACAATAAAGCACATAGAGTGATACATGTAGCTCAAATGTTTTGTTTCACTCACAACACGTTAATACAATAAAGCACATAGAGTGATACATGTAGCTCAATGTGCTGTTTCACTCACAACACGTTAATACAATAAAGCGCATAGAGTGATACATGTAGCTCAAATGTGCTGTTTCACTCACAACACGTTAATACAATAAAGCGCATGGAGTGATACATGTAGCTCAAATGTGCTGTTTTACTCATAACACGATAATACAATAAAGCGCATTGAGTTGATACGTGTAGCTCGAGTGTGCTGTTTCACTCAAAACACGTTAATACAATAAAGCACATAGAGTGATACATGTAGCTCAATGTGCTGTTTCATTCACAACACGATAATACAATAAAGCGCATAGAGTGATACGTGAAGCTCGAATGTGCTGTTTCACTCACAACACGTTAATACAATAAAGCACATAGAGTGATACATGTAGCTCAAAGTGCTGTTTCACTCACAACACGATAATACAATAAAGCGCATAGAGTGATACAAGTAGCTCAAATATGCTGTTTCACTCACAACACGTTAATACAATAAAGCGCATAGAGTGATACATGTCGCTCGAATGTGCTGTTTCACTCACAACATGTTAATACAATAAAGCGCATAGAGTGATACATGTAGCTCGAATGTGCGGTTTTACTCACGACACGTTAATTCAATAAAGCGCATAGAGTGATACATGTCGCTCGAATGTGCTGTTTTGCTCACAACACGTTAATTCAATAAAGCGCATAGAGTGATACATGTCGCTCCAATGTGCTGTTTTGCTCACAACACGTGAATACAATAAAACACATAGAGTGATACATGTCGCTCGAATGTGCTGTTTCACTCACAACACGTTAAAACAATAAAGCGCATAGAGTGATACGTGTAGCTCGAATGTGCTGTTTTGCTCACAACACGTTAATACAATAAAACGCATAGAGTGATACGTGTAGCTCGAATGTGCTGTTTCACTCACAACACGTTAATACAATAAAACGCATAGAGTGATACGTGTAGCTCGAATGTGCTGTTTTGCTCACAATATGTTAATATAATTAAGCGCATAGAGTAGTACATGTCGCTTGAATTGGCTGTTTTGCTCACAACACTTTAATTCAATAAAGCGCATAGAGTGATACATGTCGCTCGAATGTGCTGTTTTGCTCACAACACGTGAATACAATAAAACACATAGAGTGGTACATGAATCTCGAATGTGCGGTTTCATTCACAACACGTTAATTCAATAAAGCGCATAGAGTGATACGTGTAGCCTGAGTGTGCGGTTTTACTCACAACACGTTAATTCAATAAAACGCATAGAGTGATACGTGTAGCTCGAATGTGCTGTTTTGCTCACAACATGTTAATATAATAAAGCGCATTGAGTAATACATGTAGCTCGAATGTGCTGTTTCATTCACAACACGATAATACAATAAAGCGCATAGAGTGATACATGTAGTTCGAATGTGCTGTTTTGCTCACAACACGTTAATTCAATAAAGCGCATTGAGTGATACATGTCGCTCGAATGTGCCGTTTTGCTTACAACACGTGAATACAATAAAACACATAGAGTGGTACATGAAGCTCGAATGTGCGGTTTCACTCACAACACGTTAATTCAATAAAGCGCATAGAGTGATCATGTAGCTCCAGTGTGCGGTTTTACTCACAACACGTTAATTCAATAAAACGCATAGAGTGATACGTGTAGCTCGAATGTGCTGTTTTGCTCACAACATGTTAATATAATAAAGCGCATATAGTAATACATGTAGCTTGAATATGCTGTTTCATTCACAACACGATAATACAATAAAGCGCATAGAGTGATACATGTAGCTCGAATGTGCTGTTTCACTCATAACACGTTAATACAATAAAGCGCATAGAGTGATACATGTAGATCGAATGTGCTGTTTTACTCATAACACGATCATACAATAAAGCGCATAGAGTGATACGTGTAGTTCGAATGTGCTGTTTCACTCACAACACGCTAATACAATAAAACACATAGAGTGGTACATGAAGCTCGAATGTGCTGTTTCACTCACAACACGTTAATACAATAAAGCGCATAAAGTGATATATGTAGCTCAAATGTTTTGTTTCACTCACAACACGTTAATACAATAAAGCACATAGAGTGATACATGTAGCTCAATGTGCTGTTTCACTCACAACACGTTAATACAATAAAGCGCATAGAGTGATACATGTAGCTCAAATGTGCTGTTTCACTCACAACACGTTAATACAATAAAGCGCATGGAGTGATACATGTAGCTCAAATGAGCTGTTTTACTCATAACACGATAATACAATAAAGCGCATAGAGTTGATACGTGTAGCTCGAATGTGCTGTTTCACTCACAACACGTTAATACAATAAAGCACATAGAGTGATACATGTAGCTCAATGTGCTGTTTCATTCACAACACGATAATACAATAAAGCGCATAGAGTGATACGTGAAGCTCGAATGTGCTGTTTCACTCACAACACGTTAATACAATAAAGCACATAGAGTGATACGTGTAGTTCGAATGTGCTGTTTCACTCACAACACGATAATACAATAAAGCGCAAAGAGTGATACAAGTAGCTCAAATATGCTGTTTCACTCAAAACACGTTAATACAATAAAGCGCATAGAGTGATACTTGTCACTCGAATGTGCTGTTTCACTCACAACACGTTAATACAATAAAGCACATAGAGTGATACATGTAGCTTGAATGTGCGGTTTTACTCACAACACGTTAATTCAATAAAGCGCATAGAGTGATACATGTCGCTCGAATGTGCTGTTTTGCTCACAACACGTTAATTCAATAAAGCGCATAGAGTGATACATGTCGCTCGAATGTGCTGTTTTGCTCACAACACGTGAATACAATAAAACACATAGAGTGGTACATGAAGCTCGAATGTGCGGTTTCATTCACAACACGTTAATTCAATAAAACGCATAGAGTGATACGTGTAGCTCAAATGTGCTGTTTTGCTCACAACATGTTAATATAATAAAGCGCATAGAGTAGTACATGTCGCTCGAATGTGCTGTTTTGCTCACAACACGTTAATTCAATAAAGCGCATAGAGTGATACATGTCGCTCGAATGTGCTGTTTTGCTCACAACACGTGAATACAATAAAACACATAGAGTGGTACATGAAGCTTGAATGTGCGGTTTCATTCACAACACGTTAATTAATAAAGCGCATAGAGTGATACGTGTAGCCTGAGTGTGCGGTTTTACTCACAACACGTTAATTCAATAAAACGCATAGAGTGATACGTGTAGCTCGAATGTGCTGTTTTGCTCACAACACGTTAATTCAATAAAGCGCATAGAGTGATACATGTCGCTCGAATGTGCTGTTTTGCTCACAACACGTAAATACAATAAAACACATAGAGTGGTACATGAAGCTTGAATGTGCGGTTTCATTCACAACACGTTAATTCAATAAAGCGCATAGAGTGATACGTGTAGCTCGAGTGTGCGGTTTTACTCACAACACGTTAATTCAATAAAACGCATAGAGTGATACGTGTAGCTCCAGTGTGCGGTTTTACTCACAACACATTAATTCAATAACACGCATAGAGTGATACGTGTAGCTCGAATGTGCTGTTTTGCTCACAACATGTTAATATAATAAAGCGCATAGAGTAATACATGTAGCTCGAATGTGCTGTTTCATTCACAACACGATAATACAATAAAGCGCATAGAGAGATACATGTAGCTCGAATGTGCTGTTTTGCTCACAACACGTTAATTCAATAAAGCGCATAGAGTGATACATGTCGCTCGAATGTGCTGTTTTGCTTACAACACGTGAATACAATAAAACACATAGAGTGGTACATGAAGCTCGAATGTGCGGTTTCATTCACAACACGTTAATTCAATAAAGCGCATATAGTGATACGTGTAGCTCCAGTGTGCGGTTTTACTCACAACACGTTAATTCAATAAAACGCATAGAGTGATACGTGTAGCTCGAATGTGCTGTTTTGCTCACAACATGTTAATATAATAAAGCGCATTGAGTAATACATGTAGCTCGAATGTGCTGTTTTGCTCACAACATGTTAATATAATAAAGCGCATAGAGTAATACATGTAGCTCGAATGTGCTGTTTCATTCACAACACGATAATACAATAAAGCGCATAGAGTGATACATGTAGCTCGAATGTGCTGTTTCACTCATAACACGTTAATACAATAAAGCGCATAGAGTGATACATGTAGATCGAATGTGCTGTTTTACTCATAACACGATCATACAATAAAGCGCAAAGAGTGATACGTGTAGTTCGAATGTGCTGTTTCACTCACAACACGTTAATACAATAAAACACATAGAGTGGTACATGAAGCTCGAATATGCGGTTTCACTCACAACACGTTAATTCAATAAAACGCATAGAGTGATAAATGTAGCTCGAATGTGCTGTTTCACTCACAACACGTTAATACAATAAACCGCATAGAGTGATACATGTAGCTCGAATGTGCTGTTTCACTCACAGGAAAGACCTGTGCAAAAGATCTTGCTTTTCGCTTGAGCTGCGACATGATGTGGCGTTTTGACATGTATAGACTCAGACGAGCCTGTACAGCCTCTTTTTAATCTAGAAACTCCAAATGCTGTTAAGTCAGTAGCTGAACAGTCATAGAATATTCAAATGACTAGCAGAGGCTCTGATCAGACTGCGCGCATGCGCAGGTTGGTCTGAGCCTTCGCTGGTCGCACATAACACATACTACATTGTTGGAAATCTCATGTCGCGGCTCATTTAGGGATATTAGGTTTAATCTAGGATAATCGTCAAATTATTTGAGATATTGTGTCCTTATGCGAGACAGTACAATTTATTTACGGCTTAGTACTGGTTCAACCCTGGAAGACTGGAAATCGTGACTGAAAAAATTGTTGACTGGGACGTAGAGCACCAACACAAAGAAAGTCAAAACAAAAACATTTGTTATATGACTCCTATAAAAAACCTCCTCTGACTGGTTGAAACTAGCCTTCACTGGTTGCGAGAGTATACAATTGATGCATTCTTTTGAGGTTAACATCAAGATTTGTCAACCCGAGAATAACGATGTTCACCGAGGTGAAGCCGGTGTGAACAGCACTTTCGGGGTGACTAATCCTGATGATAACCGAAAAAGAATGCACCAATTGTTTTAAGACACTGTCTTTCTTTTCTTAGTTTTATATCAAGTTTTCATATTTATGATTTTGCTGAAGCCAGATGTTCCTAGTGCACTTAAAAATATTTAACAATTGCTTTTCAAGTTTCTGAAACCCTTATGAGACATACAAAAGAATTGCATTTTATATATTGTTCTAATAAAATAAAAGAATTCTTGGTCAGTTTTTCCAATATATATTTTTAGTGAAAAACACTTTATGTTAACCTATCCAGAGCTAAATTTAGCTCTACCTATTTTAGCTGTCTGACAGCAGTTGAAAAACTAAATGTTAACCTGTCCTGGGCTAAATTTGAGGTACGTGCATTAAGGGGCTATTTTGGCCCCCTCTAGAGCCAAAATTGATAGTTGCTTTTCACCGATTTCATCTTATTGGTTTATTAGAAGAATAGCTCAAGTGTAAAATTCTGGCATTTATTTTACTTTTATCGGTTGCTATGGTAACCAAAATGGCCGACCAAATAGGCTTAAAATAGAGAAATTGCCATTTTAGGCCAAATTTGAGGCTTTAGGAGACCGATTTTTTTTAAGAATTAGATATCAGCACAAGCAAATACCAAAAAAACTTTCAATACCAAAAAAACTTTCAATATTTTGTGTGCCTTGATAATTCTCATAATCTGTTAAATTTTTTTTTGGTATTTGCTTGTGCTCTATATTAATTCCTCTGTTACATGTCTCAAATTTGCTCCAAAATGATCATTTCCTATTTTCAGCCTGTTTTGGCGGTCATTTTTGTAACCATAGCAACCGTCAAAGTCGACTTTTACACTTGGGCTATTTTTTTAAATAAATTAATAAGAAGAAACTTGTGAAGAGCAACTTTTAATTTTTACCTTATAAGGGGGCCAAAATAGCCTCTTATGCACGTACCCCAAAGCTAATCGGTGGTAAACATCAAGATCTGTCACAGATCTGACAGCTAAAAATAGATAGTGCTAGGCATCTGTTAGCACATACAGTGGTTCTCTAGCGCGATACAAGTATCATGCCATAAATTATATATAGTCATGGTCATGCAATTAGGGACGAAAACAAAGTAATCAGCAGTGGCTAGGTTTATTTCTATGACTATCATACATGACTATAATTTAATGTGCATGATGCGACTGGTCTGTATGAATCAATAAGGAAAGTAAGTAGCACACATTTTACAACGGCGTAGCTAGAACGCTGAAAAAAGATACGCACATCAAAGGGAGACTACTGGATCAAGCAGTGATTTTCTTCAATTTTGTCACTTATCGAAATAGGAACTTCTCTTAAAGGAGAGAATTTGCTCCCATAGGGAGCGAATTCTTTCCTTAAAGAGAAGTTCCTTATGGTATGGCAAATCGCTGTTACCACATTAGATGACCTCCCTTGTATGTTACTATCTTTATTACACACGTGCGTATACTACGTAATGGGCGCTACCCCAATGTTTTATTTTCATTTATAAATACAAGAATCATGCCATAAATTATATATAGTCATGGTCATGCAATTAAGGACGAAAAAAGGTAATCAGCAGTGGCTGGGTTTTCTTTCTATGACTATCATACATGACTATAATTTAATGTGCATGATGCGACTGGTCTGTATGAATCAATAAGGAAAGTAAGTAGCACACATTTTACAACGGCGTAGCTAGAACGCTAAAAAAAGTTACACACATCAGAGGGAGACTACTGGATCAAGCAGTGATTTTCTTCAATTTTGTCACTTATCGAAATAGGAACTTCTCTTAAAGGAGAGAATTTGCTCCCAGAGGGAGCGAATTTCTTTCCTTAAAGCTGCATAGTCTGTAACTTTTGATCTTCTTATTTTAAAAATAATGTTTTTATTTTTCAAGAACACAGTAAAAATACTCAAATTCAGGTAAACATTTTACCATTTTCGTAAATCTCAAGAAGGTATCACTATCAAAACAACTGCATTTATGTTAAAATTCAACGGTCTAGAATTATTGGAGGGACGCAAATAATTACCAACAAGAGAAAAAACACACCTTTTTGATGAGATAACTCACTTTTCCATGCAGTTTTCAGCTGTACTGAACATTTTTATTGTGAAAACATAGCTTAATTCTTCTTTTACAAATGATTTAAAAATAAAATAAAATTTGTCGACAAATGCTCATAGTTACAGAGTATGCAGCTTTAAAGAGAAGTTCCTTATGGTATGGCAAATCGCTGTTACCACATTAGATGACCTCCCTTGTATGTTACTATTTTTATTACACACGTGCGTATACTACGTAATGGGCGCTACCCCAATGTTTTATTTTCATTTATAAATACAAGTATCATGCCATAAATTATATATAGTCATGGTCATGCAATTAAGGACGAAAAAAGGTAATCAGCAGTGGCTGGGTTTATTTCTATGACTATCATACATGACTTTAATTTAATGTGCATGATGCGACTGGTCTGTATGAATCAATAAGGAAAGTAAGTAGCATACATTTTACAACGGCGTAGCTAGAACGCTGAAAAAGTTACGCACATCAAAGGGAGACTACTGGATCAAGCAGTGATTTTCTTCAATTTTGTCACTTATCGAAATAGGAACTTCTCTTAAAGGAGAGAATTTGCTCCCAGATGGAGCGAATTCTTTCCTTAAAGAGAATTTCCTTATGGTATGGTAAATCGCTGTTACCACATTAGATGACCTCCCTTGTATGTTACTATTTTTATTACACACGTGCGTATACTACGTAATGGGCGCTACCCCATTTATAAACATTATTATGTTGTATTACTAGTATATGAAACGCCAATATAATGTGAGTTTTAATTAACTATGTGCCTACAGAAGTCTAGCACAATGCTTGGAAGCATAGTCCTACACACAAAATCACATGTGTCCAATCTCTCACAACTAAGCGAGGTTTACCTTACAGATAGTGGATTTAACTCTGCATGCTGGGTATTTTTTCATGCGTTTTGTCGTTAGCTATTTATTTTTTAAAATCCCTTTTTTCGAAAAATTCTTTCAGAAATACCATCAGAGTGTCAAACAATACCATCAGAGTATCATACAATTTGGCGGGCCTAATCGGGCTTCAAACTGTTGCGGCAAAGGTTATCAGCAGACGCTACTAATAAACAAAGAGTTAAAGTAGGCGTGATTTTCGGAAAAGCTAATTACACACAGAACTAAATAAGAATCAAACTCCCCAAAGACATATCAAATAACGACTATATAAAGGTGTTCCCATCCGTTCAGTCTGACATGTCGGACATATTTTTTATAAGTCAATAATAAACTGTCCTACAATTAGTTCATCGTATGCAAACAGTGTCGGATCAAGAGGGGGTTCTGGTGGTTCGCTTGAACCACCTCCCCATACCCTGTTTTTAAATATCACAGGTAAATTAAATAATTTGGTCTCAGTGAGACCAAAGTATTTCAACTTCATGGGCTATTTAATAAAAATGAGATACTGTAAATTAGGAAATGTTCGCGAGAATTTTATTTTCGTGAATAGCCTTAAAACACATATTTGTGACATTAAAAATTCGCGACTAGGACATGATTTACCTTTATTAGAAAACGACAGGGTGATTTCGCCAATTCGTGAGGATTTTATTTTCACGAAACTACGCATATGCGCAGTTTCGCGAAAATAAAACCCTCGCGAAATTTCCGAATTTACAGTAAAATCAGCAAACTGACCTGTGAATTAAGGCATCTAGTCACCATTGATAGATGTCTATGCATGTTTAATGAGCAACTTTACGCACGTGCGATAAGTACAAAACACCTTCACTGATTCAGTATAAGCTTGCATTAAATGCCATCAACCATTCATTTAAACTGAAATGAGAGAACAACCACAACTTTTAATAAGAAAATGGCCGCTTGGTAAAGAAAAGGGTCAGTTCATTAGATTTTGTATGTAATGAATATTTGATAAGCCAATGTACAGACGCGTCTGCCCTTGTGCACAGCATCTCCAGAACCTTCACTGCTCGTACACACAAAGAGTGGTGTAGATAAAGGCTCAGACCCAAATTAAGGCATCTAGCACCACTTGATAATTGTCCCTGGATGTTTAACCCATTTAAGCCGAATGGAATATCCCAGCATTGTCAATTGGAACAGTGCATTTCTGTTTTAAGGGATGTTGGTTTTTTTTTCATTTTTGTATTCAAATTTTGACAGACCATTCCAAAAGCAAACAGTGGAGACCCTGATCAGATGCTGCAGAATGCTGCATCGTGTATTGCTCAGCACTGGTTGGCTTTGTCCCACAAAAAGGACGCTAGGCTTATATGGGTTAATGAGCGACTCTACCTAAAGAGTTTTTCTATCAACAGTTGAAAAGAACAGTTACAATCGTCATCTTTTAATGACGTCAGTCATTGCGTCATCACAACGGTATTGCGTTGGCAAGGTTCCTATGACGAAGTTATTACGTCACTATAAAAATCTGATTGCACGGAATTGGCCTAGGAATACGAATGCTTTAATGGATGGTAACCCAGTTTCGTACTTCATTTCATCTTGTAGAATTAATCACCTTACAAGTCTTTCAGTTCATATTTGTTCATATGTCATGATTTTAATAGCCAAATATAACAATTTTGACCACTCTCCAAGAATAACCTAAAAATCGTCCACCCCCGAATTCGAATCTCTGGCCTGATGCCTTTTCTACTAAGCAAAACATGTGGGCTCAGTGATATGAGGCAGCACATGATATTGTTTTCATACTTATCACAGATATGAGCAACAAAAGGCTCAATTGAGTCTACACGTCTGCACAGCCTCGCCAAAACCTTCAATGCTCGCATGCACAAATATTGGGTGTAGATAAAGGTTCAGGCCAAAATCAAGGCCTATAGTATCACTAGGTAGATGTCAATGTATATTTGTAGAACAAGTTATGCAATTTCGATAAGTACCAAAATTTCATGAACTGGCTCAAATATTGTAATAAGGTACGTACGTTAACGTCCAATCATTAGTTTATCAGCAGCGTTGAATCAACGTTGATTTAGACAGTTATTAATATTCTCAAGAACATGAGTTGCATACATCAATCATTGCATCAGTGAACAGTTAAACCATGCCACTAGAATGTATGCATCATTTGTATGGCATTGTTTTAACGTTGGAGTAAGAACAAGCATTCATTTTGTCATTTTTGAACGCATATAGCGAACAATAACTTATAAAATAAATGTTTTAACTGTGATAGTGCTTACTTTATACCGAAGCATAAATACTAATTTTCTGCGCTTTATACTATCACACCTGTATTGATAGGCGGACCTCCATCTGCCTAGGGAACCCCTTAAAAAGAGGAGAAAGGGAAAAGGGTTTCTGCCATAAAAAAGTTAAAAAAAAAAAAAAAAAAAAAAAAAAAAAAAGGGTAACTTCCTTACGAAATTCTCCTTCCGAGAAATTCGTTTGATGACAAGCCCTTTTATAAGGTCTCGTCAAGCGCCATCCAATAAATATTGGACAGAGTAGGTAAAGCACATAAGTGTAGCAAGTATTGTCTCACTAGACTTAAATGTATAGAAACTTTCGATTTATTTTGGTAAAATAAAGCTGTTTTAAGATAGTTTTGGTTTTTGCTAAATAATTGTGATGTATTTTTCAATAGGAATATAAGACCAAATGCAAATATTAAAAAGAACCCCTTTATTTAGAAATATCTCTCTTTTTTGACTGCTATGAGTTAATCACTTATGAGTAATGTCCCTTAACTAGGTTCTATTGTGGTATTTTGATGCATTGTATACCTATAGATTAATGGGCCTAAATAGCCAAGGGGTCTAGAGCGTCAGTCTAATGCACAAAATTACCAGCACAAAATCCTCATGGCAAAGGTTCGAATCCTGTCAAATAAAGAAATAAAATAATATTTTTATTGTACTTTTTTCATTCATTGATTTGTTTTTATATTGATTTGTTTGATTTTCATTCTGTTGATGTTGCTTTTTTTTGGTTAAACATCACTATCAACATTTTTTCAGTCATATAATTGCAGTCAATTGTTATTCATACGTGTTTTGGGCAGGTTGCTGTGAAAGGGTTTTGCAATACTTAGTGATATGCAAACTATCATATTCGTATTTCGTGTCTGCAGGTTGCCATAATATGTTATATGTTATTGAATAGCAAATATTCAGACGCGCATTCGATTGTGCACAGCAGCGCCAGAGCATTCACTGCTCACAAACTCAAAGAACAGTACAGAAAAAAATTACAGGCCAAAATTAAGGCATCTAGCTCAACTTTGTAGCTGGCCATGCATGTTTAGTAAGCGACGTACCTGCACGTGTGCACAGCATCGCCAGAGCCTTCACTGCTCGTACACACAATAAAAGGTGTAGATAAAGTTTCAGGCCAAGATTAAGCCACCTAGTTCCACTAGATAGCTGTCCATGCATGTTAAATGAGCAACTTTACACATGTGCGATAAGTACCAAAACTTATTCGCTAATTCATTATAAGCCTCCGTTAAATGCCAACAACTGAAATGAGAGAACAACCACAAATTTTCATAAGAAAATGGCGGCTGTGCGAAGAAATGGGTCAGCTCATTAGATTTTATATGTAGTGAATATAGGGATCACACATGTTTTTTCATACATTAACATTTGCCAGGTCCCCAGGAAGCGGTTTGAACACGAGGACGTTAGGCTGAGTGTTCAAGCATCGTCCAAGGGATACGGCAAGTGTTAATGCAATGAAACAAACATGTGTGATTTCTATTCTTGCATATTTTACCTGATTTCAGTATAAAACGCACTGAAAACGTCGCTTAAACATTACCCTTTCCTTACACTTGATTTTTCAAAACAAAATGGCGTCAGCATCAACTTTCGAACGTCATCACGTCGCCACAACGTCATATATACGCATGCAACGTTTTAGCGAACGTAATAATTGTTGAAATGATCAGTCACGGCCACAACGCATTCTAGTGTAACGTCATGAATGCAAATCAGGGCCCAGTTTAGGCTTTTTCAAGTAAAAGCCATGTTCAAACAGCACGTGAATCTCATGATTTGAACATGGATTTTGTGGCTTCAAACAGCTTTGCGTAACGAATTCCCATGCAAGAATATTCGATCAGCCCCTGTACAGACACGTCCGTGCTTGTGTGCAGCATCTCCAGAACCTTCACTGCCTGTACACACAGAGAATGGTGTAGGTAAAGGCTCAGACCAAAATTAAGGCACCTAGTCACACTTGAAAGACGTCTACGCAAGTTTAATGAGCAACTTTACACATGTGCGATAAGTACCAAAACACATTCGCTGATTCAGTATAAGCTTCCGTTAAATGCCATCAACCATTCTTTTAAACTGAAATGAGAGGACAACCACAACTTTAAATAAGAAAATGGTCGCTTTGTACATAAATGGGTCAGTTCATTAGATTTTATATGTAGTGAATATTTGATCAACCCATGTACAGACGCGTCTGTTCTTGTGCGCAGCATCTCCAGAACCTTCACTGCTCATACACACAAAGAATGGTGTAGATAATGGCTTAGACCAAAATTGAGGCATCTAGTCCCACTGTATAGATGTCCATGCAAGTTAAATTAGCAACTTTACGCATGTGCGATAAGTACCAAAACACCTTTGCTGATTTATTATAAGCTTCCGTTAAATGCCATAAACTGAATTGAGAGAACAACCACAACTTTTCATAAGAAAATTGCCGCTTTGTAAAGAGATGGGTCTGCTCATTAGAGTTTGTATGTAATGAATCTTTGATAAGCCAATGCACAGACGCGTCTGCCCTTGTGCACACATCTCCAGAACCTTCACTGCTCGTACACACAAAGAGTGGTGTAGAAAAAGGCTCAGACCCAAATTAAGGCATCTAGCACCACTTGATAGTTGTCCCTGGATGTTTAACCCATTTAAGCCGAATGGAATATCCCAGCATTATCAATTGGAACAGTCCATTTCTGTTTAAAGGGATGTTGGGTGGTATCTTTCATTTTTTTTACAAATTTTGATAGACCATTCCAAAAGCAAACAGTGGAGACCCTGAAGAGATGCCGCAGAATGCTGCATCGTGTATTGCTCAGGACTGGGTGGCTATGTCCCACAAAAAAGACGCTAGACTTATATGGGATAATGGGCTACTCTACAGAAAGAGTTGTTCTATCAACAGTTGAAAAGAACAGTTACAATTTTCCATAAATCCGTATGTCGTCATCTTTTTATGACGTCAGTCATTGCGTCATCACAACGGTATTGCGTTGGCAAGGTTCCTATGACGAAGTTATTACGTCACTTTAGAAATCTGATTGCACGGAATTGGCCTATGAATACGAATGCTTTAATGGATGGTAACCCAGTTTCGTACTTCAATTCATCTTGTAGAATCAACCTACATGTCTTTTAGTTCATATTTGTTTATATGTCATGATTTTAATAGCCTAATATAACATTTTTGACCTCTCTACAAGAAAAACCTAAAAATCGTCCACTCCCAAATTCGAATCTCTGGCCTGATGCCTTATCAACTAAGCGAAACATGTGGGCTCAGTGATATGGGGCAGCACATGATATGTTTTTCATATTTATCACAGTTATGAGCAACAAAAGGCTCAATTGAGTCTACACATCTGCACAATCTCGCCAGAACCTTCAATGCTCGCATGCACAAATAATGGGTGTAGATAAAGGTTCAGGTCAAAATCAAGGCCTATTGTCCAACTAGGTAGATGTCAATGTATATTTGTAGAACAAGTTATGCAATTTCGATAAGTACCAAAATTTCATGAACTGGCTCAAATATTGTAATAAGGTACGTACGTTAACGTCCAATCATTAGTTTATCAGCAGCGTTGAATCAACGTTGATTTAGACAGTTATTAATATTCTCAAGAACATGAGTTGCATACATCAATCATTGCATCAGTGAACAGTTAAACCATGCCACTAGAATGTATGCATCATTTGTATGGCATTGTTTTAACGTTGGAGTCAGAACAAGCATTCATTTTGTCATTTTTGAACGCATATAGCGAACAATAACTTATAAAATAAATGTTTTAACTGTGATAGTGCTTACTTTATACCGAAGCATAAATACTAATTTTCTGCGCTTTATACTATCACACCTGTATTGATAGGCGGACCTCCATCTGCCTAGGGAACCCCTTAAAAAGAGGAGAAAGGGAAAAGGGTTTCTGCCATAAAAAAGTTAAAAAAAAAAAAAAAAAAAAAAAAAAAAAAAGGGTAACTTCCTTACGAAATTCTCCTTCCGAGAAATTCGTTTGATGACAAGCCCTTTTATAAGGTCTCGTCAAGCGCCATCCAATAAATATTGGACAGAGTAGGTAAAGCACATAAGTGTAGCAAGTATTGTCTCACTAGACTTAAATGTATAGAAACTTTCGATTTATTTTGGTAAAATAAAGCTGTTTTAAGATAGTTTTGGTTTTTGCTAAATAATTGTGATGTATTTTTCAATAGGAATATAAGACCAAATGCAAATATTAAAAAGAACCCCTTTATTTAGAAATATCTCTCTTTTTTGACTGCTATGAGTTAATCACTTATGAGTAATGTCCCTTAACTAGGTTCTATTGTGGTATTTTGATGCATTGTATACCTATAGATTAATGGGCCTAAATAGCCAAGGGGTCTAGAGCGTCAGTCTAATGCACAAAATTACCAGCACAAAATCCTCATGGCAAAGGTTCGAATCCTGTCAAATAAAGAAATAAAATAATATTTTTATTGTACTTTTTTCATTCATTGATTTGTTTTTATATTGATTTGTTTGATTTTCATTCTGTTGATGTTGCTTTTTTTTGGTTAAACATCACTATCAACATTTTTTCAGTCATATAATTGCAGTCAATTGTTATTCATACGTGTTTTGGGCAGGTTGCTGTGAAAGGGTTTTGCAATACTTAGTGATATGCAAACTATCATATTCGTATTTCGTGTCTGCAGGTTGCCATAATATGTTATATGTTATTGAATAGCAAATATTCAGACGCGCATTCGATTGTGCACAGCAGCGCCAGAGCATTCACTGCTCACAAACTCAAAGAACAGTACAGAAAAAAATTACAGGCCAAAATTAAGGCATCTAGCTCAACTTTGTAGCTGGCCATGCATGTTTAGTAAGCGACGTACCTGCACGTGTGCACAGCATCGCCAGAGCCTTCACTGCTCGTACACACAATAAAAGGTGTAGATAAAGTTTCAGGCCAAGATTAAGCCACCTAGTTCCACTAGATAGCTGTCCATGCATGTTAAATGAGCAACTTTACACATGTGCGATAAGTACCAAAACTTATTCGCTAATTCATTATAAGCCTCCGTTAAATGCCAACAACTGAAATGAGAGAACAACCACAAATTTTCATAAGAAAATGGCGGCTGTGCGAAGAAATGGGTCAGCTCATTAGATTTTATATGTAGTGAATATAGGGATCACACATGTTTTTTCATACATTAACATTTGCCAGGTCCCCAGGAAGCGGTTTGAACACGAGGACGTTAGGCTGAGTGTTCAAGCATCGTCCAAGGGATACGGCAAGTGTTAATGCAATGAAACAAACATGTGTGATTTCTATTCTTGCATATTTTACCTGATTTCAGTATAAAACGCACTGAAAACGTCGCTTAAACATTACCCTTTCCTTACACTTGATTTTTCAAAACAAAATGGCGTCAGCATCAACTTTCGAACGTCATCACGTCGCCACAACGTCATATATACGCATGCAACGTTTTAGCGAACGTAATAATTGTTGAAATGATCAGTCACGGCCACAACGCATTCTAGTGTAACGTCATGAATGCAAATCAGGGCCCAGTTTAGGCTTTTTCAAGTAAAAGCCATGTTCAAACAGCACGTGAATCTCATGATTTGAACATGGATTTTGTGGCTTCAAACAGCTTTGCGTAACGAATTCCCATGCAAGAATATTCGATCAGCCCCTGTACAGACACGTCCGTGCTTGTGTGCAGCATCTCCAGAACCTTCACTGCCTGTACACACAGAGAATGGTGTAGGTAAAGGCTCAGACCAAAATTAAGGCACCTAGTCACACTTGAAAGACGTCTACGCAAGTTTAATGAGCAACTTTACACATGTGCGATAAGTACCAAAACACATTCGCTGATTCAGTATAAGCTTCCGTTAAATGCCATCAACCATTCTTTTAAACTGAAATGAGAGGACAACCACAACTTTAAATAAGAAAATGGTCGCTTTGTACATAAATGGGTCAGTTCATTAGATTTTATATGTAGTGAATATTTGATCAACCCATGTACAGACGCGTCTGTTCTTGTGCGCAGCATCTCCAGAACCTTCACTGCTCATACACACAAAGAATGGTGTAGATAATGGCTTAGACCAAAATTGAGGCATCTAGTCCCACTGTATAGATGTCCATGCAAGTTAAATTAGCAACTTTACGCATGTGCGATAAGTACCAAAACACCTTTGCTGATTTATTATAAGCTTCCGTTAAATGCCATAAACTGAATTGAGAGAACAACCACAACTTTTCATAAGAAAATGGCCGCTTTGTAAAGAGATGGGTCTGCTCATTAGAGTTTGTATGTAATGAATCTTTGATAAGCCAATGCACAGACGCGTCTGCCCTTGTGCACACATCTCCAGAACCTTCACTGCTCGTACACACAAAGAGTGGTGTAGAAAAAGGCTCAGACCCAAATTAAGGCATCTAGCACCACTTGATAGTTGTCCCTGGATGTTTAACCCATTTAAGCCGAATGGAATATCCCAGCATTATCAATTGGAACAGTCCATTTCTGTTTAAAGGGATGTTGGGTGGTATCTTTCATTTTTTTTACAAATTTTGATAGACCATTCCAAAAGCAAACAGTGGAGACCCTGAAGAGATGCCGCAGAATGCTGCATCGTGTATTGCTCAGGACTGGGTGGCTATGTCCCACAAAAAAGACGCTAGACTTATATGGGATAATGGGCTACTCTACAGAAAGAGTTGTTCTATCAACAGTTGAAAAGAACAGTTACAATTTTCCATAAATCCGTATGTCGTCATCTTTTTATGACGTCAGTCATTGCGTCATCACAACGGTATTGCGTTGGCAAGGTTCCTATGACGAAGTTATTAGGTCACTTTAGAAATCTGATTGCACGGAATTGGCCTATGAATACGAATGCTTTAATGGATGGTAACCCAGTTTCGTACTTCAATTCATCTTGTAGAATCAACCTACATGTCTTTTAGTTCATATTTGTTTATATGTCATGATTTTAATAGCCTAATATAACATTTTTGACCTCTCTACAAGAAAAACCTAAAAATCGTCCACTCCCAAATTCGAATCTCTGGCCTGATGCCTTATCAACTAAGCGAAACATGTGGGCTCAGTGATATGGGGCAGCACATGATATGTTTTTCATATTTATCACAGTTATGAGCAACAAAAGGCTCAATTGAGTCTACACATCTGCACAATCTCGCCAGAACCTTCAATGCTCGCATGCACAAATAATGGGTGTAGATAAAGGTTCAGGTCAAAATCAAGGCCTATTGTCCAACTAGGTAGATGTCAATGTATATTTGTAGAACAAGTTATGCAATTTCGATAAGTACCAAAATTTCATGAACTGGCTCAAATATTGTAATAAGGTACGTACGTTAACGTCCAATCATTAGTTTATCAGCAGCGTTGAATCAACGTTGATTTAGACAGTTATTAATATTCTCAAGAACATGAGTTGCATACATCAATCATTGCATCAGTGAACAGTTAAACCATGCCACTAGAATGTATGCATCATTTGTATGGCATTGTTTTAACGTTGGAGTCAGAACAAGCATTCATTTTGTCATTTTTGAACGCATATAGCGAACAATAACTTATAAAATAAATGTTTTAACTGTGATAGTGCTTACTTTATACCGAAGCATAAATACTAATTTTCTGCGCTTTATACTATCACACCTGTATTGATAGGCGGACCTCCATCTGCCTAGGGAACCCCTTAAAAAGAGGAGAAAGGGAAAAGGGTTTCTGCCATAAAAAAGTTAAAAAAAAAAAAAAAAAAAAAAAAAAAAAAAAAAAAAGGGTAACTTCCTTACGAAATTCTCCTTCCGAGAAATTCGTTTGATGACAAGCCCTTTTATAAGGTCTCGTCAAGCGCCATCCAATAAATATTGGACAGAGTAGGTAAAGCACATAAGTGTAGCAAGTATTGTCTCACTAGACTTAAATGTATAGAAACTTTCGATTTATTTTGGTAAAATAAAGCTGTTTTAAGATAGTTTTGGTTTTTGCTAAATAATTGTGATGTATTTTTCAATAGGAATATAAGACCAAATGCAAATATTAAAAAGAACCCCTTTATTTAGAAATATCTCTCTTTTTTGACTGCCATGAGTTAATCACTTATGAGTAATGTCCCTTAACTAGGTTCTATTGTGGTATTTTGATGCATTGTATACCTATAGATTAATGGGCCTAAATAGCCAAGGGGTCTAGAGCGTCAGTCTAATGCACAAAATTACCAGCACAAAATCCTCATGGCAAAGGTTCGAATCCTGTCAAATAAAGAAATAAAATAATATTTTTATTGTACTTTTTTTCATTCATTGATTTGTTTTTATATTGATTTGTTTGATTTTCATTCTGTTGATGTTGCTTTTTTATGGTTAAACATCACTATCAACATTTTTTCAGTCATATAATTGCAGTCAATTGTTATTCAAACGTGTTTTGGGCAGGTTGCTGTGAAAGGGTTTTGCAATACTTAGTGATATGCAAACTATCATATTCGTATTTCGTGTCTGCAGGTTGCCATAATATGTTATATGTTATTGAATAGCAAATACTCAGACGCGCATTCGATTGTGCACAGCAGCGCCAGAGCATTCACTGCTCACAAACTCAAAGAACAGTACAGAAAAAAATTACAGGACAAAATTAAGGCATCTAGCTCAACTTTGTAGCTGGCCATGCATGTTTAGTAAGCGACGTACCTGCACGTGTGCACAGCATCGCCAGAGCCTTCACTGCTCGTACACACAATAAAAGGTGTAGATAAAGTTTCAGGCCAAGATTAAGCCACCTAGTTCCACTAGATAGCTGTCCATGCATGTTTAATGAGCAACTTTACACATGTGCGATAAGTACCAAAACTCATTCGCTAATTCATTATAAGCCTCCATTAAATGCCATAAACTGAAATGAGAGAACAACCACAAATTTTCATAAGAAAATGGCTGCTGTGCGAAGAAATGGGTCAGCTCATTAGATTTTATATGTAGTGAATATAGGGATCACACATGTTTTTTCATACATTAACATTTGCCAGGTCCCCAGGAAGCGGTTTGAACACGAGGACGTTAGGCTGAGTGTTCAAGCATCGTCCAAGGGATCCGGCAAGTGTTAATGCAATGAAACAAACATGTGTGATTTCTATTCTTGCATATTTTACCTGATTTCAGTATAAAACGCACTGAAAACGTCGCTTAAACATTACCCTTTTCTTACGCTTGATTTTTTGAAAAACAAAATGGCGTCAGCATCAACTTTCGAACGTCATCACGTCGCCACAACGTCATATATACGCGTGCAACGTTTTCGCGAACGTAAGCATTGTTGAAATGATCAGTCACGACCACAACACATTCTAGTGTAACGTCATGAATGCAAATCAGGGCCCAGTTTAGGCTTTTTCAAGTAAAAGCCATGTTCAAACAGCACGTGAATCTCATGATTTGAACATGGATTTTGTGGCTTCAAACAGCTTTGCGTAACGAATTCCCATGCAAGAATATTCGATCAGCCCCTGTACAGACACGTCTGCGCTTGTATGCAGCATCTCCAGAACTTTCACTGCCTGTACACACAGAGAATGGTGTAGGTAAAGGCTCAGACCAAAATTAAGGCACCTAGTCACACTTGAAAGACGTCTTCGCAAGTTTAATGAGCAACTTTACACATGTGCGATAAGTACCAAAACACATTCGCTGATTCAGTATAAGCTTCCGTTAAATGCCATCAACCATTCTTTTAAACTGAAATGAGAGGACAACCACAACTTTAGATAAGAAAATGGTCGCTTTGTACATAAATGGGTCAGTTCATTAGATTTTATATGTAGTGAATATTTGATCAGCCCATGTACAGACGCGTCTGTTCTTGTGCGCAGCATCTCCAGAACCTTCACTGCTCGTACACACAAAGAATGGTGTAGATAATGGCTTAGACCAAAATTGAGGCATCTAGTCCCACTGTATAGATGTCCATGCAAGTTTAATGAGCAACTTTACGCATGTGCGATAAGTACCAAAACACCTTTGCTGATTTAATCTAAGCTTCCGTTAAATGCCATAAACTGAATTGAGAGAACAACCACAACTTTTCATAAGAAAATGGCCGCTTTGTAAAGAGATGGGTCTGCTCATTAGATTTTGTATGTAATGAATCTTTGATAAGCCAATGCACAGACGCGTCTGCCCTTGTGCACACATCTCCAGAACCTTCACTGCTCGTACACACAAAGAGTGGTGTAGAAAAAGGCTCAGACCCAAATTAAGGCATCTAGCACCACTTGATAGTTGTCCCTGGATGTTTAACCCATTTAAGCCGAATGGAATATCCCTGCATTATCAATTGGAACAGTCCATTTCTGTTTAAAGGGATGTTGGGTGGTATATTTCATTTTTGTTTCCAAATTTTGATAGACCATTCCAAAAGCAAACAGTGGAGACCCTGAAGAGATGCCGCAGAATGCTGCATCGTGTATTGCTCAGGACTGGGTGGCTATGTCCCACAAAAAAGACGCTAGACTTATATGGGATAATGGGCGACTCTACAGAAATAGTTGTTCTATCAACAGTTGAAAAGAACAGTTACAATTTTCCATAAATCCGTATGTCGTCATCTTTTTATGACGTCAGTCATTGCGTCATCACAACGGTATTGCGTTGGCAAGGTTCCTATGACGAAGTTATTACGTCACTTTAGAAATCTGATTGCACGGAATTGGCCTATGAATACGAATGCTTTAATGGATGGTAACCCAGTTTCGTACTTCAATTCATCTTGTAGAATCAACCTACAAGTCTTTCAGTTCATATTTGTTTATATGTCATGATTTTAATAGCCTAATATAACATTTTTGACCTCTCTAAAAGAAAAACCTAAAAATCGTCCACTCCCAAATTCGAATCTCTGGCCTGATGCCTTATCAACTAAGCGAAACATGTGGGCTCAGTGATATGGGGCAGCACATGATATGTTTTTCATATTTATCACAGTTATGAGCAACAAAAGGCTCAATTGAGTCTACACATCTGCACAATCTCGCCAGAACCTTCAATGCTCGCATGCACAAAGAATGGGTGTAGATAAAGGTTCAGGTCAAAATCAAGGCCTATAGTCCCACTAGGTAGATGTCAATGTATATTTGTAGAATAAGTAATGCAATTTCGACAAGTACCAAAATTTCATGAATTGGCTCAAATATTGTATTAAGGTACTTACGTTAACATCCAATCATTAGTTTATCAGCAGGGTTAAATCCACATTGATTTAGACAGTTATTAATATTCTCAAGAACATGAGTTGCATACATCACTCATTGTTTCAGAGGGCAGTTAAACCATGCCACTAGAATATATGCATCATTTGTATGGCATTGTTTTAACGTTTGAGTCAGAACACACATTCATTTTTTCATTTTTGAACGCATAAAGCGAACAATAACTTATAAAATAAATGTTTTAACTCTGATAGTGCTTACTTTATACTGAAGCATAAATACTAATTTTCTGCACTTTATATACTGAACAAAAGTGAATACGCTACACCTGAATTGTTTTCCATCTATATACAAAAATTATGCAAACCAAGAATGCAATTGAAAGTGTATCTTAATGTTCATATACTGGGTAATGCATAACAGTAAAAGTTTTACGCATGTTGTCATGAGGAAACACATGAAAGCCATTTAAATGTGACAGGGGTCCATTTTTTCAGGTTGCCAATTTGAACGGAAATCTAACACAATTTAGGCCTTCAGAAATCCACTACCTACGAGATCCGACTGCATGAAATGGTAGTCTAGACATTAGACAACCAGAAATGTGAAGGACTTATCTCAAGTGTGTTTTGATCGTTTAGAAAAGCAATCTTAAAAAGCGGATTTTCACTTAAATTGCCAAGTATAAAGAATTTATCACTGAAATCTCCATAGGAAAATCAATGTGTTGTTGCATCTTAGTATGAGGACATTACTAGTCGAGAAATGGTAGAAACAACGTGCGGAGAGGTTTATCTGATTTGGCAAAAGAAAATTATCGAAAATCGTGATAAATCGAAGATTACCAGACAGTTAACATTCCCTGTTTGTTTTTGTCAAAGGGAGATAATTTTCAATATTTTACAAATTCGCTAAGTTCGAAATCGATTGTTGAGCTTGTTTCAAGTGATTCAGCAGTTTTCTTGTGTTTTTATGCAACACAATCAAGACCAATTTTGATAAGCATAAATTTTTAATTTGCGCATACGCAATAGCAAATTTCATCAAATAAAGCTCTAAACACTTAAAGGAGCATAACTCATACATCAAACGAGACAAATTGGTGGAGTTTCGACGAATCGTTTTCTGGATGTCGGGGCACCATTATTAAGCTTAGTAAATACTTTCTGTCCAATACTTTCTTATAAAATACCGATAATTGTAGTGTAGCGTTTTCACTTTTGTTCAGTATATTATCTCCCCTGTATTGATAGGTGTACCTCCATTTGCCTAGGGAACCCCTTAAAAAGAGGAGAAAGGGCAAGAAGGGTATGTGCCAAAAAAAAGTACAAAAAAGGGGGTACCTTCCTTACGAAATTCTCCTTCAGAGAAATTCGTTTGATGACAAGCCATTTTATAAGGTCTCGTCCATAAATATTGGACAGAGTAGGTAAAGCACATAAGTTTAGCAAGTATTGTCTCACTTGACTTAAATGTATAGAAACTTTCAATTTATTTCGGTAAAATAAAGCTGTTTTAAGATAGTTTTGATTTTTGCTAAATAATTGTAATGTATTTTTCAATAGGAATATAAGATCAAATGCAAATATTAAAAAAACCTTTATTTAGAAAGATTTCTCTATTTTTGACATCTATGAGTTAATCACTTATGAGTAATGTCCCTTAACTAGGTTATATTGTGGTATTTTGATGCATTGTATAACTACAGATTAATGGGCCTAAATAGCCAAGGGTTCTAGAGTGTAAGTCTATAGTGCTACAGCGATATTCTGTCTTTGTTGACAGTCTGTTTAATTGTAAATATTTACCAATAACAAAGATATTTTTAGATAACTATTTATAGAATTATACAGGTATTTTGATGCAAATAAAGAGTAATATATCTAAACGTTTGTTCGTGCGTTTTCCTAGTGTAGTGGATAGGCCACTAAACCGTTAACCGTAAGGTTGATGGTTCGATCCCCATACAAGAGTATTTTTTTTATATCATTTTTATTTTGAATGTAATTACAATTCACTTGCGCGCACCTTTTTGCTCAGAATCTTTTTGATACGAGCATGTTAAATGTGCTTACACGCATTAAAATCCTTTTTAAAGGAGGAATACAGTTCGCTATTCTAGCTTCTATGTAGCTAAGTTGGCTGGTTAGAGCATGACCTTAATGCTAACCCAAAAACATATTTTCTAGGGACAGGCAGGACCCATATTATATGTTAATGAAATTGTGTTTGGTTTACAAGAAACACCAATATTTTGCCACAATTTATCACGTATGTTATTAACCATTTATGCCATCTTGAGCCTCAAAGCCATAACACTTGCACCAGGTTGGACCTGTCTGCTGCTCATTGTGACCAAATTACTTCGGTTGTCGAGTATTGCGTTTGTTAAAGCAAACGTGTAGACCCTGATGACATGCCATATTCTGTGGAATATCACCTGGGTGGTCTTGTTTGCTGATGAGCAATTTAGGGAATACTTGACACTAGTGGATGAATTATTGTGCAAATATGATTAAAATTATAGATAAAGATACAATAAATATAATATTACACAGTGAAGAATAAAAGATAAAGAGCGAAAAAATCATTCATTTACAGGGACTAGAACCCCCCTTACTAAACTGAAAAATATACATATTGATGCTCTGTTCTCCGAGTCGTTACCTACTGAGCTATCCATGATGATTAACAGTCAAATTCAAAATACCCACTTAAGCCTAAGTGTGTGCAGCTACCCATTACAGGTAAACAGTTCCAATGTTTTGATTTCATTGTTTACAAACAATAAAATGTAAACATGGTCATAATATCGTGGTAGCACTATAATGCACAAAATTACCAGCACAAAATTATCATGGGACAGGTTCGAGTCCTGTCAAATTAAAAAAAGGAAAAAAAATATTTTTATTGTACTTTTTTCATTCATTGAATAGTTTTTATTATTGATTTGTTTGATTTATATTCTGTTGATGTTGCTTTTTTACTAAACTTCACTATCAACATTTTTTCAGTCATATAATTGCAGTCAATTGTTATTCAAACGTGTTTTGGACAGGTTGCTCTGAAAGGGTTTTGCAATACTTCGTGATATGCAAACCATCATATTCGTATTTCGTGTCTGCCGGTCGCCATAATTCTAAATGTTATTGAATAGCAAATACTCAGACGCGCAATCGCTTGTCCACAGCAGCGCCAGAGCCTTCACTGCTCACAAACTCAAAGAACGGTACAGGAAAAAATTCCAGGCCAAAATTAAGGCATCTAGCTCAACTTTGTAGCTGGCCATGCAGGTTTAGTAAGCGACGTACCTGCGCGTGTGTGCATCGCCAGTACAAAACAAAATGGCGTCAGCGTCAACTTTCGAACGTCATTACGTCGCCACAACGTCATATATACGCGTGCAACGTTTTCACAGTAAAAAAAGCATCGGCGAATGATCAGTCACGGCCGCAACGCATTCCAGTGTAACATCATGCATGCAAATCAGGGCCCAGTTTAGGCCTTTTCAAGTAAAATCCATGTTCAAACAGCATGTGAATCTCATGATTTGAACATTGATTTTGCGGCTTAAATAGCTTTGCGTAACGAATTCCCATGCAAGAATATTTGATCAGCCCCTGTACAGACACGTCTGCACTTGTGCGCAGCATCTCCAGAACCTTCACTGCCTGTACACACAGAGAATGGTGTAGATAAAGGCTCAGACCAAAATTAAGGCACCTAGTCCCACTTGATAGACGTCCATGCAAGTTTAATGAGCAACTTTACACAAGTGTGATAAGTACCAAAACACATTCGCTGATTTATTATAAGCTTCCATTAAATGCCATAAACTGAAATGAGAGAACAACCACAACTTTTCATAAGAAAAAGGCCGCTTTGTAAAGAGATGGGTCTGCTCATTAGGTTTTGTATGTAATGAATATTTGATAAGCCAATGCACAGACGCGTCTGCCCTTGTGCACAGCATCTCCAGATTCTTCATTGCTCGTCCACACAAAGAGTGGTGTAGATAAAGGCTCAGACCCAAATTAAGGCATCTAGCACCACTTGATAATTGTCCCTGGATGTTTAACCCATTTAAGCCGAATGGAATATCCCTGCATTATCAATTGGAACAGTGCATTTCTGTTTTAAGGGATGTTGGGTGGTATCTTTCATTTTTGTTTCCAAACTTTAATAGACCATTCCAAAAGCAAACAGTGGAGACCCTGAACAGGTGCAGCAGAATGCTGCATCGTGTATTGCTGAGGACTTGGTGGCTATGTCCCACAAAAAGGACGCTTGGCTTATATGGGATAATGGGTGACTCTACCAAAAGAGTTTTTCTATCAACAGTTGAAAAGAACAATTACAATTTTTCATAAATCCCTATGTCGTCATCTTTTTATGATGTCAGTCATTGCGTCTTCATAACGGTATTGCGTTGGCAAGGTTCCTATGACGAAGTTATTACGTCACTATAAAAATCTGATTGCACGGAATTGGCCGAGGAATACGAATGCTTTAATCGATGGTAACCCAGTTTCGTACTTCAATTCATCTTGTAGAATTAATCACCTTACAAGTCTTTCAGTTCATATTTGTTCATATGTCATGATTTTAATAGCCAAATATAACATTTTTGACCTCTCTACAAGAATAATCTAAAATCGTCTAGCCCCAAATTCGAATCTCTGGCATGATGCCTTATCTACTAAGCGAAACATGTGGGCTCAGTGATATGAGGCAGCACATGATATTTTTTTTGCATATTTATCACAGATATGAGCAACAAAAGGCTCAATTGAGTCTACACGTCTGCACAGACTCGCCAGAACCTTCAATGCTCGCATGCAAAAAAGAATGGGTGTAAATAAAGGTTCAGGCCAAAATCAAAGCCTATAGTCTCACTAGGTAGATGTCAATGTATATTTGTAGAACAAGTTATGCAATTTCGATAAGTACCAAAATTTCATGAACTGGCTCAAATATTGTAATAAGGTACTTACGTTAACATCCAATCATTAGTATATCAGCAGCGCTAGATCCACATTGATTTAGACAGTTATTAATATTCACAAGAACATGAGTTGCATACATCACTCATTGTTTCAGTGGACAGTTAAACCATGCCACTAGAATGTATGCATCATCTGTATGGCATTGTTTTAACGTTGGAGTCAGAACACACATTCATTTTGTCATTTTTGAACGCATAAAGCGAACAATAACCTATAAAATAAATATTTGAACTCTGGTAGTGCTTACTTTATACTGAAGCATAAATACTAATTTTCTGCACTATATATATTGAACAAAAGTGAATACGCTACACCTGAATTGTTTTCCATCTATATACAAAAATTATGCAAACCAAGAATGCAATTGAAAGTGTATCTTAATGTTCAAATACTGGGTAATGCATAACAGTAAAAGTTTTACGGATGTTGTCACGAGGAAACACATGAAAGCCATTTAAATGTGACAGGGGTCCATTTTTTCAGGTTGCCAATTTGAACGAAATCTAACACAATTTGGGACTTCAGAAATCCACTACCTACGAGATCCTATTGCACAAAATGGTAGTCTAGACATTAGACAACCAGAAATTCGAAGGACTTATCTCAAGTTTGATTTGATCGTTTAGAAAAGCAATCTTAAAAAGCGGATTTTCACTCAAATTGCCAAGTTTAAAAATTTATCACTAAAATCTCCATAGGAAAATCAATGTGTTGTTGCATCTTAGTATGAGGACATTACTAGTCGAGAAATGGTAGAAACAACGTGCTGAGAGGTTTATCTGATTTGGCAAAAGAAAATTATCGAAAATCGTGATAAATTGAAGATTACCAGACAGTTAATATTCCCTATTTGTTTATGTCAAAGGGAGATAATTTTCAATATTTTACAAATTCGTTAAGTTCGAAATTGATTGTTGAGCTTGTTTTAAGTGATTCAGCAGTTCTCTTGTGTTTTTATACAACACAATCAAGACCAATTTTGATAAGCATAAATTTTTAATTTGCGCATACGCAATAGCATTTCATTGAATAAAGCTCTAAACACTTAAAGGGGCATAACTCATACATCAAACGAGACAAATTGGTGGAGTTTCGACGAATCATTTTCTGGATGTCTGGGCAACTTTATTAAGCTTTTAGTAAATACTTTTTGTCCAATACTTTCTCATAAAATATCGATAATTGTAGTGTAGCGTTTTCACTTTTGTTCAGTATATTATCTCCCCTGTATTGATACGTGTACCTCCATCTGCCTAGGGAACCCCTTAAAAAGAGGAGAAAGGGCAAAAAGGGTATGTGCCAAAAAAAGTAAAAAAAACAAAATAAAAAGGGGGGTACCTTCCTCACGAAATTCTCCTTCAGAGAAATTCGTTTGATGACAAGCCATTTTATAAGGTCTCGTCAAGCACCGTCCAATAAATATTGGACAGAGTAGGTAAAGCACATAAGTTTAGCAAGTATTGTCTCACTTGACTTAAATGTATAGAAACTTTCAATTTATTTCGGTAAAATAAAGCTGTTTTAAGATAGTTTTGATTTTTTCTAAATAATTGTGATGAATTTTTCAATAGGAATATAAGACCAAATGCAAATATTCAAAAAACCTTTATTTAGAAAGATTTCTCTATTTTTGACAGCTATGAGTTAATCACTTATGAGTAATGTCCCTTAACTAGGTTATATTGTGGTATTTTGATGCATTATATACCTACAGATTAATGGGCCTAAATAGCCAAGGGGTCTAGAGTGTCAGTCTAATGCACAAAATTACCAGCACAAAATCCTCATGGGACAGGTTCGAATCCTGTCAAATTATAAAAAAGGTAAAAATAATAATATTTTTATTGTACTTTTTTCATACATTGATTAGTTTTTTAATGATTTGTTTGATTTTCATTCTGTCGATGTTGCTTTTTTGCTAAACATCACTATCAACATTTTTTCAGTCATATAATAGCAGTCAATTGTTATTCAAACGCGCGTTTTGGGCAGGTTGCTCTGAAAGGGTTTTGCAATACTAAGTGATATGCAAACTATCATATTCGTATTTCGTGTCTGCAGGTTGCCATAATTCTAAATGTTATTGAAAAGCAAATACTCAGACGCGCATTGGCTTGTGCACAGCAGCGCCAGAGCCTTCACTGCTCACAAACTCAAAGAACGGTAAAGAAAAAAAATTCCAGGCCAAAATCAAGGCATCTAGCTCAACATGAAGGTTTAGTAAGCGACGTACCTGCGCGTGTGTACAGCATCGCCAGTACAAAACAAAATGGCGCCAGCTTCAACTTTCAAACGTCATCCGGTCACCACAACGTCATATATACACGTGCAACGTTTTTGCGAAAAAAAGCATCGGCGAATAATCAGTCACGGCCACAACGCATTCCAGTGTAACATCATGCATGCAAATCAGGGCCAAGTTTAGGCTTTTCAAGTAAAAGCCATGTTCAAACAGCACGTGAATCTCATGATTTGAACATGGATTTTGCGGCTTTAAACAGCTTTGCGTAACGAATTCCCATGCAAGAATATTTGATCAGCCCCTGTACAGACACGTCTGCGCTTGTTCGCAGCATCTCTAGAACCTTCACTGCCTGTACACACAGAGAATGGTGTAGATAAAGGCTCAAACCAAAATTAAGGAATCTAGTCCCACTTGATAGACGTCCATGCAAGTTTAATGAGCAACTTTACACATGTGCGATAAGTACCAAAACACATTCACTGATTCAGTATAAGCTTCCATTTAATGCCATCAACCATTCTTTTAAACTGAAATGAGAGAACAACCACAACTTTTAATAAGAAAATGGTCGCTTTGTAAATAAATGGGTCATTTCATTAGATTTTATATGTAGTGAATATTTGATCAGCCCCTGTACAGACACGTCTGCGCTTGTGCGCAGCATCTCCGAAACCTCCACTGCTCGTACACACAGAGAATGGTGTAGATAAAGGCTCAGACCAAAATTGAGGCATCTAGTCCCACTTGATAGACGTCCATGCAAGTTTAATGAGCAACTTTACGCATGTGCGGAAAGTACCAAAACACCTTCGCTGATTTATTATGAGCTTCTGTTAAATGCCATAAACTGAAATGAGAGAACAACCACAACTTTTCATAAAAAAATGGCCGCTTTGTAAAGAGATGAGTCTGCTCATTAGATTTTTTATGTAATGAATATTTGATAAGCCAATGCACAGACGCGTCTGCCCTTGTGCACAGCATCTCCAGAACCTTCACTGCTCATACACACAAAGAGTGGTGTAGATAAAGGCTCAGACCCAAATTAAGGCATCTAGCACCACTTGATAGTTGTCCTTGGATGTTTAACCCATTTAAACCGAATGGAATATCCCAGCATTATCAATTGGAACAGTGCATTTCTGTTGTAAGGGATGTTGGGTGGTATCTTTCATTTTTGTTTCCAAATTTTGATAGACCATTCCAAAAGCAAACAGTGGAGACCCTGAACAGATGTTGCAGAATGCTGCATCGTGTATTGCTAAGGACTCGGTGGCTATGTCCCACAAAAAGGACGCTAGGCTTATATGGGATAATGGGCGACTCTACCAAAAGAGTTTTTCTATCAACAGTTGAAAAGAACAGTAAACTGTTACAATTTTCCATAAATCCCTATTTTCGTCATCTTTTTATGACGCCAATCATTGCGTCATTACAACGGTATTGCGTTGGCAAGGTTCCTATGGCGAAGTTATTGCGTCACTATAAAAATCTGATTGCACGGAATTGGCCTAGGAATACGAATGCTTTAATCGATGGTAACCCAGTTTCGTACTTCAATTCATCTTGTAGATTTAATCACCTTACAAGTCTTTTAGTTCATATTTGTTCATATGTCATGACCTCTCTACAAGAATAACCTAAAAACCGTCCACCCCCAAATTCGAATCTTTGGCATGATGCCTTATCTACTAAGCGAAACATGTGGGCTCAGTGATATGAGGCAGCACATGATATTTTTCATATTTATCACAGTTATGAGCAACAAAAGGCTCAATTGAGTCTGCACGTCTGCACAGACTCGCCAGAACCTTCAATGCTCGCATGCAAAAAGAATGGGTGTAGAAAAGGTTCAAGCCAAAATCAAGGCCTATAGTCCCACTAGGTAGATGTCAATATATATTTGTAGAACAAGTTATGCAATTTCGATAAGTACCAAAATTTCATGAACTGGCTCAAATATTGTAATAAGGTACGTACGTTAACGTCAAATCATTAGTTTATCAGCAGCGTTGAATCCACGTTGATTTAGACATTTATTAATATTCTCACAAACATGAGTTGCATACATCACTCATTGTTTCAGTGGACGGTTAAAAAATGCCACTAGAATGTATGCATCATTTGTATGGCATTGTTTTAACGTTGGAGTAAGAACACACATTCATTTTGTCATTTTTGAACGCATAAAGCGAACATTAACCTATAAAATAAATGTTTTAACTCTGATAGTGCTTACTTTATACTGAAGCATAAATACTAATTTCCTGCACTCTGTATTATTTCCCCAGTATTGATAGGTGTACCTCCATCTGCCTAGGGAACCCCTTAAAAAGAGGAGAAAGGGCAAAAAGGGAAATTCGTTTGATGGCAAGCCCTTTTATAAGGTCTCGTCAAGCACCGTTCAATAAATATTGGACAGAGTAGGTAAAGCACATAAGTTTAGCAAGTATTGTCTCACTTGACTTAAATGTATAGAAACTTTCAATTTATTTCGGTAAAATAAAGCTATTTTTAGATAGTTTTGATTTTTGCCAAATAATTGTGATGTATTTTTCAATATGAATATAAGACCAAATGCACATATTTAAAAAACCTTTATTTAGAAAGATCTCTCTATTTTTGACAGCTATGAGTAAATCACTTATGAGTAATGTCCCTTAACTAGGTTATATTGTGGTATTTTGATGCATTGTATACCTACAGATTAATGGGCCTAAATAGCCAAGGGGTCTAGAGTGTCAGTCTAATGCACAAAATTACCAGCACAAAATCCTCATGGGACTTTTTTCATTCATTGATTAGTTTTTTTTATTGATTTGTTTGATTTTCATTCTGTTGATGTTGCTTTTTTGCTAAACATCACTATCAACATTTTTTCAGTCATATAATTGCAGTCAATTGTTATTCAAACGTGTTTTGGGCAGGTTGCTCTGAAAGGGTATTGCAATACTAAGTGATATGCAAACTATCATATGTGTATTTCGTGTCTGCAGGTCGCCATAATTCTAAATGTTATTGAAAAGCAAATACTCAGACGCGCATTCGCTTGTGCACAGCAGCGCCAGAGCCTTCACTGCTCACAAACTCAAAGAACGGTAAAGAAAAAAATTCCAGGCCAAAATTAAGGCATCTAGCTCAACTTTGTAGCTGGCCATGAAGGTTTAGTAAGCGACGTACCTGCGCGTGTGTACAGCATCGCCAGTACAAAAAAAAAATGGCGTCAGCGTCAAATTTCGAACGTCATTACGTCGCCACAACGTCATATATATGCGTGCAACGTTTTCATGAAAAAAAAAGCATCGGTGAATGATCAGTAATGGCCGCAACGCATTCCAGTGTAACATCATGCATGCAAATCAGGGCCCAGTTAAGGCTTTTTCAAGTAAAAGCCATGTTCAAACAGCACGTGAATCTCATGATTTGAATATGGATTTTGCGGCTTTAAACAGCTTCGCGTAACAAATTCCCATGCAAGAATATTTGATCAGCTCCTGTACAGACACGTCTGCGCTTGTGCGCAGCATCTCTAGAACCTTCACTGCCTGTACACACAGAGAATGGTGTAGATAAAGGCTCAGACCAAAATTTAGGCACCTAGTCCCACTTGATAGACGTCCATGCAAGTTTAATGAGCAACTTTACACATGTGCGATAAGTACCAAAACACATTCACTGATTCAGTATAAGCTTCCATTTAATGCCATCAACCATTCTTTTAAACTGAAATGAGAGAACAACCACAACTTTTAATAAGAAAATGGTCGCTTTGTAAATAAATGGGTCATTTCATTAGATTTTATATGTAGTGAATATTTGATCAGCCCCTGTACAGACACGTCTGCGCTTGTGCGCAGCATCTCCGAAACCTCCACTGCTCGTACACACAAAAAATGGTGTAGATAAAGGCTAAGACCAAAATTAAGGCATCTAGTCCCACTGTATAGATGTCCATGCAAGTTTAATGAGCAACTTTACGCATGTGCGATATGTACCAAAACACTTTCGCTGATTTATTATAAGCTTCTGTTAAATGCCATAAACTGAAATGAGAGAACAACCTCAACTTTTCATAAGAAAATGGCCGCTTTGTAAGGAGATGGGTCTGCTCATTAGATTTTGTATGTAATGAATATTTGATAAGCCAATGCACAGACGCGTCTGCCCTTGTGCACAGCATCTCCAGAACCTTCACTGCTCGTACACACAAAGAGGGGTGTAGATAAAGGCTAAGACCCAAATTAAGGCATCTAGCACCACTTGATAGTTGTCCCTGGATGTTTAACCCATTTAAACCGAATGGAATATCCCAGCATTATCAATTGGAACAGTGCATTTCTGTTTTAAGGGATGTTGGGTGGTATCTTTCATTTTTGTTTCCAAATTTTGATAGACCATTCCAAAAGCAAACAGTGGAGACCCTGAACAGGTGCAGCAGAATGCTGCATCGTGTATTGCTCAGGACTCGGAGGCTATGTCCCACAAGAAGGACGCTAGGCTTATATGGGATAATGGGCGACTCTACCAAAAGGGTTTTTCTATCAACAGTTGGAAAGAACAGTTACAATTTACCATAAATCCCTTTGTCGTCATCTTTTTATGACGTCAGTCATTGCGTCATCACAACGGTATTGCGTTGGCAAGGTTCCTATGACGAAGTTATTACGTCACTTTAGAAATCTGATTGCACGGAATTGCCATACGGATACGAATGCTTTAATGGATGGTAACCCAATTTCGTACTTCAATTCATCTTGTAGAATTAATCACCTTACAAGTCTTTCAGTTCATATTTGTTCATATGTCATGAATTTAATAGCCAAATATAACATTTTTGACCTCTCTACAAAAATAACCTAAATATCGTCCACCCCCAAATTCGAATCTCTGGCCTAATGCCTTATCAACTAAGCGAAACATTTGGGCTCAGTGATATGAGGCAGTACATGATATTTTTTTCATATTTATCACAGTTATGAGCAACAAAATGCTCAATTGAGTCTACATGTCTGCACAGACTCGTCAGAAACTTCAATGCTCGCATGCAAAAAGAATGGGTGTAGATAAAGGTTCAGGCCAAAATCAAGACCTATAGTCTCCATAGGTAGATGTCAATGTATATTTGTAGAACAAGTTATGCAATTTCGATAAGTACCAAAATTCCATGAACTGGCTCAAATATTGTAATAAGGTACGTACGTTAACGTCCAATCATTAGTTTATCAGCAGCGTTGAATCCACGTTGATTTAGACAATTATTAATATTTTCAAGAACATGAGTTGCATACATCACTCCTTGCATCAGTGGACAGCTTAACCATGCCACTAGAATGTATGCATCATTTGTATGGCGTTGTTTCAACGTTGGAGTCAGAACACGCATTCATTTTGTCATTTTGAACGCATAAAGCAAACAATAACTTAAAAGAAATAAATGTTTTAACTGTGATAGTGCTTACTTTATACCAAAGCATAATACTAATTTTCTGCAATTAAATAACCTAACTCTATATTATCTCCCCCGTATTGCTAGGTGGACCTCCAGCTGCCTTGGGAACCCCTTAAAAAGAAGAAAAGGAACAAAAAGGGTATGCCGTACAGCTCACCATTAGGGGGGGGGGGGGGTGGCGCGGTAATCTTAAACAAACATTAACAAAACTCCTAGCCCTTCCAGGTGGAATTAAAACTTACATAATCAGGAACAGTGGGGACGACACTGTGCAGACGATATTGTCACGTCGATCCTCATAAAATTGGACCCTGGTTTGGAACACTTTTAAAATTCAAACTAATAATGCCCTACATTTTCACTTAATAGAAACAGGCGTAGGATACTGACGGGCTATAGTCAGGATTCCTTTATTGAAGCCAAAGTGGGTGCATAAAACTGGGTGTGCATAAAGCTGGGTGTGCCATAAATGTTGTATTTGCCTTGTGCGCCGGAACCGCGGCACACCGACATCATAAACGAAAATAGTAGTAAAAAGGGTATGTGCGAAAATAAAGTAAAAAATAAAAAAAATATAGAAAGAAAAGGGGGTACTTTCCTTACGAAATTCTTGTTCGAACAAATTCGTTTGACGACAAGCCCTTTTATAATCGTCCAAAATATTGGACAGAGTAGGTAAAGCACATAAGTTTAGCAAGTATTGTCTTACTTGACTTAAATGTATAGAAACTTTCAATTCATTTCGGTAAAAATAAAGCTGCTTTTAGGATAGTTTTGCTTTTTGCTAAATAATTGTGTTGTATGCTTCAATAGGAATATAAGACAAAGTGCAAATATTAAGAAAAAACCCTTTTTTAGAAAGATATCTCTGTTTTTGACTGTTATGAGTTTACATTGTTAATCACCCATGAGTAATGTTCATAAAACTAGGTTCTATTTTGGTATTTTGATGCATTGTATACGCAGACCTTCGTTGAAAATCCGACGAACGTGATCATAGAGACTTGACATAACGACCTGAAAGCGAAAAGACGTGTTCATAACGCACCAGCAAAGACCAAGTAACGAACACCAGCGAATGAGAAACGATCTGTCAACGAACGCTCAACGTGTCGTGCGTACTCTGATGTGTGTTTTGCGAATACTTAGCGTATATGGACCAATCAATTGCCATGCAGCTATATAAACGAGAAATAAAACCACGAGTTCTTCCCTTTATTTACGCAACTTGTTTAGGCTGTGCTGTCTTTATCAAGACGCATTTTACAAGCAATGAAATAACATAATTATATGCAATTAAATTAAACTTTTTGCTCACTGTAAAGGCGACACCTCATGAATGCGTAATTAGGACTGGTCTACCTTGGACGTAGGTAAAAGCTAAAAATAAGACGAAATATTATTTGAAAGTATACTGACGGCAACTAAAAATGTCTCACTCATAATCACTGATTTCTTAGCGATAATATACAAAATTGAACAGCCACATAATTCTTCTTAATGTAGAGGTTGGGCGATGTTGGGTGACTTAATTTTTGCTATGCAGGTGACGCGTTATTCCGATGACGTCATGCAGGCTCAACATTATGCATCAATTGCTTATGATTTCAATTTGAATTTGTACCCAGTTTGTGCCGTTAATGTTTTGCTTAACAATGAACAAATTTTAGATAATTTTTTCAAACAATTGTGCTTGTGCGTAATAATAGCTTTATGAAATTATGACGTTATATTAAAGACAAAATGTAAGGTCCGTTTACAAAACTAGCCAACATTCTCGTTTTGCTTTAAGTAATGGAAACAATGATAAGGGGGTGCATTAGGTAATGTACACAGAATATGCCTATATAAAATTTCGTTTTTAAGATCAGCTGTAAAGCCCGATGACCAGTCGTTGGTCTACGTTAACGTAATCCAAAACGGCCCTCTGGAACACGTGTCAGATTGCGTTTCCTCAGCAATCGTCGCTGGTTAAAGACTAAAGACTTTTGTAAATGATTCGTAACGATATTTTCATCCACTTTGCAAAATCATGACGTTTAAGTTTTACTGGAATGCATGGCGAAAAGGTGGGTGGGGTAAGTTGTTTCGTTCAGCAGACGCATACAAACATTGTTTGAACATTATAAACGCATTTTGGTACAAAAGAGACTGTTTTACAATGGTTAAACACGTTTTTTGTCAAAGGATTGTGTCTGGAAACAAAGCGAATGTGGCTAAAATCTTGTGTCACTGGTGACCCCTGTCTCAAACCGAGGTCGTTTTCTCAGCCTCAAAAAGTCTTTCAGCAATTTTGTTTTCATGAGATACGCTTGACTGATAAGATGCTGTAATGCGCTAAAATTCATAACTTTAGTCTGATCAGTCTAAGCGATATTCACGTTTACTTTTAGATGAGGCGTTTTTTTTTTTAAAAAAAAATCAGTATATAATACACCAAAATACCCCATGAAACCTCAGTACAGATACAAAACATAGTATTTATAGTCTGTGCTCGATAAGAGTAAGGTGACGAAACAGATTTACAGTTATAAGTATGAAAGAATACCCTATATTTGGCCAATCAGGTGAATAAAGGACCATGACGTGACCAACTACGTAACTCTACTCTTATCGAGCACGGACTCTAACTCTTAAAAAGCGGGCAAAACATTTGCTTATTGGCTTACCTAAGTGTAGAAACAGCGTTGGCCCCAGATCAGATTGCTTGCAGAAGCAGTCAAAAACATGGCCGCCTGGGGCGCGGCTTATTTCGGGCATAGACGCTTTAAAAATCTTCTCTGAAATGGCTTATCAGAATTCAGTCTGAGCCTTCGCTGCACGCATATGCGATTAGTACCAAACTCTCATGAACTGGCTTATTAAAGTTTAGCCTTTATTAAGAGTTTAATTAATACTAGTGCAACACAACAAAACCAATAAAGAAACGATGGCAGAGCTGCTGGCAAAATCAATGAGCTAATCGTTGATCTTTTCCATGGAGTTAATCACCGTAACACGACACGTTCTGTGTTTACGCGTAAACATTACCTTTCTGTGCCAAGTTATGTATTATACGACTTTTTGCTTACTGTAAAGGCGGCACCTCTTGAATGTGTGATTAGGACTGATCAATCTTAGACATAGGTAAAAGCTGAAAATGAGGCGTGGTTTTATTTAAAAGTAACTGTATCATCTTGCGCCATTACCTTAGTATAGACGCAAAACACATTATTTAGTCCTTAAAATGCCAGCAAAATAACTGCTACTGAAAATGTCTATTTAACATAAGCATAGAGGCAAACAATGTGGACCCAGATCAGACTGCTCCTACAGGAACAGTCTGATCTGAGTCCACACTGTTTGTCTATGAGGCTTCAAATATTTTATTGGACGACAAAAAAACATACATTTTGTGATTATGCGCTTTAAGGGTTAATAAATGTAAGTTCAGTGTGTATACGGTTAGGATTTTCATGAAATGCAAGCACGTTTGAGTATTAATCTTCAAAAAATTATAATAGAACCTGATTTCCCTTGCTTAGCAGATGAAACAGCTGAACCACGCCCAGATATGAATTTAAAGGTTGCCGACTTAACAGTAAGCTAAAAGTCTATTAATATATTATAGCCTCACATGGCTTCTCAATGCCGGAACGCCGTTGTGTGAGCTCTAGGGTGCGACCCTTTCGATTATTATGGAAGGGAATTAGGGAGAGGTATTCCAAGGCTTGGACTCAAGTTTTACATCTTTTTTTAATTCGCTTAAATCCAAAACTTTAGTCTTACGCCGCTTATCCATGGCCTAGATTATCCCGCCAAACCCATTCCTGAAAATTATGTAAAATTACAAACATAAACAAATAAACAAATAAAAAAAACATATAAAAATAAATAAGTAAAAGAATAAATAGCCAGAAGGAAATGGTCGCCTCCCTTCGCACAAATTCCTCTGCTTTACCTATGCATGGAACATTGTTTGAGCAGCACAACAAAAACAGCATCTGCAGTATCATCAGCATTATCGTCATCATTATCATCATCATTAGCATTCGTCGTCGTCGTCGTCGCCATCATCATCATCATCATCATCATCATCATCATCATCATCATCATCATCATCATCATCATCATCATCATCATCATCATCATCATCAGCAGCAGCAGCAGCAGCAGCAGCAAAAACTACAATGCAACAATCTCTATTGTTTACATTATAATAATCTCAAATTGGTCACGTTTTATTAAAGCAATGACTTTGGTCGATTAACTTAAAATTGATGACAATTTTTAACGTGGAACATAGTTTGAGGATACATGTTGATCATCTACTTCTATATGAGCCAGTGCATGGGATTTCCAACAATGTGATATGTGCGACCATCAAAGCCTCAGATCAGCCTGCGCATACGCGCAGTCTGATCAGAGCCTTTGCTAGTCGCTTGAGTATTCTATGATTGTTAAGCAACTGACTAAACTCCATTTGGTGTTTCTAAGCTTTAAAGGAGGCTGCAGAGGCTCGTCCGAGTCTACGCATGTCAAAATGCCACATTGTTGGAAATCTCATGCACTGGCTCATATGTGTTTTTGTTTTCGTCCGAGACAAATTTGGAAGTACCGTCTATAGCAAACAAGGTTCGATTAGCTCACCTGATGTTAATAACTAAATAACTAAATAACAGAACAGAACAGTAGAGCTTAATGGGTCCTCGGATACCTCTTTCTACTTTTCTCTCGAACGTCTCATATTTTCTCTCGAACGTCTGGTTTAAACTTTATTTCTTTATATAAAGATATAGCAGCAAAGTTATAAGCACTTTGATAAGTAGATACTATTTTCATACAAAAGGGTAAACTGTAAACTGTTTATGCGCTAAATGACAACAGTGAAATGTATCTGCAAAGACAAACACATTCTATGCCATTAAATTCAAGAACAAGGTTTACCACGAAAACCAATGAATACAGATAAATATGACGCTTGTCCTAAAAACATATACAATTAGAACAAGTGCCGTTAACAGATCTCATCACAGACAAAAGCAAAACAAACAACATCAACATAACACGTAGTATCCGCCTCAAAAGCATAATATATACTAGAGATATTTTAAAACGCATCACCATAGTTTTGCATTATATTTGCAAACCGTAAAAGGGTCTTTTTTATATTTGTAGAATCTGGCTGTATCTCTACAGCTGTACAATTATAGAATTTACGGTACCATAAGTATATATATAAATTGAAAGGTCTAGCTTCTGTCTATCAACTGATATAAATTTTCTATCAGTATCGCTTAGTTCGGTCAAGATATATAGCTTTGAATAGGGCATAGTAAAGGACACTCGTCGAAATCCATGTCATTTTAACAACGCAGCCAGCAGGCAATTAGACGCTGTAAAGTTCCACTCGATTTGGTGATATAAGCATTTGTTAAGTCGACTTGTCTTTTGCACCATCAAAATTAATTATTCAAAAGCTAACTGTAGAGAAGTGCAGCAAAACTATAAGCATGCTGTTTGCTCTTCTATAAAGATGTTAAAACACCCATCAATATACCAAAATAATCACAATCAAGTGCTAGTTATTATGTCTGTTCAAATAACGATTATGGTTTTGTATAGCACATGATACATGTATACTCAATCATTCGTCAGTAGTTATATTGATGTATCGATTCAAGCGTGCAACTTCCGGTACTGTCATACCCCCATATTATAAAAAGTGGGTGGGGTAAATCAACCCCGCGTAGAAAACCCCCAATAACAATCAGGTCTGCATAATTGTCTTATTGGAGTGATTCCAACACCTGTTAAGAGGCACAAAAACAGTTTTATTTTATTTTCTTTATATAGTAACGCTCCATGACATCATTGATATACAAAATAAGGGATTTTAGCACCCCCTTGGCTATCTATTTTGCAGTTCATTTATAATAAAACAAAATTATTAAATTTGTTTTGGGATGAAAGTTACCATGACACTTCCATCTACCTTATAAACAAGAAAAAGAATAATAGTACTTTACAGTTAACGTATCAAGCCACATTCAAATACCCGTATCCAAGTTCTACTTGTGTCAACTTTTTACAATAAAATTTTATATGCCAACTATACAAATTACTGAGGTTCCAAATAAACCTTCCATATCAAATAATTGTTGCGTAATGCTATAACGGTCATATAATATTGTAGCACTAAGTGTCTTTTATCTGCAGCCAAATTTTCAGAAGCTGTGTATGGCTATGGACCAAATTTTCATCTAATTGTTACTGACGTTCTGTCAGAGAAATAAATGTCATATTTCTACCATATTTCCAGTGTCGATATATAGGTATGTCTTTGCCTCTTGGAAGTCATTAAAGTAATGCATTTTGAAATAATTTTAGGTTGGATGTATAGATAAAAGCTCAGCTTTTCCAACTATATACTTTATGTATGCATTTACTTCAGCTGTTTTCATCAATTATACCACTCTACGAACATAAAAAACGTGCCTCGTATATGCGATTGAAAAGTTAATGGCAGGTTTTAATGTCCAACCTAGAATTGGTTTGAATCAGTCATTAATTTGACGCTGCTGATGACGTCACATGGATACATACAGCATCCAGGACCTATCTGCACAGTCAGTTGAAGCGTTTTGATTATTTTTGTGTTTAAACTGTGGCGTGCATGGTATCATATTAGCAACATAGTTTATAGACTTTTTCTGATTAAAAGTAATTGATAACTTCGATATTTCGAAAATAAACGTCAAATGAACACCAATTTACAGCTTCTTTTTAGAAACATCTCCATAAGTAACCTTTATGCACGCTTTCATTACTGATAATGACTACATACACTGACAATCATGTGGAGAACACGTTTTGATGTAAATCATGGCAGGAGATCTGCTGTCATGTGATTGAGCACGTCTTAAAAATTAACGATAACGTCACTTACACAATACAAAAGACACACAACACAAGCGTAATTTAAGGATAATCTGTCGACTGTGTATGCCCTTAGCCTGTTCCAGCAAATCGGACGTAAAAAACTCGAAACTTTGAAAGGCCCAAGATGTTGAATTTCATTACTAGACTATTGGGGGTATGTCGGTATCTTTGAGCATACCGAACTGTCAATTCATTTCAAATCGTTCAATGATGAATATGCAATCGTGAAAAAAACCCAGTACGCAAATCTGTTGAGTCAGGAATAAAAAAAAAACAAAAAAACGCGTGTTTACTTGCAGCTAAATTTGTGTCCTTCAAAATCAACTACCCAAGTCTTAAAACGGATACTTTTTCAATACCTGAAAGTAAATTTACAACCATGATTTTTCTAGGACACACTACAAGCTGGTCAGACTATGATATGCAATAACAATGGTCTCGCTGACATTCTCAGGGTTTGTGGAATAAAGGATTAAATCTGTGTGATACGTTTCATTTCGAATCGTTCAATGATGAATATGCAATCGTGAAAAAAGCCCAGTACGCAAATCTGTTTAGTCAGGAATCAAAATAACGCGTGTTTACTTGCAGCTGAATTGGTGTCCTTCAAAATCGACCACCCCTGTCTTAAAACGGATACTTTTTCAATACCTGAAAGTAAATTTACAACCATGATTTTTCTAGGACACACTACAAGTTGGTCAGACTATGATATGCAATAACAATGATCTCGCTGACATTCTCAGGGTTTGTGGAATAAAGGATTAAATCTGGGTGATGCGTTTTCAAAGTCCTTAAGTATATATATTTTGAAAAACTGAAAAATGTTCTTTTTTATCTGATAACATCAAATTGTCAAATTTAATTAGTGTTGACCAATGGCAGTAATACAGTTTCATATATTTCTGTCGTAGTTCCCTGTAGAGCGGGTGAACTAGTAGAAAGTGATATTAACTTTCTACATGTTTGCCTTTACGTATATTGATATTTCTTTCCTTTCGATCTATGTTTTGATACCAACCTTGTTCAATGGCCAGATCATGTGACGAGAGCATTAACTGGGTTTATGCCTTGTTATATTTATTTTCTGCAACAATGTCTAAATATTTTTCACAATAAATTTCACGTTTAAAGCGTGCATACGTTTCTAGTCTGTTTGAATTATAAATAGATGAGTACCAGGTATGCTGGTACACATCGATTAATCTTTATTAGCGTGAATGGCACTGTTTCTAGGAAAATTGGTCATTCCGAATATAGAACGATTATATCTAAAATGCATTTAATTTGATACACCAGATTAAGCCGTTATATGTTACTTTATTATCTGCATCATTCTTTAACATTATATATGAAATTATCACCAAAAATAAGAAGTTTTATCCAATATCGAACCATACTGATTTTCCTGCGGATTAAGAGAGGTACCCTACCCAGTTATCAATATAGGCCAGATGAATTTGTAGATATTTAAGCATTTTGTACCCATCTGCAAAATTTCGTGTGCAAGATTTCGATGTCTTTTGCCTCATGTATACCCAAGACCTCTTCATTGTAACCGAGTGTGGAAACAACGTGTATATCGAACAGTTTACATTTTTCAGATACTAGTAAGTCAAGTTCCCCAAATATTGAAAAAAAATTATGTAAAATAAAAGATGCATGTTCGGCTAACAGCGTTTGAGTTCTGTATCAGTTACCATTTTGAAAAAATGAATTTACAAATATTTAAAGGATGTTACAAGTTCTAGTTTAGTGTTGTTGAGGTAAAAATCAAAATGTTTATGTCTCCCTTTTTCAAATAGCATTGCTTTTGTTTTCTTCGTGTCAATTTCCAAGCCCCATTATTTACAGTATGTTTTGATATCATATAGCATGGATTGTAAAACTTCTAGTGATTTAGAAAAGACTACAACATCATTACAGTACAATAGTAAACATAATTGCATATCATTACAGTGAATATATCATTGGAATCAGCCTTAGTATTTTGTACAATATCATTGATGAACAACATGAACAGTATCGGTGAGCATGGACCCCCTGATTTAGGCTAATGTACGAATGAACAAAACGTGAATAGGCAGATCGGTGTCGTACGTACGATTTAACCACTGAATACATTGCATTTAGTGCCTTGATCATTTTAGAACTTATTTGTTCGAGTATAAGTTTTTGCCACAAGAAAGATCTATCTACTTTATCGAGTATTTGTTCGGAATCACTAAAACACAAAAAGATTCTTCTTTTGAGCCCAAAGTTCTTGTTATGCTTGATATAAGTAGGGATGCAATCTACCATGAATTTACCTTTCTAAAATCCAAACTGATCTTCTAAGATTTTTTTCTTCTTGTGGCCACTTATTTAAATGAATAAACAATTTGCTGTACACTGACAGGTATTTTAATACTGATTGGCAGTTAGAGATTTTAAAAGAGGCAAAGCCAATGGACACGATACTTGTTTAGAGTATCAAATAAGGTTTCCTAAATTTCAGTAACATATGAAAATTCCAATGTCACGGGGGTAATACCAATTTCGCTATTTTTGCTGGCGACCGGGACGGTACTGCGTAAAGCTGCTATCGACCGAGGAGTACAGCTTGCGACCGGTCGGTACGGCTGTCGACAGATAAACAAACCATCAAATTCGACGGTAAGTGTGCTAATTTAGTGTGTGTTCCTACATTTTGGTGTTTAAACCGTTTCTTGGGTAGCTTGCTATTGTTTGAAATGATTTGCAGACCTGGCTATTAGCCTGTTTTAACGCTGGGCGTACTTCAATGGATATTCACCAAAAACTAAATAAAATCAGTATTCCCAAGAAAAATTGCAAATCGAGGCGATATGATGCAGATATATCATAAACTTACATGATTACCTTTAAGCTGTGAATGTGCATGTTGTTATATGCCTCTGTGGTATTTTTATATTTTTTGTGATACTGCTGTCGACCAACAGTAAATTTGCTGGGTACGGTTGTCGCCGTTTACTGGATACGGATGTCGACGATTCAACGAGAATGTATACAGATTTCGTTGCTGGAAAATTAACAGTTTAACACTGAAAAATCTATCTTTCTACGTCATTTAGTTTGTGGTCATGTTTTAGGACCCTGTCAACAGTTTTTAGTCATACTTGAACCATTTCCAGTCTTCCTGGGTTGAACTAGCACTAAACAGCGGTTATAGTGTCTGGCTCAAGGAAATAGCTCACTGTCTCTGACGACTCTCGAACTATCTACCATTCGATCCCCAGTCCAACGCTGTACCAATCTGAGCCGCCACTGTGATTGGTTCGAGCCGTTTGGATTAACATATTGGACTACAGCTTGCAAGGAACTATTAATATGCATAATCAGTCATGTGTTTTCTAGTTTTGCAATTATATTGACGAGGAAGAGAGAGATGGTTGCTTTGGTTTAATTCTATTCCCTATGTCATGTGACTGTGTTCTGCGGCTCTTCCTCGTGTAGCTGTGGGTTAGTCTGCATTGTGTGATTGTGGTATTTCCTGACCATGCTCACTTGCTTCTGCATGTTAAATGTAAAGCGGAAAACGGCAGTTTTTGCAGATAAGTACAGCAAATGTTTAGACGTGCGTGCATTTGCACATTCTCATCCGAAATTGCTCGGAGCGCAATGGCTCAGTGATAATGTGCATGTCTAGAGACTGAAGGGCTGCAGGTTCGAGCCTCACTGGCGTTGTGTCCTTGAGCAAGTCACATTAATCCTTGATTAGTAGTGGTTCAACCAAAGAAGACCCGTCCGGACATACTGAAAAAGTGTTGAATCAAATCAAACAAACAAACAGAAAATTCTGCCAATGTGGCCAGTGTTCAAACATTTTGTTAAGACTGCGTAGCATAAAATTAATTTTCTTATTTCTCGATCGAAATATTTGTTGTGGGTACTCAAAAGAACCGTCTCAATGAGACAGTTATTTAGACCACCAACGTATGTTTAAACGGGTAGATAATATTTTACTCTCCAAAAATTGTTTATCTAAACCTGCCTGTTTGGGCTGAACATGCGACAATAGAGACGCTGAATGACCTTTTCTTGGTTTGTGCCTGATGTATGCTGCAAAGCCTCTATAAACCGTAATATTCTCGCGGTTATCCCATTTCCTGATGACTTTCTGAGTATATACCGGTGATCACCAAGCAGGCACATAATCTTGACTCAACATTGATTCAATGTATGGGGTTGAATCAATGTTGATTCTATGTTGAGTCAGCGATGTTTGCCTGCTTGGCAGATCATCAAGTGCGGATCCTGGATTTCTTGATAGGGGTTCAAATTTTCATAGATGGGGGGGGGGGGGGGGGGGGGGGGCGGGGGGGTTTACCTGATAGTTTTTCTGAAAATTCTTCATGAAAATGAAATAATTTTAGTTCAAAGCGAACCCCCCTGAATCCCCCTGGACCCGCCATTGATCAGACGAGTCTATGTTATGGTAAAACACGCAGAGGGGGAGGGGGTAGGGCGTAGGGGGGTCTGATATATTATTGTGGGGGGATAAGGGGGCAAATGGGGGTGATTATCTCTGATAGGAAGCATTTTCAAATACCGATCCTTTGTCTATTGCGCCTATACGCAGGTTTGTGTGTGTGTGGGGGGGGGGGAGTAAAAATTGGGCTTCTTCTTTTCGGGTCATTTTAGGATTTTTGGTGGTATCGCTACAATTTGAACCAGCAGATGCAAGGGTCCTGGTAGAGCATCCTGTCCCACGCTGCCCGAGTTGTACGCCAGTGCTTTTTGGTGTACACGTCAATTCGCCAGCTTCGAACACCATTCAAGTAGATCTATTTTGATAAGTTTTATATGTTTCTATTACATTTCAGCTCTTTCTCAATGTTATTTTGCACCCTTGATTTGTTTCATGTTGGCAAGTATTCCTACATTTGGTTGACCAACATAGTAGCCAAGTTAGTCACCAAAAATCCAGGGATGTGCACAACTAGTGCTTTAACCTGAAGAGACTCAGAACAGAACAGAACAGAAATATAATTAGACGTAAACTCTACAGTTTCAAGCCTAGCCTATTATTTTAGCAATAAACACAATTTACGGGAAGATGTCAAATCAGTCAAGCTTTATAATAAGAAGAAGGATAACAAACATGTACATGAACAATGGTCTTGGAATGAGAATTATTTTAACGCAAATCAATCTAATCAGTCCTAATTTACAAGGATATAGTTGTCTACGCCCAGTGGCTGGGATACTATCGAAGTTTGGCTCGTTTGCATGTAACTGGAAGTGTGACGCGTGTGGTTATGCCACATTTGTGACTGCTTATAGGGACGCCTCTAGTCAAAACACTATGAATATGAATGTGAATAAAGGCCAATCTTGATTTTTGACATCTACTTTTCTTATAATTATATGCAAAATCAGCCTAGACCCCTGATTTACTTTACTGGCCCGAGTTGGTTTAAAAAACAACAACAAAAAAAAACAAGCGCAGGTGTTGTCACCAACGCGTGAGTCACCACCTACCGATACACCATTTTGGCAATTTTTGTTACCATAGCAACCACACCACAATCAATTTTATGTGACGTCAAAATGACGTGCATAACCAGCACCTGTTCACATACCACGTTTCATCAAGCTAGTTTTTTTTTTATCTGGGATAAGTTTGTTTTCGCAACAATTGGACTATTTCTGTTACCATAGTAAACGCAATGTTCTTGCAACGGCGAAAAAATAACGTTCAAAATTAGCATATTGTCACTTAATCACATACCAAGTTTCATGAAGCAAGTTTGAATAGTTTTTATTTAGTTATATATAAATATCAGGTTCTAGATTATAGCGGACAGACAGATGAACGGACGGACAGTGAGCGGGTATACCTATAGTCCCTACCAGAGTAAACAGTGGAAGGAGTCTTACAATTGAGACCATCGGGGTAGTTAGGAGAGCAGCTTAGCTGATTAAATCACTTAACCATGCCCCTGCCTGTCTGTCTGTGTTTCTGTCTATCACAAACCATTTTGCCCTACTCGTTCCAATGTCAAAACGTTCCGAATGGTTGAATACAAAGAAAGAAAGTGGTTGGGATTTTGGACCATCGGTGTAGTTCAGGTTCTAAGAGGTCCTGGCTAGCCTGTCTGCATTGATGAATGTATGTCTGTCTGTCATAAACCAATGTTGCCCTTGCTCAAGACAATTTGTATAAGCTTTGCGTAGGCCATTTTTTGTAAAAACTGATACTTGTAGGTGGGTATATCAAAAGTTCCGTTATACTGCAAAAGAAATTTCCCTTAAAATGTCATGCGCGGATCCAGAAACGTTTGTCTGGAGAGAGGGCTATTATCGGCCCTACAGCTGTTTTGCCATTGAAATGGTGTTTCGCTGGCCGGCCGATTGTGGCCCAACATTAAATGCTGACTTCGTAGCTTTGCGAGTTTTAGTGGGCTCCGAACCAGTATTGCTAAGGAACCCTATAGTATTGTGATTTCCCATGGGTCCGCACCCCTCCCCCTCTGAAAGCGCGCATGAATGTACAGCAACCCCGAGAATTTCACTCTTATAGACGACATCCCTAGCATGTGACATAGTAGCACAAACAAATCACATGTGTCCAATACATACGGATCAAGAGGAGGGGAATGGGGTTCCGGACACCCTACATACACAGACAAATACACACACATGCGCGCGCGCGTCTTGGCAGATCACAGGGATGTAGGTTTGCTTAGGAATACAGGTATTGACCCCCTCCCCCCCAAAAAAAAAGCTGTCCAACATTGCATTCTTCCGTCCGCCAGCGAAACACCTGGTCCCCTCCCCTTGAAGCAACAATCTGGATCCGCGTATGCAATTATTTTAACCTTACAGTTTGTAAATGTATGCTCGCTTTTTTTTAAATAAGCGTGTTGTGCAGGAGATAATTTGTTTAGAAATGTGCTCACTCCACAAAGGCTTGAAGTTCTGTGCTCATCCCGCCCCTCAAAATGCTTTACGCCAACGTTAATTTTTCGAAATGGCTCACCTAGCCTTAATATTTTTTTCTTTCGTTTTTGGATTTAAACTTGAAGTGACATGTTTTTCCAACGTCATTCTTCAATAGTTTCTAAACTTATTTGCAATCCTATTCCTTTAACATAGATTTTGCAGTTTTATCAAGTATTGATTGTTTAGGATGACAAAAATAACGTTTCAAACTGAGTAAAAACAAAGTAGTTTCATTTTTTCTGTAGCTCACAATGATATCTTTGACCACAAGTAATGCACCGATCCTGTTAATTTATTTAGCATTTAATATATATAGCATGTTGAAATATTAATACTTAAGTCTTCCTTAACAATAAGGAGGCATTGTAATTTTGGGTCAGGTTTTAAGTTTATAGAGGGTAACAAAAATATTTTTTCTAATTTCTCAACCAAAACATAATTGAGCCGCGGCATGGGATTTCCAACAGCGACCAGCAAAGGCTCAGCCCAGCCTGTGCATATGCGCAGACTGATCAGAGCCTTTGCTAGTCGCTTGAGTATTCTATTACTGTTAAGCTACAGACCGAACATCATTTGGAATTTCTAAGCTTAAAATGAGGCTGCACAGGATTGTCTGAGTCTACACTTGTCAAAATGCCACATTGTTGGAAATCACATGTCACGGCTTTTATGCTGTTGGTACTCAAAATAACGTCTCATTGAGATGCTTCTTTTGAGCACCAAAACGTATGTTAAAACTGATGGATTAGAAAATGTTTACAATTTTACGCTCAAAGTCTATCTTAACCTATGAGTTGCTTCACTAACCTGCTGTGTGGATTTAAATAGGCTATATGGGAGAGATGGAATGTAGTTATTATTTGTGAATGTTGCGCCTTTTAGATACCAATCCGCATAAAACCTAAAATTTTGTTCATTGCTGCTAGTGGAAACTGCCTGAAAAAACAAATTTCAGCTATAGCAATAGAATAAATCGTGTATTTTAAGCCCAGTGCATGATAGATATTTTTCATATCTCGTCGACAGCCGTATCATTCAGATTATAAAATCCTCGACAGCTGTATCGCTGGTAGTTGACAGCCGTATCATGGCATTTTTCTAGTGTCCATAAAATCTCCCATAGTGCAAAAAATATGCCATTCGCACTTGATTGAAGAAGCTCAAATGACAAATAACACATATAGGGCGTTTCGTTGTTTTTGCATCATTCTTAATACGTTAGATTAATGATAATCTATGAAAACTGGATTTTTCGAGAGAACCTGTAATTTATAGTGTTTTTCTAAGTCACAAACTCTAAATAACTAATCAGACAAATAGCACATGTCCTCTTGAAAAAACTCTATAGCGTGTGTAGACGATAAAACATACGCTATGACCCCTCCAGAAGCGTTCAACCCGTGACCCCCATATACCGACAGCCGTACCGACCGGTCGCAAGCCGTACTCCTCGGTCGATAGCAGCTTTACGCAGTACCGTCCCGGTCGCTAGCAAAAATAGCGAAATTGGTATTACCCCCGTGAATGTGCACCTACAACATATGTCAATTCAATAAATGAGTGTTTTTCACCATAAACTTTTTTTCACAAACTTCTCAACTACTCTTTAATGTTTCAGTGTAATGAGCATGTAGAAATGAAGTTTTTGTGTAGTTTGGCGTGCACCTGGATGGCAATAAAAGATAGCCAATTTTATATTTATTGACAGCTTATCCCAAAGTGTTTCTTTGGAATGAAATGCTAAATTAGTGGTTGCCTGGTTGTAATAGTTGTAATTAAAAGTTGTTTTTCTTTTGCATCATTCATTTTTTGACTTATAATGTCCTCTTGTATTTGTAAATATTTTATTGTCATAATTGGTGGTTGCCTGGTTGTGATAAATGTATTTGTACTCACATAATTAAAAGTTGCTTTCTTTTGTATCATTCGTTTCTACTCATAATGGCCACTTGTATTTGTAAAAATTTTACTGTCATAATTTAAAGTTGTTTTTTCTTTAGGATCATTCATTTCTACTGATACTGTTCACTTGTATTTGTAAATGTTTTACTGTCATGTTTATTTGTTATTTTGTATTACTATGCTTGTGTGTTACAAACTGAGTCACCCTAATATAATGAAGTCATTACTTACTTACTAAAGCAATAAAATGTTAAGATTTTGGGTTACAAATGGCAGCTACGGAGGTAGCATGCCCCTTCAAATGAGATTGTATTGGTAAAAGTAAGAGAGAGGGCAAAGATCAGGGATCACTGGTTTTATTGTGGAACTTTAAAACTATTAGAGGGTCACTGATGAGACCTAAATGGCAGAAACTAGCTAGTCTGGTCCAGAAAATATGCACACTCTAGTTTCAGTTCTTTGATGCATTCTTTGCATCAGCTCGGGTAACTAAGCATTTTGTCACTATTTTCAGTAACACATGTAATTAATATGAATTCAGAATCCTGATTTCAGGATTTTAGGCTGACTTACCATAGAAAGTCAGACCAAAATGCTAACTTAAGCAGATTATGTTAGCTTCTCTGATTTATTATCAGTTTATGGAAAGACAATTGAGCATTTGAACTTGATTTTTTAAGTTTATGTAGGCATACTGCATTTTTTTTAAAAATTCAGGACCCTTCAGGATTTTGGAAATTTTGAAATTTCACTCATATTTCACCTTTAAACCTTTTACATGGAGAACCTTGTCGCAGCGACTAACCATTACTTCATGCATATACTTTCTAAGACGGTGCCTCTTCTCTGGATCGTTTTTGTTAGTTATGCTTTAATGTTGGTGTGTTTTGTAATGTCGTGTCTGTTCTTTGTAGCCTTGTGGTCACCTGCTGGGAAAGGACTGACCTCTTCGCTATAGTGTGTGTGTTGTGTTTTGTCACTTTCCCAGTTGTGTCCTGGTTCACATTAGAGTTAGGGGTGGGGTTGGCGCCGTGAGGCTGGTTTAAGCCCTCCAGTAAAATATTTACTGACCGTTCCCAGGCGGGGCTTCTTTTGTGGATCTTTTATGTCTTTTCTGTCTTGTGTTTGCTATGCCTTTGTGAACGTCTGTTTATATGTGCCTCTTGGTCACCTGCTGGGAAAGAGCTGATCTCTTGGCTCTCGTTTGTGGTGTTCTATGTTGATTTCCCATTGTTATCCTGGGTCATGTGTGGCACTTGATTGTATCGATTCCTGATCTTTGCACCTTACATACTTTGTATACTACCAAAATATATATACTACTATATCAATTCTGTTCATGGGATTTATATCTCATTGTTTAAGAGCATATTTAAAGTAATAAGGGCGTTTTGTTCGTGAATAAACCACTTTATGAACTGATGTCAGAAAAAAATTCAATCATTTTTATACTTTTCAAAATCATTACATTATTTTATAATGCGTTGTGCTATGATACCTCAAAAACAAATAATGTAGGAATCTGAAATAAAGCTTGTGGGTTTTTAAAGTATATTTGCATTAGATGGCTGTATACTATGTAAATATAACACTATATCAATTCTGTTCATGGGATGTATTTCTCATTATTTAAGAGCATATTTAAAGTAATAAGGGCGTTATGAACGTGAATAAATCATTGTAAAAATTGCATTAAGAAATACTCAATCAGTTGTTCCTTCTTGTTAAAATTATTACATTATTTCATAACGCGTGCGTTGTGCTAGGACAACTCAAAATGAAATAATGTAATAATATGAAGTAAATATACTGTTTTTAAAGTATGCTTAACGTGAGATGGCTGAATACTATTCAAATATAACACAATATAAATTATGTTTATGGGATTCATTTACAGACATATTAAAAAAGGCGTTTTGTACGTGAATAAACGACTTTATGAATTGCTGTCAGAAAAAAAATCAATCATTTTTCATACTTTTCAAAATTATAACATAATTTGATAATGCGTTTTGCTGTGAAAACGCAAAATGAAATAATGTAGTAATATGAAATAAAGCCTGTGGGTTTTTAAAGTATATTTGCATTAGATGGCTGCATAGTATTTAAATATAACACTATATCAATTCTGTTCATGGGCTTTATTTTTCATTATTTAAGAGCATATTTAAAGTAATAGGGGCATTTTGAACGCGAATAAATCATGGTAAAAAATGCATTAAGAAATAATAAATCAGTTGTTCCTTCTTGTTAAAATTATTACATTAGTTCATAACGCGCGCGTTGTGCTAGGACAATGCAAAATGAAATAATGCAATAATATGAAGTAAATATACTGTTTTTAAAGTATGCTTAACGTGTGCTGGCTGAATACTATTCAAATTTAACACAATAAAAATTATAATCATGGGATTCATTTACAGACATATTAAAAAAGGCGTTTTGTACGTGAATAAACCACTTTATGAATTGCTGCCAGAAAAAAATTAATCATTTTTCATAATTTTCAAAATTATAATATTATTTTATAATGCGTTTTGCTATGAAACCGCAAAATGAAATATTGTTGTTATATGAAATAAAGCTTTAGGGTTTTTAAAGTATATTTGCATTAGATGGCTGTATACTTTTTAAATATAACACTATATCAATTCTGTTCATGGGATTTATTTCTCATTATTTAAGAGCATATTTAAAGTAATAAGGGCGTTTTGAACGTGAAAGAACCATTGTAAAAATTGCTGTGAGAAAACATCAATCAGTTGTTCCTTCTAGGACAACGCAAAATGAAATAATGTTTATAATATGAAGTAAATATACTGATTTTAAAGTATGCTTAACGTGAGATGGCTGAATACTATTAAAGTATAACACAATATAAATTATGTTCATGGGATTCATTTACAGACATATTAAAATATGCGTTTTGTACGTGAATAAACGACTTTATGAATTGCTGTCAGGAAAAAAATCAATCATTTTTAATACTTTTCAAAATTATAACATCATTTCATAATGCGTTGTGCTGTAAAACCGCAAAATGGAATAATGTAGTAATATGAAATAAAGCTTGTGAGTTTTTAAAGTATATTTGCATTAGATGGCTGTATACTATTTAAATATAACACTATATCAATTCTGTTCATGAGATTTATTTCTCATTACTTAAGAGCATATTTAAAGTAATAGGGGCGTTTTGAACGTGAATAAACCATTGTAAAAATTGCTGTAAGAAATAATCAATCAGTTGTTTCTTCTTGTTAAAATTATAACATTATTTCATAACGCATTGTGCTAGGACAACGCAAAATGAAATAATGCAATAATATTAAGTAAATATACTGTTTTTAAAGTATGCTTAACGTAAGATGGCTGAATACTATTCAAATATAACACAATATAAATTATGTTCATGGTATTCATTTACAGACATATTAAAATAGGCGTTTTGTACGTGAATAAACCACTTTATGAACTGCTGTCAGAACAAAAAAAAATCAATCATTTTTTATACTTTTCTAAAAATCATTACATTATTTCATAATGCCTTGTGCTATAATACCACAAAATGAAATTAAGTAGGAATCTGAAATAAAGCTTTAGGTTTTTTTTTAAAGTATATTTGCATTAGATGGCTGTATACTTTGTAAATATAACACTATATCAATTTTTTTCAAGGGAATTATTTCTCATTATTTAAGAGCATATTTAAAGTAATAAGGGCGTTTTGATTGTGAATAAACCATTGTAAAAATTGCTGTAAGAAAATATGAATAAGTTTAAATATAACACTATATCAATTCTGTTCATGGGATTTATTTCTCATTATTTAAGAGCATATTTAAAGTAACTAGGGCGTTTTGCACGTGGATAAACCTCTGTAAGAATTGTTTTTAGAAAAATTAAGTAGTTGTTCATTCTTATAAAAATTATTACATTATTTCATTATGCTTGCGCTAGGACAACGCAAAATGAAATAATGTAATAATTTGAAATTATTCTTAAATGTTTTTAAAGTATAATGATTTTATTAGATGGTTGAATACTGTATAAATATATCAATACTTCTGTATATTAATTCAGTTCATCAAAATTTATTTACGGACATAATTGAAAAAATTGATATTATGGACGTGAAAAAACCACTGTAAGACTTGCTGTAAGAAAAATTAATCATTTTTTCATACTTGTAAAACAGGTTTAATCTCTACTAAAATATTTTCACTGACCGTTCTAAGGTGGTGCTTCTTTTGTGGATCACTTATGTTATTTCTGTCTTGTTTTTGTTATGCTTTCGTGCGCGTCTGTTTATTGATGCATTGTAGTCACCTGCTGGGAAAGGGCTGGCCTCTTGGCTCTCGTTTGTGATGTCTAATTGTGAAGTTGACACTTTCCCATTGGTATCCTGGGTCAGGTATGGTGCTTGATTGTATTGATTCCAGATCTTTGCCCGCTTTCTTTCTTTGTCAGTATTAATACATCATTTCATTATGTGTTGTACTATGACACTGCAAAATAAAAATAATGTAATAATATGAAATAAAGCTTAAGGATTCTTAAAGTATATTTGCATTACATGGCTGTATACATTATATAAATTCTGTTCATGGGATTCATTTACAGACAATTTAGATAGGCGTTTTGTTCGTGAATATACTCTCAATTTTTCTTACTACGTAGACTTGGACCAAACATCCCCTCCCAAAAAAAGTATCAGAAGTATCAGACATACCCCAAAATAATTGAAAGTAAGCAACCCCCTAAAAATATGCCAATTCTGTATCTAAACCTTACATTTAAAAATAACTCCCCAAAATAGTCCAGGTTTGCGATGGCCCTCCCAAAATGCCCATAGTGTCATTATATCCCCACCACCCCCCCCCAAAAAAAATAAATAAATGAAAATAAATATTCATCTTTCTGCACCCCCCTCCCCCCCAAAAAAATATTGAAATTAAAAATTTGAACCCCTAAAAATGGCCCGAGCCTACGTATATCTGAAAGTATCAGAGTACCCTCCCCCCAGCCCCATGGGCTTACGCCCTCTTCCCCTGCTCTTTGCAGCGTTATTGATGACTTTCCTTTGGGTGCCATCATGAAGTTATAAACCATACTTTTGACTTAATTGAAGAAAGTTAAACTATCCATCACCTGACTGATCGAGTGCGTTCTGTGAACGTTGAACGAACGTTTTGTCCGTTGAATATACGGTATATATTCACTTTGTCTGTTATACATCCGTTTCTCATACGGCAAAGTCCGTTAGTTGACCATTCTTTGTCCGCTACTTGTCCGTTACGTATGCGTTACTCATGCGTTTTATGAGCTCCTTACACGCTCCGCGAAGACCCTCATCGCCATCGAGACGACTTTCATCACTGGGTGAACACCGGATAAACATTTTTTTTTGCATTTTTTATGTCCGTTCAGCGTCCATTACCATTATCCGTTAATATGTGACAGCACCATAAACGTTCAACATTTGCACTTGAATAAGGTGTGAACACGTTTGCAGTTGTTGATTTACCTAAACTATACTATTTGAGTACATATGTTAGTATTTAGGTTATACACCCATTAGATCGGGGTCGACGTGACAATTTCGGTGACACTGTGCAGACGAAATTGTCACGATGATCCCTACAAGATTGGACCCTGTTTCAGAACATTTCAAAAATTCAAACTAATAACCCCTAAGGTGGGGTCAAAGGGGGTGGGGTACAATTTGGACGGCCATTCTAAGCCATATGCACTGAGCTCTTATGGTCTATAGTGAGAAGTTGTTAGATATAATAGCTTTGGTGAAATGTGAAGATCATCACACAAAAAAGCTGATATAGGTTTTGCATTATAAATGCCCTTACTAAAACAAGGGCCATAACTCAAGTGCTTAAGAGTCGATTTTGACGAAACTTATAGGATATCGAGATTACATGGTACATATCATTTGTACAAAGAATGATTCTAATCTGACAAATAAGTACTGAGATATGGTTCCGGACGGACAAAAAGTGCGGACGGACGGACGGAATGGACTGACGGATGCACGGACTACACAAAAATATATCATTCTGACTTCGTCGGTGGATAACAAACAGGCGAAATCCAACGGCAATATTGATTAAAAAAATCAACAGTTCATCGAAAATCAAAACAATTGAATAATTATGCCATCTATCATAGCATATAACAAAGTGTTCTTCATTTGAAGCCGATCTGGTGCCGTTTACGCAAAATGAAATAAAAAAGTATGCCTACTATCAACGCATAATGAAACATTTATTTCATTTTGAACCAACTGCACATGATTGATGCAAAATGAAATAAAAAATCTAGATTATATCATTTTGCGTCGACATTCGCAACACAAAATGAAATAAAATAATCAAAATGAAATAAATATTACATTATTTCAAAACGTGCTGCAACACACCTTGATGAGGGATAATTTGGAATGTTGAATCCGAAAACCAATGTTGGCAAGCTGAGAAATGACGTCTTAATGGCCTAATTTGCATATTTTCAAAATGGCCGCCAAAAATCATGGAATTTTACATATAACTGAAATATCTTATCTTTTGACAATGTTTTTGCATCCAAAATCAATTGTTTTATGTCCTAAGACCGTTTTATCATTAGAGTACATGGTTTTTGCGGCAATTTAAATAATTATTCCAGGATATTACCGTATTCATGGTAATAAATGTCCATTTAGTCTATAAAGTCATTATATAAACTTGCCTTATTTAGTATCCTGCTTTTTTAATGTTAGTTTAATTCATAATACGATTTTGGACTGCTTACCAGCTTTTCAAGTAAAAATTAGAAAGAAACTGATAATCAACAAGTTGTTTTGTCTTAGAATAAATATGTCATAAAGTACATGCCCAAATATATTGTACAGTTTGTATCTATAAAAAAGTAACAGCATGCTCATCCCTTAGTACCCTAGCGTCTAATTAGTCCAACCTTGCACAATTAGGAAAACTTTTAATGTGTGTCAAATTGTTTTGGGAGACCACCTAAATGGGGAGAATATTGCCCTAAAGAATAAACCTATTTGAGCTATGTGAAATCGCATGGTTTCCATGGCAACGTATAATGAGTTTCTTAAGAATGGGGTTGTCCCTACGAAAGTAAAGTACTCATATCTCAGCAGCAACTCATCCAAAACTTTTAAACTTGGTACCAACTGAATGTTTAGACATAGGACTTTCATCCAATGTTCAGATATGTAAATTATTAAATTTGCATATTCATGAATATTAATGAAAATATTAGAAATAAGAGAAAAATCGTGAAAATTAAGGGGATGTACATGCACATCTCAGCTGCTTACTATTCTATACTACAAGCCTTTGTACCAATTTAATTCTAATACATATCATGTTTACTAAATGGACCAATATGCAAATTATCTAAAAATTGTATTTATGTATATTAATCAAAAATTAGAAATGAGAATAAATTAGAGAACAATTAATAAAATGTACATGCAAAATTACTCATATCTCAGCTGCTATTTATCCTATATTTCATACTCACTTACTTTCTAAACTTGTTCCCAAATTAAAGTCCAGAAAAAGTTCTATAATAGTGTTGTTTGATATGCAAATTATTTAATTTGTTTATTAATGAGTAATTTTTGAAGATACAACCTTATTGATTCGTTTTCAAATTTTCTTTAGTTTTCTATAGTTTTCATCAATATTCATGAATATGTATGTTAATTGATTGTATATCTGACCATTATAATAAAATACTTTGTCTCAGCCTTAATTTGATACTAAGATTGATTGTCTAGAACAATCTAAAAATGAGATAGGAGTAATTTTAGAAGTAGACCCACACTAATTTTTCTACGTTTTTCTCTCATTTCTAATGTTTCAACTAATATTAATAAATTTAGAAAATGGATAATCTCACATAATGGCTATTGAGTAAAGTAAAATGTCTTCGCTTTAAGTCGGTACTAAGTGTGGTAGTCTAGGAATATTAGCAGCTACGATATGAGTAATTTTGTAGGTACACCCCCTTAATTGTATTACCATTTTTCTCTCCTTTCTAACTTTTAAATTAATATTCAAGAATATAATCATAAAATGATTTGCACATCCGATCATGGCATATAATGTGCTATGTCTTAGCATTTATTTGCTACCAAGCGTGTTAGTCTATGACAATCAGCAGATGAGATATAGGTAATTTTTTAGATATACCCATTTTATTTTTTCTGCAATTTTTCTTTCTTTGTTTTATGTTTTCATTAATATTCACAAATATGTAAATAAGATGTGTATATCAGACTATTATGTTAAAGTACTATAACTCACCTTTCAGTAGGTACCAATTTTGGAAGTTTAGAATAGTTAGCAGCTGACATATGGGTTATGTTGTACGTACACCCCTTTAAATGTTCTAACATTTTTCTCTTATTTCTAATGTTTTCATTAATATTCATGAATATGCAATTGCATAATTTGTATATCATACTATTGGATTAAAGTATAATGTCTCAACTTTTATTTGGTAACAAGTTAGGTAGTCTAGAAAAGTTAGCAGCTTACATTTAGGTAATATTGTACACGCCCTCCTTTTTTCTACCATTTTTCTCTGTTTTCTCATTTTTTATAAATATTCAAATTAGATTATTTGTATTTTGTACCATTGGATAAAATTATCTAGGCTTTGATTTGGTACCCAGTTTGATAGTCTATGATAACTAGCAAATGACATATGGGTTATGTGTATAGGTACAACCCCTTATTTTTTCTACGAATTTTCTTTTATTTTTATTTTTTATCAATACTCATGAACATGCAAAAGCGAAAATTTGCATATCAGCACATTGAATAAAAAACTATGTCTGGGCTTCAATTCGGTACCAGGGTCGGTAGTCTAGGATGAGTTGCTGCTTAGATACGAATCATTTTGTAGGTACACCAACTTTCTTTAGAATCATATTGTGTATTTTCACATTATGGGGGAAGAGTAAATTGTTCTAGCCAGTTTTTATTTCTTTGCTATTTAGCGACCATTTTGTTTCGCCAGTAACTGACAGCTTGTTTTCCTTGAATTAGTGGAAGAGAGAACAAATCTATGAAAGTAGGTGCAGCAACCAAGTGTCAATCTTGTGTCTGCTTGCAAATAACCCAGCTACAGTGCCCGATGGGTTGCAATGGACACCATGAAATTTTATTTAATCCAAATAGGTTTATTTTCGAAGACAATAAAAATTTTTGGTATTTAGTGGTCCCATTGAACAATTTCACATCAATGAATAATTGTCCTTGGGTGCAAGGTAAGTCGAATAAGCCCCCTACCCCCTCTCGAGGTGTGTGTGGGGGATAGTTATTCCATGATTTTACCTCTATTTTTACTGATATAAATACTCATGAATATGCAAATGATATAATTTTATTATATGACTATTGGATGAAAGGACTTGTCAAATTGTATCACTGATGATATAATAACATGCAGCAAAGACAGTTTTGGGGCAGAATTCAGTTTATATTTGCTTTTTTGTAATTTTCCTTTATTGTCTGAAATTTTCATCAGTATTGATGAATATGCAAATTAGATAACTAATCTGCATATCAGACCATTCCATCAGATAAAAATACTATATCTAAGCTATAATTTGCTAGCAAGTTTAATTGTGTAGGGTGAATTGCTGATGAGATACGAGTCATTTTTTGATACAGACCCACTTCCTTTAAAATCGCATTAACCCCCTCCCCTAGCTGAACCTTTCAGAATTTTGCTTAAATTGCTACATTTTCTTGCAAACAATAGTGATATCATTGTGATGCATTTTTTTTTAAAGTTCTCATTTTAATGACATCATTCCTGACACAATTGGGCCAGATAATATGCATGGACTATCATGAAAAAACCTTAACTAAGTTGGAAGCAAGATTTTTGGCTCAAGATGTCTACCCTGATTACCTCTTGGTCATATTTTTAATTCTAAATTCATAAATTGATGTCAGTTAAGATCCCCAATCATGAGAAGATGCTTTTGGATTGATTTGTACCATTTTGGCATCCTTAACATGTTACAGACTAGTAACCATTACCGGGCCGGTAGGATTCATGATTTGTGTGTGTATTTTATGACGGGGGCACCCGAAGGCTCAACCGAAAGTGGTTCTGGAGAAGCCGGGTTCGCTGCAATTTATAGGTGGCGCTTAATGGGTTAATGAAACAACTTTGCAGAGATACAACGAACGCGGGAGAGCAGTTGATAAAGAAGCCGTGATGTAACAGGAAACCTCATTAATTAGATTGAATGTTACTTAGTTATGAAGCTTGGATTGCGTATTAAAATTAAATGAACTTGGCTGATCTCCAGACACTCAGCTTCTCCTGTGATTTCCTTCATTTGAGACCCGACGCGAGAAAACTTGACTGTGTTGCATGTGAAAAACAAAGGCGTGGACTCGTCTGATCAGCGTGTTTGTTATTAGCTATTTCGAAAGTGTATTAGCCATTTGCCACACGCCAAATTTCAATATTTTACTCGGTACTTTGTAGATAAGCAGGCTGGTTTGGGTCTAACCAGTTCTGAAACCACAAGATAGGTTTTCTTGCGACAACGTCCATTCAGGCCCCGCTATCCACAAAGGACTCACTGCTCTGATGCCACGAGAAGACGATGATGTCATTTCCGCCGAATATCGTAGCCTCTCATTTGTTTCTTGGCTTCTTACTTTCGGATTGATTTAACGTCATATATTAAAATGGCTGATTAATCAGGCTGTGCAGATACGCAGTTCGGACATTTGGTAATAAGTCGTTTTTATTTGAGAAAAAGCCAATATCTAGTCATGCACTACGGCCTATTGAGGAACTCTATTGCAGGTTTCCAATACGTACAGGGCAATTAAAGCACAAATTGTTGCATTGCTTTTTTCTTGGAATAGGACTCAATGTATACGTACTTTGGGAGGAGATAAATCATTAAATACGGACTAATATTTGTGTTACTTTGTTTAAGACTGCCGCTGCCATTTCGAGCAATATATTTAGCCCTTAATAAACCAATGGATACTTCTTTCTGGTTTGATACAATAAACTTGGGATAGTCCATTGTACATATCTAGGAGTGTCAGGTTATAACTTTAAAAATTTTGTATTTTTTGTCTGAAGATCTTTTTTTTACCTAAACAAACGGAGTAGACCCTGATGAAATGCTGCATTATGCGGCATTTCATCTGGATTTTCACTGTTTGTAAAATTACTCGTATACAAAGGATTAACAAATCCATGCAAAATAATAATAATAATAATAATAATAATAATAATAATAATAATAATAATAATAATAAAATATCCCCAGTCTGTGGAACTCGCGGCCGATGGGGACATTTTGACTTGTGATGATTTTTACTTGCGATTTTTGACTTGCGACTTCTGGCATCACTTGCGACTTATGACTTGTGGCTTTGGCCTATTTGTTTTTATGATAACATGAAGCAATAACGGATGTCTAACAACGAGGTAAGCGACTTTGCTCCTGTATTATATATTTTGAAAAATACTATTAAAATATTAGACATATTATACCTTGCTTAGTACTGGTCAAACCCAGGAAGACACGTCCCAACATACATGTAAATGAAAAATTGTTGACTGGGACGTAAAGAATCAAATCAAATCAACAAAACAAACTATTCAAAATATCCCGAATTTAAGCACTTTGATCATATTTAGACGTGGCATTTCTACTTTAGACTTTCGACTTCTGACTTGCGACTTATGTCGTTTGAGTTGCGACTTGTAACTTGCGACTTAAGACCATTTATGGCGCAAAGCTGAAGTAATAATGAAGGACAAAAAGGAAGAAAAAATGCATGTTAAAGCTTTCCAAAGGCACAGTACCGCCATGCGGTGGTCCACTCGGACTTTATCCTAGGATTTGTTTTGTTTATTGACGTCATTGATGTTGCTCTCCATTACTTCAGTTATCCGCCAAGAATGGTAAAAAGTCGTAAGATACAAGTCATAAGTCGCACGTCAAAAGTAAGACGAACAGTACAGTAAAACCTGTTTTAAGCGGCCACTCAAAGCGAAGGCCAATATTTGGTTTTCAAACCGATTATCGCTTAATGCAGGTCAAAAGTATTGCAGAATGCTTCAAGAGAGCATTCTGCAATACTTTCGACCTTCATTAAGCCACCATTTGTCTTTAAGATATATTTTTTCTATTTTTGAGTGGCCGCCTAAGACAGGTTTTACTGTAATAAAACATGCTCTCAATGGCATTTTTCAAACGATATAAAACAGGAGCAAAAACGCTTACCTCGTTGTCCACAATCCGCCATAGCTTCAGGTTCGCTACAAAATAAGTCAGAAGTCAAAATGTCCCCAATCGGACGCATGATATATTACACAAAATACAGGATAAATTGGGTACATATATAAGAATCGCCCCTGATTTCGCGTTTCTATAGAAATCAAACGCACGCACTTCTCAAAAGCAGAAATGAGATAAAATAAAATATTGCAAACTACAATATCTCTGTTCAAATAAAAAGTTCAGTGCCACAACTGACTAACGCTGCCTGCTTTTTCGTCTGCCATGCACGGATCCTATCCTTTGAAATTCTGGTACGGACTCATCAATTGGACCCGATGGGTCTAATTGCATCTCAAGGGAGGTCAGGACCCTCTGTGAAAAACGTTTATAACAAAAATAATAATAAAAAAAAGAAACGAAAAAAGGACCTCCTGACGGAATTTCTTGGATCTGCGCATGTCTGCAGTTGTGATTCGGAATCGCATGTAGTAAACAGTATGGCCGCCAGATCAGACTGTCCACCATGTCACAGTCTGCTCTGGGTCCAAGCTATTTGCGTTCGGATTAAAATCAATCTTTTGTTTCAGCAAACGGTAATATCAGCTGCAGTAAAAACAATTAACGAAATATCATGTGTATCCAATGGCAAAAGTGATTTATTTGACTTAAAGGAGCTAAAGTGAACTAGAAAATGTGTTTGCTCAAGGAAAAACGGAAAACAGTAACATTGATGCTATTTCCTTTTCTGCAACTGGGCTAGTAGCAATTGCTATTTTAGAAAGTGATTTATATTACCAAAAGGAGCTAAAGTGAACTATAAAATGTGTTCGCTCAAGGAAAAACGGAAAACAGTAACATTGATGCTATTTCCTTTGCTACAACTGGGTAAGTAGCGCTTGATGTTTTTTTTTAATTATAACATTGGCGAACAAAGAAGGCGAAGGCTGGCCGCATACACTAGATACGGATGTACAGTCGAATCTCGTAAATACGAAGTCCTCGAAACTAGAGGTTTATTTCGAATTATCAGTAGTTTGAATTATAGAGATGGGCTCAAAAATCAAAATATTCTTTGGGCTGAAAGCGTGTCTGACATCTACGTCGTCACATCTATCCTGTCATAAGTGTGCCCGACATCAATGCCAAAATAAGTGTTTACGAGATCAAAATTGGCACTTTGAATGCTCCTTTAATTTTTCTATCAGCAAATAATGGTTATAAATGATAGTCAAGGAGAAATGCTAACTACAATCACACAAACTTTGGTAAGATTGGTGATATTAGCTGTAAAATTTCTTATTTTTTATAAAAGTGTACACTAAATCTCTGATAAAATCATCATTGTGTCCTCCGCTTCGATATTTGTGGGTGAATGATTACAGAGGCAAGGGCAATTCTGAGCGTGACCATTATATATTCTGTTTAAGTGTGATGTTAGGCACCGCATGTACTGCTTAATTCTCACAGACACTTAATTGTATTATATTACGAAGGGAAAATCGTACCTTGTAAACCAAAGATTTGCATCGATCTATATCTTTGCGACATCAATGCTATGACGAAGCTTGTTACCACTGTTCTTGCAAATTCAGCTTTGACTGCTGTATTTTTGCTTTCCGAACCACAATTCTTACTTGAACCAAAATAAAACAACGAGCAACGATGGTCATGTCAGCTTTTTCTTTCACTCAACCCGAGAATAGTGAACGAAGCCGAGATGAACATCACTTTCGAGGGTTGACTAATCCTGATATTAACCAAAAGGAATACACCAAAGGATTTTTTTGGTTATATGACACTGTCTCTCTTTTCCTAGTATTGTATCAAGTATTTTCATATTTATAAATTTACTCAAGGCAGATGTTCCTAGTGCAATTAATATAAGATTATTTAACAAATGCTTTTCAAGTTTCTGAAACTCTTATGAGACATACAAAAGAATTGCATTTTTTAAATTATTGTTCTTATAAAATAAGCAAATTCTTAACTATAAAATATACATAAGAAATCATGCTATCTCTTGGGTCAGTTTTTCCAATTATTATGTTTTTAGCTGTCAGGCAGCAGTGAAAAAAATAAAGTTAACCTTTCCAGAGATATATTTAGCTTGATCGATTTTTAGCTGTCTGTCAGCACTGAAAAGACCTCATGTTTACCTGTTCCGGGCTAAATTTAGCTCATCACTATTATACATCAAGATCTGTCACTACCAGTGAAAGCTGGTTATAGCCAATCATAGGAGGTCTTATAACAAGCATTGTATCCGTCCACAAACAATGATGTCAGAGTTTTAATGAAATTTGTTAGACGTTTAGCATATGTATAATCCTGTCCTTCTTCAATGAATGCCGTATGTGAGCCTGTTTATGAGATTGCTGGGTAATTTTTCATGATTTTGTACTCGTCTGCTGACTTTTTGCAAAACAAACTTAAAAAACTTCTAGGAACATTAGTGAGGGGTCAAACGGTTTGGATCCAGGTTTGGTCCTGGTCTGAGTACAAACTGTTTACAATTGTTATCAGTAGACGACAAAAGTCGCTGCTAGCAAGGAAACAGTTCAGGTAGTTATCGCATTATGTGGACAGCGAAGTCTCAGGCCAGTCTGTGCATCCATGCAGTCTCATTCACACACTAGGAATGAATGTAGATAATGCTCCAGGCAATATCGTGGGCCTCATAGCGAAGATACGTGTTTAAAGATACTTTATGCATTATATGCAAAAATACCAAACATCTTACGAGCTCAACGCATTGTCGAGCAGCTGTCGCTGCTCGCAAATACAAAGTATGGATGTAGATGAAGACCCAAATCGAAACTTAATACTCTCGCCCCGCTGGATACGTCAGCACAGGTGTTTATTGGAGGCTTTTGCTCATATGCGATAACCAAATGCTCATTTATCTCTAGTTTCAGCGCAGGAGGACTATTCGAGACCCAGAAGATTCGTTCTGAACCTGCAGGATCTGAGTTGGGAGGAAGCCAGAAGCTACTGCGAAGGCACTGGTGGACATCTGGCAAAACTTTACGACCTTGCCACTATACCCGACCTGAATCTAACATGGTCGTTTACAGGGTATGTAGCTACCAAGTGGGTACCTTGCCAACATCCATGAGCTTGTCACTATACCTGACCTGAATCTAACATGGTCGTTTACAGGGTATGTAGCTACCAAGTGGGTACCTTGCCAACATCCATGAACTTGTCGTTATTCCACCTGTAGTCTAGCTATAAAGATGAACTTACAAGATCGGAGCGGATTGGACCTAATCGCTACATAAAACGCGTTTTTCCTGTTGTTTTGTTTGTTTGTTTTGATGCTTTACTTCCCAGTCAACAATTGTCAGTCATGTCGGGACGATTTCCTGTCTTTCTGGGTTGAGCCAGTACTAAGCAGCGGATAAAGTGTTTTGCTCAAGCACACAACACAGTGACAATGCCAGCGGTGAGTCTCGATCTAACAACCTTTCGATCCCCAGTCTAACGCTCTACCAACTGAGCCACTGCGCTCCACTTTTCTGTCTCTTTTTATAAAACATTGCAGCAACCATGATGATGCAATTTTCTCCTTAAGCTCACGGGTTCACGTTAAGTTCTAAATGGCTGTGAATTTCGGTCATAGCGGAGTGCATATTAGGGAGAAACCACACCAAATAATAGGATATGTACTATGATTCATATATAGTCAGTAGTATGATATGCTCCTTTGGGAGCAGATCGATCTGGGTCCATGTTGTTTGCAAGAACAGGAGCAGACGAGATGAGCAGACGTTAAGGTAAATGGTTATTTCTGTTTTTCAAAGGATCGTTCGATTGTTCACCCTCTGGATTCCTAATTATGCAGTCATGGATTTTCTGCTTCACATTGCGTTTCAAACATACATTTACGCACAAATTGTAATTAAAGGTACTTGTTCAGTTCCGAAGCTGATCTTCTAAATAAAAGTGACATTTTCCCACTAACAAAATACAAGAAGCAAGAACTTTATTCACCAATTCCATGCGCGGACCCAGAATATTCCGTCGGGTATGGGGTTGAGGTGGTCCTGACATTTTTTTTCTGTCATTAACGTAGGCCGTATGGACCCCCCTCGAGAAGCAATTGGACCCATCGTCCGTATAAGTATTTCAGCCACTTGTTATTTTCTAGGCTGGTGCAGGAGGTGCAGGAGGTGGGGTGGGGTCAGAACCCCTGTCTCCCTCTGGATCCGCCCATGAATTAATGGTCCAGCAAGGGGATAGAAACTTATTGTACAAGAAAGAAAAGTTCAAACCAGAGATTAGAAAAAATAAAACAAATATGACTACATGGGCGGATTCAGAGGGGTCAGGGAGGGGGCAAGGGGTCCAGATCCCCCAAGAAAATCACAAGTTGCAGTAGGTTTCCTTAGAAATACTGGTACGGACCCCCGCCTCGAGAAGCAATTGGACCCCTTGGGTCCAATTGCTTTTCGAGGGAGGTCCGTTCGGCCATCTGTGAAATACGTTGATGACTAAAAAAAGGTTTTTATGACCCCCGCTGACGGAATTTTATGGATCCACGTATGAACTAGCATTAATAATGTATTTCTCATACCTGAAATATGAACACCTTTTCCATATTTCAATTGCTGTAATCAAGCCAAACGTTTATCCTGATACTAGCCAATTTAATGAAGTGAGTTTGAAAACCACTTAAAGGCATTTGATAAAAAAGTGTTGCTCATCCTCTACTGCACCAGTGGAACATTTGTCACCGATCCAGCTTTGAATACCTCCCAGTCTTGACTTTAAGTTGAATACACATGTAGTATTTGAGCTAGGACCATGGAAATGAGTGGGTGGATAGAACACACATAGTAAAAATGTAACCAGGGCCTGAGGGGTACTTTTGTTAATCAGATAATAATCATGGTTGCTATGGTAAATTTTGGGCTATAATCTCATCCCTGTGAGAACTCAAAAAGTATGTAAGCCAGACGGTTGATATAGGAGCATATGGAGATAGGCACCTATTTAATATAGTTTTCTACTTAACAAAAATTGTGGTACACTTTGGTAATGGAAATAGTTTTAATGCTGTAAGCTCTGAATCCAAAATACATCCAGAAGTAGTAAGAAGTCAACCATCCTTAAAGCGGTCCGTCAACGTGTGCTTGCGCGTGCTTTTCTCCATAACCTTGTTTTAATGGGCTATGCTGTATATAAGGCACGTACCTCATACGGATATTATCTGAAATAACATGATTTGAAGTGTCTGCAAAGAATAAACTGTTTATGAACATTGATTATCAACGACACTTTATCCTATTTAAATTAAAAGAGTATTTATACTTTTTAGATTGATTATTTGCTTGAGAGAAATTAGTCCCAGTAGACAAAACGTAAAAACAACGGCGAATGAAAGTTGATGCGACATAATGACACTCGAATATAGGGATCAGACATATTTTTTCATGCATTAACATTTGCCGGGTCCCGAGGAAGCTGTTTGAACACGAGGCCGTTGTTTCGACGTTAAAGAGGTTTTTGCTAGTGGGAGTGCTTTAAGCTCAAATTAATACGCATTTTTGTATCTTCTTTACTGGCGGTGCGGTGGCTCAGTGGTAGAGTGCTTGACTCGAGATCGAGGGGTTGCGGGTTCGAGCCTCACTTGATGCACTGTATTGTGTCCTTAAGAAATACACTTTATCCTCTGCTAAGGAAGATTCGTCCCGACATGACTGAAAAAATGTTGACTGGGACATAAAAAATCAAATCAAACAGGCGGCGACCAAATACGAAATGATAAAACATAACCTTAAGTCAGCATAATTGTAATTATGACACCAGAGGTCGAATAGTGAATACTTTTCGATGAGTTATTGATACTTACAATGTATTTGGGTGGGCTTTGGTTGAAAACAGAATGCATGATGGGTAATTGTTCATGCTTTTGTTGTCGCCTGCTGAATTCTTTGTCAAAATTAATCTTTTCAAAATTTTCTTTCAGGAATACTATTTCTATCAGGCCAAATGAAAATACGTGTGTCTGAAAATTTTAGGTAGAGTAGGTACACATTAATATTTTTTGATAAATTTTCTCGACAGAAATGCCTTTAAAATGCATAAAATGATATTTTTTTCAGAAAACATGAAAATAATCCTAGGTTTTACCAGTAAATTTAGGTAGTTGGATCGGGTTACCATAAACACAGGTATTTTTATGATGCCTTAAATCAAGCTTCTTTAACAGGGAAGATTCGTCGTTCTGGATAGGGCTGTCTCACGGGCGTGGTTCAGATGACTGGCTGTGGGCTGATAATACGACCATTACTTGGGAAAATTGGGCCTCAAACAACGACAAAATGACGTCAGATAATAGGAGGTGTGCCTTGGCCAGTGGTCTCTATCCTTTTACATGGAGGAGTGATTCCTGCTTCAAAAGAAGACATAGCCTGTGTCAGTATCCTGGAGGTAAGGGCCGTGATAAAGTGGTGCTTGAAATGAAATTCAGCGGTATCATCTTCAAGCCTCATCTGAGGCATTACGTTGTGTCCTGGCCCCAAGGTTACAAACCCTTTTCATGCTCAACTCAACTGAGCATGAAATTTATCATGCCAATAATTGTAAAAATGCCAACAATCGTTGGCATTTTAACATTTATGGGCATGATAAATACAACATCTGAGCGTTTGAAGCAAGAAAAGTCTTAATTTTTCAGCATTTTAGTTTTTATGAGTAGTTGAAATTCCACGCCCAGTTGAGTTGAGCATAAAAAGGTTTTATAACCTCAAGGCCAGGACACAACGTAATATATCGGATGAGGCTCGAACCTTGGACCAGCATTGAACAAGACAGTTCATCCTCTTTGCTTAAAACTTGTCATCGCCCAGGAAACCGACATACAATGACCATAACTACCTGGTTAGATTTGTATGTCAGTTATGCAGTATCTTAACCAAAGATTAAGTCTAGGCATACTTTTATCAAAAGGGTTATCATTATTATATTGAGTTTTAAGCGACTCAATGCCAAGGTCATAATTAAAGGTCATTGGATTTAGCCTTGGATATTATGTCCTCTCTATATCTTCTTTACTCTTGATAGGATTTCCATTAAACTTTGGTCAAATGTTCATCCCAGTAAGACGGCGTGCAGAACCAATGACTCAGCTATGCAGACTCAATGTCAATATCCCAAATAAAGGTCATGGATTTAGCTTTGAATTTGTACCCGTTTTATATCTCCTTTACTCCTGGAAGAAATTCATTAAACTTTTTCAAATGTTCATCTCATTAAGACGGTGTGCGGAACCAATGCCTCAGCTATGCAGACTCAAGGTCAAGATCACAAATAAGGTCAATATCACAAATAAGGGTCATGGATTTAGTTTTGAATTTCGTGTCCGCTCTATATCCATGTTACCCATGGAAGGATTTTTTATATATATTTTGTCAAATGCTCACCTCAGTGAGACGATGTGCACAACCTATGACTCAGCTACGCACAATCAATTTCAAGGTCACAATTAAAGGTTATGGGACTTAGCCTTGAATGTCGTGTCCGATCTATATTTCTTTTACTTGCCAAGCAGAGTTTTCTTTTGCACCATCAAAACTATTTCTTTGAACACAATCATATGATTTCTTTAACACCAACCAATATACCAAAACAATCACAGTCAAGTGCTGGTTCATATACCTGTTACATTTACGAATTATGAATATCTTTTAAAAAATTCTTCTGGTTTTGCATATCCCAAAATACATTTGATCATTCGTCATTAATTATATTGATATATCGATTAAAGCGTGTAAATGTCAACTTCCGGGCTGCGATACCCCCATGTTATAAAATAACAGGTGGGTTAAATCAACCCCATGTGGAAAAAATAATAGAATCAGATCTGCATAATTTTCTTATTTCAGTGATCCCAACACCTGTTTAGAGAAACAGTTTCAATGTATTTTCTAAATATAGTACAGCTCCATGGCGTCAAATTATGTACCAACAAAGGTATTTTAGCAAACCCTTAGCTCTTTGTTTTGCAGACCATTTCTAATAAAAACAAAAGTAATAATTTTGTTTTTTTTTGGATGAAATTTACCATAATAATTCCATCTTCCTATTAAACAGGAAAATATAAGAATACTTTACACCTGACATATTAAGTCACATTCAAAAGCTCGTATCAACTTCAATGTGTAACACCTTTTTCAATGAAATGTTATATTCCTACTGTACAATTTGCTTAGGTTCCAAATACGTATTCAATACTCAATACTTGTTGCAAATATACTATAATGGCTACAGAAATTATAGCACTAAAGTAGTTTCTGTCTACAATCGAAGTTTCAGAAGCCATGTATGGAAATCAACTTTTTTGCATCCAATTGTTTTAAACGTTCTGTCAGAGACGAAGTCCACCATCGTCATATTTCCATAAAAATAGTTTTTTTGCTTTGCTTTAGTCATAATATTTTACCAATATTCTAAGCGGGCATTCATCATCGGCTCGCCAGCGAGACGCCATCTAGCAGACAGCCCAAATAGTCCACTGGCTGGATATGGTTTACCTCCCCCCCAGGGGGAATTTTGTAGACCATATTTTTCTTGAAGCCCACTGTCTTGCAAGGATTTTGCAACATGTTAGCCCTCTGACAATGGCAGCGTTAAGCTGTAACAGCCTGTTACATACGTTACCCTAAAAAATATTTGATAATTAAAATTCTTTTTAAGACTTCAGAAAAGTGCAAAAGATAAGGTACGATTTCCAAATTGGTTATATTTTCTAAATAAGCTATTACTGGGCCACAGATAATGACATTTGAAAACAAATTTAGTCACCCCCGATGTAGTGTATGTTACATTTTTTTCATTGAACCCCCTTTTAAATGATAAATGCATCTAATATAGTTTGTCTTAAATTTTATTGAAACCAGTTGATGTTCATTAATTTGGTATTACATTAAAGAATTTTTATTTACCTTTTCAAAACTGCAAGCGTTACGTTTCTATCTTATATACTTTTTGAGTTACTAGATGATGAACATGGTACCCCCATATCACAGAAAAATGTAAAATGTAATTCTCCAGGCCTCGCGCTGGCTATAGACCCCACTTCCCCCCAGGGGGAATTTCGTACATTATGATTTCCAGATACTACATTATATAAGCCACAAAATGAAATAAGTTAACCCCCTGAGAGTGGCAGCGTTAGCGGGTAACATCATGTTACGTACGTTACCCGCAAAATAACATTAAATTTTCCTGAGAATGTCTCCAACCTGACATATTCACACTTGTTTAAAGGTCTGGCACAGGTTTAAGAACTTCTTATAGCACAGTTACATAATTTTAGCATTTATTTTATAAATGTCTTGAGTTTTAGTCGTTGTATATGTTACTTAGTGTTTCATATGTTATTTCCAAGTATTAGTATGGCAGTTTTTGACTATACATGTATTACATCCGTCAGTGAATATAGTAAATTTATAAGGCTGCTCTTCAAATGAATTAAAGTTCCTTATTAAGGTGACTTACACTATTTTACAGCCCAGGTTACATACGTTACTCTCTGAATACCATCAAACATTCAAGATATGGTCTCCAACACGACCTGCTTGTACTTATTTGCATGCTGGCACAGGTCCATGTGTACTTCTTTTTACTCTGGCTCATTTGCTGAGGAAGTAACTCAGAACATAAACTACATAAACCCTCTTTTCTTTTATAGAGACTTCAAATATAGTTGACATACTACTCATGGAAAGTTTGTAACATTCAGTGCAATGTGCTAGTAACAACTTAAAAGATCAAAGAAAACCCATCAGGTAGAAGTTCTAGAGCAAATCTTCATATTTCATCCAAGGGTTGAAAAGAATTTTCCTAAACAACTTATTACTCCTCTATCAGATTTATCTTGCAAGGATTTTGCAATATGCCAGCACTCTGGCAATGGCACCATTACCCTGTAACAGCCAATGACATATATTACCCATCAACATCTTTGATAATTTTAGTAAATGACTTCTGAAAAGTGCAAACCATAAGGTAAGATTTCCAAATTGACTATATCATCCAAGTAGGCTATTTTTCATCACAGATATGGACCTTTGAAAACATATATGCAGCCCAAAGTGTTACGTATGTTACTTTTTTCATTATTCCTATATAAATGATTTATGAAACTAATGTAGTTTGATATTTTTTAATGTGAATGTGCTTACTACTCATTTTGTATTAAAGAATGTTTATGTACCTTTTGGAAACTGCAAATATTATGTTTCTATCTTTTATAAGGTTTGAGTTGTTGAGTTTTGAACATGGTAACCCCATATCACACAAAATGTGAAATATAATTCTGTGGCTCTTTTGTTAGGGTACAATTAAGATTTCTTTCACCCAGAGGTACTCAATTTCCTTCCCATTTATTTTCCACACATTTTGTCCATATCTGGAAAGCCTCACTTCTTTTCATGGGAAAGACTTGATAGTTCAATCTTTGTATGTACATCTTAAGGACAGACAAGCAGGGTGGAGGTAAGCTCATGTTCATGCCATTTGAAATAGTCAGTATGTGAGTATGACTTAGGTACTTTTTTCAGAAACATGTTGTACTGCAGCTTATTCACAATTGCACAAATAGCACATGTTAAGGCTTCATATCACTGATGAGTGCCTAGAGCAATTCTTTATTTGTTTTCCTACCCTTCTTAGAATGTTGATGTACTAGTGGGGGAGGGGTTCTCTATCAGTTTGATAGGATAACCTTTCCGTGGTACTAACACATCGGCACATTGGTAGTGTCACAATCTGTTAAACAGTGTATAACTGTAGATCTCTTCCCCATATTCTGGCCAATGCTGTTGACATTCAGAAGGTGCACCTTTTGTTACATACACCATTGTTGAGCAAAACATCCAGGCTATCCTCTGCGAGAATGTTTGTAAGACTATAGACTGCCGCTTATACATTGTATATATGTATCAGTGACAAAACCAACATGCCCTGCCTTTAGTGCCTGGTTGAATACTGGTGCCATCAGATCCATGAATGTGACAGGAAAAGCTATTATGCTCTGTAGTTACGACACTAACATCATGATATGTGCAGCACTACATGGCCAATCTAATCTGGTTTAATGTTTGATTGCAAGCCATGCTGAAGTTTGGACTTGTCAGTTTTGGTGGAAATTCTATCAGAAGTTGACAATGACCATGGTACAGGTCCCAGAAGGAATGGCAGTGCCAACTCAAGCTCAACATTATGTCCAATAGAAAGAAGGTCATGCTGACCAAAGACCCTCCTTTAAGCTCTCATGTGGCTGTTTACGTTTTGTAAATTGGGCAATTTCTTCTTGCTTGACCTAGCAAGCATCAAAACTTTATAAGCTTGTAGCATTTTAGGGGGGATTAAAAAAGACAGATTTTTTAAAACTAAAAGTGCAACAGCCTCCCTGCCAATGTCATCAGCCTCAATAAGATCCTTAGCTATGCCTGGCTTAGCAGGAACACTGAAGGACAAAAAGTACAGTTCATTGTCTTCAAAACTAGAACTAAAAGGATTGGTGAAGCCTGAAACTGCCTCTAGTACTCATTCTACTTTGCATCTGAGCAGATTGAATATTTCATCAGCCTATAATACCTCTTTATTGTTTGCCTGATAGTTATGTCAAAAGCATTTCTCAAGCAAAGAACCAATGGTTGTGACACACTAAACCCATTTTGTTCGAGAAGTACTTTGCATCTGCGATGTGTATCAAATTTATGAGTGTTATCAGTTACACAGGTACATATTGTTCGTAGTTGTTGTGATCGTTTGCAATGAACATTGGGAACAAGGCATATAAATAGAGATGACATGCAATTAAAAGTTGTTTTCCTTGTAGCCCTTATCAGTGTCAACACCATCTGAATCATATCCATATACTTTGCCCAGAACTGAGCTGTTTCACAGTGACTGTCTTTCAGAACTTCTGATTTGAATGCATGGTATCTATACTGTTTATGTAAGCAAACAGCTAAGGTTGATAGATCACATTATATTATTAGTTTAAGTCACCATAAATTAATAAGGAACTTCAATTTATTTCAGCCTTATAAATTTTCAAAATACTCTGACAGACTTTATACATGTATTGTCAATAACTTCTATACAGATACTCAGAATAACTTATGTATTATTTGGTAACACATATAACAGTTAAAGCTCAAGGCATTTATTAAAGGCATACTTAAAATAGGTAAACCTTGTTAAAAGAAGTACATAAACCTGTGCAAGCATGCAAAAAGTATAAACAGGGCTTGTTAGAGACATTAACTTTAATGTTTAATGCTATTTTGAAGGTAACATACATAACATGGACCTGAAAAATAGTGTAAGCGACCATAGTAAAGAACTTTAAATCATTTAAGTAGCAGCCTTATAGAGTTACTATATTCTGTGACAGATGTAACACACGTATAGTCACTAAATACCATACTGATACTCGGAAATAACGCAGGAAACACTAAGTAACGTATACAACGGTAATTACTGAAGACATTTATAAAATTAATACTAAAAATATGTAACTGTGTTGTAAGAAGTTAATAAACCTGTGTCAGCATGCATATATGTACGAACATGTCATGGTTGAGACAATATCAGGGACGTTTAATGCTATTTTGGGGGGGGGGTAACGTATATAACATGCTGTTACACGTTAACGCTGCCACTCTCAGAGGGCTAACATCTTTTATTTTGTGTCTTATATAATGTAGTTTCAGAAAATCATAGTGTACAAAATTCCCCCTGGGGGGGGGGGGGGAGGGGGGTCTATAGCCAGCTCAAGGCCTAAAAGCAGTTCGCTAATACACCCATTCGCGATCGTGCATTATGTAACGTTGCCAAATTCAATTAAAATTCCGTGCCTGATTTAAACAAATTCTTCGTTGAGGTAATAAGAGATAATTGTTTAACTGGAAAATTGAACAATTCTTTTAATGTATGCGATCATCGTTATCTTTAAACTTCAAACAGTTAAAATTGTTATATCAATAAAATGAGCCAGTGCATGAGATTTCCAACAATGTGGTATGTGCGACCAGCAAAGGCTCAGACCAGCCTGCGCATACACGCAGTCTGATCAGAGCCTTTGCTAGTCGCTTGAATATTCTAGGAGTTTTAAGCTACTGACTGAACACCAATTGGAGTTCCTAAGGTTAAAAGAAGGCTGCAAAGGCTGGTCTGAGTCTACACTTGTCAAAATGCCACATTGTTGGAAATCACATGTCACGGCTCAAATGCTTTTCTCGGTTTGCAAGAACATTGATTGTGCATATGCCATTAGAGCAAATTGTCTTGATACAGCAAGTCATGAAAATCTCTGTCACAACCTAGCAACACATAGAAAACATTGTAGGCCAATGTTGTACACCACAGAACGTAGCGAATCATAGACATTTGAACAGCTAGGTTAATCCATATAGCGTCCATTTTATAGGACATCGACAATCAGTGCAGAACCAGAACGAACATTTGAACTTTGAAAGAAATTGCAAACCCAACAACCCTAAAACTTCAAAAACCGATGCGTCCAATGATAAGGCTTGGAAATTTCATTGTGCATAAATGGGTTAGAAACTAAAAAATAGCAATTAAAGTCAACAATGTGAATATATTATTTCTTATAGAATAGCAAATTAATTTGTATTAACTAGATTTGTCGGACTGCCATAATAGTTGGCCATCCAGAGCCTGAAAAAAAAATTCTGTTGGCATTTTTGAGTACATTTTGGCATCCATGCTCAAAGTGTATCTTGATATGTTTTAAGAAGGATAGGGGTGGATGCCAAGTCTGGAAATGCCCCAAAGTCCCAGAACTAGGTCAAAGGTCAATTGAGTGCAAATTCTTGTATATTCATCAGATTTTAGCATTTTTATCAATTAGCTATCCAAAATCATGATTAAAAGTAATGCAAAATCTTTTTTGGATAATACAGCCATGCTATATAAACAAACAGCATCATCAAGGCATAATGTGTGTTTGGATCAAAGGTCATTTAAGTGCAAAATCGGTGAAAATTGTAGCAATATTTTATTTATATAGGGGCAAATTCAAATTTTAAGTTCCCTTCTACCATAATTGAAGATTTTTTTATTGCTATCTTGCTAGGTGTTTGTCTATTATGTTTGGAAAGCAATGATTTACTAAGTTTCTCGCGGTCAAATATTCATAATAGGCATGTAAAGTATGTTACTGTATAATATCAATTCAAATGTAATACAACTAAGAATTACCATTTCATTTAAAAGAAATAATTTCTTTTGCTTACTGCTTTGTATGAATGCATCATTTTATGCAATTATTTATCCTTTTAGACATAAGATGTGTTTAAGTTGTTACTTACGTTACATTTTACCATCTGAAATTCAGTCATTTCTCAAAGGTATACGTTCCTAGTTACAGCTTTCACGAATGACTTGGCCATGATCTCATGCTTATAGGACTAAAATATGTTTCTTTTCTCAATTCACACATTTGTTGTGTTTGTTCCCATCTATGATTTATTGTAAAACACTTTTTACAAGGCCCTGACATTAAGGGTAATCCTCCATATAACTTTTAACATTAATTTGTAGGGGTGTCCTTTCATTTGCACATATTAATGAAAAGAATTTTGATTCAAAAGCGGCATTTCTTTCAAATCAGGCTGCTCTGTATAACGTATTCATCTATATATAGAAGCAGTATAGATATGATATTAAAGGTAACCTCTAATTTTAAGATACCATAAAAATATATCTATATCTTTCACAGCGCAACTTTTTATACATTGTAATTGTTTCAGTGTCGATAAATTCAATTCTAAGTATCAGTATTAAACATATTTTGCTTATTATTTTTGCAATGATGATAAGAGATCAAATGCTATGAGGTTATTGGCATGTGTTTCTTTATGTTATTTTTTTAACTGTAAAATGCAAATGCAAGTTTTATTCCAAGTTAAATTTCCCCAAAACAGATGTCTGGTGACTTCTTGGGAACACAGGCATTCACTATATTGGAGCATCTGATGATTTGATTGTGTTCATAGTTTTCCATCAGTTTGTGGTCATTTCTTTGTAGTTAGAGTAAATGTGTCCTGAAATGGTTGTCTAATATGTACATTTACTAGCATTATCAATTGGTTAAGATCTCTGATTTGCTTGATATATATATAAGCTCCTAAGGTAGTTAACTCGCCTGTTCTAGTGTAGAATCTATCTGCTAACCATGACAATTTGCTAAGACAAGGATTGATTGCATTTAGCGTAATGTATACATCTACTCTCGTAGATACAAGTGCAATAAATCAGATTGGATAGCACTTGTAACTGGTAACATACTCGAAATGTGTAGTTTTAATATGGCATTACTCTTGAAATAAAACTGAACTACTTTCCTTTCACTATATACAAGACAGTCCTCCAACAGTGTTAGTCTTCACAAATATCTACAAGGATATAGGTACAAGAGTGAGCAAGTATATGCTTAAAATGCTTTCTGCAAACTGTTGTCAGCAATGTTGTTCACGTTTTCGATGGTTTTGCATATATTTAAGACTATCACAATAAGCCTAATTTAGTAAACCTTTTACAACAAACAAACAGACCATTACTCACTTTTCATAGGACATATATAAAACATGTACTAGGGTTACAAATAGCTCAACAAAATCAAATAGTGCATAAACAAAACTAAAAACTAACTACCCTGTGAATAAGAAAAGCAAAGAAATCAGCTGCGTGTGACGCTACTTTTTCAACATTCAGTTTAATCTGTGAGTTTCAGAGATGCAAACCATACTAGTGAATTTTAGGAGTTATGTTTTGTTTTATGCTTCAGAATAAAACAGTCGACTGATCTTTAAAATAAAGTATTACTAACGTTCGAATGATTTGTTGTTTATGTTACCATGAAATATGTTCAGATATTTTACAAGACTGCTACATGGCCCAGGATACCTTACCTCAACCAACCTTAGTCTAAGATAATTAACAAGCAGAATAGTTTCTATCAAAATTGCTGCAGATTATAATAAGATAATCATCATTACAATATGATATGAAATCTAATTCAACAAAACATAGAAGATTTTAATGGGGACAGATGATAAATTAATTTTATAATGTAATTGCCAACAGTGAAAAGTGAAAATTTAAAAAGTTCAGCATACAAGGAAAATCTTTAATACTAGATCTATGTAACATCCTATATTTGGACATAAACCATGCTGGTTCTGTACTACGAAAGCTTTGGTTGATGTTAAATGCAATCTTCAAAAACTTTTACCTGCTCAAAAAGACACTCAGCACTACCCCTGCCTTAATTCCTGCCTTGCCACTAGATGTATGGATATTGCTATGCTATTTTCAGTAAAGTATTGATATTAAGTCAATATTTAAATCATGATGTAGATTGCATGTTTATCGTTACGTACCATTGGTAGAAATCTGAAAACTCCAATATGAATGTAAAAGAACCAAGCAAATTGAAAAAGTAATCAAATAAGACCAGGAAATGCCACATTCACATATTGCAGACCAACCCATGGCACTCTATTAAATTAAGTCTTATATAGAAAAATATGTGTGTAGTATATATAAGCGAATTGCGGAGAGCATACCCAGATTTTATATAAGCCTAACAACAATTTACTACCTTTATCTATTTATGTAAGGCACCTTTGTTACCTACATTACCTCATTAATATATGTGCAGCAGTTTAAGATCCATTATTGTTAATATAGTTATATTTTGATTTCATTATGAAAGATATTTCGCCAATTCCAATGCAATGTAAATAGAAAAATGAATCTGTAAACAGCTATGCATTACATGCTGGAGCCGGTACAAATAACATACTAATTAGCATATTTAAATATTTACTTGATTTCACTTTATTGCAAGTTAAAAGTTAAAAAACAACTTCAAATATATGAAAATGAACATTTTCAATTAGAATATAAATCAACATCATATATATTTCAGGTCAGGTATCATGGTCTATTCTTATACATGTAATTTGTAAAGTCATTATCTGCAATTTAGTATAAAATGTAACATAAGTATCGCTGACGAGCAGAAATACATATCACAAATCTATGTAATCAATTAATGTTTATGTCTAAATTAAACATTTAATGCTTAAACTGTTTCACTTATACTATTAAAATAAATCAACATTAGCCTTGTATTGTGTGTACTTTTATTTTTAATGTCAGTAGGGTAACGTTGATTACAGGTGATTTATAGAAAAATGACCACAGAAAAGTTATCAAATTATGGGTTTCTAAGACCCCAAGACATGTCCCAAACTGAAAATAGTTTTACTTTCTGAGAGGTGCAGCACACTCTCAAAGTAGCCCATATATCTCAGTTTAGCCCAAATGAGGGAGAATTTCCGTCATAATTGCACAAAACTTACGATGTTTGTCTTTGTAAAATCCATAAAAGGATGCTTCAAAAGGGGTTCCTTTAATAATAAACATGTCAATTTAAGCCTTCTGAAACACTTCTACCCTTTTTAGAGTTTAAAAAAACATCTAGTTGTTGGACCAGAGAAAAAAACACAGTTTGTAAAAATGCTCCGATTATTGCACTTGATGACCTTTGACCCCATTTTAAAATCGACATATGAACATTTAGTTATAAAAAACATTTTCTCAATGTTTTCAGACTTATAACTATAAGCATACAAAATTTGGCTTGGAATGAAATATGTTTACATATAAAAAGATAAAGTTGTTTTACAGTAGTACATATTTTCTCATTTTTGCACTCAATGACCTTTGACCTAATTTCTGGCCTTCATATGCAAATTCAGACTTGGCATCCAACCCTAAGGCGTTGTATACATGCTAAATATTATATTAAAAGTGGTCTAACAAATGTACTCAAAAATGCCAACAAAACCAAAAATATGCATCTTTTTTCGATTCGGATGGCCAACTATAAAGGGCAATTAAGGGAATCACTACTTATGTCTGTGCATGTGGTCTCCAATTGTTGTGTATAGCAATTTCCTTTGAATGTGTCCAACTTTTCATTACGCAAGTACGTTCCGTGTACGTAATGGTATCTACGTATATGCAGTGATCTTTGAACAGTTATAGAGATTCATAATTTGATCTCATTTCAGAAAGTTGTACCTTCATAATATACCCTAATTCGAGAATAACGGGCCACAACTCCATGTATATGTACGAGAAAACGGTGGAAGAGTGTAAAAACACCTGTCGCACAGCTACCACCTTTTTCTGTGTGTCGTTCGAGCATCACCGGGATGACAGGCTGTGCCAGTTCAACACCGGAAATAGATGGACTCTACCAAACTTTTTCGCCAATTATGAAGGCTGGACATATTACCATAGGACATGCAATATCGGTATGTACATGTAGCCATGTTTAATATTTTGATTACTATATAATAAGCATAGCAGCATAGTTACACTCTTGTCAAATGACAGGATTTCCAGCTGACAGTGCCCGCATGGTTTTCAGTTTTTTAATTTGTATTTCCATTATTTCGAATATAATCTGGATGGAGGTTAGCTTATCCTTTAGATCAAGCGCCAAGTTAAATGTGATATATAGTCCTTTGTAGAAACGTATACCATTTTGTCGTAGCATTTATGCGCCGAAAGTTACGAAGCTACTTGCATTCATATTTAAACATCCGTCTCGTACATCCAAGTTTTATGTAGACGAGCAGCAAATACTCTAGCGGAAGTTCGCCTCGCCTCGTCCCGCCTGAGCCTTCGTTTTTCAACAATATAAAACGTACCAAAATCGAATATGCCGTCCTATACAGAAATTAAATAGTTGCGATTCCTTTTGCCTTATGTTTGCATCGGATCTAGAAGGGCTAGCACAAGGACGTAGCTGAATCCATTTTTGAAAAAACAAACAAACACCGGAGATATTGTCATATTTAGATACAGCATAACTAGACCTACAAACATATATAATTGTATTATTCTTTTCTATGCCATTGGCATTAAAATGATAATTTATTAAATTTTGAGTATGTGTTTACCTCCATTGACGAATGCTTTGTGCAAGAACTATTGGACATAAAACAGCAATTGATGGCTTTGTCATCATATAATTGTTTTTTGTTTGTTCATATATATTACTTAATTTTGACAAAATATTAATTTCTAACTTAGAATAAAGAGTTGCTACATTTTATCTAGAAAATTGGGCTTTATCAGTTTTGCGCATGAACGTGGCTTATTTATCAGTCCATTAAACCTTGGACTTATTCCCTTTCTTTTACTAACCAATTTTCAAAATAAAAGATTATCTGCAAGAACCCATAACCGTTTGAAGGAATTCGAAAACCTGTCTTAAGCGGCCACTCAAAAATAGACAAAACAAAGATCTTAATGACAAATGGTAGCTTAATGAAGGTCGAAAGTATTGTAGAATGCTCCCCTTGGAGCATTCTGCAATACTTTTGACTTGCATTAAGCGATAATCGGTCTTGAAAGCCAAATTTTGGTCTTTTTTTTGAGTGACCGCTTAAGACAGGTTTTACTGTAGTTGATTTTACCAAATAAAATATTGCAATGAGCTCCTGACACTTGCCCTAATATAATTCACGAAAATCGACCTTCTTTCGACTTTTTGTGTTTTCATTTAAAACACAAAATCAGCCTTTCCTCACAAAATCCTGGTAAATCTAGCATTTGAACACGCTATTTTAATGGTCATCGATTGCCCATAAAATACTACAAGGCATTTTGTCTTTGGCATATTGTTAGTTTTTGGCAGTATCTTAAAGTTGGTTCACATTGAAATTACCTCCCTTTGGTTTAAAACTATAGTAAAATTTAGTCCTTTCTAAAAGCTTTATCTCTGATAACACTTATTTTTTTTATGCCCCCGACTTTGGAAAAGGTGAAGGTGCATGTTGCTTTCGGCTAGTCCGTGCGTGCGTGCGTCCGTCCTTCCGCCCGTCCGTCCGTGCGTCCGTTCAAAATTTATAAAGATACAGTTTTGAATTTTCATACATGGCTTCCTCATCAAAAAATAATTGACACATATTTTTTTAAGTCTGGATTATCTCCCTTTGTGGAGTTATGCCCCTTTTAAAGGGTCATAATGATATTTTGTAATCAAGATATCTCGAAAACTATAACAGCTATGAGCTTCAAACTTGGTCAGGTAATAGAAGATAATGAGTAGATAATCTGGTGTAAAAATTTAAGAAAAGTTATTTTTTTGAGGTATTGCCCTTTGCAAACTTTTGGCCATAATGATATTTGTAATTAAGATATCTCGAAAACAATAACAGCTATGAGCTTCAAACTTGGTCAGGTAATACAGGATAATGGGTAAATAATCTGGTGAAAATTAAAAAAAAAGTAATTTTATTTTTTAAGAGTTATTGCCCTTTGCAAATTTTTGGCATTGAAAACTTGTAGTCAAGATATCTCAGAAACTGTTACAGCCAGTAGCTTCAAACTTGGTCAGCTGATAGAAGATAATAAGTAGATAACCTGGTGTAAATTAAAAAAAAATATATTTTTTTTTCTAGTTATTGCCATTTGCAAATTTTGGCATTGAAACTTGTAGTCGGGATATCTCAAAAGCTAATACAGCAAGTAGCTTCAAACTTGGTCAGCTGATAGAAGATAATGAGTAGATAATCTGGTGTTAATAAAAAAAAGTTACAAATTAAAAAAAGTTACTTTTTTTTTTTGACTTATTGCCCTTTACAAATTTGGGCATTGAAAACTTAAATAAAGATACAAGTATCTCGAAACATTTTATAGCTAGCAGCTTCAAATTTTGTCAGCCGATTACTGGGTGAAATTATTTTTTATTTTAGTTCAAATTAGGTCAGCTGATAGAGGATGTTGAGAAGTATAGCTAGAAGCTTAAACTTAATATGACCCTTGTGTCATGAATCCTTCCAGCTTAAAACTTAAGATGACTCTTGTGTTATGAACCCTTCATGACAAGCAAAAGGTTGGGGGCATAGTGTTTCATTAACATCATTTCTAGTTTTCAGTAATTCGTTGAGTATATGACAAGATAATTGGATAAAAATTCCCATCGGTTTAGAAGAAAAATGTCAAACATTTTGCAATTCACTTGAAAGCACTGTAAACTTCGTAAAAAGGTTTGGATTTAAATACACCACTCTTAGTTGTTTTACTCGTTGGATGATCCGGGCTGATTTGAACTTCAAGCAAAAATAAAATACTATGTCTTTCAGACTGGGTCTTTCATTCAATCTTATAGCTACAGTAACACATCAAAAGTGATGCGTTTTGAAAAAAAATATCGAGCGCCCTTATAGGTTTCATTATGGCCTTATGGTTGCATTTATGACAACAAAAACCATAAAATTCACTTGCCTTATGAATAATTGATCGAACTTTTATATGAATTGAACACATTAAAATATCACTCACCAGTACCCGTAAAAGGTATATAAATTAACAGTGCAAAGATACTTTTGATTTTAAGTATATAACAGAATAACACACCAAAATAAATTATTTGAAAGCAAATTTGAAACCATGAAAGTTTCGCACTTTGTTTTCGCAAAATTAAAATATGACTTTGCCACGCTCTTGCACTAACACCTTCATTTATTCAATCTTTTCACAGGTGAAGTTATAAACAGTAATCTGACACTGTCGTCTTCAACATCAAGACCTCTGGTAGAGCCATCCTCGTCCTCGTCGTATGTTTCAAGTTGTGAGTCATACTTAATTCTATGTCTACAAGAATTCCTTATTGATAACTTTAACCTCGCCAAAATAGTGGTATTTCGCTTAAAGAGGCTAAGTCTGCAACTATGAACATTTTTCAGAAAAAAAATATTTTCTTTTCAAATCATTTGTAAAAATAGAATTAAGTTATGTTTTCACAATAAATCTGTACACTATTGCTGAAACTGCACGGAAAAGAGATTTATTATATAAAATAGGTGTGTGTTTTCTATTGTTGGTAATTATTTGCGTCCCTCCAATAATTATAGACAGTTATTTTTTAATATAAATGCTGTGGTTTTGATACTGATAATTTGTTAAGATTGACGAAATTGGTAAAATGTATACCAGAATTTTTTTTTTAGCTGTGTTCTTGAAAAATAGAAACATTATTTATAAAATTAAAAGATCAAAAGTTACAGACTATGCAGTTTTAAATCAAAGTATATCTCTACTACATTAGATTCGATTTTATGGCAGTCATTAAATTTTTAATATGACATTTATTCCACTGAGTGAAATAAAAAAAATGTTTATTTTATGAGCAGCAACGCCATGGGTAAAATATACATTTTTTTCGATCAACAAGATGATTAAAATGTCATATTTATGACAAAATGAATTTTTTCAATTTAATTATACACTCAGCAAATTTTCTAATTGGCCCCCTTGGATTTTTACGCTAGTTTTGAAAGTAAGATTCGGTTATACTTAATTCATGCTTCTATAAGTCAACCAAGGCTTTGCCAAGACTCTTCAGGTCATTTCATTTGAAAACGAATTGTACTTCTTGTACAGACGATGCTAGAGTAAAGGTACCCTCATTTTAAAAATCACATATTTCCTGCAATATTAAATATTTCACAAAAGCCCTATCCATTTGTATTTTTGTTTGTTTGAAGGTGTTTCTGACTGTCGTGATTTTAGACTTACTCGATTCAAATGATTTGCTTCTCTTGGACTCTTCGTTTCTTTTACCTATTAGCATGAAGACAAAAAAGTAAGTGAGTATGATCAGGAAATACCACAATCACAAACTGCTGACAAACCCATGGCATCGCGAGGAAGAGCCATACAACAATCACGAGACAAACTAAGCAAAGCAACCAGCTCTTTCTTCCCCATCAAGATGATTGCAAAACTAGAAGAGACATAAAGTAATGTACAACAAAACATAGAACAATTAAAGAATCCCACAATCAGCCAGCCAGAGAACAGTTTATTGCTACCTAAACTGGGTCAAACTCCTATTGCTCTGCTTGTGCTATTTATACACCGTTACTCATACTTGAAAGCTATTTTCATTGCAACAGCTAATGGTTTACCTACGTGTAAAGCAAGCTGACCATCTATTTATAGCTTGCCAAATATACATTGATAATGGCCTAAAGAGGCCTAATTTTGACCTCTAATATACATGTTTTTGTGAATTATAAAAGTCAAATTATCCCCAAATGACTGATCTTCATATATAACTAACAAAAACATTTTAAGTATTTTTCCAGGACCAGGTTTACTCAATACCAGATTATCGGAATTCCAACACTTAATATGTGGTTCCATTTGGCTCAAGGAGCCCATTGGGTAAATTTTTAAATAAAAAGTATGCTTATGTATTGATGATGTCAGCTGCAAAGTTATAATACCCTCTGACGATCCTCTAGACTTTTATTCAACTACAAAGAAAAGTGTGAGAATTGGAACATGACCTCACATGACCCCCCTAACTTACACAACCTCTGATATATGTGAATGAGGAGAGATCAGTGTATAAAAGAGTAGTGTTTGACAGATTTATGGTAAAATAAATAGTTTTTGTCACTACATAGGAAATATTATCAACAAGGCAGCATTCTATAGTGGGGTTCCCCATGGGTTCGAAATCTGGAAAAATCGAAGGGCAGTCTTAGTTAAACGGTGGTTCCGCTTGGCTCAAAAGATAAATTGCAAAAATTCTTCTGCTATGTGATCCTGCTAACTTTAATGCATATTAGAATAAACTTTTTGATACAATCAGATTGTTAATTAGTCCATATTTTCCCCTTTAAGACAGACCTCAGTAATTTGGAAAATCTGGCCTCATGTAATTTTATACTGCATACTGCTTGCTGTTAACACTCATTCATTGTTTTTGCAAATGATGCTAGACAGTATGAGAAGCTTGTAATTTTTAACCCTTGCCATGCTGCTTTTTAATATACTACACTCCTTCCTCTTTATTAAACCTTAAAGCGCCTATCGCAACAAAAGTCGTCTGCTGTTCTCGTCTGCTGAAATGTTTAAGAAGCCTCTATGGCAAACAGTGTGGACCCCTAGTTTGTTCTGGGTGCATGCTGTTTGCTTCTATACTTAATTCGTCAGTCATGCTAGGCAATTATTTGCAGCGGACAACTTCAGCAGACGGCATTTTCAGAGGCATTTTTTTCTTGCCGCTTTAAGGATTAAACTGCAACACTCCATTTATAAGCATGTATTTTCAGCCATAGTGAAAATCAGTGTGGATCCTGATCAGGTGGCTTTTTTAGAAGCCAACTGATCTGGATCTCCATAGCTTTAAAAATAATCTGGGTTCAACATGGCAACTTTACTTGCTGAACCTACATGAACTCAGATAAAACTATATCTGCACTCTTATCAAAGCTAGTGTTTATTTGTGTGGCGCTGCTGGTGCTACTTGGCGGGAGAAGGTATCTGATTACATTTCAGCAGCAATATCTGCCTGACTGAATGGGAGTAACAATAAACAACAAGTCAACAACAACAGAACCACCCCCTTAGAACGGACAGCAGCCTAACCACTGGGAGGGTTAAATGCATTTTACTGGTACCAAATCTTCACCCTAGAGTCTGCTGTTGTTGAAGTACAAGAAATGTTCAGCTCGCACGGAAGCCTTCTAACTACTGCGGTGTATCATCATGGAGACTCACAAACACTACCAGCAGCTAAATCTAGGAAATTCAGCTTTATGCATGCAATTTACATAGGAAATTCGCACTTTTCTGTAGGCCTTATTATCTGCGACACGGCATTTAAATTTTCAGCGTTTATTCATTACTACTACACGTCACTTTTCTAGTTTGGAAATTAAAAAAAAGTTAAGTGCTGTCAAATTGATTTTTTAAGTTTTACATTCAAACCGGAAGTGCGATTCTCTTCTGTTAGGCCATTCTTGTTTAGATAAAATAAAATGCATACAACCATTTTAGCATGAGCTACTGATGAATTTAAAAATCTGGAAAATGAGATATTTTAGAAAATTAGTTAAAAGTCTACTTTAGTCAAAATTTAAAGTGTTTGGTGTTTTTTGAAGTCGGCGAGACCAGTTCATTACCTACTGCAATAAAATTTGATAAAAAACTTCATTCATTTTTCTTCAACAAAGTATATTTTGCATTTTTCAGCCAAAACGAGTTAAGTTCAGCAATTGCAGCCAATTTTTGTCCCACAATTTTTTTGTCTTCGATTTTCATTTTTTATGTTATTTGTTTTACTTATTAGTATAAGTCAATTAGATAATGATGTCTAAAAGTACGCATCCAAAAATTTCAATTCATTCAGCCTCACAAAGAGCACCACTGAATTTGAATATGAAATACGTTACTGTGATGAAATATACTTGTACATACCAAATTTCTTACAAGATTGAAATATTTAAGAACTTTTATAGCATGCACTTCTACTTGGATCTCTTGTTGGTCAAATAAGCCTATTATGTAGAAATTATACCATGTTTTTGCTTCTCAGTATGGTCTAAGCAGTGTTGTTATGAATTGACAGTGGAATTCAACTGTAATTCTATGAGTACTGTTATTGTTTTATTGTATCCATCAAATTTGAAGAGTTGACCAGAAAAAAAATATTGGTTTTGAAACAGTAGATGATAAATATTAAAACTAACATTCTTATTTGGTTTTGGAAATAATAAATTGTATTCTTGTATAAAGAACATTGTGCCAATTGGTCGGTAACGTAACTCACATACCTTACAGTCTGGTCTTATTTCCTGGGTGGAAACATATATTTTTCTGCAAAATATCTGGTTCTAGTGCGTTGCTTAAAGATAATATTTAATAGTTTAAAAATGAATTGAAATGATACAATGTATATTATACAACAAAATGCTGAAAACCGCATAAAAAATTCCAATTATTAAAAAAGTTATGCCTTTTTGAATTTTAGACTTGGTTTTGGTTTTCCAAAACAGACTTGGAAAACTAAAAATAGATTTTATCCAACAATGCACCATTCTATGATGTCATATGAATATTTAAAAACGTGGTTTAACTTCAAATATCTCATATGAGGATTTAAAAACGTGGTTTAACTTGAAATGTCTCAATCTGTGTATTTGAAAAGTACATCTTCAGTTTGAAAATGCCAATATTTTAATTGCCTAAATTACATTTTGTCCACTTAAATGATTTTGGGTTAATGTGCGTAGATAAACAAAAATTGAATTTTAAAATTTTTGTTATGAAATTTTAAAATGTATTTTTTTTCCTTTCAGACAACGTGTTTTTGGATAATCTTTTAAATGTTTCAAAATAAGTTGACACAAAAATTGGATTTACTTATTTTTGTATCATTTAGAATAAGAAATGCATGGTAAAAGTAAATTTAATTTTTTATTTAAATTTGACATTCAAGCATAAAATTGTAACAACTACAGCAGAATCTAGGGCAAAGATTTGGTACCAGTAAAATGCATTTAAGCCCCCCCCCCCCCTGGTGGCTTAGGCTGCTGTCCGTTCTAAGGCGGTGGCTCTGTTGTTGACTTTTTGTTTATTGTTACTCCCATTGTGGGAGTCTGTAATTGTTTTATGTTTTGTTGTACGTTACTTTATGTCCATTCTAGTATTGCAATCATCTTGATGGGGAAGAGAGAGCTGGTTGCTTTGCTTAATTTGTCTCCCTGGTGTCTCGTGATGATTGAGCGGCTCTTCCTCGCGGTGCCACGGGGTTGTCTGCAGTTTGTGATTGTGGTATTTCCTGATCATACTCACTTACTTTTTTTTAATTAAATAAAATTAAACATACAGAAAACCATTTATGCGAGACCAATCTTTGTTGTTTCGCAGAAAAGCATACTAAAGTTTGACAAATTCTTTGCTTTTGCAAATATTTAAATTCATTGAAAAATTTCAAACCTCACATGACATCACAGAATGATGCATTGTTGTATAGAATATATTTTTAGTTTTTCAAGCCTTTTTTTGGGGAAAAATTTCCAGTCCAAAATTCAAATAGGCATAACTTTTGAATGGATAGGAGTTTTTAGATGCGAATTTCAGCAATCTCTTTCTCACAATAACTTCTATTATCTAAAATGTTGGTTTAAACTTATTTTTACTTTTTCATTTGATCTTTAACACTTTTTACATCATCCTCTGCACATTGGAAGTAAGCCTGGGCATCGAGTTTCATACATCTTGTTGTAATAACACTTTAAAATATGGTTATAGAACAATTTTTGTTAATATTCCATATATTTGAAAACGTGTTGTGGCTCACTACAAACTAAGACAATGTAGAACAAATAATCTAACTTTAATAGATCCCTTTTCATGTACATATATTAAAAAAACAAAGTTTGCATCAAACCAAGGTTACGCCCTTCTCAGAAAAATAGCAAATGTTCATGGTAACGTAATGCACATAGCCAATTTGCTCACTTCAATGAAAGATAAGGATATAAATTCAAGTAAGCTATTTTATCTTACACTATTCGATTTTGTTTTACAAACATATTACTTTGCATATGTTGTGTTGATATAATGAGAATCTTTGTAAGTTACATGAACAGGGGAGTCGATGTACCCAGAGCATATAGGTAAATCCTTGTCAAAATAAAATGAGAACTGTATTATGGTTTAAATTGATCTATATTAACTGGGACAATTTTGCTTTTATTAAAAACAAACATTTTGTTTCATCTAGTGTATGCATATAGAGAGGTATTTGGATTTTAGTAAACTTGTAGTAACGTAGTTCACAGTAACGTAACTCACAAATTTTTGTTTCCACTTATTTTTTTTTCTATGCAAACAACTTCTTGTAAAGTTCTTGTATGGTTCGTTATATAGTTAGTTTATAGTTCTTGCATTGGCTCCATTTGCAATTTGTACATCTTCTTATACAAATAATACACATAGGGTAACGTAATTCACAAAACTGCAGATTTTTTTAGACGACCTCAGGTATCTTTTCGTCTGCGAAAAAAAAAATGTTTCCTCATATTCGTTTCTTTTGTCTATGTAAATATTAATCCTCTTGACATAGAGATGTTTGATGTGAGCTTAACATGCATGGTGTGTACTTTGTGATATGGTTAAATACGTAATTCACATTAGATTGGGGGACATTAATTATCAATACAACAAAAAATCGTTTTTTTCCACTTTTCAATCAAATGAGGGACATTATATGAAAGGTATATATGTGTGTCAATAAAAAAAAGTTGAAAACTGCTTATACAAACAATCATTTGAGCATAATAAACTCTTAAAATTACATAAACTATGCCAATGGGACAGCATTTTTTCACAATTTTAGGGGCACTTGCTGTTTATAAAAGTCTGAAGGAATGGCTATTGACCATTTCCATTGCTCTTCTTTTACTTGATTGTTAAGACATAAACCTAAGCTAAACTTATAAAACTTAAAGCGTTGGAAAATACACTGTTTACATGCTAAAATGGGGATGGGGCACAAAAAGACCGAAGTGGTGAACTTAACTCGTTTTGGCTGTTTTAATCAAAAATACTGTGAATTGACAGACGACTTTTCTGAAAGACCGCTAAACTTTTGCCCAATGAACTGCACATACTTAGGCAAAATTATTTCAAAATTATGAGCGCATGGTCAGAAATAATGAGTTTAAAAAAGTGACCAATTAGAAATTTTGTTAAGTGTACACAAATTTGACAGTCAGATTGCTCAATATGTACTAGATCCAGTAAGACCTTTTAGAGAACAAATGGGCAGAATGGTGGTATTTTTGACATTCGCCTCCAAGGTCGTTTCGGCTATCCAAAAACTTCGTTGTTTACGCACAATCTGTGTCGCAAATACGAACCAACTACATCTAAAATGTAAGATGTTTGTATTACAAGCTATACAGACAGATGTTTTTGACATTGACCTTTGATTCTAAGGTCAAACAGGACAGTCATCTACACAGAACACATGTATAGGCAATCAGTGTGCCTAATATGAACACCCTTCCCCATCAAAGAACGTCCAACGAGCTCGCGTTATGAGCCATAAGATAGGTTTAAAGCATATTTGACCATGTAGTTTGACTCTAAGGTCAATATTTGTTGTCATATGTACAACCCGTATTCAAATGTGTTTAAGGATTTCGCGTTATGAGTCAAAAGATAGATTTTACGTATATTTCACCTTTACCTTTGACTCCAAGGTTATCAGCTACATGCCATAGACAATAATTTTTTCCAAACATGTACACCCCGTATTGAAAAGTTTCAGAGCAATTCGTGTTATGAGCCATAAGACAGACTTTAAGTATATTTGACCTTGACCTTTGACTCTTAGGACATAATGGCAATCAGAAAGCAGCTTTATTAAAACAAGGTTATAGATATCATAAAATTCGAAAAGCATTTTCTAAATTCTACCACAGACACTCAGAGATAATTGTTAAATACAACAATGGTTTAAAAACTCTTCTGCAACAAGGAATATCAGAACCTATATTTTATGGCGATTTAGTTTATAAATTCAAACGAATTGTTGGCAAGCCTAATTTTAGTGATCAATTAAAAAAAGATTATCAAGCGTTATATAAAGGTTGGATATAACTTGGATGTCATGCGACAGTTTGCATGCCTGGTTTTAAACCCAATCACGGTTTATAGCTATGATTTCCTCTTTAATTGCACGACATTGGGTCAGACATTAGACTCTATGACGGCTCTGACGTAAAGCTTTAATCGATGGGTTGGTGCCTAATGCTTTTCTGTAGCTGGGCCCACCTTGGATCAACTTGAGGTTTTCTTTAGCTCTGACTATCTGTGAGGCGTGAGCCCTTTTTCTTTGTTTCGTCATAGTGTGTTAATTTGATTAGAGTGTTTCTCCATAATGATACACTGCAATAGTTAGAAGGCTTCCATGCCAGCTGAACATTTTTTGTACTTCAACAACAGCAGAATCTAGGGCGAAGATTTGGTACCGGTAAAATGCAGCCACCTCCCCCCCCCCCCCCCCCCCCCGGTGGCTTAGGCTGCTGTCCGTTCTAAGGCGGTGGTTATGTTGTTGTTGATGACTTGTTGTTACTCCCATTGTGGGATTCTGTAATTGTTCTATGTTTTGTTGTACGTTTCTTTATGTCCCTTCTTGTTTTGCAATCATCGTGATGGGGTAGAGAGAGCTGGTTGCTTTGCTCGGTTTGTCTTCCTGGTGTCTCGTTATTCTTGTGTAGCTCTTCTTCGCGGTGCCATGGTTTAGTCTGAGTTTGTGATTGTGGTATTTCCTGAGCATACTCACTTACTATTTTTGTAGTTATCTACACAATATAGACAATCAGTGTTGCAAAAATATACATTCCCTATTAAAAAGTGTCAGAGGAGTTCGCGTTATAGGCCATAGTATGATAAATTTTAAGTATATTTGAGCTTGACCTTTGACTCTAAGGTCACATTGGCAATCCAAAACCTTTTTTGATACCTACACACCATAGGCAATAATTGTGCCAAATATGAATACCTTTCATTAAAAATGTAGGAGGATTTCGCGTAATCAACAAAATTCACCAACGGACAGATGGACGGACATATGTGACCCGTCACGCAAAAAGGTACGAGTTGGGTGGACGACGTCATTTCGAGAAAATACGTCTTAAAGTTAACGTCGCGTCGCGCAAAAACAGCACACCTACGCGTGTTTCAAAGATAAGTTTAACTTGTTATAAAACCGGATCAAAAGCGTTTTTCTACTTGAGGTTTTCTGCGCCAGAATGTCAAACATTTTGTACGATATTAAATGTCCCTTTTGAATGTTCGTAAGTGAAAGTTGGGTCGAGAATCGTCCACGCAGTTCAGTTTTATGATTAAGATCTATTTCTCATCTGGTTTACATGGTTTAGGCCTACTAATTTAAGGGCAGTCGCGGGTAATACTTACCACATTAAAATCTTTTTAATTCTTTGCATACTGTTAGTTTTATGTATGGACTGTCAATTTATGAAATAAAAAGGATATGTCGCCACTCTTGATTTTTCATAATCTCACATGGAAGTTTTCAGCATTTTACAAATTTTCTGAAAAAAAAACAAACGGTGTCCTTTATATTAAGTTAAAATAGTAGACTTATATCAAAATAGTTGTAATCGCCATCCAGCTTCTTTATCTTAATTTCAATTACTACTCACGACATCAAGTATTTTAGGAAAAGTGAAAATTTATTTGTTTTCCCAAGCCGTGGCAAGATTTTAGCTTATCTGATGACGTATTTATGATGTCATCGGGTAAGAACAAATTTTTGCTACAGCTTTTCTTTAACGAATAGTCAAGTGTATTATGAGTACAGCAGAAGCATGAGAAGTTTTTTTGTGAAAATTTCAAAATGGCTTTTGGGAACTAAAAGAAAAAAAACAACAACATGATTATGCCATGTGATTTGAAATAATTATAAACTCTTTAAAATTTCTGCAATGGTGTAGGGGCTACGATACCTGACTCTCACGCGAACGGCCCAAGATCGATACCGAGCGTCGGTATTCCAATTTAATATTTGCTTCTTTTTAGGCTTTTTTATATGTTACTTTTTTTGCTTTAGACAAAAGAATATTCAGCATCTTCACGACAATGCCGTTTACAATTCCTTCCCAAAACTAGCCAGAGTAAATTTACGCTTACCTGCCGGGAATTGATTGACGCTTTTAGCATTGATAGGAACGCGAAACAGTCCCGAAGAGCTTCGCATATGTATATGCATGTACCAGCGACGGTCTGACCCGCAATACTTTGCTTGGACAGACATGGAACCTCCCAAACTGTTAACCGGTCGGTTTTGCAGCTCTGTGCGGAGGGGCCATTCAACCCATCGTATGTAACCATGCACATCATGCATTCATGCCCCATTCGGCGGAAACACGATTCTAGTCACTTAGTTCAGTCTTGTTAGTTTAGTGTACAACGGAATACACCATCTCCACAAGTCCTATTTTCCCGGCTGTTTAGTTTTGAATGACAGTGCACTTGTAATTATATATTTTTAAGCATCATAAAGAAACTCCATAACATATTGCCAAGCTACAACAATCCTTCAAATAAATGAAAAGCAGGAAGAGGCTGACATGGTAAGTTTCTACACACCAAACAGCTGAACGGCTGCTACGTGGTTGTGCACAACTGTTGCGAAACCGATGTCCATAAAGCATGACTTGTAAGGCATGCAGAGGGATGGTCCTCTCCTGGGGAGAATAAAGTGTTAATAAAAAAAGGAGGGGTGGGGGGTGAATGGCATGGGAATTGGAAATATTTACATCATAAGACCATAGCTACTTCACTTGCCAAAGCTTTGCAAATCTCTTCTGGTTGAACCACGGCACCAAAAGGAAATGAACCAGCAATTTTAACTAAAAAAAACAATTGTTAAATTGACAATCCTTATATGCCCAGTGTGTGCTTAAATTTACTAGGGATATTGTAAGCACTTTCGGAAAGCATATGCAAATTAATAACAAAGCATCTTTTCTCGATGTTTAACGTGTGTTAACAAAAGAAATTGGAGCGTGTGACTTTTTATTTTAGGATATCCTTAGTGTACATTCAAAAAGAAAATGCCGCCGTAGTGACAACGGGACATAATTATTCGCCTACTTGTGACGTCGCCGTTTAAAACTGTGCACTTCCTGATTTTTTGCAAAAAAATATTATGACGAAGTGAATTGGTGCATTTTTACAAAACTTACACGGATAAAAAGCCTATAGAAAATAGCAATATACAATTAAATATTAAAATAATTACGCTTTTGGTTTTCAAGGAGAACGCGTTTAAAGTGGACGTAAATTTTCAAATATCACGATTCCCATGACGCTGACGTTAACGTCACCAAAAAATGAAATTTTAATTTGTCTTTGTACGACTACCATGCGAAAACAATTGACACCAGGAAGCTACAATAAATATGTTTATTGCGAAAATCAATTCCCTTTCATTTGGTACCTTTTTCATGAATATAGGTTCTATAGTTTTGCGACAATAATTTTTGCAAAAAAAACTGGAATCACACTAATTTAAACGGCGACGTCAGAAGTAGGCGAATACTTATGTCCAGTAACTGTACATGCAAAGTTTCAAACAATCAGTATAAATCGTATAGGTGAAGGGTTTTTTTATAAACAATTATCACATGCTCATAGTATGCATGTTCAAACTTGTGTTTAAGTGCAAAACATAAAATAGTGACAAAATAGATCTGAGAATCATATTAAAATCTCATGTACATACAAACAATCAATATCATGAGACATTGGTAGCAGTCGATGGTCACGACTAAAAAAGTACTGAATATTGTATATAAACCACTTGCGCATCTGTATGATCTGTAAGCAATGGCAAGATTCAAACCTATCTATACACTTAAACTATAGGAGGAGCTGCACACACATGGCACCCGAGCAAAACCACGCACCGCAAATACTATGCTCATCACTTTCTCTGAAAGGCGACCGACAATAAACAATATACTAGCAGAAAGCTGGTGGAAATAGCATAACAACTATACACATACTAATATTTGCTTAATTCAACTGATAATGTGGTAAATGTACACATGTTTGAGAAAACAAAATTTTTCTTTTACGTCATGGCTCTGCGAAGCTCCCGTTGACGTTAACCCGAAAATCAATTTTTCAGTATTTTGCAGTTTTAGCATGATTATCATTTTTTCGGGAAGTAAGAGACCTTGGCTAATGAATAAATTTTGTTTATTGCGTTTTTCAATTTTCTTTCCAATGGTATCCTTTTTATCAAGTTTGATGCATTAACAGCGAGGAAAATAATATTTAAACAACACATGAAATATGTCAGTGTGATTTTTTAAAGTTGACTAAGTTTTGACACTATAGTGTAGTTGAAGGCTAGAAAAATAACTGGTGCGAAATTTGAAGAAGAAATAGAGGAGGAAGAATGAGAGGAATAAGAAATAGAAAAAGAGAAACGAAAATTGATTACACCAAATACATTGTAACGTACTTTTGCAATATTTTATAACGCGTGTTAATCTGCTGGATTTTATGATGTACATGTAACGTAACAATAACGTCAATATAAAGTTTGTGACGCTTCAGGGCGGTGCCCATCTTCTTTGGATATTTTGAGACCCAAAATGATCAAGAACATACCAACATGTTAATATTTCTTGACTCGTCATAAAATTCTCTATTCAAAAAGCGGAAAAAGTGAATTTCACTATATGACACCCAACTCGTCCCTTTTCGCGTGATGGGTCACATATGATTACAGAACAAAATACAATTTTGTTATCGATAAAGCGCAGATACAACAAAAGCCAAAACAAATTGTTTAATGAAAGTGGCTAAATAAATTTCTTTACAGATTACTCAAGCAGCAGCAGTTTCCACCAAGAACCATGTTCAACGTCCTACGCAGAGATCAATGTTACTGTAACCATGACAACGACAGTCTACGCCACTGTCACTATGACACGCCTCTTTTCTTTGTCAGTTACCAATGACTCGGTAAGTACTGGACACGCCTCTTAATGTTTATAAATTGTGAACTATTTGCATGATGGGTATTTCGCATTTTTGTCTATTGATTCTTTTTGTTCAAAATAAATATTTTTCAAAAATAAATTTCAAAGTGCCAAACAGTTTGGATCCAGATCAGTCTACGGAATGCAAGAAAAGAGTTTTAAAACCTAGACATGATGATGATGATGATGATGATGATGATGATGATGATGATGATGATGATGATGATGATGATGATGATGATCATCATCATCATCATCATCATCATCATCATCATCATCATCATAATAGATTAACGATCCAATCCGAGGGTTAGCATTGCTGACTTGGCCATCAAAAGGCAATTAATGCAACGCGAGTTGACCGCAAAACCAGAAACGACACCAAATACTGCACAAGGAAACAAGGAAGAAAACACAAAACTTCAACAAAACAACGAGATGAACAATTAAGTAATAAATTCGATTTGTGTCTGTTCATGAGATCATGAACACTTCCGGTCTTCGTGCAAAGTAAGTGCGTTAACTCTACAAGAGACCTGCAGTGTTATTGACCTCATGAACAGACAAAAATCGAATTTACGATTGTCAGTCAAGCATCACATTTCAATTTTCATATAACGTTGCTGGTTTTCTGGATATTTTGAACTATGCTAGTCATAACGGAGGGTTAGGAACAGCAAAAACGCCAAATTCCCACTTTTAACATCATGACGATACGCGCTCGACGTCAGACAAAAGTCAGTAAACAAACAACGTTATTGGATGGCGTTGACGTCGATCCGCCCAAACAACGCGTTTGTTGGCGTGGCTTAAATAGATACGTTCATGAAGCTATGAACAGCATCTCAAATGTAAAGGTTCATTTAAAGACTCACAGTGGAAATGTGAATATCTTACAATATTTACATTTCCACTGCGAGTCTTTAAATGAACTTTTACATTTAAGATGTGGTTCATACCTTCATGAAAAAAATCGATTTAAGCCACACCCACATACGCGCCATTTGAGCCGGCTAACGTCAAGTCCATCCAATAACTTTGCTTGTTTACTGACGTTTGCATGACGTTGAACACGTATCGCCATGATGATAAGCGCGGAAATTTTGCGTTTTGGCTATTCCAAACCCTAAGTTATGTCTGATTTAATCCAAGATATCTGGCAAAAACCAGCCTGAGTCAAGTTAGGTGAAAATTGAAAATTGATACTTGACTGATAATATAAAATGTAAATATAAGTAATAAATTTGGGCTTCACTTACTTTGCACGAGACCAGAAGTATTCATGATTCCATGGACATTCCAAAAATTGAATTCATTTCTTTATTGAATCAACAGCAACAGAACAACCGCCCGAGAACGTACAGCAGCCGTAACCACTGGGGGCGTGAATAATTTAAATGGTCAAATCTTCACATATCCATATAATATGCTGTAAGCAAAACACACAAATGGGTATAGACGCGAGAAAACCTGACTGTGTTGTATGCAAACAACAAAAGCGCAGGCCAGCCTGCACGTCTGCGCAGCCTTATCAGCGCTTATTCTATTCAATCCATGCAAAGAATAATACCTAAGCTGGCTTCATAGAAACTTTCAATATTCTAGCTAGTCTCGGTAACTTAGCAACTAAGCCCAAATATAGGTGTTGTCTATCCAGTGCAACCCTGAGGACTGTTGTCTTTATGAAAAGGCTTAACCCTTTGAATTCGGTTATTCCCTAAACGAGTACTTTTGCTAACATTGAAGACTTAGATGAAAAGCAGCATTATGCTGCATTTCATCAGGGTCTGACACTGTTTTGAAAGGTAAGAAGATCTTCAGACAAAAAAATACAATGTATTTTGAAAACTTTAACCTGACAACCCAGTGATATGTACAATGGACTATCCCAAGTTTATTGCATCAAAGCAGAAGGAAGAATCCATTAGTATACAAAATGTTAAACTTTCTAACATCACTGGTCTCGTGTTTCAGGTTGATCCTATTCAAGAGCTTCAAGAAATCCAGGAGGTTCTGAAACAACGCTCGAAACAGCTGAAAAAGATCAGTTACGAGGACAACAGACCATCCGCTACATATGTAGGCTACGTGGCTATCACGTTTCTGTGTGGTGTGTTCGGCTCGATCATTCTGTTCGACTTGCTTACCTTGTATCGCAATAAGACGACAAAGAAGAATAAGCACGCCGCAAGCAAGAAATACGGAGTAGCGGAGTCTGATACAAGAAAGGTTAACTTACAAACACGCATTCAGAATGAAACAACATTAAACGAACCAAATACAACTGGAGAGAACAGAATTGAACAGCATTCTGATAGCCAGTCATCTAACACAGTTTTGAATCGGACTGGGAATCAACATGCCGATTTTGGATTAGCGTCATCAAAATTTGTAGACATATATAATCAAAGGACGGCAAATCCAGGTCAAAGACAACGGCAGTTGTGGACTAAACTCTGGATTTTACATAAATCAAAAATGGAAAACAATAACACAGCTCGTAAAGAACCAACTGACGGGTTTACAGAGTTCTGATGTTTTTGTAAGGATAAAAAGAGCACAATGCAAAAAAGCAAGACGCTTCCAAAAGATGCATACCGGTAAAATTATAATCTTGCTGAATAAAGCCTTTCAGATACTGGACAAAGTAACTGAACCATGAAATATAGGTTGCAGTGACCTATATTTTTAGTCGAACTGAGTCATGGTGATGTATAGTTCCAAAATACTGTTCATATTTAAAATGCGTCCAAGATATTTTCAAGTTTACTTAAAAGGATACCGGATACTTTTCTGTTTACTTCCAGGGATATAGGATACTGGTACCCCCCCCCCCCCCTATACACGCCTTATACGTCAAATTCAATGAACTGTTTTGTTTGATTTGATTCTTTACGTCCCATCAACAACTTTTCAGTTATATAGGGACGGGTCTTCCTTGGTTGAACCAGTACTAAGCTAGGATAGATGTGTCTTGCTCAAGGACCACAACCCAGTGACGCCGGTGAGGCTCGAACCCGCGGCCCTTTGGTCTCGAGTCAAGCACTCTACCACTGAGCCATGTATATATCAATATATGTCATAGTGGTCTACTTCAATTCTGATATCAAACATTCCGAGGTATTGAACTTTTATACAGTCAGATGTCAAAATTCATGTCAACAAAATAGCCGCTGGTATTTGAAGTTCTTATCAGTTGGGTGGCACAACATTATCCTTAACACAAAAAATCCCCAAAACATAGGACTTACTTCAAATTTTCAATACTTGGCTTTACATATACCCCCAATAGCTACCATGACTATCCTCATTCTCTTTGGTGATTTTCTGATAAATAGAGGATCTTACAGGAGTGATCATGTTTTATTGAGTTAATTAAACGAGTTGAGGAAAATGCGAGGCATTAAACGTAGTTTGTAATCGCGTTTTTGGTGTGAAAACGCCATAATTACGCGACGTTATATATGCCTTTTCTCTGCATAAATACCTGTTGGTATAGCTGTTTTAACTCATTGTCAAATGGAGGAAAATCCATGTTCAAACCAGGAGATTCGCGTGCTGTTTGCACATGGGCTTGAACTTGAAAATACTTAAAATTAGCCCCGAGTAATTAGCATGACGTTATATACGGAAAATGTTGCGGACCATATTTATCATTTCGCCGATGCTTTCGCTCGTGAAAACGTTGCGCACGGCTATGACGTTGTGGCGACGTAATAACGTTAGAAAGTTTACAGCTGACGCCATTTCGTTTAGAGAAAACCACTGCAAGAAAGAATATTTAAATGTTTTAGAAACGCCTTTAGTGCAAATTTGGCTGGAATAAGGTAAAATATGCAAGAAAAATGATCATACATGTTGATTTACATTAACACTTGCTGTTTCCCTCAGGAGATGGTTGAAACACTCGGCATATTGGACTCGTGTTCAAAAAGCTTACTCCAAGGATCCCTAAATGTTAATGTACGAAAATACGTGTGTGATCCCTATATTCATAAAGTTACCAAATCTGTAAACCATTAGTGGTTTATCGATTTATATCATTCCCAAAAGCGACATCATATGATATAGAGGATATTCAAATGTTTTCGTTAAATATGTCTTTTATTTCACGAGTGAAGTGGACAATATTTATATTTCATGAGTGGCGAAGCCACGAATGAAATATAATTATTGTCCACTTCAAGAGTGAAATAAAAGACATATTTAACAAAAAACATTTGAATTTTCTTTTTATTATCTACAAATTTCCCATAATCTTTTAAGGTAAAGAGAAGCAAATCTTACTTTACATTAGCTTTTGTTTCGATTTTCTAGCTGTAGCAGATGAATTTATAAAAGTTCTCTTTTATTAAGCTTCTAAGCGACTCTGACTTTTTTGTTTACATTTAACACCAATAGTTGTTTCCCTTAGTAAAGAAACAGATATGCCATAAAGAGTTGCTTCCCTTAGACCATATTGAGAAGATAGAAAAAAGTAGTTCCAATCTTACGGTTTCTGTCACGTGAAAATATCAAATCTTGTATTTTCACTGCTGTGAAAATACAAGTTTTTATATTTTCACGGCTGTGAAATATATGCATTATATTTAATCAATATTTTCCTGTATTTAATTACATAGTAGATAATAAAAAGTGATTTTATGTGATGTTGGTGTGATAAGGTCTGGGTAGACTTGATTTTACGTATTTTTTAAGGAAATCAGTTTGAAGTCACAGTTTTCCACACATTTTCTATGATATTGATAGCTGGTGACTTGAGACGCCAGGTCATATAGAGAATCACCTAACTGTAGGGTAAAGTTGGGTATATTCGGACAAACAGCTAAATTCGGACTGCGACCTTGTTCGTTTCATATTTCGAATATTAGAATAAAAATAGATTAAATAAGCAAACAGTGAAAATCCTGATGAGACGGCTCATAAGGAGCCGTCTCATCTGGATTTACACTGTTTGCAAATGTGTGTCCGAATTTACCTGATGTCCGAATTTACGCTAATGGCCACGACCCGCGTGTTGAACGTAGACTAATCAGTATCCAGTGCCAGAAGGAATGTGTGGAAAGCAAAATGGACGGACGGACGGACTCACTCAGTGAGTATAGTACACACCTGCGGGTCGTACACAATTACGACACCAAGTCTTTAAAATAGTGTTTTTATTGATAATTTCTATTTGCATATTTTTTCAATTTAAAATAGATTTTTTGATTTTTGGCAGATTTCTCCCAGCAGCCTCGTCACCGTTTTGCATGCCAGTGGCTGGACAATTTTAAAATAAATAAGTATGCAATTTGACCTAAATATACCATGTGGATGAAGCGTTATGAACATTTTCACTATCTGGTAACCGATAGACAGACGCACTCACCCATTGCGTGCCATGCCTAAAGTGATGATTTCACTCACATACAAGCAAACCAAAGTGTCTGTACAATAGTTGCAGCTTTTTTGTGGCTGTTCCTTAGCTGTAACCAGTACTGGGCCAGGTTGGTTTATGGTTACTGGGAGCACCGAATGCTAGACTGGCAGTGGTTTTGGTTTTAAACGTCTCAGAAATGGGCCACGGTTTAAAGTCTCACCCAACAGACTATTATTTGTGGCCTTGTTCTTTGGCTGTACCAGTACTGGCCGGGTGAGTTTATGGTTTTGTGGTTCTATGTCCAGGAACACCGAAGGCTCAACTGGCAGTGGTTCTGGTTTTAAAAGCGTCTCAAAAGACGGGGCAATGGCTTAAAGCTGCATAGTCTGTAACTTTTGATCTTTTAATTTTTGAAATATTGTTTCTATTTTTCAAGAACACAGTAAAAAACTAAAATTCAGGTATACATTTTACCAATTTCGTAAATCTTTACAAATTATCGGTATAAAAACAACAGCATTTATGTTAAAGCTTGAATTGGAGGAGGGACGCAAATAATTACCAACAAGAGAAAATACACCTGTTTTTATAAGATAATTCACTTTTCCATGCAGTTTTCAGCTATAGTGAACAGATTTATTGTGAAAAATTTACATAATTCTGCTTTAACAAATGATTTAAAATGAAAATAATTTTTTTCAAAAAATGTTCTAAGTTGCAGACTTAGTCTCTTTAATGTCTCATCCGATAGACTGGAAGAAGCCCATTTCACCCAACAGACTGCTGGTATTCTGTAAGAGCTGACTCAGATGAAGTGAAACTCTAGGTATTATGTCTCGCCAATTTTAAAAACTGCAGCTTGCTCAAGATATTATACAATTATTGACTTCAATGAGGTAGACATAAGGATTCATCTACCTGAAAAAGTGATAATTCACCGAGGCCACTAGGCGGAGGAGAATATCACTTTTAAGGGTAGATAAATCCTTATGTCTACCGAAATTGAAGTCAATAACTGTTTTGTTATATGACTTTTTATTTAAGAATGAAATTTTGCAACTTTCACTTTTGTTGTTTAAGACATGTTCAACTTTCAATCTAAGACATCTAAGGACTTTCTCAACAGTTTAAGCAACTGTTAATAAAATATTTTATTGTAGTATGGTCGATGCTTTTTTCTTTGATCTTTGCTGATGTTTAAATCAGACACCCTAGAATAACAACGAAGGAGGAGCTTAAAATCGTACTCTAACTTCCAATTTTAGTTAAACAGCAATGTAGACGGTAACTATCTATATAGCGACAATTAACCCGTAGGTAAATGTAATATAATTGACAGCTTAGGCAGGATGCAGGGAGGAGCAAATGTAAATTTCGTCAGATGTCAGTAACACATGTTTATTTGCGCCTGCGCCATACCACAAGCTAAATAAAGGATTCTTCCTCGGCTTTCTGTTTAAACCGCGAGGTGGGCTACGCCCACCTCGCGGTTTTAACAAGAAAGCCTCGGAAAAGAATCCTTTATCTATTACATGTAGTATTTTGCATTTTCAAATGTATATTATTTCTCTAAATGGGAAATGTAAAATGTTATCATTAAACTGTTTTACAATTTGTTTATTCAAACAAAGATAAATAAGCAAACAAAACAAAACAAAACTGCTGTAAAAGTTCATGAAAGTCTTTAATTTACCTGTTGGGAGGTGAAACAGCAAATCGTGTCAATTTCACGCAGCACATGCTAGTTTCACACTCATCATGCTATTTTAGCTCTCTAGAGGGTAATATTGCAGAAGTGTTAAAATATTAACTTCTTGAAACTACTTTGAGCTGGTTTTCATGCAATATTTACTTGTGGACTGGTTTAGACCAGTTTCCAGGTAGACATAGAGATTTATGAAGTCAAATTGGGCCAATCAGGAGACAGGATTCTCTCCAGTCATATAACAAATATAATTATTGAACTCGTTAATACAAACATCCCAGATAATATTATACAGTCCCCTCCCATTAGGAAATATGGTTGATATTAAATATCTGTATCATAAGTACTAGCGAGATTATACAATTATTGACTTCACTTTTGGTAGACATGAGGAATTATCACTTTTAAGGGTAGATGAATCCTCGTATCTACCAAAATTGAAGTCAATAACTGTTTTATTATATGACTTTTCAACTAAAAATGAAAGTTTCTACTTACACTTATGTTGTTGAAGTCAACCTGCACTCTAAGAACTTTCTCACAAGTTTTAGCAACTGTTATTGAAATATTTTAAGTAGTATTTTGCATTTTGAAATGTATATTAATTCTATGAACGTGGAATATAAAATTTTATCATAAAACTTTTTTACACTTTGTTTATTCGAACAAAGATAAATGAACAAACAAAACAAATCAAAACAGTTGTTAAAATTCATGAGAGTCTTTAGTTTACCTGGGGCAGACTTGATTTAGCTGTTCTCTTTACTCCTTCCACTCTGAACAGGCAGAACAGAAATCAAGTGCGCTGGAACATCTGTGCTGGTGTACACCGGAGTACTCCGTCTTCCGAGGTGGTGTAGACAGAACAGTCACGTGACCTGTTCAAAAAAAAAGATGGCGGATCACTGCCTGCATGCATGGATATATTTTTTATCGCTTGATTTATTCCCGAGTACTCCAAGTGCCCAGTTTTACTTGTTTAGGTGGATATTCTGGCGTACGCCGAGTACTCTAAAAATTGCTAAATCAAGTCCGCCCCCGTTGAGAAGTGAAACAGCAAATCATGTCAATTTCATGCAGCACATGCTTGTTTTATACTCATCATGCTATTTTTAGCCCCTCAGAGGGTGATATTACAGAAGTGTCAAAAAAATTAACTTCTGGAAAGTAGTTTGAGCTGGTTTTCATCCTATATCACCTTCTGGGCCAGTTTAGACCAGCTTTTAGGTAGACATAGAGATTTATGAAGACAAATTGAACCAATCAGGAGGCCGGATTCTCTCCAGTTATATAACAAAGTGCCTTATATCGCATGTTGCAACAAAGTAGCACATTCACAAGGGGATAATTTACTAATGATGTACCAGCATTTACAAGGGAGCTAAATCACTAACGTTAAGACAAGATACAAGTTTGTGCAGTTTTTGCTAAGGCATCAGGGGATAGTTTCGGCATTGGGAGTGGACAAGTTTTAAGATATTACGGTAGAGGGGTCGAAAAGGTCTAATTTGGCAATAAAAAAGTGATATTTGAATACATTTGACATAAAACACTAGTAGGGTAATAAAACTTTGTGCGTCTACAAGTTGGAATGAAATACCAAGTCATTGCGCTTTGCGTCTGGTTGTGTCACTTTCCTCAGCTACAGCTGTCCGCTGGTTTGGACGACCTAAAAAGTGTCCTATTTTCACACAGACTTTAAGAAAAATCTAATTGGTTGTTAATATATACTGCTCAACAAAAGTTTAGCACGGATAAATAAAAAATGATTTTTATTTGAGCAAAGGGCTTAAAGTTATAAAATATCTGCTGAAATGATGGTTTGATATGTGATAAAGTGGAGGACAGCAATTGTTGTAACTAAATTGGATGTCTATTGCGTCGTTCATTACTTTTAACAAGATAGGGGTCAAAACGTGCTTCAACTGCATTATTGGCAATACAAAATTGATACAGCATCGGCTTATAAAGTCCTTTGTTTTCGAGCTTGGACGAATCTGCCATTCTGAAAAAGAATTAAGGTCGTCTCCATTGAGCATTTGAAGCAAAAGTTGAATCTTGATAACAACTAACGTCGTTGTTAAAATGACGTTAACAAGTCAAAAACAGTACTGTTTTCGTTGTGTAGGCATGCTTAATTGAAAGGGTTTTCGTGTTAATGAGGATGCCAAAAGAGAGACAATTAAGGGTAAGGCACGTTTATAAAATTTTGTCCCAGGGTATTCAATTAATAAAAAGTGACGTTATTCTGAAGTTGAGACTAAATGTAGGCGGTGACGCTATCTAAAACAGACGTTTTCAAAGGATCAACTAACATAAATGTTCCTGGTGCTTGTGCCATTCTAGCATCAAAAAGATTACTTGACCGCTCGATTCAGATCGCTAAAAAAATCAAGAAGTGGAAAATACCATTTTAACGTCATAATGGAACGGTAAAACGATCAAACTTTGACTTTTTTAACGTTTTTCATCATTTAGAACCATTTGCTTTACTCATCATTTAGAACCATTTGCTTTACATTAGAATCAAAAGTTTAAATTTTCGATGTAGACGTGTATCCTTTACATGCCAATGACCTCAAATTTAACGTCAATCCGCTGACGCCTAACCAGATTACCTTTTGTCTGGCGGACACGAAAAGACGTTAGTTTCAAGATCCCCATACATGTTGATTACATTAAATAAAATGATTCATGTTCATTGAAAGTGGGGCATCATATTAAAATCCGTGCTAAACTTTAGTTGAGCAGTATATCTCCAATAAGTTTTGGATATTGACCAGTGTTGATCAAGATACTGAAACTGAGTGACATGGCCCACTACGGGAAGGTACTTCATGGTTTCCATGTAACTTGTGATGGGGTCAGTGTATTTTCACTATAGAAAAATAGTGGATGGGGAAATAATAAACACTCTGCTGGCATCTAGTGTTGCACTTAAGGGACTTCATTTTTTATAATGGCAGACTATGACTTCTGTGGGAATCAACACAAGGTAGGAATTGAGTTGATGCGCCCTTTTGTAGAGTATAGTCAGGGGCGATCGGGACTCCCGTGCGAATTTGATGCCGATTTATGGTGACCTATACCAAATCAAACTTTAGGGGATAACTAATGAAAATCACCTGGTCACCCATCTCGGTTTTACGTCTGGACGTCATTATGACGTCATCAAAATAGCGTATATTGTATCAGTGCAATTTAAACGGTATGTCCATTGTAGTATATGGGTATCAGGACTTTCTTGCATTTTGTGTGCCAATTTCAGTCAAAATGCACCAAATTTAATCTTAGGGGTGTAAATAATTAAAATTAACATGTCGCCCATATTGTCTTTGCATCAGAACAAAAAGATGACGTCATTGAAATGACGCCTAATATGTAAATACAACATTTATATGCATCTTGTCCATTTCCAACGCTTGGAAATATTCCTTTAACGAACTGGTAGCCTTATCATGACTGAATGCAAACTCTTTTAAATCGTAACATGCAAAATATATTCAGATAGGGTGAAGTCAGTTCGAGGGTGGGACTTAAATGCCGTCACGATTTACGAATAAAAAGACGGTGGAGTGAATGAAAAACAAATAGTGTTTTTGATTATAAACGGAGTAAATATAATCTCTTAATAAGAGATTATATATATATATATATATATATATATATATATATATATATATATATATATATATATATATATATATATATATATATATATATATATATATATATATATATATATATATATATATATATATATATATATATATATATATATATATATATATATATACTACGACCTCTGACCAATGACCTTTGGGTCTTTCTATTTTAAACGATTGATGCAGAATACGTAAAATGAGCCAGTCCGGCTAGAACATATGTGCATGTCAAAGCTTTTATAGTAAATGTAAATAAATGCTGAGAAAACTATACTTATACTTTACAAAGGATCCAGAGGCGGTCCATTATTTTCCGGCGGCGGGGGTGTCCAACTTTTTCCAGGGGGGGGGGGGGGTCCAAATGCTCATTTCTATAGAATTCCATATACGTGCTTGTTATTTTCCAGGGGGAGTGTCCGGACCCCCTATCCCCCTCTGGATCCGCACATGGGCAATGTCATCATAACGGGACAATATTTAGCACAGTCCGGCCTCTAACCATAATTGTCAGGCAATGATTTGTCAGGTTTAATGACAGGTGAGGTTTTCCAAATGATTCAATGATACTGCGCACGTTTGACACCTTCGAGAAACACAGCTCTTGGAAGTGGTAGTTCTTGCAATTCAGCTTTTTTTTTCTCTAAAACATCCACCACCTCAACGCAGTGAGTCGAACAATATCGGTGACTGGCTAATGCAAAGTAAGAAAGACGGCAAATATCATGAATCGATACAATCAAGTACCACACCTGACCCAGGATACCATTGGGAAAGTAACAAACTCTTAGTCAGACATCACAAACGAGAGCCAAGAGGTCAGGACAATTTACAAATATATTACTCTAGTGCATCCGCCACAGTGCTTTCTTAGGGCACTGAGCCGAGGTGAAAGAATGCTTCGTGGATAGAGTCTCCAGCATAGCTAAATGCCTGTCAATATGATTTTTTGCTCTTTCCTGGCATTGAACTAGTTAATACCAGCACCTGAAAGTGCATGGAATTCGATCAGAGCCCTGGTTGTGGCATCATGGCACATTGACATCTTTAATAAGTGTCCTGATCTTAGAAACTTGATGATATGCGCAAGACTGTTTAAGAAAATGTAAAATATCAACACTCTGCAATTATTTATGTGTTTTATTTAAGCGGCGAAAACAAAATTTGCTCCTCTGCAAAATTGGGGGTAGGGTTGTGCATTAGCTCATATAAGACAAAATATTTAAGATAGAAAAGCAAACTTTGGTTTTGTATTCGTCAATCTAGTATATGTTTGTTAAACCTAATCTAAAACGGTTTGAAACCAACTCGGATCAGTCGTTAAACTAAATGACGATAGCCAAATTAAAATTATTTCCTATGTTCCTCTAGGATGTATCTTTATTTTAGAATTATTCATATAAAAAATATTGAAAACAAGTATTCATAACATCTGTAAAAAATGTACAGGGGCTTAATAATCATCAATACCCAAGAATTAGGCACCAGAGGCTAGAGACTTTAGTTAGGAAAACATGCGAATTATATTCGTTTTTCCTGAAATATCATTTCTTACATCAAGTCAATGTCCTCGCTCATTTATTATGTCATGTAACATATGTAACAGTGATTCAATCTTGTTGTTTGACCTGCAAAATCTATAATTCTTTATGATATGAGCAAGACAAGCCCAAAAATGCAAGATATCCAACAGCCGCAAATGTTTTCATATATGTCTTACTTAAATGATGCCTACCAAATTCGGCTCCTTAAAATGGGTGTAGCCTTTGGGTTGTTTTTATAATTGCTCGTATAAGACACTTTATTTAAAGTATAAAAGCAAACTTTGAATTTTCTCTAACCCAAATGAGTTTGTAAGTATAAAATGATCAAAATATTTTCGAAAATGCACATATCAGCTAAAAAGTAAATGATATTGGTCACAATTTTCATGTTTAAAGGGTAATCTAATTAAAGTAACGCACATAACACCACAGGAAGCTGTAATTTTGCTCCAAAAGAATTTATATGTTGCTAAAGTAGTCAATAGACAGACCATATGAGTAACTTTAAATAATTAGCCTTCTTTCTGTAGCTCAAACTTTTAATTTTCTTTTTTTTCTAAATTTAATATGGTAACATATGTAACAGGCTGTCAGAGATTAACGCCCCGGCGACCATAGTGCAAACATCTATTAAAAGACGCAACTTGAAATCCTCTTTTAGATAGGATAGGTTTGCGAAATTCCCGAGTGGGGGCAATAGCATTCTCAGCCATCAGTCTAAAGGCGGCCCAATAAGCTGGGTATTTATAGGAAATCTACGGTATTTTGGATGCAAAATATAGTTATCGAAAATAATTCATTGTCGAAGTCAGGTGAAGCATTGATGTAACCATCATATGACTAAAATAATTGATATTATGTTAACAAAGCGTTCGTGTTGGATAAATATGACCATACCAACACAAACCATAGCTTTTATTAACGAGCAGTTTCTCATAATGGTCGCCATATTTATGACGTCATAACTAGCCTCAGACGTGGATTTGAGATGGGTGACCACCTTTAAATCAAAGGTAAGACTCCATTGAAGGTTTTGATATAGGTCACCATAAATCGGCACACAATTCGCACGGGGCCTATTTTTGTCCCTAAGGGCCCTGACCAGTAGTTATTATTTTATCTAAAAGGTATGCGACTGCGGGCCCAAAATGTTTATTTATTTACCTATAAGACGACCAATTCTGCTGACCCATATAACAGTTGATATTATTCTTGAGGGTTCTGACTCCTTGGAATTTATGGAAAAAATAAAATAAAATTGTTCAGAGAGACATTTTTCTTGTGAACTTATTTGATATACCGCAGACAAGCTTAAAATGTATGAGTAAGCATAATTTGATCCAAATATACCACGTGGTTCAAGAGTTTTGAGCATTTTCGCTTACTAACAACAATCGGCTGGACTGATGCTCAGCAAACCCTCCTCCATCAAAAAAAAGGCTTTTACACATGTCAGTGGTAAGACAATGCTGAAATGAATATGTATGCAACATTTGATCAAAATATACTATGTGGTTCAAGAGTTATGAGCTTTTTCACTAAATGACCACAGACGGACTCACACAGTGATTAAAGTGCACTTATCATATGACGTCGCGTCTGGGAGTAAAATAACGCCATGCAATAAAATCGATAAACCAGTAGTGGTTTATAGATTTACGGGAAACGTTATGACGTCCATAACAACGTTGCGTACATAATGGCAATATTATAACGTTTTACCGTCATCAATGAGACTTCAAAGAAATCTTAATGTCATATGATAAATAGAATCTAACATTCGTGCTGTTGTATTGAATTTATTAAACTCGTTGCGAAAAAGAGATTAATGCTCGGCATGCCTCGCATTTTATCTCTTTTCCCCAACTCGTTTAATAAATTCAATAAAACATGAGCACTCATGTAAGATCCTCTATATCTGCGGGTCGTGCAATCTGGTTTTCCTGTTTCCACGGTGAGTCTCCCGTTGCATTTTCCTCCTAAATTATGTAGCCTCTGCCAGGTAGAATCTTAGCGAATACAAACCACAAAATTTTGAGCAATGACATGTGATTTCGAACAATGTGGCATTTTGACATGTGTAGACTCAGACGAGTCTGTGCAGCCTACTTTTAAGCTTAGAAACTCCAAATGGTGTTCAGCCAGTAGCTTAACAATCATAGATTACTCAAGCGACTAGCAAAGGCTCTGATCAGACTGCGCGTATGCGCAGGCTGATCTGAGCCTTTGCTGATCGCACATATCACATTGTTGGAAATATCATGTCGCGGCTCAAATGTTTATCAAGAACTTCAATATACCATCCGAGATCAGGCACCTCTAGAACATAACACTTAACGGAGTTCTTCTTGTACACACCTGTACACTTAGGTTTCCATTTTTAGCTCACCTAAGCCGTCAGGCTCACAAGGTGAGCTTAGAGTATACGCATGCTGTTGCGTCCGTCCATTGTCCTACATTTGCAAATATCTTCTTCACCAAGCGTGCTTGACCAATTTAAGACAAAGTTTATGCGCGTTACTAAGATGGCCGCCGCGCCCATACATGGTAAAAACTCTTTAAGAAATCTTCTTCTCCAGAACCAGAAGTCTGATGACTTTGGGACTTAGTATGCAGCATTTGAGACGAAGTTTCAACCATGTATGTTCAAATAATGATCCAAGATTGACCTTGACCATAGACTAGTAACCTCTAAACGGGGACTTTTGCAAGCACTGTAGACCCAGATGAAATGTCGAATGATATGGCATTTTACCAGGATCTACAATGTTTACTTAGACAAACGCTATCTTAAAACAAAGAAAAGCAGTTTTTTAATTATAACATGTGGCCCCTCAATTTATACAATTAACCAAACTGACTGTATAAGAATTTATGGAAAAGTCCTTGGTCTAAGAACATGAAAAATAGTTAATTATTTATGCAAAACTTGTCACCTGAATTATTAACCTAAAAGCTATGCTTAACACTATGCATTAACGAAGATTTACTAGCGATTAGATATGTTGAATTCCCAGAAGGCTGTAAATGATGTTCAAACAAGTCAACAAAGGAGTTTAGCAATTCCAAGGGTTAATGACTGAATCTTGAGTTTTAGATATCACGCCTCGTTAATAATTTAACACTTTGCATGATTTTTGTTGTATGCTGTTCTTTTCCAAAATTAACTTTTAAAAGAAATTCTTTCAGAAATACCATCATAGTGCGAACAGTTTGATTCCAGATCAGGCCCGACCCTTTGTCGGGCCTGATCTGGGTACAAACTGTTTGCAAAGATTATCAGCAGACCTCAATAGCAGTTAAAGAGTTAAAAAGACAGAGCCATGGTTCTGGACCCAAAATTACAATGTTATGTTAAGTATTTATATTTCAACATGTTACATTATATGTTTAAAAAAAGGTCCGGAAAAAGGTCCGGATTAATGCAGTACTTATGGTCAAATATAACATTGTGATATACAGAAAATATGAAACTATTTTGATTTTAATAAGTTCGAAACGTTATCTTTAGCATCCTAAAAATCATACTTAACTTAAAGTCTTTCTTAACTTTACGGAGGCATTGTTATTTTGGACCCTGGTCCTCAAAATATGATTTGTAACCTAATTTCTAGCAAATAATTTTTACCATTGTACATTGCAAATGTTACATGTAAAAGGGGCCATATTCGTGTTGTTTCCCTTTGATGATACATTGACTCCACGCGAGCTATATACATTTTTGTTTTAACACCAGCAGAATCCAGGACGAAGATTAGTTCAGTATAAATTTTCGTTTTTTAAGGAGGGCTTGCCTAGTTGAAAAACAGCATGTGCACCTTTGGAACACCTCCAAATTTGGTTATTGCTTACACTGAACTAATAACACGTCACAGACGAACATAAATAGTTGTTATTGAGTCGGTCAGTAAGATACTCTTCTGGCAAAAGAAAAACACAAGCAATTATCTAAAGTTGCACCTAGCGCCATACATAGAAGGACCTTAAAATGCAATAAATGAAATTAATAAAATTTAATAAATTTTAATGTATCAATTTTTTGAATTTTGGTCATAATGAACATCAGCATGTCAGCAAAACATAATTTTAATTTCGTGCCAAAATAATAAATAATGTTAGTATAGCAGTCTATTGAATAGTACTGAATACCCTTAGATTCTAAAGTTGCAAATTGAAATTTGTCTAGAAAACAGACGTAATTTAAAGTAAATGTATCAAAATATTTTCATTAAAAATCAGGATACAAATTACCCTCGACCGAAGCCCTATTATTTGTCTGGAACTGACGATAGCTTGCCAGAACGGATATCGTCGATGCAAATATGGTTGATACACTCGAAGAAAGTTGTCACCTTAACGTCAGGTCGTCATTTTTGGTTAACCAGACCTGCGTCGATATTTAACTGTCTCTGTAGCCTGATAACGATCTCTGAGGGGCTGTATAGTTGGTAGCCTTTCCCAAGGGCCTAGGACTTTTCAAATAGTCGTTTCATGTTTTCAATAAAAAATATTCCTACTTTGTTGCTAGTCTATAGGCTGGTGCTAAGTTCTGGTAATCATACAACTCCGCTGAAGGCAATTACATTTATAGAATAGCCATGAACATAACCATTTGGAAAAGAAAAACATATTACAATATTTCAATAATCTCATAAAAAGGAGATACAACAAAGATAATGTACAACTGAATAATGGAGCAAATTAAATCCAACAGCTATGTCTTTTCTAAGCGGTGCCATGATTTGGTCAGTGATTGTGGCATTTCCTGGTCATACTCACTTGCTTTATGGAATACGTTCTCTTATTGTTCGCATCATCTTTTATTATGATGATTATTGTTCTTTCCTAAAAAACTTAAGCAGTTTTTGAAATAAAATATCTTTTTAAAAGGACCCACAAGGAGGTGTTTTGTGGGGCCAAAATTACAATGCTTCCTTAAAGTTAGGGACAACTTGAGTTAAGTACTGATATTTCTATTTGTTACATTAAATGTTTAATAAATTGCCAGGATCGATGTAATACTTATTGCCAATGCTATCATTGTAATCTACAGAAAAAATGAAACTATATTGATTTTGATAACTTCGAAACGTTATTTTTCGCATCCTTAAAAGCAATACTTTTGTTAAGTCTTCCTTAACTTTAAGGAGGCATTGTAATTTAGGGCCCTGGGCCCGAAATTATAATGCCTTCTTAAATTTAAGCAAGACTTAAGTTAAGTATTGATATTTTGACATGCTATATAAAATGCTAAATAAATTGCCTGGATCGATGCGAAACTTGTGGTCAAAGATATCATTGTGATCTTCAGAAAAAAATTAAATTATTTTGATTTTAATCGGTTTAAAACATTATTTTTTGCATCCTAAAAAGCAATACTTTTATTCAGTCTTCCTTAACTTTCAGTAGGCATTGTAATTTTTGACCCTGTTCCCTAATTATTACTTGTTACCTATGTCATAGAAAGAATGGAAGTTTTGCTACCATTGTGTATAAGGCCAAATATTTATTATTAGTTGATTTACGGGAATATTTTTTCAGATTTAGGGTCGAGGGGACGAAAAAAAAAATTAAAAAAGTTCTGAAAATGATTAGTTAACTTTTTTTTAATATCTCCAGAAAAAACTGTAAAACTATATAGTAAGGCAAACCAACAGTCTGTATCAAATTTTTAAATATTTTATCATTTTTCTGAAAATCTGGGCAGGACAATCACTTTTTACTGTGTCACTCAATAATACACAGACAGAACCTCAAAAAATTTTTTTTTTCAACGAAGCAAATACTATTTAGAGTCGGCAGATAAAATAAGTTTTTTTTTAGCATTTTAATTTTATTTTTTCCTACTTTCCGGAAAATTACAGTAGGAGGGTTCGTAAATCATCTAATAAAAAAATTCTGGCCTAACTAGGGCGCATCATTTACGTATGCTAGGGACTAAGAAGGAGCAGTATTTCAGTGCTCTCTGCTCTGTTTCTGCAACTCTCTGTGTTCTCTCTATTCCCAAGGAATATCAATATATCTTAACACTTACCATGCTGGGTATCCTTATGTACAACACTCATTCACAACTTTTATCTAAAAACTCATACAATGTTAGCAATATGCATGTATATACAAGCAGATTGTAAAACAGTATGGATCCTGATCAGCTGGCTTCTTAGAAGCCAGCTGATCAGGAGCTATACTAGTTTTATAAACAGGAACAATCTAGGTTCAGCATGGTAAGGATTAAGGTATAGACCAATAGGTTGTTAATGGTCTGACTGAGCATAGAGTTACCCCAATGTGACTGGATTTGAATGTTGGCATTGGTAAATTGAGTTCTACTTATTCAATAAATTATTTAGAATCTCCAAACTTGTCAATATGCTGCCATTTTTTCCTAATATTTCCTACAAGAAATGATTATCTCCCTTTGACAAGCTGTGGTGAAAAATAAACCGATGGATTTTAGAGGCTTGTATAGGGGGGTACCAAATATCCCATATCCCTTGAAGTAAACAGGCAGGTATCCCTTATAAACTGGCAAATATCCCTATTATTAATTTACTATATATTCAATATCCCTGAAAGTAACCAAAATATTGAACACAGTACCCCATATCCCTGGAAGTAAAATGGATAGTATCCTATAAATTGCAAATATCCTGTATCCCTAAAACCCATATACAAGCCTCATTTTAAGAACGCTGAAGATGAGTAGGACCTGTTGAATGATTCTAAAAGCAAGATCTTTTCACTGTATTGATTTAAATTGAAAAATAGTTTTAGGATCATAACCTTGAATGGATACTCTAACATATTTTATCATCTCATTAAGTCTATCGCAATAAAACTTTTGCAAGGATATTTTTAACACGCCGTTATGCACCAATCAAATATTTCATCTGTATAAAGTTTAAAATCAATCCGTCCAGAACTTTCGTCTGTTGACAAAGGACAATGTCAAGTTTGACAGTTTTATGTCAATATGTAGATGGAGACAAAGTGCAATTGATTCCATTTTCCATTCAGTACTCATCCGCCAATTCTGTGGAAACAGACCTCGGATGTATAATGTGGGTCGTTTTTTATCATATGATAGTAACGTCATAGAAACCATTCCAACACAACAACGGTAAAAATAAAGTTCTGTAGAATCAGACCTCGGATGTACAATGTGGGTCTTTCTTTGATCATATGATAAAAACGTCACAGAAAGCATGCTATTACATCAAATGTAAAAAATAAGTTAACACCAAAATAGGTGACAGCTAAACTCCAACTCAAACGACTTATGGCCAACGATTCTCTAGTCAAAATGTTATTGTTGTAGTTTACCTACAATTGACACAATGCAATCGATATAACACAGCTTTTAAAACAGTTGAAATGTTACACCAAAAGAAGTGACCGTTTAGCTGGCACCAAATTTGGCCGTAGAATAAAACTTATTTTTAAGTGCAGTGTTAGAACTGTCGGTTCTGATCTTGGCCCGCACTGTTTGAAACTTTTATTCAGTTTATGGGCGAATTCTTAAGGAAAATGAAGAGATGTAGAGATTTAGAGATTATCTCACGGCGTTTTGGTTATCGCCCGAAGTATCAACCTGAGACCCCATTATCAGCCTGATTGATCATGAAATAATTTCTACGGTCATTCTCCTCCCTTCCGCTGATTCATTCAAGAAGGGTTGTTGTCAGTTACAAGCGAAAGTATGTGCACAAATTACTGGTTAACCGCTTGTTCAAGCCTGCCCAGGAAAAAGTGTGGTTAGGTGAACTGACCGTCCCGCAATGACCATAGCTGTTGACTTGGGACGTAAAGCAACAAAACCAACCAACCAACCATTATCAGCCTGAGGGCTTTAGCTCGAGGGCTGATAATGGTCGAGGGTTGATACTGAGGGCAATAGCCCAAACCCTCTGAGACAATATATTCCAATTCACTGTTTTAACGCGTTTGGCGTACAAAAATGTAAGTTGAACACAGGATTATCTATCTATCTATCTATCTATCTATCTATCTATCTATCTATCTATCTATCTATCTATCTATCTATCTATCTATCTATCTATCTATCTATCTATCTATCTATCTATCTATCTATCTATCTATCTATCTATCTATCTATCTATCTATCTATCTATCTATCTATCCTGCTCACCCCCTCTCGGAGATTACGTGCAGGTGCCCCTTAGTGCGGTGTTAGTGGAAGAAATGCTTTTAAAAATAAAAAGTTCCCATTAGATTTGTTAGTTGACATTTATGACATTGTGTGACTGACTGTGCACACTGCCCTCTTAAAGGAATCAAAGGATGGTAGAAGTGCTATGTGTGCTGGCAGGCGGTTAAGCTGCACGATTGAGTAGGGATAGAATGAGAATTAAAGTAATCTACAGTGGTTTGAATTTGATAGAAGCCAAGGGTGTGTGAATTCCTGAAAGTTCCCCATGGGTGAACAACATATGAAGGCATGTCAATGGCAACAAGGCCATATATGATCTTGTTAAATTGACAAAGTCGGGAGTCGGACCTTCTGTGCTCAAGAGACCATCAGCCAAGGGATTGGAGCATCTATGTCACACTTGCATATGGAGAGTATTCACTAAGAGTCCAGCGGGCCGCTCTACTTTGAACCATTTCAAGCCTGGCAATATGGTGTAGGGGCTCCAGACTGATGATGAATACTCCACTAATGGGCTAACAAGAGATTTGTATACCAGTTCCCTTAATTCTGGATTTTGGATCGTATGTTTCTTTTGAGGAAGCCAAGGGACCGACTTGCAGAGGTAGTTTTATTCTGAATGTGGCTAGTGAAAGATAGGTTGTTGCTGAATGCTGATTTCCACGCCCAGGTATTTGGAGCCTGCAACCGATTCCAGTACTTGGCCATGCAGCAGGTACTGGCTTGGGACTGGAGTTCTAGATCTTGTAATATGTATTACAACATATTTACTTGGATTGAACTCCATATCACAGTCCAGCTCCCATTGATGGAGGTGATCGAGGTCCTGCTGCAGAATCTGAGCATCTTCTAAGCTGGAGACTGCGAAGTAAATGGCCGTGTCATCTGCAAACAACCGTACTTTGGACCTTGTTTTATCAGGGAGGTCATTTATGTAAAGGAGAAAGAGAATGTGATCGGGGACAGAACCTTGTGCGACCCCAGATGTGACTGGTCCGGTGGCGGACGTTTCATAGTCAATAACAACAGCCTGGGTCCGACCAGATAAAAACTCCTGGATCCATTTTAGGGTGGAGCCTCTAATGCCATATCTGTGGACTTTGAGCAGTAATTTCTGATGGCTTACCTCATCATAGACCTTCGAAAATTCGAGTAAGACAATATCAGTTTGATTACCTGCTATGGAGTTCAGAATCACGTCTTCTATGAGAGTGACCAGTTGTGTTTCGCAAGATCGTTTTCTACGAAAGCAATGATGGAGATCGTACAGCAAATTATACTTGTCCATGTCGGGAGACTACATTTGTAGTAGCAATATGCTCAAGCACTTTGCATAGAATACTGGTTAATGAAATAGGCCTGTAGTTTGATGCAAGACTGGTGTCTCCTTTATTTGAAAAAGGGATATACAAAGGCTGTGCTCGAGTTCTTTGGTACTCAACCTGTGTTTAAGGACCTTTGAAAACTTACATGACGAATAGGAGCTATCACATCACGGAGCCTTTGTAGAACCAGCGGCTTTATCTGATCGGGTCCTGCTGCTTTATGTGGATATAGGTCCTTCAAGAGTTTGCCAGTGCCGTTTGTTCAGACAGTGATACTTTCCATGTAGGGTGTAGTACTAAGACACTCACCTGGTGAACAGCTCTTTGGAGGCAAGTGTGCTTTTTGTGAGATTTAGGGCTTTTCTGACAATTTGGCGTAGGCTGTCCTAGGCTATTAGTAAGACCCAGGATTTCCTCAATGTACCTGTTATGAGCTTGTTTAAGTTTTTGTTTTACCAAATGCTTTGCCTCAAGAAAAGCACACCTGTCTGTAGGGCGTCTTAGCCTCCTGTAAGTATCATACAAACTGTCGCTTTTCCGGTTAGTGCGTTTAATTTCTTGGGTCATCCATGGCAGTGACGGCTTTGTACTTATTGTATGTTGTGGGACATACTGCTCAATTCCAGACTGTAAAGCTCCCTTGCATTCTTCCCAGAGTGAGCTGATTGACTTACCTTCATGAGAGGCTAAAAAGGACTTCTGGAAAAGGAGCATATGGTTTTCAAGTCTCTCCCAGTCAGCTTTTTTGTATATTAACCTCAATTTTGGTTTCTGCTTGCTTACCTGTGGTTTTATATAGACCTCGGACAGCACAGCATCGTTGTCTGCTATACCTGGTTTGATGTCTACAGATTTCACTAAGTATGGGTTGTCTATAAGAAAGAGGTCTAAAATGTTTTCAAACCTTGTTGGTTGGGTCAATGACTGATTGATGTAAACTCTACTTTACGTCACGCCACTTGTTTATGTCTGACGCCATCTAATGATAAACGGCATAATAACTTCTCTCCATTCAAAATGCATGGCTTCGGATATCATCACGGCGGGCTGATAATCAGCTTATCGCATATGCAGACTTCGGGTTATCACGGCATATTAGTTATTTATAATTAAATGTAAATATAAGCAATAAATACAGTTTTTGGAAGGTTCATGGAAGCATGAATGCATCGGGTCTCTTGCAAAAATAACATGAAGCCCGAAGAGACTTCATTCGTGATTCCATGAACCTTCCAAAAATCGAATAACATCGCGAATATTTGATAATGCACGTTCTCACCCACAGTTATGCTGCTAATTTTTGCGATATTAACTCTCGAGGCCCTTAGTCATTTATGCCATGACTGTATTCGTTTTTGAACATGCCACTTATGATTTACGACTTGTGGCTTCAGGCTAATGTTGTGTCAAATCTGAAGCAATGGCGGATGGAGAGCAATACAACAAGGTAAGCGAGTTGATTGTTAAATTAAAATACGATAGTGGTTTAAACTCTTCTGCAACAGGGCATATAAGAGCCCGTATATTATGGTAATTTTATTTTTAAATTCAAAAGATTTGCTTGAAAACCTTATTTTTAGTGATCAATTCAAAAGTTAACCAACCGTTTTAAAAAGTTGGATATATAGAAAATACTAGATGAGTGTCTTTTGATATCAAGTTAACAAGGCAAGGCTTCGAGAACGCTTGTTGACATCAAGAGGCTTGCCGGGTGATTCAACATACGTTCTCGAAGTGCAGCCTGGTAAACCTGATATCAAAGACGCGGACCTTGTATTCTATTTATCAGCTTAGCAAGTTGATTCACTCTTCAAACTTCGAGATTTTTAAAGTTCATCAGTAATTCCTGGTAAAATTGTTAAATGCACTTAATTTTATTTGAACACTATACGCCAAACACAGTAGAACTTGATTAGTCCATTTTTGGCGATTATTGTTTTACGACTACTGTACACTTCCGGTTTCAATGTGAGAGTTTAAACATCGATTTGGTTGCATAATTTTTTTTCAATTCTCAAAGACAGACGGTGACGTCTGGTGATAATGAATAATCGCTGACAATTTCAATGTCGTGTCGCTGATAATAAAGTGTACAGAGCAGTGCAAAGTCTCTATGTAAATTGCAAGCTTAAAGCTGAACTTCAATGATTAACCTGCTAAAAAGTGTTTGTCTTATATTGTTGAGTAGCAAAAACGACGAGTTTATTCTTCTTATATCACGCTAGCCAGGAACATCTTTAAACAAGCAAAAACGTTAATTTGTGTTATGGTTTATATCGTAGAAAAATTGTGACTTTTTGAAATGAGGGTACCTTTTCTCTAGCTTCGTCCGTGCAAGAAGTACACATCATTTTTAAATAAAATAACTTGCAGAGTCTCGACAAAGTATTGCTTCACTTAAAAACATGAATTTTTATACCCTATGCTTCACTTTCTGAACTAGCGTAAAAATATAAGGTGACCAATTAGCAGTTGGTTTTAGTATAGATGGTGGAAAATGTCCTTTTGTCACTATTGGTGTACGAGTTCTCATAGATTTCCTACACGCATGGTACTTTAAGGTTAATCATTGAAATGGGTTCATACATTTTTCTACACGCATGGTACTATAAGGTTAATCATTATGCTTTGAAAGATTAAGGTTAATCATTGTGCTTTGAAATATAAAATGAGCCGCGACATGTCATTTACAACAATGTGGTATTTTTACAAGTGTAGACTCAGACGAGCCTATGCAGCCTCCGTTTTAGCTTAGAAACTCCAAATGTTGTTCTGTCAGTAGCTTATCATTCATATAATATTAAAGCGACCAGAAAAAGGCTCTGATCAGACTGCTCGTATGTGCAGGCTGATCTAAGGATTTGCGGGTCGCACATACTCTCATGTTGCGGCTCAAATGTCTTTGAAAGTTAATGAGTGACTGGTTAATTAAACATCGTATCTTATTTAACCCTCAGTGGCAACGTTTTTTTCAGCTCATTTATTTTGATAATTCCACTGACACGTTAGAAGATAAGTACACTGACACGTAAGAAGAAACACTAGGTCATATTTTCCTCATTTGTCTAGATAAAAATTGAACGTACTGAAAATTGTAAATGTTTTCTTGTCTTTTAGTTTATAAATGAGTATTGTGTACTCCAAAGAATCGCCCCATCGATGCGGTTATTTTGAGTACCCACAGCATGTTTTGGTTAAAAATATATTTTCTTTACCTTTTGCACTCTTATCAATAGCCATGTCGCCGTAAAACTAGAAAAAATCGTCTGTATGTCCAACCATATACTTCCCCAAATGATAATTTGGAATACAGTGTGTTCCCTTATTCTGTTCCAATGGATTATTCGATTTAATCCATATAAGCCTAGCGTCCCTTTTAGGGAGATAGGCAAACAGTATACCCAGATCAGACGCCACGTACGTGACGTCTGACCAGGTTCTCCACTGTTTGTTAAAAGAATGTACTGTTAGAATTTGAATGAACATATAAATTACTACCCAAAACCCCTTAAATTCGAAATGGATTCGTCCAATTAATAAAGGCGGGAAATCCCATTAGACATAAATGGGTTAACGAGAGTCCCCTGTATTCACGTTATCAAATTCTGGACTCTTGGCTATTACTTCAATTTTACACAAATTAGCATTGTCCACATGGTTACTATCAGCTCCATCCCCTGTGTGTGGAGACTCCGGACTCTGCGAGTGCTCGCCAGTCACGTCCTTGTTCAGTTTACTGGTGTTCGTACATCTCAGGACGCCAAATATCGCCTTCTTGAAGCTTGGATTAAAGATGACATAGAGGATGAAGTTGTAGGCTGTACTGAACGTGGCAAGGGAGAGAAGTAGCAAGTTGCTGAAACCAGCCGCGTCTTCACTAGCATCGTTACCAGTGGCTTTCTGAAAACAAAGTATACTTAAAGCCATTAAAAACGCAACTGATGCAAACCTTATTTTTCCCTATACGTAGCAACGTAATTCCCTTTGTCTGTGTATTTACAAGCTTCCCTTACGTACAAGAACGTTTTAGCAAAACTTGAGCTTGATTACGCACATCTGCTAAAAATTTTGGTGAAAAATGCCAAATTCATCTCAAAAAATTCTTAACCTTCTTTCATCTTTAAATTCTACTCAAAATTCAGCTTGAATGAACGTTGCTTCACTCAAACAACAAAGTCGGAATACAAGACGAAATTCCTTTTACCTAAGGGGCCTAGAAATAATGTTTAAAAGTTCATTTTTCGCATATTTTTTCGCTAAATTTGAGAAATGACTAAAACTTCATCAAAATTGAATCATTTCGTAATTGCCATACATAAGTTGTTTAATCTTTACCTATAGTTATGATTTATTACGATATCAGCATCGAAAATCTCGCATTTTCATCAACTTCCGGATTTTATGCTAAATCTTTGGTGGCAATTTTAAAGGTCAAGCTTCAAGACACATTTTTCCTGTTGTTTGTGGTTTTAAAATACGTAGAGCATTATTGAGATATTCAGAAAGTTTGAATCCAAAACAGCCAGGCAATAGTAAGATCTAATGTCCTGATTAATAAGGTGATTTTGCTTTTTTTATTTAAAGTACTGGAGTTGTGCCCCTTTATCACAACACGCAGTCCGGCTTACCTGGACTGCTTTATCAATACCAAAAGGATATTGCCTTGATATCGCGACCATAGTTTTGTGCATTTCATTTACTACGAATTCTAAAAGAGCTTTAGATCTAGGTCAGGTTATATTGTAAAAGTTGCGTTTTTACTGACGTTAAGTATAATGGGTCTAAATGAGAAAAAATGTTTATTTGCTGTTTCCTACCTACCCAGCAATTCAGACCCTACCTAAAACATTTGAGCCGCAACATGAGATTTCCAACAATGTGGTACGTGCAACCAGCAAGGGCTCAGACCAGCCTGCGCATAAGCGCAGTTTGATCAGAGCCCTTGCTAGTCGCTTGAATATTCTATGACTTTTAAGCTACTGACTGAACATCATTTGGAGTTTCTAAGCTTCAAAGGGGTCTGCAGAGGCTTGTCTGAGTCTACACTTGTCAAAATGTCACATTGTTGGAAATCACATGTCGCGGCTGATTTTATGGTCTTAGTATCAGGAATTTGTTTTCCTTTTCATTTCTGCTAATTCAGAAAAATGCCTTTATCTTATGTGCAATCCCTAAGTAAGAAAGAGGGCAAGGATCAGGAATCGACACAATCAGGAATCTTATAATTACGTCCCTTTTCAAAATGGAAACTTCCCTTAAAGGAAAGAAATTGCTCCCAGAGGGAGCGAATTCTTTTCCTTAAGAGCATTTCCTTAAGGTATGGAAAATCACTTTTACCACATTAGGTGAGCTCCCTTGAGCGTTTCTATTTTTATTATGCACTTGCGTATACTGCGTAAAGGGAGCTACGTCAATAAAATGGATACTTTCTGGGGTGTTATTCACACTGGTCAATGTAAACGCACCGGTGGTTGCTACAACGAGCTGGTGGTGGCATTTTTCCGCACTGATGATGGCTTAAAAAGTAAAAAAATCTATACCTGTTGACTTTATGATTTATTTATAAGCTTGCATTTATTTTATTTGTGATGACACCTGGCGCACAGACCAACGGTAACATTGCAGTGTATGCTCTGCCAAGCAATTGGTGATTTAATTCATGGTTTGGACTGCAAATCCAACACAGTTCTGGAGTTTTGCCACGACAGGTGCTTATTTCTAGTGTAACTGCCTAAATTGAGGGTAATCTGCATGTCTAAGCGCAGCTGTTGTCATATTCCCATGAAATAATATCCAAAAAACGATTATCACTTTGTATTTTTTCTTGGTGAACTAGCAAATGTTTTATTAAGGAATTTTATTACAACGCATTGGGAGCATTTTTAAAGCATTGCTACAACGCACTGATTGTTGCACATAAGTGCTGTGGTTGCTGGTTCAGACTCACCACAGCATTCGCTGTTCACATAAACGTAACAAAAATCGCCATTATAGCCAGCACATGATATTTCGATACTGTGACGAAGGCTCAGGCGAGCCTGTGCAAACATGCAGACTCACAGGAGCCTTCGCTGCCAGCACAAGAGATCTTGATACTTATCGCATTGTCCAGTGACTTTGCCAGCACAAATATGCAGACTCACCAAAGTATTAGCTGCTGGCGTGAATAGCACACAAATCGCCATTTTAGGCAGCACAAGAGATTTTGTACAGTGACGAAGGCTAAGGTAAGCCTGTGCAAATGTGCAGACTTGCCAGAGCCTTCGCTGCTCGCACAAATTGGCATTCAATCGCCATTTGAGCCACCACATAATAATTTTGAACTGTGACGGAGGCTCAGACTAGACCAGGCAAATGTGCAGACTCGCCAAAGCCATCGTTGTTCGCATGAATGACACCCCAAAATAGTAAGTCAGTATGATCGGGATATATCACAATCACAAACTGCAAACAAACCCATGGTACTGAGACGAATAGCCACACAACAATCATAAGACACCAGGAAGACAAACTAAGCAAAGCATCCAGCTCTCTCTCTCTCTTCCCCATCAAGATGATCGCAAAACAAGAATGGACATAAAGTAACAAAATATAGAACAATTACAGAATCCTGTAATGGGAGTAACAATCAACAACGAATCAATTACTACAGAACCACCGCCTTAGAATAGACAGCAGGTTAAGCCACTGGGGTACTAAAATGCATTTTACTGGTACCAAATCTCGACCTAGATTCTGCTGTTGTTGAAGCACAAAAAATGTTAAGCTCGCATGGAGGCTTCTTAACTGTTGCAATGTATCACAACGGACCATCAATCTCATCAAATTAAAAGTTGATGGGCCAATCTGAAAAAGAGGCAGAAAAACTATCAAAGTGCGAACATGGCTAGCTCTGGAGCATCTCTGGTGAGTCTGCACATTTGCAGAGTCACGCTTGAGCGTTCATCAGTGTACAAAAACCACAACATCTATGCCTATTGACTGTATAATTTTTTTATAAGCTTGCACTTATTTTACTTGTGATGACACCTGGGCGCAGAAACCGTCAGTAACATTGCAGTTTATAGCTCTGCCACGCAATTGGCGATTTAATTCATGGTTTGACTGACAAATCCAACACAGTTGTGGAGTTTGACAGTGACAGGTGCTTTATTTCTATTGTGACTGCCTAACTTGAGGGAATTTTGCATGTCTGTGCACAGCTGCAGCTATGTTATCATAGTCCCATGAAATAACATCCAAAAAACGAATACTATCTATTTTATTCTATTTAGTGAAGGCTCTGGCGAGTCTGTGCATTTGCACAGGCTCACCTGAGTCTTCGTCACAGTACTGAAATATCATTTGCTTACTCAAATAGCGATTTTTTTCGTTTATAAGAACAGTGAATGCTGTGATGAGGCTTTACCAGCAACCATGGCACATCTAGGCAACCATCAGTGCGTTGTATTAATGCGTCAAAAAATGCTCACAGTGCGTTGTAATAAAATTCCTCAACAAAACGTTAGCTAGTTTACCAAGAAAAGAAATACAAAGTGGTAACCATTTTTTTGATGTTATTACATGTAAATATGATAACAGCTGTGCTTAGACATGTATTTTCCCCTCAATTTAGGCAGTTTTACTAGAAATAAGCAGCAATGTTACCGATGGTCTGTGCGCCAGGTGCCATCACAAATAAAATAAATGCAAGCTTATAAATAAATCATAAAGTCAACAGGTATAGATTTTTTTTACCTGTAAAGCCATCACCAGTGCGGAAAAATGCCACCACTAGCTCGTTGTAGCAACAACCGGTGCGTTTACATTGACCAGTGTGTAATTATTGATAAACTCATAACTTTTGATACAAATCTAATGATAGTATTACAGACTACGGATTCTGAAATTTGTATAGATAGAGCCAAAATTATTTTTGGTATTCTATCAATCATTTATGCCATTCTATTCTATAATAAGTGGGCGTGGTCAATTTGATTGATGTCCTAAAGAAATAGGATCTAATCTTTAATTTTAGGAGCAAGAACAACAAACAAACAAACGAAAGAAAAGACAGAACGGACAGTACAGGCAGAAAATTGCTTTCATTTTCGTTTTCTTTTATCTTATTGTTACTTCATGCGTATTTGAAAATAAACTGTACTTCATCTTGGGAGCTTTGTACAGTTTATTTGCTGTTTTAATTTCGTTTTCCGAGCAATCTATGCCATGTAGCTTGATTCAAATATTGTTTGATATGGATGGTTAAGAATATTTTTTTAAGTTATTTGAAAATATTTAGTATTAACTATCGTCGATAGGTTGACACACTTTTAAGCCACAGCATCTAATCATATTAGTAAAATAGGGAAAGGTAAAAGCCAGAACTAACAACCAGTACCTAGTACCACATTTCCGGACCAACGTTTACAAGCATCAAAATGGCATCATAATGCAAATATAAGTATGGATATTGGATCACGTTATATGGTCTTCTTAAAATGCATATAATTTTTTTATTACTGTTAGTTAATTTAAATATAAATAGCCAAAATTCTAGACCCTGTCAAACATTTTAAAGCCGGGACCAGTTTTGTGGTATTTATGATGTCAATTAAATATTCGAAACTTTGACAACAGAAGTCTTTTGGTTGCTTTTTTTTTATTTCGTTATCTATAAAGATCTCAAGGAGTATAACAGTAAACAAGAAAAAGTATAACATGTTATTACATGTTATATAAAGGCGTTGCTACATGTTATTTAAATTTATTAGTTTTTTCTTCATGCTGTTTTGATACAAACTCGGAATTCACGGAAATGTTCCTCATGATACATCTCTACGAAACAAGTGGCCATTATACATTCAAACAACTCTCTGAATCTGTGGCCCAAATAATGTCACGGAAAAGGTTCCTCAAAACTCCCTCTACCAAACCAGTATGGACTGTTGAACTGTACAGTCAGCCACCAGTACTAAAACAAGACGAGTCTTTAAACAACAACTTATTCTGCACCATAGAATTGTGAAAACTTATTCTGAATCGCTGACCCATATCAAAATAATTTCACACAAACTTTCCCTAAAATGTTTTGTTTTCAAAATTGTACAAGCTCCATGAAATAAAATTGCAACATCCAATGAATCTTATGAATGCTATATCTTTACCTTACTCGTAAATAATCTCTTAGTTGTCACAGTGATGGTTGGTCTGTATCAAGGGTTTATATAAAAAAAGACAGGCTTTACCTAACCCTAGTGACTCTCGGTCCGGAGCTTGTCCGTTGGTCCTGGTGTGGTTAATCACTGAAGTGTTTGTGATGTATTCTCCCGAACAGAACTAAATTGTTTCTGCTCTGCTTAAAACGATTACCACCAGCGCTTAAAATAGAATTTATCTTAAAACAACATCCATTCACTGAATAACTTTAAAGATATGTGCCTAATAATGCCCTCTACCAAAATTGCGCCAACAGTTATGTGCAGTTAACATAGCACCGCCCTTACTCACCAGCTACATAAAGTTCAAATATATGATTATAAAATGTGGAAATGTTGGAACTAACCACTGATCCAAATTCAAAACATTTTCACGGAAATGTTCGTCATGATGTCCTCTACTAAATCGCACTAAATTGTTTATGCTCTGTTGAAAGCAGTGTCCACCAGCGCTAAACAGAACTATCTTTAAACGACATTCCCTGAACATCCTACACAAATAATTTCACATATATGCTCTTTATAATGCCCTCAAAAAAGATTGCACAAAATGTATGTTCAGCTGAACCAAAATAGATGAGTGACACCGCTTTCCACACTGTTCTTGTTTTAATGTTTCAGCTGCTCATAAAATGCAACTCTGTGAAGTGATTTGATAATATTTTTTTTCAATTAAAACTTAAGCCCTTTCTCTTAATTTACGAAAAATGACGACTTTCATCAGATGATGCACTATACTCGCTGTTTATGTTGTTTTTTTCATATTGATTTTCAGCGATAACTATTGTCGTATTTTTTTACCCTGAAGTTCAAAGGGAGTGGCATATGCTAATTTTATCTCCAATCTGTACTTCGGAACTGTTGGAGAAATCTCTCTTTAACTTTCATCGCGATCAGAGTTTGTTAACTTGGATAGGATAGAAAAACCTATGACCAAAGATCGAGAGAGAGAGAGAGAAAAAACATTAAAAAATTGAGTGGTGAAAGCAGACGTTATTTTTTCATGAATGGGAGAAAGGTATTAATTTTAACTTGAAGAAAAACATCGAATACCTTCACAGGATTTATGAAAGTCTCAGATCCGGTCCTAAACTTGTGATACCTTATGAGCAGTCCAATCAAGTTCTTTCATGATAATTTTTGAGTGCACTTGAACATATGCAGTGGACGTCATAAGTAAATGCAATCTTCAGGACAGATAATTAACAGAATAATATGTACTCGATTTAAAATGAACTTTTGTATGAATTACAATAAAAGAGCTAGATACTATGGCAATAGTCTCATTTTCCAAGATGCATATCAAAAATAGGGCAAGATTGCTTGAAAATAACTTACATGGCAAAAAAAAAAACAAAAAAAAAACGACGCTATGAGGATTCGAACCTGCGACTGTGAAAACAAAAATACATCTGCGATTAACAGTTACCGTCATTACTGAATGCGCTACACGGCAGTCTGCAGAAGAGTACTCGTGAAGATATAAATTTCTTATTGGTTATCCAGCATATTTCTATTTATAGATCTATCCACATGTTCTATCAATCTATCACTATTTTCAAACTAGGTTATTTCTATTATCGAAACTTTGGTAAATAGGAAATATATGACGAATGTTGACACTGAATGGTCAGTGTCTGATATTACGCGTAAATCTCTCGCTTCGATTTAGCTGGTTTCCAGCATGCATTGCATCTATATGGTAATAAGTACCAGTTTTCCGAGTCGGAGATACCAGATACCTCACTTTGGCATTGAACGAACATCCCATTATTTGAAGGGGGTTTAGGATATCATTATGCTATTTCACAATTGTTTTAAGAACTTTAAAGATTGTCAAAAAGCATTAAACCGCTGAAACAGAACAAAATAAATAAATTTCTTATCTTTTATTAACCTTAGAAAGAAAACCTTTTTCAAATAGCCTCGATAGATAAAACAAACCAACGCTCAACACCCACTTAGAACATACCAATTGAATTTTGAATACAAATATAGGCATTATGAATATCAATACTTAGAAGTATACAATTGAATATATACTTATTGAATAATCAACGCCTAGAAAAAAAATTAATTGGCCAAATATTCTACGAGATAATCAGCCCTGGACCAAAACGCTATTAAACGGTATTGACGACATAAAGCCAGTCAGGACGAAAGATGGGAAATTTTATTGGAAGATTATGTTATGCGTTGACAATGCTACCAGGGAAAATAAGGCAGGCAACTAGTAACAACTTTTAGTTCTTTATGTACTAAAACCAAACATCGACATCACATTAAAGTTACAAAGACACCACCTACGTTATTATTTCTGGCTAGTTGACCATCCTATACTAAGGCAAGTTTCCACTCTAAGAAAATTTCTACAAGAATCATTCTTAGAGTGTCCTGCTTTAGACGTACGTCAACTTGGCAAGGCAGAAATAAGAAACGTAAAGAATATACAATTTACATATAAATCTAAGATCTTAAAAAATGAGCTATTCTATTATAGTGTTCTGCAGACATTTATTCTCATTATTCCCGATTTGCACGATTCACGAAATTTCTGATCACTTTTGGTTCAGCCACTTGACTGTTGGGTCAGTCTGATCTGTGTTTTTCGGTAAATTTGAATCACTGTGTACTTCTGACGTTAGTTAATTTTTTTTTGGTTATTCGATAACCCTGGATACATGGCATCTTGACCTTTTAGGTCAATTTATATTCATTAAATATTTATGAACAATCCTAGCTCTTAAGCTGTCACAACTCTCTAGTTGTATTGTTGAACCCAAACCACGTTGGGGGCCGTATTCTTTCCCGGTTGGTATGACAAAAACCGAATCCCACACTGTCAGTGGTCTAAGGGGATCAGCTACTTCTGTATTCTCAGATTTAAGATTGGAAGGCTTCACAGCTTACTTCCCCTAACGTAGGAGGGTACACTGAGGGAAATTCTGCCTAGTGTAAAGAAACAGTGTCTCTACGTCTTCTACGGTATCTTTTCTATGTCCCCTAACACAAGTGGACAACTCCCTCCATTATATAGGAAAATATGCACAAGATTTGCGACAGAGACGTGAAAACCTTGTTTCACTAAATATAGTATAGAAACAGTGAACTCCATCTCAGACAAACCACCCTTATATTGGACTAATATAAGAAGGGTACCGTATCTCAGTTCATAAAGGTGACTAGGTGCACACCTAACCCTTTGCGTATTTATGCGTATACGCAACCATCACTGATTCTGATGTTTCCTTGATTCCATATCGTAACAACAATGTCAAGGCAATTTCATATTTTAGCCCACAGAAACGTTTTAGCTATCAATATATCGACACATTTTCATTTATAGTGACATATTGTAAGAAAGCTGACATAATTCCCAGGTTATAACTTTCATCAAAGTAAGCTTATTGGATTAGGAATATGTCTAGACACGAAACCTAATATCAAGCCTTACTTTTTTGAACCCAAATTGAGATTAATTCCTTAATGCGTATTATCATTTGTTTGGGTGCTAAAAATACTCTTCTGATATGATCTTCTTGAGTACCCGCAACATATTAGTTGGTTGCGAAAGATCAATTTTTTTTCTAAATGCATCTCTTATCTGGTGGCTGTCTTGTATCAGAAGACAGATGAAAAGAACATATATTTGCGACCAGAAGAGATGATATGTTGATCAGCTTATAAACTCTTATCTTAAGCGACGCCTGATATATGTTAAACACCGTTGTTTGCAGGAAATATAAACGGGCCCTAAGACATACTGCTCTAGGACCGATCAACGCTGATCAGACATGATAGCGTCAGTCATGTTCTTTAATCTCATCAGCAGCTAATAAAAAAAAAACAATTTGAAAGTTAACTATTTGGATAAAACTACCTCAATCATTGAGTTGCAAGATTTTTATTTATTAAAAAGGTAAAATGTAGGGACTTTTTACGTTTCCACTGACCTGCACTTTTTTTTTACTTGACTTATATGAACTAGCAAGTAAACTGCTCACAAAAAATGGATATTCAAATATAAATGAATATAGCACTTACCAAACCAACGGGAAACCCCTAAATGGGTACTTTTACAAACAGTGAAGCAATTTCTTCAGAAAATTATAACCTTACACCCCTAGATTAGTATAATGGACTATCCCAAGAAACCAGAAGGAAGAAACTATTTGTGTACAAAAAGCTTTTTAGCCAAGTAATCTCACAGACAATATGCATTAGATATGTAGGATTCATCTGTTCATGTGTTTCTCAGACAAGCAGATGTAACAATATTGGATTTAAACCAGGGGTAGACTCAACTTTCACAAGTGAATATCACAGCGATGGGTTATGCGATGGCCACTGTTCTTAAAACGAAAAGATTCATAATTATTTACTTCTTAAGTTCTGAATTCGGTTTGCTCTATTTGTAGTCAATTTCAGGAAAACATGGCTAACATCTGACAATTTTCAGCGAATCGTTGCACCTTTTTATAATTCTATGTCAGCCCTATCTCATAGAAAAAATCTATAAAAGTAAGAAAGGTGGCAAAGATCAGGAATCGATACAATCGACACAGATTTCCAAAATGCATTGTCAAAAGCAAGTTATTTTTTTATAATTTGGGATTTGGATCCAATTTTATTTGACACTAACTCATTATTCAGCCTTCAAATTAGCAAGCAAAATTGGCTTACACGGTCAAAATTATTTATGCGACAAATCAGGTGTGTAATTTCGTAAATAGTTATAGAGATCAAATGTCAAGTTCTTCTTTTTATTTATCTATTTCCCAACTAGTTTTGGATTTACCACCTTTCTAAATGGACATTTGTAAACAATGGAGTTTAATTACATCAACGTCTTATCACTATGGTACATTGTAACGGCGTAAAAAATGGCAAAGACATGGGTCATGACGATATAGGATTTATAACCTTCCTCAAGGGACGTTTGTAAAAATGGAGTTGAGCGTTTAATTTCTAGAATGTTTGCTGTGTCAATAACCCCTACTTTTCGAGGATAGTACATAACGCTGCAGCTACACATTTTCTAATCTATTATTTTGGAAAAATAGGTTCAGGGCTCAAATAAGATTTTTTTTCGATGTTGCAATGCGTGCTGTGACTACTATTAGTGTTCGGTAGACGTAAGTCATGGGAAATAATGTTTGTACCGGTTATAATGTTGACGCTCACTAGAGCGGCATCATTTAGATGATTATGCGCGGCATTGATATTTTGCATTTTTAAAATGTTTTGTTGCTTTTTTGGTTTGTTATTTTTGTTTTGTTATGTCCCCTTTGTCAACGCAGGTCGGTACAATCATCAGTACGATCGTACGTCGTTCGGTTTGTACGTACATACTGCGAATGGTTACCGCTCAATATCTCCTTAAAAATAAGCACATTAGAGGGCGACCATTTGATTTTTTTAAGATGGAGTTTGAAAAATATCTCGAATGGGTCACAAGAAGGAAAATTGGCAGGACCCTGTTGAAGAAGAAGAAGAAGAAGAAGAAGAAGAAGAAGAAAGAAACGTAGAACGATTGAAAGGCGCAAGAGAAATAGAGGACGAAACAGAGAAACGCGTATTAAAGTAGTGATAGATATTTTTATACATTCATCTATGTGAAAATACATGCATGATTTTATTTCACATAATGTTTAGTGATACACAGGAAGTGCAAGCACGTGCCTTTAGCACCCAGAAATATGACATACATACATGAGCATTATACCCTGGAAATTCTTTTAAGCGCTTTATCAAATTATTTCAAACTGATTCAGAACCTCCTTGCACATTACAAAATGGTTATAGGACATACTGTTTTAGTTTGTTATTAAAATAAGAGGATGCCACCAAAAAAACCCTGTCTCACGATATATTTTTCAAAAACATATAAATATAAAAAGCATTGTTTTATACAATGATGAATTCACACTGAGCAATATGCTGATGGCACACAATATTTCTAGATGGTACAGAATTGTCTTTTAGAAAACATTAGAAACATTTAATTCATTTTACATATTATTTGGTCTCAAATTAAATATAAAAATCTGGAGCAATATAGATTCGATCCATGAATAAGTAAGCCAGTACCTTAGACAATGCTATTTAACAAGATTTGAATCAGGGACCCTTTCGAATATTAGCTCTAACTTTCACTGCTGAGGTCTTCGACGTATGCTGACAAAGAACAATAAGAGAAAAGATATTAAAACATGGTCTATAAAGCAAATTGACATTTCCAGGAAAGATAATAATAATAATGAAATCATCTGCACTAGCAAAGTTTGTGCAAGTCGTCATAATTAAGCCATATATAACTTGGCTTTTAGCTTACTGTAAAGGCGGCACCTTTAATATTCATATCTGGGTGTGGTTCGGCTATTTCATCTGCTAAGGAAGGGCAATCAGGTTTCATTTATAATTTGGTAAAGAGTAAATAAGCTTTTTGAGCCGCGCAAACGTGAATGCATTTCATGAAAATCCTAACCGTATACACACTTAACTCACATTTATTAACCCTTAAAGCGCATAATCACAAAATATATGTTTTTGTCGTCCACTCGACTATTTGAAGCCTCATAGATAAACAGTGTGATTCCAGATCAGAATGCTCCTTACAGGAGCAGTCTGATCTGGGTCCACAATGTTTGCCTCCCTGCTTATGTTAAATAGACATTTTCAGATGCAGTTATTTTGCTAACGTTTTAAGGACTAAATAATGACTGAGGTGGTGACACAAGATGATACAGTTTACTTTGAATAAAAACACGCCTCCTTTTCAGCTTTTACCTATGTCTATGGTAGACTTGTCATAATTACGCATTCATGAGGCGCCGCCTTTACAGTAAGCGAAAAGTCAAAGAATACCTGAAGCACTAGGATAGAACAAGCGAAGGCGCAGGTATAGGATTTTAAGCAAATAACGAAAAAAGTTCTTTGCTCGGCTTAAGTTGGAATATTTGCTCATAAATATTAAAATGGGAGGGTTGTTAGCATTCTCACATCTAAAAGCAGGATCATGCTAAAGAAATTCTGACATAAATTTAGGGCCATGACTTTGGCATAAATTATATATCGAACTAATTCTATCAACCTAACTCAAACATAAGATTAAACGATCCTGGGCCAATTGCTATCCGCGCAGAAATGACACGAGGTCTTAACAACGAGTGTACTATAAAACACTACTAGAGTTCAAATCAAAGTCAATTACGGGATAACTGTGTTCAAAATTTTAATTTTGGGGAGGTATATCGTCGGATATACGGTCGGAAATTTAGTTTTACGGCGACGCGCGAGCGGAGCCGTAAAACGTGATTTCCGAACGTATATCCGACTATATACCTCCACAAATTAAAATTTTGAATATGGTTATTCCCATTCTAATGCATTTCTGCAGTTTCGTCCCCAAATGGATCGTTACAAGCCACAAAAAGCCGCACGTCATGGAACGATATGTGACGTAATAAATGACGTCAAACTATTTCCAACAGAATATCACAGGATATACTGTTGCAAATATTTGACGTTATCCAATCAGACGTCGCGTTACAAAAGCAAGTGCATTAGAATGTACCGTGTGAGGAGCCAGTGACTCGGTTGTAAAGTGGTTGATTCAAGATCGATGGATTGCAAGTTGGAGCCTCATCAGAGGCACTGCATTGTGTCATTGAGCAAGACACTTTATTCTCGGCTTAGTGCTGGTTCAACCAAGGAAGACCCATCCAAACATGAAGGTAAATTGTTGACTTGGATGTAAAAATCAGCACAAACAAAAACTGTACCGTGTGACAACCAATGTCCCCAGGTAAGGGTACAATCTATTGATATATAGATGGGTTCCCTAAGCTAAACTGCCCCCCAAGTTAAACACTTATGCTGTCTAATATAAAAAAGCGAGTATGACCAGAAAATACCACACTCACACACTTCAGACTAGCACATAGCACAGTGGGGAAGAGCTACATAACACTAACAGCCACAAAACATCAGCAATCAGCTTTCTCATTGTCGAGATAATTGCCGAACTTAAAAGAACTCTGAGCGATGCATATCAAAACCAAGACAAAACACAGGACCTCCACAATCTTAATATCCTACTTAATATAAAAGCACTTATAAAAATGCAGATAACGAGTTATAGGATGGGGGGACTTGACATCAGGGTAAAGAGCCCCCCACCCAAAAAACATGTTATAACTTGTACACTTAAACAATGTGGACTCATGTCCCTTTCATTGAAATTGTAGAAGAATCTTATCCTAACTTGTAAAACACAATTAATTACAAAACACATAATAAGACTTGCAAATGATATGCTTTTAATATTGAGAGGGGTTGGGAGAGGCATTATTTCCCCAATTGTAAAGTGTCTCCAGGGACAGATACATCCGATTTAGACACTTTACAATGGATTTGGGTCTTTTTACAAATCTTATTTTACCTAATATAAAACTCTTTTAATAATGCAGATACTATGCTGTAATGGGGGCCCCAGGGTAACGTGCCCCCTCCCCTTCTACACGATATTACTTATATACTTCAACAATGGACTCTGGTCTCTTTCACTGACACTTTATAAGCCTCTGATTCAACTGACATGTATATAAAACACACAATTAAATAGCAAAGCACTTGTAAGACATACAAATAATATATTTTTATGAACAGGGTTGTGGGAAATTCCATTTTAACCCCCCACCAAGGTAAAGTGTCCCCAGGGACAGATATTTAGCTAGTCTGCCTGTTTTGCTGCGTAACGTCCCAAGTCAATAGCTATAGTCATGGCGGGACGGTCAGCTCACCTAACAACACCTTTTCCTTGGCAAGCTTGAACAAGCGGTTAACCAGTACTTCGTGCACATACTTTCGCTTGCATCTGACAACAACTCTTCTTGAATGATTCAGCACAATGGAGGAGAATGACTTAAGAAATTATTTCATGATGAATCTACATGAAAGTATGGGACCAAGCTGGGATAGAACTCACGACCCCTGGATCTGTAGCCAGACACGTTACCGACTGAGCTGTGTGACCCTGTCCAGGGACAGATAGACCAGAGTTAGACACTTCATAATGGATTTAGTTCCCATTAATTGAAAATTTTTACAAACCTAATATGAAAACACTAAAATAATGGATTCAGGACCCTTTCATCATTTTTTAAAGAATCTGAATCTTATTCTTACAAATATAGAACATGCAATAGCATGATACTGTAAATTCGGAAATTTTCGCGAGAATTTTATTTTCGCGAACAGCCTTAAAAGACATATTTACCCAGTAAAAAAATCGCGACTTAGGCATTATATACCTACATCAGTAAAAGATAAAGAGTTTTCGCCATTTCGCGAGGGTTTTATTTTCGCGAAACTCCGCATCCGCGAAGTTTCGCGAAAATAAAACCCACGCGAAAATTTCCGAATTTACAGTAACATGTTGTAGTAAGAGAAACTTTACTCGTGATAAAAAGTCCTCTACAGTGCTTTATATCTTAAATATCAAAAATAGTAAGTGAGTATGATCAGGAAATACCACAATCACAAACTGCAGACAACCCCGTGGCACCGCGAGGAAGAGCCGCTCAACCATCACGAGACACCAGGAAGACAAATAAAGCAAAGCAATCAGCTCTTTCTTCCCCATCAAGATGATTGCAATACTAGAATGGACATAACGTAACGTACAACAAAACATAGAACAATTACAGACTCCCACAATGGGAATAACAATAAACGAAAAGTCAACAACAACATAACCACCGCCTTTGAACGGACAGCAGCCTAAGCCACCGGGGGGCATAAATGCATTTTACTGATACCAAATCTTCGCCCTAGATTCTGCTGTTGTTGAAGTACAAGAAATGTTCAGCTCGCATGGAGGCCATCTAAGTAATGCAATGTATCATCATGGAAAACACTCTAATCAAATTAACACTCTATGATGAAACAAAGAAAAGGGCTCATGACTCACAGATAGTAAACACTGGATTCATGACAGTTTCATCGATTTTTTAAAGGTTTTCATTCAACATATAATTTTATAACAAATCATGTATAAGACATGAAAATAATATGTTTTATGGATTTGGATCCCTTTTATTGAAACTTTGCACAAATCTTATATAATTAATATAAACCACACAATTTAATAGCAAAACACTTGCAAAAGACAAACTGTAGGGTGGACACTTCACCCTAGTGTAAAGTGTTTCAAGATGGTGGGACACTTTAATCCTGGTTAAAGTGTCCAAAAGGACAAGATACCGGGTGAGGGGGTGGGGGGAACAAGATAAACTGTTAAATTTTGATGTACAAATGTACCGTAATACACTTTTACAGTACTTATTGAAGTTAGTGCATGGGGTAAAGTGTCCCCCTCACAACATGTAATCCCTTTCATTGAAACTTTGCACAAATTTTATACTATTTAATATAAAACCGAACAATTAAATTACATAACACTTATAAAAGACATAGAAGGTCTTACATGAGTGCTCATGTTTTATTGAATTTATTAAACGAGTTATGGAAAAGAGATAAAATGCGAGGCTTGCCGAGCATTTTATCTCTTTTTCGCAACGAGTTTAATAAATTCAATAAAACATGAGCACGAATGTTAGATTCTATTTATCATACGACATTATACTTTGCTATCTCATTTCTGGCGTAAAAACGTTATGTTTTTGTCATTATGTACGCAACGTTGTTATGGGCGTCATAACGTTTCCCGTAAATCTATAAGCCACTAGTGGTTTATCGATTTTATTGCATGGTGTTATTTCACTCCCAGACGCGACGTCATATGATAAATGCAAATAACATGCTGTTGGGGGACACTTTACCTATACTCTATGGTAAAGAGTCCTGTGGTAAAGTGTCCTGTGATATACACTGAACCGAAGTTATAAGTAGCCACCATATAATTTTTGCTCCCATTCAGAAAATAAAAATCGTTCTCACAAAATTTAAATTCTATTAAAATGTCCAAGGCTTTGTCGAGACTCTGCATATTATGTCATTTCAAAATGTGTTACGACATAAAGCCGGTCAGGAAGGAAGAGGGGAAATCTTATTGGAAAATTCCTTTATGCGATGACGATGCTACCAGGGAAAAATAATGTACACAACTAGCAAAAACTTTTCAGTACTTTATGTACTAAGAAAACATCAACAACACATTAATATACAATGACACCACCTACGCTGTTATTTCTGGCTAATTGACCATCCTATACTAGAGCAAGTTGCCACTCCAAGATCATTTCAATTAGAACCAATCTTGGACTGTCCTGTTCTAGATGTACGTCAACTAGTCAGAAATAAGAGACGTAAAGAATATGATTAACATATAGCTTAAGTTCTCATAAAAAAAAAATTGGGCCCTTTAATATTTCAGTTCTCGTATTGACGAGAAATCTCGAGATTATACGCGTCTCGCGAACACTATGTCTTCTAAGCTGCACGTGTGTCTACTTCAGACCATCGGCGCTGAGGTGATCGAGCCTGTACTTTGGTCGTCACTGGTTTCACGTAATATTTCTTACGCATACTGCTGATCGTCGTTCAAGACGTCAGGATTAATATAAGTAGTTCTTCCTGATCATATCCCCACGTTGGGGTGTCAGATTTATACATAACAATTCAAGCCGGTTGGCTTCCCATTCGATTGTGCTACGTGGTAACGATTGGGCCTTGATCCACGCTGGTCGTGGCCTGAGGGGGACAGCTTATATGTGCCCTCAGGTTATAATCATACGGCTCCCCAACATTCAGCCTCCAACGTAGGAGGGGACACAAGAGACGATTCTGCAAAAAACAATCTATATTTAGAATCTCAGAATCACTCTTTTGCGTCAATAATGGGGTTGTTCGTTCGAAGTTCACAAAAATAGAAATAATTTCAGTGGTCTTACTCTTTTAAATTACATCCTAACCCTATAAACGCGCGATTAGCCCTCACCTGTGGGTGTATGGCTAACGGCTCCCATGCGGTTAGGATGGATCGGCTCTTCTAAATATCCACACTTAAAATTCTATAATAGAGAGTGTATTTTTAGTGACTGGCCTATGTCAGCGCTAAACAATACCTCTTATGCAAAACGAACAAACCCATACGTAACAAAATTTTCTATACACTGTCGTAACGTCACCCTGGTTGAGACGCTATCGCAGCCGAAACATCAAGATCCCGTGGCCCTTTTTCCCTTCAAGGTCACGTTATCTAGATAGTTTTGAGGTTTACAAATACTGATACCAATTCTCTTAAAATTCCAGGAAAAAGGTTGAACAGTGTGGTGCCGACGTAACGTTTGGACGTTTACGTCAGACATCACCCTGCCCACGCACTTATTTAGCACATGTATAACGAATCAGTTGTAAACAACTAATTATGACCTCTCGGCGAAAAATATTTACATCAATATTGAGAGATTACATTCTGCTGTTTTATGTGTGTAAAACCGTACAATGCTTTCTTACATTTATTTTGGTGTAACAAATATTTTTACATTTACTTTGGTGTAACAAAAAATATTTTACATTTACTTTGGTGTAACATTACACCTACCTAATCTCTAAACATACATGTCAGCTATCACCTTATTTATGTAAGTGTGTTGTAGTGTATGCACCTAAACCTTATTCTTATATGCGTCAGATATAACTCAAGGTGACACATACAGGTCGCTACAGAAAGTCGATTATCACTGGCAGTTAAATCGTCTTTCCAACAACGCCATATAAAATCACAACAATTTAAAATCTAGCTGCTAAAATTGTTTTTCACCTATCGGTCCCTGGTACATCTTTCAGCATACCATTATAGTTTTAGGTGCAGGCCCGACATGGCCTGTGACTACTTTTGTCCGAAATAACCCGACGAGTCCATCCGGACAGCTTTTACTATAGCCGCAAGAATGGTCCCAGCAGATTTTTTAGGCAATACGCATGTGCGTAGCTTCATACGCAAGTGCGTAACAATCGCTATTTCACCGAAAAAAACGGGACGTTATTGATAACACCCGAAAGAACTCATACACGGAATGCTGGCCGATTCAACAGACGACAAAATAGAAAATGAGTGACTTATTATTTCAATACAATGTGACATGCTAGAGACATCGCGATTCGATGCAATTACACAAATCGCCATCGCCCTGTCATGTACAATTTCAACACAGTAACAATATATATAACTTCACGTACCTTTTATAATAATGAATAGCGTCTCTATATCGAACCTTTCAACGGTATGTTTAAAATGTCCCCTAACAAGAATGGGAAATTCCATCCTTTATATATTGAAAAACGCACAAGATTTCCGAGATATTCAAGAAGAGTAAGGAAATCGTGCAAGCGTTGATAAATATAGACACAATGAATTCCATCTCAGACAAACCGACCTTTTATTGGGACAATCAATAGAAAGAGTACCGTATCATGGTTCGGATAGGTGACCAGGTGCATACCTAAACCTCTGCGTATTTGTGCGTATACGCAACCATCGCTGATTCTGTTATTCCAGCCATTCTGCATCGTAACAAAGTGACTGGTAGACGTTGCACAGACGAGGTCCAAGTAAAGGTACAATCATTTCAAAAAGTCACACTTTTTAATGTGATATAAAGTATTCATCAGATACGTTATTCAGTTATATTTTAATTAGTTTGAAGATGTTTATAACAGCTGTGATATAAGATGAAAAGAATCAAAAGTTTTTTTTGGTAATTGAACACTCCATTTCTCTTCTACGTTAACATGAACACAGCCACGGTCCAAAAATTAATCAAAGTATTTTAGCTTAACCGTGCAGTTTGCATACTCACTTTGCATTGGTCTGTACGCTTTATTATCTGCGGCACAGCAGTGCCATTTTCAGGGTTCTTCATTATGGATTGGTACCACTGTTCTGCTTGCAAAATAAAATAAATCTTCAACAAATGCCATTTAAATGACCTTTAAAGTTTCACGTTAAAATGGTAGTGAAACGGAAATTAGTAAAAATTATCGTTAGAAAATGGGCTTATAAAGTTGCATGGTGTTTTGTCAAACATATAAACATGAAATAAAACACATCCAATGATTTTAGTATGTGCAGCTGATCTTTTCCGAAAATTCGGATAATTTGGAAAATTATCAATTTTTAAAATTTCATAAAAAATCTGTCATAAGCAAAATGTCAAGTGTTTGGTATTTTTTCTTGTCGACTAGGCAGGTTTGAAATCACCTGTACTTGAATTTGATAAAAACTGCACTCAAAACGCTTATTTTCCTCAAAAAGTTTATTTTTGCATTTTTGAACCCAAAAATCGTAAAGTGATAGAAAACTCTTTCAAAAGACCACTCAACTTTAGTCCATTACAATGCACATACTTGGCCAAATATTCATTTCAATATCACTAGGGCTTAGTTAGAAAAAAAGAAATTGAAAAGCGGCTACTTAGAACTTCGGTTCAGTGTAGTGTCCCGGAGATAAGATAGGCGAGGGTTGGACACTTTTACCTGGGTTAAAGCGTCCCTTGGAGGGTAGATAAACTATTACATCAGATTATTTTTTTGATGTACAAATGTACCACGATACACGTTTAAAGTTCTAACGGAAGTTACTGTACCATGATTTTGTGATCTGACAAAAAAAAAAAACCCAATCGCTAGAAATTGAAATGTAGAAAACTGCCAAAAATCACGAATTGTTTTTAAATTGAAAAATATTCAAATCTTAAATAACATAACAAAATATGTTAAAGACTTTTTGGTTACTGTAAGGGCGGCACCTCATGCATGCGTAATTAGGACTGGTCAACCTTAGACATAGGTTAAAGCTGAATTATTCAAAAGTAACTGTATCATCTTGCGCCATTACCTCAGTATAGACGCAAAACACGTTATTAAGTCCTTAAAACTCCAGCAAAATAACTGCATCTAAAATGTCTATTTAACATTAGCATAGAGGCAAACATTGTAGACCCAGACCAGACTGCTCCTACAGGAGCAGTCTGATCTGGGTCCACATTGTTTGTCTGTGAGGCTTCAAATATTTTAGTGGACGACAAAAACATACCTTTTGTGATTATGCGTTGTAAGGGTTAATAAATGTGAGTTCAGTGTGTATACGGTTAGGATTTTCATGAAATGCACGCACGTTTGCGGGGCCCAAAAAGCTGATTAACTCTTTACTAAATTATAAATAAGACCTGATTTCCCTTCCTTAGCAGATGAAATAGCCGAACCATGCCCAGATATGAATATTAAAGTTGCTGCCTTTACAGAAAGCGAAAAGTCAAGTAATATCGAAATGGAACTGTCGATGATAGGGTTGTGTACTCTCTGTTGCAGCTTTCCGAGAGATGATCCTGTCAAATTTGACCTTTTTGGCAATATGAAATTTGCTTCACTTGAGGAAAATTTGGGTGAGGGGTTGTGCTTTTTGCTCTACCCAATTCTTCTTTCTCTCTCTCTCTCTCTCTCTCTCTCTCTGTGCCTGGGGGAGTCATGATATGATTGAAATATTGTTGACTGGAACTTAGCCTTAATTCAATCAATTCAAAATATTGCAGAATATCTTTGCTGTTTCCCAGTTAACGTGATAATCAATTTATTTAGTATAATTAAGTAGCCTAGCGTAGTAGGAAAACGAAGAATTCTAGAAATTTTTAGCGAATAAATTCGCATTTTCTGAAAATAAAAAAATATTGCTTCTGGCATCTAACAAAGTTAAGGAAGAGTCAGTTCGTCTGGGGCTTGAACTCAGGACCATCTGCTTGCTAGGCAAATGTTAAACTATACCCGACAAAAAAAGAAACGCACCACTACGATTGTCCCATTCAGATCTCCTTTTAATATGAAAATGATAGTTGTCATGAAATATTCATTTCTGATCAAATTTTGCTAAAAATTTTATGTGACGTAGATGAGTATCTGTACTTTCACTGTGTATGCACAAAACACATCAATGCGAAGAGTAAAGGTGTTTTGGAAGCGTTAATCCAACGCTACTGTCTACATAAAATTCTGAGTATGTTTTACATTAGCAAATTATGAAAACGATATGTTGTCGTTATGTGAGACAACCAATGTGTTTATTGATGCTTTTTTGTTATTCCGAAACCCATTGTCATCAGTTAGGATCATTTAAATTGATTAAAACAATGTTGAAGTCTTTTAATGTTTGTAAGGTTTATCTCCAGTGTGGAATCGTTATCCAAAGGGTAGTCACAAAACATGGGCTACCTAGCGTTCAATTATCGCAAATGATGAATTCAAAGATAAAATTTGCAAAGAATAAGTGTCTGGGTACAATTTGGTCTACTGAGATGAATCCAATTGCTTGAACTTATCCAGCAAGAGAGCACAATAAAAACGCTTATTTCCCGTGACTTTACAATTTGACCCCCACTTGGTTCGTGACCAATTTTCTTTAACACAATTTCGACGCCTGATTGCAAAAGACGTGTGACGCAGCAGTAACTGACATACCTTTGCACTGATATAAACTAAATAGGCCTATCACTTGTGATTTAGCTGAGAGTTGAACAGTTCTAAGTGGTGCGTTTCTTTTTTTGTCGGATATATATGTCAATGAGCCATGCCCTTACATTGGTCAGAACTACAATAAACATCAATTCCGATATTACTTTGGGTGTTCCCAGAGAACTTCTAATAAAAAACGCAATGTAAAAGCTTTTGTTGAGTTGAAATGTTCTAAAATCGAAATTATCAATATCATAGTTTCCCAATTTATAGTATTAATATACTTTTCGCTTTTAGTAAAGGCGGCAACTTTAATATTCATATCAAGACGTGGTTCGGCTGTTTCATCTGCTAAGGAGGGGAAATCAGGTTTTATTTATAATTTGGTAAAGAGTTAATAAGGTTTTTGGGCCGCGCAAACGTGCATGCATTTCATGAAAGTCCTGACAGTATATACACTGTCCTCACATGTATGCGCATATCACAAAAAGTCGTATGTTTTTGATGTCTGCTGAAACAGATTGAAACTTCTTTAACAAACAGTGTAGATCCAGATCAGCCTATAGGAGCAGTCTGATCTTGGTCCATACACTATTTTGCGTCTATACTTTTATTAAACAACTTGATAAACAGCCACATTCGAATGTATATAGTTATTTTGCTGGCATTTAAAAGTTTAAATGATTACTGTCTTTACTAAGGTGTTATAGTACAATGAAACAGTTACCTTCGAATAAAATCACACCTCATTTTCAAAGTTTAAGCATATCTAAAGAAGACCAGTCCTATTTACGCATTCATGAGGTGCCGCCTTTACAGTAACCAAAAAGTTCAATAATACATATCATTGGTTTGGTGAGTGCTATAATTTTTGATATTCGAATATTCGCTACTTTTTGTGAACAATATATTTGTTAGTTCGAATGTGTCAAGAACAAATAAGTGCAGGTTACTTGAAGCGTAAAATTCCCCTACAATTTAACTTTTTTTAATAATAAATCTTGCAAATCATTCCCAATAATTGAGGTAGTTTTATCCAAATAATTAACTTTCAAATTGCTTTATGCCGTTTTATTACTAGCTGAGATGAAAGGAAAAGAACTGACGCTTCCATATCAGATCCCCGATCAGTCTACGTTGGTCGCTAGAGCAGTATGTCTAAGGACCAATAAAAGTTTCCTGCAAACAATGGTGATTGGCATATATCGTTGCTTCAGAACCTTAGTTTATAAGTTTATAAGCTCTCTTCTGAGAAAATCACGTTTGAAAATCTGGTCGCAAATATATGGGCATCCAAACGAAAAAACATGTTTTCTATGGTTTTTGAACAACAGAGACGCAGACCAGCCTGCGTTTCGGCACAGACTGATCAGCGGCTATGTTATTCACTAATTTGAAAGAATTTTATATAGACTTGCTACGAGCGAAATTTCAATTTTCTAGCTAGTCTCTGTGCCTGAGTAGGTTGGTTTGATTTTTTTTGCAAACTCCGAAGACAGGTTTTGTCACGCTGCGGCCCACATTTTCTCTTCATCTGTCTTCTATTGCAAGACAGCCACCAGATAAGAGTCTGTATTTAGATTTATTTCGCAAACAAGTTATATGTTGTGGGTACTCAAAAGGATCGTATAAGATGATTATTTTGAGCACTCAAACAAATGTTTATAATAAGAAAATAATGACATTTTGTGCTCAAAAAAGTTTGATTATATGAGGAACACGGCTTGGTATAATGTTTCGTGTCTAGACATATTGCTAATCCAATAAGCGTACTTTGATGAAAGAAATAACACTGGAATAATGTTAGCCTTCTTTCAATACGGATTCCCAATTTCTGATATATTGTTGCTTTGAATTGAGTTTCACTACGTGCAAACATTTAACTGCAACAAGTGTCCTTGCGTGAACACTGGCTTTAACAGCTTATTTAGTCTATCAGTTCTAATGAAAGGTAGGTTTCGTTTGCAATTAGAAAACTTCCAGCTTAATTGAATTAACTAGACAAAAGCAATAGTCGAAATTGACTGTTAAATTGGTGAAATCTTTATGACCTGTAGAATACACCAGACAAAAAGATTTTGTGACAGTTGACCTTTTCGAATGTTAAAATTGTCACCCGAGATTGTATACTGGCCATGTATAAAATTAAACTGTGGAACCGCTCTTTTGCCTTCGCAAGCTAGAGTTTTTCTCGCTTACTAGTAATTTCTGATTCGTTCAAAATCAATTAACATTGAGCTTGATTTTGCCACTTTAATTGCAAAACTTAGCATTGTATTTATAACAACATGAAACAAGAGGGCCAAGTGGCCCTAATGCGCTCACCTGAGTTTTGTTTAAAGCTGACCATGTCCCTGGCGACCCTGGCGCTGGGTTATTTTGGCCCCAGGGGCATAATTTGAACAAACCTGGTAGAGGTCCACTAGTTGATGCTAAAATATGACCAAATATCAAGGCTCTAAGCCGTATAGTGGCAGACAAGATGATTTTCAATGTTTTCCTTATATAAGCCAATGTAAAATATGTGACCCCCAGGGCGGGGCCATTTTGGCCCCAGGGGCATAATCCACTAGGTGATGCTATATACCAAATAGCATGGCTCTAGGCCTTATGGTTTCAGACAAGAAGATTTTTTCACGTTTCTCCCTATTTAAGCCTTTGTAAACATGTGACCCCCGGGGCGGGGCTATTTTTTGCCCAAGGGGTATAATTTGAACAAACTTAATAGAAGTCTACTAGATGCTGCTTCATACCAAATATCAAGACTCAAGGCCTTGTGGCTTCAGACAAGAAGATTTTTTTCATGTTTCTCCCTATATACGTCTATGTAAAGCATGTGACCCCCAATTAAGGCGGGGTCTTTTTTGGCCCCAGGGGCATGATTTAAACAAACTTGTTAGAGGTCCACAAAGTGATGCTACAAACCAAACATCAACGCTCTAGGCCTTATGGTTTCAGAAGATTTTTTTCATGTTTCTCCCTATATAAAGTATGTGATCCCATTGGGCGTGACCATTTTTGGCCCCAGGGGTCTAATTTGAACAAACTTGGTAGAGGTCCACCAGATGATGCTTCATACCAAATATCAAGGTTCTAGGCCTGGTGGCTTCAGACAAGAAGATTTTTCATGTTTCTCCCTATAAAAGCCTATGTAAAACCTATTATCCCGGAGCGGAGCCATTTTTTGCCCCAGGGCTATAATTTGAACAAAACTTGGTAGAGGTCTACTAGATAATACTACATACTAAATATCAAGGCTCTAGGCCTTGTGGTTACAGACAAGAAGATTTTTTTCATGTTGCTCCCTATATAAGCCTATGTAAAACATGTGACCCCCGGGGCGGGGCCATTTTTAACCCCAGGGCTATAATTTGAACAAACTTGGTAGAGGTCTACTAGATGATACTACATACCAAATAGCAAGGCTCTAGGCTTTGTGGTTTCAGACCAGAAGATTTTCATGCTCCCTAAATATGCCTATTTAAAATATATGACCCCTGGGGCGGGGCCATTTTTAGCCCCAGGGATATCATTTGAACAAACTTGGTAGAGATCTAGTAGGTGATACTACATACCAAATATCAAAGCTCTAGGCCTTATGGTTTCAGAGAAGAAGATTTTTTAAAGTTTTCATCTTGAAAATCTATTTTTAGCCTCTGTGAGATAGATATGCAATGGACCAAAACCATTTGAACAATTTTAAAAAAAGGGTCATATAAGGATCATTCCTACCAAGTTTGGTAAAAATCTAGCCAGTAGTTTAGGAGGAGATGTCCTTTGAAGCAATTGTTGAGGACGGACGACGCACGACGAACAACGGACATCCAACGATCACAAAAGCTCATGAGCCAAGGGCTCAGGTGAGCTAAAAAGAGGGTCAAGATCATCTTTAATAGCTCACATGAAATATGTACATTTGGGAAATTTGCCACGCGCTCTAGTGGCCATGTTTTTAGACAGATCTTAGTTGTTTTAGCTAATTTGATTGAAGGTCATTCAGTAATCATTACCATCTAATTATTTAAAATCCGGCCACTGGTTCTGCAGAAGAATATTCTAAATCTTTGCTATCGCGATGAGTCAGCCCCTCTGGTGGCAATGTTTTTGAAGCATCAAATTTGTTTTAGCTATTTTTGCAGGGGTTCATCTAATTACAATTTCTGCAAAATCAATTTCAATTATGACCACTGGTTTAAGAAAGATTTTTAAGTTTCTTTCATAGGTGAAATAAGCGAAACTGGCCCCGCCCCTTGCGGTCATGTTTTTGACAAACAGATCAAGATGAACTTCGTTTTATCTATTTTTGCTGAAGGTCATTCGATTAAGTGATCATCTCTACCAAATTATAATGAATTCTCACCACCTGTTTCAGAGGAGATGGTTTTAAAATTTTGCTTTGCTGCGATAAGCCAAGCCCCCTAGTAGACATGTTTTTATCCTGATGAAATTTCTTTTAGATATTCCTACGGAGAGTCACCTACGAGTATTAACCATTTCCACCACATCGTTTTCAATTATTGCCACTGGTTTCAGAGGAGAAGATGTTTAAAGTTTCTTATATAGGAACATAAGGGAAACTGTCTACGCCTCCATGCGGCCATGTTTTTTGACACATCAAATTCGATCTAGCATTTTTTGTGGAAGGTCATAAGTGATAATTTCTACCAATGATTTTGAATTCTGACCATAGGTTTCAGAGCAGAATATTTTTAAAGTTTGTCTTACCACGATAAGCTACCCCCCAGTCGCCATGTTTTTGACGGATCAAATTTCTTTTCGCTATTTTTGTAGAGTTTCTGCCATATTGTCAATTCTGATTAATGGTTTCAGAGTAGTAGATGTTTTAACTTTCTTACATTGGGACATAATGAAAACTTGCCACACCCCTGGCGTCCATATTGTAAATATAAGTGTCAAACTGCATTTTTTTTTAAATTTATGATTGTTATATTTTACGTCATCTCTTTCATTTATATTTAGTCGCTTTTATTTTCATTATTTCCTAGGTTTCCTCACTCTTTTTTTTTGTCACCGGTGACTTTTGTTGTCTGCTGATAACCTTAGCAAACGGTTTGCTCCCAGATCAGTACTGACAGAACTGATCCTGATCTGGAAAAAGACCGTCTGACACTCTGATAGTGGTCTTGAAAGATGCGTTGAAAAAGTTTATTTTGAAAAAAAAATCAGCAGATGACAAAATAAGTATTAAAATTATCCAGTGTGCAAAGAGTTATTACATTTCGGCTTATTGAAATATTTCACGTTTGTTGAATTAACGTATGCCTGATTCAAATAATAGAATTTAATTCCTATCAGTAATTAAATTTGTTTATTATAGGGAAGACTTATCATTGGATCTTTGAATGCAGTGGTCTTTATATTTACGCTATAAAAACTGAATTCTAGCAAGAGTTGTTTCGCTTACTAGTCGACCTTCATTGAAAATAATATGCGCAATTCCTTTCTGAAGGTGACCGCTGTATATTTATACATATTGCAGTTTCAACGGACCCTCCCCTAAAAACCCTCCCATTGGGTATGAACCGAACCAGGTGGGTAAGAATTATTTAGGATAGAACTGTGGGTGTTGCGTGCTGCTTTTTTTCTTTCTATTACAGGTGTTATCCAACATTCTCAGCAGACGTTTCTATTCTGTCATGACGGTTATACAGATCCTGACATATGGATTGATGTATCAAGTTCTGCCTCGTCGAGTAGCACATATTAATAACAGTATAATTATTTCTTCTGTTGCCAAATTCATGATTTGGAAGCTGACGTTAGAGTCCGTGCTTGATAAGAATAGAGTTACGTAGTTGGTCACGATATGGTACTTTATTCACCTGATTGGACAAATATAGGGGTTTCTTTCATACTTCTAACTGTAAATCTGCTTCGTCACCCTACTCTTATCGAGCACGGACTATACATGGATTTGTTGTGATTCCATGAAGTGTTAATTTTGAGTTGACAGATAGCAGATATTAATAACAGTGTAATTATTATAGCGCTTGCGTACGTATCAACTGTTGTGTTGCAGTTTTGATCGTCTGTTGCCAAATTCATGATTTGGTTGTGTACCCCACCGAATCATGGCGAAAGTTGAAAAATCTATTGATAAAACTCTTAATGTGTTAATAGTTATACTCAGATAGCAGATATTAATAACAGTAAAATTATTATAACGTTGGCTTGCATGTCAACTGCTGTGTAGCAGTTTTGATCGTCTGTTGCCAAATTCATGATTTGGTTGCGTACCCCACCGAATCATGCAGTTATAAGATGTTGGTTTGTTGTGATTGTTGATAGTTGGAATATGAAGTGCAAACTTTGTGTTGAAACGTTGAGTCCAACATTGAGATGAAATATTTGTTAACAGTTGAAAAACGGTTGATAGCTGGTTGATAGCTGATGTTTAAACATTTAGTTGAAATACTTGTTCACAGTTGGTGATCAATTGATAAGAGTTTATAATTGGTGTGGAAAGTTGATTTAAAATAGTTGTTCTCAGTTGAACTTGTCAATATAAATCATACATTGAATTTATTAATTAACAATATAACAAAATGACCGTCATGGCCAACATATAGCCAACATTGAATTATAACAGTTAAGCTTCATTTGCGTTGGTTTTGTTTAGTTATGGTTCTCAGAAGAGAATCATTATTACTTCCGCTTGGTTCGTTCATCTATAATAAATATATCAATATCTACACAAAATCAAGAATAAAGACGTACAAACTAGCAAATTAAAAAGGAAGAAGAAAAAAATGAAATGCTACTGGACTCGAACCCACATCTTTTAAGTGCAAAGGACAGCCTTTTATCCATTAGGCTATCGAGGAGTTGCGATTTTTTCACTCATAAAAGTAATTGTGCCACAATCTAAAGAACACATTTAAGGAAGATTCCCGAAGATTGGAAGAAAGGTCATTGAATATGCATATGTCTCAGGTCAATGTAGACAAATAATACAACTTCTCCTCGTGCATCGATATAATGTTTTTTTCATATTATGATCCTTCGTGAATATTGGGTTTTGACGGAAAGCAGAATACCGCTGAAGCCGGTGCTAGGGGGCATGAGAGTTGTTACACTTTCCATTAGTTCTCATGATCAGCCTCAATAAAACCGAGCCTGCTGTTTTCTTATATTGTAGGCTCTCTCTATTTCTGAAGGATCCTTTTTCCAGATCATTTACATGTATAAGAGGGATTTACATATCCTATAAAACGTCCAACATGGGTCAGGTTCTTGTAAACTTACAGATCTATTAAATGGGAAGAGCCCCAGCGTAAAGTTCTTTTTTGAAATATATGTCTTAAACTTAGTTTTTCTTTGATGACAGATCGACTCAACTACAAAATGAACTCATTTATGGAAGGCAATTATTTCCAAATTGATTATAAGCCTCCTGTTTAATGATAGAAAGCATAGAGCCTAGTTTGCAATTTACCTTTTCTGCAGCTAGAAAACAACATAAACTCGCTAAATGCCTTTCCGCTAGGTGAAAATAAGCCATGTAATATATATATATATATTATATTATATTTTCATAATATTATAATAATCGGCCCGCCATCGAAAAACGGGCCGCTATCGGCCCACTATCGAAAAACGGGCCATCAGCGGCCCGCCACCGAAAAACGGGCCACTATCGGCCCACCAGCAAAAATGCCATTTCAATTGCGTTTTGCTGGCGGGCCAATAGCGGCCCGAGATTGAGTGCTGGATGAGTTATTAATGGCATTCTAAATTAAGTTACTTACACAAAGAAACTTGTGCCTTTTAGGATAAGGCGGTATTGTTATTATATTATATTGTATTGTACTATTTATGGCGTTGCATTAACGGAACGTTACATTGCATCATGGGAACGTTACGTTGCAATATGGGAACGTAGCGTTGCATTATGGGAAAGTAACGTTACTAACGTCGTTTCTATGCAACGTCATATCAAACTCCTGATGATCTGTATAACAGTGAAACCGGTAGAGGAATAGAAAATTATGTTTAAAAAATTGTGTAATCGGACTTAATCTTGTTTTATATATATATATATATATATATATATATATATATATATATATATATATATATATATATATATATATATATATATATATATATATATATATATATATATATATATATATATATATGTATAAAATATGGGATATATGTAATAAAAAAATGTGCATTTATTACAAACACTTGGTAAGCCTATGTCTCATGGCCAGCTAATGGTATGTTCTGTTGTCCGTCGTCTGTCCATTGTCTGAAATCTCATGTCGCGACTCAATTATGTCAGAGTATCCTGAAACCTGGCAGAAGGCAGGGTAAAGTCGGGTAACTTCGGACATCGGGTAAATTCGGACATAGGTTTGCAAACAGTGGAAATCCAGATGAGACGGCTCCTTATGAGCTGTCTCATCAGGATTTTTACTGTTTGCTAAGTTACTATAAATTTTTATACCAGAATTTAAAAAATGAAACAAGGTCGCTGTCCGAATTTACCTGATGTCCGAAGTTACCTGTTTATACCCTATAGGTGCAACATGGAGATTCTGAATTGCTAAAATCGTTCTGCTCCAATATCCAAGATGGTCATCATGGCAGCCATATTGAAATCCTTTAAACAACTTCTCTTTTAAAAAACATGTGTTGGAACGACTTTATCGAAGGCATTCAGGCAACATAGAAAATAAGATTTGACTTGTGATTTAGCTGAGAGTTGAACAGTTCTAAGTGGTGCGTTTCTTTTTTTGTCGGATATATATGTCAATGAGCCATGCCCTTACATTGGTCAGAACTACAATAAACATCAATTCCGATATTACTTTGGGTGTTCCCAGAGAACTTCTAATAAAAAACGCAATGTAAAAGCTTTTGTTGAGTTGAAATGTTCTAAAATCGAAATTATCAATATCATAGTTTCCCAATTTATAGTATTAATATACTTTTCGCTTTTAGTAAAGGCGGCAACTTTAATATTCATATCAAGACGTGGTTCGGCTGTTTCATCTGCTAAGTAGGGGAAATCAGGTTTTATTTATAATTTGGTAAAGAGTCAATAAGCTTTTTGGGCCGCGCAAACGTGCGTGCATTTCATGAAAGTCCTGACCGTATATACACTGACCTCACATGTATTGACCCTTAAAGCGCTTATCAAAAAAGTCGTATGTTTTTGTTGTCTGCTGAAACAGTTTGAAACCTCTTTAACAAACAGTGTAGATCCAGATCAGACTGCTCCTATAGGAGCAGTCTGATCTGGGTCCGCGCTATTTGCGTCTATACTTATGTTAAACAACTTATTAAACAGCCAAATTCGAATGTATATAGTTATTTTGCTGGCGTTTAATTAAAGCTGCATACTCTGTAACTATGAACATTTTTCGAAAAAAAAATATTTTCTTTTTAAATCATTTGTAAAGTAGAATAAAGCTATGTTTTCACAATAAAAATGTTCAGTACAGCTGAAAACTGCATGGAAAAGTGAATTATCTTATCAAATAGGTGTATTTTTCTCTTGTTGGTAATTATTTGCGTCCCTCCAATAATTCAAGACCATTGAATTTTAACATAAATGCAGTTGTTTTGGTAGTGATAACTTGTTAAGATTCACGAAAATGGTAAAATGTTTACCTGAATTTGAGTATTTTTACTGTGTTCTTGAAAAATAAAAACATTATTTTTAAAATTAGAAGATCAAAAGTTACAGACTATGCAGCTTTAAAAGTTTAAATAATTACTGTCTTTACTAAGGTGTTATGGTACCAATGAAACAGTTACCTTAGAAAAAATATCACACCCTATTTTCAATTTTTATACATGTCTAAAGTAGACCAGTCCTATTTACGCACCCATGAGGTGCCGCCTTTACAGTAACCAAAAAGTTCGATAATACATGTCATTGGTTTGGTACAATGTTAGTGCTATAATTTTTGATATTCAAATTCCGCTACTTTTTGTGAACAGTATATTTGTTAGTTCGCATGTGTCAAGAGCAAATAAGTGCATGTCACTGGAAACGTAAAAATCCCCTACAATTTAACTTTTCTTTAAAAAATAAATCTTGCAATTCATTCCCAATGATTTAGGTTGTTTTATCCAAATAATTAACTTTCAAATTGCGTTTGCCGTTTTATTAGTTGCTGAGATGAAAGGAAATGACTGACGCTTCCATATCTGATCCCCGATCATTCTACGTTGATCGCTTCTAGAGCAGTATGTATTAGACCCATAAACGTTTCCTGCAAACACCGGTGATTGGCGTATATCGTCGCTTCAGAACTTAAGTTAATAAGTTTATAAGCTGATCAACATATCATCTTTTCTGAGAAAATCACGTTTGAAATTCTGGTCGCAAATATATGGGCATCCATGCGAAAAAACATGTTTTCTATGGTTTTCAAACAATAGACACGCAGACCAGCCTGCGTTTCCGCACAGACTGATCAACGGCTTTGTTATTCACTTATTGGAAAGAATTATATCTGAACTTGCTACGAGCGAAATTTCAATTTTCTAGCTAGTCTCTATGGCTGAGTAGGTTAGTTTGATTTTTTTTTGTAAACTCCGAAGACAGGTTTTGTCGCACCACGGCCCATATGTTCTTTTCATCTGTCTTCTATTGCAATACGGCTACCAGACAAGAGTCTGTACTAAGAATTTGTTTAGTTCTTTCACAACCAAGTAATATGTTGTGGGTACTCAAAATGATCGTATAAGAAAATTGTTTTGAACACTCCAACAAATGTTTATGATAAGAAATAAACTTATTTTGCACTCAAAAAAGTTTGATTATGAGGAACAAGGCTTGGCATGAGGTTTCGTGTCTAGACATATTGCTAATCCAATAAACGTACTTTGATGAAAGATATTACTTCGGAATTATGTTAGCCTTTTTTCAATATGGATTCCGAATTTCTGATAGTGTTTCTTTGAATTGAGATTCACTACGTGCAAACCTTTAGCTGCAACAAGTGTCCTTGCGTGAACACTGGTTTTAACAGCTTATCTAGTCTATCAGTTCTAATGAAAGGTAGCTTTCGTTTGCAATTAGAAAGCTTCCAGCTTAAATGAATTAACAATCGAAATTGACGGTTTTGTGACAGGTGACTTTTTTAATGTTAAAATTGTCACCCGGGATTGTAAGCTGGCTATGTACTGTAAATTCGGAGCTTTATTTTCCGTGAAGATAAAATCCTCGATAAATGGCTAAACTACTCTGTCGTTTTCTGATACAGGTAAATCATGCCCTAGTTGCAAATTTTTAGTGTCGCATATGTATTTTAACGCTATTCGCGAAAAAAAATTATCGCGAAAATTAAAATATGTACATTTTGGACACTGGCCACGCACTCTAGTGGCCATATTTTTTTTGACAGATCTAATTTGTTTTAGCTATTTTTGGCTGAAGGTCACAGTCAGTGATCATTACCATCTTATTAAGTTAATTCTGACAACCGGTTCTACAGAAGAATATTTTAAATCTTTGCTATCGCGATGAACCAGGACCCTTGGTGGCTATGTTTTTGAAGGATCAAATTTGTTTTAGCTAATTTTGTAGACGGTCACCCAGTGATCATTTTTACCATTTTTGTTCTGACAACCGGTTTCAGAGAAAAAGATCTTCAAAGTTTGTGTTACCATGATAAACTACGCCTCCTGTTCGATAGGTCCCATTTTCACAGGAGCGGAGCCCCCCCCCCCCCCCCTATACATACCAAGAAATTCAAAGAATGTATGTAGATATAACCCATGTTTCAAAATGTTATATATGTTAATATATGTTATATTGATGCATGCTGTTATGAAAAAATAAAGATATTAAAAAACACGCCTCCTGGTGGCCATGTTTTTGACGGATCAAATTTCATTTAGCTATTTATGTAAAGGATAACGTAATGCCTATTCAGTCTTCAAAATTATATCAATTGTAACCACTGGTTTCAGAGGGAAAGATGTTGGAAAGTTTCTTTCATATGCACACAAGGGAAACTAGCCATGGCCCAAAGTGGCCATGTTATTGACGGATACAATTTCATTTAGCTTTTTTGGAGAGGATAACATTTCGCCCGTTTTTTTTCACGAAACTTCGGGAAAATAAAACCCTCGCGGACATTTCCGAATTTACAGTAGCCAACATGGAGACACAGAGCACTAACAACCGCATGACAACCCTCTCTTCCCCATCAAGAGGATTGCAAAACTAGAAAGGACACTATAGTACTGCATAGCAAAAATAAGGACCAAACACAGAATCCCCACAAACAAGGGGACAACAACACACAATGAATCAAGTCTCTTTTCATCTCTGTAAAATAGTAAGTGAGTATGATCAGGAAATACCACAATCACAAACCGCAGACAACCCCGTGGCACCACGAGGAAGAGCCGCTCAACCATCACGAGACACCAGGTAGACAAATTAAGCAAAGCAACCAGCTCTCTCTTCCCCACTCAGTCTATTTTCGTGTATTTTTAAAGTTTAATCCAGTCCTCTTTCTTTAAATATTTTTAGCTTTCTCTTTGTTTATATGTAATAAAGACGGGAAAGATCAAGAAAAGATACAATCAAGTACAACACCTGACCTAGAATTTGACTCCATCAAACCAACGCTCAACAGTTGTCATCACTGACATTCATTACCTATATTACGCATGCGACCTAGATTGTTAAGGGTGTTATATTTGAGAGATTTATAAGATTTGGATGGAAGTTCCCAGACAAAATAAGCATGACCTTTCCCGGGGCATTGTCATTAATTGGGCCGTGGCATGGGATTTACAACAATGTAGTATGTGCGGCCAGCAAAGCCACAGATCAGCCTGCGCATACGCGCAGTCTGATCAGAAACTTTGCCAGTCCAAGTGTTAAGCTACTGACTGAACAAACTTTGGAGTGTCTAAGCTTAAAAGGAGGCTGCACAGGCTCATCTGAGTCTACACTTGTCAAAATGCCACATTGTTGGAAATCACATGTCGTGGCTCATTAATTTATTATTACATACTTACCGCATAAAACAAAATACCAAAGAAGGGTAACCATGAGATTGCAAATATGACTGCCACCAGAACCAGTAGTTTCACGGTCCTTATTCTCTGTCTGAACAAACGCACACTTGAGGAGTTCACACCATTTGGTTCCAGATTTTCCTTTATCCATTTCATCTTCTTCCAAACATATACAGCCACCTGGGTGTAATTAGTAGTCAACAAGATGACTGGAATAACGTATGAGACGGATAACACAAATACCGCATTCAGTAACGCTAGTTTTCGTGGAATGTTGCTTCCACACGATTTGATTGTTCTTGTTCCACTACTACCCACAACTATTGTTTTATCAAATACTGAATATTCGAACAACGTCGGTGTAGCTATAATAGTTGCAGCCATCCAAATCAAGATAATCAGGACAACAAGCTTCCGGTGGGTGATGCGTTTTCCTCGTTTTAGGCTGCTCATGATGACCTGTCGTCGCTCAAAGGAGATGAACACGAGGGTGTAGATAGAGCTGCTGATTACTAGAATCGGACAGAAGTTCACCACTTTACAGTGTATTTGACCTATAATGAAATACAGTAAAACCTGTCTTAAGCGGCCATTTAATAAGAAGGTTAAATTGTTTTTAAGACAGATTATCGCTTAATGCAGTTCAAACGTATTGCAGAATGCTCCAAGGGGGAACATTCTGCAATACTTTCGACCTTCATTAATCTACCATTGGTCATTAAGATCTTTGTTTTGTATGATATAGTGTGGCCGCTTAAAACAGGTTTTACTCTACATGATCATACAGGAGTGCTCGTGCTTTAACTCCTTGTCCCCTGGGAAAATTTTCACGCTTTTTTGTCGTCTGCTGCATCTTTTTAAAAATAATTCTTTTTTAATTTTTTTTTTTCAGAATTACTTTCAGAGTGTCTATCAGATTGGATCAAGATCAGACCTGAGGTTTTGATGGGCATGCTCTGTGTCCAAACTGTCTGCAAAAGATATCAGCAGATGACACTAGGAGATAAAGAGTTAAGCGAGTTGGTTTGTTTTTTTGATGACTTACGCCCCGTTTTAATCAGTACTAATCTGCGGATAAAGTGGCTTGCTCTAGGACTCAACAGAATGACGCCACTGGCTTAAAGTCTCGAACTAGCAACCATTCGATCCCCATTCTAACGCTCTACCATCAGAACCAACACGTTGGTGGAAAATGCAATAAACTGCGAAGCTCTGTCGAGTATCTTTAGATCGCTTTTTTGCAACAATTTTGAAATGATATATAACAGGGGCACGAATGTCAGATGGTGTTATCATATGCCATTGAAACTACATTTAAATCGCGTTTTTCTTGCTCTATGCAAATATACTCAGAAGAAAAAGTTTAGTCAGTATTTATGTTTTCTCCTTAAATAAACAATACCGAATATATCATTGTCAAATTGTATACATGAGTTGTCTTTACATGTACTTGTTTATTGTGTGATATATGATGCCGCTATTAGACTGTATCAACCTAATATCAAAATACACTATGTGCACGTGCTGCGGTAAACCGGCAGGGTTATTTTCTCATATGCTGTTTGATATTGAAAGAGAGTTGTTCCAATTGCAATTATCCGGAGAAATTTCAGTGTTAGCAAGCTTAAGTAGCCGTCCAGGCTATCGACAAATTACAGAAATACCGCGTTTTGACTTCTGGAAGCAGGTACACGTGTTGCTGACGTGCCACGCAGTTTTGGATGTAATGAACAAACAATTTATTGTCTGCAAACATGTTTCCGACAGCCTGGCAGTCAAAATGACAATGCTCCATCAGGGTGACCACGGATAACGATGCCACTTGAAGTTAGGGTCATAGTGACGTCAACATGACGTAATTGTTTCATGACCACTTGGAAACGTCTTAAACACATTGGGTATGCAACAGGTACGAGAATTTCCGTCTATACTGCCAGAGATCGTCTGAGGGGCGCTAAACTGATTTTTGAGTTTGAAAATTTGAATTTTGATATTGAACCCTTTATGTAATTTTGATGAAGAAAATGGGTATATTTTCGGAATGTTTTGTTAAAAATGTTAACATGTGTAAGAACTTAAATGAATATCAGGTTGAGTAAGGTTTTTGCCAATATTAAGACTGCCTTACAAAATCATTTCACACAGTGTCTGTACTGACTTAACTTTTTCTTCTGAGTATATTATGTCATATGTAAAGGCCAACATGACATATAACGTTATATGACATGTAAACCGATATTCTTGCATAAATACCTATTCGTATAGGTGTTTTAACTCATTGTGAAAGCAACGAAAATTCATGCCCAAACCAAAAGAATGTAGCTGGCCCTAATATTAGGTTTTACAAATTCAAGATCAACCTACGACCACTACTTGAACATACTTTATAAGGTCCATATCTCTACTGAGACATACCAAGACCAAAAGCGATGGGCCCATTAGTTTTAAAGGCCAATATTTTTTACATAGTTTAACTTAATATTGGAATGGTAGACGTTCATGGAAACCAAATATCTAAGTGTCTTGATCCACATCTGAATTAAGGGTGAGGCTGGTGCCGTGAAACCGGTTTAAGCCCTCCAGTAAAATATTTCACTGACCGTTCCAAGGCGGCACTCATTTTGTGGATCTTTTATGTTTTTTGTCTTGTGTTTGCTATGCCTTTGTGTGCGTCTGTTTATATGTGCCTTGTGGTCACCTACTGGGAAACGGCTGACCTTTTGGCTCTCGTTTGAGGTGTCTTACTGAGAGTTTGTTACTTTCCCATTAGTTTCTTTGGTCAGGTGTGGTACTTGATTGTATCGATTCATGATCTTTGCACCCTTACTTACTTCTAATTGGCCTTTTGATTTTTCAAAATAACGTGTTTGCAATCCAATAAGTGCTTCCTTGGCTGTAGGGTGAAAGGTCAGTCCTGGCCTTTCTTGCTGAATATCAACGGCCCTGACGTACCACTTTGATCAATCGGCTGGTGCCTAATGCTTGTCTTTTGCTGGGCCCACCGTAGCTCAACTTGAGTCTTTCCTTAGCCCTGACTATATGTGAGTCCTTTTCTTTGTTTCATCATAGTGTGTTAAATTTGATTATAGTGTTTCTCTGTGATGATACATTGCAAAATTTAGGAAGTTATGGATATTGAGAAAAAAGGTTTAAATGATGTCAGTCTCATATGTGTGACCGTGGTTTGAAAAAAATATAGGCAAAGCTTAGCCTTAGGAACGTATCTATACTCATTGTCTCATAAGGTTAAATATACATGAAAAAAAGTTTGGGAACACTTCAAGCCCTTAGTATTTGTTTTTAGAATTCCAATTACCAGTAGCCTGGCTAATATCAGATTTTTACTGCATATATTTTAAGCATTGTCTATATTCTGCTCAAATTAATTACATCCACAGGATTTTGTTTTTGTGCTACAGAGGATCCACACTGCCACAGGTGAATAATCTAAATTTTCCTGAAAGCAAGTTTGTCCTTTAGTTTCTGCACACCATAAGATACATTTTGGAAAGCGAAAACAGCAATAAATAAAAGAACTGAGCATACTGCGTGAATAAATGGATTTGATTTCGAAAGAGTGCACAGGCCCAGAACCGCACTAGTGTTAATTATCTCCTTTTTGCATTGATTTCTATGGATACCGAAGTTTTTTGATAATTTCAAAAATAAGCCACTAAGAAATAATTATTGTGTGAAGCTATGAGCAGACTGTGAAGGAAAGTCTTGTAAGGTCATATTCAATTTCTGGCTAGAATCCAATAACATGCAAAAGTGTATACACAAAGAGGGAAATGTAGCATGAAAGTATCCCATCAATAAAGTATGACTTCTCCTCGGACAAAAAGTCAGGAAATAAAAAAGTGATGATCAAGTTTCGTCACACATACTGTCAGCTTTTCGCATGCGCAAACAGGATACAATCAGACTTCATGGTAGGGATTTATTGAAAGAATATCAATGGGCTCCTAAAATCAGAAAATGAATTCCTATATCCAAAATGGCGGCCTCAGGCTACAGTAGTTGCTGGATACTTGTCATTTTCACGTCGAAGTAAACTTTGGATACTGCAGGTTTAGATTAACTGAACAATTTTGTTAAAACATTATCAGAACGTATAAAAATCTTAATGCAAAATATACATGCGTTACACAGCAGGTGTTCCCAACTTTTTTCCATGTGTAAATATATATCAAGTGAGAGTAATGACTCTGTCTTCAACAGTTGTACAAAAATCTACTTTTTTAAAAGACAACAACATTTAAATGCACTAGGAAGCAAATTTCACTTTGGTGTTAAGTAGATTAAGCTTTACCTAGGATTCTCATTTCAACAAACTTGGTAAGCCTATCATCTCTTTTGCTACATCACAAGTACCAAGGTCATTGACCTTCTGGTTCTGGGGAAGAAGATTTATATGGGGTTTTAAACTGTAATATATGGGCGTGCCGGTCATTTAGGTCATGTGACCAGAACAATTAGTTTAGATTTTAACCAACTTATCATGTGGAACCTTCTTAGAATTTTTGAGTTCAATTGGCCCATTTGTTTCTTAGATAACTATAATTTGATTCATTGATAGGACTCTAATTTAAGCAACCATGGCTGAAAGGACAAAGGTCAACCTTGTCCTTTGCAACTTAATAATAGCCAGTATCTCTTTAATTTAAACTTAACGATTGAGAATATTGAATTTTGCCCCATTTAAATGCATTAGGAAGCTAATTTGGCATTGACTTTAAGTATGTCGAGGCCAACCTAGGATCATCATTGTATTACGCATCCCAAACGCTAAATACCAAATTTCAAGGTATCAGCATACTGGTTCTAGAGAAGAAGGGTTTTAAAGGGTCTTTACTATAAATGAGCGCGGCAGCCACCTGATCAGGTGACTAGCAAAAATTTGCATTTATCATAATTGACTGTTGTCAGGCCCACTGGGGTTTACCTGTTGGATTTTTGTTTGCTCCGGTATTCAGTTTTATTTACTGTTGAGTCCTTATCTTTGCTTTATCTCCTTTTTATATCTTGATTTATATGTTCTAGGAGATGATGCATTAATAAGTTAGGGGTCTTTCATGCAAACCAAATATCTATGTGTATTGATCCACAACTGAACTAAGGATAAGGTTGGCGCGCTGTGAAAACGGTTTAAGTCCTCCAGTAAAATATTTTACTGACCGTTCCAAGGCGGTGCTTCTTTTGTCGATCAGTTATATTATTTCTGTCTTGTTTTTGTTATGCTTTCGTGCGCATCTGTTTATTGATGCCTTGTGGTCACCTGCTAAGAAAGGGCTGACATCTTGGCTCTCCATTGTGATGTCTAATTGTTAGTTGTCACTTTCCCTTTGGTATCCTGGGTCAGGTGTGATGCTTGATTGTATCGATTTCTGATATTTGCCCTCTTTCTTACTTTCATATGCAATATGAACTCAGTGGGTCTTGTGATTTCTGAGAAAACTATGTTTTGATATATAGATGGCCCTCAAAGATCAACATTGACCTTTGGAACTTATATAAAGCCAGTGTTCTAGTAGGTTAATCATATTGAGTGAGAATAATCTATGTGGCTTCAGCAGTTTTCAAAAATCAATTTTCAAAAGTTTTCCCATTTAATTGCATTAGTGATCAAATTTTGTCCTAACGTAAAGTGGGTCAAGGTCAATCCAGGGTCATCATTTATATAAACTTTGTAGAACTTGAGTTTCAGATGCTGCATGCAAAGTTTCAAGATGATAAGAGCTCTGGTTCTGGGGTAGACTTTTTTACCATATATGGGCGTGGTTGCCATATTTGTCATAGGACCTAGATCATTTATAAAAGCTTTTGTTCCCTCTTCCTAAGGAGGCACAACATGATATTTGCTGCCAAGCGGTTTCAGAGGATAAGATGTTTGAAATTGTTGACGACGACGACAACAGCGACATCGCCGAAAACGACGAACATCAGAGCATAGGTTTCTACAAGCTCATCTTGTAAACCAGGCGAGTCACGTGGGCTAAAACAAAGCCAATTATATGGTGTATTTTGTATCTATAAAATAACAAATTGTACATTGCTTAGTATAGACGAACCTTGTACCATCAGAGCGACTTCTTATAGGTGTCAAATTGTTTTGTGAGACCACTTAAATGGGAAAAAACACTTGCCCTAGAATTAAACTCATTTGAGTTACATGTGTACTGAGAGGAACTAGAAACTTAAACATTTTACATGAAAAGGTAGTGTCAATGGAAACTTTAACACTGTGTATTAACGACAAACTTTACATATCATCTGCATCATCTGTAAGTAAAATTGCTTAGCTTTAATCCTGTAGTCTAGGATTTTTAGCAGCTATTATATGAGTCATTTTGTAGGTACATCCCCTTAATCTTATTACCATTTACCCTCATTTCTAACATTTTAATTAGTATTCAAGGATAAAATCATAGTATGATTTGCATATCCCGTTATTACATGAAACGTGTATGTATTAGCTTTAATTTGGTACCTATTTTGTTAGCCTAGAAGAATCAGCAGATGCGATATAGATACTTTTGTAGATATGCCCGTCTCAAACTTTCTGCGTTTTTTAAATGTTTTGTTTTAATGTTCTCGAATATGCGAATTAGATTTGGATATCAGAATAAAAGGTTAAAGTACTATGTCTCGATTTGCATTTAGTACCAATTTTGGTAGTCTAAAATAGTAAGCATCTTAGATTGGGGTTATTTTATACGAACACCTTCTTAAATATTTTTACCATTTTCCTATTATTTCTAATATTTTCATTAATATTCATGAACATGCAAATTAGATAATTTGTATATCATACTATTGGATTAAAGTTTATTATTTCTTTTTATATAACAAATTTGACAGTCTAGAATTGTTAGTAGTTGGCATTTTGGTAATGTTGTACATCTAGCTTATTTTTTCTACCATTTTTGTCTTATTTCTCATGTTTTCATAAAAATTCACGAATATGCAAAATAGTTCATTTGCATATTTTACCATTTGGGTAAAAGTACTATATCTAGGCTTTGATTTGGTTCCAAGTTTGGTAGTCTAGAATAACTAGTAACTGACATAAGGGAAATGTTATAAATACACCCCTTATTTTTCTACGGATTTCATTTCTTTCTACGTTTTTATTAATACTCATGAATATTTTAAAACTAAAATTTGTATATCAGTACATTGACTAAAAGTATGCTATGTTTTGATTTAGTACCAAGTTTAAAAGTCCAAAATGAGTTACTGCTAAGAAAAAAACACACACAAAGTAGGTCTAATAAAACCCTGGGGTTGGTGATAGTTGATACATTATTTTACCTCAATTTTTAATTTTATCAATTTTCATGAATATGCAAATGGATGAAAGAAAAGGACTTGTCAAATTGTATCACTGATGATATAACAACATGCAACAAGACGTTTTGGTGCAGAAATCAGTTTATATTATGTTTTTTTTATGAATTTCCCTTATTCTTTTTAACTTTACACCCAAATCGATGAATATGCAAATTAGATAATAATTCTGCATATAAGATCATCCGATGAAATTACTATGTCTAAGCTTTAATTTGCTAGCACGTTTAAAAGTGTATGAGGAGTTGCTGATGAGATATTTATAGGTATAGACCCTTTATCTTTGAAATAGAGGATCTTACATAAGTGCTGACGTTTTATTAAATGCATTAACGAGTTGGGGAAAAGAGATAAAATGCGAGGCTTGCCGAGCATTTTATCTCTTTTTCGCAACGATTTTAATAAATTCAATAATACAAAAGCACGAATGTTAGATTCTATTTATCATATGACAAATACTTTGAAATCTCATTTCTGGCGTAAAAACGGAATACTTCTGTCATTATGTACGCAACGTTGTTATGGACGTCATAACGTTTCCCGTAAATCTGTAAACCACTAGTGGTTTATCAATTTTATTGCATGGCGTTATTTCACTCCCAGACGCGACGTCATATGATAAATCGAATTACAGAATTTGTTTAAATTGTCATGCCTTCCTGCACAACATAGTGATATCATTGCAATGCATGTTTGAACGTTCTCATTTTACAAATCTGGCGTTTCTTTTTCTTATAATGAAATCATTCCTGACACATTTGGGTCAGATAATATGCACGCACTAACACAACAAAACCTTTGCTAAGTCAGAAGCAAGATTACTTTCCCAAGTTGTCCAACTCATCCCCCACCATTTACCTCTTGGTCACATTTTGAATTCTAATTGCATAAACTTACATCAGTAAATACCTCTGTTTATGAGAAAGTGTTTTAAGATTTGCCTTCTTCCTTACTTTGATTTTTACCATCCTTATCACTTTACTCTGCAGATTTATATTTGTTTTTCTTCAATTTGGCGGCCATCTTGAAAATATACAATTAAGATCGTGAAGACGCCATTTGTTTTAGCTAGCCAACATTGGTTTTTAGATATAGCATATAAACAAAAACACCAATTTTAGAGAACTTGAAATACAATTTCGAAATAAGTCACACTATAAGCAATAAATGGACATGTCCATGGTATTTTGGTAAATGTACCTGTATCATAGAATACTATAGTATGGTAGAGTATGTTTCCGCGTCGAGAAAAATCCATCATACAACGGGTAGCTATTAAAGGAAAATATATGCATATTCTTTCCTTCAAAAGTAACCCCAATTAGAATAGAAAATAATTTTAGAGGTAATAAAATAAAGAAAACGTCAGAATTAAAGTACGCTAACATGGTAGTCATTCAAAATCGCAAAATTTTGATGCCGCGAATATTACAGTATCTAACAGCACATCTACAGTAAAACCTGTCTTAAGTGGCCACTCAAAAAAGACCAAAATTGGTCTCTAAGACCGATTATCGCTTAATGCAGATCAGATGTATTGCAGAATGCTCCAATGGGAGTATTCTGTAATACTTTCGACCTTCACGAAGCTACCATTTGTCATTAAGATCTTTGTTTAGTCTATTTTGAGTGGCCGCTTCAGACAATTTAACTTTGCATCTCTCTTACCTTCGTACCAGTCTTGATCATAATGTGAAATATCGTGCAGCTTCAAAGGCATGACGTAAGCTGCCAACAGTATATCGCTCACAGACAGGTTACAGATGAAAATGTTCGTTATTGTCCGTAACTTCTGGATCCTCACTACGCAGTAAATGATCAGCATGTTACTGGATATGGCGATGGTTAGAACTAGACCCATTAAAGCTATGTATATCATTATTCCAATCTCAAGACTCGCCGGTTCTGTTTCCATGAACAGTGTGGTTGGATGAACGAGATCTCCGGTTTGGTTAGAAGAGTAAAGTTCGGTTATTGTAGTATGCTCGAAAGTTGTAGTTACCATGCCTTCTGATGTCATCGTGACGTATTTACAGATAAATATACTTTTGCACCAATCAGATGATTCTTTGCATCATTGCTAATATGTCCGCGTACAATTTTTGTACCACTCCAAAGCTGAATCCATCATTTCATAAACACTACTTCTCATTTAAAAATGATTTGTTCAAGTGTTTGAATTTTTAAAACATCTAAATTTAACTGAAAAGTACCATCCTTCCTAAAACAGCAAAAAAAAAATAAAAAAATAAAAAAAAATGAATAAGTCATTAATATTCAAAGAGTTCACTCTTATGTAAATACTCAAACGGGATCTTTTGTTTTCATTTTTGTAGATTATAATTTATTTTAAGCTTAATTAGTAAAAATAAATGAACGGTATTTAAATAAACTACCTGTAATAACAAATTTGCATCCCTTCCATCAATTGAGTAATATTCTTAAGTTCTCAATTTGCCATTTTATCTTTACCTATTATTACATTTATCTTTGTATGAAGGTATAGTCGACAGATAAAGCCAAAGTGACATGAATCCAGCTTCCTGAATCGTTTACATATTATAATTATTCAGATATATTCCAAGAAAAACATAATTGCACAACGTAACTGCACATGCATCGACAACCACAACGCAATTCGTTGTACTATAGATGGCAGTGACACAGCATTTCTTGTCACAATGTGTTTTAGCGAATGGACATTATTAGAAATTAGCTAGTATTTGACATAACCAATGCATTAACCTGCGCATCCGGCGAAGAATCAGCTCAGCACAGACACCAACCATGTAGGATCAGAGCATTGGTTTTTCACTCATAATGGAGCTAAAGACTAGTTTTATTATGCGCCCAGCGTAGACTCAGATCAGCCTGGGCGAAAGCCAAGGCTGATCTGAGTCTTCACTGTGTGCACATGTCATTATGTTGTTTTCCATACTTTAGCTTAATCACTTTACAGCTTATAAACTATACTTTTTGCATTATCGTTTTCTCCTTAGATGTTTCTTAATTTAGATTAATCCACATACATATCAATAATAGTAGCTCATAAATTCAAAATAATTTCCGTTTATAGTCCTTTCTAGGTGCATCAACTGCATGATTATATACTTTTGTGATTGCATTTTCTCTGAATTGTTTCAGATAAATAAAGAAGAGTCCATCGGAAACCGTTAAACCGCAGGAGAAATGAAAATCGACGCCTCATATAGTGGATTATGTGCTATAATGATGCAACAGGCTTGTATATGTATTTGACGATAATTATATACTGGAGCCATGAACCCATAGCTACTGTCGTGCCGACCAAAAGTGACAGTGACGTAATATTTTGTTTTCAATCGTTTAGTAAAACATTAAATTGTACAATCCACTTGAGCTAACGCGAATCGAGAGATCACTTGTGTATTAATCCTATCCTGCGGATAGGATTAAAACACAAGTGATCTTTCGATTCTAAGTCGCTAATAACTTTGTAAACAAAACATTACGTCACTGTCACCCTTAGCTGGCAGGACAGAAGTTTAGTTGATGTCGTTTCAGAATTCAATAAACCAATTATTAGCACACGATCAGAGTGAAGTTACGTACTGGTGAATTTCGAACCCAGACGAATTAAAGATCAGACAATTCGAATTTACAGCACGTGAAAGGGGAAACAGGTAGAAACCGTTATAAAACGGTATCAAAGGTGTTAACATAATTCATTATATACTAGGTAGCTTTCAACTGTTTTTTTTTTACCTTTTATCACTTTATTCACACCGTCATCTGACATACAGGGGGCCTGGGAGGGCAATTCCCCTGCATGCCTTACAAACTACAATTCTAATGCACTTGCAAATGCAACGCGACGTCTGATTGGATAACGTCATAAATTTGTGACTGTCGGAAACCCGACGACATTACGTAACGTCGCTTTTCATTGGTTGACAAGTGAATATATGCAGCTGGCAAGCGGTTTTATGCAGCTGGCGTTGCTGAATGTATAGGCGCAACAAAATACATTTTCACTGTTTTTTGAAGGGGAAATGTTATTGGTGCATTAGAATGGGGATAACCATATTCAAAATTTTTATTTGGGGAGGTATATCGTCGGATATACGTTCGGAAATCACGTTTTACGGCTCCGCTTACGCGTCGCCGTAAAACTAAATTTCCGACCGTATATCCGACGATATACCTCCCCAAATGAAAATTTTGAATACAGTTATCCCCTAAATATGGTATTTTGATGGTTAATTGGTACGCTTGCTCACTTCTTTCGTTCATCTATCATCCATTTTGAAAGCAATAACGAGACAGCTGTACACAATCATGAAGGTGCTTTTTTCATTGCATTTTAGTTTTCTGATGGATTTTGTGCTAGTTTGACAATGAGTCTTTGTAATAATTTGGAAAAAGCTTTAAAATTACCACACTCAGTTAGCAAGATACTTCAGACTTATGGGTGTATTCGCTTGTTGGTTGCGGTGTGTCAATTGGCACCACCCTGCTTGTGTTCTAGAAGCAACATTATAATAATTAATTGGGCCTCGTCGCGAGAAAACCTGTCTTCGGTGGTTTGCGAACAACAAAGGCGCAGACCAGCCTGCGCATCCGCACAGTCTGATCAGCGCCTTTGTTTTTCGCGTTTTGGAAAGTATCATATCCAAACGTGCTACAAGCCAAATTTCAACTTTCTAGCTGGTCCCTGTAACTGAGGAGAATGGTTTGAATCTCGCGTTGTCGGAAACCCCGAAGACAGGTTTTCTCGCGAGGTGGCACAACCAAAGAAATATTGCATCTACCCTCTCCATCCAGACAGAGGAGTTGAGTCAAGCATGTAGGCATAATTGTTCAAATCTCAGTATAGGGTTCAGGGTCTGTATTACTTAACTTTTCGCTTACTGTAAAGGCGGCGCCTCATAAATGCGTAATTAGGACTAGCCAACCTTAGGCATAGGTAAAAGCTGAAAAGAAGGCGTGGTTTTATTCAAAAGTAACTATATCATCTTGTGCCACAACCTCAGTCATTATTTAGGCCTTAAAACGCCAGCAAAATAACTGCATCTGAAAATGTCTATTTAACATAAGCAGGGGGCAAACATTGCGGACCCAGATCAGACTGCTCCTACAGGAGAAGTCTGATCTGGGTCCGCACTGTTTATCTATGAGTCTTCAAATAGTTTAGTGGACGACAAAAACATACATTTTGTGATTATGCGCTTTAAGGGTGAATAAATGTGAGTTCAGTGTGTATACTGTTAGGATTTTCATGAAATGCACGCACGTTTGCGCGGCTCAAAAAGCTTATTAACTGTTAACCAAATTATAATTAAAACCTGATTTCCCTTCCTTAGTAGATGAAATAGCCGAACCACGCCCAGATATGAATATTAAAGTTGCCGCCTTTACAGTAAGCGAAAAGTCAAGTAATATTGCATCTCAACCTATTGCTCTCATAGCACGGCAGCAATTTAGCTTTTCTTTTATATAATAGATAACGGTTTGTTTCAATGAGGATCTGCTTTAGTCAATGGGTATATCAAGCTCAATGTATTGTATCTATCAGGTCTTTGTATTTGTTCCGTGTATGTTCAAATGTATCTAAATAGCCTTTTCTTGTAGCTGTATGTTGCATGGGAATGTAAGAGAGTTTTTTTTTTTTGCTTTTTGCAGTGCTACTATGGATAGGGGGTGGTCGAGACGTTTTGCAGCAAATATATAATATTTGACAATAATAAAAATATGAAGGTCTGCTGATAAGTAGATGCTCCCTATGTTAAATACAAATAGTTCTTCAAGAAATGTCAGATTAATATTGTTATTTTTTGAGCCATATTTTGAACTCTCTAAGTCGATTTTGAGATTCCTGGCGTTGCCAGAGCATATGATTTATTGTTTTTCCTTTCAACTGTTAAGTCAACTTTCTCTGTAGCTCAGTAGGTAAGCAACACAACATTAAATTTAGTATTTTAAGGTGAAATAAATCAATGCGAGTTCTAGTCTCGGTCAGGCATGTTTTTGTCTACTTTTAGTGTGTGTGTGTGTGTGTGTGTGTGTATTTTCATCATGGTATATATTTTATTTCATAATTGATTAAATTTCAGATGCATTTAATTTTACGTGCCCTCTGTCTTTCTGGTAGTGTCAGTATCTGAGCTGAAGTCGGAGTCCGATGCAAGATCAATCACCACTGGCCCATGCTCTTCCTCTACCCCAATCCCCTTTAACCAGTATTACATGCTCTACAGATAAAATATGCTTGACGCGCTTCAAAGTCGTCAAGTTGGACCCTCGTCGTTCTAGACTGCTTAGATTTTGTTTGTCTCGCTTTGTCAACCGCTCAATGGTACTCTTGCTGACCCCGGGCATTGCCAAAGGCCGTTCCTTAGCCTGGTTCAATGATATTTTCAGCCCATCTTCCTTCTCCTATTTGCTAAAGATTGCAAATTCCATCTTACGCGTCTCCTGTTCCATTGCAACTCTTCCTGTACATGCCTTGGACTGAGAAACGGCCTTCTAATCGGTCGACGTGAACAAAGTCCGACAGCTTTAAGCCTCCCTTGAATGCTTGACGTCGATAACTTCACACCAGCGTTCCAATGTTGGTGAAAACCGTGATCCAGCCATATGATGTCTGGTACAAATAAACACAAGTGTTCTATCATCATGTGCACGTGGGCGTCCCAAACGTGGTCTATCTTTAACTTGGCCAGTGAGTCCATGTTTAAGCGCAAGTCGGCTTACCGCAGTGTGATTTACCCCAGTCCTCGACATAACAGTCCTGCATTTTTTCATTCCGATAATATATTTTGTCCCTTATATAGATAAACGACGCCTAGTCATGAAACAGAATAACAATAGTTCGCGCCTTTTTCACACAAAAATTCTACCTTCATTAGTTGCATTAAATAAAAGAGCACCCCATGTGAAATTCATGCGTCCATGTTCAAAATAAATTGCATGATTTTTATTATGTTATGAAAGTATGATATACTTATCTATATATATATATAAGGTTGGGTTACACAGCATTGTTACCATGCTTTGAAAAATTGAGTCCCGAAGTCAGTGGTGCTTAACTTATGACGCCGTATATACTGGGCCTTGTCGCGAGAAAACCTGTCTTCGGAGGTTTGCGATCAACAAAGTCGCAGCCCAGCCTGCGCAGCTGCGAAGTCTGGTCTGCGCGTTGTTATTCGTTTATTGGAAAGTATCATATCTAGAATTGCTACAAGCGAAATTTCAAGTTTCTAGGTAGTCTTTGTAGCTGAGCAGGCTGGTTTGAATCTCACTTTGTCGGAAACCCCGAAGACAGATTTTCTCGCGGCGTGGCCCCACTAGTTTCAGTGAAAGATGGTGACTCAAAAGGGCTACTCTTTCCATCCTTTTATCAGGCCATCAACTCATTTCACTCAACACCCTCTCTCTTTAATTGATTTTATCCTCGTAAATAGCAAGTAACCCCTGGGTTTTAGTGATGTTTGCGATCAATTTCTGCATCAAGAATTACGGGATCACAGCCCTACGTTTGGAATTTAAATTTTCATAACCTAACCAAAACGTTTATCAGTCACATTGCAGGTGTGCACTATAATCACTGCGTGAGTCCGTCTGTCCGTGGTCATTTAGTTAAAATGCTGATAACTCTTGAACCACATGGTAAACGAGATTTGATGAAATGCAAACATATGCGTGTCACAATGCCTAACCACTGGCATGTGTAACAGCCCTTTTTGATGGATGAGGGATTGCTGAGCATCAGCCCAGCTGGTTGTGGTCAGTTGGTGAACATGCTCATAACTCTTGAACCATAGGGTATATTTGGATCAAATTTTGCTAACTTATACATTATAAGATTGTATTTGTTATATCAAATAAGTAATATAATAATAAACAACAAGAAAAATGTGACACTGAACAATCTTAATTATTTTATTCATAAATCCCAAGAAACCATAAGTTAGAACCCTCCAAAATAATATCAAATTTTATATATGTCAGCAGAGTTTGCCTCCTTATAGGCAAATAAATGTTCGTTTATTGGATGGCGAATCAGTGATAAGCTTATAAAACTGGGTTTGGCTGTATTTGGACATATTCAGGCATCATGGAAGAGTTTTTGATCACTTTTTGACCGCTGTCACATACTTCTCAACGAAAGGGCAATCAACTCAATTCCTACCTTATGTTTCTCCCCACAGGAGTCATAACCTGGCATTATAAAAATAAAGCCCTTAAGTACAACACTAGATGCCAGCAGAGTGTTTATTATTTCACCACTCACTATTTTTCTATAGTAATACTACACTGACCCCACCACAAGTTACCTGGTAACCTTGAAATTCCTGTCAGAGTGGGCCCTGTCACTCAGTTTCAGTTTCTTGATCAACACTGCACAATATACAAATCTTATTGGATAAATATTAATAACCATTTAGGTTTTATTCACAGTCTCTGTAAAAACAGGACACCTTTAAAGTTCGTTCAAACCACCAGCTGACAACTACAGCCAAGGCGACGGACACAACCTGAAGCAAAGCTATAACATAGGAAGCAATTCCAGTTTGTAGAAGCACATATCCTACAAGTTATTTTATGTCAAATTTATTCAAATATCAAACTTTTAATCGCCAAATAGGAATTTTTGACCCCTCTACCAGAATATCTTTAGAATCGTCCAAACTATCCTCTGGTGCCTTAGCAAAAATGTACATACTTGTATCTTGTCTTGACATTAGTGATTTAGCTCCCTTATGCAAAACGTTTGCATAACGTTAGTGAATATGCTAATTTGTTGCAACATGCGATAAGGCGCTATTTTTCACTCTCGCTAGTATTTATTGATACAAATATTTAATATTAAGCATATTTCCTATTTGAGAGGACTATATAATATTATCTGGGATGTTGGAATTAACGAATACATATATCTTGAGCAAGCTACATATTTAGCTCACCTGAGCCAAAGGCTCTCGGTGAGCTTATAGGATGAGACTCGAGCCGGCGTCCGTCCCTGCGTGCTTCCATCTGTCCGTCCGCTCACACTTACAAACATGAATATCTCTGAGACCAGATGTCCTATCAAGATCAAATTTCGTCTGCAGCATCATTTGGGTGGGGGATTGACTGCATTTGATTTTGGGTAATATCGGGTCAGAACTCTGGTTTACATGGCAAAAGATAGCTCCCATAGGGTTATAATGGGGAAAATCTTGTGACCACTCTAGCTCCTATATTTTTAATTGGTTCTTCTTTATTCTTGCAGGTAACGAGGACAACCATAAAATCTTGGATAGGCTCGAAATTTTACAGTATCCGACGAAGGACTTATGAGGTAGCTGCCCTTGAGCGTTTGGAAAAACATAGACTTTTAACGGGAGAGACGTTGTGACCACTCTAGTGCCTTCATTTTCCAATGGATCTTCTTTATTCTTGCAGGTAACAAGGTCAACCATAAAAGGTTGGATGGATTTAAATTTCATCAAGATTCCATCACTGACTTATGAGTAAGCTGCCCTTGAGCGTCTGAAAAATCAATGAATGATGTTGTGACCACTCTAGCGCCTTCATTTTTGATTCGCTCTTCTTCACATGGACACCCATAAAATCTCGGATGGGTTCGACATTTGGCAGGATCCGACCAGAGACTTATGAGTATCCCTCCCTTGCGCGTCTGAAAAAATGCCCATAGACTTATAATGGGAGATATGTTGTGATCTCTCTAGTGCTTTTAATTTTGAACGGATCATCTTCATACTTGCACATAAGAAGGACAACTATAAAAGCTTGGATGAGTTTGAATTTCGTTAAGATTTCATCGCCTATTATAGAGTTAGCTGCCCTTGAGCATCTTAAAAATAGGCTAAATATGTTGTGACCACTCTAGCGCCTTCATTTTTGATTGGATCTTCTTCATTCTTGCTGGTAACAAGGCCAACCATAAAATCTATGGGTTGGAAACGGCCAGATCAGACCTTAGACTGTGGAGTTAGCAGCCCTTGAGCGTCTTGAAAAATCCCCATATACTTATAATGGGAGATCTGTTGTGACCACTCTAGTGCTTTGAATTTTGAATTGATCTTCTTCATTCTTGCAGATAAGAAGGACAACTATACACACTGTAAAAGCTTGAATTGGGTTGTATTTCTTTAAGATCCCATCACCTTTTATTGAGTTAGCTGCCCTTTAGCATCTTAAAATTGATGGATAATGTTGTGACCACTCTAGCGCCTTCATCTTTTATTGGATCTTCTTCATTCTAGCAGGTAACAAGGTCAACTATAAAAGCTTAGATGGGTTCGAAATTCGGTCAGATGAGACCTTGGACTTCGAGTTAGCTGCCCTTGAGCGTCTAAAAAAATCCCCATAGACTTATAATGGGAAAAATGTTGTGACTATTCTAGTGCTTTCATTTTTAAATAGATCATATCCTCACTTGCAGATAAGAAGAACAACTATAAAAGCTTCGATGGGTTTGAATTCTGTCAAGATCTCATCACCTATTATAGAGTTAGCTGCCATTGAGCATCTTAAAATTGATTGATAATGTTGTGACCACTCTAGTGTCTTCATTTTTGATTGGATCTTCTTCATTCTTGCAGGTAACAAGGACAACCATAAAAAAATAAATTGAATGAGTTTGATTTTCGGCCACGCCCATCCAATAGCTACAGAGTTCGCTGCCCTTGAGTGTCTTAAATACAACTGTATAATGTAGTGACCACTCTAGCACCTTTAGGGAGCGCAGTGGCTCAGTGGTAGAGTGCTTGACTCGAGACCGAGGGGCCGCGGGTTTGAGCCTCACCAGCGTCACTGCATTGTGGTCCTTGAGCAAGACACATTTATCCTAGCTTAGTACTGGTTCAACCCAGGAAGACCCGTCCCTGTTTAACTGAAAAAATGTTGATGGGACGTAAAGAATCAAATCAAACAAAACTCTAGCACATTCATTTTTCATAAGATTTTCTTCATCTTTGTAGGTTAGCAGGACATACAAAAAAGTATCGATGAGTTTGAATTTCAGTCAGATCCCATCACTGACTACGGAGTTAGCTGCCTTTGAGCATCCGAAAACTACACTTTCACCAGGTTTCCTCTGCAATTTTTATTCAGATCGTTTAATACTTGCAGATAACTAGAACTGGCATAATATCTTATGTTTTTGAATTAATTCCTGGTCACTGTTTCAAGTCATCTGCCTTTGAAAATCGTAATCATGGTGTCTCCAAACATAATGCAGGCTCCCAGGTGAGCGATCGTTGCCCATTGGACTACTTGTTTAAAATTGGCGAGACATAAATATATATCTAGAGTTTCACTTCTTCTGGGTCAGCTCTTAAACACCACAAGCAACCGTGGTGTATGGGATAAGCCTATGCCTTGTAAATCAGGGGTCACAGGTTCGATTCCCGGCTTCTCCATAAAACCACTTTCGGTGAGCCTTAGGGTGTTCCCGTTATAAAACCAATACAAATCTTAAACCAACCCAGCAAACTGGTTTATACCCATGAAAGCCACAAAAAGGTGTAGGGGATAAGCCTACACCTTGTAAGCCAGGGGTGGCAGGTTTGATTCCCCGCTTCTCCATAAAACCACTTTCCTTTGAGACTTCTGGAGTTCCCGTCATAGAATAAAAGTACACAAATCATAACTCCTCCCGACCCAGTACTGGTAACTACCCATGGGAAAGCCACAAAAAAGTTTTTTGCCTTGTTAACCAGGGGTCGCAAGTTCTATTCCCGGCTTCTCCATAAAATCACTTTTGGTGAGCATTTGGGTGTTCCCGTCATAAAACCAACACACAAATCTTAAACCAACCTGGGCAGAACTGGTTTACCAAGGAAAGCCACAAAAAGTTTCTTTGGCGCAGGGGATAAGCCTATGCTTTGTAAACCAAAGAAGCCGTCATGGTGTAAGGGATAAACCTATGCCTTGTAAACCAGGAGTCACAGGTTTGATTCCCGGCTTCTCCATAAAACCACTTTCGGTGAGCCCTTGGGTGTTCCCAACATAAAACCAACACACAAATCATAAACCAACACGGCGGAACTGGTTTATACCCAGGAAAGCCACAAATTTATTTGCCTTGTGAACCAGAGGTCGCAAGTTCAATTCCCAGCTTCTCCATTAAAACCACTTTCGGTGAGCCTTTGGGTTTTCCGGTCATAAAACCAACACACAAATCTTAAACCAACCAGGCAGAACTGGTTTATACACAGGAAAGTCACAAAAAGGTGTAGGGGATAAGCCTATGTCTTGTAAACCAGGGATTGCAGGTTTAATTCCAGGCTTCTCCATAAAACCACTTTCGGTGAGCATTTGGGTGAACCTTGCGGAACTGATTTATACCCTGGAAATTCACAAAAAGTTTGTTTTGCCTTGTAAACCAGAGGTCGCAGGTTCTATTCCCAGCTTCTCCTTAAAACCAGTTTCGGTGAGCCTTTCGGTTTTCCGGTCATAAAACCAACACACAAATCTTTAACCAACCAGGCGGAAACCAGGGGTCGCAAGTTCGATTCCCCGGCTTCTCCATAAAACCTAGTGTGGCTAGCTTTTGGGTGTTTCCGTCATAAAACCAACACACAAATCTTAAACCAACCTGGCAGAACTGGTTTATACCCAGGAAAGCCACAAAACGTTGTTTTGCCTGGTAAATGTTTGATTCTAAGCTTCTCCATAAAACCACATTCGGTGAGCCTTTGGGTGTTCCCGCCATACAACCAACACACAAATCTTAAACCAATCTGGCGGAACTGGTTTATACCCAGGAAAACCATAAAAAGTTTTGCCTTGTAAATCAGGGGTCACAGGTTAGATTCCCGTCTTCTCCATAAAACCACTTTTGGTGAGCCTGTGGGTGTCCCGTCATAAAAATAACACACAAAACTTAAACCAACCCAGCGGAACTAGCTTCTACCCAGGAAAGCCACAAAAAGGTGTAGTGAATTAGCACTATGCCTTGTAAACAAGGGGTCGCAGACTCGATTCCCAGCTTCTCCAGAACCACTTTTGGTTGAGCCTTCGGGTGCTTCCGTCATATAATACACACACGAACCATAAACCCGCTCAGCCCAGTACTGGTTACTGCTCAGGAAAAGCCACAAAAGTAACGTAGCCCTGTCTTCAGAGACGCTTTAAAACCAGAACCACTGCCAGTTGAGCCTTCCGGTGCACCTGGTTGTAAAACCATAACCCACCCGGCCAGTACTGGTTATAGCCAAGGACCAAGGACACAAACAACTACCAGTCTCTGCTTCTGAGACATTCTAAACCATAACCACTGCCAGTTGAGCATTGGGTGTTCCCAGACACAAAACCACAAAAAACATAAACCATGTTGGCCCAGTACTTGTTACAGCCATGGAACAGCCAAACAAAAGTTGTTATTATTGTACGACACTTTGGTTTGCTTGCTGGTTGGTGAAATCGTCAGTTAGTGAGTATTCTCATAACTCTTGAACCACATGATATATTTGAATCATATTTGCATATGTATGCACGTCAGCATAGTGTAAACACTGACATGCGTAACAACCCTTTTAATTGAAGCGGCTTTGCTGAGCATCAGTCAGGCCGATCATAGTCATATTCGATAATTTTATTTTGCCAAATACATTAGACCTATCAGCACATAGTTCCTACCATAACTCGACTAGTAATGACCCTAGACAAAGATGCAACAACACATTGATTTTCCTATGGAGATTTCAGTGATAAAAATTAAAGCTTGGCAATTTGATAAAAACCCCGCTTTTCATAATTTGTTTTTCTAAACGATCAAAACACACTTGACATTTCTGGTTGTTGCATGTCCAGACTACCATTTCGAGCAGTCAGACTTGATTGGTATTGGATATTTGAAGGCTTAAACTGTGTGGGATTACTGCTCAAATTTGCAACCTGAAAGATTGGACCCCTGTCACATTTAAATGTCTTTCACGTCTTTCCTCGTGACAACATCCGTAAAACTTTTACTGTTATGCATAACCCAGTCTTTGAACATTCAGATACACTTTCATTTGCTTTGCTGACTTGCTTCTTTTGTAGATAAACGGCAAACAATTTACACACGATTGCTGAAATTAATAACTACCGATACCTTTGATGTGTTATCTTTTTATTATCTAATTTTTTAGAATATTAGATTGAATGATTAAATAAAGATATTTTAACTTTATACCAAAAATAAATGGATAAAAAATAACATGAATTTAAAATACAAAGCCAAACGTCAAAGTACTAGATTCCAGGCTGATGTAAATTACTTCTGCAGCGATGCTATTTTATGGCTTTACAATTTATTTGCCTTGAATTAGCCTTGGCCTTCCCATTGGTATCCTGGGACAGGTGTGGTACTTGATTGTATCGATTCCTGATCTTTGCACCCTTACTCACTTGAATTAGCCTTGGTCCAGTCGTCACTATTTTGGGTTCTGTGGTATTCAGTATTTACTATTTTGTTTGATCGATAACTACCATCGATATAAACAATTTTTTTTAAAAAGTCAAAAGAAATATAGGCTTTTCCTTTAAGGTTAGATTTTTTAAATTCATTTTTTACTTTCTGCAGGGCGTCCTTAATCCCCTGAACTATGAGGTTGCTCCCCAGATCCTTGAAAATAATTACCAGTGCTTCCCAGCTACCTGAAAACAAATAACGCTTATCTCCAGATCCAGAAAACCCCTGGGAGCTCCAGATCCAGACCCTCAGTTATATCCAATACATGTAGTTCCTTCAATGAAGGGCAGATTATGTTTCGCCTGCATGGTTCAAATGTACTGAGATTGCGTTTATTGCACTGCCTTTGTTACCCTGATTTCTCACTGGGCAATAACGCTTCTAATCCCAATGCTGCAGCGATTATGTTGCTGAAGTGGTCGAAGCTGACTAGAATATTTACGTTAAGATAATATTAAGCTTCTGAAAAAGTATCCAATTTTATCTCCACCACTTATCTTTTTTTAAAGATATTTCTTGTTGCTTATGTTATCTAAGCAATGATTAGAAAAGCACTACTATTGCTTTTGTATTAAGCATAAGTGGGTTGGGTGTTAGGTATGTCTGTCCTTTTTATATCAACGTACATGCTAATTATGATAAGTTATCTGGGAAAAATATCTGGGCTTTCTGGACATTTTCACAAATTGATCTCAAGAAAATTTTATAAGTTACTATTACATTATTTTTTTTTATCAAATATTGATGCATACTTCATTAAAAGGTTAATACTACTGTCGTGCCAACCAAGAGTGACAGTGACGTATGTTTTGTTTACAATTGTTAAGTAAAACATTAACTTGTAAACATCACTTGAGCTAACGCGAATCGATAGATCACTTGTGTATTAATCCTATCCTGCGGATAGGATTAATACACAAGTGATCTATCGATTTTGAGTCCCTGATAACTTTGTAAACAAAATTTGACTAACTGTCACTCTTGGCTGGCAGGACAGTAGAGTAATGTTGTTTCATTTAAAGTCATATATTTCCGTTTATGTGTTGTAATTAGCGGATAAACTGATAACGGAGAGATTAAATCAATTTCAGTAAGGGCTCTGCGAGGGGACTTATTTTTTTTATATACCTGTACGCAACAAAATTTATCTCACCAAGATAAATATTAACATTTTATCAGAAATCACCTTAACCTTTCATGGGACCTGGTTATTACCTCCACCTCCTGCAATGATTTCATAATCACCTTCTTAAGATTTGCCCTTTAATCTGCCATAGCACCTAGGGAGTGTTACCTGTTTTAGAGTGTAAAAAAATAGGTCTCTAACTTTAAATATCTGAAATTGGCCATAAGGTTGAAAATCTAAGGGGACCCCCTTTTGAATTTTCTGGGCGGGGTGTTTGGGTGGGCGAGATTGTTTTAATCCTGGGTAATTTTCTTCAGGCGTCGTAGCCTAATTATATTTTTTGTGTGGTGGTGTAAGTATGCATGGCGGCCGGGAGATTGATACGAGAATAATTAAAAGTTTTGTTTAATAAAAAATGAGTTACAATAAATGAATAAAAGTCTTGTTTTTTTTTTAAATAAAAATCTACAATTTTTCCATCATAGCGTAATCAACTTTTCTACTTCTATTAATCAATAGATTATAATTTTAATAGTAGTTTATCAACATTTTTTCTCAGAAGTGGAGTATGCAGTTTGTGACCGAATCTATTATTTGCCGTTGAATTAAAGACTTTAATGGCTTTAATTCAATTTTGATATTAGTACACACTCAGTTTAGGTTCAGTTGCACACTGTTCAATGGTTTTACAGGTCACAATAAAGATTGATTGAATTAATCACACTCGTTGATAAAAAAAGCCTATAATTATTCTTTCATCATCACGTAAATAACTCAAGCTGAATAAAGGCCAAGTATCATTGTGGTTTCTACGGAAGTCCAGGAGTGATGCTCTAACCACTGGTGCCCAACTCCGTCACAACGATTTTCAGTTTTTCACTGATCCGTCACGGATTTACACTTACAACTGTGACTAAACTTTTAAGACAACATCGCGGACTTCAAGCGAAAATATGCCAGGACACGCATAAAGTCGAAAGTAAGAATAATTTAACCTGGAAGCATGTTTCTATTGATTCATAGAAGAAAAATATTGAATATCTTGTGCATATCTGTTGTAATTTCTCAAAGACTAACAAAACAAAAAAAATAAAATGTCACTGTATGCATGAGACAATGTCACGGTTTTGACAACGATTCTAATGGAACTGTCACAGTTTATTTAAGACATTTTTAAAACTGCTTAAAATTATATTTCCTTGTAACCTTATAAATGCAACTTTAAAATGGTCGCTGCTTGGTCCACCTTTAAGCAGGCAGCTTGACAAGTAATTTGTATGGGAAAAATAAAACAATTCTGCATTAATGCACAGCAACTGTGTATAACTAGGAAATGCCATAGTCACCGATTTCAGACCAGCTCAGGGCACCATGAGGAAGAGAAATAGAACACAGACAGCCACAATACAATTCTTGTAAAGCTATCAACTATCCCCTTTTCAGCTATATAATTGCTTATACAGATCCACACTAGCAACCACTGGCATTGTTAACCAGGGGTTCCGTGTTCGATCCCTAGCTTCTCCAGGATGTCGAATTAGACTTTAACCCATAGCCTCATCTCAATATGACCTTATCTAATTAACTGTTGTGGGACATTAAAAACTCGAACAAACATGCACAAAATCTATGCAAATCCCAAAGTGAAATAAATCATTCAGGCCATAGCTGCAGTTTTAATCCTGAAATATTCAAGTTGACCAAAAAGGCTCCAGTGAAGATAAGCGGGGGGTGGGGGGGTGGGGGGTGGTGGGGTGGGGGTGGGACTCCATAACACATGTTATTGAGTATTGTACTCCATGTGATGTGGTAGGAGAAGGGGACTCAATATACAAACGGACAGGAATCTGTCACTTCAGAAATATTCCATGACAGACAATAGAGTTTTAAAAAAATATTTGAATCACCAACTTTCAACTTTCCATCGTCTTCGCAAAATACCTCATAAAGTTTCATGAAATTCTCAGCAACAGTTTAAAGGATGCAGTTTTTGTATAACCTGTCTTAGCGCACAAAAAAAGAGAAATGCACAAAACACGAGGAATGTGTAGTTTTTAAAAACGAGCAAAAAAGAGCAAAATTTTACGCCATTCTGACGTCACTTATTTTATGTTCACCTCTATTCACGTTACTTTTGATGACGTCGTTTTTGTGATGTCCCAGCAAATGTACACGAAAATTAAAATTATAAAAAGAACCAGCATGTGATTTTCCTTGTTGATACATTAGTGTGTGCCAGATAAGTCGTTACTTTTTATATTATGCAACACAGCTTTTTATTCATTAATATTTATTTACTCAAAACTCAAAACTATGAGAAAAGGAACAATTTAAAGCATTTGTAGTGAAAAAAATGCATTTACTCTGCAGTTAAACTGTCAAGTCCAGGCTGTGACATTGTCTTAAACAGACAGTAACATCAAAACTCTGATCGCTGTCCAAACCGTCACACTTGTGTACAACATGCAGCAATAATGTTGGTGTTGCTTTTTCAGTTAGAAACGATATACAAGTAAGAAATTCGTAGTCGGAAACCAAACTGATAGTTTTCAAACAAATAAAGCATACATATGAGCCGCGCCATGGGAAAATGTGTCTTCGGGGTAAATTTGGCCATTTTGAGATTCTGTAATTTTTAGACAGGTCATTATATTAAGAGTAAACTCGTTTTTGTTTGATCAAATTATTCAAATTACTAGAAAAGATATTGGAATTTGAACTTTGAACGGCTTGACGTTGATTTTAGAACTAACGTTGCGTGACGTCACGATGAGTCATTCACAACGTTGCGAAGTTTTTACGCATTTAGACATCCGACCATCGCTGTTACTAGCATGAAACTGGGTCGCGACGTAGCTCACCCCTACTGGTGCTGGTAAATCAAAATAATTGATTTTGATCGTAAGTCAAACGTACTTTAATTCTTGCGTATTCTTCAATTTTGACATATAAATGATTACCATAATTCCTTGAGGCGCCATGCCATGTCAGCCTTCGTTTGAAGATGTGCACTAAATGGACGTAGCCGTCGACTGGTGCTATATTTTCCTTCAACTTTTTTTTCGCCAGCACAATTATGGATCATCACGGACACATCTCCGTATAAAATTGGGCACAAATTTGCCCATTGACTTTTGAAATTCGGAAAAACCTGGCCGCGACATAATATGTTCAACTGCCCATGAAAACTAAAATGTTAACTTGAACGTAAATGTTTTCTTGTTTACATGGAGAAACTCTCCGATGTTAAATATACTGTTTAAATGCCAACATTTCTTTACCTTTATGAACAGTATAAATTCCATGCTCAGTTGAGCTGAGCACTAAATGATGTTATAACTTCGGGACCTGGAGCAGGTTTTGCACCCTTACTTTGATACTTTGTATACTATGGTCGCCCTCTCGGGCATTTGGCAGGGCCTGTCCTTCGCATTGTAACAGCAGAATCGGGGGAGAGCAGTGGCTCAGTGGTAGAGAGCTTGACTCTAGACGGAGGGGCCACGGGTTCGAGCTTCACCAGCGTCACTGCGTTGTGTCCTTGAGCAAGACACATTACTCCTAGCTTAGCACTGGTTCAACCCAGGACGACCCGTCCCCACATAACTGACATATTGTTGATGGGACGAAAAGAATCAAACAAACAGACAGCAGAATCGGCATGGTAATTGTTCTGTGGAAAAGGTAGATCAAAATTAAATAGGTTGCGACTTAAAAACACATGGCATTTTCTTCTCAAAGAAGTGATTGCCTTTCAGCTCACTGGAAATGCCGCCAATGACGATTTAGACGAGTACGTAAACAATTGAAGTAATAAATAAAAAAATGAAGTTATTGGCCGACGGAGTGTGACACTACATATCGAGGATTTTCGCAATGGTTTCTCATTTGTTCAACCGATGCTCAAAATGTTGCACTAGTAGAAAATCAGTTCCTAACCCCTGGTACGTTGTTATTTGATGGCCTGTATGATGTAGGCAAAACAGTCTGACTGTTTCTACAAAATGAAATGTTCTGCAGTTACACAAGCCCTACAGGTTCAGTTAGCCATATGTGTAAAATATATACTCAGGAGGAGCACTGACGTTTTCAGCAAAGATCAGGAATCGATACAATTAAGTACCACACCTGACCCAAAACATTACAAGCGTTCGCGAGCGTATTTCCTTCGTTTTAGGGTATTTTTCTCAACCATCGCGTTAAAGTCCGACCCAATGCAGCAGCAAATTTTCTAGTCCGACATGATGCAAAAATGTTTACTTGGTTATTAAGATTCAACACAAAATTGGATCTGAAAAATAAAATCACAAAAATGTGTTCTTGCATAGTTGTATCACAACCTTGATAACTAGTTTAAATTAAAGTTTCGGCGATGGGTATATTCTTTTATTCACTGTTGTTGTTGTTGTTGTTTAAGATAAACCCTTATATGCCCAATGGAATTTCACAATACTGCCAAAAGGACGGATCCATTTCTGATTCAAAGGTTGTTGGGTAGTAATTTACAATTTCGCTCAATGCGCTTAGCAAACAGTGCGGCGTCTGATCTTGTTCTACACTGTTTTCCCATGTCAAACAAAAATGGCGCTAGGCTAATATAAATTGGTCACATAATTTCAAAACATTATCAGTCGGCATAGTTCATAGTGTATGCATACTTAGCCAGTAGCTGACAACTACCCTACTTGAACCGGGGCAATTATTGAGGATAATAATGTTGTGTAATGTTTGACCAGACAATAGCTCGAGCTCACAATCTCAGCCTACAGAAGCAGTATTGCTTATTTGCCTCACTGTACTTGACTTTGCTATCCAGAGCGAAATGCCTCATCATTCCTTACCTTAACCGTACGTGCAGAATATACTTCTCACTGAAAAAGGATTTCAGTCTACCGAACAACAAAATCATACTCAAACCTTCTCACCAAAAAAAAAAAAAAATCAAGACATAAAGAAATCTGGTTGCTATGGCAGTGCGGATACTTATTCCTATTCCATTCGATTTTTTAGTTTTATGTCGGCGTAGTGCGCCCCTTGCCTATAGCATATATAGAGTGTGCACATTACCCCCAGTTTTCTGCACCCACGTAGGCTTTAAGAAAGGGATTCTGGCTGTATAAAAACGTGGGGCATTTGAATACATGTAGTTTGAATTGTGTAAATCTAAATCAGGCCCGATCGCACAGGTCTTGTCTTGATAATTCCGTATGTACACTGCCTTCACTGCATCTCCAGATACTAAGTTAAGAATGGAGATAGGTTAAATTTGTTAAAGTTCGCCGCTCTTAAATTGTTGAACTGAACGCTGATTTTGAAAACAGCAACATTACACTGCGTTTCATTCCGCATCTCCGTCTTTGTTGACAATACACATGCGCGTGGGTTATAGGTGTTACTGAGAAAGAGGACTTCAACTTCTAGTGGGAACCTTTGGGGGAAATGTTACTGCCTCTCCAAGTATTTAGTTCAGTTATTAATAAGCTAAAAATCTTGGAGTGTGGGAGTACTACTCTCCCCCACTCAAAGAAATTACGACTTAATGTTCTGTGAATATTTCCGGTAGGAAACTTACTTGCAATTAAGTTAAGTACAAAACGATGACAAAGTCATCTTAGAGATTCTAGCTTAGTGAGTTATGGACTCAAACCGCTGGCCATGACATTTTGTGTGTCTTGAGTATTTTTCACGAACCTTAAAATTTTGTTAAGACTCCCAAAATAATGGTCACGGGGCATAATAATTCGCCACTTTTAATTTTATCAGTGATGTCGCCCTTTCAAACAGTGCTCTTCAGGATTTTTTTTTTTTGGTATAACTACCATGACAAAATTAATGGATGCATTTTTACAAAACTTAAAGGTATGAAGAGCAAATAGAAAAAAACAACAATATTCAATATACATGAAAATAACTACACTTTGAAAGTAGAAACGTTAACGTCACAGAAAAAATGACATTTTAGCCATGACATGAGATTTCCAACAATGTGGAATGTGCGACAGCAAAGGCTCAGACAAGCCTGCGAATACGCGCAGTCTGATCAAAGCCTTTGCTTGTCGCTTGAATATTCTATGACTGTTAAGCTACTGACTGAACATCATTTGGAGTTTCTAACTTAAAAGGAAGCTGCACAGGCTCGTCTGAGTCTACACTTGTCAAAATGTCAAATTGTTGGAAATCTCATGTCACGGCTCATTTTTTTTTAAATTTGTGTGTTTAAATGACTGCCATAAGAAATCAACAGACACAAGGAAACTACAATAAAAATGTTTATTGTGTATATCAATTTGCTTTAATCTTGTGCTTTTTTCATCATTGTAGCTTCAATAGTTTTGCGACAACTATTTTTGTAAGAAATCTGGAAATACATTGATTTAAACGGCGACGTCACAAGGTGGCAAATAATAACTATTGTTTCTCGTGTGAAACAAATCGTGTATTATACTTCTTTTTTTTATACATGAATGCCACCTCGTGAGATTTTATTTATTTCACGCACGGTCACTCAGCGAAGGCTCAAACAAGTCTGCGCATCTAGCAGTCTAATTGAAGCCTTTGTCCAATCGTAAATGCGGCGTTTTCAATGTGTAACTGTTTTCGTTCAGCGGCTCGGATGTGAATACGAAAGGTTCAGACACACTGGTTGGTCGACTAAGGAAAGCTGGGATGTACATGCATCCGGCGTTCATTTATTTATTCATTTTTTTATTTATTAGTATTTTTTGTTAGAGTGTCTTTGGAGTGCAAAGATGTTGAGGATTGAGGGTCAATTAGCGTTTACCAAGCCGCATCTTTTTGGACAGTTTATTTCTCACCAGGAACCCGTGCTGGATCAGACCATGACAAATTTACAACAGAATACAATCAGTCTAAAATTCCTTGATTTTAATCGCATTTTATTCGAAACATGACTTGTCTAAATTGTCGTAATCTTTAATGACGCTCTCTTTAATTACGCGCGGCGCGAAATAATTACGTCAGACTTTAGGACGTCATATCTCATGACGTAATTAATCTCCCGAAGACACATTATCGCATGGCGCGGCTCATATACATTTGACACCCATAGCAGATAAAATTATAAATAAGTTCACTGTCTCCATCTGTTATCTGACTTGTTTCGTGACGACCTGTTGGCGAAAATCCAAAATTCGTTGTGACGGAGTTGGGCACTTGTGATAACATCACGTTTTACTTTCTTACTTAACCCATTTATGGCTAATGGAATTTCCCACCCTTATAAATTGGACGAATCAATTTCGAATTTAAGGATTGCTGTGTAGTAAATTTCAATTTCATTCAAATTTTAAAACTACATTCTGTACACAAACAGTGCAGAACCTGATCAGACGCCGCGTTCTGTGGCGTCTGATCTTGTTCTGCACTGTTTGCTGATGTCCCATAAAAGGACGCTAGGCTTAAATGGGTTAAGACTTTTAACTTAGTCCTTTAGACTACACACCCTTAAAAGCATGTATATTATGCAGCAGTCTGTATGCCTGGTTATAATCCCAATCACGGTTTATAGCCATGGTCCCCTCTTTAAATGCACGACGGTGGGTCAGGCCTCAGACTCAATGACGACACTGACTTAAATCTTTAATCGGTGGGTCGATGCCTGATGTTTGTCTGAGGCTGTGCCCATCATGGCTCAACTAGGAGTTTTCTTTAACTCTGACAGTCTGTTTGTTGAGAGCCATTTTCTTTGTTTCATCACAGTTTCCCTGTGATGATACATTGCATAAGTTAGGAAGCCTCAATGCAAGCTGAACTAACTTTGTGCATTTATAACAACAGAATCTAGGGTGAAGATTAGGCCAGTAAAATTAATTAAAGCCCCCCCCCCTCCCCCGGTGGCTTCGGCTGCTGTCCGTTCTAAGGCGGTGGTTCTGCTGTTGTTTGTTCATTGTTTGTTGTTGCTCCCATTGTGTTTTTGTGTTATGTCTTTGTTTATTTTGAAGAACTTTGTGTCCTTCTAATTTTGCAATCATCTTGCTGGGGGAGAAGAGAGCTGGTTGCTTTACTTTTGCTGTGTTCTGACTCTATTTTACGGTGCCATGGGTTGGTTTGTAGCATGTGATTGTAGCGTTTACTGGTCATATTCACTTAAATACCTTTTTATTACTTATTACTAACCACGTGTACTTATTCTTGTACTTATTTCGGACATCAACCGTATTTCAGACGATATTTCAAGTTTTTTTCAACTTAACTTTGCAAGAGACCTGAGGTATTCATGATTCCATGAACAGACCGCAAATCGATTTGCATTTTATTATAGATATCGAGCCACACCTGAGTCGCACGTGCAAAACAAGCATCTTGTTTGCTCCATTTGCTGTCCGTGTTCAAGCTGGCTGTTCCGCAATTCCATTTTACACTACCACTAAACCGTTAATACGATTATATTTTAAATACAAAACTGTTTTAATTCCTTAATTAAAAAAAATATTTCTATATTTTAGAAATTTTAATAAAATGTAAATTTAAGCAATGAATTCATTTTTTGGAATGTTTATGGAATCATATATACTTCGGGTATCTTGCAAAGTTAACGTGAAGCCCGAAGCTTCACTTACTTTGCAAGAGACCCAAAGTATTCATGATTCTATGAACATTCCAAAAATTGAATGTATTTCTCAAATGAATGACAACGCCTATTTAAACAAATAGTATATGAACAATTCTGACAAATGAGCACTAAAGAATAATATGTTGCACCCCGTGCTGATTATCGGCATTTTATGGTTTGATACTTTGACTGAATGAGAAATCAGCACTATATTGCATGTTTGTTTGACAACATCAGCGTAAGCTGAGTTAAAAAGCCTATGATTATCCTCAGGGAACTTAAATCAAGGTCATTACGCTCGCTAATCACCCATTAAGGACACATGTCGCATGTACTCGACCAAGCTAATTATAAATTTTCATCATATTTTTTAAGAAATTTTAAAAAGGTGAGGACAGTAAATTGGTTTAAACATATTTTATTTGTATACTTTGTACATAGAACAACATATAAAGACATACTGTACAATAATATACAGTATACAAATGGGATTCAGAAGAAAGTCTTTAGACTTATACGAATCTGTATCCCATTTAAAATATCATTTTACTCATTTTGTCGAGATTTGAAGAGAAAACCATTTCTGCACCAATGCTAATTTTGGTACTTAAATGTACTACGAGAGTTTGGAAACTTTTCAATTATATGTAATATAGCAAGAGGCTCCACGGGGATGGAGAATTTCATTTTCTAACGTTTAAGCAGATTATGAATGTATAATATAGTTCGTAATCTCAAGGTCAAAGAGTAGTATCTTAAAGGCAATTTATTGGAATCGTTTAGTCCTTATTATATATTCCTGTATGATGATGAAGAGTTGTCTATTTGTCTCGTCGGAAAGATCTTTGACTCCGTATAAAAGAGCAATCAAGGTTGGTTCGCATAATTGAGATATTGATTGCATCATTTCCTGGCGCAAATTATTAAATCTATTGCAATCAAACAGGTAGTGTATGGTAGTTTCTGGTCTACCACAAATGCAAAGCAGACTGTCAATGATGTTTTTTGAAAAGAAGTGGTGATTAAGAGAGCTACAATTCATTTTCAGTCGAGAATGATAAATTTGACCAATGCGCTTGCCATCCAGATAGAAACGAGGGACACTGATAAAGGTAGAATTAAGACTGCGTTTAAAAGCGCTAATACTTGGTGCATTTCTAGTAGTATGGGGTAGTTCATTCCAATCGCGTACTACTGAAGGAAGAAATAAATTGTAATACAACGGAGTATTTGAGCGTATGTATTTGTAATCAGATGCATTACGGAGGCCATATGCTGTATTATTTCCAACAGTAGAGGGAACAAGTGAAGACAAGTAGTTAGGACATAGTCCATTTATCATTTTGTAAAATAGTATTTGTTTATGTTTTTTCGGCAAGAGAGAGTATCCCATCCAACTTCTTTTAATAATTTTTCTATTGAAACTAGCTTAGTGGCACCACTGACAATACGTGCAGCCTTATGTTGTATTTTCTCTAATTCATTTGCCTCGTATTGCGTACAGTTATCCCACACGACATCAGCATTTTCAAGTAACGGTCTGATAAATGAAAAATAGATGATCTGTAGTGATTTTCTGTTAAGTTGGAATTTAAGTTTTCGCATTACATTTATACAATGCCAAGCTTTTGTTTTGATGTTGTTTAAGTGTTCATGCCATGAAAGATCATTTGTAAAGGTTACGCCCAGGTGTTTGTGAGACTCAACAGTGATGATGTCTTGCTGATTCATGTAAAGGGTTGGATGAAGTGGTTTTAGGAGTTTTCGTGATAATAGTAATGACTCTGTCTTTGATGGATTAAAGGTAACAAGCCAGTTTGATACCCATGTGTATATTTGTTAAAGATCAAAGTTTAATATAGTTGCTGCTTGGATTGGATTTTCGGCTATGATATAGAGGCTAGTGTCATCAGCAAAGAGGCGTATGGATGAGTTAATATTAAGTACAATGTCATTTATGTAAATAACTTAAGGAAGAGTAAAGGGCCAAGTATGAAACCTTGAGGCACACCAGCTTTTACGTCGGTCCAATGTGAGAAGACCCCTGGCAATACTACCCTTTGTTTCCTGTTGTTGAAATAATCAGTGAACCATTGTAGAAGATGCCCTGTTATTCCTACTGTTTGCAATTTGTAGAGCAGAAATTTGTGCCATACTCGATTAAACGCTTTGCTAATATCGCAAAATATTGCACACACTTCTTTAACTTCATCTATTGCTTTGCACAATGAGTTATAGATGTAAAGGACAGTAAATTTACACTACATACATTTAAGCAGACGTATTATACGTGACCTACTGGCCGCGGATTCGAACCTCACCGTTGTCACTGTGTTGTGTCCTTGAGCAAGACACATTTATCTTAGCTTAGTACTGGGTCAATCCAGGAAGACCTGCCCTACATAACTGAAAGATTAGTGATGTTACGTAAAGAATCAAATCAAACAAAAACCCAAAAGGTACCTTCTGTAAAAATAGCATATACAATTAAATAAACTTTATTATAAAGGCCTTGTTTCTATTTAATGCCAGTAAGGGTTAGGGTCTTGGCAGCCTGAATACATGCAAGTTAAGAATGAGGAGTGTTTTGCGATTTTTTGGTTTTTACATTTGAAAGCAATTAATTAGGATCGCTCCCCTTTTAAAACGGAAAATTTATAATTTGATTAAATCTAGGTTTTAAAGAGACTAAGTCTGCAACTATGAACATTTTTTGAAATTTTTTATTTTCTTTTAAAATCATTTGTAAAAGTAGAATTAAGTTATGTTTTCACAACAAATCTTTTCACTAGAGCTGAAAACGGCACGGAAAAGTGAATTTTCTTTAAAAAAAAGGTTGTTTTTTTCTCTTGTTGTTAATTATTTGCGTCCCTCCAATAATTATAGACAGTTAATTTTAGCTTAAATGCTTTTGTTTTGATACTGATAATTTGTTAAGATTTACGAAATTGGTAAAATGTATACCTGAATTCTAGTTTTTTACTGTGTTCTTGAAAAATAAAAAAACATTAGTTCTAAAATTAAACGATCAAAAGTTACAGACTATGCAGCTTTAACCAATGAAAGTCAATGATTTATCGACGGTGCGGAACTGTCCCAGCTGGAGCAAAGCGAGTGGACGTAAAAAGCCCTTTGAACCTGGCAGAAATAGTATAAAAGCTGTACAACTGTCACCTTTATACAAAGTTGTCAATTTACATGAAAAATAGCGAACCATACCTCATTGCTTAGAATGATATCATTTTAGGAGGGAAACCGTGAGAGACTTGACCACATTTTATCTTTGAATGCAGATTTTGACATCGGAATTTGGACAACTTTAGGTACATTGCCGTGGTGTTGTGAGTTTGCTCCCCGTAATTATTTTTTTACTTTACAGATCCAGTTGACCCATGACTTCTTCAAAAATAAAATCATTTCTTGACAAGACGGAATATCATTTTTAACTTTGGCTAGAGCCCTCGAAGGGACAGTTGTTTCCCTTGTTACATGGCATACTGTAAAAACATGACTGGTTCCTTTGAGCGCACCCGCGCGGTCTCGAAAGTTCGGTTTTAAGAATCTATCATGAGTGTAAGGGTAGGATATAAAAATCTGTCCCGAGGATCGCCGTTTGGCATCTCAAGGCTTGCCGAGTGATGACTAACGGTGATCCCGACCTACGGATTTTTCTATCCTACCTTCACACGAATAATGGATTCTTTTCCTTGCTTACCACTGTTTTTTATTTAAAAATAAGCTTCCAGAAGTCCCTGAATACGCTAAGATACAATTCCACATGATGACGTCACTTTAACATAACAATGACGTCACTTGACGGCAATGTCCAATACAACCAATGTATGTAGCCCTCACGTGACAGCCTGGGTTAGATAAGATTTTCTATCCCAGGGTAAAATCTCAGATATCCTTATCTGGTGTGCAAGAATATAAGAATCTATCATGAGTGTGAGGGTAGGATAGAAATATCCGTCCCGAGGATCGCCGTTTGGCATCACGAGGCTTAATGAGTGATGACAAATGGAGATCCAGAGGGACGGATTTTACTATCCTACCCACACACGAATAATGGATTCTTTTTCTTGCTCACCACTGTTTTATTTATTTAGTTGGTTATTTTAAATTAAGCTTTAGAAGTCCCTGAAAACAATAAGATGCAATTTCACATGATAACGTTACTTGACGTCCTGGGTAAGATAAGATTTTTTATCCCAGGGTAAAATCTCAGATATCCTTATGCGGTGTGCAAGAAAAGATTTTCTATTCCAGGGTAAAATCTCAGATATCCTTTTCCGATGTGCAAGAAAAGATTTTCTTCCCCAGGAAAAAATCTCAAATATCCTTATCCTGTGTGCAAGAAAAGATTTTCTATCCCAGGATAAAATCTTAGTTATCCTTATCCGGTATGCAAGAAATTTCATTGTTATATATAGCTAGTTTGGTATACAGATAAATTCATTTTTACAGTTACATTGTATTACTGGACTTTTCGCTTATTGTAAAGGCGGCAACTTTAATATTCATATCTAGGTGTGGTTCGGCTATTTCATCTGCTAAGGAGGGGAAATCAGGTTTTATAAATAATTTGGTAAAGAGTAAATAGGCTTTTTGAGCCGCGCATACGTGCATGCATTTCATGAAAATCCTAACCGTATACACACTGAACTCACATTTATTAACCCTTAAAGCGCATAATCACAAAATGTATGTTTTGTCGTCCACTAAACTATTTGAAGCTCATATAGATAAACAGTGTGGACCCAGATCAGACTGCTCCTGTAGGAGCAGTCTGATCTGGATCCACAATGTTTGCCCCCAGCTTATGTTAAATGGACATTTTCAGATGCAGTTATTTTGCTGGCTAAAGGACTAAATAATGACTGAGGTTGTGACACAAGATGATACAGTTACTTTTGAATAAAACCACGCCTCCTTTTCAGATTTTACCTATGTCTAAGGTTGACTAGTCCTAATTACGCATTCATGAGGCGCCGCCTTTACAGTAAGCGAAAAGTCGAGTAATACTGATTTTATTTATCAGGTGAAGAATGAATACAGAAATAAATAGCAATGTAAAGGAGACTTTCCCAGCCAGCAACAACCTTGGCTACTATCGGTCCGCCAGCCACACGCCATTGGAATGGCGTTTTGCTGGCGTGCTCATAGTGGTTCGCTTTTTACTTGATAACTGGGTTTGCTCTAGCAGACTTTCTCAACGCTTCTGCACGTATATCCTCCTTCACAACTACATCGGCACGTCTCCTTATTGCAGCCTTTAGTAATCTCAAACCATTCCCCTGGCTGTTTGCTGGAATCGAGGGAGCATGTCTTGCATGGGCAGTCGTACACCCCGGTACAATTGTAGGAGCCATCACAGTTGCAATGACAGTCGTAGCGCCTGCAGTTTTGGCCGTACGCGAAATCTCCATCGGCTGGTATAGTCAGGCTGATGTAGTCGCCATCATCCCAATAGTCAACGATACAATCCTGGCAGGCCCAGGATAGGTATAGGTCTGAAACAAAATGACAAGACGGTATTGCAAATAGTGTAGACCTGGACGAAATGCCGCATTAACCCTTTTTTATTATATACCTATAACTGATACAACTTTAGAACTGTCTGTTTCTGGCCATCTGATACAGAAAGCCGGATCAACGAACTGAGGTTTTCTGAATCCATATCACTATCCTTTAAAACGAGGCTAACGTCGGTTACCTGCTTTTGCGGCGACGTTACTTCAAGTAAATTGCAAGCATGGAACCAGAGACGGAAACATGTTGACCGTGACGTCCAGAAACGTAACGTTATGGCAAACATTCCCGCAATTTTTCGGAATTAAAGACCAAAACAGGTTTTAAAATCAGAAACAATGTCAGAAAAAAAGGCATATAATAAACATATTATCATAATAGTAACTTGATCTGGCGTACAGTATCACGTCTCGTAGATGAGGCCACACCATTGGATCACCCTCGACGCTACGCGTCTCGGGTGATCCGATGGTATGACCTCATCCACTCGACGTGATACAGTACGCCAGATCAAGTTACTATTATGATAATGTGTATGTATTCTGATGGTTTCTTTAACCTGATATGGTACAATAGACTTGGTACGGTTCATTGTATATTTTGAGGGACACAGCTTATATAATTGTTTGACTAAAATTGTGTTTCTTTTTCTGAATATTGTTTTGGCATTTGCAAATAGTGTAGGCCTGGATGAAATGTCGCATTATGCGGCATTTCATCTGGGTCTTCACTGCTTGCCAAAGTACCCCTTTAGGGGTTTACAGTATACATAGGATTAACATACTCTAAGATAAGAGCGCATAGTTAATTATTACTTAAAAAAAATGATTTTCTTTTTTTTCTCAACCAAAATATACGAGGGACATGATTTTAATGTTTGTAGAACTGTATATTTAACGAATCCAGCGAAAGTAAATACATACATTGAATACAGTAAAACCTGTTTTAAGCGGTCACTCAAAAATAGACAAAACAAAGATCTTAATGGCAAATGGTAGCTTAATGAAGGTCGAAAGTTTTGCAGAATGCAATAGTTTTTACCTGCATTAAGCGATATTCCGTCTTGAAAACCGATTTTGGTCTTCTTTTTCAGTGGCCGCTTAAGACAGGTTCTACTGTATATATTTAGATAAAATTAGCATTAGTCTATACATTCAACTTAAAACTGTTTCAAAATGTAGTGTTTTAATGATTTCCAAGAGTCAAAGATATACCTACATGTATATACAGGACATTAGAAATATGGTAGACGTATGAAAATGGTCGACTTTGTCGCTGACAGAAAGTAAGTGTAAATTCGGAAATTTTCGAGAGGGTTTTATTTTCGAGAAACTTCGCATAGGCGAAGTTTTGTGAAAATAAAATCCTTGCGAAATCGCGAAATCACTCTGTCGTTGACTGATATTGGTAAATCATGCACAAGTCGTAAAAATTTATCGTCGCAAATATGTCTTTTAACGCTATTCGCGAAAATAAAGTTCTCGCGAAAATTTCCGGATTTACAGTATAAACGATTGTCGTATGAAAGTGGAGGGAGTGCAGTGGCTCAGTGGTAGAGTGCTTGACTCGAGACCGAGGGGCCGCGGGTTCGAGCCTCACCAGCGTCACTGCGTTGTGCTCCTTGAGCAAGACACTTTTATCCTAGCTTAGTACTGGTTCAACCCAGGAAGACCGGTCCCTATTTAACTGAAAGATTGTTGATGGGGCGTAAAGAATCAAATCAAACTAAAAGAAACAAAGTATGAAAGTGGGTTTATACACATGTTTTCTAAAAACTTCGGTTGTGGACAGAAGATACTTAGTGCTACAGTATTCAGTATTTGCAACAAGTACTACTTGACTTTTCGCTTACTGTAAAGGCGGTGCCTCATGATTGCGTAATTAGGACTAGTCAACCTTAGGCATAGGTAAAAGCTTAAAAGGAGGCGTGGTTTTATTAAAAAGTAACTTTATTATCTTGTGCCACAACCTCAGTCATTATTTAGTCCTTAAAACGCCAGCAAAATAACTGCATCTGAAAATGTATATTTAACATAAGCAGGAAGGCAAACATTGTGGACCCAGATCAGACTGCTCCTACAGGAGCAGTCTGATCTGGGTTCACACTGTTTATCTATGAGGCTTCAAATAGTTTAGTGGACGACAAAAACATACATTTTGTGATTATGCGCTTTAAGGGTTTATAAATGTGAGTTCAGTGTGTATACGGTTAGGATTTTCATGAAATGCACGCACGTTTGCGCGGCTAAAAAAGCTTAGCAACTCTTTACCAAATTATTGATAAAACCTGATGTCCCTTCCACAGCAGATGGAATACCCGAACCACGCCCAGATATGAATATTAAAGTTGCCGCCTTTACAGTAAGCGATAAGTCTAATTATACATGTATTCATACTGTACAACCGCCTGTTTTGAAGACAGATTACCGTTTGAAGACAAAGCCTCTCGGATTTTATATAGAGGATCTTACATGAGTGCTCATGTTTTATTGAATTTATTAAACGAGTTGGGGAAAAGTGATAAAATGCAAGGCTTTCCGAGCATTTTATCTCTTTTTCGCAACGTGTTTAATAAATTCAATAATACAAGAGCACGAATGTTAGATTCTATTTATCATATGACAACAACTTTGAAATCTCATTTCTGGCGTTAAAACGTTATGATTTTGTCATCATGTACGCAACGTTGTTATGGACGTAATAACGTTTCCCGTAAATCGATAAACCAATATTCTTGCATAGATATCTATTCGTATAGCTGTTTACACCCATTGTCGAATGAACGAAAATCCATGTTCAAATCAGGAGATTCACGTGCTGTTTGAACATGGGTATGAACTTGAAAATACTTTAAATGAGCCCTGCATTATTTGCGTGGCGTTATATACGTAACGCATTGCGGACCAGACTGATCATTTCGCCGATGTTTTTGTTCGCGAAAACGTTGCGTACGGTTATGACGTCATGACGTTCGATAGTTCACAGCCGACGCCATTTTGTTTCGAGAAATCCAGTGTAAGAAAATGGACAATTTAATGTTTTAGCAGTGTTTTCAGTGCGAATTGAGCTGGAATAAGGTAAAATATGCAAGAATAACGATCACACATGTTTGTTTCATTGCATTAACACTTGCCGGGTCCCTCGGATGATGTTGAACACTCGGCCTATCGGCCTCGTGTTCAAACAGCATCCTCGGGACCCGGCAAATGTTAATGCATGATAAAACATGTGTGATCCCTATATTCTTGCATGGGAATTCGTAACGCGAAGCTGTTTGAAGCCGCAAAATCCATGTTCAAATCATGTGATTCACGTGCTGTTTGAACATGGCTTTTACTTGAAAAAGCCTAAACTGGGCCCTGATTTGCATGCATGACGTTACACTAAAATGCGTTGCGGTCGTGACTGATCATTTCGCCCATGCTTTCGTTAGCGAAAACGTTGCACGCGTATATATGACGTTGTGGCGACGTAATGACGTTCGAAAGTTGACGCTGACGCCGTTTTGTTTTGAGATATCAAGTGTAAGGAAAGGGATATTTAATGTTTAAGCGACGTTTTCAGCGCGGTTTATGCTGAAATCAGGTAAAATATGCAAGAATAACGATCACACATGTTTGTTTCATTGCATTAACACTTGCCGGGTCCCTTGGACGATGTTTGAACACCTGGCCTAATGGCCTCGTGTTCAAACAGCTTTCTCGGGACCCGGCAAATGTTAACGCATGAAAAAGCATGTGTGATCCCTATAGTGGTTTACAGATTTTATTGCATGGCGTTATTTCACTCCCAGGCGCGACGTCATATGATAAAACGAATGAATAGGTGAAGATTTTTTTTTCATAAACAATCTTTTATTTCACACCCAAATAAGGCATTTATCAATTCGTCAAAAATATTTTCAGGTCAAAAATAGTAAGTGAGTATGATCGGGAAATACCACAATCACAAACTGCAGACAAACCCCTGGCATCGTGAGGAAGAGCCAACAACAATCACGAGACACTAGGAAGACAAACAAAGTAAAGCAACCAGCTCTCTCTTCCCCATCAAGATGATGGCAAGACTAGAATGGACACAAAGTAACGCACAACAAAACATAGAATAATTACAAATCCCACAATGGGAGTAACAATCAACAACGAATTAACAACAATAGGACCACCACGTCAGAACGGACAGCAGCCAAAGTCAATGGGGGAGTGAGGGGGGGGCTTAAATGCGTTTTACTTGTACCAAATCCAGGTCAATCCTGGCTGACAGAGTTTTCATAATTGGGCCGCAACGTGAGAAAACATGTCTTTGGTGGTTAGAGAACAACAAAGGCGCAGACCAGCTTGCGCAACCGCGTGGCCTGATCAGCGCCTTTGTTGTTCGCTTTTGGAAAGAACCATCTCTTAGCTTGCTAAAAGCGAAATTTCAATTTTCTAGCTAGTCTCTGTAGCTGAGGAGACTGGTTTGAGTCTGACTTTGTCGGAAACCCATAAGACTGTTTTTTTCTCGCGTCGCGGCCCATACGAGGGGTGTTTCAAAAATAATGTCATTTGCATCAGTGCTCATATAGAGGAAGTGTTTTTGTTCATTTTAATTTGCTCTGCCCTTCAAAATACTCTCAGCCAGCCAGAACACACATATTTAGCCGGTCAGTCCATTTTTGGAAGCATTTTTCATACTCTTCAATGGGGACACCCATCAGACATTGATAAACAGAAGATCCAAGGGCATTTCTCGGATTGTATCTCCTTCCAGATAAATGATATCTAAGTTTTAAAAAGAGAAAATAGTCGCAGGGGTCAAGTCTGGCGAATACGGAGGGCGCGGAAGGACGGTAACCTTTTCTGATCCCAAAAAGTCAGTCGCAATACGTGCCTTGTGAGCGGGTGCATTATCATGCAAAAGTCGGACATACTTAAGTCATGTTTTGGGGCGGCGACTTTAGTAGTAGTTCTTCAATTTTCTCAGAACAACGTTTTTATAGAACTTGCCTGTGACCGTTCTGCCTTTTTGCATCATGATTTGAATAGCTGGACCCTTATTAGTGAAAAAAAGAGCATACAAAACCTTCTTTACCGTTCGTATTCGTTTGGCAGTACTTGGGCGTCTGACCCATATTCGGTTGGCAACCTTCCGCTTTGGTTCAAAATAATACATCCAGGTCTCTTCACCAGTGACTAGATTATCAAAAGCCATTTTTCTATATTTTGTGTACATTTTGAGAAGATTTTTTTGCCATAGTTACACGCGTCCGTTAACAAATGGGGTATCCATCTTGCATTTATCTTTCTAAATTTTAGGTGGTTCTTTCAAAATTGAATGAACTCTTGCTAACCATGCTAACGACAAGTTTGTCATTCCAGCCAATCGTCTTACGGTGAATCGAGCATCTGTTTTGAGGATATTTCGGATTTCTTCTATGTTACCTTTAAGTTATGTTATCTTTCAGTTGCTGCTGCCCAGCACTAAATAGAGAATACTAATGTGCGTACAGGAATTCAGTGAACAACGCTTTTTTGCGTTTATTTCGTTATGTGCGGACTGATCGCACAATGACCATTAGAATTTAATACATCTATAAACCGCCTAATTGGTGATATTTTTTTCGTTACAAATTGCATTGTCAAATGGGCTGTGATATGATGGAATTTGTCCTCATTTGAGCATCTGCATTTTTTAATTTACCCTAAATGCACCTTCGTACGGATCACTGCCTTTAGCAGTTTAGTTTACTATCGATGAATAAGTATACGGTTTTATAAGACGTAGTAACGTGTAAGGAGAAGGGATTCTTATCATATAGAAATCAAATGCGAATTATGGCCATAGTTTGGGCGCACAGAATTTTTGGCATACGAGAAAATATTGAGGCCTTCCCAGTGGGTACCCGTTCGCTTGTTCCTATGAAATAAATATCTGTGTTACCTGTTCCTCAATTTAAAATCTTGATTTTCTGTGTTCCCTGCTCCTTTTCTGATCATCAGATTTTTTTAAAAAAAAATCAAACTTGTTTTATTAAATAAATTGAACTATCTATCTGTTTATTCCAAATACTGATTTGTTGACACCAGACAATGCAAAACATGTATGCCAAAACGAAATTCCAGGCAACTATAAGAGATAAAATATAATAACCACAGGGCTCACCCGTCAGGTGTGTTTCAAGTCATGGAAAAAAGACTTATGTAATGCTGAGGTCGGAAAGAGAAACTAGTGATGGGATGGGAATGTGCTTGGAAATAGGTTGACCAATATATCAGCGGATGTTTTTGGGGTGGCTGAGAACTAAATGTTCATGCGAAGTGCATCATAGGCTATAAATAATGCACTAGTCATTTGTAGCCACTGCTTCACCCAAGCCTCTGAGCAGGATGGGGATATAATGTGCTGTGTTTTTACTTTTACGTTGTCTCAACAATGCGAAGGAAATGTAGGGGTTTGATAGACCTAGACAAACATTGCTGTGCAGTAAAATAACAGACTGCTTGGGAGAGCTGTCATGGTTTTGCCAGCTAGCTGCCCTCACAGTATGGTGGTTACTATGGGGAACTGCAATTACAAAGTCAAAGCTCTCGACATTCTTCTGAGCTGGGGGGGAGGGTGGTCACAAATGACTGGCGCATAAAGACGAAAGAAATTATGTGCTCCAGTCATTTGTAGCCACGCACAAGCCGGGCAAAATGCGCCGTAAGCACAAGGTCATACCAGAGACCTGTAGCCAGGAAATCAAAGCCCCCGCCGTTCCCCGGCTCTGTGGACGTAGTTACGAATGACTTGTGTAGGCCTGTTAGACGATGTAGAGCGCAATCCAATGAACAGCCTCCTCATTATATTTGGTTTTAATATTATTATCTGTTGCACTTGAAATATTTGTCCTAGAACTGTCGAGCAAGCAACACAGGCCATGACGCCGGAAAACCTGTCTTCTGGGTTTCCAACAAAGGGAGTCTCAAACCAGTCCCTTCGGCTAAACAGGCTAGATAGAAAATTGATTTTTTTTTCGCACGAGGCAAGCCTAGGGATGATTCTTCTCAAAAAGCAGACAACAAAGTTGCTGATGAGACTGCGTGGATGCGCAGGCTGGTCTGGGCCATTATTGTTACAAATCATCAGACAGGTTTTCTCAGTCGCGGTCCAATTGCTATATGTATCATTTAAACATGACACATATAAGAAAACAAGATGCGAACTTTGATTATCGTGAAATATGATACATTGTAACTCAGACAGAATTGTAATTTGTGCAGTCTCTTCAAAGCAGTTTCAGTGAATATATTAGACATATTATAAATACCAAGAGTTATCCTGCTGGTGACCGTTTTCTTTATCATATACGAAAGTAAACATGGTATTCATTGAACTGTATAAACCACGTGCTACCCATATGAACTACACTGAGGGAAAATAAGGATTTTTCTAAATCGAAAATGACTAAGTTATTTTATTTCACAAGAGATTCCAGACTTATTTTCCTATCATAAATATTCAAAAATGCAATTTTATATTAGGCGGTGTTTTATTATATGTATGTGCAAAATTCTGGTCCAAAAAATCATCATTAAAGACATTTTAAAAAAGAAAAACGATGTTCACTGAATTTCTGTACGGACTATAGGTGAGTGTCTTTTGATATCAAGTTTATCAGGCAAGGCTTTGAGAACGCATGTTGACATCGCGAGGCTTGCCGAGCGATTCAACATGCGTTCTCAAAGCCGAGCCTGGTAAACTTGATATCAAAAGACGCGAGCCTGAGTTAACACATTGTTGAAAAGATTATGACGTAATTTTTGATTTTGTGTTGATTCAGCGTCATTAGCGACGTCATTCAAAAAGTGCAACGTCATCATGACCTGATAAAGGTAACATGCCGTGAGATAGGAAAAGTTTATTAGGTTATGTTGAAACAATTCAGTTAATATAAGGGGTGACTGATAAATTTAGCTACCCACCTACAAACTGTCCTGTGAGACATTTGGCCCTCTCCATAAATGTCACACACTTTGCGGTGAATATCTACAGCCTTAAAGCCGAGTAATGACCTACCTTTTATATAAGCCCTAATTTCAAGAACATTTTCAGCTCGTTTTCCTGTCATTTTGTGTATAGTCTAACGAATAGGCTATAGAACGATGTATAGCTCGTGAAAATTAACCCCATACTTTGCATAGAGCTTCGTACATTTCCGTATTTGTGAAGAGGGAATTGAATTGACAAAACAAAGTATTTATTGGTATCTGAGAGCATTGCAGCAAGTAAACAGAGATTAGCCGAGAGGTAATGTGTAGTTTTTTGAAATCTTGTGGTCATGAGTTCGACTCCGGAAAGGGTTACGGTTTTCCCTTTTTTTTCAACGCTTCATGTAGACTTTTGAGAGTCGATAACTGTCGGCGAACGATGTAGAACACCTGTATCTTATTCCTTATAACAGTCTGATCAAAGTCATCGTCTGGCTTGTAAGGTCCCCTGCCTGAACGTTTTGGTGACCTCAGAACGCCCGTGTCCATCTGCTCCTTCCGAATCTTGAACACCGTAGTGCGGCTAACCCCCGTCGCTTCTACAGTGCGTCGTATGTAGAGGCTGGTGACGTTTCCTTCTTTGATTCCTGCAAAAAGTACTTTGCGACGTTTGCAACAATCTGCTTTGCTTTCGACCCTAGAGAGCCTAAAGACTGCAGTTTACTGCCTGATATGTCGCAACGCTATAGCAGTAATGTAGATTTCAGTAAACTCAAATAATTATTTGGGTAGAACGATAATTTCAATTTGCACGAGAATTATTAAAAAAACACACACAAAAAACAAGCACCACAGGTGAGACTCGAACTCGCAGCCTCCGAGTTCGCATCACTGCGCTACAACCACTTACCTACTCTTCAGTACAACACCAGATTGATTGCATATACTGTATTTGTGCTATGTTCATCTATCTGCACAATCGAAAATTCACGGAAAATTGCGAGATATATCGAGTTGTTTCGTCGGAAACTATTTCGACCGTGAAATTTATTCATCAGTACAGGGTTAATTTTCACGAGCAATACACTGTACCGAGGCCAGTTACCGTGTGGACGAGATATTTACCTGTGTCACGAGCCAGTGATCACTCAATCGGCAGGATTTGGTTTTGCGCATAAATTGCACGATTTCCGCGAAATAAGGCATAGATGACATTATTTTTGGACCACTCCTCGTATCATGGAAACATAATGCATTATTCTGCATATCATATACCTTTGTCAGTGTTTCAAAAAAAAGAGACAGAAAAGACAAAAAGAAAACAGAGAAAAAATGCAAAGTTTTCTATCCACCCTGGACAGGAAAGTGAATTATTTCACTGCTCAAGTTAAAAAAAACAGTTCCACCAAAACTCGTATTTGTTCTTAAAAGGGTATCCTTTGGCAGCAAAGATTGCATTGAAGAACTGAAATCAGAGTGTGCATATTTTCTGGGCCAGACTAAACTCTAGTTTTTATGTTTTTCACATTGATTTCGTCGATAACTTTTTTTATTATTACTTGACTTTTTACTTACTGTTAAGGCGGCGCCTCCTGAATGCGTAATTAGGACTAGTCAACCTTAGGCATAGGTAAAAGCTGCAAAAGGAGGCGTGGTTTTATACAAAAGTAACTGTATCATCTTGTGCCACAACCACAGTCATTACTTAGTCCTTAAAACACCAGCAAAATAATTGCATCTGAAAATGTCTATTTAACATAAGCAGGGAGGCAAACATTGTGGACACAGATTAGACTGCTCATATAGGAGCAGTCTGATCAGGGGTTATTCTGTTTATCTATGAGGCTTCAAATAGTTTTGTGGACTACAAAAAAAAAGACATTTTGTGATTATTTGCTTTAAGGGTTAATAAATGTTAGTTCAGTGTGTATACGGTTATGATTTTCATGAAATGCACGCACGTTTGCGCGGTTCAGAAAGCTTATTAACTCTTTACCAAATTATAAATAAAACCTGAATTCCCTTCCTTAGCAGATGAAATAGCCGAACCACACCTAGATATGATTATTAAAGTTGTCCCCTTTACAGTAAGCGAAAAGTCAATTAATACTAATTTTAGCAAATTGTGTTCGCGATGAAAGTTGTAGAGAAAAATTAGCGCCAAATTCTCCAAATGGTTCCATAATCCAAGATGCTGCAGTTAACCCTGCGCATATATGCACTCTTTGACTTTTTTAACCAAAGCTCAAATAAACTAAGATAAATATGTCAGTCAAAAAAACTGCTTTGTGCCGCCCTAATTCACTAACTAAAGCTATTAGTGCTGCAGCAGAGGTCACCAAAAGTGACATGTACCCATACCGGAAGGGTAACAAGTAGCATCATACATCATTTTAAAGCCTAGAGTGTGCTGAGTTCAGAACTGCATGATGCCACTTTCAGAATTTTGTGCGAAAAAAATAACGGCCCTTTAAACATGGGTACCGTCATCATAGCTCAGAAAGGAATGATGATTTCTTTTTTGACAAGAAGAATACATACTGTATAAAATTCATGTTATTAGGTTGTATATGATGCAATAGTTAATATTAATTTTGTTTGCATTTGATTTGATACTTATGCACATTGACAACTATAACTAAAAGGTCATTGAGTGCAAAAGTCACGAAAACCAATGACTTTTACAAATAGTCACGTTTATTGCATTTGATCTACATGTACATTTTTAAATCATAAAAAGGAGTTTTTCCTTGCAATATAAAGTAAACATAAATGCATTTAATGTAGTAATTAATCCAATTATAATGTCCCCCAACAGTTTATAACAGTTACAATACAACTCTGAAGGGAATGCAAACGTGCATAAATGTACTTGTTCAAATTTATACGTCTGCATATTTTGATATAGGTTTATTTACAAAAGCTTTAGAAATCACTTGGGCTAAACCTATGTACATGAAGTGTATCTTTCTATGTGAAGGAGGAATGCACCTTCTCATAACAGGTTTTGCTAGCATTGGATACCTTCATGGTAAGGCGAGACTCGGAGAACTGTCATTTGAATTTGAGTTTGTCTGCAGTTTGTGATTGTGGTATTTCCTGATCATACTCGCTTACTTTTTTGATGTCTCTGCTGTTGACAGTGTAAAACAAAAATTGTCTGGAAAAGAGAGTGACAAAGCTTTACGAGCTTTGTCATGTCACTTACTTTTTTAACCTAACATTTTCAATACAGTTCTTGAAAGTGGTGCTGCAAGAACAACAGAACTTCCTCTGATGATGTCCAGTGTCATTTGCATGGACTCTAAGAGGATTCCCGACTATATATCAGACACAGAAATGAACATATAACTGTAATTAACCAATACTATCTGGTCCTTTTTGTGAAGTTGTACACAATAACCTGCTATCAGAGTTCATGTAAAAGGGAATATCTATTTCACCAACATTATTACTTTTGGAATGACTTGCTGGAGATAGTATCGCTTACAATTAGACTATTCCTCTCCCCAAGTAGGCTTTGGACGATATTTTAAATATTAATAATGTTTATTTTGAAAATATGGTTAGTCAAAAATACCCTTCAGAGCTCCAACTTAATAAAGCCAATGCCTCTGATACCGAAGCCGCATTTTTAGACTTGCATTTGTCAATTTCTAATGATATTGTTTCTACCAAAATTTATGATAAACGTGACGACTTTGATTTTGAAATTGTCAATTTCCCATTTTTAGATGGTGATGTTCCTCGCTCTACATCCTATGGAGTCTATATCTCTCAACTCATTCGTTTTGCTAGAGCATCTAGCTATGTTACTGACTTCAACACTCGCAATAAATTGTTAACTCAGAAACTTCTTAAACAGGGCTATCGGTATCATAAACTTCGCAAAACATTTTCAAAATTTTATAGACAATACTATGATTTGATTTCTAAATTCCAAGTTGGACTTAAATCTCTCTTGCGCCAAGGACTTTCGGAACCTGATTTCTATGGTGACTTGGTGTATAAGTTGAAGAAGATTGTTGGCTCTAATAATTTTTCAGCGCAGTTCATTAAAATAATTTCCCATTATAAAAAGATTGGCTATAACATTAATGTATTGCAACAGACTGCATGCTTGGTAGTCAACCAAATCACGGTTGGCAACTTTGCTTTCCTCTTTAATTGCACGCCGGTGAGTCGGACTTCAGACTCTATGATGGTTCCGACTTAAAGACTTATCTATTGATGAGATGGTAGGGGCCTGATGCTTTGGCTGTTTGTCGGGCCCACCGGGGTTTACCTGTTGGATTTCTTTTGCTCCGGTATTCAGTTTAATTTACTGTTGAGTCCTTATCCTTGCTTTATCTCCTTGTTATATCTTGATTTATATGTTTTAGGAGATGATGCATTGATAAGTTAGGGGTCTTTCATGCAAACCAAATATTTATGTGTCTTGATCCACATCTTAATTAAGGGTGAGGTTGGCGCCGTTAAACCGGTTTAAGCCCTCCAGTAAAATATTTTACTGACCGTTCCAAGGCGGTACTTCTTTTGTGGATCTTTTATGTTTTTGTTCTGTCTTGTGTTTGCTATGTTTTGTGTGCGTCTGTTTATATGTGCTTTGTGGTCACCTGCTGGGAAAGGGCTGACCTCTTGGCTTTCGTTTGTGATGTCTTCTGTGAGTTTGTCACTTTCCCATTGGTATCCTGGGTCAGGTGTGGTACTTGATTGTATCGATTCCTGATCTTTGCAACCTTATTACTTTGTCTTTGAGAAGTGCATTAGTTTGCAAAGGCGAAACTATTCCCTCTGATGTTTACAGGCAGCATATATGTATATCATATCTAATCCTTTAAATGCAGTACATTCCTGAAGAGGTTGTGAATGGTTTCCATGAAAGCTAATATACTATAAAAATGTCAGAGGACAAGTTCTATTCTGCCTGGATTAACCGTGTGGTCCAAGCAACAGAGTACAAAGTTTTAATAGGATCTAGAGGAATCAGGGGACTAACCTTAAAAGGCAATTCATTGACTAGGTCACGTGGTTCCTGAGCCAAGCCTGTGACCGAAAAGTACTAAATAATGTTCCACAACTATGTATATTAAAGTGCATTTACATGTACAGGTAAACCAAACCAGAGTTGACCTTCACATCATTCTGATACAAAAACACATATATGATTCTGTTGTAAAATTAACTAAATGTTTGACAGTCAATTCATTGATCCCCATTTGACCCCACAGAGGCCATGCCTCACACTTCTAACAGTCTTAGATCTTGCAACATGCGTTATATCATCCAGGCTTGCTTGGTGCCTTAGACACAGGAGGTGAGGAAATAATTCATGAAGGAAGGATTTATAAAGCTTGATGGACAAGACAAACCTCAGAAGATATTCTATGAACCCAAGCAAAAGGTCAACAATAAGACACTGGCAGACATGCCAAAGATACGGCAGTGTAGTCATGAATGATTAGGTGATGCGTCTGTGTTTGTAAGCAGCTTGCTCCTTCAGGGAGGTATCTTGTCTTTTGAGAATGCACAAGGAGTCTTAAATTTTTTTCAAAAACTATAGCTCGAATCAATGACCAGATTTCATCCATTAAAGCTGCATACTCTGTAACTATGAACATTTTTCTTAAAAAAATATTTTCTTTTTAAATCATTTGTATAAGTAGAATAAAGTTATGTTGTCACAATAAATCTAATTTCTACAGCTGAAAACTGCATAGAAAAGTGAATTATCTTTTAAATGACCTTATATGCAATTGCGAGAACAGTATCTGTGACAACAACTGTACATTATACATGTTTTCACAATGAACAACTATGTGCACTGACCTAACAACCTAACCTATGAACGCAAAATAGCAGCTCCATGAAAACACATTTTTGTACATTATCCATGCAAAACACAATTAAGTGATTCGGAATAGAGAATGACATGTGCTTTAACATCACTCTTTGACAGATGGAAGAATAAATACACTACATCTTTATTGCGAAGCATTTTAGACCAATTTGACTGTAAATGTCTTTGGTGAAGAACTAATTTGCATGGTCTTTAGGAATTCCACTTTGTCTTAAACAAGTAATGGTGTCTCACATGCATGCTGGTCATTTAAGAGTATGGCAGACAGAGCTGAGCAATATAGCTTCATCCTGTTTTGATTTTGATAAAACGTTATAATAAACCAACATGACATTAGTTCTGAGGGAACGCTGTGTCACACCTGCTCAATTAAAGTCATATAAATATATATATTTCTGTCACAGTCAAAATACTGGAACGTAAAAAGTAGGTCAATGTCACAAAGCAAGGTTAAAGAGAATGCGAAGACAATTACTATACAGCAATGATTTTGTTGCCTGCCCATCGTGCATCTTTTGCGCATCATTTTGTCTCTGGGGTGCAAAGTTTTTATTTCGGCAAGTCCGAGGATGCAATAGTACTGCAGACTTGTCATTAAAAAATATTCTGGACTCATAAGTTTCTAGTTGGACTCATTGATATGGGAAACAGCGAGTCCTAGGACCCATAAGCCAAAAATTGTAAATGAATCACTGTATACAAGGTTTGACACTCTCAACTATCACTGCTGCAGAGAACTCACTTTAATGTAAAATTTTCACTGACGGACGTCAATTTATATCAAAGTCACTGGAGCGTAAAAGTAGGTCAAGGTCAGCAGGCCCCACTGTATACTCAAAAAATATGCAGAGGACAGTAACTATGCAATGTTTAATAACAGTTATCATTGCTGCAGAGAAATTCACTTTAATGTAAGTTGTTGACGGACGGATGACTGACGCGAGTTTGAACTCCTATGTAACACCCTGTTTAAAAAAAGCCACACCCTTGCTACGAGCAAGTATGACAAAAATAATAAAATAGTATCAATTAAATATTAACAATATCTAACAGTAAAAATCCTTACAAAATTGAACAGGATTACATGCAGTTGCATCCAGATTAATGTTATGTCAATGTCATAGGTTTTCGTGACTTTTGTACTCAATGACCTCATAAAATGTTGAAAACCAGACTGGATATTGTCATTCAATATCTATAATTATATTTATTCATGTTCCACTCTACAATTTACAAGAAATAGATTTTTATGTGCATATATGAGGATAATACCTGCTTGGGAAGCACACAGAAAACAAATACTAACAATTTAGGGTGAATACTTTTGAAGGGCCGTAAAAAATTTCGCACAAAATTTTGGAAGTGGCATCATGCAGTTTTGAACTGAGCAGACTCTAAGCTTTAATTTGGTATATAGTAGTACTTGTTACCCTGCTGGTATGGGTACCTCTAAAATTAGGCTACTTTTTGCCACATTGCTGCAGCACTATATGGATGGCTTGTTTAAATATATTGGAAATCGCGCCTGGTTCGCTCGTGCGTTAAGCTACTGGGGTCATCTCGAAACCGCCCGTTTTGGAGCACGTGCATAAGAGAAAAATAGCACGTCATGCATAATCACAGCTTCTGCTCAGACAAATGATCACGCTCAAATTAGATTCTGTACTTTATGGGTTTGCAAACAGCAGGATTATGCTATGCACGGCCGCTGAATAACGGTATAATCGCCGCTTGTGAATATTCTTTTTAGCCGAACCCTTTCTGTCACACATCTACGAAATTTACCTGTCAATTAAAGACTTAGAAATTTTGGCTGAATTTCGTTTATCGCAAATTCTTCATCTATGTGTACAAAAATCTGTTTGCGCCACAAACTTCGGACCTTTTGGAGAAATTTTGGCGCCAATTTTTCTCTACAACTTTCATTGCGAACACAGTTTGCTAAAATAAGTAATAAAAAGTTATCTCCGAAAATCAATGTGAAAAACATAAAAACTAGAGTTTAGCTAGTTTCTGTCATTTAGGTCTCATCAGTGACCCTCTTATAGGTTCAAAGTATCACAATGAAACCCATGATCCAAAAGGACAAGACAATAAAATCTACACTATAGTGAAGGGCAGGGGGACGTTCTACCGCCGCCACACAGTCCCAGTGACCAGCTGTAGTGAAGTCAAATATGCACCTCACTAGTGAAATATATTTCACTCCTCAAGATACTAAAACTACCTCACTACAAAACAATAAGAACTTCAAACCCAATGTTTTTACTGGATCTGAGTACATATGTAATATAGTATACTTACAAGTACAGAATAGTAGAGGTACTAGAATCCGTTTGCTTGAAGCTGCCATTTCAAACATCTGCACTCAACAGAGGAAGTTAGAAATGCAAGTCATCCTTTATAGACGAACCAGACTATTATACTGACCTTTACTTAATAACGCCATTAAGCCAGCATATGACCATTGCATTATTAAGTAAAGGTCATATTGTCCAGTGACCTACGTATATTAAACTTTTTATCTCATTAATCCTGCACAAGTTGTCGCAATTAATAGCACATCAAACTAGATTGAACTATACAGAGAGGAACTAGAAACTTACGGTTTTTACATGGAAAGGTAGAGTCAAAGGAAACTTAAACACCGTAAATTTGACCACCCTAACGTATCTCTGACGTTGTCGTTCAGGCTATTGATGCTATCATCAGTTCTGTGATTTCTATAAATATGATTTCTTGCCTTATTGCGATTAAAAAACATGTTATGAAATATTGTGGAACAGTTTTTGAGAGGAATGGTAAAATCTATTTTGGTCTATTAAAAACTCAGGTGAGATTCTTAACAAATTAAAACCTTAAGATTTTCTAGCATCTAGTGTGTCTACATAATATGTATTGTGATTTCTCGACTCTCTATACTACATAGCCTCATGATCTTGTCTTAGAAAAAACACTGAATTAATTGAACAAACTTTTAACAGAGAGAGAATGAGCTCTTTTTATTTGGCTTGTAATGAGAAACGCGCATTTTTACTTCTAAACAAGCTAAAATATTTAAATTGTGGTCATGCCAGAAAGTTTGTGACGCTCTCCATTATCTTTTGGACAAAGTATTTATAAGATTGTCTCAAAATTGTATAGACAAATTGTAGGTATTCCTATGGGTACTTATTGTGTTCCTCTTGTTGCAGATTTGTTTTTCTTTTGTTATGAGAGAGACTTCATGTTGTCTCTTTCTGACAATAATCAATCAGATGTTGTTGAGGCATTTAACTCTACCTTACGATATCTAGATTGCTTGCTTAATATTGATAATCTTTATTTGGGCCTCGACGCGAGAAAAGCTGTCTTCGGGGGTCTGCGAACAACACAGGCGCAGACCAGCCTGCGCATCCGCGCAGTCTGATCAGCGCCTTTGTTATTCGCGTTTTCGAAAGTGCCATATCTAAGCTAGCTACAAGCAAAGTTTCAACTTTCTAGCTAGTCTCTGTAGCTGAGCAGGCTGGTTTGAATTTCACTTTGTCGGAAACCCCGAAGACAGGTTTTCTTGCGACGAGGCTCATTTTAAACAAATGGCAAGTAGGATATTTTTCATCGAATTTCAGTTAAAAAGACAAATTCCTCAAATACTATAATCCCCTTTTTGACTTGGCCTTGTCCATTACAAATGAGCCAGTGCACGAGATTTCCAACAATTTGACATTTTGACAAGTGTAGACTCGGACGAGCCTCTGTAGCCTCCTTTTAAGCTTAGAAACTTCAAATGGTGTTCAGTCAGTAGCTTAACAATCATAGAATACTCGAGCGACTAGCAAAGGCTCTGATCAGACTGCGCGAATGCGCAGGCTGATCTGAGGCTTTGCTGGTCGCACATACCAAATTGTTGGAAATCTCAAGCACTGGCTCATATTTCACTGAATTTCAGTTAAAAAGACACATTCCTCAAATACTGAAGTACCCTTTTTGACTTGGCCTTGTCCATTACAAATGGTATAGTTTCAACTAAAATTTATAATAAACGACACGATTTTAATTTTTAAAAAGTTATTTTTTCATTTCTTGATGGAGATGGTCATCGCTCCCATTCCTATTGTGCATGAATTTCGCAACTTATTTGTTTTGCGAGAATATGTTCTAATCAACTGAAACAAAGGAGTTCTAGCGATGAGGCGTGGTTTTTCCCTAGTTAGCCACTATGACAAACACGATTTTTTCAAATTGCCCAAATGCTTAAAGAATTCAAGGATTATTTGAGTAAAATATATTCACTTGATATCAAAAATATGTTTCAAAGCCCTATCATATTTTAAAGCCGCGAAATCTTGCGATTTTTGCTGACAACACCCTCCATTTTTTGCATCTTCTTAAAAGGCACCGTTTTGATCAAATTATGAGAGAAGACATTGCTACTTTTAAAAAAATTAACTTGACGGTGGGTCAGGCCTCAGACTCAATGACGCTTTAATCCGTTGGTTGGTGTCTGATGCCTGTCGTATGCTGGGCTCACCATAGCTCAATTTGAGGTTTTCTTAGCTCATATTATCTGTGAGTCATACGCCCTTTTCTTTGTTTCGTCAAAGTGTGTTAATTTGATTCGATTGTTTCTCTGTGATGATACTCTATGATGAGCCTCTATGTGAGCTAAACGATTGTGTGTTTTAACAGCAACAGAATCTAGGGCGAAGATTTGGTGGCAGTAAAATGCATTTAAGCCCCCTGGTGGCTTAGGCTACTGTCCGTTCTAAGGCGGTGGTTCTGTTGTTGTTGATATATTGTTTAATGTCCATTCCATTGTTTATTGGGGTTCTGTGTTTGTCTTTGCTTTTTTATGCTTTAATTTGTGTCCATTCTAGTTTTGAAATCATCTTGAAGAGGAAGAGAAAGCTGGTTGCTACGCTTTTATTGTCTTACAGTTGTCTTGTTATTGTAAATGTTATGTGGCTCTCCCTCACGGTGCCGTGGCCTAGTATGCAGTATGTGATTGTGGTATTTCCTGATCATACAGTACATACTTACTTTTCAATTCCAACGGTTTGACCCATTTTCTAGCGCATGTGTACATTATATGCACAATAATTATAGTAGAGCAAACGAGAGCTCAAAAGTCACCTCCTTAAGGACTTTTAGGTGCCCTCTCTGTTAACAAGTAGTGTTATATACCAAATTGTTCGTTAGCATCCCTAGTTTCAGAAAACCAATGATGTCGGTGTCGGAGTTGCGTACTTACAGAGTTATGGCCCTTGAAAGTTACCTACCCTAAAAACTCTTTAGACTGATTTTAGGGTATAAAATTAGCATAAAATGTGCTTGTTTTGCTGGAAATAACCAGTTTTGCGTATTTTCGTCTAAAGTTTGAATCAGAAACGGTAATTATGTTAAAGTTCTATTCATTTTACCCGACAAAAGAGGGGATTTGGATGAATGCCTTTTGTAGCGGGCCCTGACGGCGCCGGCGTCGGTGTCAGCACTAATGTAGGTGTGGACCTTTGATATATGTTTAATATCTCCTGATTGGGTGATCGGATTTTATCAAAATTTGCAAGGATACAGCAACTGGGTATCATAAATAGTCGACTAGGGTTTGGTGACCTTGACCTTATTTTCAAGGTCAACACAGAGAAAAGTTTGCTAAATTTATGCCAAAAATTACTTAAATTCACGTTATCTTCGCAGCAGGTCAGCGGATTTCAACCAAATTTGCATGATTTTAATAACTAGACATGGCAAAATAACGATAAAGTTTATGAGACCTTGACCTAATTTTGAAGGTCACAGTAGAAAAACATCTGCTAAATTTAGGCGAAAAGTTACTTAAATTCTCATTATCTTCGGAGTGGGTCACATTGGATTTTGCCCAAATTTGCATGAATCATACATGGACATGACAAAAAACTACAAAAGTTTTGGAGACCTTGACCTTATTTTCAAGGTCACATTAGAAAACCATATTGCAAAAATTAGGCCAAAAATACTAAAACGCACATTATCTTCGGAGTGGGTCAGTGGATTTTACCCAAATTTGCATGAATTCAATATCTGGACATGACAATAAACCGATAAAATTTTGGAGACCTTGACCTTAATTTCAAGGTCACATTAGAATAAAAACTGCTAAATTTAGGGCAAAACATACTTAAATGCACATTACCTTCAGACTTGGTCAGCTGATTTTGCCCTATTTTGCATGAATTTAATACATGGACATGGCAAAAAGCTGATAAAGTTTAGGAGACCTTGACCTTGTTTTCAAGGTCACATTAGATATCGAAATTGCAAAATTTAGGCCAAAAATACTTAAATGCACATTATCCTTGGAGTGGGTCAGTGGATTTTACCCAGATTTGCATGAATTCAATATATGGACATGAGAATAAGCCAAAGAAAAATTGGAGACCTTACTTTCAAGGTCACATTTAAATAAAACTGCAAACTTTAGGGCAAAAATTCTTAAATGCACATTATGTTCAGATTGGGTCAGCTGATTTTTCCCAAAATCGCATGAATCTTATACATGGACATGACAAACCTCATTTTCAAGGTCACATTAGAAAACGAAGCTGCTTAATTTAAGCCAAAAATACTTAAATGCACATTATCTTTGCAGTGGGTCAGCGGATTTTACCCAAACTTGCATGATTTTAAAATCTGGACATGGCAATAAGCCGTTAAGATCTTTGAGACCTTGACCTTAGTCACTTTTAAAAACTGCTTGATTTAGGTGAATAATTACTTAAATGCACATTATCTTCAGACCGTGGATCAGCGGATTTTACCCAAGTTCACATGAATCTAATACATGGACATGATAAAAGCTGTTAAATTTTTTGGGACCTTGACCTTATTTTCAGGTCACATTGGAAAAGAAACTTCTAAATTTATGCCGAAAACCTTAAAATACACATTTTCTTCGAAGTGGTTCAATGGATTATACCCAAATGAGCATGATTTAAAACCTAGACATGACAAAAGTTGATGCGGTCTTTGTGACCTTGACCTCATTATTCAAGGTTACATAAGAAAAATAGTCAAATTTAGGCATCTTCAGAGCGGGTCAGCAGATGATACCTAAACTTGGATTAAATTAATATCTGATTATGACAAAAGATGATAAAAATTTTAGGACCATTTTCTTATTTTCAAGGTCACATAAGAAAAAGCTGCTTAGCTTTAGGCAAAAGTTATCTAATTTGCGAGGAGTCGGCCGATGTTTCAAAGTTTACCCAATTTGTATGATCAGGTTAATAGTGGATTGTATTATGGAAATCTTGACTTTAATTTCAATGTCGATGCAGAAAAAACCCTGCTCAATTTAGACCAAATGTACTTAAATGTACATTATCGCTTGAAGCATGTTAGCAGATTTTAATGGAGTTTGCATGTCTGCAACACCTGGACATGATAAAACTCCGACTAGGTTTTGGGGAATTTGACCGAATTTCAGAGTTACTGCAGAAACAGTACTTTAAAATTAAAGCCAAAAAAATCACCTGAATCTTTGCTGGGTGGATTTTCTTCCTTGATTTAGGAAGCAGCTCCTCCTCTCAGGATGATAGTACCACCAAAATACATTTTAAGGCTGTGATAATTGATAATTTTCAGATGAAAGATAATACATTCTTACGTTTGCTCCAAATATAGACTGTGGGTGCGTATCAATGAGTCGCTCCTAACGAGTACACACAATTTATGCTTTATAGCAAAATAAGAAAATTATTATCACCCTTTAACTCCGGGGATGACTTGACTGATCAATTGTTTTTTGCTACCATTTAAATATGCAACGAGCTGGTGTTTTATGTCTGCAAAATCATTTTGTGAGTATTTCAATAATTTGTGGAGCAACTCGGTTCGCTATTATCGAATTAAAGTTCAATATTAAACAAGAGGGCTCTTGCTCACCTGATATGACCATTCGTAAGGTCAGGGAAAAGCATTATCACTCCCAACAATACAGCTGTCAATATTCGATGTATCTGTAGTTTTAATAAAACTTTGGTTTTGAATGTGTGTATGTAATGTAAAGGAATGTAAAAATAAACCTCTGTGGATATTATGGACCGGTGGACGCAAATGAACAGACAGAGACATATCAAGGCCCTTGGCCTTGTGGATTCAGACAAGAAGATGTGTTTTATGTTTTCCCTATAATCAGCTAATGTATATATTGTAACCCCAGAACAGAGCCACTTTTGGCCACAGTGCCATAATTGGAACAGACTTGGTAGACGTTTACTAGGTAATGCTTCGTAATAAGCGCCAAGGCTCAATGCTTTGTGTATTTTTGGGGTTTTTTTTCAGTTCGAAAGTCTGTTTTAGCCCATTTGAGCTAGATACATGTATAAAATGGAATAAAACCATTTAAAAATTAAATTGATGAAGGCCATATATGGATCATCCCTGTCGAGTTTGGTAAAAGTCCACCCAATAATGCAGGAGGAGATGTCTTTTGAAGCAATTGTTGACGACAGACAACGGGCAACTGATACCACAACAGCTCACTTTGAGTAAATGGCTCAGGTGAGGTAAAATATCTTGTCTGCTCACCTTGACACAGTTTTTGGAAAACAAAATGACTGAGTAAACAGACCACTGACACATTAACACCCAAACGGAACATACCAGAGTTTTTTTTTTATATTTTCGATAATGTCAATTGTTCAATCATAAAGACCGTCCAACTCTCCAAAAGGTTCGAATTAGTGAGCAATGCAGGCGAAAAAGGTGGGTGGGGTACGCCTACGTTTTGCAATGAGCCAAACAAATGAATTTAAACTTTGATATTAATCATAAAAAGTGATATGTTTGTAATCAGGGGTGAAACTAATCTTCAAAGACATGAAGTCCTACCTTTGGTCGTTCACAACAACAGATAGAATCAGGATGCAAATGTTACAATAGTTTAAACACCTTTGTGGAGAATGACCTTTGCATCAAGGTCAAATAAATTATTTTTTTAAAACAAAATAGTAATCCAATTAGATATTTTCATGTACATAGGTAGAAGAAGATCCCTTTCGCAAGTCCAAATTTCATTACGGTATGCACAAATAAGTGGTTGGGGTATTTCCATGTTCTCCTTGCTCTTTTGGGACGTTTGAACTTGCTATCATAGGTAACGGCTATGATTTTGTGTAGTATAGATTGTTGTCCCACTACAGAAATGTGACTTTGAAACTTTGGACTGAATTAAAGTAGAGTTTGTTTTAAATTGGATTGCCTTTTCTTCTGACTATTTAAACGTAATTAAAATGTTGTACTTTAAATGTCAGCTGATATAGTTATAAACCTAATTTTGTGGTAAAATTCGCTTATTACACATCTATAAGTATTTGTTACAAGAAAAGGTGCAAAAATATGAATTTGTTTTAACAATAACAATTAGTTTCATGTTAGCACAATAATCACTTCTACAGCTTAAAAAGTGGGTGGGGTATTTTCATGTTCTCCATGCCCTTTTGGGGCATTTGAGCTTGCTATCATAGGTAACGGTTATATTTTTTATGTAGCACAGGATATGGTCTCGCTATAGAAATGTGACTTTGAAACTTTGGACCGAATTAATAGAAATTTTGGTCAAAATTGGAAGAGCACTTGTTTTCTGACGGCTTTTAGACATAAATTTTTGTACTTTAAATGTCTGCCAATATAATTATAGACTTCATTTTGTGATGAAATTTTCCTATCATACATTTAAAAGTATCTTCAACAAAAACATATGCAAAAAATTATGGGCCCGTTTCATAAATCATAATTTGTTTTCCTTTTAGCATAATAATCGCTTCTCAAGCTTTGAAAGTGGGTGGGGTATTTCAAGGACAGATAACTCTATAAGTACACGGCACCAAATGCGACATCATTGTTTTTTTATAAACCACATATATTGGCTGTATCCTTGGTATATGACTCAGCTTGTTGACAGAGAGGGCACCTAAACTCCCTCTCAACGCCTTGATATTTGCAGTACAGAGCAAACAAGAGCTCAAAAGTCGTCTCCTTAAGGTTTTTTAGGTGCCCTCTCTGTCAACAATTAGTGTTATATACCAAATTGTTCGTTAACATCCCTAGTTTCAGAAACTCTATGATGTCGGTTTTGGAGTTGCATACTTACAGAGTTGTTGCCCTTGATAGTTAGTTACCTACCCTAAACCTTTTTAAGACTGATTTTAGGGTATAAACATAATTAGAATTTAAAAAAAATTGGTTTCTTCGTTGAAGTTACCAACATTAAAACAAACTCTCGCAAAATGAATAAGTTGCGAAATGTATGCACCATAGGAAGGGAAGCTAGATACATTCATCAAGAAATGAGAAATTAACTATTTCGAAAACTATGCCATTTGTTATAGACAGGTCTTAGTTCGAAAAGAGGGCTTCAGTATCAAAGGTATTTGCCTTATTTAACTGAAGTTCAATGGGATATATTTGACTTACCATTTGTTTGAAATAAGAATTATCTTGACTTAGAGTTCAATGCTGCAACAACATCAGCTTGATTATTGTCAGAAAGAGACAAAATGAAGTCTCTCTGATAACAACACAAACATAAATCTGTAACAAGAAGAGCGCATTAAGTACCAATTGGCATATCTTAAATTGGCCCATAAGATTTCGAGTTAAATCTTGTAAAAATATTGTCCAAGAGATAATGGAAAAGAACTCAAGCCCTCTAGAATGACATTGAGGTCAAGGTCACATAATCTATTTTTGTACGCAAATACTGATCCATTTATATATTTATAAAGGTACAAGATGGTCCTTTTAAAAAGTCCATAATGGTAAGAAATAGGAATTTCTTTTTTATACATAAAAAGTGGGTGGGGTACTTCCATGTTCTCCATGACCCTTTGGGACATTTTATCTTGCTATCATATGTAAATTTTATAACTTAATGCACAAATTGTTGTGTCGCTATAAAATGTGACTTCGAAACTTTGGATAGAATTAAAGAAGAGTCTGGTAAAAATTGGAATAGCATTTTTTCTGGCGCATTTTCTAGAAATAAATGTGTACTTTAAATGTAAGATGATATGGTTAAAACATGATTGTGTGATGAAATATGCCTATAACATATCTGAAAGTATATTTTGAAAGAAAATATGCAAAAATTGCCGATCAATTTTAACAACCATAATTGGTTTTCATTTTAGCACAATAATCGCTTCTCCAGCTTAAAAAGTGGGTGGGGTACCTACATGTTCTCTGTACCATATTGGGGCATTTAAACTTGCTGTACTAGGTAACTGTTACAATATTTACGTAGCAAAGGCTTTGGTCACGCTATGGACATGTGATTTTGAAACTTTGGACCAAATTAATAGAACGCCTGTTTAAAGTTGGAAGAGCATTTTTTTCTGACAGTTTTTTAAACCTAAATTTTGTACTTGAAATGTCAGGAAATATAATTATAGACATTATTTTGTAATCAAATTTACTTATTATATACTTAAAAGTATCTGCAACAAGAAAATATGTAAAAAATTTGGATCTGTTTCATTAATTTCAATTATTTTTCCTTTAAGCATAATTATCGCTTCTCAGGCTTAAAAAATGGGTGGGGTATTTCAAGGGCAGATAACTCGATATGTACACGGCACCAAATGCGACATCATTGGTTTTCATAAACCGCAGATATTGGCTGTAACTTTGGTATATGACTCAACTTGTTAACAGAGAGGGCACCTAAACTCCCTCTCAGCGCCTTGATATTTGCAGTACTATTAGACGTTTGCCATTGAAATGTTGAATTTTGTGTCATTTGAGTTTGTTTTACGTGCTTTTACCCCTTAGACCCAAGAAACACTTTGGATTGAGAAATATCGCTACAAACATACACGGCATATGTAAAGGGCATCTTTGGCCTTGGTGGAGAACAGGGTTGCATAAGTTAAAAACATCAGGACCTTTATTTCATAATGATTTAGGTTATAAATTTAAAAGAATTGCTGTAAAGCCTAATTAAAACGATTGGTTTAAAATATAATTAAACGTCATTAAAGAGTGTGATACAACATGGATATAATGCGACAGTCTGCATGCCTGGTTGTAAACGCAATCACGGTTTAACGCTATGGTTTCCTCTTTAATTACGCGACGATCGGTCAGGCCTCACACTCAATGATGTCCCTAACGTTGGCTTGCGCCTGATGCTTGTCTTTGGCTGTGCCAACCATAGCTTAACTTGAGGTTTTCTTTAGCTCTGACTATGTGTGAGTCACGGGCCGTTTTCTTTTCTTTCTGGACATTTTTTGCCATCATTGTTTTCAGCCGCCAGAAATAGGTAGGACCAATTTCGACCAGGCGATATTCCAGTTAGTTTATAACAGAGTTTTAAGGTTTTTAGAATATTACATGGAAACGTATCAACATAGTCCCCAAAGATAAGACTTATATGCAAAGTTGAGAAAGTATGCTGGAACTTAATAAGTATCTATGCATATCTTTGCAATGTGTCCTTTAATAAAATCACCTCAAAACGGGTTATTTCTTTCAAATTGTCAAGGATATCGTAATTCGGCCGCAACGCGAGAAAACCTGTCTTCGGGGTTTGCGAACAACACAGGTGCAGACCAGCCTGCGCATCCGCACAGTCTGATCAGCGTCTTTGTTTTTAGTTTTTCGGAAAGTATCATATGTAAACTTGCTACAGATGAAATTTCAATTTTCTAGCTAGTCTCTGTAGCTAAGGATACTGGTTCGAAACTCGCTTTGTCGGACACCCCGAAGACAGGTTTTGTCGCGTCGAGGCCCAATAACTTATCTTAGATGTTGATATAGCAGTGCCCCAACTGTCTTTTGTGTTAGATCAGCTTTGTATGATTTAAGCAAGGAAGGAGGCAAAAAGGAGGAATCGATAGAATCTAATACCACACCTGAACCAGGACACAATATGAAAAAGTAACAAAACACAAGAAAACATCATAGACAAGAGAGCCTTGTGGTCAGCCCTTTCCCAGCAAGTGACCACAAGGATGCAATGAACAGACAATACAGTATACAAAAGAAGCACCATCTTCAAACGGTCAGTAAGAAATTACTGGAGGGTTTAAACATGTTTACTACCACACCTGTATATTCTGACGCCAAATCTTTGCCCTATCTATTATTTGTGTATGGGAGCAGCGAAAACTGTAATTTCTACACATTTGCACGGACTCGGCTGAGCCTTTATCGCGCTGAGATACGTACCAAAATCAAACGTGCTGGTTCATTTGAACTTTTCTTTGCGCTAAATTGAGCCAAACAGGACAGGATTTAAAGATATAATAATTAAATTGATATGGATAAAGGTTGCCATATGTGGGCATAATTATAACGATTCAACCCAAAACGAGGCTGTACATGGCTGTAACTATATTTGTGTCTCTTCGAATTCCTCGCCGTATCATAATTTGTGATTCTGGCATTCCATGGTCACACTCACTTAACCCTTAATGCGCCAATCGCAACAAAATTCGTCAGTTTTTCTCGTCTGCTGAAATGTTTAAGAAGCTTCAATGGCAAACAGTGTGGACCCAGATCAAACTGCTCCTACAGGAGCAGTCTGTTCTGGGCCCACGCTGTTTGCTTCTATACTTAATTCGTCAGTAACGTTAGGCAATTATTTGCAGCAGACGACTTCAACAGACGATATTTTCAGATGCATTTTTTTTTCTTGGCACTTTAAGGGTTAAGGAGCTAAAAGGTAGCACCAAGACTACTGGCAGCTCAGCTGCCACCATTATTTGGTATAAAAATACACTCATATTTTACAGTTACTGTTTTTATTTATCAGGTGAAGTATGGGTACTCATATAAAATTCAATGTAAAAAGGTGACATAACCAACCAGCACACAACCTCGGGCCACTATCAGCCCACCAGCGAAACGCCATTGGAATGGCGTTTCGCTGACGTGCTGGTAGTGGCCCGCATTTATGTGATTACTGGGTTCGCTCTAGCAGATGTTCTCAATGCGTCCACACGTATAGCCTCCCTCGCAATGGCATCGGCACGTTTCCTTATTGCAGCCTTGAGTCATCTCAAACCATTCCCCTGGCCAGAGAGCATGTCTGGCATGGACAGTCGTACACCCCTCCGTTACATTGGTAAGAGCCAGCACAGCTGCAATGGCAGTCGTAGCGCTTGCAGTTCTTGGTGTATGAGAAATCCTCGTTATTTGGCATCGTCATGCTGATGTAATTATAGTGGTCCCAGTAGCGAACTATACAATCCTGGCAGGCCAAAACATGACAGAGCACTGAAAAAAGGACAATACACAGTTATATACTTAAGGACTTTTAAAAGACAGCACCCAGACTTAATTATTTATTGCTCAAAGACTAAGGATGACACAGAGAGAAATTCCATAACATACCAAAGTCTGACAAGTTTTCAGTGTGCCCAAGAAAATCATTGCTGTAAAGTTAATTAAAGGTATTAAAATAACCGCTTTTATAAAGCAGGGGTATACTCCGTCCAGATAAGAGACGTTAGGCGGTTCTTAGCTAAGGTGGAGTTCGTGCGTTAACCAGACTATAGTCCAGTCCCTTAAGTCAGACCATAGAACGATAAAACTCTCTCTGGTTTTGTGCACTGCGCATGTCTGGTTTCACTAGAGAAACCAGACTAAATCTGTGGTCGGACCATAGTTGATTGGTTCTTGTCCTCCAATGCAAACTTGGAATTGACGGAAACCAGTATGTTTTGTATCGATGGCTGTGATTGGTTGACTGTTTTACTGGGGAGGAACGCTGACAGTCGGAAGAGCAACTATAGTCTCTTTGGTTAACGCGCGATCTCCACCTAAGTTCAACCCCTGGACAAATACATTTGGAAATTGGTTAGTCAGGTCACATTGTTTGCGTATTCATACATCTGTGAAATTCTCCACACCAATATTATATACCTGTAATTTATTGTTTCCATATCGTGAAAAATAAACGTTTCGAATTATTGCAGATGAATCTGATCAGTGTAGATACCTACGCTAAGCTGTTGATTGAAATATGCACGCACATGTATCTTAAACACGTACATGTATTATAAACTATTCAAGAAAAAAAAGCAACCTTCGACAATGAAATCTATAATCACACAACTTGTATTATTTCATAAAAGATCTATGTACCCTTTCCCGTGGCCCAGATATTGAACCCTTATCATGCCAAAATTAAATTGGTGTTGGTTTGTGTGAAGGGAAGGTGGGCTGTTTTGATGTTTTTGTTGTTTTCATAATACTATTTTTTTGAAGTCAGAGCTAAAAACCCCAAATCATTTTCTTGCCAAACAAACAGAATTTGGAAAAAAACATTTTCATTGACAACATATCTATCACAAGTATTTTCCAAGTATCAAACTAAAGATAAACATGTGTACCAGTAGACGCGCACAGCTGCAGCATAGTTTCGAGATAAGGGCCTCTTTTGTTATTTTGCGTTGATATTTTTGCTTGTATTGATATTTTGAGTCGCTGTCAACATTTTTCAGTCATGTCGCGACGTTTCCCTGACCATCTAGGTTGAACCAGTACTTAGCAGAGAATAGGACATTACTAAGTTCAATCATTGAGCCTTCTCTAAATAGCAATCCTTTAAACACACGTCTAACACACTAGCACTGACCAGCTGTTGACCTTGATGATTCGAAGATGATACTTAACATCCAAGTAAAAAAAAAGTCGGTCATGTCGGGACATATCCTGGGTTGTTTCAGTACTAAATAGAGTATAACGTGTCTTGCATAAGGGAACAAGGAAAAAAACATGGTGCCTCCAGAGAGACTCAAACCAACGACCCCCCAAGGCGAGCACTCTACCACTGGTTGACTCTACAGGTAACTACAGATTTTTGAAGGTGTCATTCATATCAGCCTGTTTGTTGGGCTAGTTGATTAAAGTGTAATCACTAAACCTATATTACATGTACCCCGTTTATCCGCATATCATGTGTAAAACAGTTAGCTATTCCTACTAATGTATGGATTTTTTGCGTTTAACCAATATTATGGCTAGCATCCTTTTTGTGGTAAATAGGCAAACAGTGCAGACCCAGATCAGATGCCGCAAAACGAGGCGTCTGATCAGGGTCTCCACAGTTTGCTTATAGATTGCCCTATCAAGATTGGAATAACAATAAAAAATACCACCCAACAACCATTAAAACGGAAATGGACAGGTTCAATTAATAACAGTGGGAAATTCTACTCTACTTAAATGGGTTAAGTAGGTTTCTTGTGACACGGCTGTATAGTAATACAGTACTTAAGGAAATTACAGGCAAAAAGTACGCTACACGCAATCAAATCTTCATTACGCTGTGCAATCTGAGCAACAACAACCATTCTAACATGGACCAGTCTGCATTGCTGATCTAACTAAAATTCACATACATTCTAGGAGGCCCTGAACAGTGAGCGATAATATATACCAATGTGTCTGTAAACGAGTAAGACTGAAGTTTTCTGTTTAGATGTGCTTGCGAGTGTTTACCAGGCATGCTATCTGTATAAAGCTGGCCACCTTTGTCGTCTGCGGCTTAGTTGTTTTGCACGATTAAAGCGTGCCTATGCTGTGATACCTTATATGCTGTTGACCAGTCTAAATTGACAGTGAATGGCAGTGCTTTGTCTGACACGCCCAACGTCCGTAACCTGGTCGCACTATATGCGATTTCGAAGGACACAAATTCATCAGCAAACTAAAACTCTTTAGTTTCACAGGTATCATACCGTTTTCTGACCGCGGTTATTTTTTAGGCTAATCTTGTCTCGGTGGTCTTTTTCCTTTTGGTAAAGTAGAGGGTCGGTTCCGTAAAAGGGTAAAAAAAAATATTATTCTAACTTCTATTCAACTAAATTTTTTTGTATCAACACAATCATACAGCCGTCCTTGTGCTTAGAATATCGCAAACCTTGCAAACGCTACTGTTGGCCCACAAATTAAGGTTTTAAACGGTGGAAATTATTTGGGCAGGCCAAAATTGTTTTCAGTCGATCGCACTGATAAAATCCTAGAATAACATTGGGTTTGACATTGATATCTTAAAAGCCAGATTATCGACAGCAATTTTGCAAAAAATTATATAGTAATTGCTCTTAGCATTTAGTAGAAAACGTCATTTAAACAAGGTGCCTATGCTCAAAAATGCTGCTCTGATCCGCGGACGTGTATGTTCTTGTCCGCGGAGCACACCTACGTTTTGCTAGTCTGAACGAGGAGAATACTTACGAAAAATGCTAATCTTGAACGCGGGTGATACAGTGTTGAAACCTAGTACTGCCCTCGGAGTTGCAACAGAGAATGCAATAATCAGAATCAATATGTTTTATTTAAAATAATTATAAAATGATTTACCCAAAAAAGTATGTCCATAAAGGTATCATATATTTGCTGCATTCTGATTAAGTTTGCTTGATTAGATAAAAGAATCAAAATAAAAATCAAAATACTTTGTCAGTATCACAATCCTTATCCTAATGTTTGAAAATGTTGCCATACAATGTATTTGTGCTTGTTGTTGTTCCATGTTGGTAAAGAAAGTTAAACTTTTAGGTTCAAAACACTTTAATTGTGATTTCCATGAGCAATTTAATTCAAAGAGGGTTCCCAAAATGCACCCCTAATGTTAGTCTTTGTATTATTTTTTAACAGAAGCAGGACTTAAGTTAAGATTGTGTAACAGAAAAAAAACTTTCTTATTTCTCAACCAGAGCATATGTGGTTGGTTCTCAAAAGAACAGTCTCCATGAGACGGTTCTTTTGAGCACCAAAACACATGCTTAAACTATGAGTAAGAAAATAATTACAATTCATGCTGATTTTTTTGGTTTATCTAAGCCCGTGATAATGCCTACTTTTGTCGTGTGTTGGTAGTTAATTTGTAGGTGAGAATGATCAGGAAATGTCACAATCATAATGTAGACCAACTCATGGCACCTTTAAGAAGTGAAGGAGAGAGGCAGAATCCAAACAGACAAAATGACACCAAGAAAATAAACACTATATAAAGTAACCATCTCTCTCTCTCTCTCTCTCTCTCTCTCTCTCTCTCTCTCTCTCTCTCTGTGCCAGCTGGATATTTGAAGAAAATAGAAAAGGACGCTGAGTACTGCTCAAAAAGGCCCAAATTAAAACAACAGCAACACACAAACAAACAACGAGAGCAAAACACACACACACACACACACACACACACACACACACACTTTATATATGTCCAAACACGTGTTTTTTATAACTTAACATTGTGTTTATCAGTAATTTTCAAGTTAATTTAAAGGTTTGATTCTGTATCATTCGCCTGACATGCTGTGGGAAATTGAAAATTCTAGCATTTTTTGCATCAAGTAGAGCTTTTCAACTGCATTTTTTTAAAGAATTGCTGCCATTACATTATTTTTTAAAGAAATACCTATTTTGCTGAAAATTGAAGTTTATTACATACATTACCAGCTTTGTGAAAATACCTAAGTACTGTTTATTTTTCTTTCATGCAATGCCATCTGAAAGGTGAGGTTCCTGCCCATTTCTTAACATCCAACATTTTTGGACTTGAAAGGAACCAAACACGGATGTAACTTGAAATGAATGAGACACACTACAGAGTGTTCAGGAATCAAATAGCCATATAACAAATGCACAAATTATCAGTCAATCGTCTATACAGAATTAATCTTTACATTTATCCACGTGTTTAAGCATTGATGTATCTGTGTGTGATTTATAAATTGGTAATACAACAATACAGTCACAACCATCTACATTTTCTGACAAAATGGCATTCACATCCAAAAAGGTAAATATTTATAAGGACCAGCTCTTGGTAAACCCTTAAATTAGCTTAATCAGGTCGTTATGCCTTCTTTTCAGAATCAAAATGGAGCCCTTTTTATGTGGCTACTGTGCTGCGAAGGCTGTAGATTTAGAATCAATGGTACAACATCTCATATCACTTCACACAGATAAGACGCTAAAATATCGTGTGTTAGTATTAGACAGCACAACAGGAACATTTGGTTACCAGGCCAAGTTACACAAAGGAATAATTCCTTCAGAATTAGAAGTGTCCAATAAAACTGTCGTTGTGAATGAAAACAGAATTATAATTCAAAGAAATGAAAAAAGGAAAAAACTAAACACACCTATTAAGCCATCAATTGTGAGAAGGGGATTGTTTGGTTCAGATCCATTCGTAGACATGGAACCTCAATCTGAAGAGGTTCATAACACAGAAAATGAAACATATATTTCCACAGCAGCTGAAGAGGAGATTTCAGAATTTATGCCATTAAGAGATGATGGCTTTGAAGAACAGCTTATCAATTTGATGCCTTCTGTTGTTGAAACATTGAAAGATTCTGGACATATCGAATCATTTGTAAAATTTTGCAATCTTTTGGGTAACAAGGACTTTCCCCTTGATAACATCTGTTTTCTATTGTTTTTGGATGTTGTACACTGGTTCTCGTCTGAAACTTCAGCAGAGATGAGATTTAAGTTTCCAGAGACTGTAAAATTTTGGCAAATCGGCCACAGGTTATTTCATGGAAAATTTCTTCGATTTATGAGTGGGTTGCGAAATACTGGTAACATTCTGGATGGTTCAAGTGAACGAGGAAGGATAGAGCCACTCAATTCTCAAATTAATTTTGCGGTTCCTAGTCGCCAGAATTTGTATTCAAATAGTGATGAAACTTTACAAGCAGCGTTTCCTGGTATAAATAGACTAGCAATTAACAATCTTTCAAAATACTCAAATGGAAAATACCTGAAAATTGGTGTTGATGGTAAGAAAATTGCAAGGGGTAAAGGTTTAAAGATGGGAGACGTTGATTGTTGGGGTTTTGAAGCAAAGCCAACACTTGAAGAAAGAAAACAACAGCTATCAGATGAAATAACAGAGATAGAAAATGCAATTAGTAGCTTTGAAGAAATAAAAATGAAAAACATACATAAACTTGAAATTTTACCAACAACAACTGCAACAGAAAAAGTTGAAAGTCTGAAAGTTATCGTGAGAATTATAGGAAATAGAAACAAAAGTCTTAGGGTCACAGAACAGTCTTTAAAATTGTCAGAAGAAAAGTTTCAGAGGATGGGTGGAAGTGATTGGAAGAATTCACGATTTTACCCTGTTATTTCGTCGATCAGAATGAGCCGCATTGATGTAAAGAAGCAAATTGAGGATAGCTTGAAACTTACAAATGACATAGCTGAAGTAGGTGCTACACTGAATAGGAGTGATCATTTGTTTAGATCTGCGTCAGATGTGTCGCTGGATGAGCAGAAAAATTTCTTCAAACTATCACCAGGTTATCAAGGCGATGAAACACAGTTCATACAACAGAAAACTGAAAGATGGTTTGCAATCAGAGAGAAGTCAATGGTGACGGGTAGTACATGTAACACAGCTATAGGGCTCAATAAACTCAAGAACCAACAGGAGCATTATGATAAGTTCATTATGAAGAAGGGCATTAGAGAAGTGGCGGAACATGTTCAAAAAAGAATGGATTATGGGTCAAAGCATGAGATAGATGCGATTGGTACATTGACGTCAAAAGTACTACCATTTATGTATCCAGAGCTTTCATATTATGAAGAGGGCTGTTTAAACATACCTACAGACAGAACCCCTTCTTTTATAACTGTGTCACCTGATGGTAGTTTGCGATCTGCTCAAGAGCAGATACCTAGATTCATGTATGAAAATAAATGTAAAGCACCAGACTCATACTACAGTCACCCATTTTACCAAGTTCCTGCGTATTATGTCCTGCAACTTTTGTGTGAAATGAAAGCATACAATTGTCCAGAACTCATATTTACTAGTTGGACGGAGCAATCAATGACTGTTTTTCTGGCTAGGTTCTGTAATGAGCTTTGGGAAGAATGCTTTCAAGAACTATGCTTATTGTACGATGTTCCACAGCCAAAAAGGCCAACAAGGGTTTCTGCTTTTGCAAAGAATCTAAAACAATCTGTTGCAGACTTTGTAAAGAACAATACAGTCCTACTTGGTGAATTCCCTTCAATGACTACAAGACAGATGAGTCAACCAGAAGATGAAATATCAGGCATGTCTGCATACATCTATCCAAAGAGAACAGGTGTTGCTGATAGGAACAGCAGGAAGAATGTACAAGACGCTATTGATGTTTTGTTTGCTACTAAATCCTGGATTCAGAGAACTTATCATTTGCTCAGAAACGTCGCATCAGAAATACTTGTGTTTATGGCTAATGATCTGGATAGGAGTTTCAATTCTGAATTGAATAACGCCCATCCCCTGGCATACGCCATGAAGGGTCCCAGTATGTCTGTCGAAGTCCTCAGAAACATGATGAATCATTTGATAGATGAGTGTGAAAGTAATGGTATTCAGATTGTGGCAACCGCAAGTGATGGCCAATGGCACGGCTACAGTATTCGTGACAAGACTGGAAACCCCCTTACAGTTCATCAACTAGCACGAGATCACTACACCTCTACTAAAAACATAGAGATATCTTCCCTGAAGGCTAAAGTTAAGAGTACATACGTAGTAAAGTCATTAGAGGATGTACGATATGAGAAGCTGCCTGGCCAGCCACTACACATACTAGGCCATAAGACAGACGCTCCCATGGTTCTTCGGAGAAAACCACATGTGAAAAAGAACACAGCACAACTGAATGAAACGGAAGCACAAGCCAATACAGCTGATCAGCATAATGCCATTATTCATGGTTTTGTTGGTGAAGCATTTAACCAGATGGATGAAACTGACCAGATTGTAATAGATGAAGCTAAAATTTCGATGGACTCTAAGAGTGTGCAACAACGGCCTCCAGACTCTGACAGGTCAGACATGCTATTCTCTCCTTTGTCAAGCAATGAAACTGAGCTGAGCCTAACTGATTGGCTCTTTCAAGAAGATATGGAATATACAACAAACAGTGGGCAGACATTAAATCAAACCAATAATATGCAAGACATAATGGTAACATCTTCAAGACAACAGATAACAAGTAACAGTCTACCTCAAGACGAATTGCTCGAGACAACTACAAATGAGTTAATAGAGGACACTGCATTATTTGAAGCTAATAGATGTATAGCAATCGATAGACAGGAAAGCTTGAATCAGAGAGAGTGTATGCCACTGGAGAATGTGGATGCTTATGAACGAGATACGACAGATTTTCTTAACGATGCATTTTCAGTTTTGTTTGGTGATGAGCATGTACAACTAATATGTGTTACTGCAAATACAAACGAATCAAGCACAGCAGTTTCAGATGATTACATGCAGGTCGACCAACCTGGATATGTACAAATGAGAAATACAAGCGCTACCAATTCCCCAGAATCCATACGTGTTGACCAGCCAAGAATAATACAAGAGAGTGTTACAGGCACTACCTTAATTGATGAAACCATAGGTGTTGACCAACCGACAATGTTCTTTCAAAATAACACTGCAAGCTCTTCTGTGTCTGAAGAACCAATAGACGTTGCTGCGCACAAACATAATGAACTCAATGATATTGAACTAAATGGACCTATAAATCTTAGCGATTTAGCAGAAATGTTGCTAAAACTACAGAAAGACAGTCTTGCATGTACTTATCATGACTGGAGTAAGATGTCTACAAACTGTTTTAAATCGTTATTCACATCTAAGACACGACTGAATAAGTCTTTAAGGAAGTACGAGCTATTACTCTGTCTAAATAGCATTCGAACAAGGATACCCCCTAGTAAGATGGAGAAACTTTCATCTTTAAATAAGGATAAGATTGTGCAGTTCGTGATAAACAATAGATCAAATGAGTTATCAATGCTGAACGCATATCCCCGTATAAGGAACTTTTCTTGCAAGAAAGTGCCATCTCTGCAACACATATGTTTTAGGGTTGTAGATAGTTTTGACAAAGAGTCATTGAATGCTGTTGTTGCTGAGATGACGTGGGACAACACACTGCTGAAATGGAAAAATGACGTTCGTATGCCAACACACCTGCAAGTGGGAAGCAAAGATCACAAAATAAACTGGTTTTCAAGGCCGTCTGTTGATGAAACTGGAAACGTTCGTTTCCATTTTACAGATGCTTGTCACATTCTAACTTGCATAAGAACAAAATTGTGCACAACGGGAATAAAAGGAATTCGAAGAAAGGCCTGGGAATTAGCAGCATTAGTATCTGACTCGCGTTTGAACATAGCAGTAGTAACTGATTGCTTGGATAAGCAAAGTGTACCCTTGGCAAGACGATTATTTGCAAAAGAAGTTCAAAACAATATGCTTGATGAATATATGGCTGAAAAAGAATTTTGTCAGCTGATACGTGAGTGGTTTGATGCAGAAGATGAGCCCACCATAAGTGCAGGCAAGAGATTTGAAGCCCGTATGGCTCTCCGTGACTGGTTATTGAAAGGTTACAAATTTGGCCAGTTTCCACCACACACACAATACGTTCGAGGAATTCCAATAGTAACGTATGAGGCGCTTGTAGTAAACATAGAAAGAAAGCTACAGATGTATGCTGTTTGCCCCGGATATAACGCTCGTGCTCTAGGTTCACAGGAAGTAGAGCAATTTTTCTCCACCTTCCGTGATATGGACCCAACACGCTTCGGTACCCCGAAACCAGATGCTATTCCAAATATGATGGCTGCAGCTACCGAAGTAGATAACTGTCGTCTAAACCAAGAAAGGTAATGCAAAAGCCTGATGCTATATAAAGTTTTTTCATGCTCAACTAAATATGGACTTAATCCTTACGAGGATTAACTTCCAAGTATTGTTTATTTAAATTAATAGCTCTTTTGATTTCATGAAAAAAGTTTTATAGTTTCATTCATATGGAGATCAAGTATTACACTTTTTTAATTTGATAAAAGAGACCATGCGTTAACAAATTAAGTTGTATGATCAGAAAATGCCACTTTCATACATTGCAGACCAACTCCACACATCTTGAAGAAGAGACACTAACGCTTACAGCCACTTGACAGATAGCGTACAATTAAATAAAGCAGTCGCCTCTCCCTTCCACAATAGGATGATTGCAAAACTGAAAGAAGATAAAGAAAACGTTTTACAAACAAGTACCAAATACAACACCTCATCATGGGGAATAATTAGTAATAGATAACAATAACAACAACAGAGCCACTACATTAAAATGGACACCAACCGAAGCCAGTGGGTGGATTTAAATGTATTTCATTGGCAGAACTATCGATCTAAATTATGTTGAAGTTAAAATGCAGACCTGTTTATATCACACAATGATTCTTAACATATGTAAACATTATCATAAAAAAATAACCAAATCAAATTACCAAAGTAATGAAAAAAGGCTCCTCTCTTTGTGTGTAGGCAAATAGTTCAAATCCAGATGTATCGCCACATCTCACCAGATTATAAGTTTTGCATAAAAGCAGAGACCAATTTTAAATCAACCTAAAAATGAAAATTTGTCTCAGTGCAAACAATAATGATCGACTAGTCTGGTCGACTTAAATGGTTGTATGTATCCTTGCAGGGGATTTTTTATTCGCACCACGAAGGCAAAGGTTTATCCGGAGGCAGAATTCGTGCATCAAGACATGCCATCAAACCAAGCTGAATGCAACAGATCACTGGCGTGTATAGAATCCCAACATGAAATTTGTGTACGGTAAGTTTGCTTCCATGTGAGTTGAACATTTCTTGTACATCAACAACAGCAGAATCTAGGGCGAAGATTTGGTACCAGTAAAATGCATTTAAGCCCCTCAGCGGCTTAGGCCGTTCTAAGGCGGTGGTTCTGTTGTTGTTGATATTTTGTTTATTGTTACTCCCATTGTGGGAGTCTGCAATTGTTCTATGTTTCGTTGTACGTTACTTTATGTCCATTTTAGTTTTGCAATCATCTCAATGGGGAAGAGAGAGCTGGTTGCTTTGCTTAGTTTGTCTTTCTTGGTGTCTCGTGATGGTTGTGTGGCTCTTCCTCGCGGTGCCATGGGTTTGTCTGCAGTTTGTGATTGTGGTATTTCCTGATCATACTCACTTACTATTTTTGCGTTTGGCGTTGACAAAAGCAAAATTCACATTTAGGCAGTTGAACGCTTATCTGACAGTCTGAAAAGTCGCTTTTGTGGCGTTTGAAACGCTATAAATGTATAGGCACTCCCCATTACGCATACCAAGATTGGGATTTACAACTTTTGCGCGAAAACCATTACACCAGCATGTAGTAACATAATTTTAATTCATATGAAGAATTTCGCTAGGTGCACAAGCATTTGGTAGGTTTTGCTATGCCAAAGCTCCAATGGTGTTTAAAAAGTAGACATAGTTTTAGCAAGGTATTTTTGATATGTTAATATTCCGTATGAAGTGAAACACACCAATTTCTTTCAACTTTTCAGTGACCATTGGTTTGACTCACCAAATGCTTTACGGGGTCGGCAAGGACATAAAAGTGCTGAAGTCAGTGTTCCTGACCAACCAGCTCATGGAGAAAGGGGTGTGCGACCGTACCATGCTAGAATGGATAACAAAGTTCTAGCATATAAGAGAGGTGGACACCAGACGTTACCTGAGTTGATGAATTAACATTGTTGATGGAGATAAAACACTGGAAATGTGCACTTAATATCAGAACTGTCAGTTTTAGTAGGAGAAAGTTATACACATGTGTCAGGCAGGGAATATTGATGTTAGTGCCTATGATTTCATTCCTTATTCAATTCAAAAAAGACAAAGTGGAACTTCAAGATCAAATTTTATTATTAAAGGCCTCCTGTCTGCTACAATCAACCCTATCAAGCTGAACATTTTCATATACTACACTTTTCGCAGATTTATATCCATGTAAGTGCGTATTTTCATTCAGAGTAGGTCCTGATCAGCTGGAATTGTCAGAAGCCAGCTGATCTGGATCCACATGTTTGTTCAGCAGAGGATAAATTCGTATTTAGCAGGACAAAGGCAAACATCATAATAGACACTCTTTATAACTGTAAAACAACTAGATTCTGTGGATATTTTAATACCATACTAAATGCGATATTAACAAAAATCACTAAAATAAGAGACCAGGGCCCGGAATTACAATGCCTCCTTAAAGTTAAGGAAGACTTAAGTTAAGTATTGATATTTCAACATGATATATTATATGCTTAACAAAGTGCCTGGATCGGTCAAAGATATCATTGTGATCTACAGAAAAAATGAAACTGTTTTGATTTTAATCAGTTTGAAACGTTATTTTACTCATCCTGAAAAATCAATACTTAACTTAAGTCTTCCTTACTTTTAAGGAGGCATTGAAATTCCGGGCCCAGAGGCGAGTTCAACGATGCGTGCGCACTCGAGCGCTCGTTGTACTGATGTCAGGGTTTACACATTACGAATAAACAACGAGCGCCCGCGAAGGCTCGCATTGTTGAACTCGCCTCAGAATTCAGACGATTTCTGTATTTTGTGTCAGAAAAACAACTTCAAAATGGTAGAGTATATTTCACTGTTGAGAAAACATTGTCTTGAAAAGGGGCTTCTCTTAAAGGAAAGAACGCAGAGAATATTCATTCCTTTCAGAGTAACACCTATGGGAAATAGAAAAAAAAGAAACCACCAACCTTAAACTTTGTGAGTATGTTAGGCTTTTAAAATTGCCAAAAAAAGTAAACGTTTTACAGTAGTTCATTGACAAACATGAACAATTATAAAATTCGTGCTACAAAATGAACCAGTGCCTACCTCAGAACCCATTTTGAGACATAACATTGGAGAGATAGCAGTCTTCACAAGCAGTAAACAAAAAGGCACGGGTGAGACTGCACAGAGGCACATACATATTGATTCTACATACAACTAGTAGATACATATTCTTACGACGAAAATAATATTTCATTGGCAAACTCCGATTCAGGTATACATACATGCATATTTCCAAATGTGAAAATCGACATGTTAAGATGATGATTTCACTCTTAAATTCATCTCCTATTTTACTCGATCTCGATAAATCGACTGTTTTGTGAAAACCAGAAGTCGATTACAAACTATTAAGAGGTAAAACCGTCTGAAATGTGTGGTCACGAGTTGAGATTTTGAAAGGAATTAAAACGATTAATGTAACAATTTAAGTTTCTGCTGAAACTTGTTAAAAATAAAATCTTAGTGGGTGCTTCCCTTTAACAAAGGTAGCTTAATCAAATTTAAATGTAAATGCATTTGATTAAGCTAGAAACGCACATATCGCCCTAATGTCATCAGCAGGCAGATTAATGAAAACACACAGCATATAAAATACCATTAACACAACATTAAACTTTAACTCTATTGATAGAAATTATAAAGCTCCACGTCTGGAGCAAGCTGGGTTATGTATATGCAGATAACAAAGGCACTGACCAGCCTGATCATCGAGGTAGTCTGATAAGCGCCTTTTATATTTGCTATCAAAGTACTAAAGTGTGTATACAAATTTTCAGGGTCCTAGTTCTCTCTTAATCTTTAAAGGCTGTTTAGTCATATCTTGCACCAGCTTTCTCGCATCGTAGTTGAATAAGTATTTAAGTTCTTTGATGATGAAATATGAACATTGAGACCACCAGTAACCTCTCGACTGATTTTTAAGTAACACAATTTTGGCCTCGTCACAAGAAATATTGCATTCAGGGCGTCAGATCATATTTGACTAAACACATTCTGCGCAGCAATATACACTGTTTAGAGGTGTCATATTTGGATATTGAAGTAAGAGATATCAGCATGCAAAGTTTTATGGTCCCCATGGTCCCTTTTTCTTTATATACAGACGTAGATATTGGGGCTGCAATATTTGCCATTGAATGCACAGAAACAAAGGAACAACAGCATATTTAAAACAAATATAAGTACTACCTTCTTGGTATTAACTGACGAATATTAACGTCAAAAACAACGCTAAACACACATTCTGTTGCCGACACCAATCTAGCAACCCCAAATAAAATCGCCTTAACTAATTCTGGCTAAACTAGACAGTATGATACAGCCATGGAGACTGTTTGTAGTGTAGTCAAATTTATCAAACAACCGTCTATATTTGGAGTAATTGTGTATTTTTTTTATTTTGCTATACAAGGCTCAAGTCTATAAGTTATTGCCCGGGCAATAGTTTTGAATTTGACTGGGACTATACCATGGCCTGGGTTCCTGTTTGCTACTCAACACGAAGGCATTCATCGACATGCGCGGCGGAGACGCGTACATTTCGTTCTCGCCAAGAGACGTTACTCACATAATTTCGTGGTTAATCGTTAGAAACACATTTAGAACGCTTAGTTAATCAGAGGAACACTTTGCGTCTAAAATTGAGCAGAAAGAGGAAATATTCAGTTTTACAACGAATACGCATCACCTTCACGTTCTTCATTTACTAGACGCAGCAATTTAAAACGTCGCCAATAATATTGGTTTGGGTAATTTAAGAGTTATTTCATTCCTGTTTGTAGTATAGTTAATTTATTACTAGCATGATGCTGAAGTGCATCAGATCGACAACAACATTTTGGGGCAGTTATTTTGACTATACTGAAAACAGACATTTAATTGCTGTGTCATATTACAAGAAGGCAAGAAATAACTGAATAATATAACCCCGAGGTGTTGGAAACAACCAGATGCATTGTTGCACGATGGTGAAGTGCAATAGTTCAGCAGGTCGTTTATGAAAACAGTTATACTACAAAGAGGCATAAAATAACCGTTTCATTACACATTGCTTTTGACGTCAACATTTCAGCATTACTCAAATGGAGATGCTTACTTGATGCGGTTTTGTTGCAAAACAGGAAAGATCAGATAATCTGCTACATTTTTGTCTCAATGTGCTCCGCTCAGTCTTACACTACGCTTCTGGTGTAAACCATACCTGGCACCAGTCATTGTTACATACCATCCAGAACCTTGCGCGCATCGCAGTCACACTTTCGTAACGGGACAACCAGGCGATGGCGTTTACTTTGACTCCGTACATGTATATAGAGGGTTTGGCAATAACATAAAACACTGTATAGGATACACCAATTCACTTTCGTAATTATTCACTATTGTACCCAACAAAAACAAAATAACCGCAAGAGTAAGATTTTCGCCTGAAGTTCTTCTTTTATTGCTGTTTCTGACCCGATTTGCAAAATATATGAAAGGCAGCAGCCAATAACAAGCATTCCAATAGATGTAAATGATTTTTTCTCACCACTAAGTATTTTGATCTTCTGTATTTGACGAATTTGTAATGTTGCGTTACTTTTTTCTGTTGGGTAGCATATTTTAACTTATATACATCTAAACTTAGAGCATACAACACTATGTATTATTCCAAGAACTGAAGACGAAAACCAAAATCTCCACAAAACTGGGATGATAATGAGAAATTAAAGTCATATATACTGACTGACAAAAGAAAAGCTACATCTAAATTCAAAGAATTGTTGCATAAATGTCTATACAGTAGGTAATAACGGTAAATGAGCCACGACATGTGATTTCCAACAATGTGGCATTTTGACAAGTGTAGACTCAGACGAGCCTGTGCAGCCTCCCTTAAAGCTTAGAAACTCCAAATGGTGTTCAGGCAGTAGCTTAACAGTCATAGGATATCCAAGTGACAAGCAAAGACTCTGTTCAGACTGCCCGTATGCGCAGGCTGATATGAGGCTTTGCTGGTTGCACATATCACATTGTTGGAAATCTCATGTCGCGGCTCCAATATGGAATATTTTTTCTTTAAATGGCATGTTTTTGTTGTACCTGAAAATCTTCTAACTGAGAAACTTCAATGGTAGAAATTAAAACTTTAAAAATTGACGTCGTTTATCTTAGTTTTTTGTTAAAAATTCAAAAAGACAAACACGATATATGGTATTCTGGAAGAGAACAATACTAATGTCAAAGGAAGATGATCATGAATCCTGAGTTTTGACACAAATTTGCATCTCCTACATGTTGATTTCGACAAAAATCTGTTATTTAAAGTTTGACGTTAACGTCTTAAATAACATTAAAACGAATGCCGTCATTTCACAGTTCAAGACGGATATTGCTTACACTAGTCCGGGGCGATCGGGACTCCCGTGCGACTTCGATGCCGATTTATGGTGACCTATACCAAATCAAACTTTAGGGGATACCTAATGAAAATCACCTGGTCACCCATCTGGGTTTTACGTCTGGACGTCATTATGACGTCATCAAAATAACGTATATTGTATCAGTGCAATTTAAACGGTATGTCCATTGTAGTCTATGGCGATCAGGACTTTCTTGCATTTTGTTTGCCAATTTCAGTCGAAATGCACCAAATTTAATCTTAGGAGGTTAATGATTAAAATTAACATGTCGCCCATAGTGTTTTCGCATCAGAACAAAAAGATGACGTCATTGAAATGACGCCTAATATGTAAATACCACATATATATGCGTTTTGTCCATTTCCAACGCATGGAACTATTCCTTTAATAAACTGGCAGCCTTATCATGACTGAATACAAACTCTTTTAAATCGTAACATACAAAATATGTTCAGATAGTGTGAAGTCAGTTCGAGGGCGGGACGTAAATGCCGTCACGATTTACGAATAAAAAGACAGTGGAGTGAATAAAAAAACACGATAATAAATGGTGTAAATATAATCTGAATCCACATGAAAATAGTTGTTCAAGTCATAAGCATATTGACCACTGGCAATACTTTACATGAGTCCTCTTCTGCTCCACGGCAACACAAATCAGTACAATATAAATGGTTTACTTTGTACTTACACCGAGATGTTTCGCATACAGACATGCTGCAACTACATTTTATCAGCTGCAGAGGGGTTTCGGGGTCAGCAGGCAACATGCGCGGATCCAGGGATTTTTGTCAGTCTTATTTAGTCCTCAGCTTATTTTACAGTTTACAGAGGGGGTCCAATGGTTTTATTGCTGAGAAACTATACTTATACTTTACCAAGGAACCAAAGGGGGGTCCATTATTTTCCAGGGGGGGGGGGTGTCAAACTTTTTCCAGGGGGGATCCAAATGGTAATTTCTTTAGAAACCCATGAACGTACTTGTTATTTTCCAGGGGGAGGGGTGTCCGGACCCCCTATCCCCCTCTGGATCTGCACATGGGCAATGTCATCATAACGGGACAATATTTTTCACAGTCCCGCTTCTAACCATAATTGTCAGGCATTGATTTGTCAGGATTAATGACAGATGAGGTTTTCCAAATGATGCACTGGTACTGCGCACGTTTGACACCTTCGAGAAACACAGCTCTTGGAAGTGGTAGTTTTTGCAATTCAGCGTTTTTTCTCCAATATCCACTACGTCAACGCAGTGAGTCGAACAATATCGGTGACTGGCTAATACAAATTAAGAAAGACGGCAAAGATCAGGAATCGATACAATCAAGTACCACACCTGACCCAGGATACCAATGGGAAAGTGATAAACTCTTAGTTAGACATCACAAACGACAGCCAAGAGGTCAGGACAATTTACAAATATATTTTTCTAGTGCATCCGCCACAGTACTTTCTAAGGGCACTGAGCCAAGGTGAAAGAATGCTTCGTGGATAGAGTCTCTAGCATCGCTAAATGCCTGTCAATATGATTTCTTGCTCTTTCCTGACATTGAACTAGTTAATATCAGCACCTGAAAGTGCATGGAATTCGATCAGAGCCCTGGTTGTGACATCACCAATGCCACATTGACATCTTTAATAAGTGTTCTGATCTTAGAAATTTGATGATATATGAGCAAGACTGTTTAAGAAAATGTAAAATATCAACACACTGCAATTGTTTTATATATGTTTTATTTAAGCGGCGAAAACAAAATTTGCTCCTCTGCAAAACTGGGAGTAGGGTTGTGCATTAGCTCATGTAAGACAACATATTTAAGACAGAAAAGCAAACTTTGGTTTTTGTATTCGTCAATTGAGTATAGGTTTGTTAAACCTTATCTAAAACGATATTGATTTATATTCCATTGGGAACAATGTAAAACACATATGATAATTTTACTCTTAATTCAATATTTCGGTCAAAGGCATTTATCAAGAAAACATGCACTTCAATGTCAACTACATAGTCTCTGTTCTTCCATCTTGTAGTTGACATTGAAGTGCATGTTTTCTTGATAATGGCCTTTGGCCGAAATATTGAATTAAGAGTAAAATTATAATGATAATCTAAAACGGTTTGAAACCGACTCAGAGCAGTCGTTTAAATAAATGACGATAGCCAAAATTACCACTTTTAAATTATAAGTAAGTTCATGTAACGCCTATAATTCAACACGTAGCCGTAAACAGCTGTCATATATAGTAAAGTCATCCAGTAATGTGCAGACTATTAGAATGTTCATTGATAAGCTAGTTTTAAAGTCTTTCTTCTGTAGCTCAAACTTTCAATTTTCTTATTCTCAAATTGATAAAGTAACATATGTAACAATCTGTTACAAGCTAACACCCATGCTTACAGTGTGCAAACATCTCCTATTCGATGCACCTTGAATTGGTACATACGATAGAGTATATCTAAAAGAGTTTGGGATGGAGCAGGTCAATACTCAGCTTGCAGTCAAAATCTTGTTTGATGATTATTCTGTTTTTTATGAGATGAGGAGGACAATTATTTTACCAGAAAAGCAGAACTAATAATCGATATTGTATATGACTTGGATGAGGATTGGTTTAGAATATTTACATTAGAAAGGGCCATTTACTAAATTGTACAGTTGAAATGTGAAACGATTATTTTCTATGTTCCTCTAGGATGCATCTTTATTTTAGAAGTATTCCTATTAGGAAATATTGAAAACACATATTCATAACATCTGTAACAAAGGTACAGGGGCTTAATAATCATCAATACCTAAGACAAAGGCACCAGAGGCTGGAGATTTTAGCTAGGAAAACATGCGAAATATATTCATTTTATCCTGAAATATCATCTCTTACATAAAAGCAATGTCCTTGCTCATTAATTATGTCATGTAACATATGTTACAACCTTTAACAAGTGCTTCAATCTTGTTGTTAAACCTGCAAATTCTATAATTTTAATAATATGAGCAAGACAATCCCAAATATGCAAGATATCCAACAGCAGCAAATGTTTTCATATATTTTTACTTAAATGATGCCTACCAAATTTGGCTCCTTAAAATTGGGTATAGCCTTTGGGTTGTTTAATTGCACGTATAAGACAATATATTTAAAATATAAAAGCAAACTTTGGATTTTCTCAAACCAAAATGAGTTTGTTAGTACAAAATAATCAAAACATTTTGGAAAATGCACATATCAGCTAAAAAGTAAATGATATTGGTCACAAGTTTCATGTTTAAAGGGTAATCTAATTAAAGTAACGTACATAACACCACAGGAAGCTGTAATTTTGCTCCAAAAGAATTTATATGTAGCTTTAGTTGTCAATATGCAGACCATATGAGTAATTTAAATAATTAGCAATCTTTCTGTAGCTGAAACTTTTAATTTATTTTTTTTTCTAAATTTAATATGGTAACATATGTAACAGGCTGTCAGAGACTAACGCCCCGGCGAACATGGTGCAAACATCTATTAAAAGACGCAACTTGGAATCCTCTTTTAGATAGGATAAGCTTGCAAAATTCCCCAGGGGGAGCAATAACATTCTCAGCCATCAGTCTAAAGGTGGCCCAATAAGCTGGTTATTTATAGGAAATCTACGGTATTTTGCATGCAAAATATAGTTATCGATAACTAATTCATTGTAAAAGTCAGGTAAAGCATTGATGTAACCATCATATGACTAAAATAATTGATATTATGTTAAAAAAGGCGTTCGTGTTGGATAAATATGACCATACCAACACAAACTACAGCTTTTATTAACGAGCAGTTTCTTATTATGGTCGCCATATTTATGACGTCATAACTAGCCTCAGACGCGGATTTGAGATGGGTGACCACCTTTAAATTAAAGGTAAGACTCCACAGAAGGTTTTGATATAGGTCACCATAAATCGGCACACAATTCGCACGGGACCTATTTTTTGTCCCTAAGGGCCCTGACTACACATGTTGCAAACAATTAACATGTAGAGTATTATCCAGCTACCCTTCGCCGTTTTGAGATATACTTGAAAAAAAGACACGTCAGTTTCGGTAAGGTTTGAAATTGTCGTAGAAATGAGTTGTCAGAGTTCCATGTAATGATACGGTGTTTTTCTTAAACTTTGTGCCAATCACTAAGCCTTTACTAATGGTTTACCATCGTAATGGTTAACTGTTAGGTGGGGTGGCTGTAAAACCACTATTAAGCAAATGACATCATTACGTCAGACATAAACTGCAATAATAACAACGCTAAACGCTACCTACAAAATCAGGAAGTATGTAGCGTTTCTTTTGGCAGTCAGTATATATAGTTTACAGACTTATTGGCCATACACTAAGGTCCATTTATCATAAAATACAGGTCATTTATTTTCGCTCATACATTTGTAACCACTGTACTCAAACAGCGTAGTCATCACGGGATGGTTGTAGTCGACGAGGGCAAAAAATACACTTTTTGGGGTACTGTGATCCATTCTATGAGCAAGTTCTTTACAACTTATAATTTCCACGATGATTATTTGGAATTATAAGTCCATTCAGGCTCAATCGGAGCATTTAAAAATCACATTTTAGCTAAGAACCAGCCGATTTCAGACTAGTCAATGGGAATTTATGTGTCCGGTATTTATTCAAATACTAATGATTGCACTTTTTAAGTGATTATGATTTAATGACATCACTTATTGAATGATACGAACGAGTGAACCCATAGAAAATTTGCATATTTCTGGATTTGTTTTCGGGGATGCACATCACTTTGTAGCTGTACGTAAAATTCTAGTAGTAAGGGGCATTTAACCAGTCGTCGAGGGTCTAAATAAATTCAATATATTGCAGTCTACGATCCGATCATTGGGCTAGAACACCCAATATGTACAGTATGAAAAGTTTGAAAAACATTCCATGTGCTCAGCCACATGGTGTGAAATTTTTTCACATTAATGTATCGATACTTTTTTTTATCTCAAGAAAGCATAAATTCTATAGCTCAGGGCCCGGAATTACAATGCCTCCTTAAAGTTAAGGAAGACTTAATGTAGTATTGCTATTTCAACATGCTATATTAAATGCTAAATAAATAGCCTGGATCTATGTGGTACTTGATTGTGATCTTCAGAAAAAAATGAAACTATTTTGATTTTAATCAGTTTTAACGTTATTTTTCGCATCCTGAAAAATCAATACTTAGCTTAAGTCTTCCTTAACTTTAAGGAGGCATTGTAATTCCGGGCCCAGGTGTTGTATCGACTATCGCTCAACTCACATACATATCGTTAAGCAGATATAAGTGACAATAATGAGCGAAGAATGTAAATGCATATTAACAAAAACTATTACCCTTTTAAAGAACCAGGTACACTGTTAGTGCCCTCGACGAATGCAAGCACCCGCGATGACTGCGCTGTTCGAGTACGGTGGTTCTCTAGTTTATCAGAGTGTGTCTATGGACAGGCCTGTAGTTTATTGACAGTAAGCCTTGTGTCTGGCCAATGATGTGGCGTGTTTGTAGCTTCTGCCACACTGACAGGAATGCCTGATACCATCATGTTCTGCTCTTTTATGTGCATTTAAGGCAGCTCTATAACTGAATATTTGGTTGCAGATTGGACATTTAAAGCTGACTTCCTTTGAGCAGCTTTTGTAATGTTCACCTAAATAAGCACTTGAATAAAAGGACTTTGAACAGCTTTTGCAGACATGGGCCTTAACGCCAATGTGCTTATTGATATGGTCTTGGTAACGCCTTTCTTTGGCAAAGGTTTTGGTGCAGTTATCAAATGGGCACGCCTTTGTCGGCAAGCTCCCAGTGCCATGCATAGAAGCTAAATGGTAGTTCAAATCACTTTTTCTTTTGCATGAAACTCCGCAATCACTACAAAGAAAGGTGTGGCTGTGTTTCGTTTCGTTGTGCTTTAACAGCTCCTCATCAGTTTTAAAATAGTGATGGCACGCAGAACATTTGGGCCTATCCATATGCTGCATAAGATGCCTCTTCAGGCTCCATTTATGTGAGTATTCTTTATTACACACGTCACATTTGAATTTCTTTGACGGCTGTGCATCATCTTTGCCTTGTGAGTTCTTAATGGGCGTGCTTGTCACCTCCACCTGCGACTCAACTACTAAGAATGAGCCGTCTAATGGCTCATTCTCCTCATTCACTTCGTCATCACTATTCTCTACTGGATGTGATGCCATTGCTGAAGAAGACAATGAAGAATTAAAGCTTTAGCCAAATGCGCAAAACGGCATGATCCATTTTTGCTAAAATAATTCTTCAAGTCTTCTTATTAATATGTGTTTAATGTTTATTTCAGAGGTAAAACTGTTTGTGTTTGTTTGTTTGATTTGATTCTTTACGTCCCATCAACAATCTTTCATTTAAACAGGGGCGGGTCTTCCGGGGTTGAACCAGTACTAAGCTAGAATAAATGTGTCTTGGCCAAGGACCACAACGCAGTGATGCCGGTGAGGCTCGAACCCGCGGCCTCACTGTCTCGAGTCAAGCACTCTACCACTGAGCCACTGCGCTCCCGAGGTAATATTGTACATTCCGAAATTTTCGCGATGGTTTTATGTCGTGAAACTTCGCGTATGCGAAATTTCGCGAAAATAAATTCCTCGCGAAATCGTGAAATCACTGTCCTTTGCGGTTTTTAACATCGCAAATATGTCTTTTAACGCTAAAATAAAAGTCTCGAGAACATTTCCGAATTACTGTAACATATGGAATAAACTCAAAATAATTTGGCGTTTCCTTCAAGTACATATAATATCCAGATAAAATGTCGCATTATGAGGCCTGGCATCCAAATCTCCACAGCTATAATACTGATTTTGCTAAAGCTTTAAGTCCCAGTCAACAATAATTCAGTTCTGTGGGCCGCCTCCCTGAGAGAGCGAAAGAGAGCAAAGAGAATGAGATAGACTTAAAGGCCTAGCCCAAATTTGTCCCAAGTGAAGCAAAATTAACCCTGTCAATCAACAAAATATAACAGGGTTATTTGTCTGAAAGTTGCTGAAAAGAGTGCTTCACCCTATCGCCAATATAGCTTTCAGTCACTTAATTTTATCATATGGTTTGCCACAATGCGCGAAAACCTATTTTTTGCAAAACGGATCCATCAGAAATAGAGAGAACCTACAATATAAGAAAACAGCAGACTCGGTTCTATCGATCATGTTAATAGGAACTATTGGAAACAGTAAAGGGACTTTGTCAGATATCTCTTAATTCTCAATATTTTGGTGTGCTCCAACATGATAAAGTCTTCGGCTACGCTTCTGTATCAGCATTACAAATACAATCGTAAGTATTCCGGTACTATATGTTGAATAACTATGCAATATGAAGAATTCTTCCGACTTCAAAACGGCAATTTTATATGAAAATATGTGAACTTGACTACCACTCAATATGGCTAAAATTGCACCAGTCATCAGGCATGTCAGCCTACAATACAACTATAAAAAGAGGATCTGTATATGCTGTGCTACTACTTGTTCATCAAGTATATATGAGCGGCGACATGTGATTTCCAACCATGTGGTATGTGCGACCAGTAAAGCCTCAGATCAGCCTGCGCTTACGCGCAGTCTGATCAGAGCCATTGCTAGTCGCTTGAATATTCTATGACTGTTAACCTACTGACCGAACAGCATTTGGAGTTTCTAAGCTTAATAGAAGCCTGCACAGGCTCGTCTGAGTCTACACTTGTCAAAATACCACATTGATGGAAATCACATGTCGCGGCTCAGATAAACTTAGATGGGCTTATGGCCTAATGCTGGGTAGTCATTTTAGCATTACTGGGGAGTTAGATAGACAATGTATTCCGTCGCGAAATATAGAGGACCTTTTACCAACAGTTTTTTTTTCTTTCTGGAGCTAGCTCTACATTCATATTTACACTAGAAATACTGCGTTTGCGTCTGTTTGTATATATAAGCAAGTAAAGTAAATGCAGCCGTCTGATTGTATTTCGAACAGGGAAACACTCCCCTTTTTTCAGGGGAACAAGAAAACAGATATCCACAGCCTGCTCTGGGAGGGCCTCTGCTAAACGCATCGAGTCATAAAAATTATAATAGGTATTTGTTTCAAGATCTAAATGTTATTGATTTTTTTCTCTGAGATCTCAAAAAAGAAACCAAGGCAAGAGAAAAGCGCAGAACTGCCACGATGACAGCAACAATAAACATTGGATCGACACCAACAGATCCGCCGCCTTAGGACATGCGCGGATCCAGAGAGGGGGGGGGGCAGGGGGTCCGGACCCCCCCCCCCTGAAATATCACAAAAATGTAGGGTTACTTAGAAATACTTATCTAGATCCCGTGAAAACCACTAGCCTACCATGCTAGTATTCAATGATGGGCCAGCATTGGTCCACCAGCGAAGCGTCTTTAAATGTTGGGCCGATGATGGCCCGCTTATAGTGGTATCTGAATCCTGCATGTACCTCCCTTATCATTTAAAAAACACAACAAAAATTCCATCAAATTAGGCCATCCTCTGACAAAACTTCCTGGATCCGCGCATGTAGGACGGACAGTGGCTACTCCTCTGGGCATTTAAAATCTTACTGGTAAAAAATATTCGCCAAAAATTCTGTTGACTCACCTCGAAGAACAAGACATGGACCACTGTTATATACAAGTAAACACTTTTACATAAAAGCTCTGTCTACACGAAGAAGCTGTTGTTCGTGCTGGCTGACTGATTGATTGACTGAGAAGCAAGCAGACAGACAGCTATATTGTTTTGCTTTACACTGCTCATGAAACACTAGCCAGCCTTCGGGGGGGGGGGGGGGGGGGGGGGGGGTACACTTATATTTTCATATATAGCTAGACACGGACAATTTTTAGAGGTTCAAAAAAAATTGGGGGGGGGGGGTCACGAAAATGAATATCTTTTGGTGTATGAACAAATTATGGAAATGTTTTGTGGTATGCCTGATTTTTCTGATATTTGTGGGTACAGAGTAGATGATGGGTCAAAGCCTACGTATTCAGAAAAATTGAAAGTATCCCCAGGGGTCAGACACTCTAACTACCCGAGATACTAGATAATCTAGCAAAATGTGAAGACTTGCAAAACAAGTAAAAAGAGCAAAGAACCAATGCAGAGAGACAGACAGCCATAGGCAAGTGGACAATCAAGTATGCAGGCGGAAAAACTGCTAGATTATGCTGCTCACAGCCTTCAGAACATTGGACAGGCATTCTAATCACCTGAGTTACTAGATACATGTAAGCTGGCTTAACGAGCATACAAGTAAAAGAACGAAGAACCAATGTTGACAGACAGACGGACGGATAGACGGGTAGACAGACAAATAAGCAGACAGGCAGCTTGATTTTGCTGCTTACAACCTTTACCACTATGGTCAAGCGATCTTACCACCGTAGAACATAATTTGGCTTAATGAGCATACAGAGAAGTGAAAATAGCGAAATTCAATGTTTTTACTCTATCTTTTGTCATAAATGAGCCTGATAATGATACATTTAGGATTTCCGCCGACAAGAAAGCATCTTGCAGACCACCGCGGCCACGAACAACACGACAATGGTCACATCCGCGGTTAGATTAGGAGCATGCTCTCACCCCGTGGTTCAGATTCGCATCAAACTCACAATGAAACCAGTATTGGCTGTACCTGCTGGTATAAACCAACAGACATCAAAATGTAAATGCCTTTGAGTGTATAATTAGTCCTTGCCGCTTCAGTGAATATGTGAAAAAACGTTTCTAAAAAAGCCCTACCCCGCGGCCAGAAAGCAAAACCCCGCGGATGCTATAGCATTTTTTCGCGCTCCTCCGCGGTTAAGACTTGCAATCGTTGAGGGGGTAGGCACAGAAAACCCATTTTCATAAGCAATCGACGCTTATTTAGGCCAAATCATTTACATACAGGTAAAAACAACTAAATGTTGGTTCACCAAAAACGCAAAAAATACAGAAACTATTTCTGTAAAAATGTGTAATTGTCAATCAATCCCAAATTATCCAGATTTCAAGGAATCGTTCACGATGTATTTGCATTTTTCTCGCATAATTTAAGTACTGCAATGCCTTTATCATGATGCGTTGTTAGAGTGACTATTTAAGAAGACATATATGCCTTTAATCGACTCTGACAAGTGTTCGTAAGCAAGTTTTTAATATTTCAACTGACAGCCCCTACCTTCCATTTCAGTTCGTTTATTCACCGCGAAAAGACTAGCCGAAAAAATTCCGCGGTCAAGAATTCGGTATGATACCTGTGAGTTTTGTTTCTAGACTCAACAGATATAAAAGCTGTCCAATATTTCTTTGATGATTACACATTCTTTATTTAACAGTAGTAAGGGGGCTCATATAGGGCACAAACAATGAGGGAATTTTCGGAACCGGTCGGAACCGGTTCATGTCAGTCAAGGTCAGCGGTGATGACCAATGGTTTATTTTTAGAAATTAATCGATGATGTGGATGATGCAATAGTGTGTTATTCAACAGGACATGATCAGACCTGCCCGAACCCGACTGACAAGCCATTGTAAGTTTAACATCAACATTTGATCATCTCACACACTGGCTATTGTTAAAACCAGATAGCAACGTGTATACCAGAGTCAAATTCAGGTATCAAAAGGGGTTATTAAGATGACCTCTAAACGGTCATTTCTAATTCATTTCTTTCCAAGCATGTAGTTGAGGTATTGTGGAAGGTATTGAAAAGAGATAGGGGTTGTAAGACAGCACTAATGTGAGTCATGAACATTAAACAATTAATTAGCTACTTAAATTTCATTTGCAGACACATTTACAATATTTAAACAGTTGCATACATATACAATTAGATTGCTTACAATTCAAACAACATCAATAAACTGTGTATACAGTGAATGTGTACTTCACTGCATTCCATGTGGGCATGTAAAATAGTTGGCCTTAATAATTCTCTTCTCAAATACAATTCTATAGTCCTTTGTCTCAGTTCTTGTTATGAGAAGACCATTTGAACGGCAGATTTTATTGTTATCCACGGCCTGAATACATCCCTTTTCTCTGTTTTCCTTGACCATGCTTGAAACAGTGTCAAAATTTATGTCTAGCATATTCTTGTAATTCAATGTAATTCCCCTTATTTTACAAATAGAGGTCTGACCTTTCTTGTTTGGCTTTTCTAACCTATATGCATAATTCTTAGGGCCACCTGTCACACATTTTAGAATAGTATTTCTAGGTGCTTCATCTGTCAAATCACCTAGATAATCACCCAACTCAGGCTCCCACATACCAGCAGAGGTTGTGAAAATTATGGGATTAGTGTCACAGTAGCAAACACGTCTTTCAAGACGCTTCAAGTAGCTGAACAGCTCCAGTCTAGCTTGTGCTGTAGTATAAGCTGCAATTACCACATTTGTACGTGATGAGGCCTCGACGAAATCATCGTTGAAAGCCCAGTCTAGCTGCACTGCCTCATTGCTTACAAAGCGTACATTTTTTATCTCTTGCTGGTCAGATGTCATCATGTCAAAAAATTCCTCGGGGTCATCAGTATAAGTAGTTTCCGTTAAGTTAGATCTTTGTCCAAACTTTCCCAAAAGCGAATTTAACATTAATTTTGCCAAAGACCTTAACCCTGGATTATTTTCAATCTTGTGGTAATCTAAGAGAATGCCTTCTCTTTCATTATACTGTTGTATGTAAATTTGTTTGCTATTTTCGTCTACACACCAGTCAGGCCATCCATTAGCCTCTTGTTTGACTTTAAGAAATGTATTGACGTATTCAGTGAAAATGCCCCCCATTTTGGTGCTGTGGTCATACTGAGATATGTTTGAAAAATGCCAAACTTCATAGATGTTCATAATCTTGTACCCTAGTGATACTGCCTCTTTTACTTCGTCTGTCACCCAAGTTCCCACAAATGCTCGATCTTCATCAAGATGTGTACAATCAGTCTTCTGATAAGTTTCACTGCAAGCCCTACACAGACTAAACATGAGTCTTCCATTACATTTTGCCGCTAAAACAGGAATGTATAGTCCTTTAGGTGGGAGTATTTTACACTTGATCAACCCCTCATAATTGTCAAGGGAATCAAAATTCTCAATGATGATCTCAGGATGCCCAAGAGGAATCTTCCCAGTTTTGTTGATGAAAGGATACAATGACGTTACATCATAATATTTCAATTGTCTTTCAACATTAGATTCCTCATATAACTTGAAAGCTTCAGTTCGACCGCCATAAAAGGCATCTCTTGGTGCCAAAGGTGCAACAAGTTCAAGCTTTTGAATATACTCTTTCATAGCCTTATTGCTTTCTAACTCTTGTTTGAATTGACACTCCCAAATACTAATATAAGAATAGCCTTGTGACTCAAGGTAATGCCTTTTTTCTAAGGTTTTTATATATAACTCTTCCATGGTTAATTGGGCAACGGGGTTGAAAGTTGTTTTTGAAAAGCAAATTGGACAGCCATGCCAAAAGCAGCCGTGGAATTCAAATACTGTGCGTTCATCTCCACTTTCAAAGTAACCGTCCACTTTGTATGGACCAATATGTTTTTCACCCTGGTTTCTGCCATGCTGTATGTTCAGGTTCTTTTCATATGCTAAGTAATAAAGCCACTGGCATGCCATGACCGATTGCTTGTCTGAAGGTCGATATCCATGAGGGGATATGATTCCAATTGTTTCATTCTCAAGGAATTTTTTTCTAAAAATTAAGTTGCATGCTGAAGCTATGGTAATACACTTCTCAAATGGATCAATACCCTTTATGCTTTCTTTCTTTGTCAGCTCCATAAACAATGACCTAAATCTAAGACATCACTTTCTTGATATGTCTACATCAGATCGGCAATATCGCAGCAATTCGTTTTGAAAATTGAAATGATCCCTTTGATGCTGTTCATACCACTGTAAAAATTTAGTTCTTGTTTCCGATTTCATACTATCAGGATTGTAAAATGAAATGTCTGGTAAGTGATTGATAACAGCTGTTTGAAATTCCTTGCGATTGTAAAGATGTGGGAAATAACCTTTGGCTAATTCTGATTCGCCAAAAGCTTCAGGCATATCTGCTAAAGGCATGGGGATGAAATCAAAGAATCAATAAACTGAAGCTTGCAAGCTGGACTTTGATAGACATGTACTTTGAACCAGTCATTATAACTTCAGGAAGAATGGCATTTTCATGCAGGTAATTTAAAATGAGATAGCTGTCATATCCTTTGAAATTATGTCATATCACTGTGGCGCCAAAATTTTCTTCTAAAAACAGCCACCTACAAAATAAGGACGTTGTATCAGGACCTGAGAAAACGCGTTCATTAGGTCCACAATGGTCACATGTAGAAGTAAGAGTGATAGGTCTGTCAAGACAAGCGTCACACATCTTATGCGCAACACATAAATTTGGAACGCGTGCAAATGTTCCACATGTAGACTTTCTACAGTTGGAACATTTATTGTTGTTGTTTGGTCTATAACCTTTGTCACACTGCATTTGATTATCTTGCATACATTCAAAGTCAAAATATATATACTTCAGGGAATTACATTGCTTGTTTTTGTAATTAGGCTGGCTGTCATCTACAGTAGTCATGTAGCAGAAATGATCTTCTGCAAAGTAGCCTTTACAGGTTTTACAGTACATTTCTCTGCAGATATGATCAGACTTTTGCTTTGCTTTATTGATCAACTGATTGCATTCGTGACATCTAAAGTATGTTTTGCAAGTTGAATTACCTGAATCTGTCTATTTCAAATGGAATTCATAACATGTCTGATTGACAAATTTACAGTTACATTTTTCACAATATACCCAGTCTTCCTCTTTTTCTATATGAATATGTCTACAAAAGTGACAGGGATTGTTGCAGCTATGTCTTTCTTTTGTGTTATATCCTTTTAACACTGCAAACAAAAGTAGCTTCTGTCAAGAAATCCAGTGATTTTTGTGATGACGTCAAAGTGCTGATCACGACAATAAAGATATAAAGGTATTCCACCTTCAGGTCCTTGATATATGACACTGTTAAAATGTTCTTTAGCTAAAATATGGATTTGAAAGTCTGGCAGTGCTTTCTGAAATATCTTCACTTCTGGTAATCCACATACTCCCAAAGGCACACCTGCTTTGTGATGTAATTCCATTGCAAGTTCCCCATGGATTTTTCGGACTTTTCGAATATTGTCCCACTGGGGGTGATTCTGAATACGTGCCATTGCTGTCACAAGAGCTCTTGCGCAACACAGATTGTCAGAATTTTTTATTTGTATTATGCTCCTTTTATTTTCCAACAGTTTGCCAATCTCAACATACAGTTTTCTTCTGTATCCAGATCCCTTTAACATATCCACATGAACAAATTCTATTCCAAAAGTCTCATCCAAGACGAACTGCTCATATGACTGTAACACACGCTCAATTTCTGATAAGATTCTATCTGCTGTCAAAGCCGATTGTCTCATGAATGGCAGAACTATTGGATATCCAGTTCAGGGTTATCCATGGAAATTCTTGCAAGATCGTTTGAAGGTATTTCTGCAACAACATGGTCGATAAGAGATTGGAATATTTTCTTAAGAGTTTTCAAAATGTCAGATAGTCCTTTTACTTCCAGATCATTTACTGAAATCTTGTAGTATGAAGCTGTGGTATTAAATTCTAAATTTTTCTTCCGCTGATTTTCTCTATATTGTAGAATGTTTCTGCATCACCATTTAGATAGTGCTTTCTTCTCTTATTGATTACTCCGTCGTGATCTTCACTCCGCCTTTTAGCTGCTGCACCACCAGTTTGGACATCATGCTGGAATAGATGATCTGCCATGTCATCCTGACGTGTGAAGATCTTTAAACACTGCGGGCAGTGGTAGTTGTTTTCATTGAGATGTTTTTGCATATGGCGATCAAGATTATCTTTCCTGGTAAAGACCTTCTTGCATTTGGAACAGTCATACTTTTTCCAGTGGTTTTCTGTTCTCCTGTGCTGGAGAAGCTGGCTCAATTTTGGGAAGCTTGCCCCACACTTTTCACATTGATATGCCATGACTGTACAGAACCTGAAATAAAAAATCGAATTACAAATTGAAATGATAAATAAAAATACATAATTAGAGGAATCACATGGTTATGGTTTTGTTTGTTTAAAGTTTGGCAAAAAGATGAATGACCTACTTAAGCAAAAAGACAGGCGAGACTACCAAAACACTTGGTTGTAAACAGTTACCTTATGCTTTTTATCTCTCGATATTTCGTAAATGTCTTCTTAACAATATTATATAGGAAGTGTCTGTTGACAACCGGTTGTCACTAGCAAAAAGTCTAGTGACAACCGGTTGTCACCAGCAAAACGTCTGCTGACAACCAGCTGATTTTTCCAATACTACTGTATACTGAGCATGTTTTCTTAGAAATCTATCGGAGTCTAGTGGCATTTTAAATACAGGTTACAGAAAACTGGAATAAATATTGAATTAGAAAATAATTAATTTACAATTTGGTCTTTTTATTACAGAAAAAAGATTAGTATAGTTTGCATTGCAGAAACATACTAGATAAAGATTTATTGATTATAGTTTGCATATCCTCCATCAAATTTTACCTATATATTGTTATTGCAGTTTTCAAAATGGATGACCAATATCATTTTAGCATTATCTGTATTAACTCTTGAAGTACCAGAATCAAATTAAATCCTATTTTTTTTAGTGGAAAAATTTGCACACCAATCAGTCACAGATCAGAACCCTGGAGGAGCAATCTGATCAGGGAACTATTTGCTAAATTGTCTTTGGTAAATTGATAATTTATAACCAGATTGGATAAGTAAAAGTCGAAAAAATCAACTGGAAGATTCCATTTACCACACTTATCCACCTAGCACTAATACATGTAGCTAGTTCAGCTAAAACAGGTAGTTAAGAATTTACAGCTCTGCATGTATTGAAAGTAGACAAGTCACAACATATAGAATTTGAAATAAGCTTGAAATTAAAACTGATATTTCATCATTATTACCATAATTCACTAAGCACCAAAATCAAATTACTTGACAAGGAAAAGTTTCCACAAACAAATTTATCATGGATCAGCATGTCCTTTAACTAATAAAGAGGAGCTGAGTGAGTCTGATCAGGGGCTATTTGTTAACTTGTCTAATAAATAAGCTGTAAGAGTCTAGATAATCAACTGGAAGATTCCATTTTATAAGAGTTAAAAGAATAGCACCTTAATCATGAATAGTCAATTAACCTATAATTACCAAGCATTGTATAATTGAAACTTAATATCATTTCATCATATTCACAAATGTATATTTTTTATATAAAAATCTCTATATACATACATGTATAGAAAAACTATTTAAAGCAGAGTATATCATTAAATGCCTGATATTCTTGAATAGGGTTTGCATTGCTATTGAAAAATATAGGCCTACAGCTGGTTGTCAGCAGACTTTTTGCTGGTGACAACCGGTTGTCACCAGACATTTTGCTAGTGACAACCAGTTGTCACCAGACCAAAAAGTCTAGTGACAACCGGTTGTCAGCAGACCTCGCCTATTATATATCCAACTAAGAGAGTAATCACTCTGTAAATGATTATTTATTTTAAAAACGTGTGAATATATAGGTAATCTCTAAGCCCATGCGCACTATGTTTTTTTATTAAAGGGATTTGATTGGTTCTTAAAAACACAAGATTGCAACACGTTATCATTCTGAAGTTAGCCATAGGAGGAGCAACATGTCCCAGACATTGTGCCCCGACTGTTCAAAAATACTGTCAAGGAGAGACGTAATGTTAAGGCACAGACGCAATGCACATTCTGGCAGCAAAATCAGTCAAGCATATCCGCAGAGTAGTGGAGCATATCCGCCGCCGCCGCAAGGAGGCATACCGCCGCCGCTACTGCCACCGCAGGAAGGCATACCGCAGCCGCAGCAGGGAGGCATACCGCAGCCACAGGAAGGCATATCGCTGCCGCAGCCACAGCCACAGGGAGGCATACCGCTGCCACCACAGGGAGGCATATCGCCGCCGCCGCAGGGAGGTAAATCACTGCAGCAGCAGACGCGGATGAGCATCTCATCACTTCCTCATGAGGAAATGCCTCATCATGCTTTACAGGTATGTCAGAGTCAACCACAACAACCTCCAGTTGAGGCTTGTAACAGATCTGTCACGGTGTTTCTTCACCCTTTCACTATGATGATTTCAGGGCCTACAGGTATATATTTTGCTTAGTATTTGTTTTGTAAAGATTCGTTAGTGCAAACATTGAAATATTGCTTTAAGTGTAGCTCATATAAATGTGTAAAGATAAAGGTATAAATTGATCATTTCATAACTTCTTCTTTCAGAGACTAAATGTATATACGCTTAGATATGATTTGAAAGATGTTTACTTAGCTTTAGTCTGGATTTTTTTCTATTTTTTTTTCAGCATGTGGAAAGACTACATTTGTGAAAGAACTTCTCTTGAATCATGGCCAAAGAATCCGACCTAATATACAAAGAATAGTATGGCTCTATAAACGATGGCAACCCTTGTATGATGACATTCAAAAGAGTGTTCAACCCAAAGTAGAGTTTATACAGGGAATACCAACAGATTTAGATGATGATGACTATTTTGATCCCCAATTTAACAATTTGCTCATCATGGATGATTTGTTCCACGAATCTGGCAAAGACAAAAGAATAGCAGATTTATTCACAGAGGGGTCGCACCATAGATCACTATCTGTGATAACAATTAATCAAAACATATTTGGAAACAAAGATCCCACTCAAAGGAGAAATTGTCACTATCTGATATTATACAATAATCCTGTGGATCGTCAATCACTGATGACCCTTGCACGTCAGATGTACCCAAAAAATAGTGACACATTTCTGAAAGCATTCGAAAAAGCAACCAAATACTGTTATGGCTATTTGCTAGTGGACTTAAAACCATTCACAAACTAAAGCAATCGATTGAAATACGATTTAAAATGGCAGCGTTTTCATAGCGTGACTTCCCATAAAAACGAAACAGCCAATCAGGTGCAAGAACCACAACAGATTACTATAAAAGGAGACACGCTTACTGTAGGACATCATTCCTCAATTGGATTACAAACTGTTCACTTCAACTAAAATTCGGAAATAGAAGATACCATGGCAGATAAAACACTTGTGACGGCTGTGGATTGTTATTTGACACAGCCCATGATGTGCAAAGGCATTTAACACGTGGATGGTGCCCAGAGAGAGAGGAAGCAGGCCAAAAAAGAAAAATGTCTGACGATGATGAAACTTTTGACAATCAGTCAAAACACTTTCGCAAAGAAAGAAAAGCAGGACAAGTGCCAGAGGATCTAGAGAGCAAAGCTTTTGAAGACATATATATGCGTGCAAAGCAGATGAATAAGCGCAAATGGAGCGAAAAGTATGATGAATATGTCGAACGAGGGCAAACTAAGCAAGAAGCTAAACAAAAGGCTGACAACAAGCTAGAAACTGCTGTCATAAGACAATTTATATGTAATTACATGATTTTAATTACATATATACTACAGTTAACAAATGACCACATTCATAAGAAAGTTATGCAAAAGGTGAATGCTTTATTAAGCCAAGGTTATGCTGAACAGAAAGCTGTTAAAATGGCTGTCAAACATTATCAACACAGCCTAGAGGCCTACTTAGATGAAAGTGATACTGAAAGTGAGGAAAGTGACATGGATTCTGAGGATGAATGCGGCTCAGTCAGTGAAAGTAGTTCGGTAGATGAAGATGAGATGGAGGAATCCTCAACTTTTTCTCATTTTTCGTTTAGACACTCAGCAGTTAAGCCATGGCATCCTGGCAGGATTACTTAAATAAAATATGTTATGATCCAAAACACCCGGCAAGTTTTGCAGGCCCTCAGAAGATATACAAAGTGATTAAAGATGAAGGCAATTTCAACATAGGAATGTACAAAATAAGAAAGTTTTTACACAATCAAGAATCGTATGGGCTTCACAAACCAGTTAGGAGACAATTTAAAAGAAACCACATGGTCAGCACGGGCAAGGATGACCTTTGGATGGCTGACCTCGTAGACATGGTGAAATTCAAAGACTGGAATGACGGCTTCAAGTATATATTACTTGTGATCGATACATTCTCAAAATATGTATGGCTGAGACCATTGAAAAATAAATCTGGGCAAGACGTATCAGAAGCCTTTCAAGACATATTCAAGACTTATGGACGATCACCATACAAGATTATAACTGACAAAGGTAAATAGGCAACTGTTGTGATTTTTCTTTAGTTTTCAATTAAGCAATCATAAAGTTATATATACATTTATTATCAAAATTAAAGAGTAAATACAAATCAGCTGATTTCAGTATTCTACAATGTAAACATTTAATAGCTTAAATAAATTTTGGTGAAGCCATTCTGGTATCGTATTAAGTGTAATAATTATGATTTCATCCACCACAATCAAGGACAAATTGTTTATAAGACCTTTTGTATCTCAATTTCAGGCCAAGAATTTCAAGCAAAAGTGGTACAAGATCTGATGAAGAAATATAATGTCTGATACTTTCCAACACAGAATGAAACAAAGGCTTCTATATCAGAAAGAGCCATTTTAACCATTAAGTCTAGACTCAGTCGTTATTTTACCTTTAAAGATGACTTCAACTATTTACCTGTTATACAAGATCTTGCTGACAGCTATAATAAAACATATCACAGAACTATTGGAATGAAACCAGCTGATGTGAAAAGCAGCAATGAAGAAGAAGTTCGTCTGTCAACCTACTTTGCCCAGCATGCAACTGAACAGAAACAAGTAAAAACGCCAAAGAGAAGGCCATTTAAATTTAAAATAAATCAGTATGTGAGAGTCAGCCATGTTAAATAAGCATTTACCCGCGCCTATGACCAAACTTATTCTGGAGAAATATTTCAAGTGTCAAAAAGATATTATAGAGGAAACCTGCCTGTTTATAGGCTGACAGACCTTCAAGGTGACGAAATAAAGGGTGTGTGGTATAGCAGTGAGTTATTGCCTTTGGATATTGATCCCGCTAAAATAACTTACAACATATACTTAACGCCAGTAAAAACGCAACTTTTACAGTATAACCTTACTCGAGATTTAATGCTATTTTATCATTCTAATAAAATAAAAGCATAAACCTATGGTCGCGACATCAAGCCAATACTCTTTTGTGCAGATAAAGCAGTCCAGATAAGCTCGGCTGTATTATTTGATAAAGGGACACAACCCAAACTTCGACACAAAAACTGCAAAATCGCCTTATAAATATGGATATCAGATTTTCATTATAAATGGCTCTTTTGGATTCAAACTTTCGGAAAATTTCAACATTGTTTTACTTTCTATGCACACGCAACAGATTTTTTTGTCTTGAAATTTTGACCTTCAAAAATGTCATCAAAGTTTCAGCATGAAAACCGGAAGTTAACGAAAATGCGACCTTTTCGACGGTAAATATTGTGATAAATGATAAGCATAGGTTATGACCTTACAACTTACGTATGCCAATTTTTAAATGATTCAGTTTAATTGAAGCTTTAGTGATTTCTCAATTTTGTGGAAATTTCACGAAAAATGAAGACTAAAACATAAATTTTAGGTCATTCCAGCAAAGTGATTTTTGTGTTGTAAACCTTTTTTCTGTTTGTTTGAGTGAAACGCAGTACTTGCACGCTGAAATTAAATAAAATTTCAAGATTTAATATGGTTACCAAAAAAATTGATGAATTTGTCACTTTTCACCAATTTTTTTGGCAGAAGTGTGCAATTGAGCTCAAGTTTTGGTAAAACGTTCTCCTACATTAGGGACGCTTGTTAGTACAAAGACAACGTGTATAAAGCTGATATTTATAGAAAAAAAAACACTTGTACCAGTTGCGTTTTTAATGGCTTTAAGTATAGAATAGATCTTAAAAACAAGAGGAAAAGGACGCAATAAACAATACTTTGTGAAGTGAAAGTATTATCCAAACAAGTTCAGCTCATGGATAAAAGCCAGTGACATAGATTGATGAAGAGTTGATCTCTGTTTCTTAACAGATGACTTATAAAAGTATTTGAAATTATCACACGTACCAATTTGTATTTATTATATCTACATAGTATACATGTTTCTTCAATTCAAATAAATAACATAAACTACAATACATTATTTTTCGTTGTATTTCCTGATAATATGGATGGATGACTTGAGATTTTAGTCCTTTTCAACAGTATTTCAGTCATATCTGAAAAATGGGCCAGTGATAATGAAAGGCTGTGTGCAGTGGAGCTCCGAAAATATAATATGTAAGCCATATATACACAGTTTTTACTATGGTCCTATAGGCTTACTAAAAATATCAGGCCAAAGGCCAAACATCCACACATTTGGATATGCCGGTAACTGGGATATTTGATTTTTGAAAACAGTCGTTGCTACAAGTTGAGTGATGATCAAAGAAGATAATTCTGATAAATATCTGATCATATGATTCACTTTAAAAACAAAACAAAAAAAAACACATATATCGAATACAATTTATGGTAATTTAGTTTCATACATACAAAAGATTAACACATAAAGAGCCATAACTGTGGAAGGAAGGGTCCCATTATGATCTGGATTAAATATGAACCACATTAAAAGGTGATAACAATATTTTGAAAGTTTTATGAAAATCGGCTAAAAACTTGTACCAAGTGTTTATTTCATACTTGAGAGGCAGTGTCACTGTTTACAATAAATTAATTTAGCAGACGACAGTATATGAAAGTATTACGGTACTAAAGACACTGTAAGCGCACAATAAATAGTTATTTATCGCCACTGTGTTAAAAATCGTAAAATTGTTAAGATGAAATTCTTTTCAAGTGTATTTGTAAAGCCCAACTGTATTACATTTTTTTTTGAACAATAAACCAGTATAAAGTGAAGCGATGTGTCTCTTTTCAATAGATTTGGTTAAACTGAACTTTATCGGGAAAATGTTAGTATTCATTATCTGCTTTGGTGCTTCTGATATAGTATTGCATATAAAAAGGGGGAACCAGGTTTACCTGTAACTTTTAAACCTGTCGTCTGTTAAATAGTGAACCTTCTTACCTAGCTGGCGTCTGTTAAATAGTGAACCTTCTTACCTAGCTGGCGTAATTGAATAGTAAAAATTAGAAAAAATTTTTTTTATCGTCTGCTAATAATTTAACTTACCTGTTTAAATGTTTAGTGATGCTTTCAGGTGGATGGTCTGCTGTCAAATTAATTATGTATCGGAAAACTGGTAATATAATAAATGAAAAGAGTTATTTGATTGGCTGTTGACAAAATATATAGTTCTCAAGTCTAAACTTGTTTTCGATTTCACAGCAACGTTAAATAATGCATCACCTTTATCATCGATTAATTTCTAAAAATAAACCATTGGTCATCACCGCTGACCTTGACTGACACGGACCGGTTCTGACCGGTTCCGAAAATTCCCTCATTGTTTGTGCCCTATATGAGCCCCCCTTACTACTTTTAACGATTAAAAATGTAATGACAGTACGTTAGGTTCAAATTATTGCCCGTTTAAAGATTCCGCCATACCCCACCCACTCTGATCACTAAAGTCTAGCGATAAAATTCAACATCTTGAGTCTTCAAAGTTTTATTTATATAGTAGGTTTTGTTTGCAGGGGCTAAGGTCATTTACAAATGACAGATTCTGATTAAATTGCGCCGCGCATCACGTTTCTTCTGCATTGTGAGATATGGGATACTATTCATTTTACTGCCACGGATATAGGATACTGCTTTCAATATTCCTGTATTTGATTTTCAGGAAAACCAATTATGGTGATATTTGCCAATTTATAAGGGATACATGAGATCTTGGTTTCACGACCACTTATCACTCAAGACAAGCTGCTTTTATTGGTGGGGCGGTGGTGTGGGTGGGGAGAGATTTAGTCAAATATGGGATCAGAAATCCCGTTTTACGGCTACCTCCCCAAATTAATTGTTTTAATGTATATAGTTGTCCTCTAATTCATGGTGACTTAAACTGTCGTAAAATACGCGCATAGGCCATTATGACAATGTGACAGAACTAAAATTAGAAGCATCATGCCACGGATATTTTGCCTCGTCGCGAGAAAACATGATTTTGCTGTGACAGAAGGTGCAGACCAGCCTGCATATCCGCACAGTTTGTTATTCGCTATCAAAAAGAATAATAGCTGCACCAATCACATGCAAAGTTCTATATACTGGCTAGTATCTGTAGCTGAGCAGGCTGGTTATAACCTTATCTGGTAGCAAATTTAGAGTCACGTTTTCTTGCAACGATGGCGGAAAACAAATGGTACGAATGATCGCAAATGCGCAGTCACTAAATTGTGCACACGCTATCCAGTGGGGTAACAAGTCAAAAATTCACTTTTAGCTAAGACTATTAGACATTTTTGCCCACAAAGCGAACTGCTGTTAGCGGATAACTGACTGCGGATTAAATTTTAGGGAACACCTCAATATTTATTTTGATGCCAAAATTACAAAACGCCGACCATCGGACTACGATTCAGGCTTTATTCAATGACGTACTGTTTATACATACTGGGTTTGCGGCAATCAAGAGCTCAATTTTTAAAGCAAAACTGTTTTCTATGCCCCAAAGGAACTTAAGGAGGCGTATAGTAATCGTACTGCCCATCCCTCCGTCCGTCCGTCAGTCTGTCCGTCCTGCTTTCCTGGTAGGAATTTCAAATTTGGTGTGTGGATGCATATTGAGATAGCAAAGTGTCTCGTAATATTTTCAGCTCACTGTGACCTTGACCTTGATCTAGTTTTTTTAGAGTATCGTGTCCGGAGCATATCTCCTATATTATTTAAGGGAGGAATCCCAAATTTGGTATTTGGAGGAATCCCAAATTTAGTATTTGGATGCATCTTGAGATGACAAAGTGTCGCGTACCATCCTTGGGTCACTGCGACATTGACCTTGACCTCTGACCTAGTTTCCAGAAACTGCTTTGAGTCTGGTGCATATCTCCTATATTCTTTGAGGTAGGAATTCCAAATTTGGTGTGTAATTGCATCCTGCAATTGCGGAGTGTCACATACTCTTTTTGAGTCAATGTGACCTTGACCTCTGACCTAGTTTTAAGAATTATTGTATCTGGAGCACATCTCTTATATTCCTTGAGGTAGGAATTCCAAATTTGGTGTGTAAATGCATCTCTGGTGGCAATTTGGTGTGTGAATGTATCTTGGAATGGCGGATTGTCCCGTTCCATTTTTTTTCACTCTGACCTTAACCTCTGACCTAGTTTCTAAAATTGGCATCAAGTTTGGTGCATAACTTCTATATTCTTTGAGGTAGGAATTCCAAATTAGGTGTGTTGATGCATCTTGGGATGACAGAGTGTCGGGTACCCTTTTTTGGGTCACTATGACCTTGACCTCTGACCTAATTTTAGAATAATTGTGTCCGGAGCATTCACCAATATTATTTGAGCTAGGGATCCCAAATTTGGTGTGTATTTGCATCTTGGGATGGCAGGTTGCCATGTAGTAAATGAGTTTTAGGTTCGTATTTCTTTCGTTATCACAAGTCAATCACCATCAAGGTAAGCTGGGCTGGCCAGGACCTTGCTTGTACGCCAGAAACAGTGGAAGGTAGTCTATCTATTGAAACTGTATTGCCACTGCATTGGAGATCAGCAATTTAATACATTTCGACAGTCAGTATGGCTGGTAGAAAACCAAATCACGGTTTAACTATGGTTTCCACTTTAATTGCATCCCGACGGAGCAGACCTCAGTCTTAGATACTTTCGTCTCTATGCTGGCTCCTTATGCTTGTTTTCAGCTGGGCCCACCGTGGTTCAACTTGAGTGATACGTTTTAGTTCTAACTCTCTGTGAGCCATTTTCTTTGTTTCACCAAATCATTGATAGTTTGTTTCTCTGTGATAATGTTTTGAATAAGTTAGAAATCCTCTATTCGAGCTTAACACGTTTGGGTTTAAAAGAAAACCAGCAGAATACAGAGCACAGATTTGGCGCCATAACGCATTTAAGCCACCAGTAGCTTCCGCTGCTGTCCATTCTTTGGCGGTAGTTCTGTCGTTGTTGATTGCTCCTAACTTTATTACCAGATGGTATAGTTTGATCAAATTTTGCATACGTATACATGTCAACATGTCCGAACACTGGCATACGTAACAGTTTCGTTTGGCAGACAAGGTTTTGCCAAGCATCAGTCAGGCGGGTAATGGTATGTAAGTATAAATGCTCAAAAATCTTAAACCACATGGTATATTTCGATCAAATTTTGCATACTTATTACTTATTCCTTTTAACATTGTTCAGGCGCTGGTATGTAAAACGGTGACGACGGTTTGTCAAGCATCATTTTGGCTGGTCGAGTTATTTTAGTGAAAATACTCAAACTTTGAACGGCATGTTATACATGCAATTTGATCAAATTTTTCATACTTATCCTTGACACTGGTATAATATAATTAGTTTGAATCTTGAAAAATAGCTGAGAATCTGATGTTGTGTAAAGTGGTGTTCTTGCTTTAACTCTGGTAGTCATTTTGTTCAGCTGACCAGAACCGATTGAGAAATTTTACAAGATGACCTAATAATAAACCTTCGTGTGATTAGTTTTTGAATTGGGATCCGTGGCTCGAGAGAATATGCCATTTAAAGATATTTCTTATCTACAGTTCTGGCAGCCAGCTTGTTTGACGAAGAAAATCATTAAGGCAATTTTGTTAGAGAGCATTATGAGGAACATTTCTGCGAAATTATTTGGCATTTGTACCAGTGCTGAGTTTCGCATTTCATTTCAACTTGTAGAAATACTCACCCCTGAAGTCTCTTTAGCTGAAATTTACTCATTTATCATGATTTTAAACTCAAATGTGACATGTTGGGCCCCTATACTAGAAGATCTTGAAATTCTTTCACTCCCAAATTCAACACTATCCCTTTCTCAATCAGTCACAGCAAGATAGAAAACTTATTCGAATCTCAGGCGAAATGTATGTGAACAGCAACTGCAATGTATCCCCAATAATGCTCTCGCTTTCTTCAGTCTCGGGGCATAGTCTGAGCAGTTAAACTGATTTTACTTTAAAATATTGTTTCTAAGATATACGTTCACCATAGGTCGTGCACATTAAGCTCAGTTGGATTTATAATTTATTGTTGCTCTAATTGTGGGAGTTTGTGTTTTGTGCTAGTTTTTTCTATGCTGTACTTGGTATCAATTCTAGTTTTGCAATCATTCCGCTAGGGATGAGAGAGCTGGTTGCTGTCTACTTGCCGTCATGCGACTGTTAATGTTCCGTGTCTCTTCCTCACGGTGTGGTTGGTTGGTCTGCAGTATGTGATTGTGGTATTTTCTGGACTCTTAGGTTTAAGAATTGCGCTCAGCATTGCCGCCTACCCGATGTTATACCTCACAAATCGTGAACAGAATAGCCTTTAGATTAAAGAAAGATGGACCAAATATCGCTTTTCAATCTTGAACTGCGCTTACAAATATATATATTCTATGCTAAAAATAGTTGACGCCACAATTATGTGCATGCTATTTCATGAGCACCACAGATCATCACATATATGACTCTGAATGTTTTCACATGCCATAGAACAGTCTGATAACTTCAAAAAGACCGTAGCTGAATTTGACACAAAAACTCCTTAATGCACATTGTCTACAGTGTTGAAAACGGGGTTAACGTATTTGAATGCTGGGTAATTTTGCATGCTTTTTTGAAGTCTGCTCATTTTCTCTAAATTAGTAATTTTAAAACATAATCCAGAAAACCACTAGAATGTCAAATTGTTACAATGTTCATGTTGTCGGTCTGATCAGGCTCTCATTTTTAGCCGAAGACACAACTCGCCACTAACGCGGAAAGAGTAAAATCTCGTCAGTTACATTGGCAAGATAGAAGCATGTGTGAAATGGTGCAAAATCTTGAGGCTCACGAGAAAAAAGGCATTCGAGGTCGCCATTTCTAAAAAAGTGAATTCAGCATCCAATTGTGTACAGCTGTTCGGTACATGTACATGTAGGTTATTCCATATACATCCGCTGAGGTACAAGTAGGTTATTCCACATATTCTATATACATCCGCTGAGGTACATGTACATGTAGGATATTCCACATAAGAGAGAAATCATTGGTGCAGCAGTCAATGTTTAATGGAAGAATGTCATATTTTAATATGTCCTAGACAGGATGGGTGAAATAAGGACAATGGACGCCTTTCTTTAGGCCATAGGTATAGGTTATTCAATGTTTTGTGTTGGTTATGGAATATATACGAGGGAGCGGAGCTCCCGAGTGTATATTTCATAAACAACACAAAACATCGTATAACCTATTAAGCCTTGACCCAGCTGTTTCCTGTGTTGATTTCACATCCTGAAATGTACACATTATGTAGCATTTTGCTACATTTTGTTTAGGAGTCTCTCATTTCATTTTTAGCCATGGATGCGTTCACATGGAACAAATCAGTCCCCACTGTTTGTGCATTCTACCCTGATTAACAAATAGTGCAGACACTCAGATCAGCATGTATATTCAAGTCGGTTTGGTCATGCTGTCTTTAACAAAAAGGATTTCTGGACAAGCAGTGTAATTTCTGACCAGGCTTCAATGTCCATTTGCAACCTGGTCAGTGTTTTTTGCAGTCGCCTCTTTTCTGTGAAACAGCTAACATTTGAAAATTACATAATTTTGTGTCAATATTCTTATCACAGTTTAATTTAGGGTTCTAAAAATAAAAATGAATTTGGTGAAATTAACATTTTGGACTGCAACTTCCTCTCATCAAGTTATGGGAATGAGTCTCACAAAAGTGTGGGTTATGGAAAATATACCACGCTGAATATGGTCCTTTCCTTGCAATTGATTGGCTGAAAACAAAAGGAAGTGGGCGGGTCATGGGCTAAGTAATAGTTATACCATGGGTTGTCCGCCTGTACGTGGAGATAATCCACGAGCTTTAGCCCTGACCCAGCTGTTTCCTGTGTTGGTTTAACATTCTGAAATGTACACATTATGAAGCATTTTGCTGCATTTCCTTTAGTAGTCTCTCATTTCTTTTTTAGCCCTTGATGCGTTCACATGGGACAATTGGATTTTTATTAGCAGCATTTTTGTGAGATTTTTTTTCCCAAAATTATCTGGGAAGCATTTCATTGGTCACATGTTACAGATGTATAGGCTGATCAGTCCCTACTGTTTGTGCATTCTACCCTGATTCTCAAAAACTGGAGACACTCAGATCAGCATGTTTATTCATGTGCCGTTTGGTCATGCTGTCTTTATCAAAAGCATTTTGGGGCAAGCAGTGTAATTTCTGACCAGGCTTCAATGTGCATGTGCAGCCTGGTCAGTGTTTTCTGCTGTCGACTCTTTTCTGTGAAACAGCTAACATTTGAAATTTACATCTTTTTTTTGTCAATATTCTTTCAACAGTTTTATTTAGGGTTCTCAAAATAAAACTAAATTTGGTGAAATTAACATTTTGGACAGCAATTTCCTCTCATCAAGTTATGGGAATGAGTCTCACAAAAGTGTTGTAGTAGTTATACCATGGGTTGTGCAACTGTACGTGGGGATAATCCACAAGCTTTAGCGAGTGGATTATCTTACGTACAGGTGGACAAACATGGTATAACTATTTTATACCACCTACATCAGTGTAGACCATGCACATCACGAGATATTTAATGCTAAAGTTGGTAAAGGTGGTATAAGTAAAATTACGAGCAAAGGTTATTGTATCAAAAGCGTAAAGACAACGGATAAACTGCAATACAGTGTCCGACAACTTTAAACTGCAGACGCGTAGACCGTACCGATTACATGTAAAGTTATCCTGCGTATTTAGAGAAAATCCCCCAATATATTAACCAGAGCATGAATTATAGCGACTGTGTTTTTGTGGTCAATATTTCCTATTAGACATTTTTCAGTTGCACCTTACATTACGATTTGTCCGTCAACGAAGACTTACTTTGGACTTAATTTAAGAGGGGCGATGTCAGCAGTAACTGGAATCTATCTTTTTCGTCTGCTACTAAATATTATATTTTTTTGCCCTGAGATCTTTTACCTCAACAAATAGTTCATTTTCTGATGAAATGCCACATGATGGCATTTCACCAGTTTGCAAGTGTAAAAAACATGTACCCGAAAATATATTTCACAATTGAAATACAGCCGAATATCTTTTTTATAGTTATTTCTTGTTCCATAAGTATTTACTTGTTGTAACTTGCGAGTAGGTAAATTCTATGTTTCTGCGTCCAATATGATTATTTTTGGCGTCAATATTTCATCAAGCTCAGGTTAATGGACATTGGAAACGCATAAGGTGTTCGCAACTTGTGCAAGCCATTAAAGCTGGAACACAGAAAGTAAAAATCCTTCGAATGCACAGGAGATATGGAGCAGACATGGAATTCAAGCATGAGCGTCTGTATCTTGTTTTGATCATTCAGAGGGGGTTTCAGAGGTTAGCTTGAACCTCCCCCCCCCCCCGTTTTTAAATATCCTATGGAAATGAAATAATTTGCTCTCAGTGAGAGATATGAGATAAAATCAGAAAAGCGAAACCCGTGCCTTTATACATATGAACACCCTTTCCCGAAATCCTGGATCTGCCCCTGTAAATACACCAAAAGTCAATATTGTCTAACTCAGGCGATTTTACTTATTCAAGTTTTATTTTACTCGTAACTCTTTTTCCACTAGTGCCGACTGTTGTCATCTATTGATCAGCCACATTTGCAAACAATTTGGAACAAGATCAGGCCCGACAAAATATCGGGCTTCATCCAAATCCAAACTGTTTAGCACTGTCATGGTATTCCCCAAGGATCTTTTTCAATAAGTTAATTTAAATAAAAGGAAAGATAAAAGAAACTGCAGACAATGAATAGGCATGCAAAATTATCCAGCATGCATATACATACTTGTTGAGTCGATTTGGGTGAACTTTATATGATATTGACAGTTCATGTTAGTGATCATAAAAAATCAAAATGCATCAAATATCATAAATGACTACAGGAGGGACAGGCAGACAGGCAGACAGGCAGATGGACTAAATCGCTTATGTGATTCAGCTGCATCCTATTATATCTAGCTCCTTATCTTCAACATACTGAAGGAGTTCACCAATCTATTATAATTATTATTAATCATTATTTCCCACCTCCCAAAAGGCCAAAACTGTTTAATTCAATACACACTTAGCTGAGCACCCCTAGAGTTCAGAAAGAGTAAAATGCAAAAAGACAATTAGAATAGCTTTTTACCTCATGGTATTAATTTGGTGAAGTGGGTTTGGGTTTTTTTTCTTGACAAGCTTGACTAAACGGTTTAACAGTATTTCGTGCACATACCTACGCTAGAAACTGACAACAACCCTTCTTGTATGAGCAGAACTCAGTTTTGATCGATCAAAATTTCCTAGGAGTAGAGCTCTAACGAAGCCTTGATATAATGTAGCTCAATGCAAGGGTAGAGGGTGTGTGTTCTGGCATACTATTTGCTACCATGCTGCTGCATATACCATATTGTGAAAAGTTGATTTTTGGCCAACGCCCCATTGCTAAGTCCACACAAACGGTTGGACCCAGGCCTACAAACTAAAATTTCGTTTGATATGTTTCAATATCTATTGCACCTCTGCCTGCATACTAAAAATATGTAAACAATAATTGCAATCTGACTTAGTTATTGCGAAATTATTTCATGATCAAATTCCAAAACAGTATGGGACCTGGTCAGGGGCATTTCCAGCTAATACTCACTTAATATCCAAATATAGCAAGAAGTGAGCAAAGCTCACATACCCCCGGCGGTAGCCATCAGAGGTTGTAACACTTTCAGAGAAAAGACAAAATTGACAAAGATTTCATAATCCTAAATCAAGTAGTTTCTGAGAAAACATTTATGAAAATGTCCATATGTGTTAGATAAGAGTGACAGAAGGAAAATTTGAAAAAAGAAGGCAAAATGAGGATTAGCACCTTAATTTTCATTTACACAATACCCTTTGCCTACCTGAAAGTGTACACAAAATTTCATAATCCTAAATCAAGTAGTTGCTGAGAAAACTCTGACAAAAAATGACCATATGTGTTATATAGGAGTGACCGAAGGAAAAATTGAAAAAGAAGGCAAAATGAGCTTTAGCATCTTTATTTTCATTTACACAATACACTAAGCCTACCTGAAGGTGTACACTAAATTTGAAAACACTGGCTCTAATAGGAGCTGAGAAATCTGTGACAGAAATTTTCATTGGAGAAAGAAAAATGAATAAATAAAGGGACTGATATAAAATATGTGGCTGTTCTTTTGTTACACAATACAACTAATCACTATAAAGCTTTGTACCAAGTTTCAGAATCCTAACTCAAGTAGTTGCTGAGAAATGTTTGACAGAAAAAAAGTGTCTATATGTATCATATAAGAGTGAAAGAACGAAAAATGAAAAATTGAAAAAAGAAGGCAAAATGAGGATTAGCATCTTAATTTCCATTAACACAGTACACTTTGCCATCCTGAAGATGTACACAAAATTTGAAAATGCTGGCTCCAATAGGAGCTGAGAAATCTGTGACAGAAATTTCCATTGGAGAGAAAGAAAAATGAACAAATAAAAGGACTGATAAGCAATATGTGGCTGTTCTTTTGTTACACAATACAACTCATCACTTAAGCTTTGTACCAAATTTCAGAATCCTAGCCCACGTAGTTGCTGAGAAATCTATGACAGAAAAAAAGAAAGATTTACATAGGAGAAAGATGAAAAATGAACAAATAAAGGGACTGATAAGCAATATGTGGCTGTTTTTTTGTTACACAATACAACTCATCACTATCAAGCTTTGTACCGAATTTCAGAGCCCTAAGTGAAGTAGTTGCTAAGAAATCTTTGACAGAAAAAAAGAAAGATTTACATAGGAGAGAGAAAGAAGAAAAATGAACAAATAAAGGGACTGATAAGCAATTTGTGGCTGTTTTCTTGTTACACAATACAACTCATCACTATCAAGCTTTGTACCAAATTTCAGAATCCTAAGTCAAGTAGTTGCTTAGAAATCTTTGACAGAAAAAAAGTTTACAGACAGACAAACCAACAGACAAACCAACAAACATAATTACAGAAAAGGCAAAAACTATATACCCCCTATATACTTCGTACCGGGGGTATAATGATGTAAATCATGTTTCAAGGTCACCAGTCTTGTGGTTCATGTAAAGAAGGTATAAAGGGTATTCACTACCTAATAAATAATAAGTGAGTATGATCAGGAAAGACCACAATCACAAACAGCAGACAAACCCATGGCACCGCAAGGAAGAGCAACACAACCATCAAGAGACAACAGGAAGACAAACTAAGCAAAGAATCAGCTTTCTTTTCCCCATCAAGATGATTGCAAAACTAGAATGGACATAAAGTAACGTACAACAAAATATAGAACAGTTACAGACTCGCACAATGGGAGTAACAATAAACAAAAAGTCAACAACAACAGAACAACCACCTTAGAATGGACAGCAGCCTAAGTCACTGGGGGCCTTAAATGCATTTTATTGGTACCAAATTTTCGCCCTAGATTCTGCTGTTGTTGAAGTATAAGAAATGTCCAGCTCGCATGGAAGCCTTCTACGTATATCAGAATGCTCCATATGAATTTCGACTTCAATCGGACCAAAATTCCAAACTGAGTCCTCTTGCACGAAAGGTCCAATCAAGCATCCTAATTTGAGTGTGCAAATGAAAGTGATTCTCCTTTATTTCTGCAGTCAGACTCAAAAGATTGAATATAATTTCGCTTTCTAGTGCAGATGTGGAGGTTAAATCTTTCTCTCTAACAGAGCCGAACCGTTGTATGAGTTGCAGTCTGTTCTGGATTCATTATGTTTACTTCCATCATAAAATTAGTCTAGAGTGCATTTTAATATAATCAGCAGACATAAAAAGCATTCAACATTTTCACGACTACAATACATCAGCACTTTAAAAGAAAATATTAGTTTGCTGAAGATGACTTTATTAAAGCACTTCATATGATTTCCTAACAAGAAATTAACAGAGTCGCAAGTTACAACTAATGAAGTCGTTAAACGTTTCTGAAATACACTGCTGAGATCACACCTCTTAAATAACGCCAGTCTAAGATGTGCTACACCTTACAAATCCTAAGGTCCGCGGTAACTGAAAAATGTCTATTACCCCAAGATGTCTTGTTTGCTCGGAGGTTGTTATATGTAACCCAGGACAGAGTGTTGGCCTTATACATGAAGTTTTTTATTCGCTTAAAGCACATGAAAATAGTGGCTGAAATATTTGTAATTCCCAGAAAAAATGTCATTTGAGTTTTGCGGTCATCACTCTTAATTCACATTAGGTTCAGTGACGATATATATAGCAGAACATTCCATAGATACAGCCTTTTCATAATGCAATAAAGCATATAAGACAATATATCTGCATAAAAGTTTGCTTCGTAAAAATTAAAAAGTTGACCGCAAATGCACAATCCACTTCAACCATAAAGTCAGTGTAAGGTGTAAGCGTAAGGTGTCAGCCTGTGGGTAAAAATGTCTATTACCACTGGGAGGAAACGTACACCGGATATTGCTCCAAAATGAGCCAAGGTTTACACTGAATTAGGAAAAAACACACAACGAAGGTAAGAAATCTGGAATTTCTCCTATTTAATTCTTTTTTCGGTACTTGGCGTGTGTCGATTTAGAATCACTATATGTATATTTAACAAATTGTATGCATGATTTAGCATCAAACGCTGAACTTGATAGTGAAAATCACAAAATGAAAGTCGTGCTCACAACAAAATTTAGACACATATCCCCAAAAAGGAATAATATTGAACCAAGAAAGCAAACTATTAAAATTCTGAATTAGCCAATTTTTTGCAATGGCATTTAAATATCAATACTGAAAATTTCAGCCTCATAGGTTGAAACTTGACGGAGATATGGCTCAAAACTAATGGTCATTTAGTCTCGAAAAGGGTACTGGGGATTGGGAAAAGGTGTACTGGGTAATGCATATTGTCTAAAGTTGGTGTGCTGAGGATTGGCAGGTAATTTCTAGCCCTTTTTAGCACCCTACTAATCAAAGTCAGTTTTAAGTACTATAGAATTGCTTGATTCCGTCCGTACGTCTGTCTGCCCTTCTACCTTTCAGTCCTGACAAACTAACAATTGACTTTAAACTCCTCCAAGACTCAGAGCAGACTAAATGTTTGCTCTTATCTGCTGGTGTACTTTTGAAACCTTATTTAAAACATTATGGGTCCAGATAAGACTTATCTTTGGAGCAGTCTGGTTAGGATCCATAGTGTTTGCTTTCGCGATAAAGCAGTATAAAGTACATGTATATATACTAACCCACACTTCCATTGCAAAATGTTTCAGGAGTTTAATTTAATTACAACTAGGTCTTGCCTAAATGAATGTATTAATAGACTTTTCTCTTACTGTAAAGGCAGCAATTTGATATTAATATCTGGGTGTGGGTTGGCTATTTCATCTGCTAATGAAGGTAAATCACGTTTTATTTATAATTTGGTAAAGAGCTAATCAGCTTTTTGGGACACGCAAGCAAGCGTGCATTTCATGAAAATCCTAACCGTATACACACTGAACTCACATTTATTAAGCCTTAAAGCGCATAATCACAAAATGTATGTTTTGCATTCCACTAAAATATTTGAAGCCTCACAGACAAACAGTGTGGACCCAGATCAGACTGCTCCTGTAGGAGCAGTCTGATCTGTGTCCACAATGTTTGCCCCTATGCTTATGTTAAATAGACATTTTCAGATGCAGTTATTTTGCTGGCGTTTTAAGGACTAAATCACGTGTTTTGCGTCTATACTGATGCAATGGCGCAATATGATAGTTACTTTTTAATAAAACCACGCCTCATTTTCAGCTTTTACCTATATGTAAGGTTGACCAGTCCTAATTACGCATTCATGAGGTGCAGCCTTTACAGTGACCAAAAAGTCACATAACACCGTTTAGAGGTTATGACAGACATTCAACCAATCCAGTTCTGATAGAAAAAAATATTGATTGATAAAGTTCTACTTTCATTTTCATAAATATTAAGTGTTTTAATTTTTGATAAAAATATGTTACAATGGGTGAAATAATATATGGAATATTTATGGTTCAGATTGATTTTGCGTTAGAAAAATAGTAAGTGAGTATGATAAGGAAACACCACAATCACAAACTGCAGACAATCCCATGGCACCGCGAAGAAGAGCCACACAACAATCATGAGACACCAGGAAGACAAACTAAGAAAAGCAACCAGCTCTCTCAAAATCAATTATGCTGGCTTATTTGATTTATTTTTCACATTAAATCCAGCCAAATTGGACATGCTTTAGATACAAATAGATGATGACTTTAGGAGTAGGCATGGAGGTTGTCAAATATGAACTGAATTTTTATGACTCAGATAAACAATATCATAAACCATTTTATGAAAAGGAATTTGACCATTAAAATAAGCAGTTCATGGGATACAGATTCAAATAAGTCATTTGACTTTCTTCTGAATCCCATTTGTATAGTGGTTGTATTGTAATCGTATTCTGTGTTGTTTGTATACTTGTCATATATTATACAAATAAAATAAAGTTTAAACCAAGCAGTTCTTTTAATGTTAGTTACATATTTGATACAAAAAACTTCTATGGTAGTTTATGTGCTTTAAGTTCAAGTACTCCTCTAAATCACACATGCTTCAATCAGTTTTTTTTCAGTAATATGCTTTATACTAATAAGGACACTATTCATCATATTTCGCATAAGTGGGCTTCAAATGGCAGCAATTTATACCCACTAGTAGTTTAAACTCATATAGTGCTTTAATTACACTTAAATGATAAATATAAAAGAAAACAACATATGTAACTGTAAAAATAGGTGCATATTTCTAGTCCTTTGCTTTCAATAAAAAATTATATTAACATGTAAGAAGAAAAAATACTTTGATATAACCACTAAAGAAGTTCCTATCTTACTGTAGAAGCACCTATTTATTAGGGTAACATAGTAAACTTTGATATTGCAGGGTAATCCCCTAACTGTGTATAAGCTAACGAATATAATTTTGTGGTTTATATAATGAGTTTGTAGCAAACTATAATGACATAGGCTTCGGAGGTATTATGAAAGTCAATGGTCAAGTGATAACACTGTACTAGATACAGCTGTGGTATAATATATTTGATATTAAGTAACGTATACAACAGTTTTTATCATAAATGTAGATTGCTTTGTTGCATACTGGCTGTTGGTTGCATTTGATAACATATTTCAATGCAATGAGCATGTCGTTAAATAAGAATTAGATTTAACTTTGTATTTGCACAATAGATTTTGATACTATTATAGGGTAGTAGAGCTACCATGGCTTTAACACAGTGAAGCCCAAACTGCCAGAAACTAACATGAGTCATTTTGCATCTTATATTCTTATATATATTTAATGCAGTTTGAGGAAATCATATTGTACTAAATAACTACTTGATGGGGGGGGGGGGGGAGGGCTTCCATAAGCTTATTTTTGGATGTTATGTTTGTTACTATTTGCTCTATGGTTCTAAGATAAGCATGCCCCTTATGTATAATTTACTGCTGGTATCCAAACTCATAACATGCCAGCTGAATATATTTGTTTTTACTCTGCATGACTTTACTCCATGCTTTTTAGCCAAAAAATGTGTGTTTTATTATTGTAAACTTATGAAGTCAAATGTCTACAAAAATATTCTATAACAGCTAGGGAGCTGGTCTTTACAATTTTGGATGGGTCAGTTAGTTGTCTTTTTGATAACACCAAGAACTTGACCCTTTTGTCAGTAATTAGAAGAAACGACAAGCATAATAATTTCCCAGAAATAGGGTAGCAATGAAAAATGTCACATAGCATAGTGGATAGCATAATTATCCCCACGCTTTTTTAAAAAAGCGTCGGGGATATTGCAATCGCCTCCGTTCGTCCGTCCGTCTGTTCTTTCGTCCTTAACGCTATCTCCTCCTAAACCATAGGAGGAAATCCAACCAAATATGGTGTGTGTGTTGCTCACATGAATGGGGCGTGCAACGGCACATTTTTTTTGGCCCCGCCCCCTGGGGCCCTGGGGAGGGGCCAAAAGGTCAAATATCATTAAATATCATTAAATTTCAATTACTAAAGTCAATTTCAAAGATTTTTAAACCAAACTTTGTGTGTCTTCTCACAAATGAAAGATATAAAGCATATCAGAGAATATTTTCATTTGGCCACCTGGGCCATGCCCAAGGGATGGGACTAGGGGTACTGTGGGGGGTTATGGGGTCAATTTTTTTTTTCCGAAATTCAACCAGATTTAGTGTGTGAGTTACTTACATGAATGGCATATGCAACGGCACCATTTTTGGGGTCCCCACCCCTAGGGCCCTGGAGAGGGGCCAAAAGGTCAAATATCATTGAATCTGAATTACAAAGTCAATTTCAAAGATTTTTAAACCAAATTTGTTGTATCTTCTCACATATGAAAGATATATAACATATCAGATGAGATTTCATTAGTGATTTAAATGAATTGCACATGCAGTGGCACATTTTTTTGGGTCCCCAGGCCGTGGGGCCTTGGGGGGGTCAAAAATTTAATTTTCTGAACATGGTCATGTGGCATATCAAATTAAAGGGAATTTGCAGTAGACCAGGATACACTGAAAAAATGTTAACCTACGATCAAACTGGTGACCTTGGGAATGGGTCAAAGGGTCAATTACCATTAGATTTCTTCGAGAGTGTGGGGATTTGCGATGGCGCGCCATCGAATGTGTTCTAGTTTTGTTTAAAAAAATAAGGTTTTGTTGCTAAATGGTTGGGCTATATAGAAAGGTTAAACTTCAATTCATTTGAATGTCTCATAACATTTTTGACTTTTTACCAGTCCATGTAATTTGAATGAATTTTGGAGAGTAACGTACGTGACAGGTGTTACATGGCTTACGCGACACTTGTCAGAGGGATAACATGTTTCAAAAAAACTTGTAAGACATTGGGCTATATGAATAACATAGTCTGCAAAATTATCCCTGGGGGTGGCAAAGCCATATGTATCCCATGGCCTATATTACCTGTGGCTTATATAATGAGTTTGTAGTGAACCATGATGAACAATGCTTTGGAGGTCTTTTGACAGCCAATGGTCAAGTGATAACACTGTTCTAAATAGTAATATATTTTATTAAGTAACGTATATGACAACATTATCATAGCTGTAGAATTTTTTGTTGCATACTGGCTGTTGGCTGCAATTTTTTAAGAGCTTTCGATGCAATTAGCATTTTGATGAATTGGAATTAGATTCAACTTTGTATTTGCACTGTAGGATTAGAGATTTTTTAAAAGGTAACAGAGTAAAAGGTGACTGTAACAAAGTAAAGCCTCAACTGCCAGAACCTAATATGAGCCATTTTGCATCTTATATTCTTCTAAACATTTGATATACCTTTAGAAAAGCATAGTGTACAAAATAACCCCTAAATCAGATGGTGCATTCACAGATATTTTTGGATGTTATATATGTTATTATTTGCATTATGTTTTCAAGATGAGCACGCTACTTAAGTATAATTTACTGTGATTAATCTCTCTCATAACATGCCAGCTGAATATATTTGGGCTTTCTTTAAACTGCATGAATTAATCCATGTTTTATAGCAAAAATGTATTTGTTATTATTGAAAATTAATACACTGGTAGCCATTTTCAGATGCCTACAAAAGATATTTTATAAAGAAAAGAAGCTGGTCTTTGGAGTTTGGATAATTCAGTTTATCGTCTTTGTGGCAGCATCAAACACCAGACCCAATGAACAGTAATAAACATTACAGAAGAAACGACAGCCGTATTAATTTCCAAGAAATAGGGTAGTAATGCAAAATGTCACATTAGTAACATAGTGGACCGTATAATTTTGTTTTAAATAAAAAGGTTTTGTGGTTTATGATTGGGTTATATAAAAATTTAAAACTTTAACTCATTTATATGCCTCTAATAACATTTTGACTTTTGTACATTTCATGTCATTTTAACGATTTTAGATTGGTAACAAGTGTAACAGAGGGAGCACAGTGGTAGAGTGCTTGACTCAAGACCACAGGGCCATGGGTTCAAACCTCACCGGTGTCACTGCATTGTGTCCTCGAGCAAGAACATTAATCCTAGCTAAGTAATGGTTCAACCCAGGAAGACCTGTCCCTATATAACTGAAAGACATGCTGGAATTTCTCCTATTTAATTCTTTTTTTCGGTACTTGTCGTGTGTCGATTTAGAATCACTATATGTATATTTAGCAAATTGTATGCATGATTTGGCATCAAACACTGAACTTGATAGTAAAAATCACAAAATGAAAGTCGTGCTCACACCAAAATTTAAATGAGATGCAAAGAATCTAAACAAACATGTGTAACAGGATGTTACAGGCTTACGTGACGGTTGCCAGACGGCTAACATGTTTAAAAAAACAACAACTTGTAACATATAAGGCTTTATGGAAATCATAATCTACAAAATTCAACCTGTGGGAGGGTGTGGTTAAACCATATCTATTCCAGGGCCTAACAGCTGTAGCCTCAAACTAAACCACAATCTGTTGCATATGCGTATAAAGTCATCCCTTAAAACACATGCACTGCCATCAAGTGAAACCAGACGCCTTAATGTCAGCATGTGTGGTTACCCAAGTCCCTATGTTTTATGCAAGCAGGAAAGCCTCAATGAAGAGCACAGTGGCTCAGTGGTAGAGTGCTTGACTCGAGACCAAGGGGCCGCAGGTTCAAGCTTCACCGGCGTCACTGCGTTGTGTCCTAGAACAAGAACATGAATCCTAGCTTAGTACTGGTTCAACCAGGAAGACCTGTCCCTATATAACTGAAAGAGTGTTGATTGGATGTAAAGAATCAAATTAAACAAACAAATCAATCAAAATTGTACATTTCTGCAAGCTCCCCAGAGCCATCCTTGTTTGCATTCCAGCATTTCGGCTTTTAGAGGCTATATTGGCCCACTGCAAAAATAACATCCTGAACTTGTTGCATGCCAGCAACATAGGTGCAGACAATCTTGTGAATGCGCACAAACTGATCAACACATTTGCTGTTCAATCTCTGAAAAGTCAATATACTAGTCTCTGAAGCCAAACGGACTCACCTGATCACTTACCTTAAAGATGGGCTTTCTCGCGTCGCAATCCAATTATCATTTAGGTCATGCAATTCGCTAAATTAATCTCTTAACAATACATGTACAAGCGCAGCTATCCAGTGAGATCAGACCCATAACTTTCGACCCATGCATTAATTAAAGTCCCATTATTGTTTACAAATATATGGAAGAAATTGTGCATTTTTTAGCTTTGACAGGTTATTCAACGCTCTTATAGCCAATAAACGATAGCCGTTAACGTGTATGCCTTTTGTACGCTGTAGTATATGAACATGTATAAAGCTCATATTATGTGACCTAGTGTATATTTTCATAAATTAATCCCTAAAAATACATGCGCAGCCACCCAACGTACCAGACGCCTAAATTTATGCCTGTGTGTCAGTCCAAAATTGTAATTTGTATGTTCATGCAGCAAATAATCTGAAAAAGTAATGCCTTTGCACAGAGTCAACTGAGCCTCCATTGCTTGCGTATGTGCATGTAAACAACAATTACCATAAGACTTGGTGATAAATTGTGGGTGATGGGGGTTCAGATTTGGTACGGGATATAATTGGAACAACATCCCATTTTGGCATATTATATCATGAAGAGCTCCAATTATCAACCAAACTCTGTTTTTTTCATTTGATCTTCAATTCAGTACCCAGTACACTACAAAACAATACTCCCGTACACTAAAACTGAGAGTTCCCAATCCCCAGTACCCTTTTCGAGACTAACTGACCATTAGTTTTGAGCCATACCTCCGTCAAGTTTCAACCTACGAGGCTGAAATTTTCAGTATTGATATTTAAATGCCATTGCAAAAAATTGGCTGATTCAGAATTTTAATAGTTTGCTTTCTTGGTTCAATATTATTCCTTTTTGGGGATAGGTGTCTAAATTTTGGTGTGAGCACAACTTTCATTTTGTGATTTTCACTATCAAGTTCAGTGTTTGATGCCAATTCATGCATACAATTTGCTAAATATACATAAAGCGTTTCTAAATCGACACACGCCAAGTACCGAAATAAGAATTAAAAGGAGAAATTCCTGATTTCCTTACCTTCGTTGTCTGTTTTTTTCCTAATTCAGTGTAAACCTTGGCTCATTTTGGAGCAATATCCGGTGTACGTTTCCACCCAGTGATTACTCTGTGTGTATGTGTGTGTGTGTATGAGTGCGCGCGCGCGCGTGTGTGTGTATGTGTGTGTGTGTGTGTGATGTTAAATGAACCTGTGTGCAGATGAATAGACCCAACCCCCTTTTATGCTCGCCTGTAGGCCTACCATATTTTTAGTAACTTCTTGGTAATTTAAGCCCCCCCCCAAGATTTCAAAGTTTTAGTTACAATTCCTGCATTTTCAAATTTTATGTAACCATAGCCTCCACGTTTTTTGTCCGAATAGTTTCACAGAGTTACACACGTAGCATTGCTAGCTGGTGCCTTTCGGGAAAGTCCGCCACAACTCGAGAATCGAATCATTGCTCGGGTGAATGTAAGGAGCTTTACGCGTAGAACTATGTGCCAAAAAGCTCCATTTTGTTAGCCGGAACTGGCGTACGAAAAATTAGTTATAAGCTCTATTAAAATCGATTATTTTGATTATCCGAAAAGTTTAATCAGCAGAATTAATTAAGTTAATGTTTTATTGGAAAAAAACATAAACTTCATTGAAGCCGAGCTGCAGTCATACTTGTTATTGTGTTAACATGGTTTCTGTCACGTCAGCGTCGCGTTATATATCGTCAGCGTCACGTAATCACCCGCGTTATCAAAGTAGATCCTCGATGTACATTCGTGGTCTGATTCCACGGAATTTCGCGGAATTGGCCGAAGTAGTTCCGATTTCAAAGACATGTAATTTTCTGCGTTTGAATTTATGATTAAGAAGAAAATTAATTTCTCCTGAGCAATCGAAATGAGCGCTAGGTGGCGCTGTTTTCGATTGAATGCACGTGAGAGTTGATGTAAAATAGCCATCCAGCTTTGGACAGTGCGATGGTTAACTAGGCATTGATTTTTAATAAAATTCGAATGATGAAACATTCGCTTGACTCGAAATAATATGTACATTGTAAGTCACTGTTATCATGATGGTATATAAGTTACATTTCATTACCATATTGAGAAGTAAGTTTTGTATTGTACTGTTACTGCTACAAATGCACGTCAGTCGACTGTCCAAGTGCTATTACCAATTACAAAATGCAATTTTGAAATTTTGAAGTTGTTTTGTTGTCTTTATTGTAAGTTGAGTCTGGCTTTAGTAAGCCGAATGAAATGTATTAGGGGAAGTTAGTTTTCCCGGTTCCCGGGACAGCCAGAGAGCGATTATAGGCGTCCAACATCATGACCATACATTAACTTTACCAGTGTTACGCAAACACAAGTGAATGATTGACTTTATATCAAAATAGAAGGAAGAATCCATCATTATAAAAAGAAATGATTTAACACACGCTTCAAGGCAAATTAAAAGATAGATGTCGAACATACAGCGTAATGTGACCATATATCTAAACCACTACCATTAAAGTCTAGCCACTATCATGTCAAATGACCAGGATATTATGCCTCTTTATCCTTTCTGTGGCAGTTTGCCTTGCTTTATCATATGAATCGTCTTCCCAGCTAACAAAAAAATGTTGTGAAAACGTTGTGACAACGTTTTAATTTGGTTGTGAAAACGTTTTGGTAAAACGTTTATGCGAGCTTTTTTGGAAAGTTTTCTCAATGTTTGCAAAACGTTTTGGTACAACTTTACAAAAAAACGTTGTGACAACGTTGTGACAACGTTTGGTACAACGTTACAAAAAACGTTGTGAAAACGTTGTGACAACGTTTTAATTTGGTTGTGAAAACGTTTCAGTAAAACGTTTATGTGAGCTTTTTTGGAAAGTTTTCTCAATGTTTGCAAAACGTTTTGGAAAACGTTGCAGAAAACTCATTTTGCGACCTTCCTGCAACCTTTCTAAAACCATTCTCCAACCTTCCTACGACTGTTCTACAACCTTTCAGTGACCTTTTTTAACCCTTAAGACAGATTCACATAGGATCTCAATTCTGATTCAGCTGCTATACTTTCATTACATTGAGCAAATTTGAGTTATGCATCGATTTTCTTCTGACTTGCACATTTTGTTTTGATGCTTCGATCACGTCCCATGCATCAACTTACAGTCATGGTCCTGCTCAAGGACACAAGACAGTGACTCCTCTGGTAGTGAGGCTTGAACTAGCAAAGTAAGGAAGGCAAGGATCAGGAATCTACAATGCTGCTTCTCGAGTCATTTTACTCATGGAAGTGTATGTGGTAGTCTCACTAGTCACCACTTCGTACAGTACAGCTGCATGATGCCAAGGATTGGTCTGCATGTGGCATTTCCTGGTCATAATTGTTTCTTTTGGGGTCATTTTACATTGGGAATGCCCAAACTGCAATTGGTTGGAATGATGCATAGTTGTCTCAATGCTGTTTGGGTCGTATCTGCCACACTTAACAGCCATTTCTCCAATTTATGAAAGCTAAAAAAAGTTCACTATGCAGACTGAATATTTTTAGCCATAAATCTAGGGACAGTACGTACCACCTCTTCAAGTATGTTTGTCATGAGGATCGTTTATAACTTAAATCCACCTCTCCCAAACAAACCTGCATGAGGATCGACTGTGTCCAGGTATGCATCCATCTTTATAGAACTGAAACAATATTTGATAAAACTGTTGAGTGTGACAGTTGTGACCAAACACTAAAAATAGCTATATACGATACGATACGGGTTACCATGTTTAATATTGAAACAGTATCACATCTTGACATGACTGAAACAATTGTCGATAAAACATTTGAAATAGCTACTGGACAACAGCAACCATAATTACTATATGATGCTAAGACAGAATAACTGAGGTCCTTACCAACCTTCAATTATGTAAATTTGTCATGGGGATTGTTCATGAAATAAAGCCACCACTCTAAAAGTTACCTGCATCAGGATTGAAAGTGTCTAAGAATGCAAACATTTTTGTTTGTTTGTTTAATTTGATTCTTTACGTCCCAGTCAACAGTCTTTCAGTTTTGTCGGGACGGAACTTCCTGGGTTGAACCAGTACTAAGCTAGGATTAATGTGTCTTGCTCAAGCACACAACGCAGTGATGCAGGTGAGACTCGAACCGGCGACCCTTTGGTCTCGAGTCAAGCACTCTACCACTGCGCTCCCTGCAAACATCTTTACATGACTGAAACAATTGTTGATAAAACAGAGCAGAGCGACAGATATGCCCAAACTCCTGGAAAAGAATGGGTCCAATTCCTAGCGATAAATATTAGTCTATGCAAGAAAACCCTAAGAGCTGCCTGCATAATAAGGGACTATTCACCTGTCCCACTCATGGATAGCTTCCAAATTTGTCCAAAATGTTACTATAGCAAATAGTAGCAGTTGAATAAGTGACAGTCAGTGTTCTATGGCTCTTCCTCACAGTGCCATGGGTTGGTCTGCGGTGTGTGACTGTGGTATTTCAAGATCATACTTGCTTGATTTCATATATGGGCTTCAGAGGGGGGGGGGGCAAAGTTGCTCTTAAATACCAAAGTAGACTTCATCCAAAACTATAAGCAATGACAGCTACCTACAAATAAACAAAACACATAACACAGAGATCTGTTTATTTCAATACATCAAAATGATAATCATCTGTCACTGTGTAGTGTGGCTTCATTGTGTGCATCTGTAGCCTCGCCTCTTTGGATTGAGCCTGAAAAAAAACAAGATTATGATGGATAATGTAATAAAAATCAAGATTATGATGGATAATTCAATTTCTATTTTGACATTCAGCAGAGCCATGAAGTCCAGTTTAGGTCTCCATAGAAAAGGCCTCCTGTGAGATTCTAACCCAGGAACACATTCTCCAAAGTTTGTAGCAGCTTCTATCTATCCCAGCTTCCCAATTCTGTGGAATGTGACTTTACTATGACCTAAGCTGTTGAAGGGACCTTTTAGCTCAAACCACCCTGCCATGTTGTTGTTTCTCATTATCACAGACATCTTGAATTTTGCATAAAATTCAACCCATACAATGCAAGCACCTAAATGATAATTTTGTTGCTTGGTTTGTGATTAGTTTGCTTTGATTCTTTACATGTAACATCGACATTTTTTAGGTTTTGACAGGACAGGTCTTTCTACATGTTTAACAGGTACTTATCAGAAGATAATTTTTTTTGCGCAAGGACACAACTCAGTGACTCGCCCTGCTGTGAGGCCTTTGCTAGCAACCCTGCAATCCCCAGTTTAAGGCTCTACCGACTGAGCCACTGCACTTAGCACCAACTTGCACGTAACACACCAATACACTTAAAAATCATACCAGCACCTATACATAAAGCTACTTCTGGTGTCATTTCACCCATGGGATGACAGAACTCTCATTAATGAAACAGTGTATGGCATAGTCTCACCACTGCATCCAGTGCAGCTGCCTGATGCCGTTAACCAGTATTCACTGAACAGACTTTCGCTTGTTTATCTATCAACAGCCTTTCTTGAATTAATGGAAGGAGAATGACCACAGAAGACTTTAAACCACAAACTAAACAAAACCCAGAAGTAGAATGCAACACTCTGCAGATGTATTCACACACCAAATCTGTGATTCCTGCCTCAAATAATGAGATATGCTTCCCAAAACACTTTTCTAGAACTGTGGCAAGGTTAAGGTCACAGTGACCTGGAAACAGTGTGCAACACTCCACAACCCAAAGATGTATCCACACGCCAAAGTAGACATCCTGCTTCTAGATAATATAAAAGCTATCCTCCAGCATTTTTTTTCTAGAAGCCGGAGACAAATGTCAAGATTACAGTGACTGTGAAACAGTATATACGATACTTTGCTGCCCAAAGATGTGTATCTACAAACCATAATGGGGTTCTTGCTTCAAATAATATTGAATATATGCTTAGGGCACGCTCTTAATTATCACTGACTCAGGAAGGAGGGATAAAGTGATAAGAGCTGAATACTTATTAACAAAAAATGAAGCGCAATAAAATAAAAAAAGTAAAACATACCAGGTCAGAATGCCTGACAGAGAATTTGTAAATGTTTTTTCATTGAAAACGCTGCCAATTCTTACTTTTTTTAAAAAAAAAATTAAATCAAAGAAAAAGTCAAATAATATTTGATATGATAAATTCATTTTTTACTTATATTCCATATTTTGGATTCAAAATTCGGTTTGTAAAAATTCAAAATCTGTCGTGCCAAACTAGAATGCTTATTTGGCATATTTACTATCTGACTAGCATAAATCAGAATTCTAATTTGAGGTATTTAGGCTGGTATATGGCCTTGACATCAAATAACTTACCTTCCTCTGCACTACACCACCTTTTTGCAACGGCGCCTGCTTCAATATTGCAGCAATTTGGGTTTCGATTAGTTTTTCATCTGCTTTTGGATGGTTTCTTAAATATGCTTCTGAAAATAAAATACATACACCCATGTTAGGTAGAATCTGCCATTGTGTAGTGGGCAATGAGTCCCTATATTTGATCCACAGCTTCTCAGTCTATCAGATGAGATATTTACCTTTGTATATAGGAAATCACTAAAACGGTATTCTAAATACAAACAGTGAAGACCTGAAATGTAGCAGTTCATCAGGGTCTGTACTGTTTATTAGGATCAAAATGACCTTTAAGGACAAGTATACATCAAAATTAAAAAATTCTACCAGTGACCACTTTAAATATACATTGGGCACAGGACTTTTAGTTAAGACTGTGTAACGAAAATTAAATTTTCTTATTTCTCAACCAAAACATATGTTGTGGGTACTCAAAAGAACCGTCTCAATGAGATGGTTCTTTTGAGCACCCAAAACATATGTTAAAACTGATGGGTAAGAAAATATTTACAATTGACATTTTCATTATTATATGTTTGTTGACGTTTAAATTGAGAAAAAAATATAATCACTTCTCAAAGTCTTTGCAATGATGTGCCAGTTTGGTTAAAATCTGGCAATTGGCCCAGAAGATAGAGTTCAGACAAAACGTTTTCAAAGTTATATGACCCTGGTGACCTTGATAATTAGACCAAGGTCATGAAATATCTGCTCATTCTTTTTGGCTGCCCTAAATAATTGTATCCATTAAAATTTGATTACCCAACATCAGATATAAATTAAGGCAGAAATCCTCAAAATTAAATTGGAAAAATGTAGATCCTGATCAGATGTAATTATTACAGATATATGGACCTATGATACAATTTGAGGATGCACATTTTATAACTTCAACTAATCATTAAATGAATTGCCATTAATTTGCATAAAGCAATAAATGCTGGAAAAAGACTGGAAACCTACTTTGTCAGAATGACTAGCGGATAAGTTGTTGGTGAGTTTCTTAGTTTTAAATGTAAAGTCTACTCGTCCGATTTTGTTTTTATCATAAAATCTTAGCAAATGTTATTGCAAAATGATAAAATAATATTTTATTCGACAAATTCAACTTTTATTCGGTTGAGATTTGGTCAAAGCAGATAGTCTTGATTCATGTTTGACCTTTGACAGTAACACATATGATATAAATAATTTACCTTAATGGGTTGCATGACACTGCCTTTCTGAAAAGGAGCTTCCTTAAATGTTGCCCCAATCTGGTTTTCAATTTGTCTTTCATCTGCTTCAAGATGATCTCTCATATAACCTTCTGAAAATACATATACATTGTACCCATATAATATTAGGGCTGCAACAAAACAATAACCTTACAATACTATCATCATGTTTGTCTCATGATATAATTATGCATCACAATACATTTTACAGAACCCTCCCAGGGGTTTTGGGGAACAGGGGAACAAGGGCCAAATTTTGAGGGGAACATGGGAACAAAGACAATATTGGGGAACAGGGAACATAAGAAAACAAATTTTCCATTTTTGAGGAACAGGGGAACAAGCCAATTTATTTCAGGGGAACAAGGGAACAGGTACCCCCCCCCCCCCCGGGAGGGCCTCATTTTAGGCAACATAAGAACCTTAGAAATAGAATCTATGAAATTAGGAGCATTAAATACTTAAATATGTAACCCAATACATTTTTAGCAGCTTATCTTGATTTGTATGTACTAGGAGATGAAACATTGACACATTTGGGATCTTTAATGGAAACCAAACATCCATGTGTCTTGATCCACATCAGAAATAAGGGTGAGGTTGCTTTCATCAAACATGTTTAAGAGCTCCAGTTAGAAAATAAATAAATTAATACATATATACTCACATATTAAGTTATTAACACTTGTCATGTAGTGGCATGTTTTATATACTATATTCTTCCCCAGATAAGCAAGATTCAAATTATAACTGTGTGTTTACGGGGTGGAAGACTTTGTAGATTCTGCAGGGATTTCTCTATTTTTTGGAGTAGCCGGCAGACATTGTCAGGAACCTGGCCAAATTCACTGCTTTATAGTATAACCTAAGGACCAAATCTATCAAAGTAGCTGGCACAGAAGGCAAAGTAGTTGGCTATTTTTGCCGGCTGCCGCTTCTTAACGAAAACACTGTTCTGATCAGCTGGATTCTTATGAGCTAGCTGATCTGGATCAACACTGTTTATCAGAAATAAGCATCAAATGCAGAACAATCAATTTAAGGAACAATGGTTAAATTTCTATATACTACATGCGAAAACATTTATATGTCTTTAAAAATCCATGTCTATTGAATAACACTAAGAGCAGTATCCCTATTGTATTTGTATTGTGAAATGACCCCACAATATGACAGACTTATCGAAGGAAATAGTATCATGATATGATGCACTTTCAGCTAATATCAAAACGGTTCTAGTTTGTAGATAGTGTGGATGCCACATTAAGCATATGAATTAATGATTAGTAAGCAGAATTGTTACTATTTACAATTAAATAAAAGAATCCATGCAAGTTTGGGCAAAATCCATGCACTTGTTCAGAAGATAATGCACAGAAACCATATTTTGGACATTTCAAAGTGGCACGGTGACCTTGAAAATTAGGTCAAGGTCAACAAAATTTGATCAACTCTTCCCCTCCTCCCAACAATGTATCTTTGCAGGTTTGGCCAAACTCAATAAACTGGTTCAGATTAAATCAGAAGATAATGCACGGAAAAGAAAAAGCGGACACCGACGGGATCTGCACCAAAAACAATATATTCCCCCACCTTCCTGGTTGGAGGGCATAAATAAAGACTCTTACCCATATGAGAATGGTTAAACACCACAAAGCAGTTTCCACTTCTCTTTGTCTGGAATTTCGTAACATCTTGCTCTCATTTTGGCCGACAAACAAACTTTCCCTGAAGCAAATTAAATGTTAGATAACTGATTATTTTAGGCTCATTAAACACTGTTCTTAATCAACAAAAGGGCAAAACACGCAAACCTTCCAAGCTTAATGCTGAAAAAAATATTTTCATGCATTTTGAAAGGCATTTCTGTCAGGAAAAAAATATTAAAAGAAAATATTATGTGCCTACTCTACCTAAAATTTTCAAACCCTTTATCCGAAACACAATTATTTTTTATTTGACCTTGGTGCTTTAAGAGTTAAAATTACAATTATGTACAACTGGCAGTCATGGTGCATGTATTATTTGTTCTATACAAAAATCCCCCCAAAAGTTTCCTAATGTATGTAATTGTTATTCAAACTAAAGCTATTTATTTATTTAGCCTTTAGAATCAAAATTTCTGGCCCATTCGTTTTGGTTTTGGCTGGTTCCTTATATCCCAGTCAATAGGCAATGGTCATGTTGGGATGGACAGTTCACCTAACCACACTTTTGTCCTGGGCAAACTTGACTAAGCAGTTAACCAGTACTTCCTGCACATACTTTGGCTTGTAACTGACAACAACCCTTCTTGAATCAGTGGAAGGGAGATGAGTGACTGTAGAAATCATCTCCGCCAAAGTATGGGACCAGACCCTGGGGACCAGACCAGGATCGAACTCACGACCCCTGGATCTGCAACCAGACACATATCTGCAGCCAAACAGGTTAATGACTGCGCTATGCGGCCATGTGCTTTATCATTGTGTCATTCAACCTCATAATCTTGAAACATGACTTTGTGCATATATAAACCAAGTTATTTGGCGCTATTATGACACTATCTTTTGTTTGTTTGTTTTAATGGTCTCCCTCCCTCAACTATTTTTCAGTCATGTCAGGATGATTTTATGTCTTCCTGTGTTTAACCAGCATAAAGTGTCTTGCTCAAGGACACAACATAGTAAATAATGTACGGTAAATGCTCTAAAATTTCGAACACTCTAAAATTACGAACACCTAAAATTATCGCCGAAAATAATTTTTAAAACATCCTAAAAAATCGAACACTGCCCTTTTTCGGAAAAATGAATTTCTAAAATTACGAACACACGTTATTTTCGGCGGAAAACCGATGTCCGTTTATCTGTTTGTGTCCCATCTGTGTTCGGTATACTTCTACAGTACAGCGCGTGAGCGGTAGCGACATTTGGAAGGTTCCATTCTTCTTAGATGGGTAATCTGGCACGTGACGTCCTATTTCGCATGCCAGCGCGACGTATTCGTTATACATTATTCAAGGTCACCAGCATTGACGAACTTGATGCACGGACAAGTTCCTGCAACGATTTCGAAACTGCTTTGACTAACCCTATTGAGTATATGTATCCACCCAAATGGCTGAGATCATTATTTATTACTGATCAAACATTGACCTTCAGGCCGCGATTCAGCTAATTGTACGTGAATTATGCACGTTGACACACGCAGAGCAATACTCGTGTGCTGTACATGTGACACGTGCTCGTTTTTTTTTTCTAAAATACTAGCCCCGAAGAGAGAGAGAGTTGCGGAAAATGAGACGATCACTTCGGCGAGAGAGAATAAAATGGACGTTTGCAACACAAGGGGTCATTCGGTTTCGTGCAAAATGCAGAGAAAATCGTGCAAGTCGCATGGTTTTTTTTCACCGAGACACCAATGCGGAAAATAAAGCCACCGTATATTTAATATTTTTGCCGACATGCCTGCAAGAACTCACACGTGGTCATCATCTCATTTTTATTCACGGTACATTTATACCGTTAACTTAAGGCTTTAATATGTATGAGACTGACACCCCTACCCTCCCCTCACCCTTTTAAGCATTTTAAAAGATTCCCCAGTTCGGCAATATGTCCAAGCCGCGTGCGACACGGACGGCAATTCTATCAGTCTAAACGGGTGCTCTTTTCTTGAACACACCTCGGACCCGAGCATGATATCAACTTGCGCGGAGCCCCATATTAGCTGGTAAAGACCCTGCTGGAACTTATGACAGATGTGATCAACGAAGGCTCAAGAGAGCATGTGTGTTTGCACTATCTCGTCAGGGTCTCGCTCACTACCAAAGTTTAAAGTGGATGAAGACTCTAGCCCAATAAAAATTCTAGACATCTACGAATGCTTGTGGGCTGTTTTCTAATTACATTCCTATCAATCAATCACATCAAATTCCCCAAAATGGAACATTTTAACAAACTGTTGAGCCGATCGCGGCATATCTGTTTGTCCTCATGAAACTGCACATGGAAGGTCTTACGAGTGCATTACCGGTATAATGTACGCACAGACGCACATACATGTACCAAGAAATACATTGATTGTAGCACGATTCTGCATCTTGATGAATTTAATATTTACATATTTAATTTCATGAAATAGCCAGTTCATGAGATTATGGTACGAGCAGCGAAGGCTCAGACGAGCATGCGCATCCGCGGAAAATCGCCAGCGCCTTAACTGCCCACATACACAATGAAGGTGCATTCCGTGGCTGTGAATTTAAAATCAGTAAAGCCCTTGAGATGATCGGGACATCTTGGAAATCGCTTTATTTACCACACGTCTGTAGAAGTATATACCCCGACTTTGTTACATGCGAAGATCAACCTGCGCACCGCACAGTCTTATCAGCACCTTTGTTTCTAGAACAAAATATTAAACATTTTGCCGGGCAAATTCTGGGCCCTAACTGTCTGCTAAATTAGTTTGTCACAGCCTCTTTGGGGGGGGATGCCTCCTAGGTCCCACCCTGGGTCCGGCACTGCTAATAGTATCAGCAGCAGACAAAGGGACAGGGTAATTGTTCACGGACGTGTTTGAGATCAAAGAAGCCGACTATCAGACCACGTGTTGTTGTTGTTTTAAGACTCGGGTAGCACGCGGTGGCTCTGTCGCACGAAAACCGGACTTAGCACACAAAACATAATTGCCTAGCTGTGTCTCCTTTTCATGGGTTTGCATGAAATAAAAAACTCGAACATGAAACGGCGCAATGCATGCATGAAAAAGTAGATTTGTGGTACTTGTCTGAATTTTTCCTTTTCTTTGAGATATGAATGTACACAGCGTATCGTACGCATCGGCTCGAAGCCAATATATCATAAATTGAGCCGCGACACAATGCATTTTGACGAGTGTAGACTCAGACGAGCCCTAGCAGCCTCCTTTTAAGCTTACAAACTCCAAACGATGTTCAGTCAGTAGCTTAACACTCATAGAATATTCAAGCGACTAGCAAAGGCTCTGATCAGACTTTGCATATGCGCAGGCTGATCTGAGGCTTTGCTTGTCCCACATACCACATTGCTGGAAATCTCATGTCACGGCTCAATTATATTCTTTCGAGGCATCGGACGCAAAGTCGGACGTTCGCTTACATTATTAATTCTTGGTATGCCTGTTTGCCCCTGATTAGGTTTGGCAAGACGTCGGAGATCTTTTGGATCCAAACTATTTGCAAACTTTGAATGCAGTTGGTAGAGAGAGAGAGAGAGAGAGAGAGAGAGAGAGAGACTAGCGCTAGCTTAAGAATCTCTTTTAATCTCGAAAAATACCATGTATCGGTGCTGAAAATGATACTTGGAGATGCTTCTCGTGCGCATCGGCTTTTGCACAAAGTCGGATATTCGAAAGTATTGATGCTTTGCATGCTTTCTATCGCATGCCCAAGTGTTTAAATTGACGAAACATTCTTTCCTGAATGCCATTCGGATCTGAGCTGGATCCAAAATCTGACAAAGTTTTTTTTCTTCTTTTTTATGGGAGAGAGGATCCAAATATCACAAAAAGCGGGCCATCATCGGCCCGCCAGCGAAACGCCTTTAAATGGCGTTTTGCTGGCGTGCCGATGATGGCCCAACGTTGAATGCTGGCTTGGTAGTTTTGAGAATTTCAGGGGATCCGGTCCAGTATTGCTAAGAAATTCTATATTTTTGTGATTTTTCAGGGGGGGGGGGTCCGAACCCTCTGTCCCCCCTCTGGATCCGCGCATGGGACCGGACTAAGTCTACACTTATTGAGATATAGAAAACCCATTTTATCGTGCGCATCGGCTTTTGTACGACACTTTGCGTACTTTCTGTCGATCGACAAGTAGAGAGAGAGAGATGCGTGTTCTTTTTGAATTTCGTCATTTTTTTTTATTGAGAGAGCTCGTCTACGTATTTCAAAGATTCGTGTATATCTTTGCAAAAAAAAAAAAGATCGACGAGATGTCCTTGAGTGACTGTATTACATTACATTATAAACGGCATTTGCGCAGATTGAGAGCAAGCGAAATGCGTTTTGGTTTTCTGACGGAAGAACGAAAGTGTAGCGATTCATCGGTAGTCCGAGGTTAAATAATTGGACTTTAACGACTTGTCCGACTTGTAAGTAAATTGAGTGACATAACATGCACGTGCCTGGCTCTCGACTTGGCAATTACCGCACGCGCTGGACATCCGCAAGAATTCATCGGCGGTTGAAAAGAAAAATGAGTAGATAGCGCAGAATCATATCGCCGTGTTTTCAACACGTTTCTTCCACATTTTTACATGCATATATACCGTTTTTGCTCATGATAAAGACCACATTCTAAAATTACGAACACTAGCACTTTTTCTGAAACTTAATTTCTAAAATTACGAACAGCGGAAAAAATAATTATTTTTTAGTGTTCGAACTTTTAGAACATTTACCGTATGTTTAAACTATAATCAAACGGTGGATTTGATAAAGCACAGGTTTAGATAAATAAAAACTTAAATGTAAAATTGTTATTATTTTCTTTCTTACCCATATGACTGATTTGGGTGCTCAAAAGAACCGTCTCATTGAGACAAAGAACCGTCTCATTGAGATGATTCTTTTGAGTACCCACAACATATGTTTTGGATGAGAAATAAGAAAAATAGCTTTTTGCTACACTCTGGTAATTAAAGGCCTAAAAACCGGGCTGCGGAGCGCAGTCGGTAGCGACGACAACTGCAGATCCAGGGGAAGTGAGTTTGATCCCGGCCTGGCCCCATACTTTTGTGGAGTTTGATCACGAAATAATTTCTATGGTCGTTCTCCTCCTTCTGCTGATTCGAGAAGGGTTGTTGTCAGTTACTGGGTAACCGCTTGGCCAAGCTTGCCAAGATAAAAGTGTGGTTAAGGTGAACTGACCGTCGCAACATGACCATAGCTGTTGACTCAGACGTAAAGAATCAAAACAAATAACTAAAGGCTTATAAAGGTGTGCATCATTTAAACCTTAAGCACCAATCACCACTGCAGTAGCAGACAGGGAGCGCAATGGCTCAGTGGTAGAGTGATTAACTCAAAACCGAGGGGCCGCGGGTTCGAGCCTCACCAGTGTCACTGCTTTGTGGTCCTTGAGCAAGTCACATTTATCCTAGCTTAGTACTGGTTCAACCCAGGGAGACCCGTCCTGTTTAACAGAAAGATTGTTGATAGGATGTAAAAACAGTAGCAGCAGACGACAAATTTTGCTACATATTTTCTAATTTTCGAAAAAAATGAATTTTTTCATGAGAATCTCCTGCCAACAGACCATTTTCGTGAAATATGCCTTATTTATTATATATGAAAAGGCAGCAAAATTTGAAATAGTAGTCTGCTGCAAATTATAGGTGGTGCTTTATGAGTTTATAACACCCAAGTCTTCTCAAAAAGTGTGTGTGTGATACTATAGCCTGATGGACCTTATCTTGGATGCTTACCTTACAGTTCTATTTTGAGGGGGAGTGGATATCCCGAACTGAAACTAGCCCTAAATATTTGATAGCAACTGACAGTATGGTAAATGTTCTAAAATTTTGAACACTCTAAAATTAAGAACACCAAAAATTATCATGGAAAATAATTTTTAAAACATCCTAAAATATTGAACACTGCCCTTTTTTTTGAAAAGTGAATTTCTATAATTAGGAACACAAGTTATTTTCGTAATGAAACAAACACTTGTAAGTAAATAACAGGTTTAATATAACATATGAGCCGTGACATGAGATTTCCAACAATGTGGTATGTGCCACCATCAAAGTCTCAGACCAGCCTGAACAAATGCGCAGTCTGATCAGAGCCTTTGCTAGTCGCTTAAAAATTCTATGACTGTTAAGCTACTGACCGAACATCATTTGGAGTTTCTAAGCTTAAAGGGGGCTGCACAGGCTTGCCTGAGTCTACGCATGTCAAAATGCCACATTGTTGGAAATCTCACGTCGTGGCTAATATACGTGGGTACCCACAGCATATGATTTGGTCAGGTCTAAGAAACGCATAAAAGGACAGAATTTCTGTCAAACGATAGATTATCTGTCGTTTCATAGATTTTACCAATCTATAAAACGACAGATATGTCATTATTTTATCACATTTTCATGTGCTACTTTCTGTATCAACAAAACCGCAAGATGTCGGAAGGAATAAACAAGCCTTGACAGGTAAAATATCATTTTTGAGAACATTCCAAGTTGATCTTTTGGTGCACTTTGAAGAAAATGGTTGTAATAAAATAGTTTACACACTTAAATTTACCGGAAGTGCCATTTAAAACTGCAAATACGGATTGAAATTGTCTCAGTTTTCACTTTTCACATCTGTCAGCCATATTGGCAAAGATGACTGTCACGTGATATAAAAGGGTTGACTGGACCCCTTTTATTTTTCTTGTGTGTTGCCCTTTTGTTCCTCCGTTTTCCAGCGTCTGCTGTGCTATCCAGCAACCGTTGTATTGCATATTTACATTGACAACCAACCTACGGAGGCCGTTATGGGTTAACAGATGGTTTCAACCTTATTTAGTTTTGCGCAATGAGCAATTGGAGTTGAAGCAGTCCCAAGTCAAAACATACCCAAGTATACAAGTATCCAATTCAAAATAAACCAACCTCTGATCCAAAGCAGAAGAATACTTTACGATCGTATCCGCCAGAACTGACACTTATTTGCGTGTGTTTTTTTTTGTAAAACGCATCCGTTCTGTGTATGAGACTATCCCTCCACATACACATAAAACAATTCCGAAACACGTTTTTATTCCATATCTGAGCATATGGAAATGCATTCCAATGTATTTTGAGATTCAAAAATCATTTTCCAAGTGTAATTATGTAACAAAGGTTTGTATTGGTATATTACATGGAAGGACTCATTCATTGAGCATAGCTTAGCCAGGGGGTAGGGTTATATCAATGCTGCTTACTCACGGGATATCGTTCGTTAATTCGTCAGAGGAACTGTTGAACATAATGTCAGTATTTGTCTCATTTAATTGTAGTGAAATTCGCAAATCAGTTCCCAGTAAACATATAAAACTGTGCCAACATCCGCTCACCAGCAAAATGCAACTCCACTATCCAAAGGGAGGTTTGATGATGGGCAGAGAGACTGTGTTTGCTGGGTTTCCAAAACCTACCCTATCCTAATCCAATCATGCGGATCCAGAGGTGGGGATAGGGGGTCCGGACCCTCTTTGGAAGATCACAAGTTATATCCGTTTCCATAGAAATTAGCATTTGGACCCCCCCCCCCTCCCTGGGACAAGTTGGATCCCCCCTGGAAAATATTGGAACCCCTCTGAAACCTTGGAAAATTATAGTTTTCATTGAAATAACCATTGGACACCCTCTGTAAAACTGTAGAATAAGTTGAGGACTTAAAAAACGTTGTCAGAGCTGTTTTCCGGCGATCTGACCTGGATCCCCTGACAAAAATTCCTGGATCTGCGCATGCCAATGTACATGTTAATAAAATACGGACAGAGTGACAAACAATAATGGGACAAAATGAGCCATGGTCGAAATGTCATTTGGCGTAACAATCAAAATGTGTAACAAGGGCCTACTCATGGGTGAAACGGCTCACGAGCGAAACTACCAATAACCTAAAAATTAAGAATGTTGTACTGTCTTGTCTACCGTAGTTTCAACCAACTATACGAATCCAGCTTCTGCAACCGAAACGGCCAAAAACGAACATTATCAGAAAAAAAGGAGACAACCAGTCAAAAAAGATGGCGACTTGCAGGTAGATTGACAGAGAGTTGTTTCAATTTCAACAAAATAGCGGAGAAAAAGGCAAAAACTACCCGAATTAGAGTGTTTTCAAGACCAGAATACAAGGGAAAAAGGGAGGGTGAGTATTGCTCTATTTCCGCAGAAAACGCACTATTCTAGACACCCCTGGTCTTCTCGAAAAGGTAATTGATGTTAATATGATGAGTTTTCAACATGTACCAGTATGCGGTTTTTTCGAATTGTACAATTTATTTGATACTGTAACATTTCAAACAGTATATATCTGTCGTTTGACAGATAACCAGATCTGTGAAACGACAGATATTCTATCGTTTGACAGAAATTCTGTCCTTTTATGCGTTTCTTAGACCTGTTGGTTGAGAGTGAGTAAATTGATTTTTATTTTTATTTACACACTCGTATCTAGAGGCCTTAGACGGGAAAAGGCATCACCATAAACTGTTATGAAAAGAAAGTATCTGAAACCACAGATACTTAATTTGGGCCAACAGAGCAAAACCAGATCTACCCGTTGGACAAAACATGGGAGGGGTGAATCAGCTGTTTCGGTGTTTGTTTAATTTCAATACTGTAGCAGCACTTTAATTCATTAAATTTCTGAGGGTCATTTATGATTTGCATTGTTGTGTTATGGTTAACTTACCTCAAGTTCCTGTATCCTTGAAATCTGTGAGAAGTGTGTAAATGTGGGCACATTTTGTTTACATCAGTTTAACTCCATGTACATGCATATGCTGTGTAAATTAATCAGCCTATGCTTTGTGTGAACACGGGTCATACTAAATACCGCAAGGCGCACAACTCTGTGTTGATTCATCTATCAAAGTTTACCCCAAGTGTTTACCAAAACTACATGCAAAGACAATTTCATGGAAAGTCATTAAGAATATTCACTTGTTGATTTTAGAAATTTTTGAATTTCTCGCAAACGCTAACATAAATACCACCCTATATACGGTGAATAGAACTGTGCATTTTTACTCATCATTAAAGAAAATGAGCCACCGCAACCTGGGTGTTAGACTTATATCAGTCGTAGATGTTGTAGGACCTATGAATCCATACCAACCAATGCCATTCCACATCTTATCTTTTGACGTATTCCAGTCCAGAATTTTAATTTATGCTAGCTCAAACATCTACTGATGAGATAGCAGAAGAAGAATAGTATTTGAGAGGAAGGATAGATTGAGTTAAAAACATCAATATTAATAATATAAAAAAAACATCTATATGAATAAAATCATATCTCATCAGACTTTATAAGTCTACCTGGGTGTGTGTGGGGAGGGGGGATATTGTGTTCGTGTCTGAAACAGATATAGCTGTTAGAAGTTATTGTAACTCACTAACTTTTGTTATGCAATGATTTTGAACCTTGCAGCATGATTCTGTCTACGCATTACAGCTAAGTGTACCATGCACATTCCCTTTAAAGAAAACAAAGTAGTCACGAAAACACATGTCAGTAGCCGAATTCACGCGACTGTCCGACCATGCCATCATTATTAATGGGTAAATACATTTGAAATGATAACATAGATCGCCTTGCATGCATATACCTTGTCTTGTATGAGTTTGCAGCGCGAGTTCTTTCAACAAACAACTATTTAGGGCTGTTCTTTCCATGCGCTTAAGATTTCTTTGTTCTCGGGAACACGAGGTAGAAAAATCTAGGCAATAAAAAGTTTCGTATAAATGGTTTTGATATTTCCAACAAATTTGTTGTAAATGACAACACATTAAATGCGCAATAATCTAAAGAAAAATTATTACATTTAACATGGCATAATTTTGCCAAAAAACCCACACTAATCCGAATACGAAACTGCGAAGATAAAGTGACGTTATAAATGTTGTAACAAAACGTTTTATAAACGTTGTTAGACGACCTTAGACGACCTATCGTAAAGAGATAACAATTTTAACTTATAAAATGTTGCAATGAATCCAAACACTTTGGTTTGACAGCACGTCATACATGCATGTATTGGTAATGTTGGAAATTAAACGTTCCTACAACGTTTGCCCGTGGTTGGTTCCAACACAACTTTTCCACAACGTATTTAAAACGTTATGAATACGTTTACACAACGTTGCGTTGTAACGAAACCTATATACAACCAAACAAAAACGTTGTGATAACGTTTTCTGTTAGCTGGGTTCCGACGATTCATATGATATAGCATGACATACATATTTCCACAAAGAATTGTGTTTAGAATGTCAGCTGCTGCAAATTTTTGGTGGTCTTTTTAAATGTTCAAACAAATTAAGACAGATCTGCAAAATTGTCTTATGAATAAAACACATTCTTACGTATCAACGGTTATTTAGCGTCACATAATGAAGGCAGGAGCTGTAGTGTGCATATTATTGGTATGTTTATCTTTATGTAAACTGCGTATGAATATGCGTGCCAGCACGCCAATGATGTCATGAAATAATAAAAAGGGTCGGGAGGGCGATGGAATATCGCTATTTTGTATAAGAAAACGCGCTTTATGCTCTATTGATCAAAAGGCTAAAGCTTTTCATAACCTGGGTCTACAATTTGAGTCAGTGCGCGTGAGTTTGGTGTGCAAAAGCCTCCTATAAATGCACATGTTGCTGTATGAAGTAACTCTAAAACCGCGGTAACATTGACCCCACCGACTGTCGGTGATGCCAATCGGCCGATAGTCGGCCGATTTTTGAATGCGAATTTAGCTGCTTTTTAGAGTCGGCGGACTGCAAAAAAAGTAACTGGCCCGTTATAATTTTTTGGATCGGTAGATGGCAACCCGTTTAGAGTCGGGCGACGTCTGCCGACTATCGGCCGATTGTCGATCAACAGTTGGCCAATTTTTGTGTGTAAAATCAGTCTCTCAAACTTGGCCGACTGTCGGCCGATCATCATGCGACAGTCGGCCTAGTGACAGTCTGCCAAGTGACGGCCGATGATCTTTATAATCGACCGATCGTCGGCAGGCAGTCGCCCGATTATTGCCCCTTATAAGCCACGTCCCATATTTTATTGCATTCGTGTTTATCTTATTTTGAACTTTCTGTTTTCTCTGAATGTTTTCTTCATTAGGTGGAAAGTGACTTAGTACAAACAGTCAATTCCACTTCTATTTACAAAACACGCACGAAAACCGAAGCCAATGATCAGTCGGCGGACAGTCGGTCGATCATCGGACGATAGTCAGACAATTGAGACACTTTGTGGTTTTTATAGTCCATCGGTGAGGTTTGTTTTCAATGTAACTGCTCCAACCACATTTTTCGGCTGGTCAACTTGAAAAAATCTAGTCGGCCGACTGTCTGTCTTAATGTTACCCAGGTATAAATTTCCTCTACTTTCATTAAAGTAGGCGAGAAATGAAGCGGCCCTGGTGAGATTGTGATTATGCGCAGCTCGTCCGAGCTTTCGCTGCTCATCGACGCAATAAGTATAAAATCTTGCTAATTTATATAAGAAACACAACAAACACTGATTCATTGTAAGCATACAACGTGATGTAAGTTTGTCGTGCAAATGGGTTAATTTACGTGAGCGGGTTGTAACCGTCAAAATACGACATGTTCAGCGTAATTATCGCGTGCGTTGGTGTGCGCGTAACCGACCTTAACCCCGTAGTAAATTGCTGAAACATAGCCAAATTTCTATCAACACCTGTTGTTTTGTTTTTAAAACTCTTGGCATAGTTTGCGGATAACGGAAATGATCAGCTGGAAACCTTCCTGTAGGATTCAGAAACGGCTAAACGTCATTGGCGTCAGCTTTGAATATTGCCTGTTATGCGAAAAAAATCTTTTCTGGTTGATTTTTTTTCAATATAAGGATGTTATCTTCAATCATTATGACTGAAGACCTTCAGAGGCTAAGAACGTCAATTATGACGTCAAAATCCGTTATCATACATGTTTAAAATGGTTCCGATACTGTTTATGTGCTTTTGTAATGAGATAATGGTCCAATGACAAAATTTTGGCTACATTTAGCAAGTTTAGTGTTCACTTTTTGCATGTGATCAGGTGTTTTCATTTGCATTTTGCCGTGCTTTGTTTGGGTAACGTCAACATTAACATCCTGCTAGCATATTTCGACGGTATCTTAAAAGTCAGGATTTCTGAGAAAGCAAGCCCTGATGCCTCTAGGTTTGTTTTACACTATATATACCAACGATTTAAGCCAAACAGATCTAAGTTACGTTAATTGCTAATTAATTTGTCATTGTCGCAAATTCAGCGAACTTGATAAACTTTCCTGTCTCCGTTTGGATAGCATGCATTTCACGTGCGTTTATGAGCTCCGTAAATGGGCTCCGTCGGAGCTTCTTTGTTCACAATAAACATGTTTTTCATGTGAAATTCATGCTATCAACGGAAGCCTGTACTGCTATATAAGGTTTAATTTTTTATTTAGAAAAAAAGGTTTTTTGATATGATATTATGTGGGATATTCTTGTAGGATAAAAAAGGAATAAATAATCAGTTGGTAAGCTAGTTTCTTGTTGTTTGAATTTGACTTAAAAATAGTAAGTGAGTAATAAAAGTCCGTCTGTCATAGAGAAAAAAGGCTAGTTGAGCAGTAAATGATCTCTGCGACATATGTTTGGCGCCGAAACCCGGGAAAAGGGCTAAGTTAAAAATTTAAACAGTGGATTAAATTTCCTAATAAAATCTAAAGCTTGAACAGTTATGGGATCTAACATTCCATATTTGAAAGGAGTGCAGACAAGGTATATCAATATTGTAAAGAAGGAAACCTCTGTTAGGTCAGACATCCTTCTTGTCCGTTCTAGTATTGCAATCATCTTGATGGGGAAGAGAGAGCTAGTTGCTTTGCTTAATTTGTCTTCCTGGTGTCTCGTGATGGTTGAGCGGCTCTTCCTCGCGGTGCCAAGGGGTTGTCTGCAGTTTGTGATTGTGGTGTTTCCTGATCATACTCACTTACTATTTTTGCATTAGACCCAGAAATAGAGGAAGAGAAAGAGGTGATTCCAAAAATTGATAACTGTATTGAAAAGTTACAAGTCTATTTAGAGAAGGTCGAAATGACGAATGTCAAACTGAGAAATAAGCTGAAGCAATAGGAGATTCAGACGCAGTGCTCACAGCACAATTGATCGATGAAAATGAAGATGTTTGAAATAGAGCAATGGAATGTTTTCTGCAACTCAAACAATTTAAGGAAAAATTAAAGCTTACTTAAGTATATGCAGCTGAAGAAAAGGAAAATGTTGAAATGAATCAGATAGTAGATCTGCAGAAACAAATGAATGAAATAGTGTTCAACCAAATGAAACAACAACATGAGTTTATAGAAAAGCATGAACTCAAGTGTTGTGTACTGACAGCTTATTACAGTAAAGACTGTACGAAACTCTTGATAGCCTAAAACAATAGCACACCCTGCTTATCATAATTGCCTCGTATAATATTCTGCTGTGTGTAGAAATAAATTAGTTCAGTGCTAGAACCCACTTTGTTAAGTTGTGTATCGAGTACATAACAGTACGTCGAATGCTTAAAAAGAGCAAGATACTGCAGTGAAATTGCCAAAATTAGAAATAGTTGTATTTTCTGGTGACAAACTTAAATGGACAGAGTTCTGGGACGCCTTTGAAAATGCAGTTCATAACAACGCCAGACTGTCAAATATAGAAAAGTTCAATTATCTCAGAAGCAAACTTAATGGGGAAGCAAAACGCGCCATTCAAGGACTAACACTTTCAAAAGAAAACTATGTTATTGCTATAGGTATTCTGAAGGAGAGATTTGGAAATCAACAGAAAGTGATTGATCTTCATTATAACAAAATGATTAACCTGACTCCAGCAACAAACAGAACCAGCAGTCTTCGAATTCTCCTGGATAGTATGAAAAAACATCTCCGCTCGCTTCAGGTCATGAAACAAAACGTGATCAAGATGTTTTTTGTATCCATGATTCACGCTAAGCTTCCAGAGGAAGCCCTTCTGCATTTAGAAATACTACATGAAACCAAGACAAAATGGACAGTCCATGCCTTGCGAGAAAGTCTCAATGACTACATTACTGCTCGTGAACATGCAGAAAAGAAAGATACTCAGGTGGAATCAACAGTCACACAACACAATAATCCTCAGTCTTATGATGTAAGACCTAAAAGTGTTCTAAGTTATCAACAGAAAAGAGGTGGAAATCCATTTTCAGGTAGCAAAGCAAGTGGTTATCCAATTCCTTCCCTTGCTGCATATACGGGAGCATTGGTTGCAAACACAAAACAAAATTCTGAGAATAGATTCTATGACTAGTGCAGGTACTGCAACAGAAGACATTGGAGCGACGAATGCTTAAAGTATTCGACCATAGAAGAACGTAAGAAGTAGCTAAAAGACAGCTGTTACCAGGGCTGTTTAAATATGAATGCAAGTAGCTTCATAACTTTCTTCACATATATGCTACGACAAAATGGTAAACGTTTCTATAAAGGACTGTATGTCACCTTTAAACTGGCACCAAATCAAAGAAAAACACAGTATACTTATCGAGTTATAGCTCTTTGAATGAGGGTCACGTTAGTATACTAACAAACTCAATGCTTTGAATATATACCCGTGATATAGACAAGCGTATAATTCTTCGATAAACAGGTGAAATTTCTTGAAATTTTTAAGGAAGTATCCCCATACGCTTATATAATGATGCTGTGAAGGTTGAGAAAATCTGACACGCTTTTGTTAAATTACAACGAATTGTTTTCACTAAAGTCTCCTTATGTTTGCAAATAAATGGTAAACAAAACACCACCTTGCCGTTTTCAGTTAAACTTATCTCTAATAAAATGCACGAAGCAACATTTAAACTAGTTTTAACTCAAAGACAATATGTTGATCGCTCATACTGAGTTGTTACTAAAATTATTGATGGGTAGTGGGTAATTTTTAAACACTGAAAAGCATTTTTATTAAGTCAAAAAAGCCTAGAGTGAAGGGGTTATAGAATTTATACCTAATTTTGTTTTCATAATATTGCGACTTCATTCTAAATTTGAACGTAAACTTTAAGTTTGGCTACTATAGACGTTTTTTACAATAAAACTAATCACCTGGTGTTGAGGACTTGACATATTGAACATATTTTAAGTAATGTAAACTCGTCATTAAGAAACAGAAAAATGCTTGAAAAATGATATAAGATATGATAACTCTGTAAATAGGGGACGGCGTGTTTTGAAAACTCCCTTATGACATAATTAGCATGTTTTCAGCAAAATGCAAAGAAAAAGACACAGCGATGTCCATTATTACATCACCAGTAGATAACTCAAAATGACGTTTATCATAAAATGAATGACGTCACAAACGTGCCTGATTACTCGAAATAGATACATGATTATATGAAGTTTCTCCTTCAAGCAACTTTGTAACATAAACTTGCATCTAAAAGTCTGTGTCATTTTGTCTCAAACTTACAAAGATATGACACTAAATCCGCAAATGTACCAAAAAGTGTGTTGCAATTTGCTTCAGAAAAACTTCAGTATACTGGAGCGGCCTTTATATAAGGGTCTGTAACTCGAAAAAAATAGTGAGTGTTTCTTTATGTTTGGTGCCATTTTAAAGGCGACAAATAGTTCTTTCCAGAAAAGTATGACATTTTGTCGTTGCATATACGTAAAGAAAGTTATGAAGCTACTTGCATTCATATTTGAACAGCCCTCGTATAAGTGCCTTAAAGTTGGCCATGTTTCCAAGGATTGTAAAAGGAGTAAAACGTGTGTATACTGTGGTGAAATTAATGCCCATCATCTGAGTTTGTGTCCACAAAAATTCAATATGAGAGTGTCTAGTGCTCAGTTGTCAGGAGAAATCAGTGAAGTGAAGGAAGGTGCTTGTAGTGGTGAAAATGTTCTCATTTCCTCTAATAAAATAGTGCTAATGCAAACCGGAAAATCTGAAGTAAAGAATCCAACTAAACAAAAATGTGAATTAGTGCGTATTCTTCTGGAATTAGGATCTCAGAGAATTTATGTAACAGAGCAGCTGGCGGAGCAATTACAATTAACAAAGGAGAGGGAAGAGGAAATCAAACTTGTTACATTTGGAAGTGAAACTCCAAAAACCATCAAAACCACACAAACCAAATTAAGTATAAAGCTTAAAAATTGAACATACTTAGAGGTCAGCGCAATATTGTTCCAGTGATAAGTGGATCAGTACAAAGAAAAGAAATGAAAATAAACTCATCAGAAAATTTCGAACATTTAGGGCCGATTGCATGACGAAAGTTTATTTTAGTCTCGACTAAGGCCTAACACGGTGCTTGCTAGCCTCCAGTTTAAATCTGGTTTGCATAACGAAAGGTGACCTTGAGTTTAACTATCCCCAGTATAACTATCCGAGGGTAAATTATCCTTGAGGTTAAATTAGTCCAGAAATAATAGTCTAAGAGTAGGACAAAATAGAAGGTCATTTTCTTTAATGCACCGATTTTTGTCATGACAATTCCAGCCTAAAGCGTTTTGTATTATATCAACTGGACGAGACCATTTCCAATTATAGGGATGTACGGTGATTTTTTTTATTCAAATAATAATAGATAATTGTAAAAGCAAACAGTACAGTCCCTGATCAGACGCCACATTATACGGCGTCTGATCTGGGTCTGCACTGTATGTATATATGCGCATGCCTACATCCGCGAGTGTGTATGGGTATAAATGTGCCTCTGCGTGTGGGTACGTGCGTGCATATTTGTATGCGCGTGCTTGTGTGCGTGTGTCTGTCCGTTTAGTATGTGTGTGTATGTATACGTCTGTGACTATTCTTATGTCTTACGTCTAACTCAAATGTTGCATGCTTTCGCATGTACGCCAATAGACCAACATAGGTGTTAGATTCTAGATGGAATAAGTTAGAGGTTATAAAAAGTAACGGACATACGTATATACATATACATAGACGCACGCACGCACATGCATGCATATATAGAAACACACATACAGACATATACACGTACATACTCGTATATACATACAGACAGACATACAAACAGACTGACAGACAGACAAGCGCATGTGCGCCTGCGCGCTCGTACGCACGCATCATACGTACATTCATATATGCATACACATACTTATTTATACATGTACATGCATGTACATACAGACAGACATACGCATTGGTGCCTGCGCGCGCATAATCACACATGCGCGACCGCATGCACTACAAAAAAAAACAACATCACATTTAGAAGTAAGAAGTTAGATGTAAGAAAAGTCAGGGACGTTTAAATATATACACATGTATGCAGGCATGTACCCAACACAGACATACACTCATACCCATACACACGCGAACGGATGCACGCACGTAAGAGCATGCAAACAGACAGACAGACACACGGATGCCTGCGCGCATGCCGAATGCATGACTACATTCATACCTACAGACAGACAGGTGCACGGCTGACCGCCTGCGCACACACACACGCACAAATGCATACTTACGTAAGCATGTACATAATACATACATACCTTTTGTTTGTTTGATTTGATTCTTTACGTTCCGGTCAATAGATTTTCAGTTATTTCGGACTGACGGATCTTCTTGGGTTGAACCAGTACTAAGCAAAGATTAAGGGGTCTAGCTTAAGGACACAACGCAGTGACGCCTGTGAGACTCGAGCCCGCGGCCCTCGGTCTCGAGTCAAGCCCTCTACCACTGAGCCACTGCGCTCCATATACATACATACATACATACATACATACATACATACATACGTACATGAGTCACTCCCCCAGGGAGGGTCTAAGCTGCTTTGCTCCCTAAAAATAATGCATTGATCTCCCCAAATTCATGAAATAAATTCCTCAGCTCGCTGAAAGTATTTCGCCTGTGCTCCCCAAATAAAATCCCTAAAATTAATTCAGCTTCTCCCCAAATCCACCCAAATAGAGAATCACATACCAGGCGCTTAGGTAGCCCTGTAACAATGTGGTTTCACACTCGTACTATGGGGGTCCGGGGGCATGCTCCCCGAATTGTTTTTATAAAACACGGTGCGATCTGGTGTATTCTGAGTATTCCAAAGCATGTAATTATCAACCTAAAAATCAACAGCGTTAAGGATAATAAATTAAAAATAAAAATTATTGACCATATTTTTCTCCAATATAAAAACCAAGGTTTTCGCAGACATAGTTAAGAAAATAAGTACATTTGCATTTTACAAGTGGGGTCCGGGGAGGCAATAACCCTCAACCCCCCCCCCCCCCCATAGAAGCCAAACATTTTTTTTTTAAATCAAACAAAGTGGAGGCATTTCCTTTAAGGTAAGATTTATAAATTTATTTTTTACTTTTTGCAGGGCTCCCTAAATCCCCAAAACCATGAGCTTGCTCCCCAGCTCCCTAAAATAATTACCAATGCTCCCCAGCTCCCTGAAAATAAATAGCCCTTCTCCCCAGATCCCCAAAACCCCTGGGGCCCATACATATGTCCATATGTAAGCAAGCATGCATACGTACATACATGCAAACATACAGACAGACATTTTATTTATTTTATTTTATATTTATCTTGTACGTTCAAGATCTTATCTTTAACGGACAAGATAACATCTTGTTTATACCAGATCGTAAGCAATGAAAAAATAAAAATAAAACTGAAATAAAATGTCCCTACTCGGGTTTCGTATTGTATCCATGTATTATAAAGCCGGTTTTTAAAAATATTTTTTGGACAACTTCAGCATTGACATGAATGGAAAAGTGGCATTTTTTTTAAGTTTTAACTTTTGTATTTAAAATAAGTGCAAAGACGACCTTAATTTTGTCGTTCTGTCTGCCTATGTCTTGGGGAAACTATTTGGACCCAGACCAGGCCCAAAAGAACGTCTGATGATTTTCCAAATATATTTTGTTTTTTGAGAAATATCAATTTTGAAGAACTAACCTATGCTTTCATAGGGTAACTACATGTATCTAGCTCTTAAGCTCTGGTGACACTGCGCATTTGAGCGGCTCGTCTAGCGGTAAGAAAATACATTTGGGGCCGAGTGCATAACGAAACTTTATTTTAGCATGTTTAGTCTAGTCTAAGACTTAACAGGGGGCTTGCTAGCGTTCAGTTTAAACTTGGTTTGCATAATAAAGGGTTTCCAATACTTGAAAATAAGCATGTCAGTTTCATAAACATGGCAGTTTCAAAGTTTACCCCATCCCCTGACTCCTTAGTCGGGTTCGTATGCCAATCATTTAAATTTCTCAATAACTAAGTCGATTGTCAAAATTTTTAACCGAATCTATCCAGCCGTTTAGCAGGTAGAGGAATAATAGATATAAAACATATTAATTGGATTTAAGTTTGAAGCCCTTGGTTTGATCCCCCGTGTGAACATTGGGGGTAGAGTTGAGGCACAAAATTCAACTTTTTCGGAATATGGTCATGTTGCATATCAAATTCAAGGGAACGACGTATACAGTAACATGGAAGCAAATATGTGCTGCCATATTCAAGAGTTTCATAAAAAATCACCATATCCTTTCGCTTAAACTACCCCCCTGGCAGGTTTAAATTTCTCGAGGTTTTTGGATAATTTAAACTCAAGGTTAGCCAAAACTAGTTTTATGCAATCCATCGAATTAAATTGCTTAGCCTGAGACTTGTTAAACTTGCTTCACGCAATCGACGGCCAGTAACCTGGAGTTTAAGCTATACGTTAAACTGAGACTTGTTAAACCTGACTTTATGCAATCGACGGCTGTTAATCTGGAGTTTAAACTCAAGGTTATCTTTAAACTTTTGTCATGCAATCGGCCCTTAGTGTCGAGTCTAGAGCTTGCTGATGATATACCAAAAATGTTAGAGACTTCATCTGTTGATATTCTAATTGAAATTGGGAATGACTACTACCTTGACATTATTATATCACAAAGGATTGAGGTCCAACCAGGTCTATACCTACTTTCGTCTAAACTAGGATGGATACTTACTGGTCGATCAGGTGATCATGATTTAACCATGAATGAAACAAACATGCTTATTCTCACTTATGGCAATGATGTAACAGAAACACAAGCATTGTCCAGTATTGATACTGTTCATCCTCAAAAACCTGATCTTGAGGATTTCTGGAAGGTAGAATCTATAGGCATCCTTGATAATTCAACAACATTAACTGATAAGATGGTGAATAATTTTTTTTAAAGAAAACTTATAATTCCAAGATGGACGATATCAGGTTACATGGCCGTGGAAAGAGGAGATTCCGTATCTTCCAGTTAATAGGGAATTAGCTCTTGGACGATCAAAATCAGCCTTAGCAAGAATGAAAAATAAACCAGAGCTTATGAAAGCTTATGATAATGTTATTCATGATCAGTTGGAAAAAGGAATGATAGAGAAGGCAAATGAAGCTTTTGCTGATGGTCCGAAACATTACCTTCCACATCACATTGTAATAAACCCTCTAAAACCTACGACCAAACTTCGTATTGTATACGATGCATCAGGTAAGACAAGGAAAGATAACAAAAGCTTAAATGTCTTTATAGAGGACCTGTCCTGCTAAATGATTTATGTGGTTTACTTATAAGATTTAGATTGAACCACATCGCCATAGTAGCAGATTTTGAAAAGGCATTTCTTCAAATAGGATTGCAACCTGATCAGAGAGACGTTACAAGATTCTTTTGGACGAAAGATAGCAGACAAGCCAGACTGGACTATGATAACATCCAAGAGTATCGTTTTTGTCGTGTCCCCTTTGGAGTAGCCTGGGTTCCAGTCTGATCATTTTTTCTTCTTTTTTATTTTGCCGTTGCTTGGTCAAAAATGACAGCCTGGGGAACTTTGATTTCAGTCGACAGCGCCACCTGGATTTTTCCTCAAATTTTGAGGGGCAAGGCCAAGAACGATAATGCTATCGGATAACTCTATTGTGCTATAAATAGTAACAGGAATCTCAGTGAAAAGATAGATAGAAAGGCAAACATTACCGCAGATATTGGTTCCTCTGTCCTATCATCGATGCATTTTGTGGACGATAGTTTGGCTTCACGATTTAAATTGAAACAGCGTTTGCCAACTTTGGTGGTATTTGTTAAGTAGTTGCGCGACACGCATTTAATACACACGGTTGAAATACATACAACACATCCGAGAACAACGTCATCTCCTTTGAATTTTCGCAATATTTTTGACACTTCAGTTTCATCTCTGTGTTTGAAAATTATAATCCTTTGTTTTGGATCAATCGGTCTCGAACCAAGTAAACAAATTCCATCTTTATTCACGTTTTTACGCCGAGTTTCTATGATCAGCTGATTGATAATGGCATCCTCATTATCGGATCGGTGTCTCGTTATCATCTTTATTACGTCACACTAAAGCAATAGGCTATAATTAGATTTATCGGATTATCAAAGGGAAATACTACGGATGTCCCCAGGCGTCAATATTAATCAAAATCATAACAGACAACCGATACCTTTGATGTGGTATAGTTTTTATTCTCTTATTTTTTAGAATATAAGCATTAGAAAATATTGCCAAAATTTTGAAGACTGGACCCAGGCTACCTTTGGAGTAATATCAAGTCCATTTCTGCTAGGTGCTACTTTTGAATATCATATGGATTCTTATGGAAATGATCTGTCTAAGAAATTGAAAGATGACATTTATGTTGATAATCTCATTACTGGTACAAATAAGTTAGAGGACGCAATTCTACTCTACAGAGGAGCAAAATCAATGTTCAATGATGCATCTATGAACCTTCGTGAATGGATAACAAATGATCAGCATGTAAATAAGATCCTTAAATATGAAGATTTGACTATTCAAGACTCAGTGAAAGTGTTAGGGCATTCATGAAACATTGAGACAGATTCAATTTCACTAAAGAAAGTAAACACCATGTCAGAGTTAAATGAAGTGACAAAAAGAAATGTCTTGAAAGAAATCAGTTCTGTATTTGACCTGCTAGGTTTGTTCTCACCAGTACTGTTAAAAGGAAAAGTGCTTCTTCAGACACTATGGAGTAAACAACTTGACTGGGATGACATAATCTCCTCTGAGGATGCAAGAGAGTGGTTATCTATCAAGTCGGATATTTTATCCTTACTAGATTGTGAAATTAAACGGTGTATTACTATGAATAGTAGTAATGGAAATGTAAAAAACTTACTGGTGTGCTTCTGTGATGCATCAACATGTGCTTTCGCAGCTGTCATTTACCTTCTTCAACAAAGCAGTGAGTCAGAATCAACAGCAAATGTTTTGTTCTCAAACACTAGGTTAGCTCCACTGAAGAAAATGTCTGTATCAAGATTAGAGCTGATGGCAGTACTTATAGGCACTAGATGTTTGAAATTTGTGAAATCTCAGCTGAAGATCCCTATTCATGGTTTTTATCTATGGTCAGATTCACAGTGTGTGATAAAATGGATAGCTTCAGAGAAGGGTATTTCAGTGTTTGTTCGAAATAGAGTATCAGAAATAAGAAGTCATTGTGATATTCAGATCAACTATGTCTGTTCAAAAGAAAACCCAGCTGACGTTGCTTCCCGTGGAAGCTCTGTTAACAAACTCAAAGCAAATAAACTGTGGTGGCATGACCCACTATGGCTAGTTAATTCAGAAAATGAATGGCCAAAGATGACAGGGGATTCAGATGAAATGTCAGAACATGATTATGAATCAGAGTTGAAAGTTCAGAAACCAGTAAAAGAAACAGGATTGTTACAGTTGCCTCTACAAGTAGAAAGTATTGAAACAGATAAAACAGGAACTTGTACGCCCTTGGGCGTAGACATTAAAAAGAATATCGTCCCTGTCAAAGCTGTTAAGAGTAACAGCGCTTGCTCTTCGCTTCATTGATTAATTGAGACACAGGTGTAAGATCAATGGAGTATTAACTAAAAGTGAACTAGATCAGACAGAAAGGATGTGGATTCTGCATGTACAAAGGAAGCATTTCTCTGAAGTGTATGATTCTTAGTAATCCAGCGTAAAAAGCCCGACAATTTACAGAGACAACTTGGGTTATACGTAGACTGTGATGGAGTGCTGCGGTGCAAAGTTCGTATAGAACATGCAAATCTGGCTGAAAGTGCTCGTCGACCTGTGCTCTTGCCAAAAGACGAAATATTTACACATACATTTAGTGATTGAAACATGTCATAAACAAAACCTACATAGTGGTACATTACAGACACTTAGTCAAGTTAGATATAAGTACTGGATCCCTCAAGGGCGGACTGTTGTCAGGTCAGTCCTGCGGTCTTGTTTGATGTGTCGTCGCTTTGAAGGGGGTTCCTATAAAATGCCATCTATGCCACCTTTGCCTGAAATTCGTGTCAAAGAAGCAAGGTCGTTTGAGAGAACAGGGTTAGATTATCTAGGTCCGTTGTAAGTCAGAATCAGTAACAGTTCAAGAAAAGTCTTGATTTGCCTATTCACATGCCTTGTCACACGAGTAATACATCTTGAACTGGTATCAGATATGTCAACTGAGGAATTTTTGTTTGCTTTGCGAAGATTTGTTGCTTTGAGAGGAACTCCAAAGGAGAATTTCAGTGATGACGCATTGCAATTCAAAACTGCAAATGCTACTCTAGATCTTGTCTAGAAAATGAGATAAAAAATAAAGATGTTCAAACTTATGCATCTCGTTCAGGAATGAAAAGGACGTTCATAGTAGAAATGGCGCCATGGATGGGCGGCTACTATGAGAGACTAGTTGGGCTTGTCAAGAGAGCACTTAGCAAGACTCTACATAGAACCACACTGACTAAAGTACATCTTCAAACGGTCCTTAAAGAGGTCGAAGCTACCGTTAATGCACGACCACTAGTGTATGTTGGTGATGATATAGAATCAAATATAACGTGAACACCCAATCATTTCTTGTCACTGAATCCAAAAACAGGAATACCAGAGCTGAATATGACAGCGCTGATTCAGATTACAATCAATTTGAAAGTTCAGCGGATATACTTCTCCAGATATGGAAAAAGGGCCAAAGATTATTGCAGTAATTTTGGAAAGTTTTGCGTGACGATTATCTTCTAAGCTTAAGGGAACGCACTCAAAGTATGCTCAGAACAGGGAGAATCCACTCTGAGTTCTCACCCAGTGTAGATGATGTAGTACTCATCAAGGACGACATTCCTTGAGGGTGCTGGAGAATGGGAAAGGTGATTTAGTTAGTGTCAAGTTCTGATGGTAGTGTTAGGTCGGCTAAGATAAAGATGCCTTCATGAAAAGTATTTGGGCGCCCATTAAATTTGCTCTTTCCAATCGAAGTTTCAGGAAGAAACAATAGTCCTTCTGAAAAAGTCAAACCCACCAAAGAATGCAGTGAAGAAAGAGGGGTGCTATCACGTAAAGCTGCCACTGCAGCCAAAGAAAACATCAAACGGTGTTTAAGAAATTAAGTGTTAAGACTATACCTGTGTGCATATAAGTAATGTGTCTTATATGCGTGCATATTGTTTTTTAAAGGGAGCAATAATTATGTTTTATAAAAAACAAGTTATTATTCAGAAAAAGGAAACATATGATATATTTTGTGTGGCCTATGTGTTAGGCATCATTAGAAAAAATGTGCCCCTTGTGACGGAACTCATATTTTTTTGTGTTGTATAGACTACAATTTCATACATGTACAAACGGAGCAAACTTAATATAGTGGTTTATTTTTGTACCTAGTGACACCCAGCACGTGTTAGGTGTAAGTGTATATACCTATGAGCGGAGCAAACTTTATGTTCAACGGAGCAAATTAAAAATAGCATATTCTGCACGTGAATAGCGTACATTTTCGACAGTTGCTAATTTGAAGTAGATCACTGCAAACTTATTCAGAATTTCTTGGCTAATTTCAGCGTCATGCCTGGCTATCAATGTGACATCTGTAACAAAAGCTATGTGCATAAAAGGAATCTGAAATGACATGTACGTGAGAAACACAATAATTTGGAATTTCGGAACTGTACTGAAAGTGGTTGTATGACAAAATTCATCCGTAGGGAATGCCTTTCAAAACATCTGAGGGTACAGCATGGATATGCTAAGTTTAATGCGCATGAAGCGGCATGTTTGGCCCCCAGAGGCGATGTTCAGCATGACACCTACTACGATTATGAGAGTGAAGATGATACGGTGTTCGACATGATTGCAGAGATGGATGAGGCTCAGTACAACAGCACCTGTGCTGATACCGTTGATAACTTTAACAACAGCATGTGTGATGAACAATTCGATTATTGTGACGACGTAGAGCTAGGAGATGAAGAGAAGATTAGTGAGGAGACGCATAGTAATGATGGCGGTGTTTCCAGTGAAGATAAAAGCAAGTTAAATGATGAAGTATGTGATAATGACGGTGAAAATAGTTATCCTATTCTTGATTGGATTAATGGTGATGAGTGTGATGAAAATAGTGACGTCATTTTCAACCAGAAAATGAGTAGTGAAAAATGTGAAGTCACTTGTGAAAATAGTGATATGATTCTTGATGGGATTAATGTCGATTTGTGTGATGATAAAGTAGATCAGTGTGCGAATAGATATGTCAATATTTATTCAGTGATATATCTAGTGATGAAAATTCTGATGAATTGGATGGCTATGCAGAAATTTCTGATGATGATATTGGCGATGACCACCAAATAAGTGAAAGTGATGGATATGATGTGGTCTGCATCAGCAGCGACAAAGAATGTACGACAATAGCTATTCCTGATGAAATTGTAATAGAAGAAACATTTGTAATGGCGTTAACAAGAAGGACAAGGGTAATTAATAGCGGCGTTACTGCTACAGAGTTTACGTTGACCACAGACTATTATCGCAACTAAAGAAGAGTCAAGTACATATCCAAGTTCCCCTTTACCTTTGGTGGGGAGTGTCGCAAATTCAGCGAACTTGGTAAACTTTTGATTTTTTTTTGCCTGTCTCCGTTTGATTAGCATGCATTTCACGTGCGTTTATGAGCTCCGTTAATGGGCTCCGTCGGAGCTTCTTTGTTCACAATACACACGTTTTTCATGTGAAATTCATGCTATCAACGGAAGCCTGTACTGCTATATAAGGTTTAATTTTTTATTTAGAAAAAAAGGTTTTTTGATATGATATTATGTGGGATATTCTTGTAGGATAAAAAAGGAATAAATAATCAGTTGGTGAGCTAGTTTCTTGTTGTTTGAATTTGACTTAAAAAGTCCGTATGTCATAGAGAAAAAGGCTAGTTGAGCAGTAAATGATCTCTGCGACAGTCATTGTGTATCTTTGAATTCAAGTAGACGGCCTTGACGCCATATTTGACTGCATTATGAATAAAAGACTGGGTTTCGTGTTATTTATTCTGACACTCACGTCACATGTTACGTTTTCATATTATAATGTTTTCATCGTGGAGCGTAAATTCTAGCGTTAACATGGCGTCTTTGTATTTCATCACATGCTACAAATACTCAATTAGATATTTCCTAAAGAGGTTTCATCAAAACGTCATTTACCCACCAAAAGTTATATTGCACTAGTTGCGTTTCTTTATTCCTTTTGTACAATTCAAACCACTGTACAAAAAGTAAGCCATTTCTGTAGCTTTGTATTTTACAACTTTCAAGGTGATAGATCCAGCCCGTGTTCTGTATGGTCTTATATTTCGTTACAGGCACTGATGCCATGCGCATTTGCAGTTGAAGGGCAATGGGATAATATACCACCTAACCATCGCTATGTACAGCGTGTAGCGGACTTTGCTGCCAGGAGTTTAGTAGGGCCAAATGCCTGGGCGGACACTGTATTTGCTGGTGGCGGATTTGTATGTAAACATTTTCCTTTTTAAAAAAATTTATAGTCATTGTTGCTACGCAGCCGAAGACAGTCTCACAGTAGTGTGCCTTCGCGCTGACAATATTTCCGACTAGCAGCTATGAATTAAAAATCATTTCAAATCAAAAACAGCATTAAAAGGGACGTTTTGTCTCGCCAATTGTTTCTAACAACGTGTAAGCAATGTTTTATAGAAGTGTAATAGACCAAATTTCAATACATGAATACGTCCGTTGCCTAGTAACCATAATCGATGAAAATTCTATCTTTGACAAATTTAGGCAAATTACTGTTGCTATTGCAATAGTTTATTCCAGAGATTATTCAAGAAACACTTTCAAAGCAATTACTAATCCCAATGAAAATAATAGTAATAGGATATAATACTTTTGCGATAGTTTGTAAATTGGTGTTAAGCTACAGGTTTGTACAAAAACCGCCTAATAAGCATTTTTAATAATTGTCTTTGAGCATTTTGACAGCCCCCATGCCATTTTACATGCTATTTGTAAGGTGAAATAACAACTGTATGCAAAAGGGTCAGCTTGGTCAAGGGGGGAGCACTTCAAAAAAACTTTTATATATTTCCTATATGTTGAAAAGAACCAATTACTTGGCAGAGCCATAACTTGCAATTTTACCGATGGTCTGTGTGCCCAGTGACATCACACGTAAAATGAATGCAAGCTTATAAGTATAGATTGTTTTACCTTTTCCATCATTTTACACCAGCACCAATGCGGGAATTAGCCATCACCGATAAGACGAAGTTTATTTAAAGTGTGCGTGTGCTTGTATTTTCATTTATCATATGACGTCGCGTCTGGGGGTGAAATAACACCATGCAATAAAATCTGTAAACCACTAGTGGTTTATCGATTTACGGGAAACGTTATTACGTCCATAACTACGTTGTGTACATGATGACAAAATCATAACGTTTTTACACCAGAAATGAGATTTGTCATATGATAAATAGAATCTAACATTCGTGCTCTTGTATTATTGAATTTATTAAACTCGTCGCGAAAAAGAGATAAAATGCTCGGCAAGCCTCGCATTTTATCTCTTTTCCCCAACTCGTTTAATAAATTCAATAAAACATGAGCACTCATGTAAGATCCTCTATTTAGTTGTGTAAACGTAAGTTTAGTTAACTTAACATCAACTTTTCGTTCGACTATCGTAAGTGTAGCACGGCTACAAAATCATTATTATTTACATGCGAAAATAACAACGGTCGCTGGGTTTGATTTCTTTTCTTTTAGTTATTGTTTCTGTGGTCGTTTCCTATAAGACACTTTATTAAGCACTATTCTTTTGGACTTATTCTTGTAAGCTTGTTTTTGCTTATATAAGAAAGAAGAAATATTCTTGTTATGCGTTTTTTCTCCCCAAAACAACCTGCATTATGGATTAGTACATGGTTTTTATGATGTTAATTCTAAAACATGTTGTCAAAGCCTCATTAACATGATTAATAACTGTTTGTTTGTAGTTTTCTACCTACCCATCCATTTACCCAACTACCCAAACTTATTCTGGCATCAGTAGAATTTTGTTTGCTTTTCATTTCTGCCTACTGGGCAAAATACTTAAATTTTATGTATCATCTCAAACACTTGTACAGATGATGGTTTCTGTATCTTTTATCTAACACTTGTACTATTAAGCTAAAATATTCAAACACACATATTAGCTGTGTATCCAAGACAACTTGTTCATTAGCATCATTTATGCATATGCAAAACCGCTACCGAACTACCTACCCAATTATGTATCCTACATATTGGAAATGGTAAACCATACATGTCAGGCATGGTCCAGTTTATTTTTAAAGTACTGAAAATGTGCAAATTGATTTCTACTATGCGTGTATTGAAACGCCAAGCAACTCACTAATTGATACCAGCAATATTGCAATTCTTACTGTAGTACATTTTGAATTTTACATGGTAATGTGGCCACCAATGTGAATTTTCTCAAAGCTATATTTTACAGTTTTATGTAGCAGGACAGGTCTCCATCTTTTACCAGCGTTTATTTAGTTAACCGCCTTCTTCTTTCACAACGAACAAAAATATATAGTGCTTAAGCCCTGGAATAATCCTTACCTTACCTATGTTATCTTACACAAGATATCTCGCGTGGGCCGTTCATTATTTTTTAACGTAACTCTAAGTGATCTTATTGCTATGTCAAGTGACGTCATCATGCAAATTTACATATCATTATATTCCGGAACTTCTGGGAACTTTTCTTAAAAACAAAAATGCGGAACTTAGGGGGAAACAAGAAAAAGAATATTTCATCATTGAAGTGTGGGATAAAACATATTCCTTAGGGATCACCGTTTGTCATGCCTTGTGATACCAAATGGTGATCCTCAGGATGTGATTTTTCTTACTCATTCTCACGCTAATGATAGATTATTTTAATGTTTAACGAAAAATTTAATGCTATTATGTGAAAAGGAATATATACTCGTTTTACCTCATTAAACAATGAGGACTATTTATTGGAGAATGACTCAAGAATACTCACCAACTTAAGCACGAATATCTCCTGATGTGCAAGGTCTTCACTGACGTAGGTGGTATAAAATAGTTATATCATGTTTGGCGGCATGTACGTAAGACAATTCATTCGCTAAAGCTCGTGGGTAATCTCTACTTACAGGCGGAATACCCATGGTATAAATATTACGTAATTATTATTTAAATTAAGCCAATTCGTCTTTTCATAGAGAGAATTTGATGAGTTTATTAATTTGTAGATGAATGTTCCCAGTGGTCCAGAAATAGATTGGCCTTATAGATACCTTTTCTACAGAATATCATTTATAGCGGGGCCAATTGTAAGTATATTATGCTGTAGAGACTCAAATATTTAGGAATACTCGAAATACGTAATACCTAACAAAGTTTCAAGATTCATTAAAACAATGCAGGTGTCAGGCAAGCATATTGAAATATCATGGAATCAAAAAGTATGTGAGTATGATCAGGAAATACTACAATCACACATTGCAGACCAACCAACGGCACTGTGAGGAAGAGTCACAGAACATTTATAGCAACAAAACATCTGTCGGACAATAAAAGCAAAGCAACCAGCTCTCTCTTCATCATCAAAAATGATTGCAAAACTAGCATGGACAAAAAGTAATGCATAACAAAACAAAGACAATCACAGAAATCCCACAATCAATGGGAAGTACAATAAACAATAGATCAACAACAACAGAACCACAGCCTTAGATCGGACAGCAGCCAAAGCCAGCAGGAAGGGGCTTAAATGCATTTTACTGGCACCAAATTTTCGCCCTAATTTCTGTTGCTGTTAAAACACAAATTTGTTAAGCTCGCACGGAGGCTTTCTAACTAATACAGTTTATCACTAAAGAGAAACAAATGAATCAAATTAACACACTATGATGGAACAAAAAAAGGGGCTCACGACTGACAGATAGTCTGAGCTAAAGAAAACCGCAATTTGAACCACGGTGGGCCCTGCTAAAGACAAGCACCAGGCATCAACCCACTGATTAAAGCTTTACTCCAGAGCCGTCATTGACCCACCGTCATGCAATCAAAGAGGAACCCATAGCGATAAACCGTGATTGGGTTTACAACCTGGCATGCAGACTATAACATGATATCCAAGTTGTATCCCACTCTTTTATAATGTTTGATAATATTTCTTAATTGATCACTAAAATTAGGCTTTCCAACATTTCTTATAAATCTACTAACTAAATCGCCATAAATACAGTATATGCCTTCTTGTAGAAGAGTCTTTAAAATTGGTGATATAGCTGCAATATACATTTACAATATGCATTATAAGATTGCTTAGAGTGGCAGGCATTTCATACTGATTTGCAGCTTGGCATGTTGTAAAGAGGCAAAGACAATAGATATGGTACTTGATAAGTCTTAATTCCAAAACAGTTTTATAATAACATGTTATGTTGTTGTTACTGGGATTAGTGCAGTCCCAGTCTGTGGGGATTTTATGCACACCCACAATGTCCAGTTTTAAGCACCCCCGAGGCTCTGAATTTTGCCCGCTATTATCCATGCCTGATTGTTTTAATAAAACGCCTGAGACTTTGGAGTTTGTAATTTGATAATTGTTTAAAAGCAGACCCAAGTATGAGGTCTTGACTTGAGAATCCACTCTAAGCAAGGTCGTTACGGCTACATGGGAAAAATATTGAGATGTTTCTTGCCTGAAAGAGTTGATGGAGATGGGTTTATTCATATGTAAAATTTTCTGTTCTAAAACCTTTAGCTGTACAGTTTTTGTTACTTTGGATGACATCACCCAGGGTATCCTTTCACATTCCGTTTTTTTCATAGCCTCCGCCAACTACAGTTTAAAAAACTTACCCCCATGTCAGGTAACGTTTGTTAACATTGTTACCCTACGTTGTCTCACGGTCACCCCATTTTGTTCTTTTTAAGCTGAAACGTGATTGCTGTGGCAACCAGGGACATAGTGTAAGCGTAGCATGAAAGTTATCTAATTATTGGATGACAAGGTCATCTATGTGTACTTAGCATATTTAGGGGCCAAATGGCGCCTTACATATGGTACATGTAAGATTCAACACATTTTTGTGTGTCTTGAGTATCTTTCCATAAACCTTACTTGTTATTTTGTTGAGGTGAACGAAAAATATACAGACTTTTTGTTGTTTCCGAGTGGGAAACTACACTTCTACCACGACCTCTAAGTAATGTCATTCGTTTCATTCAATTCATTTACTATTACAGTCATGCCTTGATGTGGAAGTATAATAATATATATTAGCCTTAATGAATTAGTGCATGCACATGAAATGTTATACAATGTTTCCTTCATACATCCGTGGTTCCTATCAAGGTCCAGTTGATCCACAATCCATTCAACGTTGGTTTGCAGCTGTGCAGTATCTCCGACCGGCACACCAAAAACACCCTGAAGAGTCATTAAGGTATACAGTTTACCAAGTTCATATCTAATCAAAACTATCCTATTGTCTCTATTATATTATAAATGGGTTGTGGAGGGGTACACATGCAATATGGGGGAGGCAGGAAATCGAGTATGTAATTTTAATTGATAGTTCAGAGTTATTATTATAAATTGTTCTCGCCTCCGCATATTGTTTCCAATTTCGGCTTTTATTCCAAAGGGCCAGAAGGTGGTATTTAGGTGTGGGTTGTCGTGTATCGCATGCTGAAAGGAAAGTTGAATTAAATATATGCATATTACAAAAGTAGAACCCTCTTTTTTCGCATACAGATGGAGTGTGGTATATTGCAGGTAAAATGGAAAAAAACTTTATATAAGAAACGCATTAGCTATAATTGCTGACGAATGATCAAATGCATTAGGCACATTATTTAGAGGTAAAATTATGGCAATAATAACCGTGATAAAGGTAAAGTACATATATATGGCATATTATCAAGGTAGATGTAAAGTTTATGTCAATAATTACCATAAAAAAGGTAATTTTTATGACAATAATAACCGTGATAGAGGTTAAATTTATGATAATAACAACGAGGCTAAAAGTAGAGTTTATGTGATAAAAGTAAATTATCATATGACGTCGCGTCTGCACGGGTGGTAATGTCGTAAGGGGCAATCGAACGGTTATGCAAATGAAATCTTTACGAGATCATCCGGACATGAGCTACGGGAGCAATAAACAATGGAATCAGCTATGTGAGTAGTCCTGTTTTAGCTGTTTTTACCGTTTTGGAGCCTAATATCAGGAAACGGAGAATGCTATTCCCAATAATGTCCATTTCTATACAAGAGGCAAAAGAATCTGACGTAAGAAAGTTTACATCTAACGAATGATATACTTTCTTCTGAGAAAGGTGTACGCATAATATCAATTTAGTGGTTGCTAATGAAGGTGTTCTGTTCAATAAATGTTCTTAAATGCTTTATTTTGTAAAAAAATCATATCCTTTCCAACTTATTTTTCAAGCATAAGCCGTATACACCATCTTCTTGACGTCACTTTGTGTCTGCGACAAGTTTTTGGTGCCCATTACCCCTTACGACATTGGTTGCCCCTAACGGTACGATTGCCCCTTACTAGACAAATAAACTAGGATAGTTCAAAGAGAAAAGTAGAACAGATAAGTTTTAGAAAATATTCTCGTTGTGATGCATGACATGTCACTGATATAAATTCAATTTAGCCTCGTCATGTGAAAACCTGCTTAATGTCAATTGCGACCAACTAAGGCGTAGATCAGCCTGCCCTGCGCAGTCTGAACAGCATCCATTATTTCGCTTCTTTGATAGCAGGATATATACCGATGTCAAAGCCAGCATAATCATTCTAAACTAGAATGTCATTGATGCAGCTTGTTTCTGTGGCTGAGGAGGTTGGTTTGAATTTTACCTGGTCGGCCTAGAAATCCCTAAGAGGCATTTTCGCATGATATGGCTCAATTCCAAGTTGATTATATTGAGGTGCGCAGTGACTAATTGGCGAGCTCAAGGGGTTGCCGGTTCAAGCCTCAGCAAAGGCGCTGCGTTGTGGCTTCAAACAAATACTTGATTAATTGCTTGGTATTGGTTCAACCCGATTTTGAGATGGACGAAGTTTTGAATAGTATTATAATTGTGTGTGTGAGGTGTGGGGAGTGGGGGAGGGGTTTGCATTGAATGGGGATGTTTGGTCATTTTAGGCTCTCATTAAGGTTAAGGTAAGATAGGAATACTTTGGGGAAGGGGGCGAGCCATATTTCGTGCGTGTGTGTACGGTGGGGTACGTGCTAGAAATGTATAGTTGAGGGGGAACTAATACTGTAGACGGAAACTTATAAATATAGCCTACCCCCCCCCCCCCTCCACCACCCAACCAATGTGCATGTTTTTTTTCACTTGTTGATTTTCTTCATTTATTCTTTTTTTTTGCTAGTGGCGGGAGGGGTGTGTGGGTTGCTACTAAATGGGATTTTTTTGGGGGGGGGGGGGGGAGGGTCATGTTTGGTCCACTCTTAGGCTAAGGCTAAGCCTGGGAATAGTTTTGGGGGTGGGGTAAACTCAAATTTAAATGTTATGGGGGCATGTTTGATACATATATCTTGAAGAAGGGGTGTGGAGCAAAGCAGTCAGTGGATTGTAAGCCGACCTGATAGTTTAGCCAGAAAACAATGAACATAGACACCCCCCACCCTCACACACCTTCCACTGGACATGTGGGTCAATACCGGACGGTGGTGTATCCCAAGCGATTTCGCTAGGTAACCTGGTATTATAACATGCAAAGATTTGAACAGAGCTATAAAAATGCCATTGCAGCGAATCTGCGTGCACCACAACAACTAAACCGTTCCTAAACCCTTACTCCTCTGCTAGCACTTGCCTAGGGCTACAGTTTAGTTTATATTTTTCTCCGGGTCTGCTTAAACATCACCTCATACATCTAGGAGCTACCGTGGTGTAGCAGATGAACCAGGGGTCGCAGGATAGATCCCTGGCTTCACCAGTCTGTCGGATGAGAATTTATGCCTGGGTCCAGTCTCCATATGACCATAGTTGTTGGTGGGACGTTTTAAACACTGCGCATACATCTATCAAAGGGACGTGTGTTGTTGTTTTGTTATAAGTAGGACATCATGCTGTCTCTTTCTGACAAGATCAGGCAAATGTTTTTGAGACGTTTGAGACGTGTGTTGTTGTTTTGTTATAAGTAGGACATCATGCTGTCTCTTTCTGACAAGATCAGGCAAATGTTTTTGAGACGTTTGAGACGTACAATTCTACTTCAATCTTGATTCTGGAGAGCAGTGGTTCAGTGGTAGAGTGCTTGACTCTACACCGAGGGGCCGCGGGTTCGAGCCTCACCGGCGTCACTGCATTGTGGTCTTTGAGCAAGACACATTAATCCTAGCTTAGTACTGGTTCAACCCAGGAAGACCTGTCCCTGTTTAACTGAAAGATTGTTGATTGGACGTAAAGAATCAAATCAAACAAAATCAAACAAAATATCAATATTGATTCCTATATTGATAATCCTTATTTCAAACAAATTGCCCTTTTGGTATGCGCAAGGTCTTCGTCCCTGCTGAGTCAACCATCAAAATAGGTTTTAAAGCAACTCGCCGTTTACAAAGTTGTGAAAACTTGCATTTTCTACCCCTGCACCTAATGTGTCATCATTAAGCCTGGTGCTGTTTCGACCATGAATGCAGTACTATTTTTTTTAAAGTGTAAACGTGCTGAATTATTAAGTAATGGATAGAAGTGCTCTTTGAATCAAAATGTGTAATATCTTCTTTCTGCGCATGTGTACGGAAAATGCTAAGATACATAACGTTTGTCATTGTAAAGTTGAAACATGTCTTTCAGTTCAGTTTTAGATGCTTCTCTTCCCCACCTCTCCATTGATCCAAGATAGCATTCGGACAGTGAAATGTCGCTTCATACATACACAACATATGTAAAACACATCTTAGGTCACACGTCGCATATCTTAGCATTGTTCGTACGCATGCGCAGAAAAAAGGCGTTTAACGTTTGGATTTAACGGGCCCACCTATCCTTAAAATTTTAGTGCATCTTACTTTTCGAAAAAAGTCAATGCATTCACTCAGTTTGGTCGAAAATGGGTACCCAGTTTGAAGATGGAAACTGGGAAATAAAGGGGAGGGGGTTATAAAATCCAAGTTTTCATGACTTTTGCAAATGTGAGTTGTTTTAAGGGAAGATATTTGAAATTTTCCTTTCTTCAATAAGTCACGTCTCCTGGTGGCCATGTTTTTGACAGGTCATATTCGTTTATAGCGTTTTCGCTATTTTGTAGAGGGTGAATTAGTGTTATTTTTTTTTCAAATTCTGACCATTATTACAAATAAGATGTTTTAAGATTCTTATATAGGTAAAGAAGCACCCTGGTTGCCATGTCTTTGATGTGTAATGTTTTTGCTAGTTTGGAACCAGATCATTCAGTAATCAATTCTTCTAAATTATTTTGAATTCTGATCACATGGTTGCTCTCGTAATGGTTTCAAACCATGGGGTACTACTGTCCTAATTTACTCTTCTTTAAACAACGAACAACAGAAAACAGTCTCAAAAGCATTTTATTCTTTGTCGAAGGCTTTAAAGATGAGATGATTAATTTCAAGTGCATATCATGAGGGTATCAATGGGGTTTACTTATTAACGAAGTATGGCCCTAAAATTTAACGGTTAGTGAATTTTTAGGGTAGATTTAACCAAAAGCGGAATGAGAGCTTTTAGTGGTTAGCAAATTAAGGCATAAAATATAATGATAAGCGATTTGGGGGCAAAGAAATACCGAATAGCACAGTGGCGCGTTTAATCAGTTAACGAACTTGATGGAAAAACGCTATTCTGCTATTCCACCTTGTAAATGCCTCTAGACAGACTACTGATTTTTGGGCCTAAAATTTACTGTTTTTTTTTTGCCAAAATTTAACTGATTAGCGATTTGGGGCCTCAATTTTACGAGTTGACGATTTGTGGGCATAACTTTACAAATTGGCGATCTATGGGGCCCAAATTTTACTGATTAGCGATTTCAAAGGTACCCCATTGAGACCCTCTATCATGTATGGATAATGTGCAAGCGCTAGACCAAGAATTTCCTAGCAGACACTTAAGAGTAACCCGTTGTCCATCAGATGAAGGGCATTTACCATACTGGCTCGTAAGGGTTAACTGACTCGTAAGGGGGAGTCAATGTCGTAAGTGTTGATTTTTTTTTCTATTTAGTCTATGTCAACATTTTAACCCCGATTTTGACTAAACACTATATCAAGGCATAAAAGAAAATTCATGTAAAGTATATTTGTGTCACTAAACCTGCCAGTAAACATGTTAAAAAGCCCCTAAACCATGTAATTAAGATCAAAACCAAAAAATCAACACACCCTCGTCCAGGAGAAATTGAATTTTAGATTAACTACTCGGTTTTCCACTTCCGCTATTGCTTCCCATTACACAAAAATGATAACTATTGGGAACAGCATTGCAAGATTTCTGAATATTAATCTGCAAACATTGAAATAAATGTAGAAGTCGCCAACTTACATGTTTTGCTCGTTTTATTTTCATCCCGTCACTCATAACTGGACGCTCTCGTAAGGCGACCGTTTGCATAACTTTTGATCGCCCCTTACGACATTACCACCCGTGGTCTGGGAGTGAAATAACGCCAAGCAATAAAATCTGTAAACCACTAGTGGTTTATCGATTTTCGGGAAACGTTATTACGTCCATAACAACGTTGCGTATCAAGAAGACAAAATTATAACGTTTTTACGGCAGAAATGAGATTTCAAAGTAATCTTAATGTCATATGATAAATAGAATCTAACATTCGTGCTCTTGTATTATTGAATTTATTAAACGCGTTGTGAAAAAGAGATAAAATGCTCGCGCAAGCCTCGCATTTTATCCCTTTTTCCCAACGTGTTTAATAAATTCAATAAAACATGAGCACTCATGTAAGATCCTCTCTATATATGGCTAACTATTTTTTTTCCAAAACATTTCAGAACAGATTCTGCCAAGCATTTGTCTACTGGAGAGCATCTATGTCTGGTGCTGAAACTGAACTGACGCTATTCAAAGGAGGTCCAGGATTAGATGTGCATGCACGAAGCAGGTGTTATTAACCCTTAATGCGCCAATCGCAACAAAAGTCGTCTGCCTTTCTCGTCTGTTGAAATGTTTAAGAAGCCTCTATGGCAAACAGTGTAGACCCAGATCAGACTGCTCCTCTAGGAGCAGTCTGTTCTGGGTCCACACTGTTTGCTTCTATACTTAATTTGTCAGTAATGTTAGGCAATCATTTGCAGCAGACGACTTCAGCAGACGACATTTTCAGATGCATATTTTCTTGGCGCTTTAAGGGTTAAATAATGAAACTGGGGCTATAAAGTGTACATGTATTTATACGACTCTCTCTATAGATGGTGTCCCAGAAAAAGTGAATTATATTTTCAATTACTTATTCATCTAAAACTTATCAACCGGTAAAAAAGATTTATACGCCAGTTTTTATGTAGATCTATATTATTTATCCACATTTGTGTAAGAGAACAGCCCAAATGCTTTTATGTGTATTTTGAGATATCGCTTAAAAACTGTAGGCACCCTGATTTCATTCCCCCTCCCAGAAATGGGATTTTCACACATTTACGTTGTTGATATTTATTGTTTTGGGATGACAAAAGCATCTTCTTTTTGCTAAGTTTCCCTCAATAAAGTTGTTATATTTTCTTTAAAATGTGATATTGTTCATGTAATTTACATAACGCCACATTTTTTAAAAGTTTACTTGTTTTAATAAGCATTGACGACACATTTTATGATGATTTTTTTTATGTAAATGAGATATAATTTCATTCTATTTAAATGTAAATAAGGTGCCATCTGTAATGTTGCAGAGCATTTAAGCTGAAATTTTATGCAAATGTGCTCTACTGTTGTACATAAAAACTGGTGTATAAAACATTTTGAAAAGTCTTAGAGAAAAAAATAAATTAAAAATGGGTATCATTTTTTTTCTGGGACACACTATATATGAAGCGAAATGATATAGCTTGTAGCCTATTTTCCATTAAATGTCCTGAGTCCAAAAAGGTGGAACTGAGAATTTCTTATTTGTGCTTTATTTAGTGCAACACCTTCCGAATCATTCGGGAAAGTCCTCCACAATTCGAGAATCGAATCATGGTTTGGGTGTATGTAAGGAGCATTATGCGTAGTACTATGTACCAAAATGCTCCATTTTGTTAGCCGGAACTGGCGTATGGAGATCTGTAGCATGTGGGTTCAGCTCTATTTAAATTAATTATTCTGATTATCCGAAAGTTTAATCAGCAGTATAAATTAAGTTTATGTGTTTTCAATAAAATATCGCTATAAAAACATATACTTCATTTAAGTCACTTGTTTTGCTGCAATCACACTTGTTATTGTGTTTACATGGTTTCCGTGACGTCAGCGTCACGTTATATAACGTCAGTGTCATGTTATCACCGGCTTATCAAAGTAGATCCTCGATGGCCATCGGTGGTCTGATTCGACGGAATTTCACGGAATTTGCTGAGGCAGTTCCGATTGCTACCAAATATCGGTGGAACGAATGCAAGTACAAAAATAAAACCAATCTTACAACCTGACTGTGCATTTGCATTGGTGATATTTTCGTTGAAAACGCACTGGAAATACACATACTAAGTCATCTGCAGATGTTTTCATAATCATGTTTTTAAACAAATCTTACAGGAATATCATGTAGGTTGTCAATCAATTTGGATCCAGATCAGGCCCAACTCTTGTTTGGCCTGATCTGGGTGCAAAATAAAATTGTATGCAAAGGCTATCAACAGATGACAAAAGTTGCCACTGGTAGGTAATAGTAAGTCATATATACTTATTAATGATTACCATGATAAAAGGTTAAGGTTTCACACTCAAGCTGTCATTTTAGCTGAACCAAATGTCTATACTACATTGCTACATTCTAAAAACATAAGTGCTTCAAAGTGTTTATCACTTAAGGGGCATCTCCATTCACGGAATATTTTTCCATCAATAGAAAAGTCTTTCTACAGGAGCTGAAGAAGCAGGAAGTGCAAGATATGTTTTAGCTAATTTGCTGAGAGTTGGTAATTTGTTAGAGTTAAAGCCCCAATATTTCATGATGTCACACTTGGGATCTTCATCAGCTTCTGTAAGATATGTGTCTAGCTCATTTATTGAGCCTGATGCATGCCTCTTTCTACTTGCAGCTTGTAGCAGAAAACTGAATAAGCTGCCATTTGGCATATTATGAGGTGGCGAAACTAATTCTTCGACTTTATGATCAATTGTCTTCATTTTAATTCTGATGTTTGAAATGTATTGTTCCCATTAAAATTCAGAGATGTACCATAAAAGTTTGAATCGGGGATATCTGCAAAAACAAATCCCTCAGCTTCCTCATATTTTGATAATCTTTTCTGAAAGGATGTTTTAAGTGTTGAGATTATTTTACTATTATATACTAGATATGCTTTGACGTTGGTTCGTTAAGGCCACTGACAGTACTAGTGGAACTAACGGTAATCTTTGTATTTCTAAAGTAGCCTCCTGAAATGGCTGGAGTATTGTGCAAAGTTCCTGAAAGAGTTTAAGCCCATATATAGACAGTTTATGGGAACAATCTAAAGAATTTAGTTTTTCTTCACTCACAGCCAATACAGAGTCTAACATGTAGAACTGTGCGTTCCATCTAGTTGAATTAGCTGCCTGTATACGCTTTTCATCCTGAAGTAACTCTGATGCATTTGTAGATTTGCGAACATAGCTCACAATGCTGGATGCCTTTGATATAATTTGCTTCAAGTAACCTCCAAATTCATTAAGCCCATCTCGCACAACAAGCTGCAGTGTGTGGGCAAAACAACCTGTATGCTTTGGTGAAGTTTCAAAAGTATCTGAGCAATCATCATCACTGGTTTCAGTATCATTGCATAGTTGGTTTACATAACCTTTGCTTTCATCTACAGATGCAGTTGATCCAATTTCAAACCCAGGTATTGATAAGTTTAACGCATACACCATATTGGTCGCATTATTAGTTACAATGTTAGTAACTTTGTGCCCTATTTCAAAACAGGATACAGTTTCTTCATTCTCCTGTTGGATTTTATCAGCTGTGTGTTTTCCTTTGAACCTAGAGCAGGCTAGCATGATGGAAAGCACGGATTTGTCTGTTAGACCGTAGGTCGATTGTCAAGCAAATATTTTAGTTGATTTGAGTTCACTTATGATATTACTCCTAACTTGAGATATTTCTCATGAATCAGCTTAGAGGTAAAATGTTACAGTATGGCACTTGGTATTTAGCATTCGCCTTTTCCTCTGGGTCCACACTGTTTGCAAAGTTTATCAGCAGTGTAGAATATCACTAAAGATTTTTCAAAATGAGCAAATTTCAGAATAACCATCAAAAAGTCAAACATGTTGAATTCAGATCAGGCCATACATTTTGCTGGGCTTAATCTGGGCCCAAACGGTTTGCAAAGTCCATCAGCAGGAGTGAATATCAGAAACTTTACTTACCCTCAAATGTGTCTCAAAATTAGATATAACTTTCAGACTCCCTTTAATCTCGCGTGTACAGTTTATACACTTCGCCCTGAAAGTTCCTGCTAAGGCATTTTTTATCATCAGGGATTTTAAAATGTTTCAATGCACTTCCATCCATTGTGATATTTCATTGGTGAATGAGGTCTTTTTTGCGGCAAAAAAAACAACAACAGTTAATTGTTGCCATTCATTGGTGAGTTTTCACTCAGCTTACAAAATATCTCCTTCATTCATGATTTGCTTTCATCCTACAGGTTGGTGTGAAAATATAGTAATTAAGTGCCCCGTTCTTAAGTCTTTTAACAAATCTGTAAACACACTGAAAAATTTGCCAGTGCACGAGAGCATTTGGTTCTTATTGTACACAAAACCAGAGAAGGCTCAGGTATGTCTGCCCATCTGTGCCTTCTCGTCAAAATCTTTATAATTCACATTCACACTGGACAACAACATATGCATTATAGCTCCATTGTAGAGCAGAATATACATGTTTGATATGAAAGTCAACAAATCTGGACACAAAGATAATTTCTGTTATAGTTTTACCTGTCTATCCAAAATTAAGACTATTATGGTGTAATATTTTATACCTTGCTTTTGTTATGTTAACCATTTCCTGTCATATACTACAAATTACATCTGCTTTTTCATCTGTTGATGCACTTTTGTAGGATTATTGCAAACATGCACCCAGATAAGACTGCCCTGATAAAAGTAGCTCAGGAGTGCAGTTGAATATATGCATCAGGTGCGTTAGGCAGACAATATTTTCTAGACAAATAAATGGCAGGCTAAGGGTTAAGCATTCATTCAGATAGCTGACATAAGGGATTATCACATTTTATAGACAAGTAAAAAAAGCAGGTATATTAAGATGTATTGTTTTTTGCAAATAAAATTGGATATTAGCATGGTAAAATGGACAAATCATGCGAAAAAGGGACAATATAGTGCTTCCCAAACAGAGCTGTTGAAAAAAGTAATTGAAAGTAATTGTCAATCACTGCAATTTTGCCATTGTAATTAATTACATTTCAATTATTGAAACTAAAAAAGTTTGATTACTATTACAATGAAAAACTTCAGAAAATGTAATTAAATCACCATTACTTCTGACATTGAGAGAAACAAACTTACATCGTTTATACTTTTAATTCCCCACTTTATATTACTCCGTTTAGTAAAAAAACACAGCACTTTCTGATAACAGCTTTATATCAAGAATACAAGGTTTCTGGCGCTGACATTTATATATGCGGTAAAATGCCCGCCAAAACAAGAGCTCCACTCACAAAGACACGTGTATTTCATGGTGCACTAAATGTTTCTCAAGTCTCCTGCATTACACGTGGCAGTAATGGTATATATTATGTAAGATTTTTCCCGCCAATATTTGAAAAGAGAACCCGTGCATAACATGTATATTATACGCAAATAACGGAGTTCAACTTTTCCTTATTAGGAACAAACAATAGGATTTTATTGTACATATTTTTGTGAGCGGAGCACACATTAATAATATATCTTGAGAGTATTCACGACACTCCCAGCAAAAAATAGTTCTTTTAGAAACAAACACTTAATAATTGACAATATGCATAAATAATTGCAGCCTTCATAAACGTCGTAGAACAAGAAATATTTTCCCCAATTCAATTGCCTTTTTTGAAGTTATTAGTGTAGATTTTATTTTCTTGTCCTTTGGGATCATGGGTTTCATTGTGGAACTTTGAAACTACGAGTATTAGAGGGTCACTGATGAAGCCTAAATGGCAGAAACTAGCTAGTCTGGCCCAGGAAATATGCACACTCTAGTTTCAGTTCTTTGGTGCAGTCTTTGCTTCCAAGGGATACCCCTTTTAAGAACATATTATCAGTAACATAATATATAACACATATAAACGTATACGAAAACTTCAAATGAAGCATATTTTTACACGTTATCTATTGACAATTAAGCGCAAAAAATCAAATAATTAAGCGATATTGTAACTCATGTATAGTAATATCCATAGTTCAAATAAGGTTCTCTTTACCTTCAATAAATAATTACCATTATCCTGGTAAAGTTCCAATTTTATTTAGTCTTAGTGTTAAGAATACCAGCTATCTTTTACTATTGTGGTTTGGAAATCAATCAGTTCATCGCCACGGTAGGTGTATTGTTGCTCAAACCTTAAAATGAAATATTTGGTCACACGTCTTATGGATTCTGGTTGAGTTACAGTAAGTTCATCCTAAACTAATAACGATTCGAGTGACGTCACCATCGTCTTCATCCTAAATTTTCACTGTACACAAGCGCAGCAGGTTCACACAAGCGCAGCAGGTTCACTATTATCACAAAGAACGTCATGTGCGGTATCAGAGTGAACACTGACATGGTCAGAATGGTACCCATCTTGGAAAGGAGAATCGCGCATCATAGATGTGCTATCTCCCTGGAGCGACTCTACCACCTTGCCGTGTAGTGGTCTCTGGGCCACACTTCACACAGGAGACGATATTGATTGTAATACTTGTCTTCTCTGGGAGTGCAAAGAGTAGGGTCCCACCAGTTTGCCATGGCTGGCTTTCTCGGTAACTCAAAGGGGGTGGTCTGGAGGATGAGAGCATTCAGAATATGGACGTTTATAAATTCTGTATGACTTAACTCGTCTCTTTGGCCTCTTTGACGGGGTAGACTGAGGTGGAAACACAGCCCGGTGTTTCTAACCAACTTTGTCAGGCTGAGCCCCAGGGTGCTGAAAATGTAAAATAAAACACATCTTATATCTTCGTTCTATAGTATCGGTCTGATGCCAACCATGTGTCCATTATCTGGTATTTTCTTTCTTTTATAAAATAATCCTGGAATGCAGAGGCTAAACGGGTCAATTGTGCAGATTCTATTTGTGCAAGTATACCTTCTATGTATCTGTAGCACTGGCGGTTGGAAATCCACTGCATTAAAGTGCTCCATTGTTGGGCTCCACGGTGGGTGGGGAGCATGAAGGATGAATCTTTCAAGTAAACTACATGGCTAAAACTTCAGCAAAAAAAACGTAACATAGCAAATTCAGATACTGACTCTGAAAAATCGTACTCAGCTTCTCAACCAACTAAATCAAGTTCGTCTACCCCAACAAAAACACCTTATGTACCTAGATTTCTATTAATACATTTTGACTAGGAAGAGACCATTTCTTCCCTGTCTCCGTTCCTTGTGCATAAAACAATTATGAGTTTGACAGGAGAGCCAAAAAGCATTACAACACTAAGATCTGGTGACTCATTAACTCAATGTGCAAAAGAATCACACGAGAAAACTCTTCTATGATGAAGACTTGTTGTAAACTCATATGTTCTGTAACACCCCATTCGTCACTGAACACCTCTAAGGGTATTGTTTGCTGTCCTGCCTCTGTGTTCAGTAAAAAATGATGAAGAGGATGACATGGAAGATAATTCTGTGGTTTTCACAGAACCATCTATCAGTAATCACCTCCCTAAAGGCACACTGCTACAATTACCATTAACTTAAATAATGGAAGGTTTCAATCTTACCATTATATTATTATCCCCTTTCATATCATTTTCGTGAAGTTACATTCCCACCAAATTATGTTGATTTATATGAACAAAAACCTAAAGCTAATAAATCATTTGGCATCAGAACTTCACCACTCCTAGAATCTGCTAATATCAAACCACAAAATTTTGAAAAACATTTTACACCAAATATAATTCCAACTCAATGTTTTTATCGTTTTTTCGTGCGTATTAATATTTGATATCTGCCTTGATTTCACAGTGCTAATAACGAACTGTACATAAAATTTTGAATACTAGTGACAAGTAGGGTACCCTAGTGTTGTGTCCGAGATAAAACATTCACAAGTTTAAGTAAAGTTAAACATGTTGAAAGCTCATTCGAAAATCCTTACACCGTATGAGGGTGCATCTTCAAAGCAGTGGGAGGAACTCTAAGAAATGAACCCGATGACGTGACGTCACTCAAAACAAACAATCATCGGCATCAAAACAATGGCTACATCAACAACAAAATGTTTCAATAAAGCCGGAGTTTACACATCGATAAAACCAAAAAGTAAAATTTCATTCCTATAATTCCAACTTGGTGTATGAAACAACCTGATATACTTTTCGATTTACACTCTGGGAAAAATCTGAATCAAATCTACACATGTTAAAAGATGATTTCAGACGGCTGCAAAGTTGTTGTAAATATTATCAACAAGTTTATACTGATGGGCCAAAAGAAGACTCAAAGGTCGGTTGTGCTGTTATATCAGGCAACCATATTAATATGCAACGTATACCTGACGATTCATCAATTTCCACTGTTGAAGCCAAAACAGTTGATCTAGCTTTAGATTTTATAAGAACTTGTGACACTAACAATAAATACATTATTTTTTCTGACTCGCTTTCAGAATTGAAAGCTATGAACCATACCAGTTCAAAGAATCCACAGATTCAGAAACTTTAAGAAAAATGCCACGAGCTTTTAGCAAATAAAGAAATTGTTCTCGGTTGGATTCCTAGTCATATAGGTATCCTAGGGAATTAGATGGTAGATCAGTAAGCAAAAACATTGCTTTTATAAGAACCAACTTCATTTAAGATTCCATTTCTAATTTTAAGCCATCTTTCAATAAATATATCTTGGAAGAATGGCAAGCTTCATGAAATAACAGCATTGGAAATAAACCTCTTGAGATAAATCCAAGTATTGGTGAATATCAGCCAGTTGTTCGAAACATTAGAAAAGAAGAAGTTGTTTTAGCTCGATTCCGTTTAAGTCATTCAAGAGTCACTCATTCATGCTTAAATTAATCAGGAGGTTCAGCTTGGCTGAACAACATGGCTACCAGAATTAAAAATAGAAATACATGTGTCTTTTAAATCCTATCATATCTCCTTAGCCACAGGCCAATACATCATCTAGTCATGTGCCAGGACTCAGGTGAATGATCCAGGGCCCTCTTGTTTGGTATGTAGCATCACCTAGTGGACCTTTACCAAGTTTGTACAAATTATCCCCCTGGGGCCAAAAAGTACCCTGGGGATCACATGTTTTACTGTTTGTCGGGCCCACCGGGATTTAGCTGTTGGATTTCTTTTGCTCCGGTATTCAGTTTTATTTGCTGTTGAGTCCTTATCTTTGCTTTATCTCCTTGTTATATCTTGATTTATTTGTTCTAGGAGATGATGCATTGATAAGTAAGGGGTCTTTCACGCAAACCAAACATCTATGTGTCTTGATCCACATCTGAATTAAGGGTGAGGTTGGCGCCGTTAAACCCGTTTAAGCCTCCAGTAAAATATTTTACTGACCTTCCGAGGTGGTACTTCTTTTGTGGATCTTTTATGTTTTTGTTCTGTCTTGTGTTTGCTATGTCTTTGTGCGCGTCTGTTTATATTTGCCTTGTGGTCACCTGCTGGGAAAGGGCTGACCTCTTGTCTCTCGTGTGTGGTGTCTAACTGTGAGTTTGTCACTTTCCCATTGGTATCCTGGGTCAGGTGCGGTACTTGATTGTATCGATTCCTGATCTTTTGACCCTTACTTACTTTACATAGGCTGATTTTGGGGAAAACATAGAATAATTTTTATGTCCGAAACCGTTAAATTAAAGGCCTAGAGACTTTATATTTGGTATGTAGCATGACATATTTGATCTCTACCAAGTTTGTTCAAATTATGCCCCTGGGGCCACAATTGGCCCTTCCCAAAGTGTCACCAGGGACATTGCCAGCTTTCAATAGATACCTATATGTAAGCGCTAAACAAAACTCCGGTGAGCGATTTAGGGCCACTTGATCCTCTTGTTCTATAACTGTTTAGGCTGAAATCATAATACTTGCAAGAAAAGTTTAATTAAATGAGACAACGGTTTTATATAAGTACCAAATGTCAAGCTGACCTGTGACCTTTATCCAAGACCACTCATTTGGACTGCAACATACCTATCGAAACATCTTTCCTCAGAAATCACTGGGCTGCTTGATAGAGTATTTATTAGATTGTTTAGGTCACTTGACCAAAATGGCCGAAACCCCAATAAAACAGAATATGTTTTATTATAATCCGTAGTTGATCTTGACCTATTTTAACATTATTAAGGAGATCAGGTGAGCGCTTAAGGATCGTCATGTCCTCTAGTTTATTAAAAGCGATGGAGACATGACATTCGCCTCTCTCCGTACGTCCGTCCGTCACGCTATCTTCCTCTAAACCAATGGACGAAATCCAACCAAATTCGGTGTGTGAGTTGCTCACATGAATGGAGCGTGCAACGGCGCAATTTGTTTTGGTCCCACCCCCTGGGGAGGGGCCAAAAGATGGATTATCATTTAATTTCAATTACAGTCAAATTCAAATACTTTTTCAACTTTGTATGTCAGATATAAAATACATCAGACGGGATTTTCAGGATCCACGACAATTCGTCGAAAGACACTTCGTCAAATACGACATTAAAGTCGAATAAGACAAATGGTCGAATGTAACGTTTGGTCGAAATGGACAGTTGGTCTAAATTTATATTTCGTCGAAATGTGTCTAAAATTTGTCTAAAACTGGTCGAAAATATCAAAATTGTATCAAGAAATAAAACGGAAGGGAAACAAAACTATTTTGAATTCAGCAGGCACGTCTTTGGGCAATTCTTTATTCAGGATTTTTGCATATTGTGGCCCGTTTGGCTTCAATATATGATCATCAGATCGATTTTGAGCCGCGGAAACGTGTGTGCATTTCATGAAAGTCCTGACCGAATATACTGATCTCACATGTATTAACCCTTCTAGCGCATATCACAAAAATTCGTATGCTGTTTGTTGTCTGCTGAAACATTTTGAAGCCTCTTTAACAAAGTGTAGATCCAGATCAGATTGCAGACTGCTCATATATATATAGGAGCAGTCTGATCTGGGTTCACACTGGTTGTTGCGTCTTTACTTATGTTTAACAATAAACAGACACTTTCGAAAGTAATTATAGGCTATTGCTGGCGTTTTAAAGTTTAAATCATTACTGTCTTTACTAAGGTGCAATGGTACAATGATACAGTGCAATGGTACAATGATACAGTATCTTTCGAATAAAATCACACCTCATTTTCAGCTTTTACCTATGTCTAATGTAGACCAGTCCTAATTACGCATTCATGAGGGGCCGCCTCTACCATGTCTACAGCAACCAAAAAGTAAGGTAAGGTTAATTGCAATTATGCTTTAATTTTTTTTCGACCAAATGTCGTTGGTATAAAAAGGAGTAGACTAAGTGTCGCATTCGACAAACTGTCGTAGTAGACCAATAGACTCCTTTCACATTGTTATCTCCCTTAGCAATCGCTCTTCAATTGAAAAATCGATAAAGCTGTTTTTGAAAATGAAGGGGCAGATTGCTTATTAGTTACATTGCAAAATACATAGCGATGCTTTATAAGTCGATTGTTTTGACCTTTTACCGCTAGAATGAGATATATTATTCTAGAAATTAGATAAATTAATGTTTTCATATACTTTTTATAAGTCTTCAGTGTTTTTTTCACATTAATTAGTGTAAAATATACTTTGATATCGAACTAAAATCGGCTCCTTCTTCATGCACGAAATCGCTTCTTCTTGGGGCACGAAGTCGCAAAAAACTATTTGAAACACATGCCAACTAAATACGGCAAACTTATCTGTTTATACGTTAGCGTCGACAACTCAGAAGAACCCGAACAAATGCACAGTCTCATCAGGGCATTTGCTGCTCGCACACACATTGGATACATTGCTCTGCCTTTTTGTGCGCTTGGGCACAACAATGTATCCGATGTGTGTGCGAGCAGCAAATGCCCTGATGAGGGAGCGCAGTGGCTCAGTGGTAGAGTGCTCAAGTTGACTCGAGACCAAAGGGCCGCGGGTTTGAGCCTCATCGGCGTCACTGCGTTGTGGTCCTTGAGCAAGACACATTTATCCTAGCTTAGTACTGGTTCAACCCAGGAAGACCCGTCCCTGTTTAACTGAAAGATTGTTGATGGGACGTTAAGAATCAAATCAAACAAAACAAACTAAACAAATGCCCTGATGAGACTGTGCATTTGCCCAGGCTCTTCTGAGTTGTCGATGCTCGCGTATAAACAGATAAGTGTCGGTTAATAGCTATACATAGCTAATGTTAATTTGTTAGATTTCCGACTATAAATAATATTTGTATTCTATTCTGTATTCTATCATAGGCCAATTAAATTAAATTACATCATTTCTTCACAACGTCCGCTTATGCGCAGGCTCGCGAAAATCATCGCTGCTTGTACACCCAAATTAAGGATGTAGATGAAGACTCAGATATATCTTTTTAGGTTAAGAATGTGTGGGTATATATTGGCGCATTTTACGTATATGTGTTAACAAGGACTTTCTATACCAAAATAGAGAGTCCTTGGTGATATTAAGTACCAATTAAAGAAAGCGACGCATCACGTCATAAATCAATCGAATACCGTCGAATTACAAACGTGTGCCAGGCACGTGTACTTTTATTGTTTTCAAAGAGCCCCGGGCATTGGATTAAAAGACCTGATGCACAGTAGTAGGTATTATAATGGGCCCCGACGCGAGAAAACCTGACTTTGGTGCATGCGAACAGCAAAGGCGCATGCGAACAGCAAAGGCGCAGGCCTGTATTCCTATCCACGCAGTCTGATCAGCGCCTTTATTGGTCGCTTATTGGAAAGTTTAATGTCTAAAGTTGCCTCATGCAAAAATTCATTTTAACTAGTCTCTGTAGCTGTACAGGCTGGTTTGAGTCTTACTCATAAACCCGCAAGACAGGTTTCTTCCGAGATGGCCATAATATATCTTACCACTTATCTAAACCAGAAGACCCTGTTTAGACGTCAAGTGTAAGACCATGTAGACCTTGAATAAGAACGAAGCTTACCAGACTCTTAACTGTTCGCATACGCATAGTATGGGTGGAAATTAATAATACGGTGTACTTTACAATCTATGTTCAACACATTCCTTAACGCACCCGCTCATATGGCAAAAAGTCAGTCTAGGATGCTTAGAAAACTTTTTTTTTTAATCTCAAATATTCGGAATATTGGAATTAATTATTATTTTATCATTTAATTTTACTATTTGTCTTATCTTTATTTGCGGAATTCTTTTTCTTTTAATCGTTTTCCATATTCCATTGTGCAATGTAAGGCAGTCGTATACAGGTTGCCCCTTCACGTGTAATCTCGCGGAGATAACGCGGAACGAGACTGTTTGGCGCATGCGCACTAACAATGTGAAAGGAGTCTATTGTCTTTGTAGACTTATTGTCGTATTCGACGAAAAGTCTTTCGACCAAATGTCGTGCACCCGGATTTGCATTCGGTCGCCCGGGTTATGCCCCAGGGAGTGGGACTTGAGGGTCAAAAATTATTTTTGTACAAAAATCAACCAAATTTGGAGTAGGAGTTTCTCACATGACACGTGCAACGGCACACTTTTTATGTCCCCGCCCCCTGGGGCCTTCGGGAGGGGCCGAAAGGTCAAGCATCATTAAATTTCAGTTACAAGGTCAATTTCATAGATTTGTAAACCAAACTTATTGTGTCTCCTACAAATGAAACATATAAAACATATAAAACGGGATTTTCATTCGATTGCCCGAGTCATGTCCCAGGGGTGGGATTTGGAATGCTGGGGTCAAAAATTAAAGAGCTACGTGCATTAAGAAGCTATTTTGGCCCCCTATGAGGCCAGAAAACAAAAAAATGTTTTTCACAAAATTCTTCTTTTAATTTATTGGAACAATAGGCTTTTAACTTTTACCGTTGCTATGGTAACATAAATGGCCGCCAAAACAGGTTGAAAATACAAAAATGACCATTTTGGAGAAAATTTGAGACGTTTGACAGAGAAATTAACATAGAGCACAAGCAAATACCAAAAATACTATAACAGATGATGAGAACTATCATGGCACACAGAATATTATTATTTATTTATTTATTTATTTATTTAGCTGTGCTGATATCTCATTCTTAAAAAGTCGGTCTCCAAAAGCCTTAAAGTTGCTCCAAAAAGGCGATTTCTCTACTATAAGCCTATTTTCGTAGACGTTTTTGTTACAATACCAACGGTAAAAGTTAAGTAATTGCCAAAGTTTTACACTTGGATTTTTCTTCTAATAAACCACTTGTGTGATTTTGGTGGAAAATAACAGGATCCATGACATTCGTCTAGACCCGTTTCGTCTAAAGGACATTTCGGCAAAAAGACATTTCGTTGATGCGACATTTCGTCAAAATTCCGTCGAAATGTGGTAAAAATGTCTAAAAAATCGTCTAAATTTTTGTTCGTCTAAATTTCCTATCCAGGCGTACACACTTCCAGTATGTATGTTCCTTATACTATTCTTTGGAATAATCAAAGCCTTTGTAGGCTATTTTAATGTGTCCCCGTTGCTTGTCTTCCATTTTAGTGAGGTAGTGAAATCGGGTGCACGACAATTCGTCGAAAACCATTTCGCCGATATGACAATTGGTCGCATACGACTTTTGGTCGATTCGACATTTCGCCGAGTACGACATTTGGTCGAAAAAAATCCTTAAAGTTTTTTTCGACGAAATGTCGTACCAGACTGTTTTTTAGACTTTCAGTTTTTGGCTCCAGAGGGGCCACAGAAGCTCTTTTCTGAACATGGTCATGTGGCATAACAAATAAAATGGGATGATCAGTAGATCACGATAGACTGAAATTTTTACCCTATGATCAAACTGGTGACCTTGGGGTGGGGTCAAAAGGCCAAATACCCTTAGATTTCTTTGAGAGCACGGGGTCTGCGATGGCGCGCCAGCGAATGTGTTCTAGTTTACTATTATGATAATTATGGAATTTCTATGCAATCTATTTGCATGATTATTACTAGATCAAAGACCAACAGATCCTTCTGAAATAGAGAGAAGACGCTAATCGCGACAAATGCAGTCTGATGTGTGCCATCTGCTGGTCCTTTCAAAGCGTCTCTGTAGCAAACAGTGCGGACGGGTCAGACTGCTCCCTAAGAGAAGTCTGATATGGGTCCACACTGTTTGTCTGTAATATGACACAAGTATTTACAGGCAACGGACGACTTCAACAGACGACATTTTCAAATGCAGACGATGAATCATTGAAAAACAGTTTTGCTGTGAAAACACATTTACCCCTGGTAAGTTTTAAATGCTGATTAGAAACATTCTTTCATTATTACTACTCTCGAATTAACGATGATTAGACGAAAATAAGGCGGCTTTCTTAGGTAAAAACAAGATAATCATGATAATCCAAACACCAATTAGCGAATTGTGAAAACAATTAATGACCCACCACGAGAGAAAATGACCTTTCTTGTGAGAGTTGAGCAGATGTATTTCACGCCTTGGTGAATGGGAAATCCGATGACCGTGGTCAAAATGGGATGTAAAGTCTTGGGGCAGTGGCGGATCCAGAGGGGTTCAGGGATTTTGCTCGAACCCCTCCCCTCTTTGTCCACCGCTTTTGAATATCCAAAGAGGGAGCGTAGTTGCTCAGTCTCGAGACCGAGAGGCCGCGGGTTCGAACCTCACCGGCGTCACTGCCTTGTGGTCCTTGAGCAAGACACATTTATCCTAGCTTAGCACTGGTTCAACCCAGGAAGACCCGTTCCTGTTTAACTGAAAGATTGTTGATGGGATGTAAAGAATCAAATCAAACAAAAATATAAATATCCCAGAAAAAAATGAAATAACTTGGTCTCATAAAGACCAAATTATTTCATTTCATGGGATATTTAAGAAAAATCAGCAATGCGAACCCCACACCTCTTTACACATGAAGCCCCTTTCCAGAAATCTTGGATCCGCCCCTGGGGAATGGGCGGTCCGGAGTCGATCATATGGCAGTTGAGCCAGTGCATGAGATTTTGGAACTAATCGCATATATGCGTGTATGTTTCGTGATCGAGTTTCTAATTTCATACTTGACGTTTGCAAGAAGCGATGGCTCTGACGAGACTGTACAAACGCGCAGACTCGCCTGAGCCTCTCCTATGCGCCGAGTCGATTACCAAAATCGACTGATGATGCGATTGTATTATCCATTAAATCGTATTACAGATGTTAAAAACACAAACAATCCTCCAGAGGAGTGCTTTAGCTCAAGACCCGGAACCAAAAGTCTCGTGGGTTCGAACCTCGTCCGCAACGTGGCGTTGTGTCCTTCAGCGAAAAACTTTTACCTAGAAGAGATTCCTTTTTACAATAATTGACCAAAACATGGACCCATTTCATGTCAATATTAAGTGGTGCCCTTCAAGTTAGTATTTTAAATATATAGAATAATCAAGTTGAGAACTGCAGTTTTGAATGTACTTCGAAATATCAGTAGCTCGAATTAAAGGGAGACAGTCGTTAACTAAAGTATAACCATCTAACTTTCAATATTTCGTGTACTGAAAAACATATGATCTGTGTACTTAAAAGATACGCCTCAATGAGATGTTTCTGTTAATCACCCAGAACATTTGCAGGCACGACATGTGATTTTCAACAATTCGGCTTTTTGACAAGTGTAGACTCAGACGAGCTTGTGCAGCCTGCTTTGAAACATGATGTCCAGTCAGTAGCCCAACAGTCAAGAATATTCAAGCGACTAGCACAGGCTCTGATAAGACTGCGCGTATGCGCACACTGATCTAAGGCTTTGCTGGTCGCACATACCACATTGTTGATAATCTTATGTTGCGGCTCATTTGTAAAGCAGGATATTTCCTGAGTTTAATTCGATTTTGTTGGCGAAATAAGACTTTATTAGTTCGAAACCCGTTCGATTCATCGAGTTTTTGTTTTGATTTGATTCTTTACGTCCTATCAACAATCTTTCAGTTATGTAGGGACGGTGGTCTACCTTGGTTGAACCAGTTCTAAGCTAGGATTAATGTGTCTTGTTCAAGGACACACCGCAGTGACGCCGGTGAGGCTCGAACCCGCGACCCCTCGGTATCGAGTCAAGCACTCTACCACTGAGCCACTGCGCTCCCTTCATCGAGTTTTTACTCTAATGAATAAAACAAAAAATCAAATGATCCCGCCAGCTCACCTTAACCACCAAACCGGGGTCCATTTTGAGTTATTTATTGTTTCAATTTAAGAGATTCTTGTCTATAAAACAGTTATTAAAAATGATTATTTCCATAACGCAAAATTTCAATTTTAACCTGTTAGTAAAAGAGGAATACTGCAGATTCATGTACCTTAGGTTGAAAACGGTAGTAATCTTTATCGGAGTTATTTTAGGTCCCGATGTATCTATTCTTTTACTCAGGATTAATAACTTATCAATGATATAAAAACAATAATCGCTGGCCTTTGGAAAACGGCCCCTTTTCAATTTTAGGACCACCGCAATGTTAAAATACATCCGATAATAGGGTTCGATTTTCTTGAAATAAAGAGAAACTATATATTACAAACACCTTCCAGTGATATGTACGGCAACGAAATTCCAAATCGATTTATGCTTAGCTGCAACTACTATTTTGACATTATCAAACAGCAAATAGAAAGTAGACCTTTTCTTTTGGAACGGCTAGAGAAGAATAGATGGTCAAGAGTAGAGTCAAGAGACCGCCCTATTTATGTACCATGTGAAAAAGGTATGTACCAATTCTCAAACCTGAATATCTGAGATAAACCTGTTTATTGGCTACTTGATAATATCAAACAATTGGCATTGTTATGTAAATTATGTGTAATTTGCACATTGAATGCAGCCAATGGAATTGCAAGAAGGGACCTACAACCTGTATTGTTTTAACACCCAAATTGGTCACACGGGTCAAACGAAGTCATAGAGCGAATGATAAGCATTTTCCTGGGAAGAAAACCAAACAAGTAAGTTTTATTTTAGTTTAGCATATATATGCCGCATTCACCCACACTTTAGAACCGTTATTCAGCATAATGTACATGCTGGCATGTACGCACAGCGAAGAATCAAAGCAGTCTGCGCATCCACTCAGTCTGATCAGAGTCTTAGTTTTACGCCTGAAGAAGCGTTGGGCCCTTATCTTCCCATGGAACGCCCATCGAAGACTCAGATCAGACTGCGCGGATGCGCAGGCTGATCTGAGTCTTCGATGGGCGCACATGCCGACTTGTACCTTTCGCTAGGCACAGACTCATTATTTGAGCTGCGACATGAGATTTCCAGCAATGTGGTATATGCCTCCAGCAAAGCCTCGGATCAGCCTGCACATACGCACAGTCTGACCAGAGCCTTTGCTAGTCGCTCGTATATTCTATGAGTGTTAAGCTGACTGAACACCATTTAGAGTTTTTTAGTTTGATAGGAGGCTGCACAGGCTCGTCTGAGTCTACACTTGTCTAAATGCCACATTGTTGGAAATCACATGCCGCGGCTCAATTTTATTTAGTGTTGCATTCGACAAAATAAGCATGCATGCTATTAAAAAGCACACTTAGGCTGTACACATACTGGTTAAAAATTTTGTAATTTTTGTCGTTTGGTGATCATTTTTTCTTCAATAAAAAAAATCTTTCCAGGAATATCCTCAGAGTGTCAAACAGTTTGGATCCAGATCAGACCCGAGGTATTGTCGGCTAGTTCATACGGGAGAGAAACCTTATGTCTTTTCTGCCTGTATTTAGTTTTGCATAGCATACCGTTTTCGACAAAAAAGCATGCATGCTATTAAAAAGCATACTGTGGCTGTACTCATACTGGTTAAATTGTATTTTTTGTCGTCTGCTATTTTTTTTTCAAAATCATTTTTTATTTAAAAAAAATCTCAGGAATATCCTCAGAGTGTCAAACAGTTTAGATCCAGATTAGACTCGACGTTTTGTCGGGTCTGATCTGAGTCTAAAATGTTTGCAAAGATTATCAGCAGACGACCTTGACTAGTAGGTGCATATTCAAATCAAATCAGTGGTTGAAATACAATTATCGTGTTAAAAAAACGTTGATCGCGAAAACCATCCGATACGTTTTTTTCAAACTTCTGAATTCCAATCCGTGGTGTGATTTTCGTTATTGAATTAGAATTTAGGTGTGAAAAAGGTTGATCCTGACAGTGACCTGTATCGCATCTAATAAACGTCACTGATCCTGATCAGCTGGTTTTAACGGAAGCCATCTGATCTAGCTCTACTTTTTTTTACCGAGATCAGGGGTGGATCCAGGATTTCTGGAAAGGGGGTTCATATTTACACAGGCGTGGGGGCTCGCTTTGCTAATATTATCTCCTATTTTTTTTAAATAGTCCATGGAAATAAATTAATTTGGTCTCGCTGAGACCAAATTATTTCATTTTCATAGGATATTTAAAAAAACGGGGGTGAGGACAGAGAGGGGGATTCAAGCGAACCCCAAGAGCCCCCTCTGGATCCGCCACTGCGATAATGTTAAAGGCACTGTGCACTTATTAGGTCTAACACGGTATGCATATTTTGTACATTCATGTGAAGCGGAGACATCGTTTCGACTTTGAATTGATGCTGTTTTATCATTAATAATTTTGTGAGGGTGCGCAATGTCTCAGTGGTATATCGCTTGACTCGGGATCGATGGGTTGCTCTCACCGCGGCCGCTGCGTTGTGTCCTTGAGCTGAACACTTTTAAAACTGGTTCAACCCAGGGAAATCCCATCCCGACGTGGCTGAAAATATGTTGGCAGGGACGTAAAGAATAAAAAAAAAACATTTTTGTGAAAGTATTGTACACCTTTATAATAATCCTGTAAAAGTCAATTGCAACAAAAGTCGTCTGCTTTTATCGTCTGCTAAATTGCTTTAGAAGCCTTTTCGATAAACAGTGGAGATCCAGATCAGACAGCTCTTTTAGGAGCTGTTTGATAAAGGAGCTGTTTGATCTGGGTCCAAACTGTTTGCGTCTATACTTACATTAGTCAAATAATGCTAGCAAAATATGTAGCAGACGATTTAAGCGGACGACAATTTCCGATGAAATTTTGGCATCTGCTTTAAGGGTTAGGTCTTTGCCGCCATTAGTATGGACTCAGATCAGGCCCGACAAATATGTCGATATGTCGTGATCAGTTGAATTGAATAGAATAAGGTTTTTACCCGGCTTAAAGCACCAATGACGACTGCAGCAGACGACAAATTTTGCGACATCATTCTAAATTTTCAAAAAGGAATGATATTTCATGAGAATTGCCTACTGGCAGGCAATTCTCATGAAATATCAAACCTTTTTTGTTATTTTTGAAAAAGCAGCAAAATTTGAAAGTGTCGTCTGCTGCAAATTGTAGGTGTCGGTTTAAGGGTTAAAGAAGTTGAAAGGTTACACCAAGATCAGTGGCAGTTCGGCAAAGTTTGAAATCTGAGAACAGAGCATTTTGAAATTTATTCAATCTACGCATAGTTCTGTATATCGGGTGTTCAGGCCCAGTAGTTGAGTGTCTAAATAAAATCAACCTGTTGCGGTCAACGACCTGACCACTGTGCAAGAACACCCGATATACAGAACTTTGCGTACAGTATGAATAGCTTGAATAATTTTCATAATGCTCCAGCCTCAGATTTCGAACTTTTTTCACATTAAAGGGGACAGCAACCCTAAAAATAAGTATGTTTTATCAGAAAGTGCTCTATGAAGCATGAATTTTGATACAAGTATCACCAAAATCGGTTTGAAAATGGACAAGTTATTGGCATTTAAAGAATTCAATATGGCCAACATTTAGCCGCCATTTTGAATATTTAATAAGTTTTCAGAATTTTTCAACTGCTTAATTTTTAGTTATCACTACTATCACATCATCTGTGTTTCAGCAGATATGTAGCTTTATACACAAGGAAAATGTTTCATTAAAGATTAATGCAAATAATCCATTGGTTTTGTCTTTTATTTTGATTACGCATATTTAATTAGGCTGAATGACGTATCTAAGCCTTCAATATGGCCACTTCCATTACAGTCCGTTTGTAAATATTCAAACGCCCATAACTTCCACAATTTTCAACCGATTTAGACGAAACTGGTATCAAAATTCATGGTTTATTAAGATCTTTCATAATCATCAGGGTTGCCGTGCCCTTTAAAGTACAGTTATTTTGCATTTTAGCTAAAGTAAGCATACATTCCAGAACGTAAGCAAAACTTTCTGTCATCGTCTTTTTAAGGAAAACTATCACAGTTTTGGCATAACTCTGGCGCTGTTGAACTCAAACCACAAAAAATTAATCAGATACACAGCTGGATTTATAAGTGACAATAATCTGCGATGAATAATTTCAGAAGTAAAATATTGACCAAAATATTACTCTTTTTACCAGCTAGGTACACTATTTTGTGCACTCGTCGACTGCAACCACCACGCGAAGTTAGAAGCGAGTCTGCGCTGTTCGAGGACAGTGGTTCTCTAGCGTGAACAGTGCTCTTTAAATCATTAACACTTAAACTACCGCACATCTTCTGTATCTTCTATGGTAATTTTCAACACTTAATCAGATAAGATCTTACATGAGTGCTAATGTTTTATTGAATTTATTAAACGACTTGGGGAAAAGAGATAAAATGCGAGGCTCGCCGAGCATTTTATCTCTTTTTCGCAACGAGTTTAATAAATTCAATAAGACAAGAGCACGAATGTTAGATTCTATTTATCATATAACAAATACTTTGAAATCTCATTTCTGGCGTAAAAATGTTATATTCTAACACACCTCGCCTATATAGCCAATGGTTAAACTCAGTGATTTATTGGTTGATAAATCACTGCACGTACTGACGTGACGTCATTCAGCCGCCAGTTTGATTTTTAATGACGTCATCTATCACGTACATCATACTTAGACGGCGTAACGTCGTATTTACAACTAATGGGCGTCAAAAACGTACGTAAAAATACGTGTTTCAGACCAAAAAGTTTTTGCGGGAAATTCTAATGCTCTGTTCAAGATGGCGAAATCTGTATAGAATCTGAAGGCATCGTTCATATTTTCAATCTTTTTGTGTGTTAGAATCGAAATAGATTCGTGCTGACAGTGATTTGTTGCTTAATATATCACTGTCTGTCGGTCAGTCGTAAGTTTATAAATCATTCGCGCTTCGCGCTCATGATTTATCCACTTTAACGACTGACCTCCAGCCAGTGATATATTAAGCAACAAATCACTGTGAGCGCGAATCTATTTCTTAAATATTGTCATTATGTACGCAACGTTGTTATGGACGTCATACTGTTTCCCGTAAATCTATAAACCACTAGTGGTTTATCGATTTTATTGCATGCCGTTATTTCACTCCCAGACGCGACGTCATATGATAACTGGATTTTTTTTTATAAAAAGGAGTTAGGAGGGAAACCGGACCTTTCAGTGTTGAGATAATAAGGACACAGATTAAAAAAATGGGAGGTCAATTGGGATTGAACCTGGGACCTCCCTCATGCGAAGCGAGCACGTTACAATGTAACACCGTCGAAATTTTCCGTTGTTCATAAACTGCATGGTATACCAAAAATTGATATTGTCGTACACTTTGAATGTCAACCTGTGTAACTTTCTACGGGTAATAATGTTATGCACCAACTCGAACCAAGAAAATTAAGAACGCCGGGATCTCAAAAAAGGAGGTTCAGTGAATCTATGGATCATCCCCTTTGTATATTAAATTATCAATGGGTTCTTCCTTCTGGTTTGATACAATAAAGTTGGGATAGTCCATTGTACATATCAAGGGGTGACAGGTTACAATTTTCAAGAAATATTTTATTCTTTTGTCTGAAGAACTTATTTACCTTTACAAACAAAGTAAAGCCTGATGAAATGCTGCACGATGCGGCATTTCATCTGGGTCTTCACTGTTTGTAAAAATACCCATTTAGGGGTTTCCCGTATGTATATACAAACGATTAACATGGGTAGCCAATCTTTATGACCACTAAAGGTCATACTAAATTTGAGTTTTTAGAATAGAACAAGTCAGTAGATATTAATAGTTATGTATTCTGTGTTTTGCCGTCGTGTCTGAAAAGTTTGATATAAAAATATACTGTCCTGCCAGCCAAGAGTGACAGTGACGTCGTGTTTTGTTTACAATTGTTAAGTAAAACATTAACTTGTACACTCCACTCGAGCTAATGCGAATCGATAGATCACTTGTGTATTAATCCAATCCTGCGGATAGGATTAATACACAACTGTTCTATCGATTCTAAGTTCCTGATAACTTTGTAAACAAAACATGACATCGCTGTCACTCTTGGCTGGCAGGACAGTACTAAGATAATAGTTTCTATTTTTTTTCCATTACAGCTACAATGACTGAGATGACAAGACCTCAGCATTCCGATGCTTATTTTCAAAGGCCAGCCATCGAAACGTCACAGCAATCTACGGAGATGTACAGCCATGCAGTGAGCGCAGCTTGTTTCCCAGCATATGTGCCGAGTAACTTCTCTCAGCATAACATTATGATGTACCCATTACACAGTCACTACAACGGTTATGAGGCAGCACAAGGGTCCATTAGCAGAACTCTATCAGAGAGATTCCAACACTACAGCTCAGAATACCAGATACATGTTCAGAGTCAGCTGAACCACCCTTTCACCAACACGTCTCAGCTGTCTGACGTTCCTAATGATTCCTCATTGTCCAAGCTTCATTTACCGACTATAAAGACGTCTAGTAACTTTGCCAAGAACGTCATGATGGAGGAAGCTGATCTTGGTTACGGTAGTCTGTCTGATAATGCATCTGCCAATGACATAGCAACAGTTGAGTTCAGAGATTTTGATAATTCTTCGGGATCAGATGATGTGTTTGACGAGGTTTCAGATATCATTGACGATTTCTTTGGCGATGTTGTAAACGACAGGTTTGAACTTGAAGAACAAGTTTTAGGCAGTGCTGTAGATATAAAGGACATCGGCTACCCAAGTGAACAGAATGCATTCTGCCAAGAACTTCAAACATCTTCAGCAAGACCTGACTCTAAGACAATCAGACCGTGGCTCAGTCAGAATACATGCAATTCTATTGTGGAATCTGCGAGAGACGAATCGACGGAACAATTTCTAATAAGAGTCCAGGAACGGAAGCAGACTCCTAAAGAAGACCTCAAGTGTCTGATCTGTTACAAAGTGTTTCATAATAAAACCAATCTTAAGGTTCATCTAGGTATGCACAGTAATGTGCGTCCTCACCAGTGTCCCTACTGTGATAAAGCGTTCACCCAGAAATCCACCCTGAGAACACATATTAGAACGCATACAGGCGAAAAACCATATTCATGTACTTTCTGCGCACGCGCATTCAGTGATTACAGCACGTACCGGAAACACCAGCGTGTGCATACCGGAGAGAAACCTTATGTTTGTCCTGTCTGTAGTAAAGCGTTTGCTCAATCTGGTAACATGATCAGACATAAACAGACCCATTTCAAGAAAGATAATCAAGTAATAAGTGAAGTAAGTGAAACATAAATGCACAAGCTCACTAGAAAGATTATCAACAAACAAGTGACGCAACAGAACTGTAAATGATTTTATTTTTCATCGCATGTGCACGAAAGCCTCGTTTAAACGCCCATGATGATGGACCTAGCGGGGATAGTGATATAAAACTTAAACCTGAGTCTTTATCTATTTCTTTGGTTTGAACATTCGAGAACGACGGCTCAGGCGAGTCTGCGCATTTGCGCAGGCTCGTCTGAGACTTTGTTTCTCGACAAGGCGGCACGTACCAAAACCGTATTCTAGCTCAAATGCAATTTTATGTGTCTGATCTTATCAGAGTGTTCATACTAAAGAGAAACCTTATGTTTGTCCTGTCTATAGTAAAGCGTTTGCTCAATCTGTTAACATGATCAGACATAAACAGACCCATTTCAAGAAAGATAGTCAAGTAATGAGTGGAGCAAGTGAGCTATAAATAAACCATCTCACGAAATTCGGTACTTATCAGAGTGTTCATACTAAAGAGAAACCTTATGTTTGTCCTGTCTGTAGTAAAGCGTTTGCTCAATCTGTTAACATGATCAGACATAAACAGACCCATTTCAGAAAAGATAGTCAACTAATGAGTGGAGGAAGTGAGCTATAAATAAACTATCTCACGAAATTCGGTACTTATCAGAGTGTTCATACTAAAGAGAAACATTATGTTTGTCCTGTCTGTAGTAAAGCGTTTGCTCAATCTGTTAACATGACCAGACTTAAACAGACCCATTTCAAGAAAGATAATTAACTAATAAGTGAAGCAAGTGAGCTATAACTGAACCACCTCGCGAGACGTTGGTACGTTTTGCTTAAGTGCAAACTGGAGCCTCCTTTAAGCGCACACGATGACGTATCCAGCGGAGTTTGTGATTTGAAACTTAAGCCTGAGCCTTTATCTATGTCTGTGTTTTGTACATACGAGCAACGAAGGCTCAGACGAGTCTGCGCATTTGCGCAGGCTCGTTTGAGCCTTCGTTTGCCGACAAGTCGACTCGTACTGAGTCAATTACAATTAAATCCAATGGCCAGATATGTGTTTTTTCTCCGTTTGAAAATATGAGTAAATGAACAGCCATACACTGTTAAATTGTGCTGCTTAGAATCTTAACACTTTCTCGTTAAAGAAAGTAAATGTTTTATAGGTGCCCGAACTTTGCTAGGTATCAAACCTGTGCAAATTTTGCACAGGTCTCATGTTTTGTAAATTTTGTGTATTAGTAACAGCAATATGTGTAAGCTATTATATGGTTTGTGCGTCGTTTTGTTTGTTTTGTTGCTTTACGTCCCAAGTTAAGAGCTATGGTTATGGCGGGACGGTCAGTTCATCTAACCTAACTTTTTCCTAGGCAAGCTTGAACAAGCAGTTAACCAGTGCTTCGTGCACATACGTTCGCTTGTAACTGACAACAACCCTTCTTGAATGATTCAGCGGAAGGGAGGAGAATGACCGTAGAAATTATTTCATGATCAATCTCCACGAAAGTATGGGACCGGTCCGGGATCGAACTCGCGACCCCTGGATCTGCAGTCAGACTCGCATCTGTTGCCAGACACGTTACCGACTGCGCTACGCGGCCCGGTGGTTTGTGCGTCTGTACGGGAAGATAATTGACGAGCCTTTAGCCTCACAGACGCAAAATCATGCAATATCTTGCTCATTGCACAGGCATGCAATGTATACTTGGAATATTCTTTGGAATATCAATGAAAAGTGCAATAAATAAAATAGGGCCTCGTCGCAAGAAAACCTGTCTTCGGGGTCTCCGACAAAGTGAGATTCAAACAAGCCTGCTCAGCTAAATAGACCAGCTAGAAAATTGAAATTTTGCTCGAAGCAAGTCTAGATATGTTACTTTTCAATAACCGAAAAACAAAGGAGCTTATCAGACTGCGCGGATGCGCAGGCTGGTCTGCGCCTTTGTTTTTCGCAAACCCCCGAAGACAGGTTTTCTCGCGTCGCGGCCAAAATAATACAGGCATTTTAAGAAGTTCCATTTTTTGTAGTCAACTTAATGTTGTATTATCCAACAATTAGGTCACTGTCTAACCATGCTGTTCCTATCTCCGTTACATTTACAAAACATTGCGCCTTGTAGATTCAATCTGGAAAACCCTTTTACGACGCATGTACAACTGAATGCGCCAGCTCAGAAATTATTTGCTTAACACATTTTATAGTTATGATATAGATTACATTGCATATGAAGGTCTTATGATGAGGAAGGACCTAGAAATGCGGCATTTCATCAGGGTCATCACTGTTTGCTAAACCAAAATCGATTTACAGATAAGGAAATACAGTACCTTTTGGAAATATAACCCATGATCCCTGATTGTATACAATGGACCATTCCTGACTTAACTGTATCAAACTTTATGGAAAATTCCATTGGTCCTAAAAGGTTTAACACATAGTGAATGAGGTTCTTATTCATCATAAAGGAGTTTATTCTGACATTTTGATCAGCCACCATTACCACGAGTGAGTTAATTACGACAAACAGCGTTGACCCCGATGAGACGCCACATTTTGTGGCGTCTCATCTGGGTTTACGCTGTTTGTAAACGTCCCCATTTTGGGGATCATTTGCAGATTGCATTAAAGACATATGCGGCTATTTCCCATGCGCACCCTTTCCGCGTCTGGAAACAGGTAAAGTTGTCTGGGTCCTGTCTTTCGACCTTTCACGGATTCGGATCAACATAGCTTTCAGATATTCTTATGCCATGTCCGTGTTACGACATTTTATTGACAAAATAAAGTAATGAAAGTGTGTCCGAAATATGTATCGGCCTTTTATCAGAACTTATTTTCTCAGAACCAAAGACAGATATATGTAGCTCAGGCGAAATCAAACGCCTAACACAATCATCCTGGTTACAAATACGAATGTGGCCGAGTCTCTACTATTTGGACGGTTATTTAAAGCCGCGCACGACCTGACCCCGTGGCCTAGTGGATAGCGTGTCTGGCTACAAAGCCAAAGGACCAGGATCGAGTCCCGGGTGCGCACCTACTTTCAGTGTGCTTTTTTTTTCTTTTTTAACATTTTATGCTAAATTGCTTCATTTACTAGTAAAATGACATCATCCAAACGACCAAAATGGGCATTCCTGAACCTTTTGTATTGAATAACGCATGAAACCTATGGGGGTGGGGTTAAATTTGGCCCTCCCAAAAGAGAATTAGTTCGGTGACCCCAGATTTTTATCCATTTGTCTGAAAGGCAGTATGATAGTCCATGAAATAAAGATAAATTTTTAAGATTTTCAACATCAGATTTTTTAATATTATGATTTATTCTAAAAACAAATTCCAATTTTCGACGAATTGCCAAAATATATCATGCAGTATCTTGTCAAAACATGGGATAAAAACTAAACTTGCACATTTTCTAAAAGGTTTGAGGACATGGGCAGTAATTTAAGTTAAAAGAAAGAAGCTGGCTGAAGGTTACAACAGATTAAGCTCAATATTTAGGACTAGTGTTATTCTTTCATATTCTTAGAAAATTGGTCAAATACTGAAAACTTCCATATGACATAGTGAAAAAATAAGCACGGTGACATATCCTTTTTATTCATAAATGGGTAGCCCATGCATAAAACAAACTGTATGCAAAGGATTGAAAATATTTCAACATGGGAAGTATTTAGTAGCATATGTCCTTAATGACATTTCCACAAGTGGGTACTTCGATTTTTAAGTCAGCCACGCCCGAAATTCAAAAATAAGGGACCCTTGTTACTGATTTATTTTGCTTGATGGGATGATGACATTGCTTCTCAATAGTTCGTAAACCTGAACTCAAATCTCAGTGCAACCCCGTGTTCAATCATCTCCCGTATCACACTGGTAAATGTATACGTCGATTTGGTGGTATTTACGCGTATTGCCGGTACTTCATAGGCCGGAAGTGGTAGATATTGTTGTTAATACTATATAGAAGAACATGCCATATGCCTAAAGGACTATATACTTCAATCATTTTTAAGTATTCAGTATGTACATGGCGATTTATGTAAGCATTTAGGAATAGATTCGAGTACCGATCATCCAGATCGGTACTCGAATCTATTTCTAAATGCTTACATATATCGATATATCGTCATGTGCATGCTGAATACTTAAAAAATGATCTAATTCTATAGTCCTTTAGGCATGTGGCATGTTTTTCTTTATAGTATTAACACCAATATCTACCACTTACGGTCTATGGAGTACCGGCAATACGCGTAAATACCACCAAATCGACGTATACATTTACCAGTGTGCGTATGCCCGACAGCTGTCGTTCAGGTGTTGCTGCACGTCGAGGTCAAATTAAAAAACACCTCAAAAGGAAATACAAGGGCTCCCTTATTTTTGGTTCTTTGTATATACACAGTGGCAAAGGCTAATTTGCTTTTGTTTGCTTTATCATTTTTTTACCGGGCCGCGTATCGCAGTCGGTGACGTGTCTGGCTACAGATGCGAAGCTGACTGCAGATCCAGGGGTCGCGAATTCGATCCCGGCCCGGTCCAATACTTTCGTGGATTGATCATGAAATAATTTCTACGGTCATTCTCCTTCCTTCCGCTGAATCATTCATGAAGGGTTGTTGTCAGTTACAAGCGAAAGTATGTGCAAGAATTACTGGTTAACCGCTTGTTAAAGCTTGCCAAGGAAAAAAAGTGTGGTTAGGTGAAATGACAGCCCCGCTATGACCATAGTTGTTGACTTGGGACGTAAAGCAACAAAACAAACAAAACAATAATTAGCTTTTAAAGGTTCATGTTCTCGTACTATGATATGTGAAAAAGAAAGAAACACTTTTGCACAAGTTACATATTTTGTTCATTCCCTGCGTGATAGCAATGCCTTACTGTTGGGAACTAATGTTGCGATTATACGGTGATTTAAGAGCAAACATTAGCTATGTTTATGTACTTATAAACACAAAGCGACCATCGAAGGCTCAGGCTGCGCGTTCGCGTAATTTCGCAAGAACCTTCGTTGCTCGTACAGGCTTCAGTAAGGAAGATATATGTTAACCGGATATCCGGTTACGCACGTTGTTAAACAATTGAAGGATACACCCTTTTGAAACGATTTTTATCTTCTGGTGGCAACTTTTGCAAACAGTTTAGACACAGGTCAGTCGGGCCTGATCTGGATCCAAACTGTTTTGATTGATACTCTTGGTGGTATTTATGATACAATGTTTTGAAAAAAATGCACAAACAAAGAAATCAGCAGACAGAAAACAGAATGCAAAATCACACGCTACAGCTAAAATTTAAATTCATCAGTTGCATTCGTACTTAAAATAACAATGCATTGTACATCATTCGTCACTAAATACAGTGACAGGGGCGGATCCAGGATTTCTGGAAAGGGGGGTCATATATATAAAGGTGTGGGGTTCACTTGGCTGATTTTATCTCATTTCCTTTAAATGGTCAAAAATCATTTTACTTAAGCGGCCATTTTTGTTTCTATAGCAATGGTCAAAGTTAATTATTGGTTAAATAAATGCCAGACTTTTACATTTGGGTTATTCTTCAAATAACCTTTCAGAAGAAATTGGCGAAAAGTAGCTTTCAGTTTATGGCTACAGAGGGGCCAAATTAACCCCTTAATGCACGTAGCTCTGTTGTCTTAAGTGATGAAAACTTCCAAAATACCAATCGTGCTTTAGATTTGTAATAAATGGATGGTTCAAAACATTAGGATAAACTATTGGTAGGGTATAGTCGGGTAAATTCGGACATCAAGTAAATTCGGACACACATTTGCAAACAGTGTAAATCCAGATGAGACGGCTCTTTATCAGGATTTTCACTGTTTGCTTAGTGTATTTAATTTTTCTTTTAATCTTTCAAATATAAAAGAAACAAGGTCGCTGTCCAAATTTAGACGACTGTCCGAATTTACCCGACTTTACCCTAGTTTTCACTTCATATAAGGGGAAATCCTGCATACTCTTTCTGTACTAATGGTTTCTTCCTTCTGGTTTGATACAATAAACTTGTGATGGCCCATTGCTTATATCAAGGGGTCACAGGTAATATTTTCCAAATAAAATTGTATTTCTTTCTTAGCAAAAAGTGTAGACCCTGATGAAATGCCGCATAAGGCGGCATTTCATCTAGGTCTTCACTGTTTTCCAAAGTACGCATTTTTGAGTTACTTGTACAGAAAGGGTTATTATGTTCATTATGTGTATAAAATTTTATAATTTTTATATTACAATTGTTAAATAGGAAAGATAGAGAAAATAATAGAAAATGTTTCAAAATTGTGTTTTGCATTTTTCTTTCCCTGTTGAAATTATCCAGCATTGCAATTTATAACAGGGATATCCACGACTGTCATCCAGTTTGAGAATGTAAGGACTACACGTATAGGTTATACTATTTTATGGATGGGTTAAGGAACATAAGGAGCTGAACCCAAATTGTATATTTCACACAGTATGTAAACTGAAATAAACATCCTGTACCCGTTCCTCCTAGCTCTCGCCTTATACATTATGAATTACAGCACTCGTGCGTGACCAGTTGTCGGAAATCGTGTGGTGAGAGTTGTTGGTACAGCTGTAATTGCAAGGGCCCACCTATTAAAAATCATTTTTCCATAGATCTTAGCAACTGTTACAGTTACAACCATATAATCATGTATACATGTGATTGCCAATTCCACTAAAAACCGTGCAATCTGGCATTTAAGCTCGTTTACGACACAGAACGGCTCTGATTGAGAGCAAGTCGTTTTTTAACAAAGCAAAATGCAAAGGAGGAAACCGTTAAAATCCTGGAATAAAACGGAATAAAATAGATAAAATGGCTTTTCTTACCTTGTTTGAATGTGTATTGTCTGTATCGCTAACAATATAAATCGAAACGAGTACATGTACCTAAATACACGCATTTTTCCGACTACTGGTTACGCACGAGTGCTGTAATTCATGTTTAAAAGGCGAAGGCTAGGAGGAACGGGTACAGGATGTTTATCTCAGTTTACATACTGTGTTTCATAATCATACAAAACAAAATATAAGTATATGCTTTGCTTTGTGTATGTTGTGGAGTATATGGAGTACATACGAGTGGGCGGAGCCCCCACCCCCCCCCTCCACCCGCGCCTGTACGCATCACATAATACAACATACTTAGCATTGAACCAGCTGTTTCCATTGATTCTGTGTTCAGTTCTTGGAACAAACATTTTGAAACATTTGAGACTATGATCAGGAAAATGCGTCCATATGTGGGCCTCGACGCGAGAAAACCTATCTTCGGGGTGTTGCGAACTACAAGGTCGCAGACCAGCCAGTGCATCCGCACAGTCTGATCAGCGCCTTTGTTTTTCGCTTTTTGGAAAGTGTCATATCCAAGCTTGTTACAGGCGAAATTTCAACTTTCTAGCTAGTCTCTGTAGCTGAGCAGGCTGGTTTGAATCTCACTTTTTCGGAAACCCCGAAGATAGTTTTTTTCGCGGCCCAATTATAATTTAATCTTTTTTTTTTGAGACAGGAAATGCCATAATCACAGACCACAAAACAAAAGTGACAACCTACGGCACCTAAGGCAGAGACGCAGATAAGAAATAGCAACATAATGTCATTTTAGCCAAAACACAACCAAAAGTAAAGCAACCAGCTTTGTTGAACCGCAATTCCATACATCGTAAATGAGCCAGTGCATGAAATTTCCAACAATTTCACATTTTGACAAGTGGAGACTCAGATGAGCCTGTGCAGCCTCCTTTTAAGCTTAGAAACTCCAAATGACACTCGGTCAGTAGCTTAACAATCATAGAATGCTCAAGCGACAAGCAAAGGCTCTGATCAGGCTGCGCGTATGCGCAGGCTGGTCTGAGGCTTTGCTGGTCGCACATACCAAATTGTTGGAAATCTCATGCACTGGCTCAAATTTTACATCATTTGAAGAGTTGGTACCAATACGTTACTTTTGGCAAATGCGAAATTTACATAGGGTCAATTTCGATAATTTTTTGGGCTAAAATTTGTGCTCAAAATTCACCTTTTTTTAATGTTTTTTAACGTGTAAAGAAATGGTACAAATTCCCACACGTGCGAAGAATCGTTACCAAATCCTCACATCTGTGAAAAATTGGTATCAAATCGTCACAAAGTAATTGGTATCGAATGCTCACACGTGTGAAGAACTGGAACCAATTATCGCATATGTGAAAAAGTAAGTGAGTATGCTCAGTTAATACCATAATCACACACTGCAGACCAACCCGCGGCACCGCCGAGGAAGAGCCACAGAACATTTAAAGTAACAAGACATCCGAAAGACAATAAAAGCAAAGCAACCAGCTCTCTCTCTCTCTCTCTCATCCTCGTCAAGATGATTGCAAAATTAGAATGGACATAAAGTAATACATACAAGACAAAGACCAACACAGAATCCCCACAAACAATGGGAGGTACATAAAACAAAAAATCAACAACAACTGAGAACCACCGTCTTAGAACGGACAGCAGCCTAAGCTCTTAAATGCATTTTACATGTACTGGCGCCAAATCTTCGCCCTAGATTCCGTAGTTGTTAAAGCACAAGAATGTTTAGCTCGCATGGAGGCTTCCTAACTAACGCAATGCACTATCACAGAGAAACAATTTTATCATATGACGTCGCGTCTTGGAGTAAAATAACGCCATGCAATAAAATCGATAAACCACTAGTGGTTTATAGATTTACGGGAAACGTTATGACGTCCATAACAACGTTGCGCACATAATGACAAAATTATAACGTTTTTACGCCAGAAATCAGATTTCAAAGTATTTGTCATATGATAAATAGAATCTAACATTCGTGCTCTTGTATTATTGAATTTATTAAAATCGTTGCGAAAAAGAGATAAAATGCTCGGCAAGCCTCGCATTTTATCTTTTCCCCAACTCGTTTAATAAATTCAATAAAACATGAGCACTCATGTTAGATCCTCTATTTATCAAATTAACATACAATGATGAAACAAAGACACGGCTAGTCAGAGCTAAAGAAAACCTCAAGTTGAGCTACGGTGGGCCCAGCAAAAGACAAACATCAGGCAAATTACCGATTGACAAAGATTTTAATTCAATGAATCTCACCAAACCATATCGTACCGAGAACTTTTTGATCAGACCTCGTACATGTAGTTTGTATTGTCCGTTTTATTTCGAGTGAAAGGTTCGTACGAAAAATCGAATACAATTTATTAGACGTATTCTGTACAGTTTCTAGTGTATACACTTGGGGCTTTATTCATGAGACAGACTGGTATATTTACATTTTCAATGCAAGCGTTTAATGAATGCAGAATTTTGCAAACGTTCATAGCCTCATGAACTACATAAAATTTGATTGACAGATGCCAAGCTCACTTGCAATTCGCTTCGAACATCGAATTCATTCGCCAGATGTGACACTGGTGTTGTGATTGAGAGCGAGCCACACCTGCTGAGTTGTATGTGCAAAACAAGCTTCTTATTTGCTCCATTGGCCGTCCGTGTTCACACTGGCTGTTTCGCTTTTCCGTTTTGCACTCCAACAAAACCGTTAATACGATTTAATATTAAATACAAAATTGTTTTATCTCCTAAATTATAATGACTTCTCGTATTAGTTATTTATAATGAAATGTGAATATAAGTAATAAATTCAATTTTTGGAAGGTTCATGGAATCATGAGTATTTCGGGTCTCTGCAAGAGACCCCGACGTATTCATGACTCCATGAACCTTCCAAAAGTCGAATTCATTTCTTAAATGAACCCTTTCTAGATAGGTTCAACTGTATATTTGAATACCTGTTCAAATTTTAAACGATGAATCCCCCTACCCCCGTTCCAGACATACTCTAAAATTAAGAACCCTTCTGTTGGCAAGTCCCTACCCACTCATACATAGTGGTTAATACTGGTATGTATTTCAGATTATTGTTTTTACATTACAGTCAAACCTGTCTTAAGCGGCCACTGAAAAAGCCTTTGAAGACCAAAATTGGTTTTCAAGAGAGCATTCTGCAATACTTTCGACCTTCATCTAGCCATTCGTCTTTAAGGCCTTTGTTGTGTCTTTTTTGAGTGACCGCTTAAGACAGGTTTTACTGTACTCAAAATTAAAACATTTAGAGAACGAGAATCAACTATATTATAATTTATTGGCAAGACATGCTCAGCTAATTAACAGTACATAATTTAAAAGACCATGATCGTTATCTTCTAATCTACTACTCTAGGCTTCATTTGCCTTCTTGCAGTTCTTTGCGGCCTAGTGATCATCTGCGAGAAGAAACTGGTGCAATACTTTACTGTATTGATTTCTGATCTTTGCCCTTTACTTACTTACTTTTATATCCCTACACAAACAATTGATTTTGCCTTACGAGCCAATTACTTGAGCTAGACATATTATTATGCTTCCACATTATCGTAGTATAAGATAGAATGAGCTACAAAACGAAGCGCGCTGCTTGATCCTGTTATCGCGTTGAACCTGTGTGAAAAAAAACAAACAAACACCAATCTAAGTTCCATCCCCCGTGGAGTGATATGCAATCGTTGCTGTATGTTATAACTAATGGTTACTAAAAGATCCAAAATATTATTTTTATATTGCATGAATACGAAGATAATCACACCATCTTAGCTATTGAACATGTGAGGGATACCGATTTGAATAAGTCTTCGGACTTCCTTCTGAATCCCGTTTGTATAATGCTTATACATATCATAGCTATTTTGCTTTGCAAGTATTTATGTATTGTACAAATGAAATAAAGTTTAAACTAATCTAGTACCGTACGTTTGCCACTATAAGATTGAGATTTTTTTAAAAAACAATTATGGAAATCTTGATTGACATTAACAGTAGCCAAACTCAGTATCGATAAGAGGATATAAGGCCAATTCCGAGTGATGATCGATCGTACACTCGTTAAAACATAAAATAGTATGCCATTAATTTACAACTGAAATTACCAGGTTAGCGAAATGGTAGTTCTTAAAATCAAATTTGATGATTCAGCTGTGACCAGCTGCCATATAAATAGACAATTTGCCATATAGTGACATGTATAAACATTTAATTGGTAGCTAGACATGATGTAAAGGGCATGTTACTTAAGTGTTAATTTCAAAATGGCTTTCCTTATATTTTTTTCAGCATCATGTGTTGCTGATACGCGTTGGAAGTGTCTCATAGAAGCAATTCCAACATGTACAGACAAAAAGCACAAGTTTAATGGATTAGAGATTGTACATCATAATCATCATAATCCATCTTGTTTCACAAACTTCCCAATTATTTTATTGTTTTAGTGAAATAATCATGAAGTGAAAATTTTTGATGTAGTTTGGTATACCAATTGATTACCAAAAATATGATGCAATTTTAAGTTATTGGCAGTTTATTTTGTATTTCATTGACATGAAATCATGCGCGGATCCAGAAAGTTTAGTCAGAGGTGGTTCAACAACGATTTTTTAAGTTGATGAGAGGAGAGGGTCCAAGTACCACTTAAAGCGGGCCAAAATCGGCCCGCGAGCGAAACGCCATTTAAATGGCATTTCGCTGGCGGGTCGATGATGACCCAATATTGAATGCTGGCTTGGTAGCTTTGTGATTTTTCAGGGGATCCGGACCAGTATTGCTAAGAAACCTAACACCCTGTCTCCCACTCTGGATCAGCGCATGTGAAATGCTATATAATAATGGTAGTTGTGCTGTTGTTAATAGACACGCAATTAGGTAAGAGCCGTTTTTTCTTAATTCTTTATTAAAATGTTGTGGATGCTCATGTGAACACTTACAACAAGTACTTTCTCGAGAAATAAAACAAAGGGCTTTATTTCAAATACAGTCGGATCTAGTTAAAACGAAGTCCTTGGGACTAGAGTTTTATTTCGAATTATCAGTAGTTCGAATTATAGGGAGGTAGACATTAAAATATACACCCCCAAAAATAAAACGTATTATAATAGACATTTATTAACAATATTTGTGTTTTAACCACAACAGAATCTAGGGCAAAGAATTGGTACAAGCAAAATGCATTTAAGCCCCCAGATGCTTAGGCTATTGTCCGTTCTAGAGCAGCGGTCCTGTGTTGTTATTGATTCATTGTTTATTGTTGCTCCAATTGCTAGTAGTGTTGTTATTGATTCATTGTTTATTGTTGCTCCAATTGCTAGTAGTGTTGTTATTGATTCATTGTTTATTGTTGCTCCAATTGTTAGTAGTGTTGTTATTGATTCATTGTTTATTGTTGCTCCAATTGTTAGTAGTGTTGTTATTGATTCATTGTTTATTGTTGCTCCAATTGCTAGTAGTGTTCTTATTGATTCATTGTTTATTGATGCTCCAATGATTAGTCCTTGTTTTGTTATTCAGTACTTTGTCTCCTTCTAGTTTTGCAATGGAGAGAGAGAGAGAGAGAGAGAGAGAGAGAGAGAGAGATGGTTGCTTTACTTTAATTGTCTTCCTGATGTATTGTGTGCTGTGGCTCTTCCTCACGGTGCTATGGGTTGGTCTGCAGTGTGTGATTGTGGTATTTCCTGATCATACGCACTTGCTTGTTGTTGTTTTTTTTTTTTTTTTTTTTGTTTTAAAAAAGAGCATAGTTAGGTCCTTTTCTATGAAATCAGTGTATCCCTTTATTTCGGATTTGCGAGTATTTCGAAAAATCGCAGTTCGAGTTTTCGATAGTAAAAATGTCTAAGATATCTTTCCGACTTTAAGCTGATACATGTAATATACGGAAAAATCCACTTACAAGTCATTTTCCTGTCATACCGGACTGCTTGTACGAAGGCGTACAGAACAGTCACTATGCCAGTTTACAGTAAGTGTAATTTTAATTTCTAATTATTAACCCATTTAATTAAGCCGAATATCAAATGGACACGTCCATTTCGGTTTTAAGAATTGTTGGGTGGTATTTTTTAAAGTTTTTATTCGAATTCTAATAGAACATCATGTAAGCAAACAGTGGAGAACCTGATCAGATCTGCGGTGTTTGGTCTGGTTCTGTGATGTTTGCCGATGTCCCATAAAAATAGCTCTAGGCTTATATGGGTTAAAAGTTGATGTTCTGTGGCGAACACATGTTAAGAATTGGTACTCAATTTTCACAAATGTGAAGAATTGGTACCAAATCCCCACATGTAAAAAATGGTACCAAATTATAACAGATGTGAGTAATTGGTACTTAATCTTCACAGATGTCAATGACAGAATTTGTAATATCTAAACTCCAGCTGTTAAGTTTTTAGACTTAATTTTTCGCAATAACTTTTTTATCTTCAATTTTAGCAAAATGTGTTCGCGATGAAAGTTGTAAAGGAGAATTTCCGCCAACTTCTCCAAAGGTCTTGTGCTTTTGGCGCAAACAGATTTTTGTGTATATAGATGAAGATTTTGCAATAAATTGAATTCGTCCTAAATTAAGTCTTTTAATGACAGGTATAATTCGTAATAGGCGTGACAGAAAGGGGTAGTTTCAAAATATATTCGGAAGCGGTGCATATTCCCGTTCTTCAAAGGCTGTGTATAACATAAAACTGCCGTTAACATACTCAGAATTTACCGTGCATATGCAGAATCAACTTAAAGCAGGCTCATTTGTAGGAACAAATGCTGGGTAATCGCATGGCGTGCATTTTTCTCTTGTGCACGTGCTATGAAATGAACGGTTTTGAGATGACCCTACTAGCTTAACGCACGAGCGAATAAGGCGCGATTTCTATTATATTTAAACAAGCCATCCATCGCTTTAGTAATTGAATTAGGGCGGTGCAATGTAACTTTTTGACTGACATCTTGGACTTAGTTTATTTGCGCTTTGCTTAAAATAGTCAAAAAGTGCATCTAAGCACAGATTAACCTGCAGCATCTAGGATGTTGGAACCATTTGGAGAAGTTGGCGGAGATATTCCTGAATACTTTTCATCGCGAACACATTTGGCTAAAATTGAAGATAAAAAAGTTATTGCGAAAAATTAAGTCTAAAAACATAACAGCTGGAGTTTAGTCACATGTGAAAGATCCCATTTACCACAAGACTTCAGCTGGACCCAACGCGTTTCCTTTAGCTATGTCTTAGACTTATAAAGTCTGATGAGATGGGGTTTTTTTTGTATACATTTTCGCTCATATTGATCTATATCACGAAATATCCATATTCCTCTCAAATACTTTTCTCTTCTGCTATCTCATCGTAGATGTTGAGCCAGCATAAATTAAAATTCTGGACTGGAATACGGCAAAAGATAAGATGTGGAATGGTATTGGTTGGTATGGATTCATAGGTCCTACAACATCTACGACTGATATAAGTCTAGCTATGTCTTACAATTAGAGTAACCTGCTGGGAAAGGGCTTACCTGTCTTGGCTCTTGTGTGGGATGTTTTATTGTGTATTTATTACTTTTCCATGTGGTGTTCTGGGTCAGGTGTGGTGCTTGATTGTATCGATTCCTGATTATTGCCTTCGTTCTTACTTTTACAAGAATGACAACCATCGCTTTATTATAGAACATAAGTTGATTATATCCCTTTTTCTATATAGCAAAAATATACCAATTTCGTAACAAAGTCGGCCAGTTATCCGTCAATCCATCCGTGCTTCCGTCACGTTTCTTGCAAACGCATCTCCTCTTAAACTGTTGGACGTAGCAACCCCAAAATAGGTACATATGCCACATAATGTAGAGGGTACTGGGCGGCCTTTTACGTAAAGTTGACCTCAAGGTCAATGGTAATATACATGTGATATATTTAAGAAATAGAACAGCTATAGCAGTGAATTGTTGCGTAATCTATTTCGATTCTATCACGCAATAAACGACGAAAACATATGTGGAGTCTTCAGCTTCTTCCAATTTTCCGCCATTCCTCTGAACAATTCCAGCTGAGCCGCGGCATGAGATTTCCAACAATTTGACATTTTGACAAGTGTAGACTCGGACGAGCCTCTGCAGCCTCCTTTTGAGCTTAGAAACTCCACATGGTGTTCAGCCAGTAGCTTAACACTCATAGAATACTCAAGCACTAGCAAAGGCTCTGATCAGACTGCGCGTATGCGCAGGCTGATCTGAGGCTTTGCTGGTCGCACATGCCAAATTGTTGGAAATCTCATGCACTGGCTCAGCTAATAGTTGGACCGTGTCGTATACGTTTACATGTATTTGTCAAAACGACGTTACATGTCGTAGCGTATCTATGAAGAAAGTCATGAAGCTACTTGCATTCATATTTGAACAATCCTCGTATTCGTTTTATTTGTGAAGAACTGGTTCGATTTTTCTCAGATGTGAAGAATGTACCCGATTTTCACAAATGAGAAGAATTGGTACTCAATTTTCACAAATATGAAGAATCGGTACCAAATCCTCACATGTGAAAAATTGGTACCAAATTATCATAGGTGTGAATAATTGGTACTTAATCTTAACAGATGTCAATTACAAAATTTGTAATATCTAGTCACATGTTTAAGATTCTATTAATCTTTTGAGCGTCTTCCTTCATGATTTTGAATGACAGAGCGGACATAATTTAGTGTAGGCCCCTGTGTCGAAATTTGGACTCCCGTGTGCATTTTATGGTAAAAGTGATTCTTATCGATTTTCAACTAGAAAAATATATGAAGTGTAAGGAAAAATGTTTACATTTTTCTTGCAGTATTGACGTCACAGTGACGTCACAAAATGGGGTAACGTCTTTTTACATGAGTCAAAGAGCTTATCGGTTTTTTGTTGCTTGTTGCGTTGAAATGGTTAGAAAATGTCTATGGAAACACAAAAATGAAAATTTTATTTAATATGGACTCGTCGACGATTTGACTCCAGTATGCAGGAAAAAATATATTGCGTACATAAATATAATTCTGGAAATTTGCGTGTGTTAGCTCTCTGGCGGTTGGGGATGTTTGGCTGTCAAAGCGTGCTATCTACGTTACCGGACACATTTAGATTAGCCAACATTCATGTAATATACAAGAACATTTCATTCCTTACAGATATTTATGTTTGTAAAAATTAGTGCGGCCCATTATAATGTCATTTATGTTACTTTTAAACTACTCCCTATATATCATTGGAATTCTGTTAAATAATATCATTTGATAAGCTTCTCAGTTAGCTATCATGTTTTAAATACATGTTGCAAAAGACAAGTAATGGAACATTTTATAACTGCAAACAGCTTATTTCTATCAAAATTGCTTTAATAGTTATAAAGTGTTAAATATGATGACCACTAATAAAACGTTGAATAAGGTCAGAATATTTTACCCTATAATTTAGCATGAAATTCTATATGAAAACCTCAAAATATCATATATGAGCATTCTGTAGGTAAGTAAGAGTAAAAGTGCTATAGCCAACAACCTTCCTGGTGTAAAATATTATTTTGTAGCTTGAATGGCATTATGTAACGTATATAACAACTTTCAAAACTTTTTATATACATTGCTTTTATCCCCATATTATACGTCATAGGATATTTTATTTCATCTCAAAACTGACTGTGCTTGATAGATAAATATATATCAAGACACCAGTCGGTCTGAAAAAAGGATTTATTAGTTTGTATTAAGTTCCTATTTATTATTCATGTACATTTACATAAGCAAAATAGTATACTTATTTGAACTTTTTATATCTACAAAAATGATTCGCCCAAAATTTTAGATTTTAAAACTCATAAACAAAGCAAGTCACACTACTTAGAATGATACCGTCCAATTTTTTCTGTCAAATTAGTCAAAATAACATATATTACCATATAAAATATATCATAAGGCCATATGTTTATCAAAACATGTTGCGAAAGACGATATATAAAAGCCAGAAAAGCTAATATATTATGCTAATTTTAGAGTTTTGTAATATTTATATGTTGTTATAGTGGTGAGTTTTATTTTATGGCAATAGTCACATTATATACGATCATATACAAGGAAATAGGTCAGTTGCTACTTCAATACTAATTTAATTAAAGAGTTTTTCAGCAAAAATTATGTCTGGCAAAATTTTAACAGGTGACATTCAAGTTATTGAAAAATAGGTTTTACAATGTTGTAAGATTGCTGGATAAAAATATAAAAAAAAATAATTCAAGATATCAGATCCGATTTATTTTTAGCAATAAATGTTTATTTACCTGATGCTGATTTCCACAAAACAGAATGTAACGTTGACAAAATATTACAGGAACCTTACAAACATGGTAAAACGCAATAATTAATAACAAAGTTTAACATGTATATGTGTACTTAACATTAGAACGCTTTTTTATAATTCATCAATGAATGTTTGGACTAGCACATGCAATGTTCGCTCTTATAACACACTGGCAAATGCATTGTTTAATCACTCACGATGATGCAGAAGGGCATGTGTTCTTAAATTTGGTTTTAATCTACACCCTTTATCAAACAGAACAGATGATAAGTGTAATATGTCCTAAAAATTCTCTTGTAATACATTTTACCATCATAATCGGTATTCTTTTATCCCCTGACTGGACATTGCTCTGATATAAAGCAATAATAACCATAGGTATAGGCTTGGTGGTGTCATACCATTGGGAAAAATGTTACGCTTCCAAAGTATTTCAGTTTATTTGTTCAAAAGTCAATGATTACGGACTATTTAAAGGGGTACGTGCATTAAGGGGCAATTTCGGCCCCCTCTAGAGCAAAAAAATGAAAGTTGCTTTTCACCAATTTCATCTTATTGGTTTGATAGAAGAATAGCCCAAGTGTAAAATTCTGGCATTTATTTTACTTTTATCGGCTTAAAAAAAAGAAAACCTTTTATTATATTGTGTGCCGTGATAATTCTCATCATCTGTTAAAATACATTTTTGGTATATGCTTGTGCTCAATATTAGTTCCTCTGTTACATGCCTCAAATTTGCTCCAAAATGATCATTTTCCTATTTTCAGCCTATTTTGGCGGCCATTTTTGTTACCATAGCAACCGTAAAAGTCGAATCAATACCAGACCTTTACACTTTGGCTATTGTTCTAATAAACTAATAAGAAGAAACTTGTGAAGAGCAACTTTTATTTTTTGACCTCATAGGGGGGCCAAAATAGCCTCTTAATGCACGTATCTCTTTTCAATTCTCTATTTCGACCTACGCTTGAATTGACCTACAATTTCACAAAACCTGATAAAGTTTCTGTTCCTAAATGGTATCAGCAGATTTGTTGTAACCAATAGCTGGCTTACACAATGTGTGATATATCTTACTAAGCTACTTAATGCTTGATATTATTGTGTTATCTAAAATGAGGTGTAGTCAGCGTCTTGTATATATCATTTCATGTATAAAAAGAGGCGAATATATGAGTGTCAGCGAGATAAAAGATATATCATTTATTAAGCATTCAAGAAAATAATGTTTTTTTACATTTGATAAAAAACACAAACTTAAAAAAAATACGTTGTATGTAATTTAGGTCCAAATTTCATTCTTTTAATCATCCATGCGTTGTTGGTATTTTACTTAAATGGCAGTTAAATAGCAATAAATAGCCCACTAGCAGTGTAAGCTGATATAGGCTCTTTTTAGCTTTAAAATGTATTTAAAAGAAAGTAACGTATATAAAGGTAATAACAGGTACTTCTACTTTGATAACATCATATTGTAGGCATGTGCTTACAATTAGAAAGTCGACATGTAAGAAAAAGGAGTAATTTAATAAGATTTCCAATTATTTTTACAGTAACAGAGAAAAAGGTTGCTATTATACAATTGTTGACTATTGAGGCATTGGACATGATTGATATCGACCTGAGAGTACTAATATTTACCAAGGCGGAGCCGAGGTCAATATTGGTATTCTCAGGTCGATATCACATCATGTCCAATGCCTCAATAGTCAACAATTGTTTTATTATATAATTTCTCTAGGCAAAAAAAAAGCAATAACAACAACAACAACAAAATCTTAGCTATAGACTATGTCTTGGACAGTCTTGAATTTCTTTTTTTACATGATGACTAATTGATTTCATTCAGTTAAAAGAGGAAAGAATGCATATTTTATTTGTACCGAGAAGATCCAGATTAAATGCCGCATAATGTGGCATTTCATCAGAGTCTACACTGTTTGTTACGACAAAAAAGATCTTCAGGGAAAAAACTGCAATTTTGTTTAAACATTAAAACCTGTGACCCCTTGAATTATACAATGGACCATTCCAAGTTTATTGCATCAATCCAGAAGGAAGAATTCATTAGTTATAAAGAGTTCTGCTAATTACTATATTCAACAGCAAAGTCTAAATTACATGTATATGATGAAACACCAAATCTTGTGAATTTCATGCTGCTGTCACTCACTGAATCGTAGTTACAGCAAATCATGCAAGTTTCATGCTGAAAGCACACCTGTTATGAAAAGTTTCTATGAAGTCTATTTTTAGTAACTAATATTGAATGGGAAAAACCAGCAGCCCAGTAGATATGTAGTTTTATGGACTCGAATGGATAGGCATCTGGGCCAATCAAAAGATGTCTATTTATAGGTTATATAATAATGTATGGTATCGCCCTAACCGCTAAAGAGTTAATATACCTTATTTTGATGCTTAATTGATGTAGTTTGAGAAAATGATAGTGTACAAAGTAAGAAAGAAAACAAAGATCAGGAATCGATACAATTAAGAACCACACCTGACCTGACCCAGGACACCACATGGAAAAGTGACAAAAACACAAGAAAACTTCAAATACAAGCGAGCCACGAGGTCAGCCCTTTCCAAGCAGGTGGCCACAAGGCTGTAATGAGCAGACAAAAATATGACAAACACGAAACATAAATAACAAAAATGATCCACAGACGAAAGACCGCCTTGGAATGGTCAGTAAAAATATTTTTTCCTGGCGGGCATAAACTAGTTTCACAAAGCAAGAAAGAGGACAAAGATCAGGAATCGATACAATCAAAACCCCATATGAGGTATTTTGACAGCCCAATGTCTACATTAAATAGTAATAACTGTAAAATATGTGTATTGTATATGCATACTGTTTGTTTTCCTTCTTTTAAAAATGTTTAAGGCTATCAGCATGTTGCTAAATAAGGGTTCAGTATCAGTATGTATTTGCAAAGTAGAATTTGAAACTATAATGGGGTAACGTAGTTAACATGGCTATCTGTTGTAGGTCAAAGGGCTTACGTGTGTCATTATGCATGTTATATTATGTAGTTACAAACAATTACTGTAAATTCGGAAATTTTCGCGAGGTTTTTATTTTCGCGAAACTTCGCATATGCGAAATTTCGTGAAAATAAAATCATCGCGATTTCGCGCAATTATTCTTTCGTTTACTGATATATGTATTTTGCCCTAGTCGCGAATTTTTAACGTCGCAAATATGACTTTGAACGCTTTTCGCGAAAATAAAATTCTCGCGAAAATTTCCGAATTTACAGTATAATCAACAATATTGCTTGTGCTGTGTGGGGAGTAGGATATAGTCTCTATTAGCGATCTAATGCCATTTTAGCTTTCACTATATTAGACTTTTCCTTTTGGTACTGGTGTCATTTTTTGTACAGACATCATTTTGAAGTAAATGTAACACCTTTAAAATTCTGAGTCAGGGTCTTTGCTCCAAAATCAACAAGTCGACAGTAATATAGCCATAAATGATCAAACAGTACATGTTTATGCCAGCTGGAAATCATAGCACTCCACTTTCAAGCATTTAATAAGCTGAAAAGGGCTACGTCACTTTGTTACGTCACTGTGACGTTAAAATGTTAAGAAACAAATGTAAACATTTTTTTTCTTATTAAGGATATATTTTCTACAAGAAATTGTATGTTTGGCACTTTTACCAAAAATGCACACGGAATTACACAGCGGCATACACTAATTGTGTAACAGGTGAGACTGGCCAAACCAATATGGCTCTCAGGAACATGATTCATTATATACAAACAAGAGGGTCTTCGAGCCAGGGGTCGCTCGCCAGAGAATGACTAATTATAAGGGTATAGCAAAGCATAGCTCCTCTATGATGTTTCATAGATCAGCAGTTTCATTATAAACCTTTACATGGAAAGTGTCCATTTGTTATGTTGACAAAATTAACAGGATGTTGTCACTCTGGGCAGGGCCATTTTTTGTGTGGCTCCAATGGTCATATTGTGAACAAACATAGTAGAGGTCTACTAGCTGATGCTTCATACCAAATATCAAGGCTCTAGACCAAGTGATTTCAGAGAAGAAGTGTTTCTCCCTTACTAGGCCTTGATATTTCAGATAATAAAAAAGCTTCATCCATATTGACATAGGAAAAACGTCCCACGCCACCTGGTGGTCATATATTTAAACCAATCAAAATAATTTGAACCATTTTGGTAGAGGGTGTCCCACGGACCATTTGTACCAAATTATTTTGAAATCTGTCCAGAAGTTTTTGACAAGATTTTAGAGTGTTTCTTTTGGTTGCCATGCCAACCAGATATCTACATAAAGTGGAAATCTTTGACAGAGTTGAAAGGGGACCGATAAAACCTGTGATGATTGGTGAAATTTCGCCCAGTGGTTTAGGAGGTAGATATTGTTGACTTACGACGGAAGGACGGACGGGTGGCTGACAGGACTGACTGACGGACGACGAACATCCTATAACCACAATTGGAGCTGAAAAAAGGGACCACCATCCAAAGATATATGAAATTGAAGGTGACTGAATCTAGCTCTCCTTTAAGCTATATACAAGCCGCATCATGAGAAAATCAGCTCTGTTACTACACAGGCGGATCAGAGCCTATGTTTCTTTGCTACACTGATTGAAAATTTATCAGTTACCTCTCATATCAACTATATTGTTGCGCGTTGCCTGATAAACGTTGTCTATCTCACGGCATGTTGCCTTTATCAGGTCATGATGACGTTGCACTTTTTGAATGACGTCGCTAATGACGCAGAATTAACACAAAAATCGAAAACGACGTCATAATCGCTAGTTTGAAGAGTGAAACAATGGAGTAAACTGATAAATAGAATACCAGGTTCGCGTCTTTTGATATCAAGTTTACCAGGCTCAGATTTGAGAACGCATGTTGAATCGCTCGGCAAGCCTCGCGATGTCAACAAGCGTTCTCAAAGCCTTGCCTGGTAAACTTGATATCAAAAGACACTCACCTAGTATTCTCTATTTACCTGCACTGATTGAAAAATCTGCAAAGAATCTCAATCTAAGTGTTCGTTTCTGTATCTACATGGACGCAAGCTGGCGAATCTGGAGCATGCATTCCAAAGAAACAATTGCTCGCGACGCGGCTCATATAAATGATTTGAACTTGAATATTCCAACTCGTGTTTTTGATGTTCAACGGTAAAACTTATGGAATTATATATATCATATGACGTCGCGTCTGGGAGTGAAAAACGCCATGCAATAAAATCGACAAACCACTATTATTGCATAAAAAGCCGCGTCGCATGCTATTAACAGACATGTATTAACCGGCAAAACCCCATGTATTAATCAGGCAATTTACGTGCTGTTGATGCACGGCTTTTGTACTTTACATAAACGCATTCTAGGCCGTCACAAAATTGACGTCATCAACAATAACGTGCATAGAAATGAATTAAATTTGGTGACGTTAGGATGAAGAAGTCTTTGCTCTGGAACAGGCGTTTTCAAAGCCTACGGATCCTTCATGCTTTTGCGCATCATTATAGTAGTACAAAAATGAACTTTTCGATGTGTTTTTCCAAAGCTTTCAAGTGATAAAATGATACAATAGTGGACTAGTACAAATAAGGATTGACTAACGACTAAGACTAAAGTTTATGACTAAGGAATGGTGGCGGGTTCAACTTATATATAACAACATTTTAAAACACAACAAATTTGCTACATCTCCAGCTTCTGCTCGTGTAAATAAGAGCCCAAACCTCAGTATCATTAGTTTAGTGCATTTCTTAAATAAATTTTCATGTTTATTCGTAATTTTGATTGAAACAAATATTAATGGAAACTAGATCCGCCTTGCTTAGAAAATTATTCATGCGCATACAATGACGTATATTCACTGTTATGGATAGTTGTACTCGTCTAAAGTTACCAACATGTTCAAAATAAGAAAACGAAGTGAGAGACGAACAATACAACAGACTCTGTGGTCTAGTGGTTAGAACAGCTGACTCATATACGTGTGGTCGCTGGTTCGATTCCAACCTAACATCTTTTTTTCTCATTTTTTGTTTGGTTTTGGAGCTTTACGTGCATGTCAACAAAATTTTAGTAAAGTCGGTACGATTTCCTGTTTTCATAGGTTGAACCAGTAGTAAGCAGTGGATAAAGTGTGTAATGGTGACTGCGCTGGCGGTGAGTCTCGAAGTGGCATTAGGCTCAAGTTTTTGTTCTTTCACTGGGACTGTAGAATGTGCCGATGTACATGTAGTCCCAAAATGATGTTTTATATGATATCACATGATAACATTATATAGTTTTAGAAACACTGGTGGGGCCGCTGGTGTAATCTTCAATGTGCTTGACTGCGAATTCAGAAACCCCGTTTTGGTAGAAATTCGTTCTAAAAATAGTTCGTATGGTTATCCTTTCCCCTCCGCTGTCTCATTTAGAGCAACTATCAGTTTCTTTCGGAAGAGTGGGCACTCAATATTGATAAACTATGGAACAGTGTAGATCGGTTAATCCATTTATGCCTACTAGAGTCTTAAATCCATTTAAACTGACTGATCGATCTGTAATTATAGGGTCTTTACTTTTGTTTTATCACTTTACAGAAATTGTTGTATCATTTAAGCAAACCGTGAAGACCCTTATCAGACATTATTTCATTCACCATCTGCCTTGTGTCTACGTTGGATCTGCACTGTTTGTCAAATTCCTTTATATGGGTGCTAGGCCTTATTGGGCTTTTAAAATGACTGTGTTCAAATAATGTTGAAATGCCTGTTTTGTCTGCGCTGATGGTTTACTCATCAGTCAACAATCTTTCAGTCATATCGGGACGTTTCATGAATTTTTGGGTTAAACCAGTTCTAAGCAGAACATATAAAGTGTCTTGCTAAAGGACACAACACATTGGCCCCGGTGAGTCTCGAACAAGTGGCCATTCAGATACCACTCTTGGTTATATCGGCGATCTGCAGTTAAAACTATTCAATTTATGAGAAGTCCCAAGGGAAATATATACCACCTGACTCGGCCAAAATCCAGAGGGTAGTGTATTTGAGCTTCAACCCACAAACGTCTCCGCAATAACATCTTCAGCCAAAACCCCAAATCAAGCTGAAACCGTCCAAATAAACACTCGGGCGGCGACACCGATATGGGCGGGAACCCCACTATTCCTGACATGCACCCCCTTTGATTAATGATTGCCAGGCTGTTATAAAGGCAATAGAAATAAGGTTACAGAAGCCTATTTCTGCATTCCCTGCAGCTCTGAACAGCTGAGATCCCACTACACCAACACGACTCTGGCTGTACAAGAGCTCACATGCAGACTTCCCTTTCATTACTGCGTCTGTCAGACAGGGAGTCAAAACAGTCTCTGCACACCCGAAACCTGGGCCCAAACAGTGCCTTGTATACAACAGCCCTGGTCTCCATTGGACAAGTCAAGTTTAATCGAAGGAAACCCAGTGCACGCACAAACACAAACGCCGATACTATTTTTTATATGGTAGGCCGCGGAGTGACGTGTTTGTAAATGATTTTCGTTTATATGTTGGGTATGGAGATGCACACAAACACGTGAGTGCGTGTGTTTGTTAGAAGGGGAAGGGGAGGGGTTGAGATGGAGAACCCAGACTTAGACTGACCTTAGCAGTCGCTGAGAGTTATCGAAATATCGGTTATAGAAGTTGAATAATTAGCCTTCCTTTCGACTATGGTAATCCGGTTTCTTCAGTTTGTCAGATGCGGCTTTAAGCCATGACACTGACTCCATTTGACCTAAGCTGTTGATGGGAATTTACACACACACGCACGCACGCCCGCATGCATACCATCCGGTATGAGGTCACTTACATCTGGAAAGATCACCCTAAACATTTCATTAAAATGCAGTCTCACGGTTGTCGTGTAGCTGTCAGTGGTCTGTGTTTACTTCACGATGGCGAGGGTTAGCTTGTGGTCTATCATTGTATCATTTCCTGGTCATACTCACTTTTTTAGCCAAACACATATGACATTTTATACACACCTTGCCCTCACGTTTCCTTTTGTAGAAATAGCTCTTCACTCACTTAATTGGTTTGAGTGTAGGAAGTGTTAACAAAACGACCAAAGGACCTCGGGCAGTCTTAATGAAGGATTGCCCATAAAAATGACCAGAGAAAAGTTTCAAAGAAAATGCTATTTTTCTATGAAAAAGATAGTAGGTTCAATCCTCGACTTATCCACAAAAGCCGTTTTCTCATTGGACAAGTACCTATTGAAAAATATGGGCTGAAAACTCTGTTTTTGCTATTCAACATATAGAAAATAGAAAAAGTTTTACTGAAGTGCTTTCCCCCCCGTGACCAAACTAATCCTTTTGCATACAGTTGTAGTTTTACATTTTACACATAATATAAAAACGGCATGATTGGTCACGGGGGGAACGATGTCAAAATGCTCAAAAACACTTTATTATAAAACCTTATTAGAAATTTATTTTGTAAAAGACCTGTAGGTAAATGGCATGTATCAGGGCTTTAGTTATGAGTGCTTACAAAGTAATTAATTGTCTCATTTCTCAACCAAACCATATGTTGTGGGTACTCAAAAGAACCGTCGTAATGAGACGGTTCTTTTAAGCATCAAATTATAGATGAAATCTGATGTGTAAGAAAAATATTAACAATTTTACGCTCAACATCTGTGTTTATCTAGACTATGATTTATACACTATGCAGATATGATACACCTCAGTGCACAAGTCACCTGGATGAACTTTAAACATTACAGGTAATAGTCAAAAGTCATTGACAGCAGACTTCTTTAAATGAAACAATGTAATCTTCCAAACCCGAATTTTATGCAAACGCATCAATTTCGTCTCAAGTTTTTTGCCGCAAACATAATATTCACATGTATTTAGGTGAATACTCGACGAATCTTTGCCTCTGTGAAATAAAATTTGGTCACAAAAAATACCCCCACCCCCTAAACCCTAAATTCCTGGCATAATTATGCAATATTTTCAAAATATTTTAATTTTGCTAGGTGCACTAAATGTAAGGGTTTGATTTAAGCACAAAACTGTAGTTGTCAATTATGCATTATCCTAGCCACAGGCTGTCAAAATTTGGGCAGATTGAATAGGAAACTGTCCGAGGTCCTTATTCGCAGACATTAATATCCATTTATTTACTATTGGCTCCTAAATCCGTATTTTGGCAAACAGTGCAGACCCAGATGCGGCATTTGATCATAGTCTACACTGTTTGCTTAGAAAAAATCTATCGTCAGTGAAAGAATACATTTTTTTTCGAAAATATAACTTGTTTCCCCTCAATATATACAATTGTCCACCGTTAATTGCATTGAATTCCGCTAATATATCTAACTTCTGAATAATTATACTTAAACGCAAAAGAAACGCAACCGTTTTCAATCCACTTTTTCTTCCACATGGATCACATGAGGCTAATTTCTTAATTATATCCTGTATTCGTGCGCATTGAGTAATGATTTGCCGTAAAATGGTTTTGATCACGATTTTCATTCTGACGTTATAATGACGTCAGTAAATTTCAACAAATGGAGTCTAAAAAGTGATGTCTCATTCGATTTGAAAACAAACGGCTTGATCTGATAGCCAGATGTCTTACATAAAGATAAACACTAAAACCGTTGCAAATTATTGATTATCAACGTTACCAGTCGCTGCGTTGCTGCGTTTCTTTATTGACGTCAACCTACTTTTTTTTAAAAACAGTCATTACAGACGCATTTTGTTTGATCATGTCGCGATACTTATGTCTTCTATGCAATGTATTAAGGGCTATATGGTGAAATTTAAAGTTTTCGATTGTTAATATTCGTTTGGATAAAAATGGCCAATTACGCAAAAAAGAAAAAAATTGAAGACGTCATTTTTATAAATTGAACGTTGACAGAAACATAGAAGTACCGGATTTGATTTTGTCTACCCTATTGCTTTCGAAAACAGATATTGGTTTAAAACGTTTTTTCGCAAAATAGGCACAATTTTTTAATTTTGTGACTTTGAAAATGGGGTTTGGCTTACATTACTCGTTGCAGCTCGCCAACCATAAGTCATAGCGGTCTGATTTTAGTGCTGTGTGTAAGGCAAATAACGGTACTTAGCGATTTCATTATCGCTGGCTGATTTTTTTTTATGATAGATAAGGAACTGCCATTTCAGAAAGAGTTGTGTTTCTTTTGCGTTTAAGTATATATGGCTATGAATCATTTTATTGCTAAGTTTTCATTAAATATGGTATTTCATATATGAAACTTTTTCCGAGTTATTGAAACCAGTGACCTATATAGGTCACTGTTGAAACTCTTTGCCGCCACCCCAGGAGAAAAATAACCGTGATAGTCGAGTTGTGTGATGGCTTGTCACACACAGTAGAGCCGTACTTCTGTCAACATTCTTCTACTTTGGTAAATGACCGAAGCCGTTGTTTTAGGCAATCAGAGCGTTCGTGATCGCCGCCTTATTGGTAGAGCTATAATAATTATAACAGAAAAGACAGGTTTTTTTTGAGTTTCTTAATTTTGAATGAACCCAGAAGCCTTATGAGTAAGTTTGTCTCTCTATCCTGTTTCGATTTAGCCGAGTTGTTCAGAAAGTCGATGTTTTCCAATAATAGAACAAACCAATGAATCTTGATATTTGTCTGTCTTTGAAGGATCTGATAGACTGATCATGTTGCTTATCACGGGGTGCAGCATATTGTGATTTAGAGGTCCACCGTTTTGCTTTTTCATTTTAAATTTGAATGAGTAGGTGTTGTCATATATTATGACCTAATGCACGATGTGGAGACTGCTATGTTACATAACTAGTATCTTGAAACGTGTGGTGCTCTAAAAACTCCAATACGCAGTTTTCTGGGCGTCTAATAGTTCAGACATACATCGATACATTTGTATACTTTTACCTATGTAACAAAGACCAAATAGTCTACAAATCGTTCACTTGGAAATATATAACAAGACCTATCTAAACAAATTTAATTTTGATAAAACGAAAACAGTTGACTTCTAACACACAAACGTTGCACCCCGTGTTACATCATGAGTACTAGTTGGTCTATCAGGAAGGAACGGACAAATGATTTTGGAAAGAAGGTAGATACTCATAGCATTTTTTGTACTGCAACACGTTTTACATTACCTGACAGTACCTATGAAAGTTAAGACTCCAGCTGTCATTGGGGAGGTAAACTTATGGTGCCTATCCATCCTCTTTTAGTTGAGTGGCGATCGAACTACTCGATAGAATTCATCTGTCATTTTAAAACAGTTGGTCAATCATGCAGTCGCTCGAACTTAAAGTGGATAGAGAACACCGTAGTATCCTTAAATAATAGCTGTTCTTTATATCCCTATCAGTATGGATATAAAGCGGTCCAAATATTGTCCGTCATGAGGCTCAAACCCGTTACCACAAGCCTTCGAGTCATGTTTGCTAGCCGCTACACTATAAAGGTTGTGTAGCACGTAGCTGTCGCTTTTTATGTATAGATTCATTTTCCGCTTCGGTACAATTAGTTACACAGTGTACACTATTTTACACAGTGAGTTTGGTTTTTAGTCATTAGTCGATAGTCGTTAGTTTCATCCTTATTTGTACTAGTCTAGTTACGATCAAACATGGTTTTCTGATACACTAACATCTGCTAGACCCCTCGGGGGTCATTTATACCCCCGCCTTTCAGGCTCGGGTTTCAACACCGGGGGCAGCAGATGTTAATGCATAGAAAAACATGTTTGGTGCCTATATACCGATTTTCGGGAAACGTTATGACGTTCATAACAACGTTGCGTACATAAAGACAAAATTATATCGTTTTTACGTCAGAAATGAGACTTCTAAGTAATCTTAATGTCATATGATACGCGCTCTTGTATTATTGAATTTATTGAACCCGCTGCGAAAAAGAGATAAATATTTTTCCCCAACTCGTTTAACAATTTCAATAAAACATGAGCACTCATGTAAGATCCTCTATGTAGCCTGTTAGAATCACGCCATAGATGTGAAGAATTGAATCGAATGCAAAATGCATCAGATTTGGAGGGTATTTTATCAATGTGAAGAATGCGCATGTATGCTAAATATAATTTTAGTACGTGCGCATTTTTCACAAAATGTGAAATATTGGTATGAAATATGTGACGTATTGGTACCAATTTTCACGCGTTGTGAGGAATTGGTACCAATTTTTCACGGTGTGAAATTTGCGAAGTGTGAAATTTGCGGTTTAACACAGCATGTACTGTTAAATAAACTTACAACCATTCAACTACCGATCTAAGCATTTTGTGAAGTTTTGTCAGAGGGGGTTCAACTCTGACAAAGTTTTTTGTTGTTGGTTTTGCTTAGTTGATGAGGGGAGAGGGGATTCAAATACGCGTGTACCACTATAAGGGGGCATCATAGGCCCGCCAGCGAAACGCCATTCGCTAGCTTGGTCGCTTTGTGATTTTCCAGGGGACCCGGACCAGTATTGCTAAGACACTCTTTAGTTTTGTAATTTTTCAGAAGGGGTCCAGACCCCTTGCCCCCCCATCTAGATCCGCGCATGTAATGATGCAGAAACCTCACAAGATAAGCTGTCAATAAAATCCACTTTGTAGTCTATTATTGTCATCTATGTGTATACCAAACAACGTTCATTCTACATGCTGATTTCGCTTAAACAAGTAAAAAAATAGTTGAAGTTTGTGAAAAAAAGTTCATGGTGTTAAAACTCTTGTTTGTCGATACATGTTGGAGGCAATTCCAAGACGTACCAACAGCACATATTACTGAACAAATAAGGAAAACCATCTTGAAACTAACACGTATCAAGTATCATGCCCATATTCTTTGCCACTCAACAATATGTTAAGCTGCCAATCATTATTTTTGCAAATTGTGTATATTTATATGACAGTTCTATCAACAAATGATTTCAATAATTACCGCTTTACTAACCCTGGTACTTACAGTTGTAATCATATAAGCGAAGTTTGTGAAAAAAAGGTTTATGTTGAAAACCCCATTTATTGAAAGAATATATGTTGTAGGTACAAATTAAAATTTGCAATTGCAATGAACATAAGGATAGCTATTTTAGAATGTGCACTTATTTTGTCCTTTGTTTGTGCTTCTAAACAGCATGTCAAGCTGCCAATCGTAATCAAGATAGATCTACCTGTCAATTAATGGCAAATTGTTTATACTTACGAGGGGCATTTGGAAAGTTCTTAGCAAAGCATCATAACTCCACAATGCGTTGATTAAATGCTATCAAATAGTACATTTTTGAAAACTAGAATTCAACGGCTACTGGATGGTTAAATTTTTGTCGAACAATAACTAGGCGTGCACGTACAGCGCATTCTCAAAATGAGTAGTGTTTATACACTGGTTGAAATTGTAAGCAAAATATTTGTAGAAAAAACGATGGTACATGTAAATTGGGGACCTTATTTCCAATTATGGTTTGACAAATGAACGATTTAGTGCTAACTTAATTTTTATAAAAATATATTATGCGATCACTGCTTGCACGACTTACACATTTACATTCGGAAAATGTTGACTGATAGAGAAATGGTAAACTTTCAAAATTGAGAGTTTTTTCGATTTTTCTTTATACTTTTACTATAAATTGTGTCACAACAGGAGCATGAAAAATGTCTATTAAGTATATGTTTTGCTTTATTTGTAGCGAACAATGCATAAAAATCATTTCGTGGCGCGAAAAGTGTGGCTTGTTTGGTTCTGTATTCAAGAAAATTATTCCTAATAACACTACCCCAACTAGAAGTGGGTGGGGTAACTTAACTCCTCATATTTTGTCAATGGCATAAGAACTTTTCATGGTATTGCGTTAACCATCACAAAATTGGTTGCTTTCAACTCTCAAGGTATTTTTTTTTTGTTTGCCACTGTTTTCAATTGAAATGAACCAGAACGTCAACTCATAGCTAAACTTACTCTGCCCCATGGGAAGATTTTAAGAGTTATCTTCCCTTTGTTCTGGTTTACAAAATTTATTTTGGTTTCAATACAAAGAACATACAGTTTGTTTAACAAAATACCAACGCACGGCATTTTTAAAACTACTGTGCGTTATATATTTTCAAAACATGTGCATTGTGACATGCGATATTTAGTCGAAAAATTAGCGCATTGTTTTGCTTTCTAGATGGTTTTGGTATCGCTTTTCAGGTGTTTAGTTATTATAAACATCCAACTCAGTAATCAATTGTATGATAACTGTACCAGATTGTGGCCTACCAAATGGTACAGAATGATCTAATTTCATGAACTATTGTAAATGTTCTGCACACTTTTCAAAAGGTAAAATGTTATATTTTCCACTGAAATTTTGCGTTTTCCAGTTTACAGACAGTACATGTATTCACAATAATATTTTTCGTGTCTGCACTATAATATCCACATGAAATTTATGCCATAACATAGAAAAAAAATAGTTCTTTAAAATGATACCAAACTTGATAGCGTTTGTAAATCAGTTACTGAGATAAAAGACCATGCTAAGAACTTTCCAAATGCCCCTCGTACATGACAGCTATATCAACAAATTTGATTACAAAACATTCCTCCTTGCTAACTTGGTACTAGGTCGGTTGTACAGAAGATGCCAATGACAAAGGCTCTAGTTCTTTCACCTGATTGCTCAAAGAGCGTGCATTGAAAATAACATAATGATCATACTCCCGCAAACTGTATAGGGGTATACTGTTTTGACGTTGTCCGTGCGTCCGCCCGTATCATTTTGCTTCCTTAATATCTTCAAGAGTCATTAATGGAATTTCATTAAAGTAAGTAAGGTGCAAAGATCAGGAATCGATACAATCAAGTACCACACCTGACCCAGGATACCAAAGGGAAAGTGACAAACTCACAGAAGACACCACAAACGAGAGCCAAGAGGTCAGCCCTTTCCCAGCAGGTGACCACAAAGCACATATAAACAGACGCGCACAAAAGATAGCAAACACAAGACAGAACAAAAACACAATAGATCCACAAAAGAAGTACCGCCTTGGAACGGTCAGTAAAATATTTTACTGGAGGGCTTAAACCGGTTTAACGGCGCCAACCTCACCCTTAATTCAGATGTGGATCAAGACACATAGATATTTGGTTTGCATGAAAGACCCCTAACTTATCAATGCATCATCTCCTAAACCTTGCAAACATATTTATATCTACAAGAAAGATACTTTTAATAAAAATTAAGGGTCAGGGGCTAATTCTAAATTTTTTATTTTCCTTTGAAATTCTAAATGGCGTTATATAGGGTTTATGCTTATGCTATGCTAGTGCACGGGTTGAACAACTATTACCACAGCTTAGATGGCGCAATTTGATACTTTGCCTTCACAATGTAGATACATTGAACATATGCATGAAGGAGCTTGATTCATTTTTTAACAAAATGACTTAGACATTTTTTCTCTTATATGGTTTTTGTATGTGCCTGGATAGTGCCCGCATGGGGTGATCAACTCTACCACAGCCTTTGCTGAATTAATCCAATACTTTACCTACACAATGTATGGAATTTGCATGAAGGAGTTTGGTTCAAAAATATAATTTTCGACAAAATGACAGCAATGAGAACTTAGACAATTTCCCCTCATATGACTTTGTATTACTATATATGCATAGATAGTGCTTTTACCTACCACGGCTTTTGATGAATGATTGCAATACTTTCACTACACGATGTAGACATATTGAAGATGTGCATGAAGGGGTTTTGTGCAAAAAAGACAAAATGACAGCTACGAGAACCTAGACAACTTTTCCTTAATATGGCTTTTATATATATGCATTTACAGTGTCTTCATAGGCCGATCAACTCCTACCACAGCTTTTGGTGAATTAATCCAATACTATACATACACAATGTAGACATACTGATCATATGCATGAAGGAATTGGTGCAAAAAGCAATATTCTTTTACAAAATGACAGCATTTAGAAGTTAGATATTTCTTTGATATATGCAGTGACGGATATTATAGGTTGACTGATATATATGTTCAAAAGAACTTTCAGGTTTTATGTTTTGTGCATTTAATCTTACTGTTATCTTGAAGATCTTTACTGTTATCTTGAAGATCTTTACTGTTATCTTGAAGATCTTTACTGTTATCTTGAAGATCTTTACTGTTATCTTGAAGATCTTTACTGTTATCTTGAAGATCTTTACTGTTATCTTGAAGATCAGTTGCACAGATTCTACTGAAACCTAGTTATCAAAACTAAGGTCTGCTGGTTGAAACCATAACTTGAAAAAAAGAGTTTTTTCACTGACCCTTACTTTGCGGGGGTATCTAACAAGCATTACTTATTGACTTTTTTCATTACTCTTGCTAAGCTGTAGCCGAATTTCAATGGCTCCAACACCTTGGAATCATGAAAGAGGAACGTGCGTTAAGGGGCTGTTTTGGCCCCCTAGGAGGCTAAAAATAAAAATAAATTTTCAGCATTTTCTTCTTATTAGAACAAAAGCCAAAGTATAAATATTTGGTATTAATTTAACTTTTACCGTTGCTATGGAAACACAAATGACCGCCGAAATATGCTGAAAACAGGAAATTGGCTATTTTGGAGCAAATTTGAGGACCAATTAACATAGAGCACAAGCAAATACCGAAAATATATTTACAGATGATGAGAATTATCACGGCACACAACATGTTTTAAGTTTTTATTATGTATTTAGCTGTGCTGATATCTAATTTTTAAAACATTGGTCTCCAAAAGCCTTAAATTTGGTCAAAATTGGTGATTTCTCTATAAATTTGGTCCAAAAAGGTGATTTCTCTATTTTAAGCCTATTTTATCGTCCATTTTTGTTACCACAGCAACCATTAAAATTTAAATAAATGCCAGAATTTTACACTTGAGTTATTCTTGTAATAAACCAATCATAAGAAATTGGTGAAAATCAACTTTCAGATTTTGGCTTCAAAGGGGGCCAAATTAGCCCCTTAACGCAAATACCCCTTTTGTTAGAGATAGGGGTAGTTCGAGCCCCTGAGAGTTGATTATAGCACCAAATCAGGAGGCACACTTGGGACAAAGATTCGGTATTTTATGATATAAAAGTAAGCTGTAGGTAAGTTTTTAAAATGCATGAAAATGGGATAAGCCGTTTCTGAGTAGTGTTTTTACCTTATCACTTTGTTATATAGAAAGCAGCTCTGTGAAATTATCCTATGATCGGACCAGTCGTTCAAGACACACGGATGTCAGATCATGAAATTTCAATTTCAAATGTAAGCATTAAACCCAAAGTAAGTCGACAAAAGCTACCAATTTACAGAAAAGCAGACTGGGTTAAATTTAAATCATATATGGCCTCGAAATGCACTGAAATTTTATGTCGTTTTCCAAGAGAGTACAGTTGAGAAAATCTGGAATGCTTTGAACATAGCTCTTGACTCTGGAATTCAGCAGTTTGTCCCCATCAATAAATTAAGTTCTAAATATAGCCTGCCCTAGATTACACTGGAAATTCGTCGACAAATGCGTAAGCGTGATAAACTCTATCAAAAACAAAAGACAGGTACGGGTAAGGATAGGTGTCACTTCAAAAGGGTCAAACATCCAGTGCAGCTAATAATAAAAAAAAATCTTATGAAAATTATTTGTCAGACATACTTGGGGTGGGTTCTAGTGATGAGAATGAAGGTTATGGGTTTTCGCCTAAGAAACTCTTTAGCCTGATCAAAAACGGTAGGCAGGATAATCGGGGCAAACCCATCCTAAAGGACTCAGAAAATATCTTGCATAGTGGAAACGTAAAAAAGGCAAATCTTCTAAATTCCCAATTTCAATCCGTTTCCTAACGCTTATTCCCACTTAAGTTAGGTCAATTGTGTAGTAAGAAGATACACAATTTCTTTCAAGAAAATAGTCCTGAAAATATAACCCTCATATTTTCCACTATGCCGAAAATCAAAATTGACCTTAACGGTGTGAAAAAAACTATTATCAAATCTGAAACCTGACAAAGCTGCTGGGCTTGATTCCACCAAACCAGTAGTCTTGAAACAGTTAAAGACAGAGATTGCTCCTGATATATGCCTCTTGTTTGAGAAAACATTGCAAACCGGACAACTCCCCTCTGACTGGAAAAATGCGCAAGTCTGTCCCTTATTCAAAAAAGGCGTAAAAAACAGAACCTTCAAACTATAGGCCTATTTCTATAACATGTATTTATGTAAAGTAATGGAGCACATAATTGCTTCCATTCTTTCTTCACACCTTAACAAGCATAATATCCTCTATGAACTTCAACATGGGTTTCGCGAAAAACGCTCATGCGAGACCCAATTGATTCAACTAGTAGAAGACTTAGGAAGGCAGCTATCTTTGGGAAAAAGCAAGCTGAGTTAATACTTTTGGATTATAGCAAAGCCTTCGACAAGGTAAATCATCTTAAACTCTTATATGAACTTTCTTGTTTTGGGGTAAAAGGAAACACTTTAAATTGGATTCAGTCATTCCTGATAGGTCGCACTCAAACTGTTGTACTGGATGGGGAGTCATCTGAGGAGGTCAAAGTGACCTCTGGTGTACCTCAGGGCTCAGTACTGGGCCCACTCCTCTTTCTATTGTACATCAATGACCTACCTGAAAACATTCAGTCCCATGTCAGGTTATTTGCTGATTATACTGCGGGATACCTGACAGTCAACAACATGCAAGATGGTCAGGTACTTCAGTCCGACTTTGAGTCTCTTCAGCATTGGGAGAGAACCTTGGATATGGAGTTTAACCCAGGCAAATGCCAGGTAATCCATATACTTCATGCATAACCAGGAACTAGAATCTGTGGATGCAGCGAAGTATCTGGGCGTGACCATCAGCAAGGACCTGAACTGGAACACCCACATAAACAACATTACTAGTACTGCTAACAAAACACTAGGTTTTGTCAAAAGAAATGTTGTCACTAAAATAGGGATATCAAAACCATGGCATACAACTCCCTTGTCCGTCCACAGGTTGAGAACGCATCGGCCGTCTGGAGCCCTTACACCAAAGAAAACATAAGCAAAATTGAAAAAGTCAAAAGAAGGGCAGCCAGATGGGTCTCAAATGACTACTCCCCATATAGTAGTGTAACGGATATGCTGAGCAACCTTGGATGGCGATCCCTAGAAAACAGACGTACCGACACGCGCCTCGCCATGTTTTACAAGATCGTTTACGGCCTAGTCGTCATATTTTGAGCATCCTGAAGTACACTCGCCACACGCACTCTCTTTCTTACAGACAAATTCACACATCTGTCTGTTACTATAAATACTCCTTTTCCCTATATCCATTGTTCTTTGGAACAAGCTACCAGCTGATCTCGTCCTGGTTCCTGATCTTGACTCTTTTAAAACAGGAGTCAGCGAGATCAATCATACACACCCTTAAATACATACTGTTTTTATTCTGCTTTTAACTCCATCTTATTAACACCTTACACTATAATCTTTATTTTCATCTCACTATCATTCTTTTATCTTAACCTCTTGTTTTTAATCTTTCATACTAACACCCCATGCGCATGTAAACATCCCAATAATACTCAGAAGAGGGTACGGGATTATAAGAGATGGATAGATGTCGTTATGTTCAGCGGACAACATATTTGGTACTGGGCAGCATGGAAATAATTTGCGAAATTGGACATGCTGTTTTGGGTGAGATGCTTTTAAGAAATAATGGAAACGTGGACGGACGATGCACGGCGGACATCGCAAGACGGCCGCTCTGGAGCAGTTCTTGCTCTGGTAAGCATAACATAATAGCGTGGACCTCGTCGTGAGAAAACCCGTCTTCAGTGACTGCGACCAGACAAGTCTCAAACCAATCTGCTTAACTACAGCGTCTAGGTAGAATATTGAAATTTCTCATTTTCCAGAGAACGAACAACAAAGGCGCAGACCAGCCTGCGCATATGCGCGGGCTGGTCTGCGCCTTTGTTGTTCGCATGCAACAAAATCAGGTTTTCTCGCGACAGCATCCAATTATACTACCACGCAACTATCAGCTTAGCAAAAGCATAGTTCATGAAATCAAATTTGGTGATATAGCTGTCATGTAAATATATAAACAATTTACCATATAGTGAAAGGTATTTTAATACTGACTGGCAGTTTGAGGTGTTCAAAAGAGGAAGTCAATGGACATGATACTTGTTTAGTGTTGTTTAGTGTACATTTCAAAATAGGTTTCCTTAATGTCAGTAACATATGTTGTTGGTACACATTGGAATTGCCTTATAGAGGCAATTCAAATATTCACCGACAACATATATGTCCATTCAATAAAGGAGTCTTTTTCAATATAAAACAGGTTTTTCACAAACTTCTCAACTACTCTTTATGCTTCAGTGTAATGAGCATGTAGAAACAAACAAGTTATTGTGTAGTTTGGCATGCACCTGAATGACAATTATAGAGAGCCAATTATATATATTATTGACAGCTTATCTTTAGATGTTTCATTGGAATGAAATGCTTACTTTGTATGGTAAATATTATGTTGGTCTGCGTTTTAGATTGTGAAGATGCTAAGCCATGTGACAGAATTCATCAGTCATATTGTTACGAACAGACATGGTACAATAGATGCTGTGCAACATGCGAAGCTTACAGAACCCGAATTCTAGGTATACTCAAATGAGCACCAAGAGATGCTATGCATGAAAATAAGCACAAGTGTATATGATTTTTAAAGGGTGTACAACCACAGGGAACTTTAAAATCTGGGTATAAACCTATTTTGCTGTACTAGTACCATTTGTAGGAAAGTAGGTTTACCCATTGATGAGATGGTAGGGGCATGATGCTTTGGCTGTTGTCAGATCCACCGGGGTTTACCTGTTGCATTTCACTTGCTCCGGTATTCAGTTTTATTTACTGTTGAGTCCTTATCTTTGCTATATCTCCTTTTTATATCTTGATTAATATATTCTAGGAGATGATACATTGATAAGTTTAAGGTTTAATTTTTACTGACCGTTCCAAGGCGGTACTTCTTTTGTGGATCATTCATGCTATTTCTGGTGTATGTTTGTTATGCTTTCGCGTGCGTCTGTTTATACTTGCCTTGTGGTCACCTGCTGGGAAAGGACTGACCTCTTGGCTCTAGTTTGTGATGTCCTATTGTGAGGTTTTTTTTTACTTTCCCATTGGTTTACTGGGTCAAGTTTGGTTCTTAATTGTATCGATTTCTAATCTTTGCCCTCTTTCATACTTTACTTCGTGTCCCTTTAAGTTTGCAATCATCTCGCTGTTCGTTTTTTCTTCCATCGTCTTTCCGTCATTCTGTAAACTTTTGAGGTTTTTGTTGAATAACTTATGTGGCGTTCGTCTTATTTTGATCAAATTTGCACCACATCTTTATTATTAGACAAAGGAAACAGGGATTGAATGATCAATATTGCAAGAGTTATTCTACTTTGTAATTGTACCTGTATGATGTTTGTATACTTGTGCAATCAACTCCTCCTGGAGCCTTCAGTGTATCATCTTAATACTTTGCAGGTCTGTTACAGACATACTGAAGATGTGAAGAAGTTTAATGATAAAAACAACTTTTGATAAATCTACAGCATTTTTAACTTTGCCAATTTCCAACCACTGCACATATTGAGTAATGGCTAATAGTGCGTACTTAGTGTGATCAACACCTCCTAGAGGTTTCAGCGATAAATGTACAGCATTTAACTTTGCAATATTTGAACCATTGCATATATAAATTGATTGTTAACAGTGTACACTTTGTGAAATCATCTCCCCTTAGAGCTTTCAGTGTATCCTTTTAATACTATGTGAGTATGATTCAGACATATTGCAGATGTGCCTGACGAGGTTTGGTGCTTTCTATAACATATAAATAGCATTTTGAATCTAGCCAATTTTGGACCACTGCAGGGCATACGGCGACCTTGTTTCAATTGTTTTCCATTTCACTTTATAGGGCAGGACTTTGGTCTTGATATGGTTTTGATTGTAGCAGTTCCTTGTCATTGCTTATTTCTAACTTACATAGTCTTATTCTGGTCTTTTTAATTTTAGTCAATGATGGCTTTGAGCGAATTTTAGGGGAAACATAATATAACACTGGTGGGGGTTATACTGAAAGCCTTACTTGCAGACAAATTCTTGTTGCTCTTTGATTCTTCTCCGCGGTGCCGTGGGTTTTTCTGCAGTCTGTGATTGTGGCATTTCCTGGTCATACTCACCTACTTTTTAAACCCATGAATTGCTAGCACCATCTTGTCAGGATATGTAATTTACTATCATAAAGACCATATTCATCAATTGAAAACTATTAGAATTTCTACCAGATATAAATATGTTGAATAATAGATCATTCCCATACGATTGAAGCAGAAAAATTGAATGCCTAGTGAAGGTGTACAACATGTATAGAATGTTTAACTTATGCAATTTTGCACTAATTTCATCTTTTGTACATTTTATGCGAATTTGACAGCAAATTAGAACTATCATATTTTTTAAAATGCTTGTTTAAATATGTTATCAGCTCATTCTTGAAAGTATCGGAATAATGCATCTTGATTACCACTGCATAATCGAGTACAAAGGCAAACCTACTTATAGATCAGATTTTTTTCATTTGTAGAAAAATCCAATTTGTTTCGGGAAGCACGGTGCACCGTTTGAATCTTTGCAACCTTAATTTTCAGCTTTTCCGCAAAGAAGCGGTCTCCATATTGACACAAAGTCCTGATTAGCCAACACCTTCTGATCAATGAATTCAATTAACTGTGGGAAGTGATAAATAGCCAAACTTTAGTGGCTCGAACACCTTTGGGACCAAACTCACTAACAGTGGCTTTAGTCGAAATTGTTTTCTGACCGATAGAATACCGCTTCAGGGAGTTGGCTTTGAGACCATGATTATTTGCCCAAAAGAGGTGTATTTTATACCACTGAGCGTTTTATAGCACCAGGCCTCGAAGGTTTAAAACTTTATTTCATGCTGATCTCAACTACGCATGAAATACATCCTGCTCATACATGTTAAAATGCCAACAAATGTTAGTATTCGAACATTTATTAGCAAGATAAATACAATGTACAACATCTGAGAGTTTTAAAGCAAGAACAAAATATTTTATACCATTTTACCTTTTATGAGCAATTGAAGTTTCATTCTTAGTTGAGTTGAGCATGAAACTAGTTTTATAACCTCGGGCCTAGATGCGGTGGCATAATGAGGAATATATTCTAGTCAATAATATGAAGGTATGTTGTGTGTAATCATTAGGACCGCCTCTGCCTCTGGGCGATTCTAATGCTTACACAAAACATAGCTTTAGAAGATGAAGTAAAACAGAACAGATTTACCAAAATCACCATAATTACATTCATGTCTGAAAATAAAAAAATATTTTCTAGGGACTCAAGAGGGAGCTCAAACGAGCCATTGGTGTTAGAGCTATAGCAGTCTCACTGTATTCATATTTGTCTACCTTGATTAAAGATGGGTTAAATTCTTCGTTTTAGGCTGCGATTATGGAGACAGATTTCGGTTTTGTCACAATATTGAAGACAGATACTGCTATGATTCTACTATACGAGAAGACTGCTGTCAGACATGTCGGAATTTAGAAGACAAGTATTTCTCTGGTATAGTTTATTCATTTAAGACTTAAATTCGATTTTTTGTCTGTAAGTGGAATCATGAACACTTCGGGACTCTTGCGAAGCCCTTCGGGCTTCACGTTAACTTTGCAAGAGACCCGGAAAATTAATGATTCCATGAATTGGCCAAAAATGGAATTTATTTGTTATATTTATATTATCAGTCAAGTATCAATTTTAAATTTCACCTAACTTAGTTGGTATTCCAGATATTGTGAATTAAATCAGACATAACGTAGGGTTTGGAATAGACGAAACGCCAAAATTCCGCGCTTAACGTCACGGCGATACGTGTTCAACGACGCGCAAACGTCAGCAGACAAGCAACGGTGTTGGATGGACTTGACGTAAGCCCGCTCAAATAGCGCGTATGCGGATGTGAATCGATTTGTTCAGGAAGGTGTGAACGACATCTCAAATGTAAAGGTTCATTTAAAGACTCGCAGTGGAAATGTAAATATCTGAGAAATAAATTCGACTTTTGGTCTGTTCATGGAATCATGAACATTTGGGCTTCACGTTAACTTTCCAAGAGACCCAGAGCATTCATGATTCCCTGAATCGACCAAAAATGGAATTTTTTAGTTATATTTTCATTTTATATTATCAGTCAAGTATCAATTTTCACCTAACTTGGTATAATTCAATCAGACATAGCGTAGGGTTTGGAATAGACAAAACGCCAAAATTCCGCGCTTAACGTCACGGCGATACGTGTTTTACGACACGCAAACGTCAGCAAACAAGCGACGTTATTGGATGGACTTGACGTAAGCCCGCTCAAATGGCGCGCATGTGGGTGTGGCTTAAATCGATTAATACATGAAGGTATAAACGACATCTCATTTAAAGACTCGCAGTGGAAATGTAAATATATAGGTATAACCCTCTAATGAACTCTTCTACATGTATCTTGTTATTAGCTGACATGACCACAAAGTGTTCAAAATGAGCAATTATGATCACTCCAAGTCCGGCGTCCGTTATGCGATGTTCGGTCTCCAAAATAGTAAGTGAGTATGACCAGGAAATACCACAATCACAACCGCAGACAAACCCATGGCACCGCGAGGAAGAGCCACACAGCCATCATGAGACACCAGGAAGACAAACCAAGCAAAGCAATCAGCTCTCATTTCCCAATTAAGTTGATTGCAAAACTAGAATGGACATAAAGTAACGCCGGTTTAAACAAACTTCACAGGAATGTTTCCTGGATAATAATTTTCAAACATAACTTTGATCCGTCAAAACAGAATTGTCGCCAAGGGGCATGAATGATTGGGCCTTAACCAATTCAAAAATATTTGGCAGAAATGGTCATTTGGAGATCTTCAACTAATATGAATGAACGAATTGGATCCAGCAAAAAGCATGGTTTCCAGAGGGTGGCGTCGTGGTTAGTTCCCCTTTTGTACTTTATTAGAAACCTCAAAATCCTCTTATCAGAAATGGAAACATGCAATTTGGCAGAAATGGTAAATAGATAACCTTCTACAAAAAATGACAAAATGACAATGAAGGAAGGCCCTGGACGTGTCATCTGAAGTCGTAGCCCTGAAAGCACTTTAGCTCATTTACGCAACTTTGGTAGATGGCAATATAAGGCACCTGGAGTAATTTTGATCGATGAGAAACATTTGTGGGTAATTATTTTGAATTGGGGCCAATTGATCGAAAGATTAAACAAGACTTACACAGTAAGTTGACGTTTGATCAAGGTTTCATATACCATAAATATCCTTAGGGTTCACACAGAGTACGACTCACGTGATTGCTGGAAATTCATATTTGATAGCACAGAAAATAATTATTGGACCCAGCATACCCAATGGTATGGGCAGGGGAAAGGGTGGGTATGTAAACCCTAAGGGTATTTATGGTATATGATATCTTGATCAAACTTCAACTTACTGTGTAAGTCTCGTTTAATCTTAAAATTTCATCCCCATAAATACCCTTATGGGTCCCCATAGAGAATTTAGAGTTGCTGTGTCCAAGAATAAACAAACCGGAGCTTACCAAAAATGCTGGATTACTTCATATTATAAGTGTATTTTTCACTAGCTAAAATATATGCATATATCAACTTACATTTGTCCTCCAGATACTTAGGGGATAACTGTATTCAAATTTTTGATTTGGGGTGGTATATCGTCGGATATACGGTCGGAAATTTAGTTTTACGGCGACGCGTAAGCGGAGCCGTTAAACGTGATTTCCGAACGTATATCCGACAATATACCTCCCTAAATCAAAATTTTGAATATAATCCCCATTCTAATGCACTATTAACATTTTCCCTTCAAAAAGACAGTGAAAATGTACTTTGTTGCGCCTATACGTCCAGCGGCTGCCAGCTGCATAAAACCGCTTGCCAGCTGCATATACTTGTTTACCAATGAAAAGCGATTTTACGTAATAATGTCGGGTTTCCGACAGTGTATCGCAGGATATATTGTCGCAAATTTATGCCGTTATCCAATCAGACGTCGCGTTGCGTTTGCAAGTGCATTAGAATCATCTGTTGACATCAATTTTCTTCAGCAGGTACAAATCCAGCAATGTAAATCCGTAGCAGTTACATCCATTTGTATAATCAACAACAATAATATCCAATTCCCTTTTTACATCTCAAATGCATCTTATCATAATCAATTGCCCAAGACTGCAGATTGAAAATAGGACTTTCCCAGTACAGGTTTGTCATAAAACTTCCTAAATGTGCTAGTTTGTGTCCACCCTGCTGAGTTCATAATCGCACTCAAGGGAGCACCCATAACCTTGGCATGTGATGATGCTGCTGCCCTTGTGCTATAAGGTTTAAAACATTTGACAACGATTCCTGCTTTATCCATAACTTTTTTTTCACCTATCTTGAGATAGTAGCACGAACCACTCCTTTAAAGGGAGCTTGCGTCGAAATGAACAGCTGTGTCTCCTGACCTCTCAAACTAGACGTCCTATCTATATACTCACGTAATAGCGAAACAATGCATAATGACTTGTTTTGAATATACGACTGAAACCTTATATTATCTTGATGCACTCCAGGTCTAGTATGTTTAAGCACAACAGAAAACTGTTACTCCAAACTATCCTCATGAAATATGACATCTTCGACTGTTAATAAATGAATACTTTGTCCTCTTTGGCCTGTTAGTATTAAACGCAGCATACAAACTTTCTGAGAAAGCTGATAAGATTTGAACTCAAACTTGATAAATAATTTAAAACAATATCTGTATTCCATGTTGTCCTATATTTAGGCAAAGCAGGCCGTTTGTTAAATACTCCTCTCATAAATTTCTTGACTCATACACTATTACTATTACCAATGTCAATTTGACTCTCAGAACACAAACTTGAAAATCCACTCAAAGCAGATCTTGCTGTCCCAATACCACTACTGAACTCCTGATTTGCACAGATCATATAAAAACTCAATAGCTACATTTATAGGGGGTGCAGTAGATCAATTTCCCAAGAACCTGAAAACTTGAGCCACTTTCTAAGGTAGCATTCATATTGTTTCTTTGTAGATTGTCTCCATGCTTGAATGTTGAGGTCGGCAGATTCACCCTCAATTCCTCTGTCTTGCAAAAACTTCCCTGATACGCGATATGTCCCCTGTAATTTTTTTCCAAAACAATGGGCGCAGCCATTACAGGAACAGGAAGCAAACTCGCGCCTGCGAAACGACCTGTTGTCCCAGTGGCTGTTACATTATTCTCCCGCTGATCCGGAGGGGAATCCATCCAAATTTGACGGGTTGCCCTTCAACTTGATGCCCTCAGTGTCCCCTGATCCTTGGCAACTCATATCCGTTACTCCAAAACAAAGAACATCAAAGTTCCAAAAGTTTGCAGAGCAAATAACGCACAAAGTCCGTCAAAATGACAACTACGCCTGTTCAAACTGGTTTACAGCGCCTTATACGGCATACAGCCAAAAGGCAATATACATGTAGAATAAACTCGAAAACCCTTGTTTTCACGAGTTTCAAAAGTTGCTAAATAAATTGCAATTGCTTCCAGCATCCACGACAGCCTCGTTATGAATTTCCAGCCATCACATGACTCGTACTCTATGGGGACCCATAAGGGTATTTATTTGGATGAAATCAGATGTTGTTTAAAGAGTTTATGTTCCAGCTCTTGTGGCCAGTTTGTTCGGCAGAGCAGTTTAAACAATTTGGTTATGGGCATTACATGTAGTAGGAACACCTAAATCATTTTTAATCAAAAGATGTCATTTGTATTTTTTGATTTCGGACTCTGCTGGTCTGACCAAAGCTGTTTATTAGAGCAATTTCAGTATAGGTCTATATATAGGGAACATTTGTGCGAAATTATTTAGAATTTGGACCAGCAGTTCAGGAAATGTTGTTTAACTACTTTTCTATCTTTGGCTCTGATGAATCAAATGGAACCATTTGATTGGTTTTGGAAAATGGCATCATGATAAAACAACAAAACAACATTTGGGTAAATTTACTTTGAATTAAAGCAGTGTTTTCAGAAGAAAACTGTTATGTCTCCCAAACTGCAAATTGAGTCGGCAAGCACGTTTACTGCTCTTTATTGTGTCACATGATACAAACTGAAATCCATCGATTATTTCAAGGGAGAGCATGCACAAACATAAAAAGGTAAAGGTCATCGAAATCTAATTGACTCTTAACTGTCTCCAAACAATGTATCCATGCAAGTTTGGTGGCGAAAAACCCACTGGTTCAGAAGACAGAGCTCGGAAAGGGCTGATTTTACATTTTTTAAGGATATTGACCTTGATAATGAGGTGACCTTGAAAACTAGGTCAAAGTCACCAAAATCATGTCAACTCTTCGTTTTGCCACTATGATACAATACAACAATACATAAAGTTTAGCTAGAATCCATTGTTCAAGAGATATTATACAAAACCCTATATTGGTCAAAATATGATATCTAAAAGTGCTGGTGTGACCTTGAAATAAGATCATTGTTGCCAAAACCTAAACAACTCGTAACCCTCTCCTAGTAATATTGCTATGCACGTTTGGTTAAAATTGAACCACCAGATATCAGAAGATAGTGTGAGGAAATGGTTGATTTATAGTCTTTATTGGAAAGTGACCTTGAAAATTAGTTCAAGATCACCAAAATCTAATCAACTCTTCCCCTCCTCCCAACAATGTATCCATGCAAGTTTGGTCAAAATCCGTCCACTGGTTCAGAGGATAACGCACAGATATCCTATTTTTTACATTTTAAAGTGCTGGTGTGACCTTGAAAATTAGGTCAAGGTCATCAAAATTTGATCTTCACTTCTCCTTATCCCAACAATGTATCTATGTAGGTTTGGTCAAATCCATCCACTGGTTCAGAAGATAACGCACGGAAATCCTATTTTTGTCATTTCAAATTGAAAACTAGGTCAAGGTCACCAAAATTTGATATACTCTTCCCCTTCTCCCATCACTGTATCTATGCAGGTTAGGTCAAAATCCATCCACTGGTTCAGAAGATAACGCACGGAAACCCTATTTTTGACATTTTAAAGTGCCGATGTGACCTTGAAAATTAGATCAAGGTCACCAAAATTGGATGTACTCTTTCCCTCCTTCCAACAATGTATCTATGCAGGTTTGGTCAAAATCCGTCCACTGGTTAAGAAGATAACGCCCGGAAACCATATTTCGGACATTTAAAAGTACCGCTGTGACCTTGAAAATAAGGTCAATGTCACCAAAATCTAATTAACCCGCCCCTCCCCTCCCAACAATGTATATATGCAAGTTTGGTCAAAATCCATCATATGGTTCAGAAGATAATGCACGGAAAAGAAGCTACGCGGACGCCGACGCTGATGGGATCCGCACCAAAACAATATTTCCCCCCACACTTCGGGTTTGGGGGACATACATTGGATCAGATGGCATTTCAAGATGTTTTCTATTTTGAGCACAAGTGAAGTTTTTCGTAAAAGCGGAGGGAAACTATTATGCAATTATGGTAGATAGCCTTGCGAGGAACCGATGATTTGTGTGTTATAATTTAGAATTTGTACGAGCCAGGAGATAATTGTAATCTATATACAGTTTTAATTTGGCAGTGGCGCGGATATGTTCGACCAGTTTTAGTATATTTTGTATTTGTTTTGTTTGTTTGATTTCATTCTTTACGTCCCATCAACAATCTTTCAGTTAAACAGTGACGGGTCTTCCTGGGTTGAACCAGTACTAAGCTAGGATAAGTGTGTCTTGCTCTAGGACCACAACGAAGTGACGCCGGTGAGGCTCCAACCCGCGGCCCCTCGGTCTCGAGTCAAGCACTCTACCACTGAGCCACTGCGCTCCCATTTTTGTATTTGTACATTTCCTGTGATAGTGAAAACAAACTAGAACAAAATAATTTATTCTATTTCTTTGATCATGTTGTCGGTTTATTCTTGAAAGTATTGTAAAGTAAATGCGTCTGGATTCCCATTACATGGATACATCTAACCACAGAAACGGATACTAGCGATTACGCAACTGTGAACCAGTCTGAAGCCAAAATAGAAAAGCTGTTTTTTACCATTTCTTATATTTGCTTTATACATCAATAACCAAAATATAAAGCAAATCTGGTATTTATTTATCTTTTACCGTTGCTAAAGTACCAGAAAATGGCCGCCGAAATAGGATTAAAATCGTGGAATGGTCTTTTTTTATTTAGATATACGAAACCAAACAACCCCCCCCCCCAAAAAAAAACAAAAAAAAAAACAAAAAACAACCCCAAACCCCCCCCCCCCCCCCCCCCAAAAAAAAACCAAAAAAAAAACCAAAAAACAAACTAACAAACAAACAAACAAACAAACAAACAAAAAGAATAACAACCCACCACCAACAACAATAAAAAAACACCCATAGGACCTTCCATTTTGAATATACAATAGTTATTATTGAGATGCATAAGAACTTGCTAGGATGCATAAAATATTGCTAGAATGCATATAAATCTTTACCTCTTGGTGTCGTCTGTTGATAACATTTGCAAACAGTTTAGAACCCATGTGCGGAACCAGAATGTTTTGTCAGAGGGATCCAACTCTAATGTTTTTTTTTTCTTTTTTATGAGAGGCTCCATAAACCACTAAATGCGGGCAATTATCGACATGCCAGCGAAACGCAATTGTAATGGCGTTTCACTGGCGGGCCGATAATGGCCAACATTGAACGCTGGCTCGGTAGCTTTGTGGTTTTTAGGGGATCAGTATTGCTAGGAAACCCTATAAATTTATAATTTTCCGGGGGGGGGGGGGGTCTGGACCCCCTGTTCCCCCTCTCTGGACCCGCGCATGGACCCAGATCGGGCCCAATAAGATGTCGAACCTGATCGGGATCCTAACTGTTAGAAACTCGGATGGCATTCCTGAAAGAATTGTTTTAAATATACAGACAACATCACAGTATGTTAACTGAAATAAACATCCTGTACCCGTTCCTCCTAGCTCTCGCCTAATAAACATGAATTACAGCACTCGTGCGTAACCAGTTGTCGTTAATCGTGACGATTTGAGGATTTATCCCAACTTTTTTCACCAGCCATTATGATTTTAGCGAATTTATCATCTGTGGGGTAAGTTTATTGTTTATGCCCTCGTTTTTGTCCCTTTTTAACCTTGTCTAACGAATACCTCATTGTCGTGTCTTGAATTTGCATCCAACAGAGCTTATTAAACCATGCATTATTGTCAAAGAAAACGCATATTCCTGGCATTTTCTTACATCAAGGGCCTGCAGATAAATTTTATAATCCTCCGTCTAAAGCATTTTTATCAGAATCTTTACACATAATAGTCAAAACAGTTTAAAACGGTGCCCGCATGTAATGCAAATACTGCACCCAGAACTGCGCTCGTAGTGTACCACTAACTTGCATACATAATGAAGCTACTAGACCCCTAACTCGATGGTTCTTGATTTGACTTCATGCTCATATATCTATATATTCAAATTTTATAGTCTCAAGACGCATTCCTGCGTTTTTAATATTCAAAAAATAAAATGATATGGCCTTGTACTTCATTTAGCTCTTATAATTTAGTTTATGCCTTCATCCAATTATAAATTTGTGAGAGTGTATTACTATTAACGCATGCAAATAGCGCAATGATTCAGACAAGTCTTCCATACACACAGACTCATCAGTGCTTTCTTTTACACTCGCAAAGAAAGTTTGTTTGTTTTACTGCTTTAGATCCCAGTCCAAAAAACATCGTGCCAAGACAATTTTCTGTCTTTCGAACTTTAAATGATGTAATTTTTACAGTTGCGATACACGTTATGGGCACGCGGGCACTTGCTTTTTTTAAATGCAAGACATATTTTTGTGATTCGAATTTATCACGCTTTAGTATACATTTATTGAGGTGCATGTAACAGTCAGACATTGTAAACAAGTTACATCTGTGTGTTTTAAAAGAAAACATATTCTCCTGGATCTTAATTAAATTCTTGAGAGTCAAGAATTAAAACACAGCATCTATGCTATCTGAGCCACTTGAAATTATAGAGAATGAAGATTTGGAATTTGTCAGCGAAGTAAACTCTGTCTGTCTACCAGAAACGTGAAATTAGCCTGTACATAGCCAAAGTTTGGTACTTTTCGCAACTTTATACAGCTAAAGCTCAAACGAGACTTGTTGGACGTTCGCACAGGCAAAGTAAGGTAGTAGATGAATGTTCTGACAAGAGATAATACCTGTAGACTCATTATGCAGATGCTTTAACCCTTGACGTGGCCGTTTAGCTTCGCTGGTGTAAAATGCTTCATGCGCCAAACAAGTTTAAGGCTTCAGTGATGAAAGAGCAGTTAAGATCCAGGTCAGAATGAGCAAATGCACATACTGGTATAAATTTACTGTGCACTATTCATGTGCATGTTATTAGTACAATCGTTCCTGCTACAGAATTGATACATTTTAATAATATTATTATTGTTATTATTTGTCAAGACATTGGATAGACTAACAAAAAATAAAACAAACCCAATTTGACAACAAGCATGCATTTCCTTGTGCAAATGATTATCTAAGTTCGACTACACTGACTAAATGCTTTTTCGCTTTTCATTGGCGAATTAAAATATTTGACCAGCTCTGGTAAGTGTTTATTATATCGCATAATGCGTACAGTTATACGTGTTCTTGTTGAATTTGGACTTAACCTTCATCTGCGTTAATAGCAACCAACCAACGAGTTGTTGCCGCGCAGCGGCAACAACGAGGGTTGGTTGCTGTTACGATTAGAGTCTCTGTTCTGTTATATTCATCTGCTATATGAAGGCCTGATTTCCGTTCTGTCAAAACATAGTTCCGGTATCTATACGGAGTCGATTCGATCGAACTGAGAACCTTATTCTACCTTTGAAAAATGTGCTGTGATCATCATTGACATTGAAAAAATACAAAAAGTAAAAGAGAATCGCTAAGATGCCAGTTTTGTTGATATTTAACTTGTATTTTAACCTTTTTTCGATCACCAGGAGCTTAAACGTTAACGATAGCTCTTTCAATCAAGCGGCTGTGTGATCCCCATGACTTGACGTCACAATTCTTTTAACGTTACGTCACGACGTGATAACGACTTGAGCCAAACGCCAACTGTCACGTGTATCGTCGCGCCTTTGAAAAAAGACGGCCACAAATGAGCCGCGACATAAAATTTCCAACAATGTGATATGTGCGACCAGCAAAGACTCAGATCAGCCTGCGCATACACGCAGTCTGATCAGAGACTTTGCTAGTCGCTTGAAGTTTCTATGCATGTTATGCTACTGACTGAACATCATTTGGAGTTTCTAAGCTTAAAAGAAGGCTGCACAGGCTCGTCTGAGTCTACACTTGTCAAAATGACACATTGTTGGAAATCACATGTCGTTGCTCAAATTAAAATCCTTATGATATCCAATAGGAAGTTCCGTTCAAGAGTCCTAGCGCCTTTAGAATAGCTTGCAGGGTTATTTTATTTCCTTATAACCAGAGCAACGACAATTTACTGGAACACTTTTGTCACTTTTCATAAAGTGTTCTGTGCCAGGCGTGGTACTAATTGTATCGATTCCTGATATTTGCCTTAATCCTTACTTTTTATACTCACACGCGTTCCGACTCACAAGAAATACCGTAAACTGTGCTATCGTCTCAGATCAAATAGTGGTTGGTTGCCCATTAGGTGTGCCTATTTCATATTATCTTGTGTATGCTTACAGCAAAGGCTCTGGCAAGACTGCGCATAAAGTTGATATTCGTAAGGAGTGTTTTGGGATTGTTGATGGGGAAATTTTGTAAAAACATTTAGGGAGTTATTGCCTTTGATTTATGTTGAAAATTGTTTTCCATGCTCTATCTTGGACAATTTTTGACCGTTTTTCTTCAAACTTTGTAGATGAGTTAATATTGGAGAGGCGTGGATCGAAATCGTAAATGGGTAAACTTCCTGGAATAAGTTCGGAGTTTTTGCCCTTGATTTATGTTGAAAATTGGTTTCCATGCATTATCTTGAACATTATTTTATCAATTCTCTTCAAAGTTTGCAAAATAATTGATATTGGGAAGAAGTGCTATAGGTTTACATATCGTTTAATTTTGTCAAAAACTACAGTTATGGCCGTTGAATTGAAAATACGAGGGCTGTTCAAATATGAATGCAAGTAGCTTCATAACTTTCGTCACATATATGCTACGACAAAATGGTATACTTTTCTATAAAGGATTATATGTCTCCTTTAAATTGGCACCTGACTTAAAGCAAAATATAGTATACTTATCGAGTTATCGCCCTTTGAATGAGGGTCACTTTAGTATACTAACAAACTCAATGCTTTGCGCATACCAGTGATATGGACGAGCGTATAGTTCGTTGATAAATCAGTGAAATCTCTTGAAATTTGTAAGGAAGTATCCCCATATACTTATAAAATGATTTTGTGAAAGTTGCGAAAATCCGACTTGTTTTTGTTAAACTGCATCGAATCGTTTACACTAAAGTCTCCTTATGTTTGCATATAAATGGTAAACAAAACACCACCTTTGAGTTTTCAGTCAAACTTTTCTCAAAAAAATGCACGAAGCAACAGTTAAACTAGTTTTAACTCAAAGACAATATGTTGATCGCTCATACTGAGTTGTTCCTACAAATCATTAAAGGATAGTGGGAAATTTTTAAACGCTTAAAAGCCTTTTTATTAAGTCAAAACTGCCTTAAGTGAAGGGGTTATATAACTTATACTAAATTTTGTTGCCATAACATTACGGTTATAATCTAAATTTGAACGTTCTCTTTAAGTCTTGCCAAAATAGGTGTTATTTACAATAAAATTACTCACCTGGGTCCGGAATTACAATGCCTCCTTAAAGTTAAGGAAGACTTAAGTTAAGTATTGATATTTCAACATGCTATGTAAATGCTAAATAAATTGCCTGGATCGATGTGGTACTTCTGGTCAAATATATTATCGTGATCTTCAGAAAAAATGAAACTATTTTGATTTTAATCAGTTTGAAACGCTATTTTTCGCATCCTGAAAAATCAATACTTAACTTAAGGCTTCCTTAACTTTAAGGCGGCATTGTAATTCCGGGCCCTGGTCTTGAGGACTAGACAGATTGAACATATTACAATTAATGTCAACACTTTATTAAGAAGCAGAAAAAATGCTTGAAAAATGATATAAAGTGTGATAACTCTGTAAATAGAGGACGGAGCGCTTTGAAAACTTCCTTATGACATATTAAGCATGTTTTAAGCAAAATATAAAGAAAAAGACTCAGCGATGCTCATTATTGCACCACCAGTAGATAACTCAAAATGACGTTTATCATAACATTAATGACGTCACAAACGTGCCTGTTTACTCGAGATTGAAACAGGATTATATAAACTTATTCCTGCAAGCAACTTTGTCAATGTACCTTAAACTTGCATCTAAATTTTCGTGCCATTTTGTCTCAAACTTACAAAGAGATGACACTATACCCGCACATGTACCAAAACATGCATGGCAATTTGCTTCAGAAAAACGCCAGTATACAGGAATGGCCTTTATATTAGCGTCTGTAACTCGAGAAATACAGTGAGTTTTTCTTTATGTTTGCTGCCATTTTAAGGCGCAAATAGTTCTTTCCAGAAATGTATGACATTTTGTCGTAGCATATATGTGAAGAAAGTTATTAAGCTACTTGCATTCATATTTGAACAGCCCTCGTATGATGCAATTTCGTATATAAGCTCCAGGTAGAGACAACTGCATTTAAATTTTCATAAATTTTCAACTGAGTTATGGCCTTTGATTTATGGATTGTCTTTGTATAAAAAATATTCCGTGGCGGGGTGTGGTGCATGTCTGCAGCATACATTATACCTTTGCATGTTATTGACAATATGGTGAACGTCACACACAGTTTCATGGTGTATGTACGAACATTTTTCCCAGGAGACAAAGAAGTTAGTTTTACACGTACCTCTGAAGACCATGAAAACAGTAAGGTATAGCAATGAAAACAATTATATGTTGCCAACTGCGGTAAAGTGTTCCTTTTGGGTCATTATAGCGATTTAACATTTGTTTTTGTTTTTTCATGCTGGTTAAATTACTTGCAAATGTTCTTATTAATATTTTTTTCTCCTTACAAAAATACCTTAGCGCTAAAAGCACTGTATTAGATGGTGGACAAAATCTCATTGGTGAATTTATGACATAGACAAAACCACTGCCAGATAAAATATCCAACACATATCCATTAGACTTCAAGACAAAAATGGCCCTGCTCCACCCCCTTCGGGAGTTTTTTATGCCCCCAAAGGAACTTTGGGAGGCATATAGTAATCGCACTGTCCGTCCGTCCGTCAGTCCGTCCGTCAGTCCATCCGTCCCGCTTCGTGTCCGGTGCATATCTCCTATATTCTTTGAGGTAGGAATTCCAAATTTTGTGTGTGGATACATCTTGGGATGACGGAGTGTCGCGTACAATTTTTGGGTCACTGTGACCTTGACCTTGACCTCTGACCTAGTTTTTAGAATAATCGTGTCCGGAGCATATCTCTATATTATTTGAGGTAGGAATCTCAAATTTGGTGTGTGGAGGCATCTTGGGATGACAAAGTGTCGCGTACCATAATTGGGTCACTGTGACCTTGAACTTGACCTCTAACCTAGTTTCTAGAAACTGCATTGAGTCTGGTGCATATCTCCTATATTCTTTAGGATAGGAATTCCAAATTTGGTGTGTAAATGCATCTTGGGATGGCGGAGTGTCACATACCATTTTTGTGTCACTGTGACCTTGACCCTCACCTCTGACCTAGTTTTTAGAATAATCGTGTCCGGAGCATATCTGTTATATTATTTGAGCTAGGAATCTCAAATTTGGTGTGATGATGCATCTTGTGATGACAAAGTGTCACGTACCATAATTGGGTCACTGTGACCTTGAACTTGACCTATGACCTAGTTTTTAGAATAATCGTGTCCTGAGTATATCTCATATAATTTGAGGTAGGAATCTCAAATTTGGTGTGTGTATGCATTTTGGGATGACGAAGTGTCGCGTACCATAATTGGGTCACTATGACCTTGAACTTGACCTGACCTAGTTTCTAGAAACTGCATTGAGTCTGGTGCATATCTCCTATATTCTTTGAGATAGGAATTCCAAATTTGGTATGTAAATGTATCTTGAGATGACGTTGTGTCACATACCAGTTTCGGGTCACTGTGACCTTGACCTCTGACCTTGTTTTAAGAATTTTTGTGTTTGGAGCATACCTCTTATATTCTTTGAGGTTGGAATTCAAAATTTGGTGTTTATATGCATCTTGGGAAGGGGGAGTGTCACATACTATTTTCGGATCACTGTGACCTAGACATCTGACCTAGTTTTAATAATAATTGTGTCAGGAGCCTATCTCTTATATTATTTGAGATAGGAATCTCAAATTTGGTGTGTGAATACATCTTGGAATGGTGGAGTGTCTTGTACCATTTACGGCTCACTGTGACCTTGACCTCTGACCTAGTTTTTAGAAAAAATGTGCCCAGAGCATATCTCTTAGATTATTAAAGGTAGGAACCCCAAATTTGGTGTGTGGATGCAACTTTGGATGGCCGAGTGTCACATACCATTTTAGGTCACTTTGACCTTGACCTCTGGCCTAGTTATTAGAAAAATCGTGTCCAGAACATATCTCTTATATTATTTGAGACGAGAATCCCAAATTTGCTGTATGGATACATCTTTAGATGCTGATGTGTCGCATACAATTTTAGGTCACTTTGATCTTGACCTATGACCTAGTTTCTAAAATAATCGTGTCTGGAGCATATCTCTTATATTATTTGATGTAGGAATCCCAAATTTGGTGTGTTGATTCCTCTTGGGATGGCGGAGTGATGCATTCCATTTTTGGTCACTTTGACCTTGACATTGACTTCTGGCCTTATTTCTAGGTTTTTTGTATCTGGAGCATATTTCCTATATTACAGCTAACTTTCCTTAAATGTATCTTATGCTTGACCAATTCCTTTGGGGGCATTCATCACGTTTCTGTGACATTTCTTGTTTGACCTTTGTATCCTATCCTAAAGAATTAAGGGACCATTTAAGCTGCATCGAATTAGAGATGTTTACATTATGTACGTCGAACGAGGCGATATCCTGTAACAGCCTGTTATATGATACATTAATAAATTAATAACAATGTAAAATGAAAGCTTGAGCTACTGAAAGAAGACACTAACCTAGCTTATTGTTCAAAACATGATGAATGCCAAAGCGTCATTAAAACATTTTGAACGAAATAACAGCTTCCAGTGGTGTTATGTGCGTTACATAGTTTAAATTTCTCTTTGAAAATGGTAATTGTGACTAACATTATTTACATTTACAAATGATCATAGAATTTTTAACATGTTGTTAATCTTGATTTACTCAAAATATCCTTTGGCTTATAGAATAAACAAAAGTTGCTTTTCTATCTTAAACATACTTTCATAAGATCTATTAAACAGCCCTATTTCCAGTTTAAAGGAGCAAATTTTAATATATATTAAACAAGTAAAATATATGAAAATATTAGCTGCTGCTGCTGAATATCTTACACACTTTGGATTGTCCTGCTAATATAATAAAAAAAATCATACATTTTCAAGTTTGAGACCAAGGTCTTATCAAAGGTTGCAACATATGTAATATGGCAAAATCCTTGCTCATGTATTAAACATCTTTTATTTGTGATAGCACAACCAACGTTTGGTATAAAAAAAATCTTTGAAATCGACTTTTTAATTTAAATTCAATGATATTTGACCTTTTGATCCCTCAAAAGAAGGCGGGACCATAAAATGTTCTGTTGCAAGCCAATTTCTGTGAGTAACTCATAAACCAAATTTGGGTGGACTCTAACAAACGGTTAATGAAGCATAACAGACAGACGGATGAAAGGATGGATGGATAGAGGTGATCACATTATCCCCGACGCCTTTTGTCACAGTTAACAAGACAAATAAATAAATGTTCCTAGGCAATATAAATATCAACATCTGTATCTATAATTATATTAATAAATTTTATATTATTATAAATATTAAACTTATTCTTATTCAAGTTATCTCAACATACAATGTATATCATTGTGTCTGCTTCTATGGCAAAATAATCATCTAATTGGGTTATCTTTGTATGTGTGGCCTGTGCCAATATCAAACTTAAAGTCACCACCATTCTTCAAAAGTAGAACCAGCATGTGAGTGTCTGCATATCAACACTAAAATAAGTATGTGTAGTGTTTGGTGCTGTTTCACATATATGCATACAATGGAGTATGATTCAGGCACCTGACTCTTCCAATAAAGTGGCCGGAGCATTCACTGATCTTACTGCAACCACCTCTGCATCTGCGCTAGTCAAGTGATACAATTGATCTTATTTTTCGAAACGTGTCTCCACCGTATAACTCTTTGTGTATGAAGATTCTGTGCTTCTTGAAACTGGGGGTAGGGTTGTTGCTAAATGGCTCATTTAAGATAATTTTTGAGACAAAAAAATCCACCACATTTTTTCTCCTTTAAGGTAGGCTAAAAAATAGGCTTGTACACCAATATCAAAAACATTTTGGTAATGCACATATCAGTTGCAAAGGGAAATTATATTAGTCACAATTACCATTTTCAATGGGTAATTTAATTTATGTAATGCGCACAACACCCAAGGAAGTATGTATTAATTTTGTTCAGAAATATTTATGTGTACCTAAGGCATCCAGCATATAGACTGTATAAGTAATTTAAATAATTTGACATTAATAAGCCTTCTTTATGTTGCTCCACTTTTATTTTACCTTTGCCTTAATTTGATATGGTAACATAAGCGACAGGCTGTCGCAGGCTAACGTCCTGGGTACAGAGTGCAAATATCTCTTATTCGACACAGCAATTCAGACAACTACTTTGAAGGTGTAGTTCAGTTATCTCAAGCACAATGCCTTGGGATGGTGTGTAGTGTGTGTGTGATGGTCGTATATTTTGCCATACTTGCTTACTTTTTGGTTATGGAACATGGGTATTGATGTAAACGTACAACCAAAACCTGTTGGCTGTGAAACTGTGACAAATTATAGTGACATACTTTTCGTAAATTTAGTTGAACATATTATCAAGTTTATGCAATAATAATGACCAAACATCGTGTTTAAATGCATTTACGATCGCCATTAAATGTCCGGCTTCGTCCTGGGAAAGTAACGTCTTTCTCGGGACCTGACAAACGTTAATTAATGAAAAGACATATTTGATTCCTATATTAGTGCATATCACATAGATCTATGTAACAAGGTTTTATATTGACTCATAACGAATCACACATAGATCATTATTCTGTGTATGAGGGTCTGGATGATACGAGCTACAGGCAAGGGCTATATCAAACTCTAATACTTCCTTCCTTTGAGCAGTCCATAAACCTTGACAGTGCAACACCATAATTTATCCGTGACATGTGATTTCCAACAATGCAGAATTTTGACATGAATAGACTCAGACGAGCTTGTGCAGTTTCCTTTTAAGCTTAGAAACTCCAAATGCTGCTCGATAGTAGTTTAACAGTCATAGAATATTCAAGGTACTTCAAAGGCTCTGAACAGACTGCGCGATTGCCCAGGCTGATCTGCGCCATTGCTGGTCTCACAAATCATATTGTTAGAAATCTCATGTTATGGCTCAATTTAATATTGCTTTAATAGAGGTATGTTTTCTATCAAAAAAATTGTGGATTATGTAAAAACCATACGAATGACTTAACTTCATGAGTTTTATTTATTTTTAAATAGTCTGTCAAAAGTTTTTGTTTGTTTGATTTGATTCTATACGTCTCAGTCAACAATTTTCAGTTATGTCAGGAAGGGTCTATCTTGGTTGAACCAGTACTAAGCAAGGATTAATGAGTCTTGCTCAACGACACATCCTTAAATATTTTGTTCATGAGCTTTATTAGTGGTATAGTTACGCATGAGTTAGTGGTAAAGTGGTTAGCTCAGATGTGAGAGTTGGTGATACAGCTGCAATTGCAAAGGTCCATCTATTTAAATTCTATTTTTCTTAGTAACTTTTACAGATACAACCATGTAATCATGTACACATGTTATTGTCAGTTCCACCCAAACCATGCAAACTGACATTTAAGCTCATTTTCAGCACAGAACGGCTCTGGTTGTGAGCAAGTTGTATTTTAACAAAGCAATCTGCAGAGGAGTAAACCATTAAAATGATAGTAATTAAACGTAAAAATAGTCAAATAGCACATTTCTAATCTTCTCCGAGTGTGTACTGTCTGTTTTTCTAACAATAGAAATCGAAATGTGTACATGTGCCTAAATGCACGATTCCCCCCCCCCCCCCCCCCCCGACAACTGGTTACGCACGAGTGATGTAATTCATGTTTATAAGGCGAGAGCTAGGAGGAAAGGGTACAGAATGTTTATTTCAGTTTACATACTGTGAACATAAATCATGAAGAGTGTATCAAATACATATCGTTAACAGCAGACATGGGGCAAATTAATCGTAAATGCTAACACATTAATAATGCATTCTTTTTTTCCAGTAATTCAAGGTAATAATTAATTCATCAGTTTTTGTATTACTTTAATGCTAATTCAATGCATTACTTTTGTCAACATTCACTGCATTACTTGCATTGTTTGAATTACTGTCTAACTAGGATACAGACTGTACTGTAGAGAGCTGGGAGCTAAATGGACAACATTTGGATAATCCTGTATACAGATTTGCATTTACAATTATTTCCATTCACAGTTTTCTTTTGTTCAGTTTGCTCTTGTAAAGAATGTTATGAACATGCAATTTGAACTATGGAACTTGTGAGTAAATGTTGTTTTATATATAACTAAAGTGTTACTAGCAACCCCAGAAAAAATATAAGTACTGGAATTATGTAAGTGTATCTTGGAATGTTGAAAAGATATTTTATTCCACTTAAGTCAAATGCCTCTATTTATAAATGAGCTTTTCAATGGTGTGAATTTTGTTATAATCCTAATATTAAAGAAACAATGTCTTGATCACAATATAATTATTGGAAAAAGGTGAATTATCACTCTATTGTCATGTTCACGCCTTTTGACATTCGACCACTGCTAGTATGTGTCTTGGACTAGTTTTGCTACAGGGTAAAATTAATAGGGCCATACATCAATTGACATGTATATAAGAGATTAGCCGGTAATTAACGGTTCTTACTCAGTCAGCATGGTCAGGTTGTCATTTTTAATTTATTTTAACCGAGATGAGTTAAAACGAAAAGTAGATTTAAGTGACAGCGTGAAGCGTAAAGCCATCGATATTATTTGGCACAGAAGTCAACCAAACAGATTAGGACAGAGTTGGTAAAAATGACTTCAGAGGCTAGTATGCTCCCAAAAGGCTTAAAGAACATACAATAGACTGTGTACAGAAACAGGAGAAAAGTGATTTCTAAACTGCATAAGAGCCAGGCAGATGTTCATGTATTAGACGGCTAACGGAAGGTAAATAAAGGTACACGGTTAACTGCCAAAATATTTGCGCTCAATTGATGAGCAGGGTCTCTGAGCTCTATAGAAATCCTGCGCTCAATTGATGGCATTTTCCGCGCTGAATTGATGAGCATTTGCGCTCAATTTAGACTTCGAGCTAAAAAAGGTCCTGCTCCCCCCACTAGGGAATTTTGCAGACATATCCTATCTTGAAGAAAATTTCAAGCCGCATCTTTTAAGAGATGTTTGCACTCTGTGCTCCGGGGCGTTAGTCTCTGACAGCCTGTTACATATGTTACTATAATAAACTAAGGAAAAAATCAAAATGAAAGTTTGAGCCACAGAAAGAAGACATTAAACCATCTAATTATTCAAATGTCTTATGTAGTTTGCAAGCTGGATGCCTAAGCTACATAAAAGCAGCATTTAAAACAAAATTACAGCCTTCAATGGTGTTATATGCGTTACATAGATTAAATTTCCCTTTTGAAAGTTGAATCGTGACTAACATCATTCATTTTACAGACATTTTGTGCATTTTTACAAGTGTTTTTAATCTTAGTTTACTAAAATACTCATTTGACTAATAGAAAAAAACAAAGTTTGCTTTTCTATCTCAAATACATTGTTTTATATGAGCTATTAAACAACCCTACCCCCAATTTTAAGTATCCAATTTTGGTATCTATTATTGAAGAAAAATATATGAAAATATTTGACGCTCGTGGATATCTTACATTTTTGGCACTGTCTTGCTAATGCAATAAAGAATCATACATTTGCAAGTTTGACATCAGGATCAGAGCACTTATTAAAGTATGTAGTGTATGTTACATGGCATAATGAATGAGCTAGGAAATTTTCTTGGAAGTAAGAGTTGATATTTCAGAAAAATACCGTTTTTCACATGTTTTCCATTCATCTCTAGCCTCTGGTGCCATAGTCTTAGTAATTACAGTCATTGCTGATAACAAGCCCAAGAAATTGTGTTGCCTATGTTATATATAACCTTTTTAATCACATATTTCCTAATGCCTATCATATTAAAATATATAGACATATAGATAAAAAATAAATAGTTCTCATTTAAATGACACAATTTAATAAATATTCCTATTAAATAAAATTATTCAAAAACAACCTTTATTCAAGTCACCCTCACAATGTCTATCATTGTGTCTTTCTATTGCAAAATAATCACCCATTTCATCACAACCAGTAGAATCATGGCATTGTATTAGGACTGCAAACTGAGTACAATCCTGTTCCTCGCCACCCCTTTGGGAATTGTGCAGACATATCCTGCCTTAAAGAACAATTCAAGCTGCATCAAATAAGAGATGTTTGCACTCTATTGACAAGGGGGTTAGCCTGTAATGGTATGATACGTATGTTACCATATTATTTAAGAATAAATGAATTGAAAGTCTGAGCAACAGAAAGAAGACATAAAACTATCTATTTATTTGAATTATTCATGTAGTTTGCATGCTGAATACCTTTGATACATAAGAAAAGATTTTTTAACAAATATACAGCTTCCTATGGTGTTATATGTGCTACATCAATTAAGAATATTTTTTTTAAAATTGGTAATTGTGACAATCATCACTTATAAGCATTTCGTGTGATCCTCCTCTTTAGCCATCAAAAGACTTAATTTTATTTGTATGTGTGGCCAGTGCCAGCGTCAAACAACTTGACTCAACCAAACTTGAATCCTTAGCATTCTTCAAAAGCAGAAACAGCATGTCAGTGTCATGGGATCAAACACCTGATTAAATATGGGTTTAATGCCATTTCACATATATGCATACAATAGAGTATGACTCTGGTATATATCTCTTCCTGTGAAGTGGCAAGAGCAATCTAACTGCAGCTGCCCCTGCATCCGTGCTAGTCAAATGATAACTTTGCTCTGGTTTTGCAAAATCTATGTCTCTACCGTGTAACTCTAAGAATACTTTAAGATTTCTGACATTGGTCAAACAGAAATTTGATAGGCTGCTTTTTGCGTCATTTGCCATGGAACCTATCCAATCTGTTGGTGCTTAAGTCCTCAGGTCTTAGATCAATAGTATTTTGCTGCGCCCAAAGAACTTTATGTTTTCTTCAAGTTACAATGTTGACTCTTGATTGTTTTGGCAGACCATCTGAAACAATTTTTGTTACACCTTGAAAGTTATCTGGTATAAGAGAAAGAATATGAAGTTGGACATTGCCATCAATTATGTTTGCAGTTGGTTGTTTTTTGATGTCAGTACATTGAAGCATGTCTTAAAATAATGTAAAACCTATGATTTCTCAGTTTTTGCAGCTATATCATAAGCTGTTGCATTCAAAAGAAGGAAAGTGGACTATAGGTAGAATGGGATAACCAGTAGTTCTATATTATGCTCTATGGAAGATTTATACAGAGTAAACAAGTTGATAAGGTGCCTCATTTCATGATCCATTGAAAACACCGAAATTGAAAACACTTGCCTCTGACTGTGTAATCAAAAAGGATGTTACGACAATGCCCTTGCTCATTTATTATGACAGGTTATATATGTTACATCCTTTAATAAGCGCTCTTATCTTAGAAACTTAGTGAATCATTGAATTGAAAGGGTCTAATTTGCGCTCTGTTCATCCTGCATTTCATTGCTTTACCTGCTGTGATACATCTAGTTCGTTTATCTGAAGGGAAAGAGTTACCTCGGTTTCAGCACTTCAGAAGTACTAAGACTTCAAATAATATTTTGAATGCTTGGGGAAAGATAATAAGTGCAGAGACATTATTAGATGAAAATATGTGGGTTGCATGTATGGAAAGGCTACATTTATAAAAGTTAACCAGCTAAGATATGATTCTTTATCACAGAAATATCAAGGTACATCAGTCCAGGTACTCATTGCTCTTAATGGCATAGTTTTCCTCCTTGTAAAGCTTTAGTCTTTCTCCTACTTGCAGAGTATCACTTGAAACACATACTCAAAGAGCCAACTATTAGGAATTCATATCAATTTCCGAATGTTCCAAGCCGTAAATGGCAAAATTGGAAAAGTGATAATGGCTCATCAATTTAGAGTGGACTGGTGGTAAAATTGAATAACAGTAAATGATTGAAATATTGTGTGATGATTCTACTAGTTGCAAGGAGGCGTGTGATAATAATGATTACCACAGAAGCAGACAACGACAAACGTTTAACATGAGTGTTAATTCGATGAGTTTGGACCATTTCATTTATTGTATTTTCTTGTAAAAATGTAAAACTATCTTTTCTATTTGTGGCTTCATATTTAGCATTATATGCACAGTATTAGGAAATGTGTCCAAAAGGTCATTGATAACATCTGTAACACCTGTCCATGGGCTTGATAATCAGAAATAATATAATTTCTAGTGTTTTGGCACCAAAGACTTATAAGTACACATTAAGTGTCCTGATCTTAAACTTAATGACATCTTGTAGATATATGAGCAAGACAGACTAAGAAAATGAAAAATATCCACACACTGTAATCGCTTTCATGTGTTTTACTTAAACTGTAATAACAAAATTCGCTTCTCTGTAAAACTGGGAGTAGGGCTGTGTATTAGCTCCTATAAGACAATATATTTAAGGTAGAAAAGCAAACTTGGTTTTTCCTATTCATCAATTGAGTATATGTTTGTAAGATCTAATAAAACAGTTTGAAACCAAGTCATAGGAGTTGTTTAACTACATGACGATAGCCACAATTATAGCTTTTAAATTACAATTAGGTTCATGTAACGCACATAACACCACATTTAGCCGTATTAGTGTTAAACAGCTTCCATATGTAGTAAAGACATCCAGTATAAAGACTATAAGAATGTCAATTTATTAGATAATTTTAATGCCTTCTTTTGGTAGCTCAAACATTCAAATTTCTTATTCTCAAATTGATATAGTAACATATGTAACAAGCTGTTACAGGCTAACGCCCCGACTTACAGAGTGCAAACATTTCTTATAAAATGCACCTTGAATGGTTACATAAGATGTAATTTGTCTGCAGAATTCCAAAGGGGATTAGGATGGAGCAGGCCCTTACTCAGCTTGATGTCAAAATACTGTTTGATGATTTTACTTATCATGCTTATCACACTAACATATGTAACCCTCTCTGATCTCTATTAAAACTTGATGACAACTAGCAGATCTATAAGTCTTTATCATAGGAGCCTGTTTAAAATCCCTAAACAATATAAGATATCCAATAGCTGCGATTTTTTTTCACAATTTTAGCTCAAACTTTCAAACTACATTTCCTTTATTTGATATAGTAACGCATGTAACACGCTGTTTTAGACTAACGCCCCAACACAGAGAGTGCAAACATCCCTTATTCGATGCAGCTTGAGTTGTACTATAAGAAGGAATATGTCTGCAAAATTCCCTCGAGAAGATTAAAACATTTTAGGCATATCTTACGTAAAGACAATGAGCTTGCCCATTAATTACATCAGGTAACATATGTTACAGCCTCTGATATTAAAAATTTTGTAACAAACTTGCAGATTTATGAGTCTTTTCATATAAGCAAATATATCCCAAACAATGAAACACATTCATCAACTGCAAATATTTTTTAACTATTTTTACTTTAGTTTTAATACCAAACATTTTATCTTAAAACTGGGTAGGGGTAGGGTTGTTTAATTGCTTATTTCAGAAAAAAATATCTAAGCTAGGGAAACAAACTTCAATTTTTCTGTTAGCCAATTGCATAAGCTAGTCAGACATGGTTAAAAACATTTTGCAAAACACACAGAGATATTGTGAATGTAAATGATGTTAGCCACACTTGCAAATTTTAATGGGTTATCTGATTTATGTAACGCATATGACACCTTAGGAAGCCGCAATTTTGTTCAAATGGCTGTCATACGTAGTTAAGATATCCAGTATGCAGACAATATGAATGATTTTTAAAAATAAATATTTTAATGTCTTTAATTTGTAGCCCAAACTTTCAATTTACTTTTTCTTAGTTTGATTAAGTAACGTATGTTACAGGCTCTTACAGACTAACGCCCCGGAGCACAGAGTGCAAACATCTCTTAAAAGACTCGGCTTTCAATTCTCTACAAGATAGGATATGTCTGCAAAATTCCCTAGGGGGGGGGGAGCAAACCCATTCTCAGCCATCCGTCTAATTGATGAATCACCGATTAGCCAGTGCCTTCTTGATTAGATAATCCAGTCAACGAAATATGATCACTTGAAATAAAGAGGGTACGAATCATTTCTGAGTGTTACCTCCAATTTTCAAAAAATATAAAATTCCAAAGATGTTACTGGCAAGAATACAAAATTGAATGCAAAATGTGTACAATGTAACCCATGGTTCATGTGATATACTTAAATATCATTATGAAATATTTATTTGTGAAATTTATGTGAAATTTACATGATTATGCACACATTTTATGCACTGCATTAACATAACAATATATAGAGTTTACAGTTTTGTATGATTTTGTTTCACATGATGAAAGTAATGCTCAATTCAATGCATTGCTTTCTCAAATAATGCTAATTCAATGCATTACTTTTACAAAATAAAGTAATGGTAATGCTAATTCAATGCACATTTTTGGCAAGTAATCGTAATTCAATGCTTTACTTTCCAAAGTAATTCGCCCCTTGTCTGGTTAACAGGATGTATGTTTGGTGACAGATCCATGGCTTGCCTTCGGGAGTCTTGCCCGTCATATACAGTGTCGAAACGTCGTAAATGTTGCTACACCTGCTCTGACAACTACACCACTCCTAGTGAGTCAACAACACAGCGGCCGAACGATCGTACAGCAACTTTTATTGTGTCAACAAGGCACAAGGATACGACTACAAGTAATCCAGGCAATGTCATATCAGAATCGTCACCGTCTTCCACACGGCGGCCGAACACTCTTACAACAACTTTTATTGCGTCAACAAGGCACAAGGATACGACTACAAGTAATCCAGGCAATGTCATATCAGAATCGGCATCGTCTGCTCCAGGTAAAACGTTGCATTTGGGTTTCGACGGGAGACAACTGATTTGTTGCGTGCGAACAAAGGCGCAGATCAGCCTGCGCATAATGCAGTCTGACGAGTGCCTTTGTTGTTCGCTTTACAAAAATAATATTACCCTCAACTTACTAGTTATACCTCGCCACTTTAAAAGTGCGGGGTATTATGTTATACCCTCCATTCAAAAAATTGCGTTCGATTGTCCGTCCGTTCGTCCAGCTGTCCGTCTGTCCGTCTATCCGTCTGTATGTCCGTCTGTATGTCTGTACGTCTGTCCGTCCGTCCGTCAGTCCATCGTTTTCACTCTCTGCAGGGAGCATTTTTTTAACCGATTTTCTTCAAACTTGCCATGAGAGTTGATATTGGGAAGGAGTATTCCTGGGATTGAAGATGAGTAAATTTTGGCAAATAAGTACAGAGTTACGGCCCTTGATTGATGTAAGAAATTGGTTTTCACTCTCTATCTTTGGCATTCCTTTACAAATTTTCTTCAAACTGGCTATGAGAGTTGATATTGGGAAGGAGTGTCCTGGGATTGCAGACGGGTAAATGATGGCAAACAAGTACAGTTACGGCCCTTGATTGACGTTAGAAATTGGTTTCAACTCTCTATCTTTGGCATTCCTTTACCGATTTTCTTCCAGATTGCTATGAGAGTTGATATTGGGAAGGAGTGTCCTGGGATTGCAGATGGGTAAGTTTTGGCAAATAAATATAGAGTTACGGCCCTTGATTGACGTTAGAAATTGCTTTTCACCCTCTATCTTTGGCATTCCTTTAACGATTATCTTCAAACTTGGTATGAGAGTCGATATTGTGAAGGAGTGTTCTGGGATTGCAGATAGGTAAATTTTGACAAATAAGTACAGAGTTATAGCCCTTGATTGACGTTAAAAATTTGTTTTCACTCTCTATCTTTGTTTTTTTTTCATCTGAGTTATGGCCCTTGATTTATGGATTGTCTTTTGTATTGAAATATTTCTTTGCGGGGTATGATGCATGCCTGCAGCGCTTTTATTGCATTTTTTTAATCTTGCTTGTCTCTGCAGTTAAGCAGGCTGGGGTAAAGCTGACCTGTTCGCAAATCTGCATGGCATTTACAAACATAGTAGACTCAGATGAGACACCCCAAAATATGACGTCGAATCAGGGTGTGCGTATTTTGCAAAAAGAAAAATAGTCTTAAAGGTTTGGTTTGCTAAATTTCTATAAACGTAGACAATGTAATGACGTCTAGCAGAATTGATAATTCTATTCATTCTAATGGGTCAGCAAATGAGATACTGGTATTTATTGCACATGCGCAAAAACCTCTAATAAACGCCCATACTGGCTAAAGGTCTAACGTTTGATCCGAGTCTTCAACTTCATTAATACTTAGTGTATGCGGGTCGCAAAGGCTCTGGCAAGTCTGCACTTTTCACAGGCTCATCCGAACTTTAGTTTGTTTGTCAGTGCGATAAATCAATACCAAAATCTCATGCGCTGGCTTAAATTTTATTTCAGCCTGGGTATTACCTCTTAGCGTTGGGCTCTGTGGAGCAGTCATTCTGACTATATTTTTTACTGTAATTATTCTCTATCGTCGGCAGTTCAGTCGTAGACAGCCTTCACCGATCACTTCAGTGGTGAGTTCACTTCAAACAATTAACCCTTACAGCGTCTGAAAATGGCGTCTGCCTAAGTCGTCTGCTGCAAATTGACGAATGTAAGTACAGGGCAAACAGTGTGGACCCAGATTAGACTGAACACATTTCAGCAGACGACAAAAGCAGACGACTGTGATTGGCGCTTTGAGTGCTAACAAGACAAATTCATCGAATTTATATCCCCCAATAAGGGGTTATATTAGAGACACATGTAAATCACAACATATAAATCCCATTTCTCCAACCCTTAAGTTCACCTTGGGTATTATTCACCTGTCAACTATGTTTTAGTGCCATCATGCTTAGTTCAATAAAATATACGCACAATTTCAATATATGACCTTTCAACCCGACCTCAGAAGTCAGGGGTGTGTATAAGGTCAAAGTGTTTGCTTACATGTTGGTCTACACCTCGTTCCCTTTAATTTGATATGCAACATGACCACTTTCAGAAGTTAAAAAAATCTGACCTTTTGATCCCAACCAACCCAGGGGTCGAGTGTGTGTGTAATCACAGAATATTTGCTTGCATGGTGCTCTACTTTCCTTTCCCTTAATTTGATACACAACATGACTACTTCCAGAAAAAATGTTTTGACCTTTTGACCCCACCCCTGACAATGAGGGTGTGTCTGCGAGCTAAATATTTGCTGCCACGTTAATGTATGCGTCATTTCCTTTATTTTGATATGCAACAAGACCATATTCCGCAAAAGTTTAATATTGGTCTCAGGACCCTACCCGCAGAGTCCACCCAGGGGATAGGATTCAGGCCTTCAAATTGAAATCCCGTCCCATATGTTTCATGTCTATCATTTTATGCCGGCATGCAAAATTTTGGTAAAATATTGACAACTGACTTAGTTATTGCAAAATTTAAATATTTGACCTTTGACCCCGCTTAAGGGGTCAGGGGGTGGGACAATTTTTATAAGCCCCTTTTGAAAAAAAAACGGACGTATTATGGCATGGCGCTGTCCGTCCGTCTGTAAACAATCTTCAAGATATATTCATGTTATTTTATAGAAATGTGTATAAGGTCAAGATAATGTGTCCCACACAAGAATGATTGTTCCACCTAAGTTTCTGAGTTATGCCCCTTTGATTATTTGAAATAAATATTGTACGCACCATAACTCAGTAACCGTTATATATCTTCATGAAACTTTATAGGAATGTGCATCAGGTGAAGACGACGAGTCGCGCGCGTACAGATACGGTTGCTTTCAGTGTTATTACTTGACTTTTCGCTTACTGTAAAGGCGGCGCCTCATGAATGCGTAATTAGGAACAGTCAACCTTAGGCATAGGTAAAAGCTGAAAAGGAGGCGTGGTTTTATTCAAAAGTAACTGTATCATCTTGTGCCGCCAACTCAATCATTATTTAGTCCTTAAAACGCCAGCAAAATAACTGCATCTGAAAATGTCCATTTAACATAAGCAGGTGGCAAACATTGTGGACCCAGATCAGACAGGAGCAGTCTGTGCTGGATTCACACTGTTTATCTATGAGGCTTTAAATAGTTTAGTGGACGACAAAAACATTCATTTTGTGATTAAGCGCTTTAAGGGTTAATAAATGTGAGTTCAGTGCGTATACAGTTAGGATTTTCATGTAATGCATGCACGTTTGCGCGGCTCAAAACGCTTATTTACTCTTTATCAAATTATAAATAAAACTTGATTCCCTTCCTTATCAGATGAAATAGAGGAACCACACCCAGATATGAATATTAAAGTTGCCGCCTTTACAGTAAGCGAGAAGTCAAGTAATACTGACCTTTGGTAGTTTTTTATGCTTATTTTGTGCTATTTACATTCTTGTACACACCATAACTCACTCACTATTCATGATATCTTCATAAATTTTATAGGAATGTGTATTTGGTAAAGACAATGTGTCGCGCTTAAGAATGGTTGTCCTCCTTTTCATAGGTTCCAAGTTACATGTATGCCCCTTTGATTGATTTTCCCCAAAAAGGTATTGTACATGTCATAACTCAGTAACCGTTTGGGATATCTTCATTAAAATTTATAGGAATGAGTATTACGTCAAGACGATGTGTCGCGCGCGTTTAATAATGGTTGTTTTCCGTTTATTTCTTTCAGAGTTGTTTTTTGTTTGATTTGATTTTTTACGTCCCATCAACAATCTTTCAGTAAAAAAAACAGGGTCGAGTCTTTCTGGGTTGAACCAGTACTAAGCTAGGATAAATGTGTCTTGCTCAAGGACCACAACGCGATGACGCCAGTAAGGCTCGAACCCGCGCCCCTCGGTCTCGAGTCAAGCACTCTACCACTAAGCCACTGCGCTCCCTATGTCAGAGTTCTGGCCGTTTGATTGTTCATATGCTTATTTTGCATAAGTTACATTATTGTACACTTACATTCTTGTACACTTCAAAACTTACTCACTGTTCATGATATATTCATGCACTTTTATAAGAATGTGTATTAGGTAAAGACGATGTGATCGTGCGCAAGGATGGTTGTTACCCCTTTTTTAGCTTCCAAGTTATGCCCCTTTGATTATTTTTTTCCAAAAACTATTGAACACACCATAACTCAGTAACCGTTTGGGAAATCTCCATGCAACTTCATAGAAATGAGTATAAGTTAAGACGATGTGTAACGTCCAATAATGGTTGATTTCCGTTTCTTTGTTATATAGTTTTGGCATCGTCCGCGCGCCAGTTCGTCCATTCTGTCCGTCCGTCCACACTTTTTGTCTGTCATGAACCATATCTCAGTACCTAATGGTCAGATTTGATTCATTCTTTATACAAATGATTAGTACCATAGGCTCTCAGTATCCGATAAGTTTTATCAAAATCGACCCCTTAACACTTGAGTTATTGCCCTTGATTGGGTATAGGCAATTATAAGGCAAAACCTATATTAGCTTTTTTGTGTGATGATCTTCACATTTCATCAAAGCTATTATATTTAACTTCTCACTATAAACCAATATTGCCAAGTGCCTGTAGATAAGCATGACAGTGTCAAAGTTTTACCCCAACCCCTTTGACCCCACCGAAGGGGTCAAAGGTCAAATATTTTAATTTCGCAATAACTAAGGCAATTGTTAATATTTTTGTTGAAATTTTACATGCAGGCAGAGCAGCAATAGATATGAAATATATCAAATGAGATTTTAGTTTGAAGGTCTGGGTCCTTGTCCCTTGGGTGGACTTCAGGGGTGGGGCCGAGGCCAATGTTAACTTTTTTCAGAATATGGTCATGTTGCATGCATATCAAATTAAAGCTGACGACGTTGGCAGCAACATGGTAGCAAATATTTTGCCCACAGCAGGCGGTGGGGTCAAAAGGTAAAACTATATCTTTTTCTGAAAGTAGTCATGTTGCATATCAAATTAAAGGCAATTGAGCATAGAGCACAATGAAAGCAAATATGCTGTCATTACACACACCAACGACCCCTGGGATAGGGCAAAAGGTCATTTTTTTCTTTTCTAAAAGTGGTCATGTTGCATATCAAATTAAAGTGGAAGAGATTTAGACCTACATGCAAGGTAACACTATGAATTTACACACACCCTTGACCTCTGGGGTTGGGTTTTAAGGTCAGATATTGAAATTGTGCAGATGTAAGTATACTTTTTATTAAACTAAGCACTAAACATACTTGACAGGCGTTTGTTATGATCTGAATGATACTGAAGGTGAACTAAGGGTTAGATAAATGGGATTTATGCTTTGGGATTTACATGTTTCTCTCAAATAAACCTTCTTCGGGGGATATAAATTCGCCAAATTTGTCTGGTTTTATTCTGTTCTTGTAGATACATTCTTGTACACTTCATGGTATCTTCATGCAATTTTATAGGACTATGAGTAGTACTTATGCCACATTAGCGTCAAGTTGAAAAAAAGGTCCCTTTTGACCATACAAAATTGTGTAAAAAGGTCCTTTTTACCACGCAAACGAATGTTGTAGAATTATAGCATCAAGTTCAAGGTCACTCTTGTAATGACGTCATTTTCTATTTTAGTAACTGACACGTTCAGACCTGTTTATCTATATTTAGACATTATGACCTCTTTCACTCTGAGCCCTTTTCTTCTGACATGTATTCAGACAGCTGTGGATTTTTATTTTCATGTCCTTTTGCAGGCTGCTTACCTTTGGGTTTTTTTTCTCATCCTGTTTCTGTCTTTTCCTGAGAAGAATCTTGGCAGAGGCAGAGAAGGCTCTGTCAAAGACGAAGGTAGACTCCTCACAGACTGTGCATATGAAGCTTTAACGCTTTGGGCCTGTATGTTTCTTAAATTGCTCAAATGCAAATTTTACCTGTATCTTATCTGGGGCTACTGGCTACTGTTTGTTTGATCGCGAAATAATATCTATGGTCATTCACCTCTCTCTCTCTTCACCTGCCCAATTAATCATATTAAAGTGAAAATTTATTGACATGATAAAAGTTCACCTGAACTGACCGCCCCTTATTTGTAAGGCAGATAGCTCTAAGTTCATTAACTCTTTGCTTCTGCTTTTTTGTCGTCTGCTGATTGTTTTTTAAATGACAATTTGGATTCAGATCAGGTCATTACTCAGTACGTATTAGCAGCGACTTTTGTCGTCTGTTGATAACCTATGCAAACAGTTTGGACCCAGATCAGGACCAACGGCAAGTCAGGATCGCATGCAAAAAGTACTTAATTCTAATGGGCAAGAAAATCAATTTTTTAATGACCACCATAAAATAATTGCCAATAATATTATTAAATCATGTGGCAAGTTGCTATGGCAACTGTACTAGCGAACATTTGCTATCATTATTTGTCATTTACACTTTAGAATTTGAACTAACAACATGGCAAATAATTCCGTTACAATACTCAAGAAAATGGTGAATTCTTTCACCAATGCGGACGAATTAATGAACTTTGCTGCGACATGGGGATTACAAGATTCATTAGCTGTGAGATATAAACTATTTCAGATGAATTCACAATATGATGAAACATTTGTTAATGAACAACTGGAATAATTATTACAAACTTTTGGAGGTGAAAATCTGATCAGAGGGTCAACGTAAGAATGGAAGAAGAAGTACTAGAATCCATCAAAGCATTGTTGTTTGACGAAGAAATGGAAGATTTAAGACAATTTTGCTTTGATAATGATTAATGGAACCCTATGATACAGGTACGTTTGATTTTTACATTGTCACTTTTATTAACGTTGTTGAAATAATTTCATAGTACCCCTTTGTGTAATCAAAAGAATTGTAATAGCCAAAATATAATACTATTTATATAAATCAGTAATGTGCACAACCCATGGTGAGCATTTTCACTCACTGACCTCGATCAATAGAATTGTAATACTTATACTTAATGGTTATTGTCAGTAGTACGAGAACTAGTCAAAATATAATACTAATTATATAAATCAGTAATGTGCACGACCCATGGTGAGCATTTTCACTCACTGACCTCGATCAATAGAATTGTAATACTTATACTTAATGGTTATTGTCAGTAGTACGAGAACTAGTCAAAATATAATACTAATTATATAAATCAGTAATGTGCACGACCCATGGTGAGCATTTTCACTCTCTGACCTCAATCAATAAAATTGTAATACTTATATTTAATGGTTATTGTCAGTAGTACGAGAACTAGTCAAAATATAATACTATTTATATAAATCAGTAATGTGCATGACCCATGATGAGCATTTTCACTGACAATGGACACACTCACATATTGATTATAACGCAGACTCCAGGGTCGTGCAATATCTCATTTTAATGAATGTCTTTCACGTTATAAGCATTTTAGCAAAATAAGATATGTAAACAATGATTATAATTATCATTACAGGAAGGAAATGGGGAAGAGCCACAACCGGGTCCATCTCATAGACCAGACACTCCCCTAGGATTGCAGTACAACATAAGAAAAAAATCGGAGAGGACTTATGCCAAAAATGTGGCTATAGATAGGACTTATCAAGTGAAAATAAACAAAAAGCATCATGTTGAAAAACTGGAAGATATCAGGGATGGTCTTCATCAGATGTTTAAACACGTGTTGCAAGAAGCCAGGGGTGATTTGGCTGGAAACGATTTGGGTTGTGTTGTGATTCAACACGATGGATTACACGACCCTATCTTCGTACCCCTTCAACCTTGGGATCAATTGGGCTCTAACAAAGTGATGGACACCATCGAAAAAGTATTGAACAGTCATCAAAATTTAGCTGTTGACGAAAGTATGGATATCGCTGTAGGAATCGAGGACTTGCCAAAAGATTGAGCTAGAAAAAAAATTACAAAAATTAAGGGAGGTAACAATTCGTTAAAACTGAAAACGTCTATTGTGACGATTGAAAACGGCGACCAACTCTGTATGGCGAGAGCGATAGGCGTCAGCTGGGCGAAATTAAATATATGTATGCCAGAAGAATGGGCAGAGATCATTAAAACAAGGGGAACTAAATCCAATTCTCAGCTTGTACTAGAGAACAAAAAAGTCCCAATAAGTCAGATGGCAGGAGTTCCCATGGACAGAACGGCGTATTTAAACGATATAGAAGCCTTTGAAAAAGTGCTTGGGGTGCATGTGATGGTGGTCAGCGCTCGTCTAGGGAACAAGCTCATTACCAGCCCCAGTACGAATGAACAACCTTGTATCTACATGTACCTAGTAGACAATGACCATTATCACGCCATCACGAGCATTACTGGCTTCTTCAGATGTAATTATTTCTGCCAGAAATGTCTTAAACATTATAGTAACAGAGAATACTATCAATGTGACATCAGATGTATCGTGTGCAAAACGGACAATTGCCCTAAAACTGACTCACCATTGTAATGTACCAGTTATAATATGGACTGTAGGTCAGACAAATGCTATGAAAACCACAAAAAAGTACCACTACACAAAAAGGGGGCAAAAAAAGGACAACCCAGTGGGCCATCCCAATGCCAAAAGTGGTGGAAATGCCCCACATGTTACAAAGTAGTGACTGATAAACGAAAGAAAGAAGCCCACCAGTGTGGCGAATATCTATGCTCCTCCTGTAATAAATATGTAATGGACGATCACCAGTGCTATTTGAGATCAACCCCACCCAAAGAGGATTTTATACCTAAATTTATATTTTTTTGCTTTGGAATGTTGTCAGGATGAGAGAGCGGAGTGTGATGAAGGTTATAGGCCATTAAAAAAAGAAAAATGCGAAGACTGTCAACCGCAACAGCTATGTAAACTTTGCTCGAAATGTCAACATTGTAAAACGTCATGGTGCGGTAAACCCACGCATCGTCCCAACGTTGTCGTGGCCCATACCGTCTGCCCACATTGTATAGATAAACCCCTGCGTCCAAAATCAGTATGTAGAGAGTGTGGTACCCGCTGCGAAGACTGTGACAATACTGGTCTGTGGGACAACCAAGACGAAGGTCCTTATCCCGGCAAATGCGGTTTTAGAGAAGTCACATTTGAAGGAGCGGATACCGCCGACAAATTTGGATCGTGGTTATTTACCGATCAGCCAATATTTTAAAGTGGTCGCCCATAACATGAAAGGGTATGATGGTTTTTTCATCTAGAGTACCTCATAGATCAATCCATGATTGACAAGATTATATATAAAGGTTCAAAAGTAATGTACATGACAGTGGAGCGAGGTTTACATATCAGAGTGATTGACAGTCTAAACTTCTTACCCATGAAATTGTCTGCATTGCCAAAAGCTTTTGGCATAAATGAATTGAAGAACAGATGGTGCCCGCACCAATTTAATACTCGAGAGAATCAAAATTATGTAGGACCCTATCCTGACCCTAAATACTATGGACACGATTTCATGGGTGAGAAGGAATGAAAAGAATTGTTAGCGTGGTTGAGTGAGAGAAAAGACGATGTGTTTGATTTTAGAAAAGAAATGTTGCAATATTGTAGAAGTGATGTAGATATCTTGGGACAAGCTTGTTTAACATTTAGAGAAGTATTAATGAGTGCTACGGGTGAGCAAAAAAGAAATTGTGAATGATAAAGGCAAAAAAGAAATGAAATGGTTCGGGGCCGTGGATCCATTTGACTCAGTCACCATAGTGTCCGTATGCACCAATGTGTTTAGAACCAAATTTATAGAAGAAGAATGGAGAGTCAAATTGGAAGGTAGACATTCGTGGATACCTGCAAAATTGACTGATCAGAAATTTTACATATTATGGGAGAATAAATGGATCCATGAAACCGAACTAGTGGATGAGAAAGTGAGTGTGAAAGAATTAGTGCGTACACTATGGCAAAAATCCCTCCCAGTGGTTACAATGATCAGTACAGCAAAGCGTCAATACAGTGGTTAGAATGGATGGTACGTGTCAACAATATCACAATTCAACACGCCTTAAATATGGGAGAAAAGTCCATATCAGGCACACGTTACAAGTTAGATGGTTATAGTAAAGAAACAAATACAGCTTTTGAGTACCATGGTTGCGTCACACATGGATGCCCAGACTGTTTCTGGGAAAACCGTGAAGAAACGTACAATCCGCTCACCAAGCAATCTCTCACTGAATTGTACACTTTGACTATGAAAAAGAAAGCATACTTAGAAAATTTAAGAATGAAGTACGTTTGTATTTGGGAACACGAGTTTCAAAAATTAAAAAATCAAAATGTAGAGCTCAAACAATTTAACAAACAGTTAGATTTAATGGACAGATTGGGTCCTAGAGAGAGCTTTTTTTGGGGTCACACCAATGCCAGCAAACTATACTACCAAACTTCGGAACAGGAAAAGATCAAGTATGTGGATTTCACGAGCTTGTACCCATGGGTAAATAAGTATTGTCGGTATCCCGTAGGTCATCCCACTGTCATCACAAAAGACTTTGGGGACATAAAGGACTATTTTGGCATTGCCAAAGTCAGGATTTTACCTCCAAGGGTGCTGTATCATCCTTTCCTTCCTTATAGGTCAAATGGCAAACTGAAATTTCCTTTGTGTAAGACCTGCGCAGATACAGAAAATCAAAACCCATGTACCTGTTTGGAAGAGGAAAGAGAGTTGACTGGCACGTGGTGTACTCCAGAGATTCAAACTGCTCTCAGACTAGGATACATTCTAAAGAAAATATACGAAGTATACCACTGGGAGGAAACGACCCAATATGACTCAAACACCAGACAAGGGGGGCTATTCGCCCAATACATAGATAATTTCCTGAAATTTAAACAAGAAGCCAGCCGCCCCCCTGACTGAATCAGAACTGAATCAGACATGAACGCTTACACTAAGAATGTGCACAGAAAGAGAGTGTTTCATTGAATCAGTGGAACATTACAAAGAATCCTGGATTGAGAGCTTTGGCTAAATTATGCCTCAATAGTTTTTGGGGCAAGTTTGGTCAAAGACTCAATATGAGACAGACAGAGGTCTTTCATGAGATAGAAGCAAACCTGTTCTTCCAACTGTTCACCGATCCAATGAAACAACCTCTTAACTTCCACATACTCACCAATGACATGATCCAACTAGAATGGATATACAAACAAGATTGTCAACCAGAAGACAACAAAACCAACATTTACTTAGCCACGTTCACTACCTGCTGGGCCAGACACAAACTGTACAGTGTGCTCGAACAATTAAACAGGAATGTGTTGTATTACGACACAGACAGCGTTATATACGTGAGTCGTCCAGGGCAGTATGATCCACCCTTGGGCGATTACCTGGGCATTCTCACAGATGAATTAGACAGTGGAGAACACATTGTAGAGTTTGTGTCTGGTGGTCCCAAAAATTATGCCTACAAAACCAACACAAATAAAGAAACATGCAAGGTTAGAGGTTTCACGCTCAACTACACAAACAGTCAACTCATCAATTTAGATAGTGTCAAACATATTGTAGCAGATCCAAAAAGTGGCCAAAACATCACCATCACCAGTCCTAGTTAAATTTGTAGAGATAAAAGAAAAAGAAAAATATACAATCGTAAAGAAGAGAAAACATATCAAATGGAATACACCAAACGTAGAAGAGTAGATAACTATGACACAGTGCCATATGGATATTAGAAAGGGTCGATTTTTGTTAAGTGAAAGTCTTTTTTTTCATTAACGTTTCTGTTTCTGTCATTGTCATTACGACTTTTGTCACTGCCATTTTGATTTTTGTACATTTACATGTATTTTTCCATAGAGCATGTTTCATTTTTTGTCATTACAGTTTCGATTTTTGTCATTGCTGTTTCGATTTTTGTCGTTAACGTTTCGATTTTTGTCATTACCGTTTCGATTTTTGTCATTGCCGTTACAATTTGTTGTCATTAACGTTTCTATTTTTGTCATTGCCATTACGATTTTTGTCATTGCCGTTACGATTTTTGTCATTACCGTTTCGATTTTTGGCATTACTGTTTCGATTTTTGTACATTTACATGTATTTTTCCATAGAGTATGTTTCATTTTTTGTCATTGCAGTTTCGATTTTTTGTCATTGCCATTACGATTTTTGTCATTGTCATTACGATTTTTGTCATAACCCTTTTGATTTTTTGTCATTGCCGTTACGATTTTTGTACATTAGCGTGTATTTTTTCATAGAGCATGTTTCATTTTTGTCATTGCCGGTTTTGTCATTGCCATAACTGTTGTTTTGTATAAAGTTATATTTGTATAAATATTTATCATGATTTTCTTGCTGCGAATTAAAAGTATGTAAGAAGAGACCTTGTTTTCATTTTTATTCCACTCTATTGTAAAAACATGGATACCACTGAGTCTCGTGAACCAGACAGGCAATCTTTTATTCAGTTCCCTAAATCTGATGAAGAAAACCGATCTAACGGTGAAAGGTGGCACTTATTGGGGACACGTGTTCCTCAAACGGAAATTATCTACTTTTGTCAGATAATTATTGTCTATGTCATCATCATCACCTCAATCATAAACTTGTCACTACAAAACGGAAGCAGCGAATTGTGGATCAGTCTGCTTAGTAGTTGTATTGGTTACGTATTGCCAAGCCCTAAACTCAAAAAATGACATTACCCTCTGAAACGTGCTCCAGTATCTGTATCAGTGGCCAAACAGGAAGTGGTAAAACGCAATGGGTGTACAAGTTCCTGACCCACATCAATAAAATGTACTCTAAAGATCCACTTTTCAAAGTATTATACTGTTATGGCATACACCAAGACTTGTTTGATGATTTGGAAAGGTCTGTACCCAATTTTCAAAGTAGGCAAGGTTTACCAACTGTGGAAGAATAAGATGAGTTTACCAGAGACAAAATACACAAACTCATCATTATAGATGATCTGATGCATGAGGTTTTGGGGAACAAAAACATGGAACTGTTATTCACACAAGGGACTCATCATAAATGCGTTAGCGTGATCCTGATCACCCAAATCTTATATCCAGGAGGAAAGCATGCCAGAACCATTGCACTAAATACGTGGTATATGGTACTGATGAAAAATTTAAGAGATGTCTCACAAGTGTCAATACTAGGAAAACAGTTGTACCCTGGGAAATCCAAGGGATTCTTACAGGCTTATAAGGATGCTCTCAATAATAACAAGTTTGGTTATTTCGTGGTAGATATGAGTCCTCACGCTGAAGACAAATAACGACTGAGGTCCCGTATTTTCCCAGGGGAAGACCCAATCATTTATCAATTAACGTAAGAAAGAGCAAGACAAACCTGTAAGAGTAACCATGGTGCAGCTCATCATACAAGAACGACACTTTTTGTTATTATTTGTGCAAACCACGCCTTCTCAGAGGAAAGTATTATTACAGACAATTACAAGGAAACAATTGAGAGCTCTCAGTCAGATAGCTCATACCATTGTCAAATTCAAGATACAATTGACCACTGCCGAGAAAAGAACACTCAAACGTGAACGACGCCTTTTGCATATTTTAGGAGACAGAACGTTGGGTCATTGGTACAAGGCAAAAGCTATTGGTGGCAAACAGAGATTTGTTTATAGTCTTTTGAAAATTGCCCATCCTCATTTGAAGCCTATACTGGAGTAATGGAAAAACTGGTGTTAGTACCCTATGTTAAATATACTTAAAGCCAAAAGTAACTTTACACTGTTATTATATATACCATTTCTGGGTATTGGTGAGTGGTATTTTAAATGTGTTTAATTCATATTAAACTTCAATCAACTATTCATATGACAGTTGAATTTCATGTTTTTCCTATCATAAATGCAACCAAAATGCCCCAATGAAAGATGCAAGGGGGCAAAATAAACTTTTCTAAAGTCCATTCACTTTTGGATGTGTTACTGTAGCTTTGCGATTGGACATTTTTTTAATTTTAAAGAACCAGTCTGAAAGACAGGCTATTGAGTTGTTGTTTAAAGTTCAAATCAGCCCGGATCACACTTCGAGTAACACAAATTAAAGCTGTGTTTTTACGTACATACCCCCTTTTGCAAACTTAACAGTGCTTTCAATGGAATTTCCCATAAAAATTGTTTGCCATTTTTCTTCCAAACTGATGGGAATTTTTATCAGATTAACTTGTTACATACTCAAGGTAGAAGTCCCAATAAATCGCTGATAAAAAATCCAAATGTCATCTGAGATAAAGCTTTTAGCAGGGACTAAAGTTTACTATTGTTTTAATTCAAAGGGAGATAATTTCAAAGTGAACCAACTTTAAGGTACTACCAAAAACAAACTATACGTCAGAGACAAAATGTCTCGCAGTATTTTTAATGGGCAATCGATGTCCCTTAAAATAGCGTGTTCAAATCCTAGGTTTACTTTGGATTTTGTTAGGAAATGCTGATTTTGTGCTTTTAATGAAAGCATAGATAACTCGAAAGAAGATTGATTTACCTAAGTTCTTTTTCGTGAATTAGGTTTAGGGCGGGTACCAGCAACTCATAGCAATATTTAATTTGGTTCAATCAAAAACAGTAAAGGTATATTCAGTAATTCAAAGTGTAAAGTTACTTTTGGCTTTAAGTATATCAACAAATGCTAGACATGTCACACAAGAAACCAATAAGCAGTGTTTCTCAGTTACCAAGAACCACTATGACTGATAATGGGAGTAAAAAGAAGAAGCCAAAAGTGGTTACTGGTTCACCACGGAAAACAACATTGTCTGTTGAGAAGAAGACAAAAGTGCCCAGTGACACAATTGTAAAACCACTGCTGCCTGGATAGCGTGACAAACAACTAACTTGCAGGACGTATCAGCACGAGATTGGGACATATGAACACATTCAAGGACTGGATATTATTTTAGAGTAAAAGACAATAGACATAATAGTATTTCATATAATTTATTATCAAGAAATAAACAATATAAAACAATACATGTGTTGTTATATTTTACAAACCCCCCTCACACACATTTACAGTGCTAACATATTGTCTGTCCTTCAATGTTCATTTTAGATACACTGTCCTGGCTTGATTAATGTGAAGAATCTCTGGGAAGGTGGCATACATAATCAGTGTGACACTCTCTGGTAAGGGTTTGGCAAACTTGAGCTCCAGACGGCAATGACCTCTTTGTTTGGTACTGAATGAATAGTGAGGGTCCACATCGAGTACATATAAACAGTAGCCTGTCTTATAATCGGCTCTGCTCACATTTATATCTTTCGGAAGTGAGTTAGTGTTCTGTAGCAATCCATAAACTGATCAGCTTCGTAATTGGGCTGTAAAGGTTATGACGGATAGGACTGACCATCTATGTACAACCCTAATGAGCTACAGTCGTAAGGTTGAAAGTAGAATGGGTTTTTCCCCATAGTCTCCGGTGTAGGCAGCACTGGATACCAATCCAACTATTAGTTTGTTGGGTACAAATCCTTGAAAAAGGTCATCAACGCTAAGCCCATACTGCCCCGTAGCAATCGATGTTGTCTTGATCTCTGACCTTAGATAAGGATAAATGGCTGGCTGTTCCTGAAGTAGTTTCTCATGAGCCACCAATGCCCCTCCATTGAGACGTTGAACGCACAGCTTAAAGCGAACATCTACAATCTGTACCTTTTGGTTGGGTGTCAGGCTATCCGTTATAAGTCTAAAGGCATCTTGGCTAGGCCACAGTTTGATACCAATGCTGACACCGTTCACCAGCAGTCTGGATTGTTCAAACAGATCTAAGAATAAGGGTCCTTCCAAGTCTACAATTTTACAACCAATAGTGGCTACGGCTCGTTCAAACAATCCCCTGTTGGACCCTGTTTCAGCATCGTTAGTATCTGGTCCCTTGCCTTTGTAAAACAGCTGACTGGTAAGCAGGTTTTCTTGGGTACTTAAATTGGTTTTAAGAATGGTGTCGATGTAAGCTTTATATGGATAGTTTGTACCAGTATGCGACACCTGTGTCTGTTGAAAGGTCACATCCACTTGTCTGAAAATGGTTTGCAATGGTAGGTTGACGAGTCCAACAACCTCACCACCTTTTAAAGGGGTTCCATCATTATTAGTCAAACGAAGTTTGACATTCAAACGGCTATTTTTGAGATCAATGTAAGCTGATGACTGTGACTGAATGTTGAAATCGTATACTGTTGATCCCGTGATTTGATTGACTTGTCTGTATTCGATCCATTCGCTAGACTGTAAAGCTGTGTCTGATGGGGGTAATGAAAAAAAGTAACAACTCTTCACGGTTGCAATTATCTTGATTCATCATTGTTTAGACTTGGTTTTCTGGATTATATGCATAACGTTTCAAACGTTTTTGTAGCAAGTTAGGAGATTTAGCCTTCTTACGCTTACTACCACCTTCCTTCTTACTATCTCGCTCTATTTCTGATTTGGCTATTTCAATGGCTTGAGCCACTGGTGTAATCTGCTTTAGAATAGGTCTTTGCTGTTCACGCATTTCTATCTCCTTTCCCCTAGCTTCCATTTCTTTTATCTTTCTGTATTTCTTCCCACTACCCACGACATAACGTCCCATATGGTCGGGCTGAACCCGACTTCTCAAGTCTTTGAAATATTGATACCATTCATCGTAATCTGGCACGTATGGAACCCATTTTTCTTGTTTAATGTCATAAACTTCAATGGAACCCATTCTTTTTAAAATGCAGAACACAATGGAGGCCGTTCGAATCAAACTGAACGGGTTTTAGATCAGAATCTCGTAGATACACTCTTACACTAGTCAGATGAGTGACGTTCACAGAAAGGTATGTATCATCTTCAAAGTTTTCTGTCAGGTATTTCTTGGACTTGTTATATATTTCTATATTTCTTACTACTGGAACCAATGTATTTCTGACATAAGATTCCGCTACAATATCTAAGCAAAGGTAGAGTCTTCGTGTCTTGGGTTTGAAATCCCAGGTAAATGAGACTTGTTTAAGGGCACACAGCCACTGGCCTTCTAGGGAATAAGTCTTGGGTAATTGAATCCAACAGTCTGAAGTGTTGTTATTCTTACGTACATCGAGAGAGTCTTTTTAGCCACTTCTCTCATGGCAAGACCTGATCTGTAGTAATATTATGAAGCAACCTTTTGTGATCAGTTGGCGTTGCATTTCTCACCTCCATCAAATAGTGTATAGACCGGTAAACCTGTGAATGTTCCATGACTTGTGTTTTTTCCGCATGTCACTCACTTCTTATGCATATAGAGTTCCAATTCAATCAGTGTGGGATAGACCACATCGTCGATTTGAGCCGTGGTCCTTATACCGGTGATGACTACTTTACCGGTATGGAAACAGCAAAAATTGATCCCACCCTTTTTAAAATTAAGGGCTGGAAACAATTCTGGTTCATAGAGAACGATTCAGTCTTGGGCTTAGCTATTTAAGTCAAGTCCAGTACTTAAGGTGTGGCTAGCAGAAACTGTAATGATCTTGGTTTCCCTGAGGCGTACTGGACATCCTAGGTTTTGAAGTTTTCTGGCATACTTTCGTAATCTCTGACGGCCCTCTTCAAAGCTGACTACCTTACCATTACAATTGATGACACCACTGACAAACACTAAACAGATTTCACCAATAAGTCGATGTTGCCAAATAAGTCCTGGAAACGTCCTTGGATCATATTGACAGTTCCATAGTCGCTGACACAATCCAGCCAGATCCATAAAACAACCTAAACAACTTAAATGAGCGCTATATACAACATTAGTAATCTTCATGTTGATGATTACTGAGCTCTGAATGACAATGCCAGTGTATTTATAAGTGTCTCAGTCACGTGATTTTCTGATGAGGGTTAAGAATAGTCTTTAATATTGGCTTCTGGTATCCAACTATTGTATTTCTTTGGCCAGTGTAACCAACGCACCAGGACTTCTTTTTGTTTGTTTCTTAAGCGTCTCTTTAATAGTTTTTCAATGTGGTATTCCGTAGAATGGTCAACGTTCACATCCTGTAACTCTGGTTCATAAAATATGCCTTCGACCCTGTCACCATCCCAGTCAAGTATGGTATATACAGGTACACCTTCTCGTCTAAACCTGGTGTGAATTTTGAATATTTCACCAGTCCATTTTTGAGAATACTCTCTGTTAAACAAGCTCCTCACATGAGACAGACGTACAGTCTGGTCAATCTTATATTTGTACTTCTTCCTGGTCCTTTTCTTAGTTTTGTTGGACCGTTTAGCCGTACCTAGCCTTAAAGGGAATATTCCGACCCTATTAATATTTATCTTGATCAAAAATAAATTCCTCGTTAATTACTAATTTATTTTTACCACTCTGCTTCTTCATCAGCTAAGGTGATTAAAAGCAAGTTTATTGCCCATAAACCCAATAACTGGCTGCTGACATGTTTTCCCTCATGGTTGCCAAATAGCTTTAAATCAAGCAACTGGTCACCTCAGTTGTGAGTTAATGGCACCACATCTCAGTGGAGAGGGCTTATAATTAGACTGTGCTTCCATTCAATTATTTCATTGAGTAATAATGGCTTCAATTGATAAGAATGAGAATTACTTTACACAGGGCTACCTTACATGTTTGCACTACAGAAATAAGTCTGGTTCAGGGCCCCGAAGTAAGAAATAGTTATTTTTTTTTTTTAAAGCATTAATTGAAATTGTAATATTTAGCTCTGTACATGATATCTTCTGCTTTGCAAACATTTTGAACCCAGATCAGGCCCACTAAAATAAGAGCCCTGATCAGGATCAAAACTGTTTGGTGCTCTGATCGCATTCCTGAAGAAAGTTTTTTTGGAAAAGTGATTTCTTTAAGAAAAAGGCAGACAATTAAAACATTCAAAATAATCCTGTATTCGCAAAGAGTACATGTATTTGCATTGTTTAATGTCATAATTTTTATCATTCCTATTATAATTTCCATAAATCTGAGCAAATTCTTGAAAATTCAAACCAAGTCCAGTTTATTAGGTCCAATCCAACAAAATGGCTTGCAAGCCTAACAGACTCAGATCAGCCTGCGCATTGATTCATGCAGACAGCAAAGACTCTGACCATACAGTGTCTATATCCAGGCTGATCTGGGTCTCGCCTGTTTTTTCATAAATCTGCCAATTCTAGCCAGAGTCCTTGAAGCTTGGATACTTAAGCTACCCATTATGTTGCTGTGAAAACACTGATCAGAATATAATCAAACGCAGATGCGGTGCTTGATGCTCATACCATTTTACTTTAAACTTGTTTGTGTCATCTGCTGATAAGCTTTACAAAAAATTTGATGAGAGATATGACATGTTGTCGGGCCTGACCTGGATCCAAACTGTTTGACTCTCTTTTATAATCTTTCCAAACAGTTTAGAAATAGATCAGACCAAACATTATACACTGACTGTAATTAACCTGCTTGACCTGATAACTGCACCCTGTGTAGTGCTGCCTGAGGAATTCTTCTTGGAGTATTCAAGTGATTAATGGCGATCCCCTGTGGAATGTGAGTGCAATTAAGTTATGGGCTAGTTAGAGCAGTTTCAACAAAAGAAATGGTCATACGGTTCCCAGTATACTGTTAGGTCTATAAGAAATGCATATGAAAAAAGTTGGAATTATCACTTTAATAGATACTGCTGTAGTCTACTCTCACCTTCATTGTCCTTTGTGATGTTTGTTGGTGGCTTACCCAAACTTCGATGTATGGTACGATTGTAACTGTATACTGCATCTTGTAGGATGTCAATATAACGTTGAGTTCTGTTTTTTAGCATATATCTAAATAGTTTATGTTTCAAAGTCTTGATCAGTCTTTCAGCATAATTGGCTTTGATTTCAGTGTTCAAGGCTTAAAAGTGATGAATATTTTGACCTTTTAAAAAGGCATTGACATCTTTGCTACGAAATTCCTGGCCTCGATCTGTTCTGATTATGTTTGGTTTTCGATTTCCAGATAATATCAGTTTGAGGGCCTGTAAGACATCTTCGCCTTTTTTAGTTTTGATGGGTTGACAGTGAGCAAAGCAAGAAATATGTCTAAGGCAACCAGGATATATTTAACACCATCTTTCTGTTTGGCTAGGTCAACCATGTCCATGAGATCCATATCCCATTGACTATCTATACCGGCTACTATGACACGTGATCTTGTATATTTACGTCTTGCACCACGGGACAGCGAATACGCCTCTTGTTCTTGCAGCCATTTATGTATATGGTGTCTACCTATTTTGAATCGGCAATGAGATTTAACAATTTGGTATAGTTTTTTGGGTCCTAAGTAACTGGATGGCAATTTGGGATTAAAATACAAAGAAGACAGATATTCTTTCCAGTCAGTCATTTTTATTACAAATTTAAACATTTAAGCATTCTTACAAAACATACATGACAAAATAATACATTCTACAATACAGTACTATACAAATGTTCATTATTTTGTGCCTAAAACACCTCGATCAACCTCTCTGCTGCCTCCCTGGCCTCTTGACGTAACTGACGATATCTTATCCACAAAAACAGTTCATCTAATAACGCAAAAGTCATTAATGCCGTGATCAACATGTTAACAATGTTCACATAGGTTCGTCTCTGTTTTTACTCCAAATGTGAAAGGTTTCAGGATCCAGCAGTTTCACAAAATTACAAGACCCTGTTCCAAACTCTCCAAAAAATGATGTACTTGGTCCGAATGTGAATCCTGTTTTTTGTGGCGCTCCCACCATTTTGATGTATTCGCATTGAGGCGACCATTTATAGTGTTCTTTAATGGCGTCATTGTTTCGTTCCCATGCATTGAGTTTCACGTGACAGAGAAAACACTGACACACGTCTGATTTCCCAGTATAATATAACCCAGCTCTAGCTAACTGGATCTTGTTTGGTAGCATTTGCTTGGGGTAGGTAAATGTTTTCAACCTATTTTCGTAATATTCCATGTGTTCTTTGGTAGATGCACAGTCGGTGATATTCATGTTGAGAATGAGGATGCATCGCTGAACTGTAGTCTATAAACATCTTATAAGTGATGTGATTGGTGGGTATTTATGGATTTTACTGGTTCTATTTATTGAGTCATAAAACTTTCTATTATTTACACACTATCGATAGTTACATTTACCAGTTTGCAAAGTCATTAGGATTACACTCTGAACACTGTAACGCACCCAACTGGTTCATGTGATCACTCTGCATGTAACAGGGTACAACTCTGTCCAATTCCGGTAACGTGGTTGTGATTTGGGGTACAAGTTCTTTCAGGGCGCTGTATTCTATGGGTTTCAAACACAATCCCTTTGTGGTCGGTACCAACTCATCTTTGGGCTTCCAGAACTGTCCATGCACGATCTGCCCTCAGTAACGGTACAATATACGTTTCCCCCGAGGTGACCCATATAGTGTTTTTTCTCTGCCCTTGCTTGATCAGCGTATTCCAGGCTATCCACCCAATTCTTCCATCCAATCAAGGTTAAGCTGATACCTTTTTTTGTTGGTTTGTCGTCTTTCAATTCTCTCAGGTCCACACACAATTCACCTTTCCACTCTTTGACTTCCATGTAGCGATCATTGCCAAGGCTCATTCTGCATCGAGACATGTTTACTGTTTGAGTGTCTGAACGGTAATGACTCGCATGCATGTGATGCGACTTATATAGCACAATGTCTTTTCTGATTGGCCACAAAATCCAATTGGAGGGTTATTTATAGTTACCAAATGTCTATTTATAGTCCTACAACATGTTCATGTATGTTTTGTTTCACGACGATATTGGGTAAGCTGTGATAACAAAAAAATATCTTTCTTGTCCTGGTATACACTACTTTAACACTTTGACTCAACTGATTGGTATATCCCATGACTCCTATGTTATAGGGAAATCTTTTCACGAGTTTAAATCTTTTTCCATGTTGGGAAATCTCATCGGGTTGATTTAAACAGTTTTTGATGCTCTGGAACATGATAAATCTGTTTAAAAATACTGAAGCGCTAAGGTTACTGGCATCCAAATGTTTTTCGAAGGCATGAAGTGAAATGACAAATGCTCTCATTTTGAAAAATAGGAGAAAACTAAACAATTATTGCCTAAAAACTCTTTTTATAAAAGCTTCCTGGCCAATTTCGTACACATCAATGCATAATCAATATCTAAATATAGACGTGCAGGTCAAAACATGTATGACAATGAACCTTCTCAAAGAGAGAGAGAGAGAGGTGAATGGCCTTAGATATTATTTCGCGATCAAAGAAATAGTAGCCAGTAGCCCAAAGTGTTAAAGCTTCATATGCACAGTCTGTGAGGAGTCTACCTTCGTCTTTGACAGAGCCTTCTCTGCCTCTGCACTGCCAAGATTTGTCTCAGGGAAAGACAGAAACAGGATGAGAAAAAACCCAAAAGTAAGCAGCATGCAAAAGGACAAGAAAATAAAAATCCATAACCGCACAGCTGTCTGAATAAGCGTCAAAAGAAAAGGGTTCAGAGTGTAAGAGGTCATAATGTCTAAATATAGATAAACAGGACTGAACATGTCAGTTACTAAAAATAGAAATTGACGTCATTACAAGAGTGACCTTGAACTTGATGCTATAATTCTACAGCATCCATTTGTCTGGTTAAAAAGGACCTTTTTACACGATTTTGTATGGATATAAGGGACCTTTTTTCGAACTTGGTGCTTAAGAGCCATATATACTACTACTATGTAATATATCAAGATGACTTGGCCGCGCACAAGAATGATTGGAACGTTTCTATTTTATTAGTTTCAAAGGTATGCCCCTTAGACTATTTTTCAAACATGTTGTAGGCCTCTTGACACTCAATAACTCAGTAATCATAAGAGATATCTTCGTGCTACTTTATAGGAATGTGTATAAGGTCAGGATGACCTTTCAGACTAAGATTGTTCCATCTTTCTTAGTTTTAAATTTATGCCCCATAGAATATTTGTTCCAAACATTCTTTTACAGTTCGTAGCTCCATAGTCAGGGATATTCCCTTGCATCTTGATAGTAGTGTGTGTTGGGTCAGAACAACATGTCCAGTATAATAACTGTTGGTTTCGGTTACTTTCTTTCAGAGTAAGGTCCCTTTGATTGTTTTCCGTCAGTCCATAATCATTCTTGTATGCTCCATAACTCTGCGGTTATTGTAATATCTTAATGCAATTTATAGGTTTATGAATTAAGTCAGGACGATGTGTCAGGCACAATAATGAGTGTTCCTCCTTTCTAATTTTGAAAGTGATGCCCCCACTGTCTTAGCAAACAGGCGTATAATGCACTGCCTGTGGAGCTCTTGTTGTACACAGTCGTGCTTATCTGACAGGCACTGGGCAATCATGGCCCATAGTGAGAAGAGCTTTCAGGAAATGTGAAGTTTATTAATCGAAAACGCCAATATATATTTTTGCATTATAAATGCCCATTATAAGTCAGGGGCAATAACTCAAGTGTTATTCAATCGATTTTGACGAAACATAGAGAATATTGACTGTATATAGTACTTATCATTTATACCAAGAATGCATCAAATCTGACTAATAGTTTCTGAGATATGGTTCCAGACGCACAGACGGTGCCAAAACTACATCACTCCGACTTCGTCGGGGGATAATAAATATAATTATTGAGCTTAACTATACAAACGTTCAGTCCAATGACACTAGTGTCATTACGTGCATCTGCACGAGAAACTGTATCTATCCATTCGGGAAAGTCCGCCACAATTCGAGAATCGAATCATGGCTCGGGTGTATGTAAGAAGCATTACCCATAGTACTATGTACCAAAAAGCTCCATTTTGTTAGCTGGAACTGGCGTATGGATCTTTAGTATGTGGGTTCAGCTCTATTAAAATCGATTTATTCTGAGTATCTGAAAAGTTAATGGGCAAAATAAATGAAGATTATTGCGATATTTTATTGAAAAATCATAAACTTCATTTAAGCCGTTTGTTTTGCTACAATAACACTTGCTATTGTGTTAGCATGGTTTCTGTGACGTCAGCGTCACGTTGTATAACGTCAGCGTCACGTTATCACCCGCGTCATCAAAGTAGATCCTCGATGTACAACCGTGATCTGATTCCACAAAATTTCGCGGAATGGCCGAGGCAGTTCCGATTGGCATCTATCTTATCCTTTTTTGACCGATGGATTATTCCATCTGGGCATGATATAAAGTAACCTTTGAATAGTTCATTGTACAGCAAGAGATCACAAGTTATATCCAGTCTAAAATTAAGATACACACGCGTGTCTCTGAGTATTGTATTCAAAATTGAATTTAACTTAAGCGGAAGCTTCGAGTTATCATGACATAGTTTGAGTTATTGAGGGTTTACGAGGGTAAACTTTATAGGTATTATATGACTTTTGGGTACTGTAAAGGCGGCACCTTAGGACTGGTCAACCTTAGACATAGGTAAAAGCTGAAAATGAGACGTAGTTTTATTCAAAAGTAACTGTATTATCTTACACCATTTCCTCAGTATACAGAAAACACATTTTAGTCCTTAAAACGCCAGCAAAATAACTGCATCTGAAAATGTCTACTTAACACAAGCATAGAGGCAAACATTGTGGACCCAGGTCAGACTGCTCTTACATGAGCCGTCTGATCTGGGTACACACTGTTTATCTATGATGCTTCAAATATTTTAGTGGACGACAAAAAAACATACATTTTGTGATTATGCGCTATAAGGGTTAATAAGTGTATACGGTTAGGATTTTTATGAAATGCACGCACGTTTGCGTGGCCCCAACAACTTATTTATGTCAAGTGTTGATGCAATGAAACAAACATGTAAGATCGTTATTCTTGCATTATTTTACCTGATTTCAGCATAAACCGCGCTGAAAACGTCGCTTAAACATTATTGAAATATCTCTTTTCTCACACGTTTTCGCGAACGAAAGCATAGACGAAATGATCAGTCACAGTCACGGCCACAGCGCTTTCCCGTGTAACGTCATGCATACAAATCAGAGCCCAGCTTAGGCTTTTTCAAGTAAAAGCCATGTTCAAACAGCACGTGAATTTTATAATTAGAACATGGATTTTGCGGCTTCAAACAGCTTCCGTAACGATTTTGCGGCTTCAAACGGCTTCCGTAACGAGTTCCCATGCAAGAATAGTTATTATTTTGGATGCTTTGCCATGCACTTTTGCCACTTTCAGATGTACAAAGATTACAAGCTTGGTAAAAGACCACCATTGCCGCAGCCACGTGATAATCCAAATGAACCAATGGACAGTCAGGATAGTGATGGGTATACATATATTCCAGATGATCATTGGTAAGTACCAGCATTGGCCCAGATAAACTAAATTTTGAGTGTAATGATTTGAGTATATATACATATATATATATATATATATATATATATATATATATATATATATATATATATATATATATATATATATATATATATATATATATATCTGTTTATTATACCTCATACGTAAATTCCCCATACAAAACTTCCATAGACCAACGACTGATATTTTATATTGTTATATGACTGGTGAGAATCCTGTCTCCTGATTGGCCCAATTTGTCTTCATAAATCTCTATGTCTACCTCAAAACTGGTCTAAACTGGCTCAGAAGGTGATATAGGATGAAATCCAGCTCAAACTAGTTTCCAGAAGTTAATATTTTTGACACTTCTGCAATATCACCCTCTAGAGAGCTAAAAATAGCATGATGAGTATAACACTAGCATGTGCTGCATGAAATTGACATGCTTTGCTGTTTCATATCCCAACAGGTAAACTAAAGGCTTTCATGAATTTTAACAAATGTTTTGTTATGTTTTGTTTGTTCATTTATCTTTGTTTGAATAAACAAAATGTAAAAAAAAAAGTTTTATGATTGAATTTTACATTCCACATTTAGAGAATTAATATACATTTCAAATTGCAAAATACTACATTAAAATATTTTTATAACAGTTGATAAAACTTGTTAGAAAGTCCTTAGGTTGAAGGTTGGCTTCAGCAACAAAAGTGAAAGTAGAACATTTTCATTCTAAGTTGAAAAGTCATATAACAAAACAGTTATTGACTTCAATTTCGGTAGACATGAGGATTTATCTACCCTTAAAAGTGATATCACCTCGGCCTAGCGGCCTCGGTGAATTATCACTTTTTCGGGTAGATAAATCCTCATGTCTACCTCATTGAAGTCAATAATTGTATAATATCACCCGCTGCTACAGCGACGGCGAATACTGCCACGTCTTTGCCATAGCAGCGGGTGGTATTATAAAATATCAGGGTGGTCACATGATGCGCAACGCCGATGTGCGTACGGTTCGTTCACGTCAGGAGAAGTTCAACAACAATGTCGGACATGAGGCATGATTTGGCCACTTTCAACTCCCAATAACTTCGTTGTTTATGGGCAGAAACATAAAGTGTTGGTACTCGTTTTCTTAGTTAGGACGAGAGGAACACGTTGAGACCAAATTTGAGCCGATTTGGCGAAATTTTCTATTTTGCAAAAAACCCGCATCTTGTGCAGTATCCCATTTAAATGACGCTGCTTGGTATTCAGTTTGACGTCATCGACTTTTTATGACGTAATTTGTTTAACCGATCGCCATGATCAGTTCGAGCATTCAAACTGTTCAAAAGAAACATGTTTGTGAAAGATGTATTTTCATTCATGCATCTAGATAACAGGGGCTGTTGATTATTTTCCCTTTAGAAATCCCCTCACCATGGTAGGCCTAAGACGGTAGAAAATAAAAAATCTAATGTTCGGTATAATAAAATAAATATTACTTTCCCTGATTGGGTGAAAGACGAAAATATCATCCCTCGAAATATGATTATCAACCTCGGCTGCACCTCGGTTGATAATCACATTCCTCGGGATGATATTTTCGACTATCACCCAATCAGGGAATGTAATATTTATATGTTATTTCTATTATAACATAGTTACAATATAATATCCATTGTACAATATATACTTATATCATATCTATAATATATACCATCTTTCATTGTACATCTTAACAATAAACCAAACAGATAGTTTATGCGTACGCAACTGTATACCTGAGAGCTTAAAAATGGGGACTGTGGGGGGGGGGGGGGGCTGAAGTCTGCCCTATATAATTTTTCAAAGGGTTGCATGTATGACGATAGTTTAAATTAATTGTATATGGATTGGCTCTGGTTTTTGACTTTTATCTAAAATTTGCTCATTTAGTTGGTAAGGAGTTAATATGTATATATATCCTTAAGTAGATCCTCATATGGTCTTCATTCGTTTTGAAATTTATCCAAATTGTTATTGGTATATGCTATTTCCATGTGTATTTTATACATGAAATATAATTTTTTTCTTGAAATTTCAAGCATTAATGAATGATTGTGGCAGCGAGAACAGTAGATGTAATAGTTTGCATACAGTAAAATAAAGTTACTGACATTTGATACTTTTCCCCTGATTCTAGTCCAAATAAGAATAGTTCTCAGACAGTTCTATATATATATGGAAACTTCGCATCCATGGTAAAAAATATTTAAAAAAAATCTTTTGTTATGCTGCAATCCCACAGTAGATGGACAGTTGTTTCTAAATGAGTTTTACAAAATGTGCATAGTGGAACGTCCTTTATACCCATATATTGTAGACGTTTGTTTGTGATTAATATGTTATGGTTTATACAAATTTGAAACCACTGTAGAGTGCAGTACTATGTTATTTTCATTGGGTACATATATATCTTTTTCCAGTCTTTTTTCTTGAATACTATAAAGGTTGTTCCAAGTTTGTTGTGCTGTTGGTTTATCCTCATTTATATTTAATATATCATACATAGTCTTAATCGTAAGTTTAAACATTTCTTGTGGATGCCCACAGGAACCGCGTCATTGAGACAGTTCTTTCAAGTACCCGGAACAAAATTTTGTTGAACAATACGAAGCTTAATTTTTATGGATGGACAGGCCAAATGTAAATATCCACACTTACATTTAAATAAATGCCACATTGTATGTTTTTTTACCTTGGCATGTTCTCTTCAAGGTCAAACAAACATTCTTGCATAGGAATTCGTTACGCAAAACTGTTTGAAGCGGCAAAAATCAATGTTCAAATCATGAGATTCTCGTGCTGTTTTGACAAAGCCTATAGACCTTGAGCTGGCTATAGACCCCCCTCCCCCAGGGAGAATTTTGTACACTATGATTTTCTGAAACTTCATTATATAAGACATAAAATAAAAGATGTTAGCCCTCTGAGAGTGGCAGCGTTAACGTGTAACATCACGTTATATACGTTACCCCTGAAATAGCATTAAACTTCCCTGATAATGTCTCAACCATGACATATTCGTACATATTTGCATGCTGGCACAGGTTAATGAACTTCTTATATCACCGTTACATATTTTTAGTATTCATTTTATAAATATCTTGAGTTTTTACCGTTGTATACGTTACTTAGTGTTTCCTGCGTTATTTATGAGTATCAGTATGGTATTTATTGACTTTACATCTGTCACAGAATATAGTAAATCTATAAGGCTGCTACTTAAATGATTTAAAGGTTTTTATTTTGGTCGCTTACACTATTTTTCAGGCCCATATTATGTATGTTACCTTCAAAATGGCATTAAACATTCAAGTTAATGTTTCTAACAAGTCCTGTTTATACTTATGCATGCTGGCACAGGTTTATGTACTTCTTTTAACAAGGTTTACCTATTTTAAGTATTCATTTAATAAATGCCTTGGGCTTTAACTGTTATGTGTGTTACAAAATGATACATAAGCTATTCTGAGTATATGTATAGCAGTTGTTGACCACACATGTATTAAGTCTGTCAGAGACTTAGGACAATTTATAAGGCTGAAATAAATTGAAGTTCTTATTAAATTAATTTATGGTGACTTAAACTAATAATATAATGTGATCTATCGACCTTTGCTGTTTGCTCACATAAACAGTAGGTTCCATGCTTTCTAATCGGAAGTTCTGAAAGAGAGTCACTGTGAAACAGCTCAGTTCTGGACAAGGTATATGGATATAATTCAGATGGTGTTGACACTGATTAGGGCTACAAGGAAACAACTTTATATTGCATGTCAGCTCTTTCTTTATGCCTTGTTCCCAATGTTCATTGCAAACGATCACAACAACTTCGCACAATATGTACTTGTGTAACTGATTACACTCATAAATTTGTCTGATACACATCGCAGATGCAAAGAACTTCTGGAACAAAATGGGCTTAGTGTGTCACAACCGTCGGAGAAAAGCTTTTGACATAACTATCAGGCAAGCAATAAAGAGGTATTATAGGCTTCAGCGACTAGAACTACGTTTTGTAGATGTAATTGTGTATTACTCATCACATCAGAGCTCAATATATTGAAACAACTCTTCAATGCACTGAAATGAAATAGAAATGTATTCAATCTGCTAAGATGCAAAGCAGAACGAGTACTAGAGGCAGTTTCAGGCTTCACCAATCCTTTTAGTTCTTGTTTGAAGACAATGAACTGTACTTTTTGTCTTTTTGTGTTCCTGCTAAGCCTGGCATAGCTAAGGATATTGAGGCTGATGGCATTGGCAGGAAGGCTGTTGCAGACTTCATTGACTCACTTTTAGTTAAAAAATCTGTCTTTCACAATCCCATAAAATGCTACAAGCTAATAAAGTTTTTAGGCTTGCGAGGCCAAGCAAGAAGAAATTGTCCAATTTACAAAATGCAAACAGCCAGGTGAGAGCTTAAAGGAGCATCTTCGGTCAGCATGACCTTCTTTCTATTGGGCATAATGTTGACCTTGAGTTGACACTGCCATTCCTTCTGCGAACTGTACCATGGTCTCAGTCAACTCCTGATAGAATTTCCACCAAAACTGACAAGTCCAAACTCCCGCATTGCTTGTAATCACACATTGAACCAACATTAGATTGGCCATGTAGTGCTGCACATAACTTTAATGGTAATGCCATAACTACAGAGACTAATAGCTTTTCCTGTCACCTTCAAGGATCTGATGGCACCAGTATTCAACCAGTCGCTAAAGGCATGGCATATTGGTTTTGTCACTGATACATATATACAATGTATAAGCAGCAGTCTATAAAGTCATACAAACGTTCTCGCAGAGGATAACCTGGGTGTTTTGTTCAACAATGGTGTATGCAACAAAAGGTGCACCTTCTGAATGTCAACAACATTGGCCAGAATATGGGAGAAGAAATCTACAGTAATACACTGTTTAACAGATTGTGACACTACCAATGTGCCGATGTGTTTCTATCAAACTGATAGAGAACCCCTCCCCCACTAGTTCATCAACATACTAAGCAGGGTAGGGAAACAAACAAAATATTGCTCAAAGCACTCATCAGTGACATGAAGCCCTAACATGTGCTATTTATGTAAATGTGAATAAGCTGCAGTACCACATGTTTCTGAAAAAAGTACCAAAGCCATACATATATACTGACTATTTCAAATGGCATGAACATGAGCTTACCTCCACCCTGCTTTTCTGTCCTTAAGATGTACATACAAAGATTGAACTATCAAGTCTTTCCCATGAAAACGAGTGAGGCTTTCCAGATATGAACAAAATGTGCAGAAAATAAATGGGAAGGAAATCCAATACCTCTGGCTGAAAGAAAACTTGATTGTACCCTAACAAAAGAGCCACAGAATTATATTTCACATTTTGTGTGATATGGGGTTACCATGTTCAAAACTCAACAACTCAAACCTTATAAAAGATAGAAACATAATATTTGCAGTTTCCAAAAGGAACATAAACATTTTAAATACAAAATGAATTAATAAACACATTCACATTAAAAAATATCAAACTATATTAGTTTCATAAATAATTTATATAGGAATAATTACAAAATATAACATATTAAAGGTCCATATCTGTGATGCAAAACTAGCTTACTAGGATGATATAGCTAATTTGGTAATCTTCCCTTATGGTTTGCATTCAGAAGTCGTGTCATTTAATAAAATTATCAAAGATGTTGATTTGTATTATATGTAATTGGCTGCTATAAGGTAATGGTGCCATTACCAGAGTGCTAGCATATTGCAAATCCCTTGCAAGATGAATCAGATTGAGGATTAATAAGCTGTATTGGAAAATTCTTTAAACCCATGGATAATATACGAAGAGTTGCTAGCTTGGCAAGAAACAGCTCTATAACTTCTACCTGATGGGTTTTCTTTGATCTTTTATGTTGTTTCTCGCACATTGTACTGTATGTTACAAACTTTCCATGAGTTTTATGTTAATTATATTTGATGTCTCTTTAAAAGAAAAGAGGGTTTGTTGAAGTTTATGTTTGGAGTTACTTCCTCAGCAAATGAGTCAGAGTAAAAAGAAGTACATGGACCTGTGCCAGCATGCAAATAAGTACAAGCAGGTCGTGTTGGAGACCATATCTTGAAAGCTTAATGGTATTCAGAGAGTAACGTATGTAACCCAGGCTATAAAATAGTGTAAGCCACCTAAATAAGGAACTTAAATCCATTTGAATAGCAGCCTTATAGATTTGCTATATTCACTGACGGATGTAATACATGTAAAGTCAATACCTGCCATACTGATACTTGGAAATAACATATGAAACATTAAGTAACAAATACAATGGCAAAAACTCCAGACATTTATAAAATAAATGCTACAATTATGTAACTGTGTAATAAGAAATTCTTAAACCTGTGCCAGACTTAAAAAAAGTGTGAATATGTCATGTTGGAGACTTTATTAGGAAAATTTATTGGTATTTTGCGGGTAACGTACGTAACATAATGTAACCCGCTAACGCTGCCACTCTCAGAGAGCTAACACATTTCATTTTGTGGCTTAAATAATGTAGTATCTGGGAAGCATAGTGTACAAAATTCCCCTTGGAGGAGGTGGGGTCTATAGCCAGTGCAAGGCCTAGAGAATTGCATTTCACATGTATGTGTGATATGGGGCTACCATGTTCAACATCTAATAACTCAAAAAGTATATAAGATAGAAACATAATGCTTGCAGTTTTGAAAAGGTTAATAAAAAATCTTTAATATAATACCAAATTAATGAACAGAAACTGGTTTCAATAAAATTTAAGACAAAGTATATTAGATTCATTTATCGTTTAAAAGGGGGTTCAGTGAAAAAATTTAACGTACACTACATCAGAGGTGACTATATTTGTTTTCAAATATCAATATCCTTGGACCAGTAACAGCTGGTTTAGAAAATATAAGCAATTTGGAAATCTTACCTTATCTTTTGCACTTTTCTGAAGTCTTAATAAGAATTTTAATTATAAAATATTTTGTAGGGTAACGTATGTAACAGACTGTTACAGCTTAACGCTGCCATTGTCAGAGGGCTAACATGTTGCAAAATCCTCGCAAGACATTGGGCTTTAAGAAAAATATGGTCTTCAAAATTCCCCCTGGGGGGAGGTAAACCATAACCAGCCAGTGGCCTACTATGTGGGCCCTGACATGTTTGCACGACGTTACACAGGAAAGCGTTGCGGCCTTGACTGATCATTTCGCCGATGCTTTCGTTCGTGAAAACATTGCGCGCATTTATGACGTTGCTGTGACGTTATGACGTTCGAAAGTTTGACGCTGGCGCCATTTTGTTTAGTGAAATCCTGTGTAAGAAAAGAGATACTTTAATGTTTAAGCAACGTTTTCAGTGCGGTTTAGGTTGAAATCAGGTAAAATATGCAAGAATTACGATCACACATGTTTGGTTCATTGCATTAACACTTGCCGGGTCCCACAGACGATGTTTGAACTCTCAGCGTAATGGCCTCATGTTCAAACAGTTTCCTCAGGACCTGGCACATGTTAATGCATGAAAAAGCATGTATGAATCGTATAATCGAATTTGTTTTGTTATCTACAAACCTAGGCTGATTTGTATCCCTAACATGAACCATCTAAATATGTTAATGCTACAAGGCATATAGACCGATTTAATGTTTATTTCCATTGACCTTTGAACACAAAATCATATCAGTAATCCTAAACTTTTGTTTACATCTACACAACTTAGGCAATGAGTATAGAGAATACTAGGTGAGTGTCTTTTGATATCAAGTTTACCAGGCAAGGCTTTGAAAACGTATGTTGACATCGCGAGGCTTACAGAGCGATTCAACATGCGTTCTCAAAGCCGAGCCTGGTAAACTTGATATCACAAGGCGCGAACCTAGTATTCTATTTATCAGTTTACCTATTGTTGAACACTCTTCAAACTAGCGATTATGACGTATTTTTTATTTTCGTGTTGGTTCAGCGTCATTAGCGACGTCATTCAAAAAGTGCAACGTCATCATGACCTGATAAAGGTAACGCCGTGAGATAGCTAACGTTTATTAGGTTATGTTGAAACAATTCAGTTTATATCAGGGGTGACTGATAAATGAAAATACCAGACACCTACATAAAACATGTAAAAGTCATTTGCAATACAAGCCATACAACCATATTTTAAGTATTTTGACCTTGATCTTTGACCTAAAGACCGTACCAAAAATTCAGACGTTCCCACCTCAGGAAAACATTGTATTAAATATGAACATCCTAAAATTCAAAAGCTCCCACCTCAGGCAAAACATTGTGTTAAATATGAACATCCTACATAAAAATGTAAGAAGAGTCCATACAACCTGATTTTAGATAAAGTTGACATTGACCTTTGACTCCAAGGTTATACTGCCAATCCGATACAGTTGCTGTCGTCTACATGTCATAGACAATCATTGTACAAAATATGAACCACCTCAAAAGTTGTAAAGGAGTTTGCGTTTTCACATATTTTAAGTGTATTTGAACTTGACCGTTGACTCCAATGTTATATTAGCAATTCAGCAGTCTAAAGGACAGCAATATCCCCCGCCGCAGATTCCGATGACCTTGAAGTGTGACCTTGACTTTGAATTTGCACAGCTGAGTCAGGGGTTCTGCACACCAACTGACTGAGAGGAACATTTGAGAGCAGTTTTTTTTATCGAAATGAAGTTGAGGTGATTACAAACCCGTAAAGCTGACTTGAAAAACACCAAACATTTGATGTTTTACTTATGTAGGATTTCTTAGGTTTATTTAAAAAAAATCTCAATTTCTGCATTTTCTGATATTTTCAAACATCATTTATTTAATGTGACCATGTTAGACCAAACACAATACAGCTTGATCAACCAATTTTCTAACGAATTTTTTTCAAGACTGAAGTCCACTTCCAGTTTTAACGTAAAACTTTAAAGGTCATTAAAATGGCATGTGTTAAAAGATATTTTAATTTCTTAAGTGGAACAGTGATGCCTATTCATAATACATAATCGCTGAAAATTTCAATGCAGTGACGCAGATGATAAAGCGTACAGAGCAATGCAAAGTTTGTATGCAAATTGCATGGGTAAATCTAAAACTCGTTGACTAAGCTGTGATAGTGGCTCTCTTTACGTTAACATAAAAGAGAAACGGAGAGTTCAATTGTCACAAAACTTTTGATTCTTTTTCATCTCATATCAGAGCTGTTATTAACAGTTTCAAACTTATAAAATATAAATGGATAACGTATTTGAGCAATAGTTTATATCACACCAAAAGTGTGACTTTTTGAAATGAGAGTACCATTTTTGGACTATGTCTTTGCAAGATCTACCTGCTATTTTGAAACAAGATAATTTGCAGTCTCAACAAAGCTTTGGCTTTTCTCATAAAATTAGAATTTTGTAAGAGCGTTTTTTATTTTCTGAGCAGGCGCAGAAAATGTAAGGTAGCCACTTATAACATCGTTTCAGTGTGTATTTGACTGCAAGGTCATATCAGCGATACAAAACCTTTGCTGTCATCTTCACACCAAAACCAACTATTGTGCCAAATTTAAATCAACCCGTCCAAATACTCGTTATGTGCCATAAAATAGTTTTAATCAAACATGTATTTGACCTTGGCCTTTGATTTGAATGTCATATAAGCAATACATAACTAATACTACACACTAAACGCAACCATTGTGCCAATTAGAATATCCTCCATCAAAATGGAAAAGGAGTTCGCGTTACGAGTGATAAGAATGATTCTAAATATGTTTGAACCTTTGACTCCAGGATCATAAAGGCAATCCAAACTTTGTGTTGCCATTTGCACACCTTAGGCAATAATTTTGGCAAATATAAAAACTCTCCATCAAAAGAAGAGATGAGTAAGTTTATTTGACTTGACCTCCGAGGTAATATTGGCGATCTAAAACATTTGCTGTCATCTACACAACATATACAATCATTGTACGAATATGAACACCCTTGCAAGAGGGGTTTCCTTTGCAAGCCATAAGAGATGTTTTGGATTTATTTGACCTCGACCTCAAAAGACGTAAAATGAATTCGTGATATGAATCATAAAACCGATTTTAAATATATTTGACGACCTTTGATTGCAATGCCATATTGGCGACGTACGTAGTCATCTACACACCATAAGCAATCATTGTGCTTAATAATACATCAAAATGTATTTTTCGTGAGACATATTTCAAGTTTATTTGATCTTGACCTTTGACTTCAATGCCATATTGGTGATCTGAAACCATCGCTGTAATCTACACATCATCAGCAATCATTGTGCTAGAAGAGTTAATTAAATAGAGGATCTTACATGAGGCTCATGTTTTATTGAATTTATTAAACGAGTTGGGGAGGCTTGCCGAGCATTTTATCTCTTTTTCGCAACGAGTTTAATAACTTCAATAATACAAGAGCACGAATGTTAGACTCTATTTATCATATGACAAATACTTTGAAATCTCATTTTTGGCGTGAAAACGTTATAATTTTGTCATTATGTACGCAACGTTGTTATGGACGTCATAACATTTCCCGTAAATCTATAAACCACTAGTGGTTTATCAATTTTATTACTTGGCGTTATTTCACTCCCAGACGCGACGTCATATGATAAACTGTTATAACAATGCTACACTGCAGCAGTTATGTTGATTTACTAGGAATATGGTCAACTGGATAAGAGTCATTAATTGTAATTAACATTGTTTCGAATACATATATACGTAAGCTCATATACAATATTGTGTAGGCAAATAAACATGAAGATTATTCGTTCAACTAGCATTAATGTTAAACTCTTAGAGAGAAGAGGGGAGGGTTAAAGAGAAGCAGACAGAGAGCCTGTATTTGAAATTAATTAACAAGCAGGATTGTAGAGTACTACAGTTCATACAAGTATTTGGATATATATTTATAAATGTGGACAAAGGTCTAGCACGAGTCTGAGCTCTTGCAAAGCCTCTATTGTAAAACAAGTTTCCTGCTCATGATAAATGGCTGGAAGATATCAAAAAAAGAATAAAGAAAAAGATAACGACAATAACAAAATGCCAACATCAAAAACCAACAGGGATAGTGAAGATTTCGAATTTCTGTTACATTTGGGAATAAATAATATTATACGGGAGACCATTTCTTAAAGAACTTTTTGATCTTGTTGTTAAGGAAGGAAAAATATTTCTCACTTAACATTTATTACTATTAATATTTCTGGAAATAAATTCATTTTGGTAAACAAAAAGCTTTGCAAGAGCATGTTTGTAATTTACTAATTCATTGTTACCAGTATATGAAAATAGTATTTCCCTGTCCACTCAAGATACGTATGTCAATGTTGACATTGGTGTTGAGCCATTCTCTTAATTTTCTCCAGAAGTTTTTGACCTTTGGACATGACAAAAGCAAATGGTGCATTTTTTTCTGGTTGTTCCTCGCAGTAAGAACATACTCCACTATCAATTTTATTAATCTATGCCAAGAAGGAATTTGTAACTAAAATATTATTACATGTATTTATCTAATATTGAAAATCTCAAAGTTTAACCTCATGCCATTGTTTGGTGCTACGAAAGTAAGATTTCCATTAATTTGCGCTTATGTCACCTATTTCAGATTGCCATTTGTTCTGTGGTATATAATTATTTACATTTACAAAAGTGTCATAGAACACTCTACTACCTTTTTTTGGTCTTCATAAGCTATTTAACATAGACACATTTATTTTGTTTTCAAAGATAAAGACGTGGTTATCATTAATTTGGGTTCTCCATGATTGGGGTATTTTGTTTAAAAGATATTGATAATCTAAAAAAGTGTCAATGATATTGTACATTGTTTTTAATTGTTCAAACATATAAATTTCGCCATTTTGACCAATAATATCAAAGATTACTCTGATGCCTTTTCATGCCAGTTTTTAAAAAATTATTTTCCACGTCCTATGTTTTCGTTATACCATAAAGGGGAGTTACGGATTTGGCCACTGTTTTCAACAGGTAAAATTTTACAGAATTTCGCCCTAATATTAATTAAATATTTCCAAAGGGGTTTTGTAACTCACTGCTTAGTTTAAACGCGTATGAACCACCAATGGAGAAAAAAGTATGAAAATTAATTAAAGATAAGTATGTCCATTCATTTGGTTTTGTTTGATGACATATTCTTCGAAGTAAGTAAGGTTGCAAAGATCAGGAATCGATACAATCAAGTACCACACCTGACCCAGGATACCAATGGGAAAGTGACAAACTCACAGAAGACACCACAAACGAGAGCCAAGAGGTCAGCCCTTTCCCAGCAGGTGACCACGAAGCACATATAAACAGACGCACACAAAACATAGCAAACACAAGACAGAACAAAAACATAAAAGATCCACAAAAGAAGTACCGCCTTGGAACGGTCAGTAAAATATTTTACTGGAGGGCTTAAACCGGTTTAACGGCGCCAACCTCACCCTTAATTTAGATGTGGATCAAGACACATATATATTTGGTTTGCATGAAAGACCCCTAACTTATCAATGCATCATCTCCTAAAACATATAAATCAAGATATAACAAGGAGATAAAGCAAGGATAAGTACTCAACAGTAAATTAAACTGAATACCGGAGCAAAAGAAATCCAACAGGTAAACCCCGGTGGGCCCGACAAACAGCCAAAGCATCAGGCCCCTACCATCTCATCAATAGATAAGTCTTTAAGCCACGAGACCTTAAGAGCTTTAATAAATGATCTAAGTTCTACCATCCTGAGACCCTGCACAAGCTATATTCTTTATTATAATTCTGTCAAGATCGGAATTCCATAAAAAAACTTCTAAAATAGTTTTTCTAATTCAGATATCAGTGCATTTGGTGGGGCAGGCAATGAAATAAAAAGGTGAACAAACTTGGAGACTGCAAGGGATTTGATAATGGTTATTATTCCAAATAGAGTTAGGTTTCTTTTCGACCAATGATTTAGTAAATTGTTTCAGAGTTTTCACTCCGAGCGATCAGTAGGTTGAATTAAAAGAAGAGAGTCTATAGGTAATAATTATGAACTTCTAACCTTCCATCAAAACGCGAAAGAGGAGTTAGCCGTACAAGCAATAACACAGGGTTTAAGTATATTTGACCATATTGGTGATCTGAAACCATCCTTGTTAGCTACAAAACATACTAGACAATCATTGTACCAATACCCTTACCTTGGGACTGACAGACGAACGGACCGACGACTGCAAAGTACCCACGAGATAATACTCAGAAAAGTGGCCACTTATATGCTAAGATGGATGGGCAAGACAGATATCACTATTATCTGAAATTTTTAAACGTTTTGGATATAATTATGCAGCCTTATCTAACGGTCTTTAGCAGGCATTGTTGCAGTTTTATTTAATTAATTCTAGGCTGTGTAGCCAAAGGCTCATAAGCTGGTAGTGGCGTCAACTAAGCCAACTAAGCCAATTCAACACAAACGTTATATAGAAACTCCTAAGGGTGGGCGTTAGATAGATTGTTTAAATGGTCTTGGTCACATGCCTGAGATATTCGCCATGCTCATACATGGTAAAACTTTAAACATCTTCTCTGAACAAAAAGATCAATGACATTCAGCCTCTATATGTAGCAATAGGGTTTTGAATACTACCTTGTTTGTTAGTATGGCGATCCCAGGTTGACCATTTCCTACGTTACTGGTCGGTTGAAAGTTACCAATGCATTTGAGGAAACTCTTAAATATTTTGATAACTTATGAAGCCAAAGTAATTTAATACGAGAAAATTCAACCTATGGGCCAATGACTATAGATAATAACCAGGTTTTCTTGCACACCGTATAAGAATATCTGAGATTTTACCCTGGGACAAAAAATCTGATCTTACCATGTTATCTTACCCAGGCTGTCACGTGAGGGCTATATACATTGGTTGTATTGGAACGCACGCACATGGTCGTCAAGTGACGTCATTGTTATGTAAATGTGACGTCATCATGTGAGATTGCGTTTTAGCTTATTCAGGGACATCTGGAAGCTTATCTTAAAATTTTGAAAAAATAAGTGGTAAGCAAAAAAAAGAATCCATTATTCGTGTGATGGTAGGATAGAAAAACCTGTCCCTCAAGATCACCGTTTGTCATCACTCAGCAAGCCTCGTGATGCCAAACGGCGATCCTCAGGACGGATTTTTCTATCCTACCCTCACACTCATGATAGATTCTTATAATCTTTCAGCCAAGTTAGCTCATATTCACTTAAAACCTATTTCTCTCAGAAACCATAGGGAAAGTTGAGGTCCAACTGCACATGGATCATACAATACAAGGGCGGATCCAGAGTTGAGGATAGGGGTCCGCCCCTCCCCCCCCCCCCTGAAAATTCACAAAAATATAGGTTTCCTAACAATACTGATCCAGATCCCCTGAAAAATCACAAAGCTACCAAGCCAGCATTCAATGTTGGGCCATCATCGGCACACCAGCGAAACAGCATTTAAATGGCGTTTCGCTAGCGGGCCCATGATGGCCTGCTTTTAGTGATATTTGGATGCTCTCTCCCCTCATCGACTAAAAACGTTGTCAAAGTTGGACCCCTCTGACAAAACTTCCTGGATTCTGCGTGTGCAATAGATGAGAATACTTAACAAAGTAAGTGAGTATGACCAGGAAAATCTAGAAAACTTAATATCTAGGTCACATGACCATAATGGCTGACATTCCAATATAAGGTTAAACCCTTTTGAAAAACTTCTCTCAAACCAAAAGGCCATGGTATGTAGTATTGAGACTGTAGGCCCATTCAACGTCGCTTAAATGATGACTGGCAATTTCATGTTTGACCACTAATGGTGTTGTATGGGAAAAGCCATGAAAATTTTACTCTAATAATTGTTGAAACCAAAGTCGTAATAACTACTAATTACGTTTCAACTAATGAGTAATGTTATGAATAAGTACATTTCAATGTACCAATAATCAAAAGTTCTGGTTGACACAGGCTTTTAATTAGCCAAGTTTGCTCATATTTGACTGCCATCAATATATTCAAACATACTTTTTCTCAGGAACCACAGGGTGAATTGAAATCAAATCTGACACGGAGCATCCATTGCATAAACAAACTATTGTGACGAACTGAACCGGTTACACGACCACAATGCCTGCCATTTCATGTAAGATAAAAGTTCTTCAAGCATTTAATTTTCCAAACCCCAAGGGCCATGTAATGACCTTGGTTCTTGGTATGTAACATGGGGGATTAGGGCCGTACACAATTTGTTGAAATGAAGATATCAGGCGGACCTTGACGTAAATAAAACTTACGTTAGATATTGTGACATTAATAGCGTCAGTCGATTGTTTAAGTATCAAGTTAACAAGACTCAGCTTCAAGAACACATTTTGAATTCCCCGGCAGTGCCTAGAAATTCAACATGTTCTCAAAGCCTTGCCTGGCAATTTGATGTAAAAATACACCGATTATTCTCTTGGACACAATTCCTAGTTAACTGGATATTTTGCAGGGTGATACAACTATCAATCATCCATACAGCACTCCTTACAACGAAACCAGAGACAGTTACCTTCATCAAACTACTTCTGTTCCTGGTGCAGAGTTTTCAGGTGTTGACAAGTATGGGTATCTCAAGCCAATAGAGGTAATTAACGAGGGACCTGTTGAGCCAACAGAGGGTAATAACAAGTATGCAACCACTTCTGTTCCTGGTGCAGAGTTTTCAGGTGTTGACAAGTATGGGTATCTTGATATGGAGGTAAATAACGAGGGACATGTTGAGCCAACAGAGGGTAATAACAAGTATGCAACCACTTCTGTTCCTGGTGCAGGGTTTTCAGGTGTTGACAAGTATGGGTATCTTGATATGGAGGTAAATAACGAGGGTCCTGCTGAGCCAACAGAGGGTAATAACAAGTATGCAACCACTTCTGTTCCTGGTGCAGAGTTTTCAGGTGTTGACAAGTATGGGTATCTTGATATGGAGGTAAATAACGAGGGACCTGCTGAGCCAACAGAGGGTAATAACAAGGATTCAACCACTTCTGTTCCTGGTGCAATGTTTTCAGGTGTTGACAAGTATGGGTATCTCAAGCCAATAGAGGTAATTAACGAGGGACCTGTTGAGCCAACAGAGGGTAATAACAAGTATGCAACCACTTCTGTTCCTGGTGCAGAGTTTTCAGGTGTTGACAAGTACGGGTATCTTGATATGGAGGTAAATAACGAGGGATATGTTGAGCCAACAGAGGGTAATAACAAGTATGCAACCACTTCTGTTCCTGGTGCAGAGTTTTTAGGTGTTGACAAGCAGGGTATCTTGATATGGAGGTAAATAACGAGGGACCTGCTGAGCCAACAGAGGGTAATAACAAGTATGCAACCACTTCTGTTCCTGGTGCAGAGTTTTCAGGTGTTGACAAGTATGGGTATCTTGATATGGAGGTAAATAACGAGGGACCTGCTGAGCCAACAGAGGGTAATAACAAGGATGCAACCACTTCTGTTCCTGGTGCAGAGTTTTCAGGTGTTGACAAGTATGGGTATCTCAAGCCAACAGAGGTAAATAACGAGGGACATGTTGAGCCAACAGAGGGTAATTACAAGTATGCAACCACTTCTATTCCTGGTACAGAGTTTCCCTGTGTTGACAAAAATGTTTATTTTAAACCATTAGAAGATAATAACGAAGGATATCTTCAGCCACAATTATGTGCTAACAAGTATGAAAGTCTGACTACTGAAGATGGAGGAATGCAAGAAAATCCATTATGTGAAGTACAGGATGAAAATGGAGCAAAAATATGATGTAAATGTCAATTACTTTAATCTCATCCCTTTATATAAGCCATGACATGTGATTTCCAACAATGTGGCGTTTCGACATTAGTAGACTCAGACAATCCTCTGCCTCCTTTTAAGCTTAGAAACTGCAAATGATGTTCAGTCAGTAGCTTAACAATTATAAAATACTCAAGCGACTAGCAAAGGCTCTGATCAGACTGCGCGTATGCGCAGGCTGGTCTGAGGCTTTGCTGGTCGCACATACAACATTGTTGGAAATCTCATGCCGCGGCTCAAATCTGATGAATACTTACATCTTGTTTGATACTATACAGATTGGATAGCCCATATATGCCTTGTACATATGTATACAAACAATACTTTGTCTTTACAATGTTAAAACCTACATAAACAATTTTTCTTGGAACTTTTAACATTTTTATTGTTGCATTTTCAATATTTGAGAAATTAGTGGGAATTTATCAAGCGTGACATACACGGATTTCTCGAACATTGGAATGACCACTCCCAAATATGATAATGAAGTTTTTGTTATTTCCATATATCCAATATTTGAACAAAGAGCCTGCACATTTTCAGTTTTGCAAGAATATTTCTTGCTAGTAAAGAGTGGTAGTAGGTGAAGTGTCTGACGAAACACTATGCATAGGGCCAGTTAAGCAAAAAAGAAAATTATAGCTTAAAATTGCTATTATTTTCTTATCCATCCGTTTAAACATATGTTTGGGTGCTCAAAAGAACCGTCTCATCGAGACGGTTCTTTCGAGTACCCACATCATATGTTTTGGTTGAGAAATAAGAAAAATAATTTTCAGTTACGCACTCTTAATTGGGGGCCTGAGACAGCTAATCCCACATGTTAGCTGCGCGTGTAGATTCAAAGAATGACATGTAGTTAGAAAGACTGTAACGATTACAGAAGTCTGTGTTTATGAGCATGTTTTTTTTTGGTTTTTTTGGGGGGGGTTTACATGGATTTGGTTTCATTTGACAATGGCTTCAAACAGATATGCACATACGTATACAAGAACATGGGATCTAGAATTGTAAGGTAGTACTTATTGTGAAGCAAATCTTTGGTCGATAATACATACAATAGATACACTTAACAAACCTTCAAAATACTAAGAACAAGAATGAATCAAATATGACCAATAGGTACTGAGAGATGGTTCCAGATGAACAAAAAGTGATAAGTTTTGCATTTTAATTGCCTATACTAAAACAAGGCCAATAACTCAAATGTTAAGAGGTCGATTTTGACGAAACACATAGAATATCAAGAGTTTATAGTACTTATCATTTGTACCAAGAATAAATCAATTCTGACCCATAGGTACTGAGCTATAGTTCCGGATGGACAAAAGTGTGGACGGATGGACGGACGGACGACGCCAAATCTAAATCCCTCCGACTTCGTTGGGGGTATAATAATTTTAATTGATCGTCCTGTCTATCCAAATAATGTGGTATGGGAGAAAAAGCATTATATGTTGTATCATCTTAAATGTCACAATGTATGTTCTTTGCAATTGACATTGGTCAAAGCTAACAGCTGCGGTGATGTCAACACACGTGGCATCATTTGACATAATTGGATGGATTTATGGCAAATTTGAAGGGCTATATACCTAACTATTCATGTACAGAAATTGTATTCATGTATAAAAATTGCATTAATACAAAAGCTTTTAAAATGTATATGCTATTCAAGATACTTACAGCGCGATATTATTAGCAGAGAAATGATTACACGGCAGACATTTGGAATTTAAGTTTATTTTTATCGTCAATTCTTAGTTTGTTACAAATTTACCAATTGGCTCTCAACCCACGGCACCGCAAGGAAGAGCAAGGACCAAAAAACAGAATCCCCGTCATACTATGGGAGCAACAAAAATATAGAACCAACAACATCAGAACCACCGCCTTAGAACGGACAGCAACCAAAGACACTAAATGCATTTTGCTGGTGCCAAATCTTTGCCCTAGACTTTGTTGTTGAAATGCAAAAATAGTTTACTGTCGTGCCAACCAAGAGTGACAGTGACGTCATATTTTGTTTACAATCGTTAAGTGAAACATTAACTTGTACACTCTACTTGACTTAACGCGAATCGATAGATATCTTGTGTATTAATCCTATCCCGTGGATAGGATTAATACACAAGTGGTCTATCGATTATAAGTCATTGATAGCTTTGTAAACAAAACATAACGTCACTGTCACTCTTGGCTGGCTCGACAGTAGCTTGCACAGAGGCTTCCTAACTTATGCAATACATCAGCACGGAAAAAACAATCTTATCCAAATTAACACACCCTGATGAAACATAGATAAGGGCTCAGGATTCACAGATAGCCAGAGCTAAAGAAAATTCAAGTTGAGCCTAGTGGGCCCAGCCAAAGAAAGCTTCAGGCACCAACCCCATGATGAAAGCTTTACTTCAAGGCCGTCATTGAGTCTGAAACCTGACCAACCGTCGTTTAGTTCACGAAGAAACCATAGATATAAATAGAGGATTTTGTACACGAGTGATCATTTCAGATGGAATTTATTAAACTAGCCTTTTGATATTCTGATAAATCTAATATGAAATGATCACAAGTGTAAGATTATATTAATCATATGACCCTTTAATGTGATTTTATGGCCTTCAAAGTTTGTTTATTTTTATGAAAACTTGCATTGTTGTAACGGACGTCGTCATGACGTTACTTGTTCCCTCCAAACGTGTTATGTAACGAGTGGTCATAACATTATTTATGACATGATGTTAACCAGTGAATAAATGTTACGTCATATGATAAACCATGATTCAGCTTACGGCCATGTATGCAGACCTGTCAAATGATATCCATATAACGTTTGATTATCTTTTGAATTGATCACTAATATTAGGCTTTTTTAAAATCTTTAGGTACATAAACATACATGATTTAGAAATTTTGACAAACCTGTTACCCCTAAAAACATAGACTATCCCTTACGTGTTGCATCAATATGTAGGAGATAATCTATCGGAATTAAGAGGGTTTTATTAGATTTAAAACTTTGTAACCAGCAACATTGTCACAGCCTTGTTCAGAAAAACATGCCAAACGTCATATAGAAACCCTATACTGATGACCAATTCGTTGTGGACTGAAATAGACTTTTTTCAAACCATTAACCCATTACACGTGCAAACATAACTGTCTACTTAAGTTAGTCAAATTTGTTGTGCATGGATGGAAGATTGACTGCGTTAAGTTTTGCGACAGATTGGTTTAAATGTTTATTACTATGGTAACTTAAATAGACCTAAATGTGGGAACATTTACGTGCACGCTCTGTAATTCTGTGGTGGAAACAGCCTAAACTACCATTAGTCAACGTGCAGAGCATATCAACCGTAACTGAATATTATAGATTATGGACCTTCACTAAATCTATTGTTTCCTTTTAAACTGCACGACGGTTGGTCAGGCCTCAGACTCGATGACGGCCCTGACGTAAAGCTATACTCCGTTGGTTGGTGCCTGGTGCTCTTCTTTGGCTGGGCACATCGTGGCTCAATTTGAGGTTTTCTTAACCTCTGACTATCTGTGAGCCACGAGCCCTTTTCTTTGTTTCATCATAGGGTGTGAATTTGATTAGATTGTTTCTCTATGACAATGCATTGCTTTCGTTAGGAAGCCTCCATGTGAGTTAATTAAAGTTTGTTTTTTAACAACAACAAAATCTTAGGTGAAGATTTGGCGCCAGTAAAAATGCCTGGTGGCTTAGGCTGCTGTCCGTTCTATGGTGGTGGCTCTTTTGTTGCTGATTTATGGTTTTATGTACCTCCCATTGTTTGTTGGGGTTCTGTGTTTGGTCTTTGTTTTGTTAGGCATTACTAAGTGTCCTTTTTAGTTTTGTAATCATCTTGACGAGGAAGAAAGAGTTGGTTGCGTTGCTTTAATTGTCTTCCTGGTGTCTTATGCATGTTAGTGTTCTTTGGCTTTTCCTCCTGGTGCCGCGGGTTGGTCTGCAGTGTCTGATTGTGGTATTTCCTGACCATACTCTCTTACCTTTTGATAATGGAATAAGATAAAGTCAGCAATATAACTTAATTCCAGATTTATTGAATCTTGTTACTTTACATTAGTGTAATTCATAGACTTCAAACAGAACATTAAAGTTAACCTTTGTAAGACTATTATGAGAAGGCAAAATGTTAACGCTGAATAAGTTATAAACATTTTAAACGTTTAAAATTGCACAGGAACGTTTTCAATAGATTAACGTTCGCTATATCTGGAGGGAGATCAGACGAACGTTAATGCATGAAAACCATATTTGAAACTGTTATTCTTAGCCATGATAAATCAGTTTAATTGTGAACATAACTACCTGATAGCTAAACAAAGTATGATGAAAATTAAATATGTCCTTTTAAGCTTTTGTCAATGCGTGGATACAAAGTAGAGATAAGGGGTCTGGACTCCCCTGAAAAATCACAAAAATTTAGGGTTCCTTAGCAATACATGTCTGGATACCCTGAAGAATTACTAAGCTACCAAACTAGAATTTAATGTTGGGGCATTATTGACACGCCAGTGAAATGCCATTAAATGGCGTTTCCCTGGCGGGCTGATGATGGCTCGTGTTATTGACATTTGGATCCTCCATCCCCCATTAGGCCACACCAAATAATCTTTTAGATTCTCATTCAAATTTTGAAAAAAATTGTGGCGGGTCCGTGTTTTTTTTTTAATTTAACTTTTATTATTCTGACCACTTTAAAGAGCAGAACGACACTGAAAGAAACTTTTAATATCTTAAATTAAATTGTCAAATTGAGTAAATAAAAACCCAGTAAAAATGCTGGCGAAAAAATTGCACCAAAAATGTTTTAGCCTTTTACAACCATTTTTTTCTTTGATAAGCAAATGAAAATAGGGGTGGAAGATTTTTCTGAAAAAGCTTCCACCCCAATTTTTTTATTTGCTCATATTTTATAGGGGCTGGTTAGGATGAGAATCTAAAAATGTATTTGGCATGGCCTAAACCATGTAAACGTTGTCAAAGGTGGACCCACTCTGACATAACTTCTCATGTTTGTCTTTTTTACTAAGCATGTCAACTTTTTGCATTCTTTCAGGAAAAATTATCAGAGTGTCAAACAGTGTGGATCCAATTCCGACAGAACGTCGGTTCTGATTTGGTCAAAGCTGTTTGCAACATAAGTTATCAGCAGACAACTTAGTCACCACTAGCAATAAAAGAGTTATCGAATATTTCGCTAAATGAGTTTGAAATACTATTTCCTTTATATTCATCAGAACTTCTGGTTGAAGCCAGCATCAGCGACATTGACATTTTTCATACCTGAAAATACAAAATAAACAATAAAACATATTGTTCGAATCGCTTAATAACAAGTATGCGTTAGTTGGGCAGATTTTCCCTACTTAGGCCAAATAAAAAATATGAGTGATTCAGGTAAAAAAATTGAGGTAGGTAGGTAGGAGACTATTTTAATTATTTTTTTTATTGGAATATTCAGACCTGCTTGGAAATGTATTAAATACATAGTGGTAAATGTATACGTCGATTTGGTGGTATTTATGCATATTGCCGGTACTTCATAGACCGGAAGTGATAGATATTGGTGTTAATACTATATAGAAAAAACATGTCATATGCCTAAAGGACTATAGAATAAGATCATTTTTAAGTATTTGGCATGCACATGGCGATTTATTTAAGCATTTAGGAATAGCTTCAAGTACCGATCTGGATGATCGGTGGTACTCGAATCTATTCCTAAATGCTTACATAAATCGCCGTGCACATACTAAATGCTTAAAAATGGTCTAATTTTATAGTCCTTTAGGCATATGGCATGTTTTCTATATATGATTTAACACCAATATCTACCACTTCCGGTCTATGAAGTACCAGCAATACGCGTAAATACCAGCAAATCGACGGATACATTTACCAGTGTGAAATAAGACAAAACGGATATAAAAGGTCTATTTTTTGTAACCTTGTTTAAACCCTCTTACTTCCAATGCAAACAAATTTAGATTTCTGTTTCAGATGATCATATTTATATGCATTTTCTCCAAATTCTGAAGTTGGAAGAGAATAGCAGAACAAAATTATTCTGTTCTGCCATTGTCTTCCAACTTCAGAATTTGGAGAAAAAAAGTTTAGGACAGGGGGTAAAATTTTAGGGTAGGTTGGGTTACTTGAACCACACATATTTTTTTCTTGACCTTAACAATAATTCATTGGAAATTCAGATGCATAACAAATAGTTTCAAGAAGGAACAGGCATGTTTAACAATAAACTGCTTAAAATTCACCATGAACATTTATTAACTATTTTAACTTGTGCCTTCCAAATATATGATTTAAAGTGCTCAAAAGAAAGGAGACGTTTTAAGCACTCAGAACACGATTATAATGTTTGTTTTAATCGTTATTGTAATATATTGATTAATGCCTTACTTCTTTAAATTTAAATGATTGATAAATAACAGTAAAAGCTCTGGTCCCATAGCTATTGAGTTAACAAGAGTCAACTCCATATCAAACAATTAGCTACTATCGTGCCAAACAAGAGTGACAGTGACGTAGTATTTTGTTTACAATTGTTAAGGTAAACATTCTTGTACACACCACTTGAACTGACGCTAATAGATAGATCACTTGTATATTAATTCTTAGTCCCGGATAACTTTGGAAACAAAAGATGATGTCACTGTCACTCTTGGCTGGCAGGACAGTAGATCAAAATGACACTTGTTATATTTACTTACTTTTTTTTGAGTAGGCTGATGGAGCGTTTTCTGAATAAGGCTCACTGTAGGGATTGGGTTTTGTTTTATTCTTCTCCATTGGTTCCATGTAGCCATATTTATCTACCACTTCCAACTCTAGATAGTCCCCTGGTGTAGGGGGCAGTGGATCATCTTCATTTCTCCCTTCTTTTTTCAACCCGTTCTTCAGAGTTGATTCTGTTTGCATCTTGTCTGGTATTGTTCTGTGGAAAATGATAAAACACGTCAATATGTAAACGGTTTTGTTTTGCAATACAAAATTATTCCAACCAGTCTTCTACACACTGGTAAATGTATACGTCGATTTGATGGTATTTACGCGTATTGCGGGTACTTCATAGACTGGAAGTTGTAGATATTGGTGTTAATACTATATAGAAAAACATGCAATATGCCTAAAGGACTATAGACTTCAATCATTTTTAAGTATTCAGTATGTGCATGGCGAATTATGTAAGCATTTAGGTATAGATTCAAGTACCGGTACTAGAATCTATTCTGTCATGCACATACTAAATACTTAAAATTGATTGAAGTCTATAGTCCTTTTGGCATATAGCATGTTTTTCTATATAGTATTAACACCAATATCTACCACTTCCGGTCTATGAGGTACCGGCAACACGCATAAATACCACAAAATCCACGTATACATTTACCAGTGTGAATTCGTAGATTGTCTATCTTTTACCAATAATACTCTCTAGAAAGCTAACAACACTGACTCACATTCATCTGCTGCAATGTAGCTTATGAAAGAAATAGATCATAAAATATTTATGTTTTCTAATTGTCTATTGACAATAGTCTATATTTTCAATTTATGTTTGGATATTGTACTAGACAATTCAAGATAAAACATCTTGTAATATCAATTTTATATAAATATGTTTGTTAAAGAGACCTTGACTTTTGTACTGTCCTGCCAGCCAAGAGTGACAGTGACATCATCTTTTGTTTCCAAAGTTATCCGGGACTTAGAATTGATATATCAATTGTATATTAATCCTATCCACCGGATAGGATTAATATACAAGTGATCTATCTATTAGCGTCAGTTCAAGTGGTGTGTACAAGAATGTTTAACTTAACAATTGTAAACAAAATACTACGTCACTGTCACTCTTGTTTGGCACGATAGTACATGAAGCTAGATGTTTGAAAGCAAGAATTGATAACTTAAGGTACTTTCCGAATCCAAACAAACATTTGACAGCTCATAATTATTGTATATATTTTATTGTGTATGTTAATACCTTGCTGTTATAAACAAATATGTTTTCAGATAAATGGGACTTCTCATAGTAAGACCCTATATGTCTTTATGAACTATTACCTTATATATATATATATATATATATATATATATATATATATATATATATATATATATATATATATATATATGCACAATAAGTTTAGCAATTTCTAATGTTTCGCGTCTTTTTGTGCTCATCTTCGTGCAGTGCCGATCAACTTTAATTGCAATTACGAGAACAGGATCTTAGGCAAATGTCACCACGAAATTTCAGACGCCATCCTTTAAATATGCATTTGGGAAGAGCAAGAATTGCAGAAGGGGTCAGTAAGCAAAAATCACACCAGTTGTAAGTAATGCTGAAATGATAAACATGTGATTTTTCATTTGGCGCTCTATCATAATCCTCATGCATCATACGCCTATAAAAACTATTGGTTATGTGACAGATTTGATAGAGATTTCCTGCTGAAAAAATCAGCTGCCATCAACGACGTCAAAACGTAGTCATCATTTGATTAAACTTCTAATGTTAATTGGCATTTCGATTCAACAGAGTATCAGTTTACAAAGATATCAAAGGCTTAAAATGTAACTCATCTTATGGTTGATTAAAACCTTAAGTTACTGAAAAATGGTGCGACGCATTAGCGAGATAACGGTGACGTTAGATTTTATCTTTCGGCTCGTGCACTGTAGTAGTGAAGATGTTTCGTTCAGCAGTATTTGTCTGAATGTGTTGGAAGGCATCAAACAGTTTTACTTGTATTTGTGTTTCAAGAAAACCCGACCAAAAACATCGTTTAAAGGCGATAACGTAAAAGCATTAGTAAAAACGTCAAATTGTGAAAACTTGGTCCTTTATTTGTCTGAGAAAGTTCAGAAAATTGCAGCATTTGCTATGCTTTTTTGGTTTTCAGTGACCAAACAATCGTTTGAAAATGGTTTCGGCTCCCCCCCAATGATCAGAAATGCCCACGTTACACGCTAGTCTTAAAATTTAACGTCACTTTAGCACGGTCGCTGCGTTTTGTAATTCTGTATTTTTTTAAATGGAAAATCTTGTCAGATGATTGGCGCTTGTATCTTCATGACAGCAAACGAAACTCGAGATATGACGTGGATGGGCTCACCCATACAAAACAATTGCTAAATTTATTGTGCATAGTATATATGTATAGTGTTTATAAAATGTAACGAGCCAACTTCAAAAAGTAGGTGACTATGGTCAGAAAATACAACAATGACACTGCAGACCAACCCAAAGCACCGGGAGGAAGGGGCACAGAACAATGACTATTTTTAGAAGGCAATTGAAATAAAGAGACCAGCTCTCTCTTCATCAGCAAGATGATTGCAAAACAAGACATAGGTCCAGATAAGGATAGTTTCTGAATCTAAAATTGCATTAGTTTCCTTACCTATCAATTTTAACATATGTTTTTGGGTGCTCAAAAGAACAGTCTCATGTAGACGGTTCTTTTGAGTACTCACAACATATGTTTTGGTTGAGAAATAAGAAAAATATTTTTTCAGTACGCACTCCTATCAGGAGGCCTGACAAGATATGACACAAAGTATCGCACATCAAAATAAGGATCAAATACTAAACCTCAACAAAAGAATTGGAGCACCAATAAACAGTGAATCAACATCATCAGAACCATTGCCTTAGAACTGACAGCAGCTGGAGTCACTGAGGCATTTCAATTAATTTAATGACCAAAGCTTCGCCCTAGATTCTGCTGTTGTCAACACACATAGTATGTTTAGCTCGGATGAAGGCTTCCTAATTTATACAATGTATCATAATAGAGAGACAATCAAATCAATTTACATACTGTGACGAAACAAAGGAAACAACTCTAAACTCACAGACTGTCAGAGCTTAAGAAAAAAAAAGCAGCTAGGCCACGGTAGGCCCAACCAAAGACAAACATTAGTCACTGACCCACCAACGAAAACTTTATGCCAGGGTCGCCATAGAGTCTGAGGCCTGACCCACCATATTTAGGTGCAGTTTAAGGGCAAATGTGACAGAATGATACTAACGCTACGTCGCCAGGGTCGATGTAGGCATACACCTCAGAATCCTGTCGCATTAGCTTCTGTTTTGAGATTGACTTTGAATTAGAGAAATCACGTGGTTCTGGGATTGGTGCCCGTTTACTCAGCTTGTACTCATTATACATCTGGAAACAAGAAAATATATTAGGGCCGCGACATGAGATTTCCAACAATGTGGTATGTGCGACCAGCAAAGCCTCAGATCAGACTGCGCATATGCGAAGTCTGATCAGAGCCTTTGCTACTCGCTTGAACAGTCTATGACTGTTAAGCTACTGACTGAATATCATTTGGAGTTTCTAAGCTTATAAGGAGGCTGCACAGGCTTGTCTGAGTCTACACTTGTCAAAATGTCACATTGCTGGAAATCACATGTCGCGGCTCATTAGTTTCTGCACACTGATCAAGTCATACATCTATACAGGGATTTCGTATTGGGTCCTATGTGAGTGATTTGTCGTGTGGTTCGTAGAGTCCTTTCTAGTTTTGCAATTATCTTGCTGAGGAAGAGATAACTGGTTTAATCACTCTGATTGGGTTCTTGCTGTTGTGTAGCTGTCTGTGTTACATGTCTCTTTCTTGTAGTACCATGGATTAATATGCATTATTACATGACGTCGCGTCTTGGAGTGAAATAACGCCATGCAATAAAATCGATAAACCACTAGTGGTTTATAGATTTACGGGAAACGTTATGACGTTCATAACAACGTTGCGCACATAATGAAAAAAAAATTATAACGTTTTTACGCCAGAAATGAGATTTCAAAGTATTTGTCATATGATAAATAGAATCTAACATTCTTGCTCTTGTATTATTGAATTTATTAAACTCGTTGCGAAAAAGAGATAAAATGCTCGGCAAGCCTCGCATTTTATCTCTTTTCCCAAACTCGTTTAATAAATTCAATAAAACATGAGCACTCATGTAAGATCCTCTATTTCTGCGATTGTGGTATTTACTGGTCATACTCACTTGCTTTTTCATAATTCTGTATTGAGTTAGGGTATGATAAAAGGAACAAAATACTGTAAATTCGGAAATTTTCGCGAGGTTTTTATTTTCGTGAAACTTCGCAGATGTGGAGTTTCGCTAAAATAAAACCTCGTGAAATGTCCAAAACACTTTGTCCCTTACAAACGTTGGTATATCATGCCAAAATTGCGATTTTTAAACGTGGCAAATAAGTCTTTTAAAGCTATTCGCGAAAATAAAATTCTCACGAAAATTTCCGAAATAACAGTAATCAGTCTACCTAGTGAAGACTCGGATTATTCTGGGCATCTGCCCAGTGTGATAAGAATCTAAGTCATCCACATGTGCAACCATACTTGCTTGACTGTAATCACTGAGTACATAGTAAAATCTAATCTTACAATGTTGTCTGAGTTTTTTAAGAAACGAATTTCACGTTTCAGATGTTTCCCTAAAGATTGAACGCCGTGGGTTCAGTTCAAAGTGAGTGATACGCAAAGTTGTTTTTGTCCATTTAGTTGAAACATATATATCATAAAACAAATTCAAATTTATTTCAAAATTAATGCATTTAGGGTTAAATTGCATTCAAAAATATGGTAGTCACTCTCGAGGTCCCTCTTCTCTGATAGTCAGATTACATAGGTCCAGATAAGGAAATTTTTATTTGCGTAAAATTTTAATTATTTTCTTACCCATTAATTTAAAAATGTGTTATGGGTGCTCAAAAGAACCGTCTCGTTGAGACGGTTCTTTTAAGTACCCACAACATATGTTTTGGATGAGAAATCAAGAAAATAATTTTCCAATACGCACTCTTATCTAGAGGCCGACTCAGATATCAATTCAGCCATGCACGTTAGATGTAGGGCACATGAAGCCTTAACAAATCAATCACTGAATGATACAAATAATTATGATATTTTTTTAGAATAAAATTTGATTTAAAACTTTGTGGATCAAACAAGGAGTCTTTCTTTTACATACTTAGCAAATGTGCTAACACTGGAATATTTTTGTAGTTGTCACTATTAACTGATAATTCACAGGTTTAGATAAACAAAAAATTCTGCATAAAAATGTTAATATTTTCTTACCCATCAGTTTAAACATATGTTTTGGGTGCTCAAAAGAACCATCTCATTGAGTACCCACAACATATGTTTTGGTTGAGAAATAAAAGAAATATTTTTTCGTTACCCACTCTTAACTTAAGTCCTGCTCTTCTCTGATAGTCAGATATCAATTTAGGCGTGTACTTTAGATGTAGGGCAGTGATAAAGACACGTGAGACCTACACAGATCAATCACTGAATGATTTGAAGAATCATAATAATTCTTAGAATAAAATTTGATTTCAAAATGGTGGGGATCAAACAAGGGGTCTTTCATTTACAAAGCAAACGTGTATACACTGGAGTATTTTTGCAGTTGTCACTAACTGATAATTCACAGGTTTAGATTAACAAAAGATTCCGCAAAAAATGTTAATATTTTCTTACCCATCAGTTTTAACATATAATTTGGGTGCTGAAAAGAACCGCCTCATTGAGACGGTTCTTTTGAGTACCTACAACATATGTTTTGGTTGAGAAATAAAAAAAATTGTTACACACTCTTAACTAAAGTCCTGTGTTAGTAGATCTCCCTCTGAAAACCAACCAATACTCTCTTAGGTTTGAGCCAGTTTACTCGCCAGAATAAAGCGGTTAGACAATTAAGAAATGAATTCGATTTTTTTGAAGGTTCATGGAATCGTGAATACTTCGGTTCTTTTGCAAAGTTAACTTTGCAAGAGACCCGAGTATTCATGATTCCATGAACCTTCCAAAAACTGAATTTATTGCTTATTTACATTTTATTATAAATAACTGTTATATAGATTTTTTTATAATTAAAGGGATAAAGCAATTTTGTATGTGATATTTAATCGTATTAACGGTTTTGTTGGGAGTGCGAAATGGAAAAGCGGAACAGCCAGTGTGAATAGGGAGAACCAATGGAGCAAACACGAAGCTTGTTTTGCACATGCAACCCAGGTGTGGCTCGCTTTCAATCACAACACCAGTGTCACATATGGCGAATGAATTCTATGTTCGACGCGAATGGCACGGGCAAGTGAGCTTGGCAGCTGTCAATCGAATTTTGTGTCGTTCATGAGGCTATGAACGGTTGCAAAATTCTGAAGATTCATTAAAGTATTGCTTAGAAAATGTAAATTTGATCTCATGTTCAGTGTCAACTTACCACGTCACTGATTGGGGACAGATGTTTGGGTTCAGAAAATCGTCGCTTCTTCCAGCAACAAATGGCAACAATAATGATCAACACAACCACCACAGCTCCAGCACCGCCCGCTAGTGGAACTATTAGATCTACAAAGCATAGGTCAAATAAACAAAAAATTTGAGTGTAGATTTGTAAAAAGTTTCTAACCTATTAGTTTAAGCAGGTGTTTTGGGTGCTTAAAAGAACCTTCTCATGGAGACGGTTTTTGTGAGTACCAACAACATATGTTTTAGTTGAGAAATAAGAAAAATAATTTTCTGTTACACTCTTAACTAATGGCATGACATAACATACATATAATGTATAATTTTACTTTTTGCTTACTGTAAAGGCGGTAAGTTTGATATTCATATCTGGGCGTGGTTCGGCTATTTCATCTGCTAAACAAGGGAAATCAGGTTCTCTATATAATTTTGTGAAGAATTAATAAGACGTGCCTGTATTTCATGAAAATCCTAACCGTACACACACTGAACTCACATTTATTAACCCTTAGAGCACGTAATCACATAATGTATGTACTAAAATATTTGAAGCCTCATAGACAAACAGTGTGGATCCAGATCAGACTGCAGGAGCAGTCTGATCTGGGTCCACAATGTTTGCCTCTATGCTTATGTTAAATGGACGTTTTCAGATGCAATTATTTTGCTGGCGGTTTAAGGAATAAATAATGTGTTTTGCGTTTATACTGAGGTATTGATAGTTCCCACTCAACCGATAAATACTATCCTTTGGAATATAGGTCAGCCATCTTGATGGTCAAAAATCAATAAAACAAATAGGCAAAAATAGATATACCTATTTTTCTAAAAACCTCTGCATTTTTGTGACGTGACAGTTGCAATGATTTGTGCAAAAATGGAATTAAAAAATTAACATGTTTGGTTTAACATGAAAACAATAGTCTTGCTAAGAAAAAAATAGATTTTCTATTTTTCCACTATGTGTTCTATTGGTTTTTGACCTACAGCATCGCTGACCATTTTTTCAAAGGGAAGTAACTATTGGTTGAGTGGGAACTATGAATTGGTGCAAGATGATACCATTACTTTTTTAATAAAACCACGCCTCATTTTCAGCAGTTACCTATGTCTAAGGTTGACACGTCTTTTTTTACCTATGTCTAAAGTTGACTAGTCTTAATTACGCATTCATGATGCGCCGCCTTTACAGTAACCAAAAAGTCATATAATACAGTAATCCTATCATCCTGTAGGGGTAGAGATACAAGACTTTAATATTAACCTAACCAATTTATGCCTAATCTTATTCCTTACTCTTATTGATTGAGCAAACGCATTTCGATTTTAAGGGTTGTTGGGAAGCAAGTGTCAATTTCATTCCTTTTAAAAGTATATAATATAAGTGCAGAGGGTCACCTGATCAGACGCCATGTTTTGTGGCATCTGATCTGGTTAAGCAATATTAACCTAACCCATTTATGCCTAATCTTATTCCTTACTCTTATTGATTGAGCAAACGTATTTCGATTTTAAGGGTTGTTCGGAAGTAAGTTTCAATTCCATTCCTTTTAAAAGTATATAATATAAGTGCAGTGGGTCACCTGATCAGACGCCATGTTTTGCGGCATCTGATCTGCTTAAGCACTGTTTCCGAATGTCTCCTTATAAGGGCACAAGGTTTAAGGCTATCGCCACTTCATGAGATTCTGGTACTTATTATGTAAATTCGAAAATTTTCGCGAGGGTGTTATTTTCGCGAAACTTCGCATATGCAAAGTTTCGTGAAATTAAAACCCTCGCAAAATGGCAAAATCACTCTGTCGTTAACTGATATAGGTAAATCATGCCCTTGTCGCGATTTTTAAATGTCGCAAATATGTATTTTAACGCTATTCCCGAAAATAAAATTCCCGCGAAAATTTCCGGATTTACAGTATTATAATCATATAGGCATTCTATAAGCTATCTAATGTAAATAGAGGCCTGAAGCATGAGCGCTGGCGCAAATAATTTTCGTATTTCTCCAACAAAATATATGTTATACGCTCTCAAAAGAACCACACAGAAAATATGTTCAAACCAATGCTCTGTTGAGACAGCCAGGAGGTGACGAGTATCATAGTCTAATGAGCACTTGCGCAAATAATATTTGTATTTCTCAAACAAAACATATGTTAAACGTGCTCAAAAGAACCACTCAGAAAATATGTTTATACTAATATGTCAGAAAAATTGATACTTTTTACGCCAACATTTGTTGGTTATCAGGACCGATTAGGTGTAATAGTAAAGATATTATACACTTTGCATGAACTTTTCAGCAAGTCGAAATGATGTGATGCATTGCAAGTTGTTATTTAAATCAATTGCTTTTCTAGATTGTATGCAAAATTTCTGTAGCAAAGTTTTCAAAGCTCTTTTATATAAATAATATCATTATAGGAAAGCTATATGCATTTTTGAACTTATTATTCAATGGAAAATCAGAACTTTGCTATTTCTGTTATTGATCAACAGAAAGCAAGAAGCGTTTTTATCGTTTTTTTATTTGATTGTATTTTAGGTCACAGACCTGTAATTGTACTTTTAGAAACAACATCTCATTGCTTTTGTTGATTAAGTTTACTGGTGTGGCTCATAAAAAAGACCTTACACTCTGGTATTTTTTCAGTAGAATTTTCCTCCCATGTAGGGTGCCCACCTTCAGGGACCAAAAAGTGGTAAAACATGGTGGTCACCGGTGTAAGTCATTCTTGTTTATTGATTGAACTATGTCCAATCTGTAACTCTATGGCAGCCTCATTGTGGTTGAAGAGTTGTGAGGACCACAGCCTACTCAAAAGCTATATTGGAGGTCTATGGAAAGACAATTACAGGTCTGGGCCCTATAGTTTTTTTTTGTTGTTTTTTTTAAATATGTATTTTTGCTTTTATCATTTACTGCTGTAAAATGCTTCGAATCAATCTACTGTACATACTATTAGCTCCATTGCCAGAGGGTGTAGGACTACTACTACTACTCGAAGTTCTTGTAGTCGTTTGGGGTCCACCACCAGTAAACACAACTGACGTGTATATTCCGGTTCTTGTAGGAATGGGAACAGTGGGCGTGGTCATCCAGGTGGGGGACGGCGTTGTGACCCCGCTGCATGTTTCACAACAACCGTTGAGTCTCTTGTTGTCCGAGTAGGTGGTGCATAAGAACGAGTTACAGTCTGTGTATCGATCTCCGTATTTGCAGTCTGAAACAAAGTCAAAACCATGGGTGGATCCAGAGGGGGGGGGAAGGGGGTCCGGACCTCCACTTAAAATCGCTAACTATAGGGTTAATATTGCAATACTGGTCCGGATCTCCTGAAAAATTACAAAGCAACCAAGCCAGCATTCAATGTTGGGCCATCATCGGCCCGCCAGCAAAACGCCATTTTAATGGCGTTTCGCTGGCGGGCCGATGATGGCCCATTTATAGCGGTATTTGGATCCTCTTTCCCCTCATCAGCTAAAAAAAATCATCAAATTTGGAGCCTCTATGACAAAACTTTCTAGATTCGCGCATGAAAACCAAGTAAGCACTTTAAAGTGGGCCACCATCGACCCGCCAGCAAACGCCATTGAAATGACGTTTCGCTGGTGGGCCGATAGTGGCCCGAGATTATATGTTGGCTGGGTTTGCATAACTGTTTGCCTGCTGGGTAATTTAGCAAACGTTTATGTCGTCTGCTGTTTTTCTTTTAAATTCAACCTTTTTCAATAAAGATTCTCTCAGGAGTAACATTGGAGTGTCAGACAGTTTCGAGGCAGATCTGCAGGCCTGAGGTTTCATCCAGCCTGATCTGGGTCCGATCTGGTTGCAAATGTTTTCAGCAGACAACACCAGCAAACAAACCTTTGCGTAGAGAATATTGAAATGTTTAATGTAGAAAGTTTTAAAAGCAATCATATTTTCAGACAGCGATTATAAAGAGGCGCTGGTCAGACTTTGCAGATGCGCAGGCTAGCTTGCGTCTTTGCTGTACCCTTGCAAAAGAAATTTCTTGCAACAAAGCAAATCGCTATATAATCATACATGTACAATAAAATAAAATGGTTGCTGATACTGGACACTATTATATAAATTGCCCTGGAATGTACGCGGAAACTTTGAAAGTTCGTTGTCATCCGTTGACATATGAAATGGCTGCTGACAAGGGACACTTCTACTTAAATAGCCTGGAGAATGAAGGAAGGCAGCATCCTTCATCAACTGCAGTCCAGGCGCCGAGGTTATAAAACTTTTTCGATGCTCAACTCAACTGAGCGTGAAATGTATCCTGCTCATAAATGTTAAAATGCCAACAATTGTTGGCATTTCAACATTTTTAAGCATGATAAATACAACATCTGAGAGACTTAAAGCAAGAAACTTCTTCATTTGTCGGTATCTTAGTTTTTATGAGCTGTTGAAAGTTCGTGCTCAGTTGAGTTGAGCATGAAAAAAAGTTTTATATCATCGGGGCTTATTTGACTAGGTACATGTCAAGATAAACAAAACAATTTGTGCGTAAAATTGTGAGTATTTTCTTAACCATCATTTTTTAACATTTGTTTTGTGTGCTCTAAAGAACTGTCTGACATAAAATCTATTTTGAGATCATTTGAATCAAGCACATTTATCTAGAGGTCTGCTTGGGGTTAAATACATACCGTTTGAGTCAGTTTCATGGTCTATACATGTCTGACAACAATCGTCTCTGAAATTTTTGTCATAGCATTCGCTTGAATGAAAATCTTCACAAGTAGTTAATCTGTCTCCATAGTTACAACCTTTAAAAAAAGAAGGATATACGAAAATATCTAAAATGGTCTGCGCCCTTGGTTATATTCAATGAGTGCATGTTTCAACTGTTAAGCTAAGCAGATTATTTGACCGCAAATCTTCAAACAAGGGGACCAAGTGGTCCTGAATCGCTGACTGGAGTTTTATTGCTTCTTGTATCGGTATATGCTGGAAACTGGCAACACCATTTGGTGACATATTTTTGACAGATCAAGTACCTTAAGCTATTTTTGTAGAGGGTCACCCAATGACAGTTTCTGTCAAAAAATCATTTTCATTTCTAATCAACCATTTCTGATGTGAATTTTTTTAAAAGTTTCCTTGGCTGCAATAGGCCATGCCCCTGGCAGCCATTATAAGGGATACAATTTGCTTAGCTTTTTTGTATTAAAGCTGCATACTCTGTAACTATGAACATTTTTCGAAAATTTTTATTTTCTTTTTAAATCATTTGTAAAAGTAGAATTAAGCTATGTTTTCACAATAAAAACGTTCAGTACAGCTGAAAACTGCATGGAAAAGTGAATTATCTTATCAAATAGGTGTATTTTTCTCTTGTTGGTAATTATTTGCGTCCCTCCAATAATTATAGACCGTTGAATTTTAACATAAATGCAGTTGTTTTGATAGTGATAACTTGTTAAGATTTACGAAAATGATAAAATTTTTACCTGATTTTGAGTATTTTTACTGTGTTCTTGAAAAATAAAACCATTATTTTTAAAATTAGAAGATCAAAAGTTACAGACTATGCAACTTTAAAGGTCACTTAGTGATGATATATGCTAAATCATTTTCAGTTCTGATCATCGGTTTCAGAGTAGAATACATACATTTTTCAGTTATATTGAGGATGCAATGAGGCACAGCGCAATTGAGCATCTGTAGAGCGCTCACTGTGCCCAGTTTTATGCACCCACGTAGGCGTATAGTATATAAATAATTCAATATGATAATTCCAAAGGGAATAATAACGATAAAGTCAATGAATTGTATTCACTCTTTCTCAAAAGAGAAAGAGTGAATACATTTTATTGACTTTAAGTATATAGTTTTGACTGTTTCCCACCATTGTCCATGTCTGACTAGTTTAGCTTAAATAGTGGGACATTTGCACGCTGGTAAATGTATACGTCGATTTGCTGGTATTTACGCGTATTGCCGGTACTTCATAGACCGGAAGTGGTAGCTATTGGTGTTAATACAATAAATAAAAAACATGCCATATGCCTAAAGGACTATAGAATTAGATCATTTTTAAGTATTTGGCATGCACATGGCGATTTATGTAAGCATTTAGGAATAGATTCGAGTACCGATCTGGATGATCGGTACTCGAATCTATTCCTAAATGCTTACATATGGTCGGTACTCGAATCTATTCCTAAATGCTTACATAAATCGCCATGCACATACTGAATACTTAAACATGATTGAAGTCTATAGTCCTTTAGGCATATGGCATGCTTTTCTTTATAGTATTAACACCAATATCTACCACTTCCGGTATATGAAGTACCGGCAATACGAATCGACGTATACATTTACCAGTGTGGTTTTGAATAACGTCTAAAAGAGACTTTAAAATCGCACAGTTCATGACGTGCCAATTTTGGCTGCACAATGTCATCACTGTAGTCTATTTCAGAGAAGAAATTTCTTATAATATAGGTACATAAGGGAAACTGGTCACGCCCACTGTCGGCCACGTTTTTAACGGATCAAATTTGTTTTAGCTGTTTTAGTAGAAAGTCACCTAATTACCTTCTCTGTCAAATTATACTGAATTCTGATAACAGTTTCCTAATATCTGCGATAAGCCACGTCCCCTAGCGACCATGTTTTTTTGTTTTTTACGGATCAATTTCGTTTTAGCTATTTTTGTAGATGTTTTTTCTAGTAAACATCCCTGCCTAATTGTGTTCTTGTAAGCTAAAAAGGTTTTCTCTTGGTTAGCACCTCCTTACTAAGCGTGCTGGGCAAAACTGCTATGGTAGTAATAATTATAACAGTATTTACCATTTATTCTTGCGTCATTTTCAAAACACACCTGACAACAGTCATCCCGGGTATTTTTCTGGTAGCATTCTGCAATTGTTATATTGTCACAGCCTTCCACTCTATCGCCATATGGACAACCTAAAACATAACATAGATCGGCTCATGAGAGTATACTATGCACAATAAGTTTAGCAATTTCTTATGCTTCGCATCTTTATGTGCTCATCTTTGTGCAAAGTCGGACAATTTCAAATGCAATGACGAGAACTGGATCTTAAGCAAATGAAACCACGAATTTACAGACGCCATCCTTTAAATAGGCATTCGGGGAGAGCAAGAATTGCAGGAGGGGCAAGTAAGCAAAATGACATCCGTTGTAAGTAATGCTAAATGATAAGCATGTGCTTTTTCGTTTAGTGGTCTTACATCTTTCTCATGCATCATACGCCTATAAAAACTATTGGTTGTGTGACAGATGTGAAAGAGATTCCATGCTAAAAAAATCAGCTGCCATCAATGACGTCAAAACGTAGTCACCATTTGATTACACTTCTAATGTTAATTGGCGTGCCAATTCAACAGAGAATCAGTTTACAAAAATGGCAAAGGCTTATAATGTATTTGATCTTATGGTTGATTAAAATCTTAAGCTGCCGGAAAATGGTGCGACGCATCTGCGAGATAATGGTGACGTTAGATTTTATCTTTTGGCTTGTGCTCTATAGCCAAGAAGATGTTTCATTCAACATTATTTTCTGAATGTGTTGGAAGGCATAATACAGTTTCACTTATCAATGTGGTTCAATAAAACCCGACTAGAAACACCGCTTAAAGGCGATAACGTAAAAGCATTAATAAAAACGTCAAATTGTGAAAACTTGGTCCTCAGTTTGGAAAATTGCAGCATTTGCTATGCTTTTTTGATTTCAGTGACCAAACAATCGCTTGAAAATATTTTGGCTTCCCCAAATGATCAGAAATATCCACGTTACTTGCTAGCTTTAAAACTTAACGTCACTTTAGCACGGCCGCTGCGTTTGGTAAGTCCATATTTTTTTTTTAAATGGAAATTCTTGTCAGATGTTCGGCGCTTGTATCTTCATGACAGCAAATGAAACTTGATATTTGATGTGGATGGGCTCACCCATACAAAACAAGTGCTAAACTTATTGTGCATAGTGTATATTTACATTTTCAAAGCAAGCCTTTAATGAATCTTTAGATTTTAGCAACCGTTCATAGCCATATGAAAGACATAAATCTGATTGACAGCTACCAAACTCACTTGCCCGTGCAATACGCTTCAAACATCTAATTCATTCGCCAGAAGTGACGCTGGTGTTGTGATTGACAGGAGCCGCACCTGAGTCGCACGTGCAAAAAAGGCTCTGGTTTGCTTCATTGGCTGTCCATGTTCACACTGGCTGTTCCTCTTTTCCGTATTACACTCCAACAAAACCGTTTGTTATATGACTGGAGAGAATCCTGTCTCCTGATTGGCTTAATTTGTCTTCATAAATCTCTATGTCAACCTGGAAACTGGTCTAAACCAGTCCACAAGATAATATTGAATGAAAACCAGCTCGATCTAGTTTCCAGAAGTTAATATTTTTGACACTTCTGCAATATTACCCTCTAGAGGGCTAAAAATAGCATGATGAGTGTGAAACTAGCATGTGCAGCATGAAATTGACATGATTTGCTTTTTCACCTCCCAACAGGTAAGTTAAAGACTTTCATAGATTTTTACAACAGTTTTGTTTTGTTTTGTTTGCTTATTTATCTTTGTTTGAATAAACAAACTGTAAAAACAGTTTTATAATAACATTTTATACTCCCCATTAAGAGAATAAATATACATTTGAAAATGCAAAAAACTAAATTATAATATTCTAATAAAAGTTGCTAAAACTTGTGAGAAAGTCCTTAGATGTCTTAGATAGAAGGTTGAACATGTCTTTTACAACAAAAGTGAAAGTAGCAAAATTTTCATTCTTAAATGAAGAGTCATATAACAAAACAGTTATTGACTTCAATTTCGGTAGACATAAGGATTTATCTACCCTTAAAAGTGATATTCACCTCGGCCTAGCGGCCTCGACGAATTATCACTTTTTTGGGTAGATAAATCCTTATGTCTACCTCATTGAAGTCAATAATTGTATATTATACGATTGCATATTGAATACAAAAAAATAGTAAGTGAGTATGATCAGGAAATACCACAGTCACAAACCGCAAAAAATGTCAACGCGAGGAAGAGCCACAAAACAATCACGAGACACAAGGAAGACAAACTAAGCAAAGCAAAACTAGAATGGACATAAAGTAACGTACAACAAAACATAGAATAGTTACAGGCTCCCTTAATGGGAGTAGAAATAAACAAAAAGTCAACAACTGACAACAGCCTAAGCCTAGGGGGGAGGGGGGTGGGGGGCTTAAATGCATTTTACTGGTTTCAAATCTTTGCCCTAGATTCTGCTGTTGTTGAAGTACAAGAAATGTTCAGCTCGCATGGAAGCCTTCTAATTAATGCAATGCATCATCATGGAGAAACTTTCTAATCAAATTAATACACTTTGATGAAACAATAAAAGGGCTCACGACTCACAGATAGCCAGAGCTAGAGAAAACCTCAAGTTGAGCCACAGTGGGTCCAGCTACACTGGGGGCTTAATCTAATTTAACTGCACAAACATTGGCCCAAGATTCTGCTGTTGTCAAAAGACACAATTTGTTCAGCTCGCGTGAAGGCTTCATAAAGTATTTAATGTATCATCACAGGTAAACAATCAGATCAATTAACACACAGTGATGAAACCAAGAAAATGGTTCTCAACTCACAGAGCTAAGGAAAACGTCAGTTGAGCACTGGTGGGTCCAGCTTAAGATGAACGTAAGGCACTGGCCCACCGATGAAGGATTTATGCCAGGGTCGTCATTGAGTCTGAGGCCTGACCCACAGTCTTGCAATTAGGACGTTATTAGGTTTATAACCAGCATGCAGACTGTAGCATAATATTCACGATATCACACTCTTTTATAATGATATTTTTGAACTTATTTGGTAAAGGAGGCTTACCAACGATTCTTTCCAATTTATAAACTAGAATACTGGCTCTGATATGCCTTGTTGCAGAAGAGATTTCAAGCCAACACTGTATTGAATTATCAACTCTGAGTGTCTTCGGTAGAATTTAGAAAATACTTTACGAAGTTTATGACATTGAAAGCCTTGTTTTAGCGTTGGTTCTTCAAATTTAGGTGAGAGAAGATCTTAATTGTTGCAATAAAATGGAATTCATTTATCTTTGATAATAATAAAAAATATCTTATTTCCAAGAATTTAAAGCATTAGATTTAACATGCTCTCGCTTGCACCAGCGAATACAGGATGTGGTGTTTGTAATATTTTTTTTCATTTTAATTCCAATTGATGTCTGCAAGTACATGTTGTCGATGTAAAGGCCCTGTCACACTATAACGTTTTAGCCAACGTATGCCGACGTATGAAATATATATCTGGTACGCTGGCATACGCTGAAATCTAATTAAAAATCAGAGAGAGCCTCTCTCTCTGAACTTATGCAAAGCGTACGCGAAACGAACATAGAACTTATGAGTAACTTATGAGTAACTTATTCCCGACGTAACATACCTTATACTTGTATCAGCGTATAGGAACGTATGCCCAGCGTATCACTAGCGTTCTTGACTTGTGCGAAACGTATGCACAACGAACGTCTAACGTATGCTGAATTGTACATATAACGTACGTTAACGTATGCATAACTTACATGTAGCGTACATCTAACTTATGTCAAACGTATAAAACAGTACAAAATTTTGGGACCATTTTGTCATATGACAACGTATACCAACGTACAGTAGCGTATCCGTACATATTGAACACGTATCTCTTACTTATCCAGCGTACACCAACGTACTTGGTGAATTTTCATACGTTGGTGCTAACGTACCTTAACGTATGCATAACTTACCCGTTGCGTACACCTAACTTATGCCTACGTATAAGCAATACGTCGGCATACGCTGAAGATTTTTTTATGCAAGTACAAAATTTTGGGATCTACTCCCCGTATGACAGCGCATACCAACGTACAGTAGCGTGTTCGTAACGTGTTTCAAACTTATCTCTAACGTATTCAGCGTACACCAACGTACTTGCTGAATTTCTCATACGTTGGTGATAATGTACCTTAACGTATACATAACTTACCTGCTGCGTACATCTAGCGTATGCCTAACGTATAGAAGCAGTACGTTCGCATAAGCTGTATTTTTTTTATGGATGCACAAAATGTTGGACCTCTTGGCCGTATGTCAACGTATACCACCGTACTATAGCGTATTCGTAACGTGTTTAAAACTTATGTCTAACGTACTCAGCGTATACCAACGTACTTGCTGATTTTTTCATACCTCGGCATACGTTGGTGCTATACGTCGTAGTGTGACAGGGCCTTAAGCAGTAAGTGCTGAGTCGGTTCCAAAATGTTCATAACCTTTGCTTTTGAGCAAATACAATTCAGCTCTGTGTCATACTCACACCTGATAGGTGGCAATCGTAAACGTTAATACTACCGACAAACGTAGATAAAAAATCGTAATAAACAGAGTTTTCGATTGTCATTTGTCTCAAGATTAGCGACAAATGGCAGTCGAAAACATTGTTTCTTTCGATTTTTGATCCATGCTCGTCGATTGTTAAGAGCGTTTTGATTACCGCCAATCGGATGTAATACTTGTGAATATTACTTTTGAGAAAAAAAATGATAATTACCAGGTGTATCAACGTAATGGGACGTGCATGTATCACAACAATCGTGTCTGGTCTGTGGGTCATAGCAATCCCTTCCGATGACGTCATCACAATCAATTCTATCTCCAAAGTCACAACCTGAAATTTAGATGATTAATATTTAGACAAATGCGCTGACCCAGAGGTGGGGGCAGGGGATCTTGACCCCCCCCCCTAACAAAGACTAGAAAAATCACTGAGCTATAGGGTTCCTTAGCAATACTGGTTCGGATCCCCTGGAAAATCACAGCGTTACCAGGCCAGCAATCAATGTTGGGCCATCATCGGCTCTCATACGAATCGCCATTTAAATGGTAATTTAATTTTATTGGTAATTGGATCCTCTCTCCCCGTATCAATCAAAAACCAAAAAAAAAAAATACGTTGTCAGATCTGTCTGACAAAACGTTCTGGACCCCGCGTATGAGACAAGATATACATGTTTCATTAGTATTATTATTATTATTATTATTATTATTATTATTATTATTATTATTATTATTATTATTATTATTATTATTATTATTATTATTATTATTATCAACCCATTTATGTATAAAACGTCTCTATAAAGTGCAGTGTATACTCCTAATGCAATGCCTCAGCTCACCAGAGTCTGCCCTGGTTCCTTAACATGAAAATATATTCAGCAAACGAATCAATTTTAAACATTTAAGTTGAAGATTTTAAAAGTAGTAAACAATATGCCATTCCAATTCAATAACAAGATGTCCTTCTGGCTCTGGGTCGCTCACCTGTGAAAAACTCAGGTCAGGGTATGAGCACCACCCCTCCCAACATTAAACTATGAATTTAAATGGATCAGTAGTTTGAATAACAGTTTCCATAATGTATAATATGAAAGTTATATGTTATAGAACCTGGATGGAAATTATCATTGAAACCAAGAATACATCAAATCTGCTGAATGTTTGAAGGGATACAGTTCCTGGCTGACTAACAGACAGACAGATGGAAAGACAAACGAATGTTCACAGCAACTTTGTGTTTTGACATGTATGTTGAGTTTTTGAATCGACCCAGCAGTTTTACAAGAAGATTTCTTATTTTTTCCCCAATATATTTAGTTACGAGGGTCATTTGGAAAGTACATAAATCGTGGTATTTCATCTCAGTAATATGATTTTGTACTATTTGGTAGGCCACCATCTGGTAAAGTCATTATACAAGTGATGACTGAGCTTATTGTTTCTAATAAGTAAATACGGAGACAACAATACAAAACCGTTTAGAAAGCAAGGCAATGCTTTCATTTTACGACTAAAACCGCATGTCACAATGCAAATATTTTGAAAATATATAACCGGCATTCACTCAAACATTCTCTATGTTGGTATTTTTGTCAAGCACACTTTGTGTTCTTTGCATTGAAACAATAATAACGTTTGTCAAACAGTACAAAGGGAAGATAATTCTTTCCCACGGGTTAGAATGAGCTTAGTTATAAGTTAACGTTCTGTTTTATTTCAATTGAAAATAGAGGCAAACAAAAGAGTAAGAATACCTTGAGAGAAGAAATTAATAAATTTTGTGATTGTTAATGCGATGCCATGAGAAAACCTTATGCCTATGATAAAATATATTAATATATGTCTGTTGAGTTACCCCATCCACTTCCTGAAAATAAGAATAATTTTCTTGTATACAGAACAAAACAAGTAAACATTTTTGCGAGAAGAAATGGTTTTATACATTATTCGCTACAAATAAAGCAAAACTTACACTCAATTGGCATATGTCATGCTCCTGTAGTGACATAATTTATAGTAAAAACATCAATTTAAGCGAAAAAGTCGCATTTTTTGGAAGTTTACCATTTCTCTATCAGTCAACATTTTTATGTTTGATCACTACATATTAAACTATTTTATAAATTCTAAAAAAAATAGATTTTTGTGAAACTTGTATATCATGAACATCATTCCGTAGGCTAAATCAGTACGATATTTGCGCAATTTACACCGTCTAGAAAGAGAGATAATTCTTGAATTTCTACCCTACCCCCTTTTACGCACGATTTCAAATTTTAACTGCATAACAAGGAATAAATTTACTTTCAACAAACAAAAAGTGTTTGTAATACTGCTTTGAAGCTATCTGTATCTGTAGAAACTAGTTTTGAGAAGATTGACTAAAAAAAGAAAGTTTTCCTTAACAAATAAATATTTATTTTACCCCACCGCTTTTTTCAATGATTCTCTACTCTGGCACAATGAAAGCGTTCCAAATGGCTCAAACAGTTGCAAACACACATTTCAGTTGTTGATATAAGGACGATTGCATAAGTTATCTAAATAGATAAAAAGTGTATGGAAATTAAATATTCATTCAATAGTTTGGGGTCATTGAGACATTCTTAAGGCTTATGTTATTGTTTTTCACCTCGAAATGCAAAATCTAGTGCATTAACTCATATTTGATGCTAAATTTGTGATCAGTTAAGTTAACAGATGTAAAGGTGTATCACACCAAATAACTTGTATATGCTTTTACTGCAATCTGATCTTCAGTAAGCAAGCTTTTGGAGAAAATTGGATTTGTGACCATTTTCCGATGTAAATATTAGCATTAAGGGGCAATTTTCCCATACAAAACGATGTTAGAATAATAAACAGGGGCAATAACTCTTGCTGAAATATGTAGATAGTTTAATGCATTATAATTGTGTCTGGTAGAGCAATTCCATTTATTTCATTAGGTTTCAGGTTAATATGGTAACAAATATTGAAGTTACAAGACAAAAAGTATTTGTCCTGCAAGTGTTATGGTTATTGGTGTCAGTATTTACCTTAAGTCATGCAGGCAGTGATCGTAAAATACATTTTGATAAAAAAAAACAACATTTGGCACCAAATCGTTAATTTGTCAAATCAAGATCCTGAAAAAGGTCTCCAATTCCCCTTTGATTTTTTTTCAAACATTTTACTTTTAAAATTTTACGCTGGTGTATAAACTCCTACTTTCCAGCATGCGCTGCACGTGCGTGCCGAGTCCGCTTTCATCCTTTTTTGAATAGTCCTTTTCTCAGCTCTGCCAGATATATATGAAAAGTCCCCATTTTTGATCAAACTATATATGAATATCCTCCTTATTACTTGGTCAACATATATAAATGGCCTCTTTTCGTATTTCAAGCTTTTGTAACTTTCCATATCTATATATGGTCATTGTGATGTTCTAAAATTTAAATACTTTTAATCATTCATGTCGTTTTAAAATATTAGTTCTCTTATAACAAATGTTTGAGAAGAAGGTATGGAAATTCGAAGGGCAGTATATGAATAATCAGAATAGGTCCACATTTAATTATGTCTATATTATATGAATAGGTCCTATTTTTCGACTTATAAATATATGAATAGGGTGGGTTTTAAAATTCTGGGCCGCTCATCTATACCAGTATGACTTCCAAGCTACCCCCCACCCCCTTCCCACCTGAGTTCTAAATACGCTGAAACATCTGCGTTCTGATTACTATATACCACAACTTTAGAGCCTAAACTGCAGTCTAACAAAGGTCATTAAATACTCAACATTTCAGGTTAATTCAGTATGTTTATACGTGCATTTACATGTACTGTCGTGCCAATCAAGAGTGACAGTGACTTCTGACTTTGTTTACAATTGCTAAGTAAAATACTAACGTGTACACTTCATTTGAGCTAACACGAACCGATAGATCACTTGTGTATTAATCCTATCCTGTGGATAGGATTAATACACAAGTGATCTATCGATTATAAGTCCCTGATCCATTTGTAAACAAACATGACGTCACTGTCAGTCTTCGCTGGCACGACAGTATTTTACGTCACTATTCCACAAACAGTTCATGGCAGTGATGTGAGGTAAATCTCCAAACCATTATAACTTTCAATAACTGCGTGAGATCTACTGATAACTTAAATTTAGTACCAAAACATATTATTGCATCACTGTTAGAATCTCCTTGTTTAATTTTACCATTTGGAACGATGATATTTTGGCATGGTGTAAAGCCCTATAGAATATGCCTATAGAAAATGGTTACCTGATTTGCTGAAATTCTGATAGTTTCTTTTCGGCCTTAGCATACTTTTAATGTTTGTTTGAGTGATAGATAAGGGCATGCATTGTCAAAACGACTAAATTTCACTCACCTTGTCCAACAGGTTCCATATTTATCAAACTGTCAAAACAAACTACCACAGAAAAGTTATAAATTTCATGAGCAGTTTGGTTCAGGTAAGTCTGATTACTGATCCGGAGAGACATTTTATAAACTGTGGGTCGCGTTTGGTCTACTAACAAATCAATACGAGGATTTCGTGACTTTCCCTCTTTCATGTAGTAATAATTAGTTATGGATGTTAAATTATAATACGTTCGAAGGTAAAAGAGAACTCCGTGTACATATGCTACGTTGGTATAATAGTAAGATTTTTTAAGTTAAATAAATAGGGCGGACCTTCATTTTGTATCTGCCCAAAGCCGCGTTCGTGTTAAGGTTGTTATTGTAAAAGTTTTAATCCAAAAAGCGCCATCAAGCTTTGCAGCAAATTATGACATTTTTCATTTATGCTGCCAATGAGGATTGGTGATCAGTATTACTTGACTTTTCGCTTACTGTAAAGGCGGCAACTTTAATATTCATATCTGGGTGTGGTTCGGCTATTTCATTTGCTAAGAAAGGGTAATCAGGCTTTACTTATAATTTGGTCAAGAGTTAATAAGCTTTTTGGGCCGCGCAAACGTGCGTGCATTTCATGAAAATCCTAAAAGTATACACACTGAACTCACATTTATTAACCCTTCAAGCGCGTAATCAGAAAATGTATGTTTTTGTCGTCCACTAAACTATTTGAAGCCTCCTAGATAAACAGTGTGAATCCAGATCAGACTGCTCCTGTAGGAGCAGTCTGATCTGGGTCCACAATGTTTGCTTCCGGCTTACGTTAAATAGACATTTTCAGATGCAGTTATTTTGCTGGCGTTTTAAGGACTAAATAATGACAGGTGGTGGCACAAGATGATACAGTTACTTTTGAATAAAACCACGCCTCCTTTTCAGCTTTTACCTATGCCTAAGGTTGACTTCTCCAAATTACGCATTCATGAGGTGCCGCCTTTACACTAAGCGAAATGTCAAGTAATATATGAATCATCTTACTACAGATGGGCCAATGGCTCGCCCGAGTTTGCGACCAATAACCCTTACAGAAATGCAGAAGTAGCGGCTCTAGAGCTGCATTATTGCGTCTCTAGAGCCGCAATAAAATTTTAGAGCCACAACTGCTAGCAAAATGAAAGCCAATTGTAGCAGCAAGCGGCTATATTGAAGCTCCAGAACCGCTAGAACTAGCTGCTACTGGCTATTAGAGCGGGTAGTGGTTCTATGAGCCAGAAGCTAGCCACAACTCAAACATTATAATTAAATGACAAAATTATTGCCAGAAACGAGCCACAACTCAAAGGTTATAATAAAGTGACAAAAACATATAGTCACGAGCAGCTCTTATAGCCAGAAGCGAGCCAGAACTTGAAATAATGTGACCACTGTGTGTAACATAAAGTTTTGGAGGGAAAGTGATGATAACATATAATGGAATCAGTTTGTTTTCTGGAATTCTAAAAAAGGGATTAATGTGTGCTCTAATTGATCACAAATTATGTATGCACATTTAAGAATTAAAAGTAAGTTTGTATTATGATAATATCTGAGGGAGCTAATTAATGTACTCTTTGTTGACTTTATCAGGGACCCCTACTGGTTTTCACAAGGGTGTTCAAGGCAGCGCAGTGGCTCAGTGGTAGAGTGCTTGACTCGAGACCGAGGGGCCGCGGGTTCGAGCCTCACCTGCGTCACTGCATTGTGGTCCTTGAGCAAGACACATTTATCCTAGCTTAGTACTGGTTCAACCCAGGAAGACCCGTCCCTGTTTAACTGAAAGATTGTTGATGGGGCGTAAAGAATCAAATAAAGCAAAACAAAACAAGGGTATTCAGCATTGCAGTATAGTCAACCACACATTTAAGTCACCTCAGGAAGTAAGACTGGAATCTGTGGATAAGATATAAAGCAATAATTGTGTATATAGTACTTTACTTAATTTTATACCATTCTATTTGTAAATTCTTGGATATATGCTATATGTATGGAGCTGTTGAAGCAGTTGGGCTCTGCTTTTCCAGCACCAAAGTATGCTAATATCTTTTAAAATTAGGCTAGCCAATAAAATAGGGGAAAACCTGTTAAAAGACCAGCTTGATTCTCCATTAATACGAGCCGCGACATAAGATTTCCAACAATGTGGTTTGTGCGACCAGCAAAGGCTCTGACCATCCTACGCATATGCACAGCCTGATCGGAGCCTTTGATTGTCACATGAATATTATATGACTGTTAAGCTACAGACTAAACATCATTTGGAGTTTCTAAGCTTAAAAGCAGGCTGTTCAGGCTTGTCTGAGTCTACACTTGTCAAAATGCCACATTGTTGGAAATCACATGACGGACGTATGTACAGACGGACATGGACAACAAATTGTGCCGGTCATTGTCATGGCGGGAGTATAATAAATTGGCCAAAAGTATGAAAATGACAATATATGTCCAGCTAGTAGTTAAAATCTAGAGTCAATCTAGCAATGTGCTAAAAAGAACCCTTTTCGTGTGTGAAGAACAAATTTGCCACGATATGAGAAAAGTTACTGATAATCAAGGGGACACGAATAGCTATCAAGTGGGGCTCAACATTTAGTAGTGAACCTTTTTCAGCAGTGAAGTTCTAGACAGGCTTTGCACGTCCTTCATGAGTATTCTTGTAAGGCTCCGCCCACTATGAAAAATTGCATGAATAAACTTTCAGGTTGGTACATAGAACGAAGTAATTGCTTGTCCGGTCCACTTGTGTAGGATCAGATATATCACATTTCCATAAGCAAACAAAGTAGGCCCTGATCAGGCAGCTCTTACAAGAGCTGTCTGATCTAGGTCTGCTCTGATTGCAAACTGAGTCGCCTCTATGAGATAAAGGGTTAATTAATATTATTTCTGTATATAGAATGGGTCAAATAAAAAGGACGTGGGTGGACACAGGTTAACAACACATTTATTGTTTACAGGGAAAGGCTGTGACCGCAGGGTGACCAGAAGACAGATAAGTTTCCTTTAACCATTGAAGCGCAACATACTTTGGCGAATTGCACATTATGTTTCGTTGCAAACCAGGGCCCGGAATTACAATGCCTCCTTAAAGTTAAGGAAGACTTAAGTTAAGTATTGATTTTTCAGGATGCGAAAAATGACGTTTAAAACTGATTAAGATCAAAATAGTTTCATTTTTTCTGAAGATCCCAATGATATCTTTAACCACAAGTACCATACCGATCCAGGCAATTTACTCAGCATTTGATATAGAATGTTGAAATATAAATACTTAACTTAAGTCTTGCTTAACTTTAAGGAGGCATTGTAATTCCGGGCCCAGATCACCTATTTAACATCTTTAATGTGAATCGCCTCTTAAGGAATACGAAACCACATTTGCTTAACCCTTAAAGCGCCAACAATTAAATGCATCTGAAAATGTCGTCTGCTGAAGTCGTCTGCTGCAAATAATTGCGAAGTTAAGTATAGAAGCAAACAGCGTGAACCCAGATCAGACCGCTCCTATAGGAGCAGTCTGATCTGGGTCCCCATTGTTTGCCATAGAGGCTATTAAACATTTTAGCAGACGAGAAAAGCAGACGACTTTTGTTGTGATTGGCGCTTTAAGGGTTAAAATAATTAAGCTGTGACAGTGACATGCATAATGTAATTAACGTTAAAGCAAACGTGACATATACAGCGGCAATATACTGAACAACTTTTCTTGTGGATCTTCTCCAATAATGCGGACCTTGATTTATTTAGGATGCCAATTCGTTGGCACCTCACCTGCGTTTTACACTAAAAACAAACGTTTACAGGGTTTTTGATAACCCTTATCCCGCCACCTTTTTTGTCCTAAAATGTCGTCTGCTTTTACGTTTGCTGCATAAATTGTATTCAAGTTCAATTCAGACTTGATTTTTTTTCATGGAAGCAAACAATAAGGACCCCGACCAGACTGCTCCTTTGATATGTGTTCATATTGTTTGCTATATAGGCAACCAAAGAACATAAGAAGACGAGGGGAGCAGACGACACAATTCGTGACTGGAGGGCTAAGGGTTAACATATGCAAAACCATTAGAAAAGAGCTCTGTGGTGTACGTAAACAAAATTATTTATAGTTAAGATTGTTCACATGCTAATGGTGACCAAATATAGCAACGGAAGAAAACAAGTAAAACCCCCAGCAATCTCATATTTTATGTTTTAAAAGCAGGCTGAGGGAATAAAGTTAACAATCCCAATCGTAGTCCTATCTCAGCAGGCACACGACGTCAAAACAACGTCGTTTCGACGTCAATGCGAAGTCATACCCAGCAGACTATAAGAATCTGTCTTTGGTGTGAGGGTAGGATAGAAAAATCCGTCGGAGGATCACCGTTTTGCATCACGAGGCTAGCCGAGTGATGAAAAACGGTGATCTCGAGGGAAGGATTTTTCTATCCTACCCACACACGAATAATGGATTCTTTTTCTTGCTCACCACTTTTTTTATATTTTAAAATAAGCTTCCAGGATTCATTGAATACGCTTAGATGTAATTTTACATGATGACGTCACTTTAACATAACAATAACGTCAATTAACGACCATGTGCGTGAGTTCCGATACAAACAAATTATGTAGCCCTCACGTGACAGCCTGGGTAAGATAACATGAGTAAGATAAGATTTTCCATCCAGGGGTAAATCTCAGATATCCTTTTCCGGTGTACAAGAAACATTATGAACTCGCATTGACATCGATGCGACGTTATACGACGTCAATGTGATAACGTCGTATTGACGTCGATACGGCGTTGTTTTAAGATTATGTGCATGCGGGGAGATTCACCAAAATATATATTGTAGGTGCTCACTGGAAACTTATCTCTTTGAATGCTAGGTAATTTTTCGTGCTTTCGTTGTCGTCTGCTAACTTTTTTCAACATTAACTTTTTCAAAGAATTCTTTCAGGAACATTATCAGAGTGTCCTACAGCTTGGGTCCAGATCTGCAGGACCGAAGTTCCTGATCTGGGTACAAACTGTTTGCAAAGGTTATCAGTAGACAACAAAAGTCGTCACCAGCATTCTCGATAAAGTAAACCGTATACTATACTTCTACCACGACCTCTAGATAAGTAATGACCTACATTTACCGTAACAGTCTCGCATCAAAGCGTTTTGTGGATTTATACCTATTGAAATAGGACTAACAAATATATTTATTGACATTTCTATTTTGTTTCGATCAATGGCACTTTTACGTGTCTCTAACATTTTGCCTGCTCGTGGCGGTTTGTGTCGTTCAAGATCAGGAACGACAACTTAAACGTCGGACCTAATCTGTATTCAAACTGTTTAACATGAAAGGAGTTCAAAAAACACAATTAACTCAAATCTGCACAATACAAACGTATGAAAAATTACCCAGCGAGCAAAGAGTTAGTTTATACACATGGCTTTTAAATTTTCAAGCAGTATATAATCACTTTGCATAACCAAAGTCAAGCTCTGTATGCCTTTTACAATGATTTGTTTACGTCATAGAATTATGATAAAATCTTAACATAAACAGATAATACCCTAAAGCAAAGCAGAATTCATAGATTGTGGCGAAATTTTTGCTGAAAAAAAGTAGCGATTAAAATTATGATTTTGTCCGACGACAAAGAATTTAGAAGATTTTTCAATAATATAATGCCGAACACAGCGACATGAAACACAAAGAATTTTATTATGAAATTCACTTACCGCCTATAGGTACGTCCGATCCCATGATTTATGTACATGTAGGCGTGTCTCTTTCAGTTCATTTTTTTCCTAAATATAGCTCTCGCCTGTCATGTCTAGTATTGTTAAGAGTAAGTATTTTGTTAACACAAAATGTAAACAACTCCATGGATTAGAAGTAGTGTAGCGTTAGCCTTAATGTACTTCTTCTTTTTATTAAACTTAGTTTTATAACATTCTCCAATACACATATGCTTAACGTTAGCCCGACCCTGAAGGTCCGTTAGTCGACGGGTCTTGTGCTGCGCAGACGTCGAAAATGCTGCTAAATCGATCACGTATATGCGAGTACAAACGTATTTTGTATACAGTATTGCCTGCACGTTATATTTCAAACATGTTGTTATATAATAAAATTCTTGAAATGTAAGGAACGTATTGTTGAAAACTTGCAATAATTGGTGAAACATTTCAACATTATTGTTACGCATTATGCCATTAATTATTATAGAGATGAAAGGAAAGAATAAATGATCAATGTCTCCTCTATGATATTAATGTGACACATCGAAGCATCGGTGGTTCAGTGGTAGAATGCTCGCCTGCCACGCGGGCGGCCCGGGTTCGATTCCCGGCCGATGCATAACTTTTTAAATTTCATAAATCTAACCCGGGCCGCCCGTGTGTCAAAGATCTATGTTGATTTGATTCTTTACGTCCCATCAACAATCTTTCAGTTATATAGGGACGGGTCTTCCTGGGTTGAACCAGTACTTAGCTAGGATAAATGTGTCTTGCTCAAGGACCACAACATAAATCTATGTTTAGTCTGGATTTCTGCTAAAGATCATTTATTATAGGTGCACTTATTTTACTACCTCCATCCCCGCTCTTTATTTTAATAATGGGATTAAATATATTTTGCTACTGTGTCTACTAGAAAAAGCACCAAGCATAGCATCGATCCGCACAGTCTGAATAGCGCCTTTGTTGTTCGCTCTTTTGGAAATTATAACTTAATGATACATGTACTGTCCTGCCAGCCAAGAGTGACGGTGACTTCATGTTTTGTGTACGAAGTTATCAGGGACTTATTATCGATAGATCACTTGCGCATTAATCCTATCCGCAGGATAGGATTAATACTCAAGTGATCTATCGATAAACTAAATGGTTTGAAGCGTGACTCTATTTACAATATGATATGATGTTCTAGAAAAAAGGGTTTCAGGCATTTATTTACATTATCTATAAAGGCTTTGACTTACACAGATGTTCCAGCCGGACTGGCTCATTTTATGCATTCTGCATCAATCTTTAGAATTAGAAAGACCCAAAGGTCATTGGTCAGAGGTCGTGGTACATCTATAGCACAAGTGAAGGGTACACGTAAGTGTTTAACTTAGCAATTGTAAACAAAGTATTACGTAACTGTCAGAACAAGCAACATTCAATATTCTAGCTAGTCTTTGTAGCTAACAGGTTGGCTTGAGCCCGAATAGAAGGAGTGTATTTATTTACTCGCATTTGCTATCCCAAACGGATCCCCGAAAAAAATCCAGTCTCCACTCTGTAAATTGGACTTGTGCACGAGATTTCGGGACTTAACGCACATGCGCAAATGCATCTAATAAACGGCCATGCTGATGTAGCTAGAGATTTTAACTTTTCTCTGAGCATTCATCTACATCCATTTTTTGTGTATTCAGGCAGCTAAGGCTTTGGCGAGTCTGCCTGGGCCTTCGCTGCTCAGTGTTGCGATAAGTGCCGATATTTCGTGACTGGCCAACTTGCCCCGAGTATGAATAAGCAGTTGTGTCTATTCTCATTTTGAAAAAGGAAATGCATAAGATGAGGAATATATGACGCGTGCTCATATTAAAATAACTAAATTATTTCTATAAGGAAATGCATTTGTGATTTATTATATTCACGTCATTAAAATGTTACATTTGGCCTGTGATAATTGTACATGCGTAAAATAGATTCTGTACAAGCTAGGCTTATTCCTAGATCATTTCATTTTGTGTACTGTTTAGTCACATATAAACATAGGTTGCACTGTGTACGAACATAAGTCACAAACGAACTTGCTCATTTCGAATACGGTTTATATATACAGGTTAAACACACTTTTTGTGGCTTTCCCTAGGTAGTAACCAGGGGCAGACTTGATTTAGCTGTTCTCTTTACTCCTTCCACTCCGAACAGGCAGAACAGGAATCAAGTGCGCTGGAACACCTGTGCTGGCGTACGCCGGAGTACTCCATCTTCCAAGGTGGTGCAGACAGAACAGTCACGTGACCTGAGTGTTCCAAAATAAAATGGCGGAGCACTGCCTACGCTGTACTGAGATATTTTCAGTCTTTCCCGATAGGTTCTGATAATTATTCATATTGAAAAAAATATGGTCATTAGTAAAAGGGATTGAAAGCACGTGCATTTTGTCATTCTTTTTTCTTCTTCTTGGCAATCGGATAGTGTTATTTTTTCACAACTCAAACAGTAATAGCTTGATTTAATCCGGAGTACTCCAAGATGCCCAGTTTTGCTTGTTTTTGATGACTGTTCTGGCGTACTCCGCGTACTCTAAAATTGCTAAATCAAGTCCGCCCCAGGGGCAGACTTGATTTAGCTGTTCTCTTTACTCCTTCCACTCCGAACAGGCAGAGCAGAAATCAAGTGCGCTGGAACACCTGTGCTGGCGTACGCCGGAGTACTCCATCTTCCAAGGTGGTGCAGACAGAACAGTCACGTGACCTGTTCCAAAATAAAATGGCGGAGCACTGCCTACACTGTCCTGAGATAATTTTCAGTCTTTCTCGATAGGTTCTGATAATTATACACATTGAAAAAATATGGTCATAAGTAAAATGGATTGAAAGCACATGTATTTTGTCATTCTTTTTTCTTCTTCTTGGCAATCGGATTGCGTTATTTTTTGACATCGCTTGATTTACTCCAGAGTACTCCAAGGTGCCCAGTTTTGCTTGTTTTAGATGGCTGTTCTGGCGTAATCCGCGTACTCTAAAATTGCTAAATCAAGTCCTCCCCAGTACAGGGCCGGGAGGGTTAATGATTTGTGTGTGTATTTTATGACGGGAGCACACGAAGGCTCAACCGAAAGTATTTCTGGAGAAGCCGGGAATCGAACCTGCAACCCCTGGTTTACAAGGCACAGGTTTCGGTACAAGGTATTTTGCGATCAATGATATTAGAAATGATCTTGGCTATGCATGACAAAACTAACAACTGGCAAATACACTGTTGTCTAACTCCTCCGTTGATGCTCGGATTAGAATGTAGGCCCCAGTGACAATATGATTAGATTGAGTTTCAATATGGCAGCAGTGTTGCACACACGTTTCAAAATGGAGAAATTTTAGAATATTTATGTAAGTTAACGTTTTTATGTCACTATTGTATCTCTATGAAAATAATCAAGTTTACTCTTTTGTTAATTCCAGCATATCAATGCCCTAAAACGAGATATTGACCCCCAAAGCTGTGCTTTATGGAAAACAATGAATTTGAATCCAACAACATCCTTCAAAATGTTACTGATATTGACTTGTATTTTGTACCTGTACACTGTTTCTATGTGAAATTCACCAACAAGTGATAGCTGTTGCTATTTATGCCAATAACTTTGCCTGCTTTTGGTACTTTGTGGTCAAACAAAGGAGTTTTATAGTTTTGAACCCGGCTGTGTCAGGTCTGGATTGGCAATTGGTGGACTGAGGATTGGTGTTTTATACAAATCAGATTGGAATGAGTTTCCCCTACAAAGAGTGCGGATTGGTCGCCCTTGCTTTTTTCAAAACCAGTTTTATGAAGAGAATAAACATGCATTTGTCAAGTCCAATGTATTTTCTTTGCTTCAGTGATACTGTTAGTGAAGTTTGCTAACTCCTTTGAGCATTTAATAAAGACCATGCAGCGTGTACATTATAGCAAAGCATTTATCAGGGCCAAAGTTGCTCTTCAAGAGGTGTCCTTTGTGTTTGATTGGTTTATAGTATTACATTCCTCTTTAAAAAGGTAAGTGAATATAATCAGGAAATACCACAATCACATACTGCAACCCAACCCATAGCCTTGTGAGGAAGAACCAAAGAACACTAACAGTCATAAGAGACCAAGAAGACAATTAAACGTAATGTCTTTTCTAGTGTAACAATCACTTTAAATTAGGACGAGAGAGCTGGTTGCTTTACTTTATTGCATAACAAGACAAGAACAGAAGCACCTCCTTAGAAGGTACAGCAGCCTAAGCCATAGAGGTGGGTAGGGTGGCGGGAGGAGGGGGGGGGGGGCTTGAATACATTTACTGGTGGCTAACTTTCACAAAAAAAGCTCTTGTTAAAAGCATTTTAAAATTGCTTAGCTCAGATGGAGAATTCCTAAGTTATGCAATGCATTATCACAGAGAAACACTCTACCCAGATATACAAACTATGGTGAGACTAGAAATGTTTCAGTGATACACAGATGCCCCCCATCCAGGGCCACTGTTGCCAAGAAATGACATGAGTCAAAGCCAATAACTCTGCTATAAATTTGTACAAATTGACGGAAAACAATCCAAACCTAGATCTTGGCTATTTCAAAGTGTATGCAAAATTTCGTTAATTTGAACAGAATTCATTTTTTAAGATCTTGAATGGAAACGAAAATCTGACTTGAGTCAAGAGCTATAACGCAAACTGCAAAAAATTACGCATAACAATCCCAACATTTATCTCATCAATTTCAACGCATATGCTAAATTTAGTTAAACTCCATTCATTCTTAAGATATTGAGCAGAAGCGAAATTCTGACACAAATCAAGGGCCATAAGTCTTTAATAAATTTACGCAAATCAACATATAATGATCCCAACTCAGATCTTGTTATTATCAATGCATATACAAATTGTTGAGTAGAAACAAAAGTAAACACATATCAGACGTGAGTAAAGGTTCATTACTCTGCTATGGGGCAGACTGATGCCTAACAATACCAACCTAGGCCTTGTCAATATTAATTCATACGCAGAGTTTTGTCTTACATCAAATAATACTGATATTGAGCAGAAACCAATTCTGAGATCAAGGGCCATAACTCTCATAATTATAGCTGGATTTTATCCTTAATCGAAACTGACCTGTATTTTATGATTATATACCAGCGTCTATGAAATATTTTTGGGGGTTGCTAAATATACCGATGTTTTCATAAGATATCACATGCAATGGATGTACGAACAAATGGGGCATACAGGTAAGGGTAATGCTATATGCCACGATTATAAAAGGAGGGGGCATACACAGTTAAGGGATTCACAGACAGCCAGGGCTGAAGAAACCCTCAACTTGAGCCACGATGGTTAGAGGTTAAGCATTATGCCTTAGCATTCCAAGGGGTGGTACCCTAATATTTTCATATATACATATATACATAGGTTTGGACCATTATTCTGGGGTTCAAAATTGTGTATTTCAATATTATTTTGGGCTTTCAGAAAAATGAATACTTCTGTGGGTATGAATAAAGTGGATATTTTTTTTTGGAGGGGGGGGGGGGTTAACACAAAACTGGACTCTTTTTGGGGGGTCTTTCCTATAAATTATAGAACTTTTTCTTAAGGTAAAGGTACAGAATTAGAATATTTTTGGGGTTGCTAAATTTTAAATATTTTTGGAGGTATGTCTGTTATTCCTGATATTGAGGGGGGGGGGGGGGGTAGGCGTGAACAATAGATGCTGGGTCCAAGCTTACGTATAAAGAAAAAACGAGAGTACCCCAGCCCCTGAGTTAGCCTTTAGCTACGCCCCTACTTTAGTTGAGTTAGAGCATTGAAGCATCTGGTTAGATTATGCAGGTTGCATAGGCTTGTCTTAGCCTTTGCTACTAGCCAATGTGTGCTTGCCCTTATGTAGTTGACAATTTGTTTATTGCTCCCATGTAATATTAATGTTATCATACGCGGATCCAGAGGGTGGGTGAGCAGGGGATTTGGACCCCCCCTGAAAAATTACAAAAATATAGGGTTTCTAAGCAATACTGGTCCTGATCCCATGATAAAATACAATGCTACCAAGTATGCATCCAAAGTTTGGCCATTAAATGGCGTTTCGCTGTCGGGCCGAAGATGGCCTGCTTTTAGTGCTGTTTGGATCCTCTCTCCCCTCATCAACTAAAAAATGTTGTCAGAGTTGGACCCCTCTGACAAAACGTTCTGGATCCGCGCATGGTTATGATGCCACTTAAAATGTTTTTGGGGACGGATGTTAGTCCGTTCCCCAATTTTAACAATAGCGTTTTGACCACACGTCGTAATTTGCTCTTGCACTGTTGAACACATCAATATGTTACCATTAATCCCAATTTTTCAGCATATTTGTTGCAAAGTATCAGGTTAAATGGTTGATTTAGAGGCAGAGTGGTAAACAGTTGATTCTGGATCAGTTACTTTCTGAGAAGCCGGCTGATATGGATCTACGTTGTATTCAAAACAGGGCATTACCAAGCCGCATGATAAGGGATTAATACGATCCTAACAACGCCTATTAAGAAGCTTCCGCGTAAAAATAGTTCCAACTTGTTTCGTGTTTTTTATTGTCGTTGTTGTTTTTGTCTTTTTAAAAATAGGTCTAGATCTACAGTATTTGAGATTTATCTGCTCGATTTCAAAAAACCAATCATAAATATATGTAAATTATTATCGCGCAATAATAAAAATTTATATAATTAGCGACCACGTGAGCAGGGAACCAGTTGATACATATACAAGAATTGGCTTTTTAAAAAAGTTAGCGGTCGTTTAGCGATATGATTGTAAGTCGTCTTACGCACTCCATACTTGTGTTTGAACCTCTCAGACTTGTCCAATTGCATTAATATTTGTTCGAAGTTTTGATTATAAATATCCCAGCTGTGATTTTATATTTAATTTTTACAATTTAATACATTTTCCCATTTGATGCACCCTGGAAAATGCAAAAGCCAAAAGGTAAATAAAATCTAAACCTGTTGACTGTACAATGTGCAGACTTCTCGGAGCCTTCGTTTCTAGCATAAATGTGAACCATATCACCATTTGAGTCAACACGACCTTTTGGTACTTAAGGCATTGTCCAGTGACGAAGACTCGGGCGACTCCGCGCAAACATGTGCAGACTCGCCTTCGCAGTCGCATTGTTGAGTGTCTCAGGCAAATGTGCAGACTCGTCATGCATTCGCTGCTCGTATTAGCGACAACCCAATCACCATTTGATCAAACACGCGACATTTTAATACTGTTGCGAAGGCTCAGACGAAACTGTCAGCGCAAATATGCAGACTCGCCAAAGCCGTAGTCACTTCACAATGCGATAAGTGTCAAAATCTCGTGCTCTCTCAAATGGCGATTTCGGTGTCATTTTTGCAAGCAGAAAATGCTCTAATGAACAGGCTCACCTAATGATTCATCACAGTTCCAAAATATCATGTGGTGGCTCAAATGGAAATCTGTGTTCCAGAAGCGAAGGTTCTGGTGAGTCTGCACATTTGCACAGGCTCGCTTGAGCCTTCGTAACAGTATCAGAATCCCATGTGCATGCTCGATCGGCGGTGTGTGTGTGTCATTTATGCGAGCAGCGAGTTAAGGCTCTGGTGAATATTCACAAGGCTGCACAGGTTCACCTGAGCCTTTTGTCACTCGACAATCTAATAAGTACCAAACTCTCTTGCTGGCCCGAAATGCGCTTTCGCTGTCATATATGACTTCAGCGAATGCTCTGGTGAGTCTGCACATTTGCACAGGCTCAACTGAGCCTTCGTCACTGTACCAAAATTTTTTGCGTTGGCTCAAATGACGACTTGTGTCCGATTTATACGAGCAGCGAAGGCTCTGGCGAGTCTGCACCAGTAAATACAACAACGGGGTGCAACCATCGTTGCGTTATTTCAATGCTCACTTCAAGGTTATGAAAATCCTCAATAAAACTTTTATCAAGAAAATGTCATTTCATGGAGGTATAATGCTGCCTATGCTTTCATCAATATAGGCTGCTAACTGACTCAAGGGTCGTTGTCGACTTTTGAAAACTGGTACGATCTTGAAATGTAGTATGCGTCTTTCGAGTGTCAAAGGCACGTGTGTGTGTGTGTGTGTGTGTGTGTGTGTGTGTGTGTGTGTGTGTGTGTGTGTGTGTGTGTGTGTGTGTGTGTGTGTGTGTGTGTGTGTGTGTAGGGGTGGGAGGGGGGAGCACGAGAGAAACGACCCCTCTCGTTGGGGGATAGGGCCTCCCTAAAGAAATATTTCTAATTCAAAATGTCCGTAAAAGCGATTCTAATGCATTTTGAGGTCATATTTTTCTAGTGAAGCCAAGTTTATTTTTACAAGCATTAGCTTTTTTTTTTAAAATGCATATAGCAGCTTTTTGAACCCTCACCATCAATGCATTAACACATATTTCGGCCCATCGGCGGTGGCGGTGGACAGTTTCTATTTCTCAACCAAAACATAGTTGCGGGTACTCAAAGAATTGTCTCAATAAGACGGTTCTTTAAAGCATCCAAACATATGTTTAAATCTCTACCAAGGCATATGTTGTGGATAATTCTAACACACCTCGCCTATAGAGCCAACGGTAACAAACTGTGATATATCGCACAATAATTCACTGCTAAAGTGTGTGATAGCTGACGTCACTAGAAAATGACGTCACTCATGGGGTTAGACGGTGTAACGTCGTTTTTACGCTTGAAAGACGTTACAATTACACGTAAAGGTATGCGACGTAGTCTAAGAATTGGCGGGAGTTCTTAAGTGCAATGGCGGAAAGTTGGAAGAAGCTGAAGACTTCGAATGTGTTTTCGTCGTTTACTGTGTGTTAGAATCGAAATAGATCAGCTCCAGTGCGTGAATTGTTGAGTAATAATTCACTGTTTGTCGGTCAGTTGTACGACGATAAATCACTCGCGCTGCGAAAACATTCTCACTATTACGCTGGAATTGTTTGCTAATCTAGACCTATGGTTCTATATCGAGAGAAGACTCAACAAATCAGGTTGCGCATCTACAACATTACTATGGGTTAACACGAAATCATGTTTGATTCGAAACAGCATAATTTTATATTATTTTTTCTGTTTCTTCTCAGCTCACAGGGGTCGGCAATGATGATTTAAGACCACCAAATTCTAAGTTCAACACCCGTCAAAAATTGAGAAAAGATTTTTCAAATGAACACAAAATAAGAGATGCACATCTTCAATGTGTGAACAATCATTATGCAAAGTTTGAATATAAAGGAATGAAAAGTGTTTGAGTTACAGATTACAAAGACCAGACACCATCTTAGCATTCTGGACAGAAAATATGTCTAAGAGCAACGCCCCTCAAAAATAAGAAACTTGATATTCATGAATTATGCACAAAATAGGAGGTGCACATCTTCTATATGTGAACAATCACTATGCAAAGTTTTAATAAAAATGAATGAAAACTTTTGGAGTTACAGATTACAAAAACTAGGCACCCTAAAAGTATTGCGGATGGATGGACAGACGGAAAGACGGACTCTCTAACAAATGGATTCTTGTTGGTTGCCAATAAAGCGTAAGTACCCAACAAATCCCAGAAAAGTTTAACGGAATAAACTTCATTTTGAGTTTATAATGCCTAGGTTACATTTTCTACGGTCGTCGTACGATTTATTTGTCTACGATTTTCTCTACGATTTTTTCGGCATCGTAGGCGGCTAAAAGCTACGACGTATGTGTTTACATTGCTTACGATCACCTTACGATTTCTTTCGGCGACAAACTAGATCAAAAGTTTACAGAGACCTTGCGGATATCGTACGACAACCACAAGGTTATCGTACAATCATCGTGTTATCTTCACGACCTCCCTATATAAATCGCACGATGCCCGTACGATGACCTTGCGGAAGTCGCAAGGAGTCGGTACGCTGACTGTGCAATTGTCGTGTAATTATGTGCATGGATTCAAACGGCTATCCATGTTCATTTTTGCATTCCATTTGAACTATGTTTCAAAGTCATGTGATCACAAATCGTGATGTGAAGAGGCTAGTGTTTTAGTTGAACATGGTCCCAAGGTATGAAACAGCGTGATACCTTTGTGTATATTTTAATGTCGATTTCTAAGTTCTGCAGTTTTCATAAAGTTTAAATCACAGAATATTGCAACCACTTTTTTATAGTACACTTTTATAATTCGAAAAGTAGCACTTTAATTGAAAATATAAAGATGCTTTTATTGTATCAGCGTAGACTAAAACGCTTATTATGGTTTTATTCAGTTTAATCATTCAAAGGCACTCTACGGCCAGCAACACATAAAATCTGCGTCATAAGCAAAAATGAAGTCGTTGCATGCGAACAGCAAAGGTACTGATCAGAATGCACTTTCTTCCACTCGGCCTGGTCAGCACATTTGCCATTCGTTTTCAGTAAAATACATTTTGTAGAACATTCATTCATTCAAATTTCAATGTTCGAACTAGTCACATCTTCTCACTTCGAGATTTTATTCCTTGAAGTAATACTCAAATTCAAATCCCAGAGTTATAAATCACAAAAATATCTGGACTTTTTTTTAATCTTATCTAATTAATTAAACCCCTTATCCAACCAGCATTTTATATACTGAAAATGCATATGCATTTCACGTTAGGTGCATATTTTGATTTGCTCTTCAGATAATTTTATCATGGAAACATACTCTATGGGCCCTGATTAGCATGCGCGGATCCAGAAAGTTATGTCAGAGGGGGTCCAACTCAACTTTTTTTACTTGATAAGGGCGAGAGGATCCAAATACCACTAAAAGCGGGGGTCATTATTGGCCCGCTAGCAAAACGTCATTTTAAATGGCGGACCGATGCTGGCCCGTCATGTAATGCTGGCTTGGTACATGTTTAGCTTTGAGATTTTCTACGGGATCTGGACCAGTATTGATAAAAAAACTATATTTTTGTGATTTTCCGGGGGGGGGGGGGGGGGGGGGGGGGGGGGGGGGGGGGCAAACTGAACTGTGTCCATATTGAGTCAAACTGAGTGGTGGTATAAGAAACATCACCTGAAGACAAATATTGAAATGAAACAAACAGCTACTGATAACTCTCCGGGAAATTGTTGACACGTCGCAAGGCGAACGCACGATCATCGTGCCATCGCCTTAGGGTTACCGCAGGACGACCGTCCGATGTCCATACGATTTTATGGGCCCTGCAAAGGCATCGTACGGCGACCTTGCGGGCTCCTTACGACTATCGCAAGAGTGTACGATGCCCGTAAATCCGTACGATGATCGCAAGGTCTCCCTGTGGAGGCGGTACGGAAACGGTGATTTGGACATCGTACGGGCATCGTATACTCGTCGTAAGGCAAATGTAACCGAGGCATTAGCTCCCTTTATATGCAAATGAGGTTTATTCCGTAATTGATTTTGGAAATTTAAAGTACCAAGAAATTTCGGAAATTTAAAGTACCCAACGAGAGTCCATTCGTGAGTACGAACGGACAGAGTGGACCTACTACTAGACCTGCTTTCGCTGAGGCCACGCAAGTAATAATAATTATGAAACAAGTATTAGCCTAAAAAAGCTGGCGGTCGTTTAACCTGATTATAATATGTATTCATGCACACTGCATGCTTCAATTTTTAACTTCTGGAGCCTGTCCATTTACAATGGTTCAAAGCTCTGAGATATAAACGTCAGAGCTGTAATTGTTTACCATTTAAAACGTGCTTCCATCGCGTATAGGTCTACTCTTTTTATGTGGCTGGATTTTAAGTACCCGGCTTATGCATGGCCATTTATAGTCTATCGTGAACAAGATATGTTATGATAATGGATCTAGCATGCGACACAATTATGGAACGTTATTTGACAACATTGGACAGCCCATTTTTACGATATTTTTTTTCTAAAACTGAGGCCCGAAAGCAAGGTAACAGTGACACTGAATGATATTCGACACTCCCTGACCCCCAGGATGTGTCCACAAACCAAATTCGGGATTCCTATATCATATAATATAGGATTTATGCTCGTGACACGATTTTTCTAGATCTGAGGGCATATGTTAAGGTAGGGTACGCGACGCTCCGTGACCCCAAGATACATGAATTCACGAATTTTGGCATTCCTACTTCAAATAATACAAGAGATATGATCCCGACATTATGTCAACACTGAAACACTGTCTCAGAACTGACAGCAGCAGAAACCACTTGGTGCCTTAATTAATTTTACTGGACAGATCTTCACTCTAGATGGATTCTGCTGAAGTCAAAAGCTGAGAAAGAATAGTATCTTAATTTGACCATATGTACATACAAATGGACGATGATACTAAAGTATGAGAGTAAGTCCTGTTCCTTCAGCAATTAAGTACCTATAGTCTTATATTGTAGATACGTATGCATAACCATTAATAGTCTATAATAAAACTGTTTACCGTGTCCGTTATATGGCAGTACATCAATTCATATCTAATTCCGTGTGATGTAGATACAAATAAGAAATGACAATTTATATAGGAACCAAGTGGTTTCAAATTTTGATGCTGCCAGTTCTAAGGAAGTGGTTTTGATGTTGATTAATTGTTTATTGTTTCTTCTTTTTTTTTTTCTTGTTCCTTGTTTGGCTTTTTTGTTGTAAGGTTTTAGTTAACCATTCTTGTTAGGTAAATCGCAGGTTGTACAAAAGGTATCAAACTAAAAATATCCCTATTTGAAGACTTGCACGCTTAAATACAGCCGTCCCCATCAGTACTCTCAGTGCTTTGATTCATTTACTGTTAGGGCGGATATGTAATCTGTGAATTACCTGGGCAATGTCGTAGACAATAGAGTAACTGGAATTACAACTGCTCTTAGGTAAAGAGATACTTATCTCTATGGAATCACGTGGCTAGACCTGGTGTGAACAAATGACCGGCTTGCATAAATTTATATAGGAGTTATAACTTGGTCCTGGACAAGCGCCGTATCTACGTAATAACATATTAATGACAAAATATCTTATTTTTTATTATGAAATGTGGATGCAAACTTTTCTGGTCACCCTAGGAATGTCCATGTATTAGACAACTTTTGTAATTGCGATACCTAACATAGTATATTAGTCATTTATGTTGAACTAGAACCTTCCACCAATAGTGATGCTAACATATTCGTATGCCATATGTGTCAATAAAATAAAACAGGTTATTGGGCGAGCTGTTTTGATTTGCTGATTGATTAATATGCCTTTGATAAAACAATTAGTGTAAACACAGATGAAAAAGCATGCAAAGCTGCACCCCCTCACTAAGGTGGCATAGGCTGATGTGCGTTCTGAGGTGGTGTTTATGTTGATGCATATTCATTTTTACGTTCCTTCCATTGTTTGTGAAGTTCTGTGTTTGGTGTTTGTTTTGTTATAATTTATTAAGTTTTAAACTTTGTAATCATTTTGACGAGAAAGAGAGAGCATGTTGCTTTGCTTTAATTGTCTTCCTGATATCTTGTGACTAGGTGTTCTGTGACAATTCCTCACAGTGCCGTGGGTTGGTCTGCAGTGTGTGATAATCATACTCATTTCCGTTTTGTACTTTTTACCTATGATTCCAGAAATTTAATTGTTGAATGGTGATAGATTGCTCTTAATAGAGAATGGATTTATAATAAACAGCATAGGATATTAATATAATTTGTCAAATATTTGTATAAAAACATATATCCTGCATTGCAGTAATAAATGAAAGTTAATGTCACTATTGTCACATTTTATTTTCAAACCTTTTCGCGCCAACTACGTTTTGGTAATACAATCACAACAGTTGTCGTTGTTTCACATGAAATTGGAACAACTTCTCCTCGAGCATCAACATAAAAAATTATGTTGATATTGTTTCATATTCTGGTTCTTCAGCAGTTGTGAGTTCTGACAGAAAGTAGAATGGTTGGAGGAATACAGTTGTTAAAATATTAATTAATTCCAGACGAAACCGAGTTTGCTGATTTCATAGGGGTTCCAGATTACCTATTTGTGGTAATGCCTCTTCAGTTTCAGGGAAAATAAAGCATTGCAAATATGGCTTGCTAAATGCAAATGGCGTGCTGACATACAATTCACTAGGAATATCAGGTGTAATGTGTTTCTTAGAAGAAAACCATTTTGAGTGAAGATTTGCCTGTTGTAAATGGACCGCTGCGCGAGAAAACCTGTCTTCGGGGGTTTGGGAACAACACAGGCGCAGACCAGCCTGCGCATCCGCGCAGTCTGATCAGCGCCTTTGTTATTCTTTTTTAGAAAAGTTATATATGTAACTTGCTACAGGTAAAATTTCAAAGTTCTAGCTAGTCTCTGTAGCTGAGGAGACTGGTTTGAAACTTGCTTTGGTGGAAACCCGGAAGACAGATTTTCGCTCGACGAGGCCCATTAATGATAGACTGCCATCGATGTAAAACTAATGCATGAACAAAATAAAAAATTCTATCTATCAAAAGTGAATTAAGATGAATTTTCTGGAAATATTTTGTTATTTGATAAAGAGGATTTACATAGCACTTTAAAGTTAAAGGTTACCTGGCTCGGGTATTCTTGCAGATTCACATGATTTGCAACAATTGGCTTTGAAGTCGCTGTCATAGCATAGACTTTTGTTTCTAGAAACTATAAGATGACATGGATATGATCTTTCACTCCCAGGCATTTTGAAGAAAGATGGATAGTCCCCAAATAGGCAAGAACCTGTAACAGGAGAAATTGGTCATCTATTTATTCATGCTTATGCTTTATATCATAATTTATACATCGTTTATCTGTGAGATTTTGGTAATTATTGCTCATACGCCAAAGCCTATTTAAGTTACCACGTTGCCATACCCAGAGATGCAAGTGTTCAACACTTTGACACAAGCTTTCATTTTCATCTACACGTTGCATACGAGAGCAGCATGTGCATGTTCGCAGGTTTTTCCATGTATTCATTGTTTTGAAATGTTATAAGTACCAAAATATCATGTGCTGGCTTATTTTTATCTGATCAGTATGCAAAGCCCATTCAACTGTTTTTCAATTGGCACATTGAGACTGCAAGGATGAAATTGAAGTATTTAAATTTTGTCACAAATATTTTTACAAATCTTATTATTTGTCAAATTTGATTGTATAATGACAACATCAAATATTACATTTATTTTAAACTTAAAAATAAGAATATTATTGTGCAGAATGTCAAGTTCAAATACATAACACACCTTCAAGTTGACAACCTTCAAATATGTTGTAGAGCAAAAAAAATCCAACCTGCCCCAGCTGAGAATCAAACATGGGTAGCTGGGTCTACGGGTAAACACTCTATCACACTGTAAAAGGTGGATTCTAACACAAGGCAGTAGAAGTATATCATATACCTAGTCCCATGACATTTATTGGGAGTAGAGTTTGTAGGCTATCACAGCATGCTTATACTACATTACATACTCTGGCTCATTGCCTCAGAAACTTCTGTAAACACTGTTGCCTGACAGTTTTTCTTGTTGTTATGGACAACGTCTTTGGGTATTTTATCCGGATGTGTATGACGCTCATCCAAACTACAAATTAAAAGACTTTCTACAAGAGGAAAATTAAGTAATTATACTACAATATATAATTGTAGAAAGAATAATGCAGAATCTGGTGGTCTGTCAAGGCTCCATAACAACAAGAAAAACCTGCCCCTTCTCCCCCACCAAATTTGACTCTGTCCCGGTAGTTCAAGGTCATAGAGAATCATTTGTGTTATTTAAGGTGATCGCCACTGTCAAAAAGGAAAAAAACAGGCTTTTCCAGCTAGAAATCGTTGTATCTACAGGCAAACACGCTACCAGGTGGATGTAAAAGTGTTCTACCACAAGGCAGTAGAAATGTAATATATACCTAGCTGCATGATATTTATTCAAAGCAGACATACTGTTGACATTGTATTTAATGTGGGTTTTTTTATACAAAAACCCACTTCTATATTCAATACTAGTAACAATACTTGTGACTAGTATGGGGCCCCATAGCGCAATAGTAGCTAGTCTTATTGCAGATCCGGTGCTCGTATATTAAATTCCCACTCAATCCCATACATGGAGACTGATCATGAACTATTTTCTATGGCCAAACTCCTGCTTTTGCTGACTCAAGAAGGGTTGTTGTCAGTTATAAGCGAAAGCCAGTGAGGTTAAGGCCAAGTCAAGCTTGCCTGGGAAAAAGTGTGGTTTGGTTACTGAACCATCTCAAAATGACCATATCTGTTGACTGGGCCGTAAAATCACAAACCAAACAAAACAAAATTGTGAATAGCCTTCCTTCAGGTTACCTCAGTTTAATTCTCAAGAAAATTTGCCAGGCACTAAATGTAACTAAATCAGACAAATCAATATTCTAAGAAAAATAAAATTTAGTTGTTTTTTCACAATAATGTTAAGAGTGCATCCACTCCACTTATTAGTCAGGGCCCTTAGGGACAAAAAATAGGTCCCGTGCGAATTCAGTGCCGATTTATGGTGACCTATATCAAAACCATCAATGGAGTCTTAGCTTTAATTTAAAGGTGGTCACCCATCTCAAATCCGCGTCTGAGGCTAGTTATGACGTCATAAATATGACGACCATAATAAGAAACTGCCCGTTATATAAAAGCTATAGTTTGTGTTGGTATGGTCATATTTATCCAACACGCACGCTTTTTTAACATTATATCAATTATTTTAGTCATATGATGGTTACATCAATGCTTTACCTGACTTTGACACTGAATTATTTATCGATAACTATATTTTGCATGCAAAATACGTAGATTTCCTATAAATACCCAGCTTATCGGGCCATCTTTAGACTGACGGCTGAGAATGTTATTGCTCCCCCTCGGGAATTTCGCAAGCTTATCCTATCTAAAAGGGGATATCAAGCTGCGTCTTTTAATAGATGTTTGCACTATGTTCGCCGGGGCGTTAGTCTCTGACAGCTTGTTATATATGTTACCATTTTAAATTTAGAAAAAAAAAACGAAAATTAAAAGTTTGAGCTACAGAAAGAAGGCTAATTATTTAAATTACTCATATGGTCTGCATATTGACTACTTTAGCTACATATAAACTCTTTTGGAGCAAAATTACAGCTTCCTGTGGTGTTATGCGCGTTACTTTAATTAGATTACCCTTTAAACATGAAAATTGTGACCAATATCATTTACTTTTTAGCTGATATGTGCATTTTCCAAAATGTTTTGATTATTTTGTACTAACAAACTCATTTTGGTTAGAGAAAATCCAAAGTTTGCTTTTATACTTTAAATATAGTGTCTTATACGTGCAATTAAACAACCCAAAGGCTACACCCAATTTTAAGGAGCCGAATTTGGTAGGCATCATTTAAGTAAAAGTATATGAAAACATTTGCTGATTGTTGGATATCTCACATATTTGGGATTGTCTTGCTCATATTATAAAGAATTATAGATTTTGCAGGTTTAACAACAAGGTTGAAGCACTAGTTAAAGGTTGTAACACATGTTACATGACATAATAAATGAGCAAGGACATGACTTGATGTAAGAGATGATATTTCAGGATAAAATGAATATATTTCGCATGTTTTCCTAACTAAATTCTCTAGCCTCTGGTGCCTAAATCTTAGGTATTTTTTTTATTATTAAGCCCCTGTAATTTTGTTACAGTTATGAATATTTGTTTTCAATATTTCCTAATATGAATAATTCTAAAATAAAGATAAATCCTAGAGGAACATAGAAAATAATCGTTTCACATTTAAACAGTACAATTTAGTAAATGTCCCATTCCTATGTAAATATTCTAAGCCAATCCTTATCCAAGTCATATACAATATCGATTATTAATTCTGCTTCTCTGGTAAAATAATTGTCCTCCTCGTCTCATAAATAACAGAATAATCATCAAACAATATTTTGACTGCAAGCTGAGTAATGACCTGCTCCATCCCAAACCCTTTTAGAATACTCTATCGTATGTACCAATTCAAGGTGCATCGAATATGAGATGTTTGCACACTGTAAGCATAGGTGTTAGCCTGTAACAGCTTGTTACATATGTTACTTTATCAAGTTGAGAATAAGAAAATGGAAAGTTTGAGCTACAAAAAAGACGTTAAAGCTAGCTAATCAATGAATATTCTTATAGTCTGCAAATTACTGGATACCTTTACTACATATGACGGATGTTTACGGCTACATGTTGTATTATGTGTGTTCAACGAACTTGATTATAATTTTGGCTATCGTCATTTAGTTTAACGACTGCTCTGAGTTGGTTTCAAACCGTTTTAGATTAGGTTTAACAAACCTATACTCAATTGACGAATACAAAAAACAAAGTTTGCTTTTCTATCTTAAATATTTTGTCTTATATGAGCTAATGCACAACCCTACCCCCAGTTTTGCAGTGGAGCAAATTTTGTTTTCGCCACTTAATTAAAACACATATGAAACAAATGCAGAGTGTTGATATTTTACCTTTTCTTAAACAGTCTTGCTCATATATCATCAAGTTTCTAAGATCAGGACACTTATTAACGATGTCAATGTGTCATTGGTGATGTCGCAGCCAGGGCTCTGATCGAATTTCATGCAGTTTCAGGTGTTGATATAAGTTAGTTCAATGTCAGGAAAGAGCCAGAAATCATATTTGAAGGCATTTAGCTATGCTGGAGACTCTATCCACGAAGCATTCTTTCACCTCGGCTCAGTGCCCTTAGAAAGCATTGTGGCGGATGCACTAGTGTAATATATTTGTAAATTGTCCTGACTTCTTAGCTCTCGTTTGTGATGTCCAGCTGTGAGTTTGTTACTTTCCCATTGGTATCCTAGGTCAGGTGTGGTACTTGATTGTATCGATTCCTGATATTTTCCGTCTTTCTTACTTTGTATTAGCCAGTCACCGATATTGTTCGACTCACTGCGCTGAGGTAGTGGATATTTTGGAAAAAAAAAAGCTGAATTGCAAAAACTACCACTTCCAAGATCTGTGTTTCTCGGAGGTGTCAAACTTGCGCAGAACCAGTGCATCATTTGTAAAATTAATGCCTGACAATTAAGGTTAGAAGCAGGACTGTGATAAGTATTGTCCCGTTATGATGACATTGCCCATGTGCGGATCCAGAGGGGGATAGGGGGTCCGGACCCCTCCCCCCTTGGAAAATAGCAAGTACGTATATGGGTTTCTATAGAAATTAGCATTTGGACCCCCTGGAAAAAGTTGGACACCCCCCCCCCTGGAAAATAATGGACCTCTTCTGGATCATTGGTAAGGTATAAGTATAGTTTTCTCAGCAATAAAACCATTCTACCCCCTCTGTAACCTATAATAAGTTGAGGACTAAAAAAGACTGAAAAAAATTCCTGGATCCGCGCATGTTGCCTCCCGCCCTCCCCCACCCCCCCCCCCCCCCCCCCACCCCGAAACCCCTCTGCAGCTGATAAAATGTGGTTGCAGCAAGTCTGTATGCGAAACATCTCGGTGTAAGTACAAAGTGAACCATTTATATTGTACTGATTTGTGTTGCCGCGGAGCAGAAGAGGACTCATGTAAAATATTGCCGGTGATCAATATGCTTATGGCTTTTTAACAATTATTTTCATGTGGATTCAGATATTTCTTTAGCCGTATCAACAAGAATACCTTATTGTCCAATTTTGACCTTTGAAGACGATTCTACCTATAAGCATGCGAAAGATAAATCAGATTGTAACAGTTTTCTATTGCCCGTGCTATTGAAGTACAATTGGTAACTTGTAGAGGGTTTATCCTTATTTCCATATCATGAACTTACTACTAAGTAGACTCTTCTAACGTTTGATCTTTCAGGGGTCAAAATCGGACTATAATGAGTTTGGTTGATAGTGTATGCAAATGATTATTACTACTATCTTTTCTTTGAGTGTAGAATAAGCAGCTACAGATAAGCCAAAAGCTTTGAAGCGTGACTCTATTTACGATATTGATATGTAGTTCTAGAAAAAAGGGTTTCAGGCATTTATTTACATTTATTATAAAAGCTTTGACATACACATATGTTCAAGCCGGACTGGCTCATTTTACGTATTCTGCATCAATTGTTTGAATTAGAAAGACCTAAAGGTCATTGGTAAGAGGTCGTGGTACATTTATATATATAAGCATAAGAGATTATATTTACAACGTTTATTATCAAAAACACTGTGTGTTTTTCATTCTCCCCACAGTCTTTTATTCGTAAATCGTGATGGCATTTACGTCCCACCCTCGAACTGACTTCACACTATCTGAATATATTTTGTATGTTACGATTTAAAAGAGTTTGTATTCAGTCATGATAGGCTGCCAGTTCATTAAAGGAATATTTCCATGCTCTGGAAATCGACAAAACGCATATATATGTGGTATTTACATATTAGGTGTCATTTCAATGACGTCATCTTTTTGTTCTGATGCGAAAACACGATTGGCGACATGTTAATTTTAATTATTTACCCCCTAAGATTAAATTTGGTGCATTTCAACTTATATTGGCAAACAAAATGCAAGAAAGTCCTGATCGCCATAGACTACAATGGGCATACCGTTTAAATTGCACTGATACAATATACGTTATTTTGATGACGTCACAATGATGTCCAGACGTGAAACCCAGATGGGTGACCAGGTGATTTTCATTAGTTATTCCCTAAAGTTTGATTTGGTATAGGTCACCATAAATCGGCATCAAATTCGCACGGGAGTCCCTATCGCCCCTGACTATAGTGCAAATCATGTTTACTGTCGTCGCCCTGGGCCTAGTCACCTGTTAAACTAACGGTACCGAAAGCCAACTCACGACAGTAAACAAGAAACAAATAAAGATACTAAACAGTTGTTTATCAATATTATTTTAGAATTACTTGGGTTAGATGTTCCATGTCCGGGAGGAGCATCGATGCACTGTCCATATAAACAATACTGAAAATACAAGAAGCAAAAAATAACTCAACTAATTTACTCTTTTATTCTGGATAACGGCGACCAGGTACTTTGACAAACAGTAGAAAAAAGATGAAATTCCAATTAAAGCTGCATAGTCTGTAACTTTTGATCTTGTAATTTTAAAAATAATGTTTTTAATTTTCAAGAACACAGTAGAAATACTCATATTCAGGTAAACATTTTACAATTATCGTAAATCTTAATAAGTTATCACTATCAAAACAACTGCATTAATGTTAAAATTCAACGGTCTAGAATTATTGGAGGGACGCAGTTAATTACCAACAAGAGAAAAATACACCTATTAGATAAGATAATTCACTTTTCCATGCAGTTTTCAGCTGTACTGAACATTTTATTGTGAAAACATAGCTTAATTCTACTTTTACAAATGATTTAAAAAGAAAAGAAAATTTTTCGAAAAATGTTCATAGTTACAGAGTATGCAGCTTTAAGGGGGCATTTCATCAGGTTCTCCACTGTTAACTAATACAAAAATTTATTAAATGATAGTGGCCTTGTTATGAGAAAACCTGACTTTGTTCCATGCTAACAACAAACGAGAAGATCAGCTGGCACATCCACGCCATCCAATCAGCGCCTCTGTTATTTTCTTATTAAAAAGGTATAATATCAGAAATGGCTTCATGTAAAACTCATTATTCTAGCTTATCTCTATAGCAGAGCAGGTTAGTTTGATTTTTACTCAGCCTGAATCCCTAAAGACAGGGTTTCTTGCGACAAGGCCCATATCATCTTTTCTTTCAAAAGCAAAGCGAGAAACTGTGTTTGTGTAAAACTCTGCCATCAATCATATGCTTGTTCATAAGGATGATACTCTTTTTTATATACAGGATCTCACATGAGTGCTCATGTTTTATTGAATAATTAAACAAGTTGGGGAAAAAAGACAAAATGCGAGGCTTGTAGAGCTTTTATCTCTTTTTTGCAACGAGTTTAATAAATTCAATAATACAAAAGCACGAATGCTAGATTCTTTTTATCATATGACATTAATATAACTTCGAAATCTCATTTCTGCAGTTAAAACATTATAATTTTGTCATTATGTATAAAACGTTGTTATGGACGTCATAACGTTTCCCGAAAATCTGTAAACCACTAGTGGCTTATCGATTTTATTGCATGGTGTTATTTCACTCCCAGACTAGACGTCATATGTTGAATATGGATATTTTAGACATCTTGCTAACAATGATTAATATTGCTGTCTTACTATAACCAATCAGTCACAATAACGTTTTAATAAATTAATACAAAATTAAGCCACCACCAATAGAATATTAGAACATTAAGTATACTGAAGGACTTTAAAAACGCACCACCTGCTTAAATGCTAATTTATGTCGAAAATTTGATATTTTCATTATGAGAAAAATTAAATTGACAAGTTCCGTCATTTAGCTTGCATTCAATAAGAAAATCGAAACGCTGTGGCTTATGATTGCCGTGACGTCGCGATAATTCTGAGACAACTCAAATTCAAAAAGTCACAGCGTCCCCATACCTTCCATTATGAACGAAAAAAAAGTTTTCTAACCGATGTTTGTTCTTGAAAGCGAAAGGAAAGACAAAATCAAATCATGAAGTTTAAGGCCTCTGGCAACGTTCATTACGACTACATGACGTCTTTGATTTTTGACGTATTTGGCCATTTATATCCTAAGGATCACAAATAATCAAAATCTTTTTGCTGCCAAGAGATACTCTTTAATCAGTTGCATAAAAGACAAAAGTATCGCGACATGCGCGGACGTCACTCGTCCGTTATTGATGTTTGAAAATTTAAGACTGACGTTAGCAAAGAAACGCTGCGAGTAGGAGTGTAATAAAACGATTATTTCTGAAAACTTCTGTGTTTTTCCATTTGTTAAGACATCTGGCTACCACCTAAAAGTGTTTGTTTTCAAATTGAATCAAATTCAGATTTGTCAGACGACAATTGTTGAAAAACACTTACGTCGATATTACGTCAGAATAAACAGCATGAGCAAATCGTAATAATGGCAAATCATGGTCCATTTTGCAAGAGGATACAAAATGATAAAGAAAAAATCCTCAAATGAATCATGTGGAAGAGACAGAGAATGTAAAATGGTGCGTTTTTAAAGTCCCTCAGTATACATCCAGTGTATTGGAATGTGTTTGTTTTGTTTTGATACTTTTCAGTCATGCGATTAACTGTCTTCCTAAGAATAGCCAGCACTTAGCAGTGGGTGAAGTGTCTTGCTCAAGGACACAACACAATGACTCTGCCAGGGATGAGTCTCGAAATGGCAACCCTTCGATTCTCAGAATAATGCTCCACCAACTATGCCAGTGCACTCTGCCGTATTGAAAATTATTGTACACATAATTGGAAACATGCCGAAGTCTTTAACAGGACATAACACAGTCTCTTTTTATGAGTGCAATCAAAAGTAAATTAGATTCTTTACTCCTCAGTTTTAAGTCAATACATTAAACACAATATTCTAGCTAAAATACTTTGCGACATCTTGCTTTCAAGATTATTTTCTTGTTTTAATCTATCAGTGGTTGTAATTAGGTAATCAATATTATGACACCCTCATTAGAATATTTTACATATAAAATGTTCTTTATTTATCTACAATTAAACGTTCTATGACAATGATTCTGTCTCAGTTAAAATATTTCATGTTGGGACTCCTCCCAGAGAAAGGGAGAGATAAAAGTAGAATGGGATAGACTTAAAGGCCACAGTTAGACCTAAATTTGCCGCAAGTGAAGCAAATTTTATCCTGCAACAACCAAAATATGACCTGGCTTCATCAGACTGTTAATTTAAGAATTACATATCAGCATTGCTAGATACAAAGAAACAGTTTAGTATGTTGTTTCCCATATTAATTTTTATGAGGAGTGTTCCCATATGAATGCAACCAGTTTCATAACTTTCTTCACATATACGTTACGACAAAATGTTATACGTTTCTAGAAAGAACTATTTACTGCCTTTAAATTGGCACCTAACATAAGAAAAAATACAATGTACTTCTTTAGTTATAGCCCCTTAAATGAGGGTCTCTCTAGTACACTAGCAATTTCAATGCATTGAACATATAGACGAGCGTATAATTCTTTGATAAACAGGTGGAATTTCTTGACTTTTCTTAATAAATTATCTACAGGTTCCTATAAAAGGATTCTGTGAAAGTTACGAAAATCTGACCCTTTTATGTTAAATTACATCGAATCGTTTTCACTAAAGTATTCTAATGTCTGCAAATAAATGATAAACAAAACACCACCATTCAGTTGTCAGTTAAGTTTATTTCTAACAAAATGCACGAAGCAACATTTAAACGAGTTATAACAAAGATAATATGTTGATATCTCATACCGAGTTGTTATTGCAAGATATTATTCGATAGTGTATATTTTTAAACGCTTAAAATTATTTTTATGAAGTCAGAAATGCTTTATAATATAAATAAGCGAGGGGGTTACTGTAATTATGCTTAATTTTGTTTTCATAACATTGTGGCTTTATTCTAAATTTGAACGTTAACTTGAAGTTTGACCACTACAGGCAATATGTAGAATAAAATTACTCACCTGGTTATGAGGACTACACATATCTTAGTTAATGTTAACTTGTCACTAAGAAACAGACATATCCTTGAAAAATGATATAAAATTTGAAAACATTGTAAATAGAGGAAAAACCTCTAACAGCCTATTTAGCATATCATCAGAAAAACGGAAAGAATAAAATAATGCGATGTTCAGCATTACATCATCAGCAGATTACTAAAAATGACGTATATTCTAACATTAATGACGTTACAAACGTGTCTGTTTACTCCAAATTAAAACAGAATTATGCAAGCAGCTAAGAGAATGCTACAAACAGTTGCATCTAAAATATGACACAAATGTGTCTCGAGCTTATAAAGATATGACACTTTATCCACATATGTACAAAAATCTGTTGCAATTTGCTTCAGAAAAACCTTAGTTTACAGGAGCGACCTTATATAAATAGCTGTAACTCAAGTAATGTTTTGTGTGTTTCTTTATGCCTGGTGCCAGTTAAAAGGCGGCAAATAGTTCTTTCTAGAGACGTATAAATTGTTTCCTAGCATATTTGTGAAGAAAGTTATTCATATTTGAACACTGCTCATACGATCCTTATTGGTATTTGATTGTGTTCTATTTTATTTTCTCTATCAAAAGTCTCAAATTTAGTCCAAAAAAGACCATTTGTCTATTGTTAGCATCTTGTCAGTCATTGTTGTTACCATAGCAATGTCAATGCAAATAATTACCAGATTTTTACACATCTCCTTTTAAACCAATCACACCAAATAGGTGAAAAGCACAAACTGTTGTGTGTTTTTTCCCGCACATTGTGAAAGGAAGTGGGGGGGATAGCCCAAATATGCACATACACTACTGACCATCTATCACACATGAAGGGACTTTGGTTGCATTTTTGTGTATGTCATGTTGAAAAGTAGGTGCTTGTTAAGTCGATAAACCAATCGGATGAAATTTGTAAACACAACTATTATTTTTTGCTGCACATAGATGAGTGACGAGATGGGGGAGCGCATTAATGCACACACACACCTGACAACATACATCACAGGTAGTGAATTTGGTTGCTTTTAGAGTATGTCATGTTGAAAAGCAGTTGGATTCAGTGGTGAAATGAGCGTTTCCTTCTGGATATATATAGCCATCTTAAATTAATGGTAGGTAATATGTTGACCAAATACTTTGGGTAAATGTTATTTATATAGACCATTGTTTCAAACTAAAAAAAGATAACAATTATTCAGACCAAATAATTAAATAACAGAAAAAGCCTGGTTACATTGGTTGAATGGAGTGTATTCCCTAAATATAGACCATCATTGAAGAAAGTTACTGTCAACATTGTCCTTCAATTTTGGTATCTTTGATGGGACTGCTTAAGCCGTTAAATCATAGCAAAAAAGAAAAAAAAACCCTTACCAATCCTTTACATGTGTCCAGTAAATGTCATAAAAATGCTGCCTTATATTACTTCTAGGATGCTATATTACGTAGGTTGTGGCGCTCCTACATGGTTCTTTGTAAGTTTTCTAGCACCTTTTTTTTATGTAAATATGATTTACAGCTTTTGGTTATACCTTATCCTATAATGTTATCAAAATAAAAAATAAAACGCATTGGATTATTTAAACAATGCTTTCTGAGTCTCAATTTGTCACCTTGAAGAAGTGATTGCTTATTCAACTGTAACATGTTTAAAAAATAAATTCAGCAACCAACAACTCCATGATTAAATAGCCGGAATATTGAAATTTTGCATGGAGCATGTTTGAATATAATACTTTCCAATATGTGAATAATAAAGAAGATGAATCTTACAAACTGTGAGGATATGTAGGCTGGTCCATGTCTTTTTTGTTCACATGCAACAAGGCCCAAATATATTGAGTCACGACATGAGATTTCCAACAATGTGCGACCAGCAAAGGCTCAGACCAGCCTGCGCATACGCGCAGACTGATCAGAGCCTTTGCTTGTTGCTTGAATATTGTTTTAATGCTTAGCTACTGACCAAACAGCATTTGGTGTTTCTAGGCTAAAAATGAGGATGTACAGGCTCGTTTGAGTCTACACTTGTCAAAATACCACATTGTTGGGAATCACGTGTCACGGCTCAATTGTACCTTGTATGTGTCACAGTATGTGCCTTCCATGGGTACTATCATGTGTATATGTCTAGTTCCATTACAGCACCATATACCATCACACACATCAGAGTAACCTTGCTTGTATTTTGTCTAGAACAAAGTAAAACAAGAAATATCTTTAAAAAAATAATCGGCTGAGATTAAAATTGAAGTGGGCTTTATCATGTTTATGATAAATCGTTATCATGTTTATGATAAAGCGTTGTTAATTACTTTTTTGTAAACAGAAAGATTTATAGATCTATGCAATGTCCAAAGACCACCCTAGAAAAAATCAGACAGTATTCCTTCACTGGTATCACGACACAGTCGGTGGCAATAAATACATGTAGACTACAGCAGACCTTGATATCAGTCTGGGGTTTAAATTTATAAAATCAAGGGCAGGTAATTAAGTGTCTTGTTGCCAAATGAACCAGTGTGTGCAGGTAGAGATCGACGTCAGTATATGATGTGTGCATGCTGCCTTTCAGAAGGTAGTGGCCATACATGAACCACAATGAAAAAAAGTGAAATTAGAAAATTTTCACTTGTTGAGATCTCCGCAAATCAATCGATTCTAGACTGCCACAAAATTGTGCACTATTTGCTGTAAATAGGCTCACTCGATTACGGACATTGTCTCAATGAGACGTTTCTTTTCCATTCTTGTTCAACTTTACGACCAACGTAAAGTTTGATTTTCGACATGTAAGCAGTTGTAACCTAGACCATGGTTTTTGCTTCAATTCACCCACATAACGATCACGTGATAATATGCAAATTTTTGGGATATCATTAGTGAATGGGACAGGAGATCATGAAAACAGAACTTTCAAAAAAATAAACCCATTTAATTCCTTAAATTATTATAATTGGATTTAACATTTGAGCCGTGACATGAGATTTCCAACAATGTGGTGTGTGCGACCAGCAAAGCCTCAGATCAGCCTGCGCATACGCGCAGTCTGATCAGAGCCTTTGCTAATCGCTTGAATATTATATGAGCGTTAAGCTACTGATTGAACATCGTTTGGAGTTTCTAAGCTTAAAAGGAGGCTGCACAGGCTCGTTTGAGTCTACATGTGTCAAAACGCCACATTGTTGGAAATCACATGCCACAGCTCAATTATTATAAACTTACATTGTGTTACCTACCTTCTACTTGTAACCGCGTGTTTTCACTGTGGTAGAAGGCAATTTTATTATGGCGTCGTTTGCTTAGGTCATTAGGTTGAGTTCATCATAATTTGAATATGCACATTATTTATCCAATGAAATAGTGGCATGTCTATAAAAGGTCATGATCTTTTTTTATATTAGCCAATATATTCTTTAGATAAATAGGACAGTACCTATTATAGATGCGTCTGATCCTACGGCTCAGGTGCAAATAAGGGCAATACATCAATTAATTTGTTCAACAATTCCAAAGTGTATGTCCTGCTTAGTCCTAATATTTTAAAATTGCCTTGATCACAGGTTGCCAATATACATAGCATTAGACATTTACACCGAGTTACCATTAGTTCAAATTAAAAGGTGTGGTCTGTAAAGAAAACCTACTTGTCAAAAATTACTGTAAAAAGACGTTAAGCTGGTTATTTTAAGTAGTTCCAACATAATTTTAATAGGCAATATAGACAACAACAACGACAAAAGATAATCTTATATACTGACGTCAAGAAAAAACGCCTCATCTAAAAATAAACGTGAATATCTCTTAGACTGATCATACTAAAGTTATGAATTTTAGTGCATTATAACACCTTATCAGTCAAGCGTGTCTCATGAAAACAAAATTGCTGAAAGAATATTTGAGGCTGAGAAAACGACCTCGGTTTGAGATAGGGGTCACCATTTCGTGCGACACAAGGTTTTAGCCACATTTGCTTTGTTTCCAGACCCAATCCGTTGACAGGAAAAACGTGTTTTACCATTGTAAAACAGTCTCTATTTTACCAAAAATGCGTTTATAATGTTAAGACAATGTTTGCATGCGTCTGCTGAACGAAACAACTTACCCCACCCACCTTTTCGCCATGCATTTCAGTAAAACTTTATTGTCATGACTCTGCAAAGTGGATGAAAAGAATGTTACGAGTCCTTTGCAAAAGTCTTTAGTCTTTAACCAGCGACGATTGCGGAGGAAACGCAATCTGGCACGTGTTCCAGAGGGCCGTTTTGGATGACCTTAACGTAGACCAACGACTGGCCATTGGGCGTTACAGCTCATCTTAAATAACGTAATTTTATGTAGGCATATTCTGTGTACATTACCTCATGTACCACCTTATCATTTTTTCCATTACTTAAAGCAAAACGAGAATGTTAGCAAGTTTCGTAAACGGACCTTACATTTTGTCTTTAATATGACGTCATAATTTCATAAAGTTATTACTCGCAAGCACAACTGTTTGAAAAAATGATCTAAGTTTTGTTAATTGATTAGCAAAACATTTACGGCACAAACTGGGTGCAAATTCAAATTGAAATCATAAGCGATCTATGCACAATGCTGTCATGTGTACGTCGAGCCTGTATGACGTCATCGGAATAACGCGATACCTGCATATCAAATTAAAGTCATTTTCCAACATCGCCCAACCTCTACATAAAGAAGCAGTACGTGGCTGTTCATTTTTATGTATCATCGCTAAGAAATCAGTGATAATGAGTGAGGCGTTTTTAGTTGACGTCAGTATACATCCAAAATTACTTCCACCTAAGGAGGTATTTCGATCATGCGTGGATCCAGAGTGGGGACATGGGGTCCAGACCTACCCCCCCTCCCCTGAACAATCACAATTTTTTTAGGGTTTCCCATTAATACTAGTCTGGATCCCCTAAAAATTACACAGCTACCAAGCCAGCATTCAATATCGGCCATTATCAGCCCGCCAACAAAACGCCATTTTAATGGCGTTTCGCTGGCAGGCAGATAATTGCACGCTTTTGGTGGTTTTTGGAGCCTCACTCCCCTAAAAACACAAAAGAAACACCCTCATCAGAGTTGGACCCCCTCTGACAAACATTTCTGGATCCACGCATGTCGATTTAGCTAACAGTTTCATTAAAGAGGATTTGTGCATCTACTGTCGTGCCAGCTAAGAGTGACAGTGTCGTCATGTTTTGTTTACACAGTTATCAGGGATTTAGAATCGATAGATCACTTGTGTATTAATCCTATCCGCAGGATAGGATTAATACACAAGTGATCTATCGATTCGCGTTAGCTCAAGTGGAGTATACAAGTTTATGTTTTACTAAACAAATGTAAACAAAACACGACGTCACTGTCACTCTTGGTTGGCACGACAGTATCTAGTTAGGTTAGGCTTACTCAATGTCAAAGGTCATATTTTATTCAATATACATTTTATGTCTACCTTTTACGCACCCAAAACATATGTTTAATAAATAAATAGAGGATCTTACATGAGTGCTCATGTTTTATTGAATTTATTAAACGAGTTGAGGAAAAGAGATAAAATGCGAGGCTTGCCGAGCATTTTATCTTTTTTTCGCAACGAGTTTAATAAATTCAATAATACAAGAGCACGAATGTTAGATTCTATTTATCATTTGACATTAAGATTATTTTGACATCTCATTTCTACCGTAAACACGTTATACTTTTGTTATGTACGCAACGTTGTTAAGGACGTCATAACGTTTCCCGAAAATCGATAAACCACTAGTGGTTTACAGATTTTATTGCATGGCGTTATTTCACTCCCAGACGCGACGTCATATGATAAACATTTTATGTCTACCTTTTACGCACCCAAAACATATGTTTGATAAATAATACAATACAATACAAATAATACAAAAGTTTTATTTCGTAATGATGGCCACCGGCCCATAATACAAAACAGTCATAATACAGTATTAACGAGGAGTGGTAAACTTATAGTGTACATGTGATTTATACTACTGAATAATATGTATAAGGTCATAAGTCTAAATGTGCAACTGTTTCAACGTGAAATTGTTATCGAGCCAAACATATATCTTGGGCTCTCGAAAAGCGTCTCACAGAGACTGTTCCTCTGAGTACCCACAACATATGTATCAGACATCAGCGTGATATTGTAATCGAGCCAAACATATGTTTTGGTCGCTCAAATAAAAAGTCTCACCGAGACTGTTGTTTTGAGCACCCACAACACATGTAAAGACGCGCTCTTTTTCTGAAGGTCTGGCAAAAAACATAGGGATTTGCTTTGGGGACGTTTTAGGGTGCCCGATAATTGTTTTTATTTTCGGGAGACTATACTTTTGTTGACCAAAACAAAGCCTGAGGTTATAAAACCTCCCACGCTCAACCCAACCGAGCACAACATTTATCATGCTCACAAATGTCAAAATGCCAATAATTGTTGGCTCTTTAACCCTTATTATCATGATAAAAACATCACCGGGCAGCGTGAGAGCAAGAGAAGTATTTATTTTTCAACCGAGACTGTTCTTTTGAGCACCCACAACACGTCTATCATACACGCTCTTTGTCTGGAGGTCTGGTAAAAACATAATGATTTGTTTTAGGGTGCCCAATAATTAATTTTATTTTCGGGAAACTATACTGTTGTTGACCCAAACAGGACCCGAGGTGATAAAACCCTTTACCACGCTCAACCCAGCCGAGCATAAATTTATCATGCTCATAAATGTTAAAATGCCAACAATTGTTGGCATTTTAACCCTTATTATCATGACAAACACATCACCGGGCAGCTTGAAAGCAAGAGAAGTATTTATTATTCAACATTTTAGTCCCTATTCATGCTCAGCTGAGTCGAGCACGAAATAAAGCTCTATACCCCGGGGCCTGTATTATCCGATGATAAATCTCGTGATGGTCCACTAATTATCTAAAAATACAAATATCAACAATCTTATATTAATTGGTGCTCGCTATAGACACGTGACGATGTCTGTCCCACCCACCAGGGTTGCTCGATCGATATTATTCCAACCAGAGATTGGACAAAGAGTGTATATCTGTCAGGTGCAATAAAGATATTTAGGTGGGCGGAGCAAACACTGTCACATTGTTTACATTGAGCAATTGCAAGATAAAAAGCTCGCTTCGCACGAGGCCAACCCGATTTTCAACAGAACAGTATTTAGGTCAGTGGATGTTAGACCTGTGTTTTGTTTTATTCCAAAAATAAAGTTATTCTCTGTGTTTATTTGGATTAATACATGTGATGCTTATATCCTTGATTTATCCTTGATAAAGGATATATATCTGATGTCGACCGTCTTGCTGATCAATCAGGTGAGTAAGAACATGACCCTGATTAATATGTATTTCGCTAGTAATGGAAAAATATGGAGGGTCAGTATTGCCATCACAACAGGGACATATGCGTCCATGATCACAGAGATTACGCAACCCACCATATCTGTCCAATACGCATGACCAATATAATTATATTCTAAGCTTATTTTGAGCGGTGCTAGACTGGCCCCAGTCTGTCGCTTCCATATACTGATTTTCTATATTCAAATGCACTGACCAGAAATTTAGAGATCAACAATAAACTACGAGCATCAGATAGTTTCATTATACGATAGAATTTTTGCTCATTTATGTTCATCTTCCATTCGGGTCTAAAGTACATGTCTCTTAGAGTATTATACATTGGGCATACCATAAAGAAATGAAATTCATCTTCTATGACGTAGACATTTCTCTGCAGACAAAATTTACAAAATCTGAATTCTCGTTCTACATTATTATGCCTACCCTTCTCGATTGCTAAATTGTGACTGGAACATCGAAAATTTGCAATAGTTTTTCTACATATATAACTCAGGTCAATTGATAAATATTTTTCCACGTCAAGTTGTGACTTAAAATGCTTGTAATGTAGTGCTTTTGGCGAATCATTTATTTGGCTATGCCAATTTTGCAGAGAAATGTCTTTTAACCGTCTTGTAAATATATCTAAGAAATTACGTACGTTACCCACGCCTTCAGCCATCCAAACATGGCCAAATCCATTTTCAAACAAGAGTGATTTTACATGGGTTGTCCACGTTACTTTACCATTATCTGTTAGCGATTTTAGCATTAAGTAACACTGCCGTGGATATCTACTGTTTGGCATTTGTGTCAGTTTAATCCAGTATTTAACAACCTGTGTCATATAGAAAATAGCAAGCGGAAATCTTCCACATTCCCCTAATACAAAACTATCGTTGGTGTTTTGTTTCAAACCTGTGTAGTATTTGCAGAATTTGGTTTGTATTTTTTCTATTTTTTCACTGAAGTTGAAACCCCAAATCTCAGAACCATAGCATGCAATGGGCTTCACCATTGAGTCAAATAATTTGAAAGCATCATCTGGCCTAAAGAAACCAAATTGTTTCTGGTAACGTAAAATACTAGATATAGCCTTTTGCGCTTGCATTGCTAACAATTCTTTGGATTTAGACCATACCAATTTTGGTGTGAAATACAGACCTAAATATTTGTAAATAGAGACAATTTCTATTTCCTCACCCTGGTACAGCCATCTCTCCGTTTGCTTAACGATACCCCCATTCCTGAAGACCATAATTTTTGTTTTTTTAAGATTTATTTCCATGCCAACCGATTTGCAAAATTGACCAATCAAATCTATCATTTTTTGTAACCGTATCACGGTATCGGAGAAACATGAAACGTCGTCAGCAAACATTAAGGCCAGTAAACTCTCAATATCATTAGTGACGAAGATGCCATTATTATTATTACATTCTGCCCTAAGGTAGGCAACTAGGTCATTTATGAACAGGCAAAACAAAATAGGAGAGCTGATACAACCCTGCATCGTCCCTATAGTGCATCTGAAGAATTCGCTTAGACTATTTTCTACTTTTACACAAGATTTAAGTTGTTTATACATTGACTGAAATACTTTTAGAAACTTACTATTTTCAGGTATACCTTTCCTTTTCAATGAATCCCACAATTTATCATGTCTTATACTGTCAAAAGCACGTTTGAAATCAACAAATAGACAGTAAAATCTACCCCCTGATCTACAAATGTACTTTTGCACCATAGCATGTAGAGAAAATATGTTGTCTATAGTGGAGAAGCCCCTGCGAAATCCAGCTTGTGATTCATCCAATACATTGTTCTCTTCAGCCCATTTTTGAACTCTAGCTGTTAAGATACCATTGAATATCTTACTGATACTGTTCATAAGAGATATACCCCTATAATTTTGAGGCTCCCGGTGCGATCCACTTTTATAAATAGGACAAATAATACTTTCACACCAGTCCGCAGGAACTTCTCCTCTATCATATACATCATTGAACAAAGTTTTTAAAAATGGCAAAATCTGGCCCAGTGTAGACTTAAACATTTCAATTACTATACCATCTGGTCCAGGCGACTTACCAGGATTCATAGATTTGATGCTACTTATTATTTCGTCATCAGTTATAGGGCTATCTAAGTCGCTAGCATCATGATTTTGGACTATTTCCTGTAGTAAAGTATCATTTTCATTTTCTACATTTGAATTCAATAAATTTTCAAAATAATTTATCCATTGCTCTGATGTAACTTGATTTTCAGGATTTGAGCCTTTATTACAGTTTTGCTTTATTAATCGCCAATATTCTTTGGGGTTTTTACATGCGTTTGACAGTTCAGACCGCTTTTGCTTTTCAAAATGTAATCGTTTCGACTTACATAATGCCTTGAAGCGCGACTTAGCCCTTTTGTAACACTCGAAGTCAAACTGATGATTTGTTCTACGAAATTTGTTTAACAATGAGTATTTTTCCGCTTTCGCTAGCTGACAGTCTGCATCCCACCATGGTGGCTGGTCTCTACGTCGCTTTTCTTGCCTATTGACACATGCCATATTTTTACCAGCGTTTATATATATTCTAATAAACTCGGGTAAAAAATTTACAATTGATTCGTTTGATCTGGACAATTTTGTTTTAAACTCTGCAAACAAAGTGGTAAAACTATTAATAAATTGCTCTTTCAAGTGGTCTTTCCATTTAAATTTTTGCCAGGCTTTGCCATGCATATTAAATTCATTATTTTGTACCCCTTGTCCTTGACAAGATAAGTTTATAGTACAAATTAATGGAAAATGGTCAGAAAAATCTTCGGATCCCACTTTAAAATTCGTAAAAGAGTCAAAAAGCGACGTTGAGGCCAACATATAATCTACTACGCTTCTCCCGGCGTTAGCTACACAGGTTATTTCCCCTTGTACATCTTCGAACAACCGCCCATTCAAAACATGTATATTGTACATACAGCACAGATCCAAAAGTGAAATACCAAATCGATTTTGCGTGTCGTCTTTTGACACTCTGTTCATTTCAAAGGGGTCGGTAGGATACTCAGTTTCGCCAAAAATATGTTCCAAATCGTCATGAGGAATAAAGTCTTGCAAATTCCCTATTCTAGCGTTCAAGTCCCCGGCCACAAAGAGCTCTGCCCTTGGGTGGTCGGTGACTATTTCTAGAATTTTTTCGTTTAGCAATATTATGCCATTGTCCTCTTCCGTATATACTGGCGATTTTTCTGGGGCAATATATGTAAAAATCAAAATTAAATCTTCTTTTCTGTCAAAGACAACAGCATCAAGTATCAGTACCACACATTCTTGAAAATTTGAAAATATACGCTTGATGCCTTTTGTTTGCATGACCCAGTCTTTGACAAATACTGAGATCCCACCTGATCCCCTTGGAGCAGTTCGCTTCTTTTTTCGCATAGAACTGAAAGCCTCATATCCTGGAAAGAAATTTCTGAAATCGCTTTCATGTTCCTGCCAAGTTTCATTGAAAGCAACAACATCAAAACGATTGCAGAAATTCTTAAAGATGGAATCATCTCGATATTTTTTCAACCCTTGAATATTTAATGAGCATATATTCAAGCCTGTTTGATTAGAAGTTTTACTATTTGAAACATTAGGACCTTGACCAAAAACCTATTGTGACAGCACTGGCCTGCCAAGTTCTTCATTGAAAATATAGCTTTGGCCCTCAATCACCAACTTATCATATTTCAGATATGCGTCTTTCTGTTTTTCGTGACATGATTTCATGAAAGGGTATAAATTTGCACGTGCTTTGGTAACTCGCGCTGGGAAATCTTCACTGATTCTGACCGGCCTCTCGTTGCGATCACCACCTTCGATATCTGGCTCGCCTGCATTTGGGACAATCTGCTGATTTTTACGTTTATCACGATACGCCTTCAGTACTCGTTCTTTATCCTTGAAATGGGAGAATTTAACTATAACAGGCCGCGGGTTAGATCTGCTTGGTAGCCTATGTGCTCGTTCGATTTGTATATTTGACTCATCAATATCAAGTTGAGTAGTTAGATAGTTTCTTGTTTTTAATTCTGTTTGCTCCCATGTCTCTCTTCTGTCATCGTCGATACCGTAGAATTTAAGATTTTCGCGTCGTGATTGGGCCTCGAGGTTTTCGCTTTTCTTTTCGGCTTCTTTCACTCTCGTTTCAAGGTTTACTACTGTCGAAGTGAGTTCAGACACTTGATCCACCAACTTGGTATTTTGTTTCTTTAGCACCTTATTATCATTTCTTAAATTTTTAACTTTTTTATCGAGTGAGTCAAATTTTCGGTTCATACGCTTCACATCATTTCTGATTTCTAATAGAATTTCGGTTGCGTTGTCCGAACCTAGCTCTTGAAAAACTTCCAATTCGGATTCACCACTATGTTCACTGGGGGTTTCAGGCGCAAAATCCGTATTGTCTTCTTTGTTCATATTGGCTTGAGAGTTGGGGTCCTGCCTTGTTTGATCCTGCATCGATTGAGATGTTGTTAGCCATGCATTTAGTGACGACTGGCGATTCGTCGACGGTTCAGTATGTAGACGTTGAGAGCGACGTAAAGGAGTTATATCAGGGTTATCAGCAAAATAGTCCGCAGAGCCTGCACCTCGACCTGTGGGTGGCCCAAAACCAGATGCTCCTTTCGATATACGACCCCTTCCCCTAGGAGGGCCGGGATTTGCCTCTACTCCTTGGACCACCAGCAATATGAACATCAGCGTTCGAACGCCAAGCGATGTAAACACTGTGTACCTGATCTTTATAGTCTTTAGTCTATCAATGGATTTGAACGGCTGAGAAAAACACCCAATTGTGATGCGCCACTGTTCTGTTGAGATGCCCATATTTTATTGAACGTTCGTGGTACCTATCTTATCTCTAGACTGTCCTGCCACGACTTAACAGGCTAACTGACTAAAATTGTACACGTTCTTAGTTCATACATGTATACATGTATACCATGGCACACGTGGCAATCTCTATCGTTGAGCAAAGTCCGCCTTGTGTATCTCAAAATGTCGAAATGTCGATTTGTTTTACAGTGGAAATCAATAAACTAACCCTCTGTGTCCTCCTTGGTAACTTTGTCCTCCCAATAGCTTTTTAAATTAACAATTTTCACATGTTTTTTCTCTTGGCGAAAAACCACGTCATGTCTATTCAAGGGACACCAAGACTAAAGACTAATAATTTTTAGAGATTCTAACTTTTATGAATTTTATGTCTACCTCCCAAGAATTCGAACTATTGATAATTCGAAATTCGAAATAAAGAGTCCACAGGAATTCGAACTGACGATATTTGACAAGACTCTAGAGGGATAGAGATATAGGGCCTTCGTCCTCAATGACTGTGACCACTATTTTTTTTTGCTTGTTTATTGTTGTTTTACGACCCAAGTCAACAGCTATGGTCATGGCGGGACGGCCAGTTCACCTTACCACACTTTTTCCTGGGCAAGCATGAACAAGCAGTTAACCAGTACTTCGTGCATATACTTTCACTTGTAACTGACGACAACCCTTATTGAATGATTCAGCGGAAGGGAGGAGAATGACCGTAGGAATTATTTTATGATCGAACTCCTTGAAAGTATGGGACCAGGCTGGGATCGAACTCGTGACCCCTGACCACTATATTTTGTAAAGTACCGTGGGTGATCGTCGGTCTGTGATGATGCCACTTTTTCTGGTCATATTCACATTACTTTTGGTCAAACTATAACACAGAAGGAAATAATAATGATACAGCATCATTCCATAGAAAGATTAATAAACAATATATTATCAAAATATAAACCATACCCGACAGAGTGAAAAAGTTGATCCAAACATAATGCTACAGTGCATGTCAGTTGAAATATAGACTCCAGGCAGTGTGTAGTTAGAAGATAATTTAAGAGGAGGGTCATCAATATTTTTTGTCAGCAAGCAGCTCCTGAAAGCAAACGCAACAAGTGAAGCAGTGATATTTGGAGAGTAGCAAACTATGTCATTGGCGTAGCTCCTATTAAGCAGTTACGCACGTGCATAATAAAAATAGTAACATTCAAGGGAGATCACCTTATGTGGTAAAAGTGATTTTTCCATATCATTAGGAACTGCTCTTAAAGGAAAGAATTTGCTCCCTCCAGGAGCAAATTCTTTCCTTTAAGAGAATTTCCTAGTTTTGAAAAGGGCCACAATTGAAGAGAACCACTGCTTGATTCCAGTAGTCTCCCTTTGATGTGCGTAACTTTTAAAGCGTTCTGACTACGCCATTGTATGTTTCCTTGATATAAAAATTATGTCACAAAACAATTGTGGTGATTCGGTAAACAACGAATTTGCAGTACGAGTTGTTTACAGAATCACCATCATTTCTATTGCCCTGCCAGCCAAGAGTGACAGTGATGTCATGTTTTGTTGAAAAATTATCAGGGACTTATAATCGAAACATCACTTGTGTATTAATCCTATCCGCAGGATAGGATTAATACACAAGTGATCTATCGATTCCCATTAGCTCAAGTTAATGTTTGATAGTGTACATATAAAGAACAATTGTAAACAAAATACTACGTCACTGTCACTCTTGGCTGGCACGGCAGTAAGTGACATAATTTCACATCAAGGAAACACAATTTACAAGTCTGTATATTATATACATTCCAGTAATGTTTTCAATGAAAAAACAGAAAATGACAATCTCTGTGACTTAGCCACACCTTCATGTCACTCGCACCTGTAATTGTGAGTCTTCTTTTCTACTCATTTTTGTACATTCATGTATTGAAAAAAGTAGTTCTGGCAAAATCATATCATCACTAGTTCGATACCAAAAACTGATATCATCACAAATGATATATTTCTCCCCTCGAGATACTAAAGCTATCTATATGCTAAACAAAAGGAAGTTCATGCCAGGTAGATAATATATAGAGAATAGCAATGTGTTTCATTGATATATAAAAAAATATGTTTCAAAGGAACGGCGGACTCATTTTAAATTAAATCATCACTATTCCTAACAGACATTATTTTCATATCAAGAATTCCTGATCTTTGCACCCTTACTTCCTTTTGCTATTTTGTATATTTTATACATTCCAGTGGCGTTTTCAATGAAAGAAAAAGCAAGGAAAATCACATTTTTGAAAACATCCACGATGATAAAAACATGTAGTGCGTAGTAATATATTAACATGCAAATAATGACAATCAAATGACCTAGCCCCGTCTTCCTGTCATTTGCAACCATGGTGAGTCTTATTTTCAATTCATTGTTTTGTACATATATGTATTGAAAAAGTAGTTCCGGCAAAATCATGAATATCATCACTAGTGAGATATCAAAAACTGGTACCACCACAAGAGCAATCGTTCACTCCTCAAGATACTAAAAGTTTCTCACTGCAAAACAATATGCATATATATAATATTGGTGTTTATCGCACAAAAACGTAAAGTCGTTCTCTGGACGTGTATGAACAACAATTCGGTAATGTTATAAATAGAGGATCTTACATGAGTGCTCATGTTTTATTGAATTTATTAATCGAGTTGGGGAAAAGAGATAAAATGCGAGGCTTGCCGAGCATTTTATCTCTTTTTTGCAACGAGTTTAATAAATTCAATAATACAAGAGCACGAATGTTAGATTCTATTTATCATATGATAAAATCTCATTTCTGTTGAAAAAACGTTATATTTTTGTCATTATGTACGCAACGTTGTTATGGACGTCATAACGTTTCCCATAAATCTATAAACCACTAGTGGTTTATCGATTTTATTGCATGGCGTTATTACACTCCCAGACGCGACGTCATATGATATATTATTTTTCACCTACAGCTGCATTTTTGCAAGCAAGCATGAAATGCCTTGGCAAGACATGTGAGATTACACAGGTTCGTCATGGTTTTAACTATCGAGGTCGCCAATACAATTAGTATCAAACCCTCAACTGCTGGCTTATATGAGCCAGCACATGATGTTTGGCTATATAGAGAGTCTAAATTCTCAATATTTTTATAGACGCTAGAATGCAAAAAAGTAGGTCATAACATGAGTATAAATGGGCATTCTGCAAACCATGGCTTCAGGGTTCAGGCTGCAAACCATAATCACACTCAGACTTGGCAAACTTTAATACATGAAGAAGAATGTTGTATCCACTTAATATTAGTTAAGGATTATACTTAACCTGTTTGGCCATGAAATAATGTCCTCAAGTTCATTTCTGGAGCAGTCAGAAAATTTCCAGATATTATCGTCCCCTGGCACGAATGCTGGGCTCATCACGAGGCCGTCATCGTCACAACTATTTTCTATCTCGTCTAACTTCAAGCCAAGGCTAGAACGATAAGGTAAGCAAAGCTTATATATATCATATTACTATAAACTGAGGTAAAGAGTGGCTAGCATTGCTTAAATATATGGTTTTATTACAACCCGCTGTTATGAAGATAAACCTAGTATACTTAATATGAGGTTCATAGTGCTAGCTGGTTCCTTTATCATCACATTGAGATAGAGAGGTCATCTTGATTTACTTCCTTTGTTCTTAATGATGTGCATGTGACCTCTTAGATGATCAATATATAGAAGTTGCTTCTCTTCGTGATACCAAAGGCAGACTATATCTGCAGTAATTGCAGCGTTACATGGTCATAAGTAGTTGTTGTATACTTATAGCGACCAATTTTCTTTAAACATAATTACAGTTAGCCTTAGAGAATAGCAAGCTGTGTTTCCTCGAAATGAAAATTATTTCACTTAGGAATGGTGGTGATTCGGTAAGCAACTCGTCCTTCTGACTCGTTATTTACCGAATCACTACCATTCCGACGTGATCAAGGAAACACAGTTTACTATCCTGTATATTATATACTTTCCAGCATTGTTTTTAATCGAACGTGTATGACGCCATTAAGTGATAAAAATCTGCCACGCTTACAATTGCATATAATAAAAAGAAAATTCAAATGATTGTCATGAATATGCCATTTATTTCTTCTCGTGAAGCGATAAAGATTATATTTAATTTGTGGCTTCGCCACTCATGAAACATGAATATTTCGCTTCACTCGATGAAATAAATGGCATATTCATTCCAAAATAATTGAATATCCTCTATATTTGGAACAGCTATGGCTAGTTTATCATGGTTCAATTGAATTCCATCTTGAGCCTCTGGAAAATCATTTCTACATCTCCAGGTATCCATCTATATAGTATGTTTTTGGTTTAGGCTCAATGGTTTGCTGTGTGTAATCATTAGAATCGTTCTAATGATTATACACAGCATACCTTAATTTTATGTAAGACCAAAATAATATTCGTATCTTGTCTTCAGATCTGCTGCTATGTTTTACCCTCAGTTGCTCTTGGTTATTATTTTAAGAAGAACGTTGTGCGTGCAATCAACTATACTGATCATAATGTGCACGAACTCTGGTGAACGTAGATTAATCAATATCTGGTGCCAGAAGAAATGTGTGGAAAGCAAATTTGTCATTCCCTGCAGAATGATGTATACTTGTATCAAAATACCATGTTGTTCAAAAGTTATGAAGATTTTCACTCATTGACCATGGACGGGTGTACAGACTCACACATGTTTCTGTTTATAAGTTGAGTTGGCCTTTCAAATGTCTTATAGAGTGATTATGCCTGTTGGTCTTATTTATAAGATAGTTAATTTCTTTAAAAAATCATGCGTTTGAGTTTTTAAGGTGCTTGCAGCATGCCACTGATAAAAGTCTGCCAAGCTTCAGCTAATATGTACATTTCAAATAATACTAGTCTGTAAAGATCAGATAACGTTTGCATATCAGTGTCTATACAATGTTAAAATGAATAAGATGCAAAATTTGATCAAAATATACCATGCGGTTCAAGCGTTGTGAGCATTTTCACTAAAAGACCTCGACTGGCCAAAATGATGCACAGCGAACCGTTGTCACCCTTTTGGACAATGTTAATATAAATAAGTCTGCATAATTTGGTCCAAATATACACTATTGCTCAAGATTAATGAGTATTTTCATTAACTGACCACGTCCAGCTGGACTGATTCTCAGTAAAGTCTCTTCCATCGAACAGAGTTGTTACGCATGCAAGTGGTTAGACAATGTTGACATGTATTCATATGCAAATTTTATCAAAAATACATTATGGTTTAAGAGTTATGAACATTTTCACTAGCTGCTAACAGACAGATGGACTCGCACAGTGATTTAAGCCGTGACATGAGATTTCCAACAATGTGGTATGTGCGACCAGCAAAGGCTCAGACCAGCCTGCGCATAGGCGCAGTCTGATCAGAGCCATTGCTTGTCGCTTGAATATTCCATAACTGTTGAGCTGCTGACCAAACATCATTTTGAGTTTCTAAGCTTAAAAGGAGGCTGCACATGCTCGTCTGCGTCTACACGTGTCAAAATGCCACATTGTTGGAAATCGCATGTCTGTGCTCATTTTAGTTCACACCTGCCGGTTGTGCAATCTATGATCATCTATACTCAGATCTACTACTAGTACATTTATATGAGCCGCGACATGATTTTTCCAACAATATGGCATTTTGACATGAATATATTCAGATGACCCTGTGCAGCCTCCTTTTAAGCTTAAAAACTCCAAATGCTGTTTGGTCAATAGCTTAACAGTCATAGAATATTCATGCGACTAGCAAAGGCTCTGATCAGACTGCGTGTAAACGCAGGCTGGTATGAGCACTTGCTGGTTTCACATACCACATTGTTGGAAATCTCATGTTGCGGCTCATATGCTTTAAATATGTATGTCCCATCCAAAACATTTAAGTTATATTATGTAAATATTTATTACAATTTTTGTCCTTTCCTGAAGCCCTTTTACTTAAGAAAAATGCTGCAATGTTTAATCAGATGCATAACTCTTTAATATTTCATATGAGTATTCACATGTTATCAGTGTTCTATTTGTGGCCCTAAATGAAAAGGAGCTAGAAAGTAAGTAAGGGTGCAAAGATCAGAAATCGATACAATCAAGTGCCACGCCTGACCCAGGATACCAATGGGAAAGTGACAAACTAACAGTTAGACACCACAAACGATAGCCAAGAGGTTAGCCCCTCAGGTGACCACGAAGCACATATAAACAGACGAGCACAAAGACATAGCAAACATAAGACAGAAAAAATCCATAAAAGATCCACAAAAGAAGTACCGCCTTGGAACGGTCAGTAAAATATTTTACTGGAGGGCTTAAACTGGCTTAACGACGCCAACCTCACCCTTAATTCAGATGTGAATCAAGACACATAGATATTGGTTTGCATGAAAGACCCCTAACTTCTCAATGCATCACCCCCTAAAACACATAAATCAAGATATAACAAGGAGATAAAGCAAACATACGGTATGCAGTCTGTTTCAATACATTAATGGTATAGCCAATCTTTTTATAATGGGATTTTTTTTTAATGATACTGAGCTGAATTTTTTTTTAGAGCCAACAATCTTCTTCAATTTATACACCAAGTCACCATAGAAATCAGGTTACGAAAGTCCTTGGCACAAGAGAGATTTAAGTACAACTTGGAATTTAGAAATCAAACCATAGAATAGTCTATAAAATTTAGAAAAGGTTTTGGAAAGTTTATGATACCGATAGCCTTGTTTAAGAAGTTTCTTAGTTAAAAATTAATTATGAGTGTTTAAGTCAGCAACATAGCTAGATGCTCTAGCAAAACGAATGAGTTGAGAGATATAGACTCCATAGGATGTAGAGCGAGGAACATCGCCATCTAAAATGGGAAATTGACAATTTCAAAATCAAAATCGTCACGTTTATCATAAATTTTGGTAGAAACAATGTCATTAGAAATTGACAAATGCGAGTCTAAATATGCGGCTTTGATATCAGAGGTATTGGCTTTATTAAGTTGGAGCTCTGAAGGGTAGATTTGACCTACCATATTGTCAAAATAAACATTATTTATGTTTAAAATATCGTCCAAATATCTGGATGTAGTGTTAAACGCATCAATAACATCATCTGCTGATTATCAGAAAGAGACATCATAAAGTCCCTCTCATAACAAAATAGGAATAAATCTGCAACCAGGGGAGCACAATTAGTGCCCATAGGAATCCCAACTACTTGTCTATACAGCTTGGTGCCAAATCGAACAAAAATGTTGTCCAACAAAAAGATCAGCGCATCACTTACATTTTGACATGACCATGCGTGATTTTTTTAGGTTTTTCTGAAGTAAAAAACGCATTTCTATCATTACATGCAAGGTAAGGAGAGCCTTCTCTCTTGAAGGTACTTTCAATAAGATCAATAAGTTTATCTTTAGTTAAATATGAGGTAAAATAGTGTAAAGAGTAGAAAAAACATACGTAGACAAACTGGTCGCATTGAAATCTCTAGCTTTAAGTTTATCTAAAATTTCACCTGAATTTTAATAGACCAAAATAGGCTTTTACCGGATCTCTCATATACCTTTTCACAATACTTGATAACATATTTTTAACAGCTGTATGCACGAGGTTAACAATTTAAAAAGTACTGTTGTCGTACAAGAACTAGAATTAGCAATAAATATTGCTTTATAGGGTTTCTTATGGAGTTTAGGTAACCAGTACAACGTAGAAAGACATGCAGTACCTTTTTCCAATCTGGTTTGCTATTCTTGTTTGGATGATAAAATCTAGATCTTCTTGCACTACAGATATGCTTTTATTTGTACACATGGATTGATTATATCCAAACGCTGTAAATATATCAGAAACATTTGCAGGATCCGTTCATTTAAATTGGAAATGTCCTTCCTTTACTCATCTTTTATAGGCATATACTAAGTTATTCAAAGAGGTTGTGTGTGCAAGCGTGAGAGCAGCAAATGATCTTCTGATTATTCTCGTTTGCCTCTATGCTCCTTACACCATCTTCCTAATACACGATTAAATGTGGTTTATCACATGACGTCGTGTCTAGGAGTGATATAACGTCATGCAAAAAAATCAACAAACCACTAGTGGTTTACATATTTAGTAACGTTATGGCGTCCATTATAACACTGCGTATAAGATTGCACTATCCTGACGTTTTCACACGAAAAAGAACATTTTAAAGTACCTGTAATTTTAATGTCATGTGATAAATAGAATCTAACATTCTTGCTCCTGTATTATTGAATTTATTTAACTCGTTGCAAAAAAGTGATTTATCACTTTTCCACAACTCGTTTAATAAATTCAATAAAACATGAGTGCTCATGTAAGATCCTCTATGTTCAATAGTTTTTTTACCACATTCAGTATGCAGCCCTTCAAATTAATTCAAAATATTATATGCTACGAGTATCCAAACCAACATGGTAGTTGTACCATGGACAAGTGATTTCGGAGTTGCCACCAGGTTATACTCAAACTAATCTGAAATGAGACTCTGATAAGCTTAATATTTGGTGTAGTACGTTTACTTACTTAACTTACCAAGAAGCTAATAACAAAGACACTGATCAGTCTGTGCCATGCATTGCTATTGAAAGTAACTATAAATAATTGATTCTTATTTTAAGTTTTCAACGTATCCTTATACTCACTATTGCGCCTTTTTGGAGTGGAAGCAGAAAAATACTTGTACTTATAGACAAATATACGAAGTATAACATACCTTTATTTATTCCATGTTTGCTCACATTAGACCTGAAAATACCAGAGAGGAAATATTATTGATGTTTCTGAACTGACACACATATATATGTAGGCGACCATTAGATCTAGGTAACATGGTGGTCTATTGTTTTGTGCGTTTATATATGTATGTACAACAACATGAATTACTACACAAATGAATCAGATACATTTTAAATAATCATAACAAGGGCTCCTGCTAAAGCAGAGAGAACAAACACAATTTGAAAGCAGACTAAGTTTTCTTTTTAGCTTAATAGAAATTTAAGTGCAATCCTAGAAGTCATTAGCGCTATTCTACTTTCTGACAGGAAAAAAAAATATTCCTAAAATACCAGAATATAAAATGAAATATCAAAACTATATCGATGTAAGAAGAAACGTTATCATATCTCAACCCAGGACAGCCACAACTGTTCAGGTCCCGAGGTTATAAACTTTTTTTCATGTTTAACTCAGCTGAGGATGATGCTGATCATGCTCCGAAATGTTAAAATACCAAAAATTTGTTGATAACAGCTAACAAGAGCGTAGCCAGACTGCTGAAAAAATTACGCACATCAAATGGAGACTACCTGATCAAGCAGTGATTCTCTTCAATTGCGTCCCTTTTCAAAATGGAAACTTGAGGAAGCTTGAGGGAGCGAATTGTTTCCTTTTAGAGAAGTTCCTTATGGTATGGAAAATCACTTTTACCACATAAGATGACCTCCTTTGAATGTTGCTATTATATTACGCACGTGCGTAATGGGAGCTACGCCAATGGCCAATGGCTAATATATATATTGTGCTCACCCAGTAATCCATATATAATGATCAGCCAGCTTATTGTCAGGCAGTGTGTATGTCCATTCTGAGAATTGCGCCAGAGACGAGTTGAAATCAATGATGGTACTGTTTGTGCCGTATTGATAACGAATCCAAGGTTGCTTGTATGAAGACTGAAAAGTATAGATGTACCACAAGCTCTGAGTAATTACCTTTGGATTACTCCATTTCAAAAGGATGATGTGTAACGAGTAAAATGAGCAAGTTTATGAAATAATGGTACGTATCGCATATGCATAAGTATAACATATGGGCGTCGTCACGAGAAAACCTGCCTTCATCTATGTGTGTCAAAATATTATAGTAAATTTAAAGCTGCATAATCTGTAACTTTTGATCTTATAATTTTAGAACTAATGTTTCTATTTTTCAAGAATACAGTAAAAACTAAAATTCAGGTTTACATTTTACCAATTTCGTAAATCTTAACAAATTATCAGTATCAAAACAACAGCATTTATGTTAAAATTAAATGTCTATAATGATTGGAGGGACGCAAATAATTACCAGCAAGAGAAAAAAACACCTGTTTTTATAAGATTATTCACTTTTTCGTGCAGTTTTCAGCTATAGTGAAAAGATGTATTGTGAAAACATAACTTAATTCTACTTTTACAAATGATTTAAAAAGGAAATAAAAAATTTCGAAAAATGTTCATAGTTGCAGTTCCACACTTTTTTCCTGGGCAAGCTTGACTTAGCGGTTAACCAGTAATCCGTGAACATACTTTCACTGAAAACTACCCTTCTTGAATCAGCAGAAGGAAGGAGAATGGCCGAAGAAATTATTTCATGATCAATCTCCATAATGTGCCTTGTCGCGGAAAATTCTGACTGTTGCATTCGAATTTTTAATTGTACGAGGGCTGTTCAATTATGAATGCAAGTAGCTGCATAACTTTCTTCACATACATGCTACGACAAAATGTCATACCTTCCTGGAAAGAACAATTTGTCGCCTTTAAAATGACACCACACATAAAGAAACACTCACTATATTTCTCGAGTTACAGACCTTTATATAAAGGCCATACCTGTATACTGAAGTTTTTCTGAAGCAAATTGCAAAACATGTTTTGGTGCATGTGCGGATATAGTGTCATATCTTTGTTATTTTTAGCTAAAATGACACCAAATTTTAAATGCAAGTTTAAGTAACAATCCAAAAGTTGCTTGCAGGAAACAATTTATATAATCTTGTTTCACTCTCGAGTAGACAGGCACGTTTGTGACGTCATTAATTTTATGATAAACTTCATTTTAGTTATCCACTGGTGATATAATAATGCACATCGCTGTGCCGTTTTGTTTGCGCTTTGCTGAAGACATGCTAAATGTGTCATAAGGGAGTTTTCAAAACGCGCTATCCTCTATTTACAGAGTTATCACATTTTATATCATTATTTAAGCATTTTTCTGCGGTTTAATGACGTGTTTACATTAATTAAAATATGTTCAATCTGTCCAGTCCTCAAGACCAGGTGAGTAATTTTATTGTAAATAATGCCTATAGCGGCCAAACTTAAAGTTAACGTTCAAATTTAATATAAAGCCGCAATGTTATGACAAAAAAATAAGTATAAATTCTGTAACCCCTTCACTTAAGGCATTGTTGACCTAATAAAAATGCTTTTCAGCGTTTTAAAAAATTACCAACTATCCATCAACAATATGAAGCAAGAACTCATTACGAGCGATCAACATATTGTATTTGAGTCAAAAGTAGTTTTAATGTTGCTTCGTGCATTTTGTTAGAGGTAAGTTTAACTGAAAACTGAAAGGTGGTATTTTGTTTACCATTTATTTGCCAACATAAGGAGACTTCGTTGTAATTTAACAAAAGCATGTCGGATTGTCGAAAATTTTACAGAATCATTATATAAGAATATGGGGATACTTCCTAAAAATTTCAAAAAAATCCACCTGTTTATTGACTAATTATTCGCTCGTCTATATCACTGGTATATGTTCGAAGCCATGAGTTTGTTAGTATACTAACGTGACCCTCATTCAAAGGGCTATAACTCGATAAGTATACTGTATTTTACTTTAGGTTTAGTGCCAGCTTAAAGGTAACATATAGACCTTTATAGAAACGTTTACCATTTTGTCGTAGCATATATGTGAAGAAAATTATGAAGCCACTTGCATTCATATTCGAAAAGCCCTAGTAAGTTTGTGTGATTTTCAAATCATCACAAAGGTGATTAGGAAATATCATATAAGCTGCGCAAGGGCACTGTGCACAAGAGCATTAGCTGCCTACATATACAAATTATAGCAGTTTAGATTACTTCAGACCAAACAGTAACGCTCTAGCCTCAATGTACATGCACGTCTAAAAATTACGTTACGCATGTGCGATCAGTACCATTTATGTTAATGTTTGCATAGAATAACATATTCATCTAACAACCAACCCTTTTTATGCAAGATACTGATAAGAAGGTGGTGTGATAAACATTGAAGACACAGACTAATTCTATTAATACTAATTCTGTATTCTAATGCACTTGCAAATTGCAACGCGGCGTCTGATTGGATAACGTCATAAATTTGCGACAGTATATCCGACGAAATACCTCCCCAAATGAAAATTTTGAATACAGTTATCCCCTAATTGTTTGCTGATATAAACATAATTCAGGGATCATATAGTTTACGAAAGAAAATGAAAAATGTATAGGTTTAGATAAACAAGATTTTTCAGCGTAAAAATGGTAATCATTTCTTACCCATAATTTTAGCATATGTGTTGGGTGCTCAAAAGTACCGTCTTATTGAGACGGTTTTTTAGTACCTGATCGAGAAACAAGAAAATTATTCTTCTGGTACACAGTCTAACTAAAAAGCCTGAAAATGTACAATTTAATTCATATTGTATGGGAAAGTCCAATCGAATAAAAAAATAAAGACTTCATCAACTTACCGTTGCAATATAAACTCTAGACAGTGACACATTCATTCTGAACACTTCATTTTCAAGACGTCTAAATCTGGAGTTTACCTAAAATGAAATACAAAGCATAGTATATTATCCATTTAAACATAGTTTAATTTTGAAACGTTTGCACCAAACACCTCTTTTCTAAGTCAGTATGACATTTGGTCAGTTAATACATTGGGACAACGTAACAAATAAAGATCGCATGCCTGGTCTTTTATGCAACAAAAAGTTTGAACAATATATACCAGATGACTTTGAAAACGCATCGCCAAAATTTTGCAATTTTCTCACAAACTTTAATGCACGTATATCTTAAACTTGTAGCTTTTAATGTGCAACTCATGAATAAGTCGTTATTGATAATAACTATTGGCATTTTATTATCTATGAGCTCATAAATGTTAAAATGCCATTAATCATTGGCATTTTAACATTTATGAGGACGATCAATTTCATGCTTAGTTGAGGTGAGCATGAATTAAGTAGTATAACCTGGATGCCAAGAAAGTCTCGACAAATAGAGGGTAAATTTAGACGATTGCAACTAACGAATAACTGAAATTAGCGAATAAACTATATTAAATATAAAGACTAAGTGTCCTTTATAGTTTTGCAATAATTTCTCTGAGGAAGAGAGAGCTGGTTACTTTACTTTAATTGTCTTCTTGATGTCATGTCGCTGTTAGTGATCTGTGCCTTTCCCTCATAGTGCCGTGAGTTGGTCTGCAGCGTGTGATTGTGGCATTTCCTGGTCATACTCGTTTACTTTATGGATAGAAGAAATTGAAGATTTCACTTACGCCTTCAGAATGCAGAGTATAAAATTCTGTAATTCGCACCGTATTGTTTACCGTCGTTGACATATGAGGTACAGACGAGATCAAGTTGATCCATCTATAAAATGAATGTACAGAATGCACAGGTTTAGATCAACAAAATTTTTAGCGTAAATTTGTAAATATTTTCTTACCCATCAGTTTTAACATAGTTTTGGGTGCTCAAAAGAACCGTCTCATTGAGACGGTTCTTTTGAGTACCCACAACATATGTTGTGGTTGATAAATTAGAATGTTTTTTGTTACGCACTCTTAACTAAAAGGCCAGAAAATGAATATGTTTCATTTTACAACACTCTTCAGCTTTGCCGTGTTGCATGGAGCATAATTATGGTATGGCTATGGGTTACCTGGTTATAAGTAGGATTCAGTCAATTCTGATTCCCCATTTATCTGACCAATGCATCAAAATTCAAACGCAGAAAGAAATGCCGCAAGAAGTTCGTATTTTAAATGACTAGTTCAACAAATGCATGTATATAAAATGTTAAGCTATTATATTATGTGTTATCGTTATTTCAATGAACATCCCAGGTTTCTTTTTTCCTATATTAATTTCGTATCCAAAAATAAACAATAAAATATGTGACATATCAATAGACTCGATTGTATTGGAACGCAGTAAAAATTGAAATGGGCAACACGTTTTTGCTATGTATAGTTTTAAATTAAGAACTAACTTTAGGTTGCTTTAGTCAGATATTTCTGAAATATGTTGACCACATATATAATCTGTAGTCCGATTCTGATATCCTACTTTTCAAGTAGACTTATATCAATCGTAGATGTTGTTATTACGCCTATGAATCCATATCAACCAATACCATTCTACATCTTATCTTTTGCCGTATTCCAGTCCAGAATTTGAATTTATGCTGGCTCAAACATCTACGAGATGACAGAAGAAGAAAAAGTATAATTTTGAGAGGAAGGGTAGAGTTGGTTAAAAAACATCAATATCAATAATATAAAAACATCTATATGAATAAAATCATATTTCATCAGACTTTATAAGTCTACTTTTCAAGTTACTCTTCAATTTTTCAGATGAGAAAGAAGAATGATAAAATAATGGGGTTTTCAATGAAAAAACTGGATCTCTCACCTTTGATGCTATGTATAAATGGTCAGCTAGCAGCTCCATTTGTTGAATCGTTTTTCAACATTTTACATCTTCGTAGCTCAGCAAGCCTTGTTGAGTCTTCCCCAGTCACAAACCATTAACCATTAAAGTGCCACATATAATTTGCAGCAGACGACAATTTCAAATTTTGCTGTTTTTCAAAATTTATAAATAAGGAATGATATTTCATGAGAATCGTCTGCTGGCAGACGATTCTCATGAGATGTCACCCATTATTTCTTTCGAAAATTAGGAAAGATGTTGCAAAAGTTGTCGTGTGCTTCAGTCGTGATTGGCGCTTTACGGGTTTAGGTGTGTGTTTTTTCTGGTAACGTGCGGACCATATTGTAATTAGTCTAATTTGAGCATGTAGTCGAAATGTAACTTACAAAGAATAAGCGGCAAAGTCCACGACGAAATATAACTCAACAGTGAAGTTACGATGGGGTAGTACTTGACGAGGTTTCCTTCTTAGGATGTTGTCCTTCTCTCCTGTAAGGACTTTAAAATAATAAATAAAATAAAATGAAAGTTATATGTTTAGTGAGTTATGTGTGTGCAATTTTCTTTTAAGTTTAGAGGAACATTCAGTCTATTATTCAAATGTTAACCAGCTCCAAAGCGACTGTTTTTGCTTGACAACTGGGCTTCATAAGTTCTACCATACAAGTGCCTAAATGGGTAACCCATGTATAAAACATGTCCTGGAAGAAAACCCCACAGCCGACATTTTCAGTATTCATCGCTGATAAAACTAATAACCAAATCTTGCTTTCATGTATTCTGCATACACTTTTGTATTGCCTTGGCAACTGTTAACCCTAAAATTTGATACTTAAAGCTGCATACTCTACTCTGTAACTATGAACATTTTTCGAAATATTTTTTTTTCCTTTTAAATCATTTGTAAAAGTAGAATTAAGCTATGTTTTCACAATATAAATGTTCAGTACAGCTGAAAATTGCATGGAAAAGTGAATTATCTTATCAAATAGGTGTTTGTTTTTTTCTTGTTGGTAATCATTTGCGTCCCTCCAATAATTCTAGACCGTTGAATCTTAACATAAATGCAGTTGTTTTGATAGTGATAACTTGTTAAGATTAACGAAAATGGTAGAATGTTTACCTGAATTTGAGTATTTTTACTGTGTTCTTGAAAAATAAAATCATTATTTTTAAGATAAGAAGATCAAAAGTTACAGACTATGCAGCTTTAAAGCTGCATAGTCTGTAACTGTTGATCTTTTAATTTTAGAACTAATGTTTCTATTTTTCAAGAACACAGTAAAATAACTAAAATTCAGGTAAACATTGTACCATTTTCGTTAATCTTAACAAGTTATCAGTATCAAAACAACAGCATTTATGCTAAAATTGACTGTCTATAATTATTGGAGGGACGCAAATAATTACCAACAAGAGAAAAACGCACCTGTTTTATAAGATAACTCACTTTTCCGTGCAGTTTTCAGCTATAGTAAATAGATTTATTGTGAAAACATAACTTAATTCTACTTTTACAAATGATTTAAAAAGAAAATAAAAAAAATTCGAAAAATATCAAAAGTTACAGACTATGCAGCTTTAAGTTGCTTCCAGAAATGCTTTCATTTGTTTTCTTATAGAACACACTTTAAATATTTATGTACAATTTATAAGAGGTTCCAAGAAAAAAAACTTGATCACTTCAAGAGAATACATTCGAGAACGATTCTAAAACTTTCGTTTCAGACAGCATTTTCAAAAGCTTTAAATCTGACTAACCAGCGAATAAAGCTATGGGCTATTTTCATAGTGGTGATTGCGCATTATACTGAAAACCTGACTAATTATATGTAAATTATTACAAAATAAATTATAATGAGAAATGAATGTATAATGGCAATTTCAAATAAACATGAAGCACCTCTTGTAGCCGTGCTCAAATGTCTAGCTAGATAAAGCACAATCTGGGTTGTACCCATCTGAATACAAGTGAGTGGAGTGAGCGAGCATAGGTCTAGATAAAGAAATACTAAATACTAAATACAGTGCTAAATAGTTTATTGGGTTGCACTATATGAAAGTGCAACTGATAGTCCTTGCATTTATTATTTGTTGTGGAATACTTTTGGAAAAAGGGTTTGAAAACAAATAAAATACTTGATTACAATTTGATAAAATATAAATTTAAAGCAAAAACAGATTTATTTAGTAAAAGAAATGTCAATGTTCCTTCCATTTTACCGTTTTGATGATTGCTCAACTAAACGAGAACTGCAGAACCATCCAATGACTAATACAGGGGTTAGCGAGTGATAATTTTTTAAAATATACGATACCTGTCCATGTGGATCCATCGCCATTTTCTTGTTTTATGCATAACGTTATGGAGATCATCCCACACAAAATTAACCCAAATGGTGCCATCCGGCTGCTGTAAGTTAAAGCAAATGATTTAAGCATATAGATGCAATTTTATATACATTAATTGCGTCAAAGCCGTCAATCACGGGGCCCATTCTGATAGCGAATACGTCAAAATAGTGCAGATATTCTACAAAGTGTCCTGCTCCAATTTGAGGCAAATAAGATGAATGCATTTAATACATCCTTAGCGCGTATCACGAAAGCAAAGAATAAAAAGGTAGGGGGCAGATTCACCCAGATGGACGTGTTGATGTATTTATTTATCATGTCTGATGGCGTAGGTTAGATCCATCAGTCCACATCTCGTGAGGTTTTGCTACTTTTCGCATGTCCGTAAATTCACTCTTTAAATGTATATGTAATAGTTATATACCATGGGTTGTCCGCCTGTACGTGGAGATAATCCACGAGCTTTAGCGAGTGGATTATCTCCACGTACAGGTGGACAAACATAGTATAACTATTTTATACCACCTACTCCAGTGTACACATGCACATCAAGAGATATTTCGTGCTGGTGGTATAAAGGCAGCTATCTAGTGGAGCTAAAGTCCTGACCCCAAGGTTATAAAACTTTTTTTCATGCTGAACTCAACGAAGCATGAAATTTCAATTTCTCATAAAAAAACTAAAATGCTGAAAAATAAAGACATTTCTTGTTTTCAAACTCCCAGATGCAGTATCTACCATGCTAATAAATATAAAAATGCCAACAATTGTTGGCATTTGAACATGTATGAGCATATTGCATTTAATGTTCATTTGGATGAAGCATGAATTTTTTTGTGTATATCCTCGAGTTCTAATCTTTTGCTCTGAATCTTCATCGACGTTTATACTTTGTATGTTCTAACAGCTAAGGCTCTAGCGCGATTATGCAGGTCCTGATATTAAAAGGTGAAATATATCAATGCCAAGCTAAATGCAAAATGGTAAATATTTTCCTTGGCACTGGCATCAGCACAATGTTGCTTTCACTTAGAACCCAAAAGCCCGAAAAACGAAATAAAAATATGGATGAGCACACGAGATGTTGATACTTATCGCATACTGCGCAAATGGCTCTTATAAACGACCATGCTGACGTATCCAGGGAAGCTAGAAGTCTAAATTTTGATCAGAACATTAATCTACATCCGAACTTGGGTGTATGCGAGCAGCAAAGGCTCTGGCAAGTCTGTGCATATCCTGCGCATATGCGCAGACTCGGCTAAACCTTCGGTTTCTCGTCGATGCGATAAGTACCGAAATCTCAAGCACTGGCCCATATTCAACACTCTCGATGTACAGTATAGTCCGTGCTCGATAATGGTATAGGGTGACGAAACAGATTTATAGTTAGAAGTATGAAAGAAAACCCTATATTTGTCCAATCAGGTGAATAAAGAACCATAACGTGACCAACTACGTAACTCTACTCTTATCGAGCACGGACTCTATAGGGAGAGGCTTTTTATCAACTCCATGCAACACAACGACAGTCTATAATAATCCCCTCATTATGACAAATGAAATTTTACTAACCCGTAAGAACAACACTCCACCCTTATCAGTGTCGTCAGCTCTATCGTTACCCTTATCCTGGTGGCTAAACAAACATTCCATGCCAAGGCCTGTGACCGGCCAGTTCAGTCGCATGAGTCAATATATTATTTCATTTATTATTATTACAATGGATTTATAGGATTGATGGAACCAATGTAGGTCCTTAATTGCCAGCCTTTTCAAAGCCAATCCGATATGACTCTACACTATTTACAAAAGAGGACAAAATCGAGTTCAGCTTGTCAAGGGTTGAGATAAGTTCCAACTGTGCTATGACGTTAAAATATACTCTAAACATGGGCGGATCCAGAGATGGGGACAGGGGGTCCGGACCCCCCCCCCCCTGAAAAATCACAAAAATATAGGGTTTCCTAGCAATACTGGTCCGGCTCCCCTGAATAACCACAAAGCTACCAAGCTAGCATTCAATGTAGGGCATTCATCGGCCCTCCACAGAAACGACATTTAAATGTCGTTTTGCTGGCGGGTCGATGATGGCCCATATTTGGATCCTGTATCCCCTCATCAACTGAAAAAAAAACTAAAAAAAAACGTTATCAAATCATTACGTTACAATGTTTTTCATGTACATGTACATTTCATTCTTCATGACTTTAGATGGGTTCTGTTATATCTTAACAAAAATTACAGGATTCCAGGAGCAGTGGCTATCTTTTGAGCGGAGCTTAGCTATACTTTCAAACTCTTTTCCAAAACGCTTTGAGGCGTGTCTGTAACTGTAAATGAATTGATGAACGAAGGTCATTACTTAGAGGCCGTGGTAGAACTATATTGTCAGACTGACCTGATAAGAGCTTTTGAATATTTTTCAATGTATTCGACCGGCCAATCAAATTAGAGCTGCAGTAGATGTTGACGATTCGACTGCTATTGGATCTATGAGGATATTAGTAGTATTTCAGTTTTGGTGACCGCACAGCAAAGCCCATAGCAATAAGCATTTTCAGTGCACACGCTGCGCACAGTCTTATGCACCAATATACAATTTTTGTTTGTTTCTTATTTTCAGAAAAAAAACTTTATGTACCTTAATATTTAAACCTAACTGGGCTTTACATGACACAGAGATATACACTCAGTGGCCATTATTGAGTTCCCAAAATGGCAAACGTTGCTTCATTTGCAAAAAATTAAGTACATTTAAAATTGGTATAATTTCAAAACGAGAAATGCAAATTATCTGAAATTTTGAACATATCACTATTTGCTATTTTTCAACTTAAGAATGCTAAATTGTTACAGAAATAATATCACTTAGAGTTCGTGGGTGTTATTCTTTTCGACCACCCCTGATTTCTAAAATAGTTTGAAAATTTGATGTGGGTTCTAAACTTCTTCCGCTTTTACATGACTATATATATATTTCTTATTTTCTATATATTTTTGGTGAAAATGGTTCAAATATGTTATAATCGTGAGCTGTGAACAAGATGTGTTCTTATCTTCCTAATTTATTCACCGTCATATTAGGGGTGGGTGGGGTATTTGTACCCCTGACCCAAAAATCTAAATTATTGAATGAATCCACTTGGTAACTTCGCAACAAGTATCAGTCTTTCTAGGGTATATATATGAGTGTTTGAAGCAATTAGTCTTAAAATGTTTCAGTCTTTCAAATGGAAAAAAACAGCACCCAGCAATATCTAACCTATTGGCCAAATTTTGCTTTACGAGGGGGTACCAAAACTTTCATACAAAATCATAGGATAGTTCTTCTTGAAAAAATAAATGTTCTGTAAAAATGTAACCCCAAATGGAACTTTAAACTGAAAATAATTATTACACAAATATTATATCACCGGTTATGCTGCTTGTGGCACCAATATCAGGACTGACAGTGAAAACTAACAGATTTTCTAAGGATCCAACCATAGCTTATATCCATCAACATCTATTCAAAAAATATTAGTTTCAAATAGAACACTGTTATGCTACCTCACAAAACATATATACCCCATATTCCTGCATTTGTTTATTTACTTTGTTTTTTACAGCCAAAGTATACTGCCATCGGATCATTTTCATGGCATGATTTTCAGTCCAGTTCTCTGCTCTGCATTATATTATTTTCAGTGTCTATACTGATTTGAACTTTAATAGAATGTTTTCCAGTACATTTCAAATATTTCTGGAAATTTTCAATAAAAAATATTACAATCTGACATTTTTACAGCATTTTTTGAACACCTGCTATCTTTTTGGAAGAAATGGAGCCAATGTTTGTGATACACAATATCTCCATAGCAACAGATGATGACATCATACAATTTGGTGATGACGTAAAAATATACCCAGTAGATATATCCGGGGCAATTATCATTTGTGGAAATTGACTTAATTTGCTAGAAAAGACGATTGTTTCAGACCATATTTTTGGTCAATTTCTTGTAAGCTGATTTGGGAACTCAATAATGGCCACTGAGTGTATAGACCTTACAAATAATTAAATCTGTCGATTACCCCAGCACACCACTCGCATGCTTGATGCTTATAGGGGTCACTACCAACCGAATTGCGGTGCTCTGTGAGCTTTCTCCTAAAAGCAACGACACTGATCAATCTGCGTGAACTCGCAGTCTGATCTATGCATCTTTTCTTCGCATATGGCATGTGTAGATTTTCTTACGAAACCGATGGCTTATATTTGGGCCTTGTCGCGAGAAAACCTGTCTTCGGGGGGTTGCGACCAACACAGGCGCAGACCAGCCTGCGCATCCGCGCAGTCTGATCAGCGTCTTTGTTATTCGTTTTTTGAAAAGTACCATATGTACACTTGCTACAGGAGAAATTTCAAATTGCTAGCTAGTCTCTGTAGCTGACGAGGCTGGTTTGAAACTCGCTTAGTCGGAAACCCCGAAGACAGGTTTTCTCGCGACGTGCCCATTTAATGATCAACATGTCATCAATCCACTTGTTCAAACAATTCTTAAGTTTAAATTTTAGCAGGGTCTTTATTAATAGACTTTTCGCTTACTGTAAAGGCGGCAACTTTAATATTCATATCTGGGCGTGGTTCGGCTATTTCATCTTCTAAACAAGGGAAATCAGGTTATATTTATAACTTGGTAAGAGTTAATAAGCTTTTTGAGCCGCGCAAACGTGCGTGCATTTCATGAAAATCCTAACAGTATACACACTGAACTCACATTTATTAACCCTTAAAGCGCATAATCACAACCTGTATGTTTTTGACGTCCACTAAACTATTTGAAGCCTCATAGATAAACAGTGTGGACCCAGATCAGACTGCTCCTGAAGGAGCAGTCTGATCTGGGTCCACGATGTTTGCCTCTATGCCATTATTTTGAATAGACATTTTCAGACGCAGTTATTTTGCTGGCGTTTTAAGGACTAAATAATGTCTGAGGTAATGGCATAAGATGATACAGTTACTTTTGAATAAAACCATGCCTCATTCTCAGCTTTTACCTATGTCTAAGGTTGACCAGTCCTAATTACGCATTCATGAGGCGCCGCCTTTACAGTAAGCGAAAAGTCAAAGAATACTATTCTCACGCAAAGGATCATCAGTCACTTTATCGTTTTATCGGCTTGATCAGAATCTGCACTGTTAGACCCATGACTGTGGAATTCAGTAGTATGGTCATTGTTGAAGACAGATGCGCTGGTTAATCTAAGCTTTAAGTTTAAACAATCTAGCTCCAACGTGTTTTGAACATCTTTGTAAATAAGCCTAATGCGTTTTACACAGCTGTTCGATACAAAATTCAAACACTAGTTTGAAAATGATTATTTTAAATGATAATTCAGTCAGTAAAACAGAAATAATGATAATTTTGCACCAGTTAAAGAGGGTTTAATACTTGTGCAGGTCTGGATGTTCCAAATATCATCAACCATTTAAATGTTATCTATCTAATCAGTAATCGATTAAACTATTTTGCCGAAAGTAATTCAGAATCCGTCTGTCTGTCTGTCTGTCTTTCTGTCTGTCTGTCAGAAGTTAATGCCAAAATAAACTTTGAATTACGCTCTACGAGCTCGTATTCTGTTTGATATGTTTTACACACCACGCCATGAACGTTTGTCGTAAACTTAAACAACGTCATACGATGCCAACATGCAAGGGTATCCGAGTTATTAAGGTTTCTGGTATCAAGTAAGCGTGGTATCGCTCCTCTGCTTAAAGTTTTATATTTAAAGTGAAAAAGTGTCACTTACCTGTTTTGCCAGTTTTTATTGAAATAATAAATGCATTTGCGTGTGACGTTTGGTCTGCACCTACAATTAAAACTATCCCTATTTTACCAAAGTTATCAGCTAAATACTAAACAGGATGCATTTAACGACTTTTTTGAAAACAAATTAAAAATCATTAACTTTCTTGTGCATAGCTAAAAACCTCTGTTGGTTGTTTTGGTCTCCAGAGACTTCGTTTGAAAAGAAACAGTAATGGAATATCCTTTATATCAATTCATGTGCACATTACTGTTACATTAGATTCCGAGTTTGATTTGTTGTAATCAATTACTTAGAACATTCCAGTAATAGCCACAAATTAGTTACGACTTGGTTGAGCTAACATGGCAAACTCTGTGCCGATATTGACTCTGTCCCTGCTTGTGCAATCGGAACTGCCTCGGCTGATTTCGCGGAATTCCGTCGAATCAGACGACGGATGTACATCGAGGATCTACTTTGATAACGCGGGTGATAACATGACGCTGATGTTATATTTAGCATTCTCTCTAAGAATCATGCAGGCCCAGTAGAAAAGCTGATAAGTGACTTTTTCAGAATGCCAAAAAAAGTTGGCGCAATCGATTCCTTATAACATAAAAGTCACATAGCCAAAGGGAAACGGTTATTGTCATGCCGTTACCATGGCAATGACCGGTTAAAGATTTTGCCCCCAGAAGCATGTTTTCTAGTTTTGGAAAAATGAAAAATTACACTTTTTGAAGACAATGCAGCCTATTTATCTTTTAAAGTATAATGGTTTATGCTGTATGAAAAAATCAATAAGGTAATAACTTTCAATATCACAAATGGAAAAGGATAAAACAAACTTGCAGAGAATGTTTCTATGGCAACGAAGAGGGGCTATCTCTATAATATTTTTGGAGGCTTAAATTGACAAATTTCTATCCAAATTATCTTTTCACAGCAAAGTTGAGATTAAAGGTGTCAGCATAAGGAATATACACTTATGCCTTATGTCTTAAATGAAAAAAACAAAAAAGGTCAAAATGTCTATATTCGGTATCCATGGCAACCGAAGTAGCAACATAATAGCAAAATTGGGAAAATGCCTAACTTTACAGCATAAAATGACCAACAAACACAAATGTGTAGACATTAGTTTATATAGCATACGAAGCATCGATACAATCTTAAAAAGTTGCACACACGCAAATTTGGTTTTGTGTCTCAATTTGGTTTCCACAGCAACGTGAATATTGCTACTGGCCTGAAATTGCACTTTTTGACCATTTTTAAATGATAGTTGTTGGTGCAGGAAAAATCAAAAGGGATGCATTGTATTTTAGGGATACCCACTGATGCTAGGCGTCAGTAATGAAAAAATATAAATGTTTAAAATATTTCATTTTCCTTGTAACCATGGCAACCAAAGTTCGTTGGGTAGCCAGGTATGAAAAAAAGCCTATTTTTTAGCATTTTTTAACTACTACAGCCATTCCCCCAGCGTACATAGAGACAAATACAGTTAATGATAAATTTTTAATGGTATTAGCTTTCATAGAACACAAAATCATGCGTAGATTTCACCACCTTCTGGGGGTAACCATGGAAACAATCAGAGTACTGTCGCAAAATAGAGATTAAATAAATTGCATCATAAAGTGGTTAAACATTTCCAGTTGGATATAATTCAAGTTTTAATATGTTTAAAAGATAGTTTTGTTGAGATATATTAACATTATCAATGTGATTCCAGCAAAATTAATAAGTTTAGTTTGATATAGTGACATTTATAGACGTTAAAAGTGGGTGGGGTAAACAAATATATAACCAAAACGAGTTTTAGTGATTTTTAAACAAGTTTTCCCAATAGTGGTGGGGACGATGGCATATTTGCATACTGCCAATACTTGATAGGGACCTCCAAATTTTATAGACTGTAAAAACATGTATGAGGCTTACCTCTTTCTTGCCGTTACCATGGAAACAAATACAGGCCTGTTGTAAAATGGATATTAAATATATTGCGCCTTTAGACAGTAAAATGTACAGATGGTTATAATGCAAGTTCCCAATGTGTATAGAAGATAGTTGAGTTAAAACATATTAACATTATCAATATGATTTAAGCAAAATTACTAAGTAAAGTTTTATTTGGTAACAATTATAAACGTTGAAAGTGGGTGGGGTAACCAGATATATAAGAAACATTAATTTTAGTCATTAAAACTTTTCAAAGACAATACAGCCTATCTATCTCTAGAAGTGATAAAGTGATTCCAGCTAATAATTATAAGTTTGAAATTAGCTAAAAGGAGAATTGAGTCGAGTCTTACTGACATTATCAATATGATATGAAAACTGAATAATTTGTAACAATTACAGTCCTTTAAAGTGGGTGGGGTAATTAGATATATAACCAAAACTTATTTCAATAACGTCTAGCAAGTATGCCAAATAGTGGTAGAGAAATTGACATATTTGAATACTGCCAATATGTAATGGGGACCTTTGAGTTTCATAAACTGTTAAACATGAATTTGGTTTTACCTGCTTCTGGTTGTAACCATGGAAACAATCACAGGCCTTTTGCAGAATGGAAATGAAATTAATTGTATTTAATAGTGGTTTGAATTGTTCCACCTAGTTATTATATTACAGAATTTGATAAGCATAAAGAAAATTGAGTATAAAATTTTAGAACAAGCTTTGGATAAATCAATTTAAAATGATTTTATAGCTTTGAAGCCAAAACAAGTTTATGTTTTTCTGTATTGTACAGTTATTGTTTCCATGGTTACGTTCAGAAAGTGGTAGACCGGATGCCCGTTCTTTTATTGTATGAAAGGTGAATACCATTTGGAACTTATCAATAATTGTATGCACTTTTTAGCAGGCAGGGAAAATGATTGTAGTGGTTCAAATATTCCACAAAATAAGGTTTTCCAAGATTGGTTACCCCACCCACCTTTGGTAGTCTGGAATGATTTGTACAAAGATCATATTGGGTTGATCTATTATTTTAATCTACTCCCTTTGAGCTATAATGTTTCAGCATATAAAGATCAGAGTCAAAATTGGTGTGTTATTAGATATGTGAATGTGCAAAAAATGTCTTTTCACATTTTTTGGCCGTTTTAGGTCAAATTCCTTCTTTTTGGATACCATGGCAACGAGCAATAAACTGAGAGAACGGAACATAGCTTACAAAAATTATAAATCAGCTAATGTGGCCATCTAAACAGAGCATGTAGTAAATGAATTCAAAGGAAAACTCATATCAGCCTGAAAGGTTTCAATTTGACATTTTCCTTGGGCATATCTCAATATTTGTCATATTTTTTGGCCATAAAGTTAAAAACTTTTGTGGCATTTCCTGTAACTGTTGCCATAGTAACTCTAATCTGGAGTCTTTAAAACTATTATTTCGGTATTTGTATAACAGATATAGATTGTGTAAAATATGTTGAAAATTATTCATATTTTGTCAAGCTGGAAGCAGGTAGTTTGCATAGAATATGCCCTTTTTGTTGAATATGCCATTTTTTGTGAAATCGCTGATTATATGCTGTTTTGGTTGCCATGCTGGAAGGAGATAGTTTGCTTTGAATATGCCATTTTCGTTGAATATGCCATTTTTGTGAAATCGCTGATTGTATGATGTTTTGGTTACCATGGTAACATGAATTGAGATAATTCATTTGTAAATTTGAATTTGATGTTGAAATCAGGTGCTGGTTACGTAATATGTGCTAGAATAATCCATTTGACCTTTTGTTTAGGGGAGGTGTTTTGCTTTGAATATGTTCTTTTTTGTAAACTAACTGACAATCTGATGGTTTGGTTGCCATGGTAACCTATATCTAAATAATTTCATTATTTTCAGTTTATCGTTTTCGCTTAACAGATGTAGACTTGCCGGAATGTGTTTACATAATCCATATAGCTGTTTGCAGAAACAAGATAATTTGCATAAGAATTGCAGTATTTTGTAAAATTCTGACGGTCAGTTAGTTCCGTTGCCATGGAAACAAAATTATAAACATTGTGAGTTTTTTCATTCATGGCATTTGTAAATCAGACATGGGTTATTTAGACACTATATATGTCGTCCATATACAGCTTTGCTGAAGAAAAATTATTCAGATTTGAAAAAGGTCAATTTTTAGAGTTCTGAAAATTGGTTTCCATGCTGAAAATTGGTTTACATGGTGACACGTTTGCTGCTAGGGAACATAAGACAAATGGCATGTTTCATTTTTCACTAAAATTTTGTGTACAACTAATGTGGGTCTCTAAACAGACCTAGTAGTTTATGTTATCAAAATAACTTGTATCTCAAAAGCCAGTCTGAAAAGTGTCAATTTTACATTTTTCCGTGGGCAAAATTCTTTTGTCGTAATACTTCTTTGCTACAGAGTAAAACCGTTTTTGGCAATTCCTGTTGCCATGGTAACTATAATCAGGAATTATAAAACTATTATTTTGTGTTTGCATTGCAGATGTATATTATGTAAAATATGTTAAAATTATTCATATTCTGTCGTGCTAGAAGGAGATAGTTTGCTTTGAATATGCCCTTTTCGTTGAATATGCCATTTTTGTGAAATCGCTGATGGTATGATGTTCTGGTTGCCATGGTAACATGAATTGGGATAATTCATTTGTAAATTTGAATTTGATGTTTAAAATCAGGTGCTGGTTACGTAATATGTGCTAAAATAATCCATTTGACCTTTTGTTTAGGGAAGGTGTTTTTCTTTGAATATGCTCTTTTTTGAAAAATAACTGACAATCTGACGGTTTGGTTGCCATGGTAACCTTTATTAATATAATTTCATTATTTTAGATTATTAGTTTTCGCTAAACAGATGTAGACTTGCCGGAATGTGTTTACATAATCCATATTTTTGTTTGCAGAAACAAGATAATTTGCATTAGAATTGCAGTATTTTGTAAAATTCTGACGGTCAGTTAGTTCCATTGCCATGGAAACAAAATTATAAACATTGTGAGTTTTTTCATTCATGGCATTTGTAAATCAGACATGGGTTATTTAGACACTATATATGTCGTTCATATACAGCTTTGCTGTAAAAAAGATATTCAGATTTGAAAAAGGTCAATTTTTTGAATTCTGAAAATTGGTTTCCACGCTGAAAATTGGTTTCCATGGTGACACGTTTGCTGCTAGCGAACATAATACAAATGGCATGTTTCATTTTTCACTAAACTTTTGTGTACAACTAATGTGGGTCTCTATACAGACCTAGTAGTTTATGTTATCAAAAAAACTTGTATCACAAAAGCCAGTCTAAAAAGTGTCAATTTCACATTTTTCCTTGGGCAAACTTCATTTTTCGTAATATTTCTTTGCTATAGAGTAAAACCGTTTTTGGCAATTCCTGTTGCCATGGTAACTATAATCAGGAATTATAAAACAATTATTTTGTGTTTGTATTGCAGATGTATATTATGTAAAATATGTTTAAAAATATTCATATTCTGTCGTGCTTGAAGGAGATAGTTTGTTTTGAATATGCCCTTTTCGTTGAATATGCCATTTTTGTGAAATCGCTGATGGTATGGTGTTTTGGTTGCCATGGTAACATGAATTGAGATAATTTATTTGTAAATTTGAATTTGATGTTGAAAATCAGGTGCTAGTTACATAAAATGTACATAAATAAACAATCAAATCCTTCGTTTAGGGGAGATATTTTGCTTTGAAAATGCTCGTTTTTCGTAAAATCACGGACTATCTGATGATTTGGTTGCCATGGTAACCTATATTTAAATAATATTATTATTTTCATTTTTTAGATTTTGTTAGTGAGATGTGGACTTGCCAGAATGTGTATAAATTATCCATATTTCTGTTTGCATAAGCAAGATAATTTGCTTTGAAATTGGAGTATTTAGTAAAATTTCTGATGGTCAGTTAGTTCGGTTGCCATGGAAACAAAAATTATAAACATTTTGAGTTTTTTTTATTCATGGCATTTGTAAACCAGACATGGGTTATT